>JAUMIR010000008.1:29318750-30717500 GCA_030847615.1 Gambelia wislizenii | reverse complement strand
ACCCATAATGTATGTGATTTAAAGTGGAAGGTTCTTGGAGCAAGTTTGGACATAAATAAAGGGAATGGATGGATGAATGAACACTGCAATCCTACTCAAACATAAGTCCTACTGAGTTCAATGGGACGTAATCTTAGGGAAGTGTGCGTTGGGCTGCTGTCTAAATGTGATTTCCACCATATTCCTTAAACATAGGGAGGCTCAAAATATTTGAAGAGATATCAACACAAAACATAGGTAAATTAGATTTTTAAAAAGACACCACTAAAGTAATATCCTGCTTTACAACTGTTCTCTCTCTCTCTCTCTCTCACACACACACACACACACACAGAGAATTTTTTTACAAGGAAAATAAATGTCAGGATGGGAAATGTCCATCCTAGGCTTTGCCCACAGTAGAAAAAAGATGGGTATGAATTAACACAGCAAGTGACCAATGAAGTACTCTTGTTCCTGTTAAGGAAGCTTAGGTCCCATCTACATGATTTAAATAATACGTACGGCGTGCGGAAGTTCACACTTCGGTACACACGGCTGTTCGGATTCACACGCATCCAAAAGAGGGGGGGGCAGTTTTCCACCCTGAAATACGCACACGTGGCGTTTGGGAGAGAAAGCGGATTGCGAAGAGAAATCCGTACGCCGTTCAGATGGCTGATGGGTCTGTACAGTCCGTTCGCACACATACGAACAGGCTGTTTAATCTGATTGGCTGGCCGAGTAGAGGGGGCGGGGCTAGCACAGAGGGGACTTGGGAGTGGCCGCCATGTTGGATTCCCGGCTAGCGAGCGTCCATGAATTATACATTTATTTATTTTTATTTTGTATTGTAAATAGGGAAAACCGAGTTTCCGCAAAGCAGGAACCTTTAAAAAAAAAAAAGCGGCGGGAGATTTTAAACCACCGCTTGGCTTACTCGCTCCAGCCAGCTTCGGGAAGAGGGAGTCATATGGAGTTTAGGGGGGGTAAAAAATTGTGTGGGTGGTTCGTATGCATACGAACGACAGCCTATTCATATTTTTAACCCCCCCAAACGGATTTTTTAATGATCGTATAGATGCACCCTTAGTCTTACAACTTGGGAGCAAAACTCTGGATGAAATTAAACTACTCTGACCCGGAGCTGTGCCACATGAAATTCAGACTACGTTCAGATTACTCTGGCCTGGACTTAAATGCCACACCTTACCTGGCCAAATCGGCACCACTCATTGCTGAGCTTGTTTACACAAGTGATTCTGGGTATGTTTAGCCTGGAAAAAAGATGGTTAAGAGGCGATATGATAGCCCTGTTTAAGTATTTGAAGGGATGTCACGCTGAGGATGGAGCAGGCTTGTTTTCTGCTGCTCCAGAGACTGGAACACGGAGCAATGGATGCAAGCTCCAGGAGCAGAGATTCCACCTCAACATTAGGAGGAACTTTTTGACAGTAAGAGCTGTTCGGCAGTGGAACGCACTCCTTCCTTGGAGGTCTTTAAACAGAGGCTGGATTGTCATCTGTTGGGGATGCTTTGATCAAGATTTCCTGCATGGCAGGGGGGTTGGACTGGATGGCCCTCGTGGTCTCTTCCAACTCTGCAATTCTATGATTCTATGATTCATCCAGATTTTTTCCACCAGTGTAGATAAACTGCAGGTCTGCCACCATTGCTTAGCCAGGACCTCCATGCTGCTGCCACCACTGGCATACAGTCGCTCACTCTGAGGTCAGAACGAAGGGACCAGCCATCCAATCGCATGGCTGGCCATTCGTTCTGACCTCAGAGTGAACAACTGCACCTGGGCTCTGCCTTCCGAACACTCAGCCACTTGCTCTGAGGTCAGAATGAGGCAGCCAGCCATGCAATTATGTAGCTGACTACTCATTCTGACTTCATTCTGACACCAGCGCACCGCCGCCAAGGAGGATAAAAAGTGACAGCACCTGCCAGGCAGGCTCTCCGCCCTCTAACACTAGTGTGTATCCTTTGTTCATACTACAGTTTTCGTTGGAGTTTCCAGCAATCTCTGGAGAAAACTGCACGTTTTAAAAACATGGATTAAGGTGGAATACTCTGAGTTTGTTGCGGAGAAGGCCATAGGTTATGTGGCCTTACTGCACCAGGTTCGAGGATGAAACTGCACATTGTGTGGCCTTATTGGACCAGGTTTGGTGGGGGTTCAGGCTTTTTCACTAGTGTAGACAAGCCCTTGGTCTTAACAACCTTTGAAGGACAATCTATGTGGTCTAGCTTATGTTACATTTTATTTATAGAAAATAGAATAGAAAAATAGAATTTTAGAGTTGGAAGTGCTGTAAGCGCCACCTAGTCCTACCCCCTGCCTTTCTAATATTTAGGTGGAATCTCCTTTCTTATAATTTGAACCCACTGGTTCATGTTCTACTCTTTGGAGTAGCAGAAAGCAAGCTGGCTGCATCTTCTATATGGCATCCCTTCATATATTTAAACATGGCTATCAGATCACCACTTAGTCTTCTCTTCTGCAAGCTAAACAAACTCAACTCCCTAAGTTGTTCTTCATAAGGCTTGGTTTCCATAACTTTGATCATATTGGGGGTTGTCTAAATGGTGAAAATACTCCTTATGGGATGTGAGGAGAATGCAACCTTTCTTAATGGCATCCCACATCATATTGCTATATTCAGAAGGAAGGAGGCTAAATATGCCATATATTCTGCAGGAAGAGCCTTTGCAGCTTTTCCTGGGAGTTGTTTACACGGGCAAATATTCCTCTAAATATACCTCTAAGATAGCTCATAGTTCCCACAGATCGCAGCACAGCATCGCCTCATTCAGAAGGGAGGAAGGGGGGAACACCCAAATATAGCGTGCCAGGGGATGTCGCTACTTTTGCTGGCATATTTGCAATGTAGCACTTTATTGGTAGTGTAAACAACCATTCCGTTAAGGGCTTCCACAGATCTTTACTGTGATTGGTTGCTATGATGTAAGGGGTGGGCTTAAAAGAGAGGGACTGCATTCAGTAGCATCAGGAAACTTTGAAAAATCCTCTCTGCTATTTTGCAGAAGGTCTGCCAAGAAAAAGGATTCCCAAGACCATTCAGTCATAAAGTTCCCATCTGTCAGCTCTGCTTGGGGGAGGGAGAGAGAGTGGGGGAGGGAGGGGGACCAGGGAGGGAGAGTCAAAAATCCTCTGCTATTTTGCAATTCTGTGAACCCTGACTAAACAAATCGTGCTGGAAAAACTTGCGATAGGTTCACCTTAGGATCCACGGCATGGCAGCAAGGTCTTTCCCTCTGCTTCAGGGAGTGAGTTCATTTACAGGCAGATTTAGAGAAGAGACAGAGCCACTTCTTTGATCTTCCCCCCTGCTATTTTGGCAGTCTGTGAGTCTTTAGCTCGGAAATGCAAGGCTTCAAAGGAGGGTCTATGCCCTTCCCCATACAGCCTTTGTCTGCTTTGTCTGCCACACACCCCACACTTTTTCAAGTCTGAATGAAAAAGCGGCATAATTAGAAAAAAAACCTGACTGGCACAGATGCGGAAAAGAATTAAAGTGCAAGTTGCCGCAACAAATCTGCTGTGTAAACCAGCCCCTGGAGTTTTTAAAAAACAGCGGGGGGGGGGGGATATGCATTCCTGCTTGTTGCTTGTTGTTTTCCCAAGGGAGCAGAAGCTGAAAGCTGATTGGCCAGAGAAGTAAAGGGGGTGGGGCTTGCTAACAAGGCAACCACCCCAAATTGCCATATATTTTTTTGCCTTAGCAAGAGAGCATTAATGCGATAAAATGGGGGTTTGTGGGTTTGTTTTGTTTTCTGATTTTCTGTTAAGGTGAAATACCATACTTTCACACGTTAGATATGCTTTTTTTAAAAAAAAAATACTGTTCAGCAGTGGCAACTTGTGAGAATAAAAATGTGAGTAATTCATGTGCGGCCACCATCTTGATTCGCAGGCATACCTGTTTGCACAACAAACACAGATATCTTTGCATGCCTGCAATCTACCTAACACCCCCCCCCAAAAAACCATTAAGACAAATTGCAGCTGCTGTGACTTGCCTTTACTGAAGAGCAATCCACTTCTTTTTTCCTTGTATAGACAACCTCTGGGTCACCCTTCTCCAGACCCATTTGAGCTTGGCAATATCATTCTTGAATTGTTTTACCCAGAACTGGACACATTATTCCAGGTGAAGTTTTAGCAAGCGGAATAGAATGGCACTATTATTTCCTTTGAAGCTGGACACTATGTTCCTCTTGACGCGGCCTAGAATTGCATTGGCTTTTTTAGCCAACACATCACACTGTGTGCAATTATGAAGGCCCTATCTCCATTAGGTCTACAAGCCAATAATCAATTACTTCTGAAGCATTTGCAGCTTTTTAATAACACAACATAACACACACAACCATCACAAAACCCCTAATAGTAAATGAACATAAAATCATGGGTGAAGATAAGGCTCACACTAAGCCAAAGATATGTATTTATTTTTGTTATACCTTTCTTCTCCCAGCAAAAGCAGAAATGCAGAATTGGACCTGTGACTAAATATTGTAAACGGTGGTGTTTAATTTGTATTTTGTCTCTTCCTTTGGATGCTACCCCCACTCCCGGAGGGGAGGCCCACAATAAGGCTTGGACTAGAGAGAATTCTAAGGACATGGAGATGTACAGAGGAAGAGAAGAAAATAACACATTAGTACCCAGGATAAATAGGCAACTCCTCCTTATTTGGCATGATTAATCAAAGATCAACAGCTGAGAGTCCCAGCCAGGGCAAGACAATCCTCACAATTCTCTTTTCTCACAAAACCAAAGCTGCTCAGTGAAGTGTTCAGGTACTCAGTTACATTCAGCACAAGCTAATTCACTTATCCTCAACAAGTGGGCTATTGATTTTTTGCCTGTTTTCTGAGCAGCCTGGGGGCTCTCAGAGCTACAACAATAGCATCCTGCCTTTTATAAAAAGGGGAAAGAAATGCAGTGGAAAAATGTCCCTTTGCTCATCAGTAATTAGGATGACTTCATGTTTGCTTAGTTCTGACAGTATATTCAGTGCAGACATGGGTCATGAAGCTTTACAGCCCCATTTCACCTTCCCTGAAGAACCTGGCACTGAAAACTCAACTCGCTCCTTTTGAAAACTGAAAATATAGATTTTTTCCTACTCACTTATACTCAGCACCATAGCAAGGGGCAAACTTTTTTTCCCCTCTCTCTCCCCCAAATCGTTTGCTGGCTCTCACTTACATCTTGCCTTTTTAAAAAAACGTCTAATTAAAGGCTTTTCCACTTTAACACCATAGGAAAATAAAGGGCTCCTTTTATTAGTAAGCCCTACTAATAATCCCCAAGTTATCTCATAATTGGAAATATTGGACACTTTTGAGGGTCAGGTTGGCTGGGGAAAACCAAAGATCACTTGGAGGTCACAATGACCTGGGATGTGTCTTAGAAATATTATGGCAAGAAAACTAAAATTAGAATTGTGTGAAAGCCCCTTAGTAAACACAGTCATTAAGTAGGTATGCACTAATCCTTTCCTCCAGCCCTGGGCATCTCAGCAATAATTCAGTCAGACATTTAAGTGATCATTCCTAAATCTATTCCTACAGAAATCCTTCCTAAACCCCCACCTATCCAACCTTGTGAGGTTGTCACAAACCCATCAATTTCTATCTCTCAGCCATTATCATAACCAGAGTTATGATACCCCTTTAGGATATCAAAGGGGTTTAGGATAACCCCTTTAGGATATGAAATAGGGAATAAATATTAGTCCCCCAACAATAGTAAAGTGGGCCACACTGGACAAGCCCGGCCACTCTTTCTTGGTACACCCTGGATCAGAAACTCCTATGCCACTCTCAGATCTTGTCTGAGTAGCTTCTCTGCACAAAGCTCTTCTCTTCAAGACTGCTAACTATCACCCTATATTCCTGAATCTCTCCTTCTATGTAATCTTTCTGTCTTACTCTTCTATAGCCTTGTATGGTTCTTAGGCATGTGCATTGTGTATGTGAGTTCACTTTGTGTTATTTCCAATAAAAATACTTTATTTTACTTTAACTGGAGTGCTCTCTACAGTTAGTACTGGTATACATAGGTGAAAAGAGCCCTGATGAGCCTCTCGCAGGCTTCCATTTGAGCTAATAATTCCCCCAAATAATAAAAGAGATTTTGGCATCATGGATAGGGATCTAAAGCATCCCCCACTTCTTAGGGTAACATTTTCTCCTGCTGAAAACTATCAAATGTATCTTATAAAATCATCAGCATCATAGGGAATGGTTATCTGAAATCAAGGTTATATCGCCAAACTAATAATAAACAAAGGAACTATCGTCAAGGCAATGCAGTGGTGCTCTTTTTCCCAAACTGGTGCCCTCCACTCATTTTTGGACTACCTTACCTGCCAACCCTGACAACTGACCACTCTAGATGGAGCTGATGGGACCTATACACCTAAAAAAATTGAAAAGCAAAGGTTGGAGAAGGAAGTCTGTGGTCAAATACCTACTCATCCTTGAAAACCTTACTGGATGACTCATGGGACTTTTTCAGACTCCCTAAAAAACCAAAACCCACAGAGGTTGGGAGGAGGACGGCACTGTCCTGCTTCCAACAGTTGATTCCATGCACCCCATCCTCCTCCCATCCTTTGTTCATTCTCCCTCCGTACTGGAGCAACAGAAAAGACACTTTTCATTGACGAAACTTCTGTCAATGAAAAGTGGCACCTTTTCTGTCTCTCCAGCATGGAGGAAGAACAGAGGAAGGATGCGGCGTGAGGAATCGACCACCGGAAAAGGGACAGCACCATCCTCCTCCTGACCTCTGCTGGGGTTTTTATAGAGCATCTGAAAAAAATCCATAGACTCTCAGCCTAACCTTTCTAACAAAATAAAAGTCAGAGAAGATAGCTCTCTATCCTTTCATCACTTCTGTGAAGAAAGGATGTGATAAAAACAGATGAAATAAATATCTGGGTATGTTTAGCCTGGGGAAGAGTAGGTTAAGAGGGGACATGATAGTCATGTTTAAATATTCAAAAGAATGTCATACTGAGGATGAGATTAGGAGCAATGGACTCAAACTACAGGAAAAGTGATTCTACCTAAACATTAGGAAGAACTTCCTGACAGTAAGAGCTGTTCAGCAGTGGAATGCACTTCCTTGGAGTTGGTGGAGTCTCCTTCTTTCGAGGCTTTTAAACAGATGCTGGATGGCTATCTGTCAGGAATGCTTTGATTGTTTGTTTGATTGATTGTTTTGAATGGCAGGGGGTTGGACTGGATGCCCATTGTGGTCTTTTCCAACTCTACGATTCTAGGATTCCTCCTTCTACTTTCTGGACCTATTCTCTAATTGACATGTTTTCACTGTTAGATCTAGGCCTCTCCTAAAGGTGCAGTACAGTGGGCCCTCCCAATCCATGGGCTGCTGATCTACCATTTCAACCACCCACGGATTGTCGCATCCCATCTAATTGGTCCTGCCATTTAATAATATGGGGCGTAACAATCTTTTTTTTAAAAGCCATCTGTGGGGTGGGGGGCATCCTAGAACTGAACTCCTGTAGATCCAGAGGGCCCACTGCTCATGTTGTCCTTTTCATTTCTGCAGTGATGATCACAGCTGTTTGAACACATTTTTCTGCCTGAGGTTAAAAAAGAAGATGGTACTTCCAGGTCCTCATTCCAAACAAAAAGGCTGATCAGAGTGGCAGTTGAATTTACTTTTAATAATCATGACATGTCATCCATCCTCCTCCTCTACTGCACCCAAGCGTATCAGGCTGGCCTAGAGATTGCAGGGCAGACTGTGTGGCACAAACAGCTGTTGTTTTCCAGTGTCTTGTCACTGCTCTCTGTCCTTCAGTGTGTGAGTGAATTACCCCACTGTATGAGGATAAGGCCAATTCTGGCCAAAAAAGCTGCCCACAGTTCATGGACATTTCTTTATCTCTTATATAAAAGAGATTGTTCCTAATGGTTTCTTTCAGCTGAGGACAACCCTGGGAGCAGAGGGCTTATGAGCTTATCAGCAAGGTCATAATAAATAGAGGTAACTGGTGTGCTAAACATGTCCTGGCTTACTTAATTTGTAACTGGCAGGAGAAGAAGAAAACCCTACAAGAAAGGATCCATTATTATGAGGCAGTACTATACACTATGGAGTAGTTACCCAGCATTTTTAAAAAGCTACAGGGCTTTTTTTCCCCCCAGTTAAAAGTATACAGTACATTTTGAACCATCTCTTCAATATTCTAATAAGGAAATGTGTTCTGTTTCTAAGCCAGAAAGTAGCCATTTCTTCCAACGAATATGATGTTTGAAAATCAGTTCCTCCTATTATAGATTTCTCCCTCAGCTTGTAGAAAATCCATGATTCCCTAAACATTGGTCTTTGAAAGCACATTGACTAAAATCTTCATGCCTAATTCATGAAGTGTAGTCTGGAGATTAGTGGAGCTGGACATAGACCAGGAATACTTTATGATATTCTAATAAGTGGAGGCTGAAAATTGCATTTCTAAAGCTACAGTATTAAAGGGCACGCAGCAAAACATGACCCAAACATAACTCAGTAGTCCTACAGTCCTCCGGAAAAGCTTTGATATTATAAAGTGTGCTGACAGAAAGAATAAACACAACTCCAAAGAATTTCTGTATTTAAAGGGCGAGAGAGAGAAATCCTGGCAAATACACACACACATAGACTGTGTATATATCAAAGCCCATATTGTACATTATTAAACTCATATAATGTGATCTCCACGGAACGGGGCTTGGGCTTGTATTGATTATTTGAACACAGTATGGAACATCATTGCAATAACATAAAATTAGGCATCTGAAGCAAATGTGACAGTAAAAAAGATAGTAAAACAGTCAACATGGCTAACACAACTGTTACCATAAAAATATAAATGACATCATGTTGTGTATATTATAATAGGAGAGTGAAAATAAAACTTGCTGCACCATGTGACCTAAGTATTGTAAAAAATACCCTCCTTTTAGGGCTTCCATTTTTTTTAACACTAAGCTTTTCAGGCATTCCTGCTCTCCTCTCAGTGAATAAATTTCCCTGCCCCAATTCTACTCCTGGGCAACCCTTAGTATTCATTGCTTATGTTAATGCTTTATTAGACTTGGTCCTCAAAACAGGGCGAGTTTTACAATTGTTTTACCTGTGTGTGTGTGTTTTTCCAACTTTGTTTCAGTCTGTTTTTAAATAGTCTTTTTACTTGTTCCATCTGATTTGTGTTTGTTGTACACTGCCTAAGGAACCCTGTCACTCTGATGTCTGAAAAAAAAAATACTAAGTATAGCAGGACCTCCATATCCACTGATTCATTACCCACTGATTCAATTATCCACATGAAACAAAACAGCACACCTACCATAGAGTCTTTCTAGAAAATGTGGCCTCTCTAGCCAATTTTCTAGGTCCTCCAAGGTAATCCATGGTATTTTAAACTGGAGATTTTAGAAGCAGCTGATAAAGTCCTCCCCCCCCTGGTAAATTGGGACAGTTGGAGGGTATGATTTGACCCCCCCCCAAAAAAAAAGCTGGATTCAAAAGCTCACTCATTATTTTGTGATAAATACAGTTCAAATGTGAATTTTGGAGCCGCTTCTCAGTGTCCCACACAAGAAACATAAACCTCAATGGAGAAATCCAGCGTTTTACTGTACAGCTTGCATGCCTTCATTGGAAGGTAGTAGAACAATTGTTGTTCTTTCAGACTTGGGTCTTATTCAGTATGAAATATTCAGAGCAAGACAAAACAGAACCATGAAATCCTGGACCTTAATGTAGCTGTAATTGGTCTACAGTAGGACCCCCATATCCACTGATTCATTATCCACTGATTCAATTATCCACAGGACACAAAACGGCACATCTACCATAGAGTCATCCTAGAAAATGTGTCCTCTCTAGCCATTTTCTAGGTCCTCCAAGGCAACTCTATGGTATTTTAAACTGGAAGTCCCATTATTTTCAATGGCATTCGTTATTATCCATGGTTTTCGGTATCCACGGAGGGCCCCAGAACTAATCCCCAGTGGATAAAGGGATCCTACTGTAAGGCATTGGAAGCATTTCATTAGGACGGGTATGGGGATTGTGTGGCCCTCCCAATGTTGTTGGACTGCAATGCCCAGCTGCCAGAGCCAGCGTTGTCCCGTCCTAGGAGAAAAGTGGGATATAAATTTAAACAAATAAATAATCAGTGGTGAGGAATGCTTGAGAGTTGCAATTCAACAACATCTGAAAGGGTGCATTAATCTTTCGTCTGCAATAGAACTTACTTTTGTCTATTTATTTTTATTTATTTATTGGGTTTATATTCTGCCTTTCTCTCCCAAGAGGGGAGTCTAATCTTACCAGTGGTCAGGTAGAGCCTCCTAAATTAGGATTGGGAAATGTCCTTGGACTGCAGTTTCAAGAAACCTTCATCATTGGCTATGGTGGTGTAAAGCTAGTGAGGTTTCTACATCAAAAACTTTAAGGGGTACAGTTGCCCACCCCTACCCTAAGAAAGTTACAGTTAAGGCATGCCCTATTCCAGTGGTTCTTAACCTTTTCTTTACCAGGAACCCCCTTTAAATATATTTTGTTGCCACAGACCCCCAAGACTTAACTCAAGATTTAAAACCATAATAATAGTAATAGTAATAGTAATACATGATGGTTATGATTATGATGATAATACAATTACACCATCCATTAAATCTTCCCTCAGAAACACTGGAGGAGGAGAGAAGAATCTTCTCCTGCTTCTTCCTGCAATTTTGTGGCTGGGGTTGATTGACCTCACCTGGAATACTGTGTCCAGTTCTGGGCACCACAATTCAGGAAGGATATTGAGAAGCTGGAACATGTCCAGAGGAGTGCGACCAGGATGGTGGGAAGTCTGAAAGCCTTGCCCTATGAGGAACGGCTTAGGGAGCTGGGTATGTTTAGTCTGGAGAAGAGAAGGTTGAAAGGTGACATGATAGTCATGTTTAAATATTTGAAGGGATGTCATACTGAGGATGCAGCAAGCTTGTTTTCTGCTGTTCCAGAGACGAGGACACGGAGCAATGGGTTCAAACTACAGGAAAAGATATTCCACCTAAACATTAGGAAGAACTTTGTGAAGTAAGAGCTGTTCAGAAGTGGAATACACTGCCCCATAGTGTGGTGGAGTCTCCTTCTTTGGAGGTTTTTAAGCAGAGTCTGGATGGCCATCTGTCGGGAATGCTTTGATTTTGTACTCCTGCATGGCAGAATGGGAGTGGACTAGATGGCCCTTGTGGTGTCTTCCAACTCTGTGATTTATGATTCTATGATTCTATGAAATCTGTTCTGTACTTTATCCTAGCTCAACCTTCCTGCTTGTTGGAGATTGTGCGAAAATGATCCTTGTATGAAACAGGATGCTCAACTAGCTGGTTCATGGACCATTCCACTGGCTCATTAGGGCTGTTCTTATGTTCCCAAAGTTTCAGCAGTCTATTGTTGGAGTTTTGGAGTCTAATGGGTAAAAATCAGGCAGAAGATATTGTTCCAACAAAGAAGCATAGCCCAGGCCGCAGTGGTGTATTTCTGCTGGATCTGACTGCATTCCCAGAACTGGCAACCCCCTTTCTTCCCTGCAGCTCCCCATGCACGCTGAACAACTAGTCCAGGGGTTTGATATGTCTTCTGGAACAGGTGGGTTTTATTTGGGTTTTGGTTCCAGTTTGTTTGTTTGGTGTCATAGAGGGGTGAAGCAGGAAGAAAAGAAAGCCCTAACTTCACTGTCACTCTATACTAAAGTATACCATTGGATCTTGGGCAAAAGTTCTTAGTATTTGTTCACTGTTATGTACTTCCAGCAGGCCTATCCAGATCATTTTAAACTGTGAATTTTAAAGGGTGTACTGATTGTTTTAAAATGTCTTAGTCTTACTTGTTTTTTAAATTGATAAATTTTAACTGATATCTGTTTCTAACAAATATTATGTTTATATGTTAATGTGTTGTTCGCCACCTCAATCCACAAGGAGAGGCGGATAAGAAATAATAACAACAACAACAACAACTATTACTACTACTATACTTATATAAATTGCAAAGGGTTGGTGCAAACAAAATGTTGACTTTATTTGATCTGAAGCTCCTAGTATCTAACAACAACAACAACAATTTCTTACCTGCCTCTCCCCATGGATCAAGGCAGGGAACAACAGATTTACACATAACTAATATCTGTTAAAATATTATTATTTATTATTATTACGTTTATTTATATAGCACCATAGGCTTTTACATAGCACTTTACAGAGGAGAAAAATGACAGTCCAAATTAAACAGAAAAACCTGCCTACGGCGCACAATCTAAAACTACAAACAAGATTATAAAATTAATAAAATATTACTATAACAGGATTAAAGCAATACTATAAAAGTGTACATTAAATGTACATTAATACAAATAATATGGACATAAAAGAAAGATAAAGTTGGAAGGCTTCCCTGAATAGAATAGTCTTTAATTTAGACTTAAAGTAGACTTAAAGTAGTTTAGAGAGGTGCTGGCCCACAAATTCAGGGGGCAGTGTGGGAGATACATATTGATACATATTTAATAAAAATCTCTCTCTGGCTTTTCTTCGCAAACGAAGATTCAGGAAGGACTCATCCCGCGCTTTCTGCAAGCGCGCTGATGACTAAAAAGGCCAATCCGAGATAAACAGGTCCGGTTGCAAAAAGCACAGCAGAAGGTCTCCTTGGGTGATGTTTTTGGGTTGTGATTCTTTCTGCGTTGTCGTTTCTCTTCAAGACTTGTTCGTCGTGAGTTCTCAAATAAGGCTGCAACATTGTGGATAGTGTGTCTCCATGTCTCCCGATGTGAGGCCAGGGCGGACCACTGTTGGTGATCAACTTGGCCAAGCCTGAGATGTTGTTTCAGGGAGTCTTTGTATCGCTTTTTTGGAGCGCCCCTCTTACGCTGACCCGTGGCGAGTTCACCGTAGAGTAGTATTTTGGGGAGGCGATGGTCCTCCATCCTAGAAACGTGCCCTGCCCAGCGCAGCTGTGTTCTCAATATCATGGCCTCAATGCTGGTGATCCCTGCTTGCTCAAGGACAGCAACATTCATCACATAGTCAGTCCAGTGTATATTTAGGATTGTGCGTAAACAGCGCTGATGAAAGTGCTCGAGGAGTCGTAGGTGGTGGCGATAGGTGACCCATGTTTCAGATCCATAAAGGAGGATAGACAGTACGATGGCTCTATACACACTGATTTTTGTGCTTTGCCTCAGGTGTTTATTGCTCCAGACTCTTTTGTGAAGTCTTCCAAATGCACTATAAATACATATTGATTAAAATACATCAACCCATTAAAGCACATAATATCAATTTAAAAGAACAAATAAAACAATACATATTAAAACAATTTAAAATTCACAATTAAATTCATAGTTTTTTTAAAAAAATCATCTTGACAGGCCTGCTGGAAAATACTGGTCTTTAATGGTATTTCAAATTCAGACAGTGTATTCAACTGTCAAATTTCCTCCAGCAGGTCATTCCAGAGTCTAGGGTCAGCTGAAGTCTCGTGGCAGTCCTCTGGGTGGCAGTTGCCAGCCTAGTCCTGGCTGACTGAAGTAAAAATTCCCCAGAGGACCAGAGTGTATAGGGTGGATTATATGGGAGAAGGTGATCTGGATCAGGTGCCACTCCTAAAGAAGGTGATTTAGACCAGGTGTCAATCCTGTCAAGCTGCTTCTAATTTGCCTTCCACCACACTTTTGAGAAACTCAAACTGCATTTTCTCAGTCCCTGATGTTGTGGAATGTCGTCTCTGTTTGGTTAGAAAAAGAAACTCACTCACTGCAATTGGTAATACATCCAGTAAAACTACAAGGTGCTAGTTTATTTCCCGAACTCTCTGGAAGATTTCATAAGGGGGATCCGTACACAACTTCACAGCACACAATAACAAGTACTTGTTCATCTGTTATCCTACTGGCTTTTGTGTCCATGGACTGTGCAGCTCAGTCCCATCTGAATACATTTGGCAAGCAGTTGACTGAGGGTTACCTTTGCAAGAATAACCAAAGTTTCTAACAAAGGATAGTCCCTCAGAGCCTAGGACTTTGCTAGGGCATTTTCCTTTCACTTTCCACTTTATCAATGGGCAAAGAGATAACATTAATGTGCACAACTGTAGTATGAAGAAAAAGTTTCTAGTTCAGAAACCTGGGAGGGTTGGCTCTTCAAACTTTTGAGGGAATGAAGGCTATCCATCATGGTGAACAACAGCCTCAAATAGTGTAAACAAGGCAGAAATGATAGTCAATAAAACCACAATTAAGTGCATCTTGTGTCAGTGTTCCTGTGTGATCACAACCAAGGGAACTGATAAATAGTTGAAACAATTTCCCTACTTTTCTGGTGTTTTATTTTTCTCCAGACTTTCTGAACAAACACAGTAATGGCTATCTTCTCTAATGAGAAGGGAGGTTCACTTTTTATTGTCTGTTAGAAGGACAGACAGGAGTATTCAGTAAGTACTGATACCAACTGCTAGTGCTTTCAGTGTGTCATTGAATGGGATGAGGACAATTGTCCCAATGTGTAGACAGGAAAGGTGGTCTCTTTGAGTGGTTTTAATTGCTTGTTACTGTGATTTTAATTGTTTTATGAGCTGTCTTGGGTAGGAGAAAGGTGGCATATAAATTGCATAAATAAATAAATAAATAAAATAATATAGCTAGTTTTGAATAAAAAGTTTGTTGAAACATGTTGAACAACTCCTCCTCCTCCTTTTTTTAATTTTTTTTTTTTATGGTGTAAGCATCTACCCCTGTTTCCTATTTCTGTGTTATTTTTGCCTATGGTACCAAATATAAAACCCAGAAGCATACCTACTTTGTTAACTGAGGTATGTCTCTACCTACAGTCTCATAAAAATAAATTAAAGGCTCTGTCTTGCACACACATTGCATTACCTACAGTTAGACATGGACATTCATTTATGTTCTTCATCTCATGAAAATAGCTCTTGCCTGCCCACCACTGAACAATACAGTTGTCCCTTCATGTTCGCTGGGGTTTGGTTCCAGAACCCCCCATGGATACCAAAATCTGTGAATACTCAAGTCCCACTATATGCAATGGCATAGCAAATGGCGTCCCTTATATAAGATGGCAAAATCAAGGTTTGCTTTTTGGATTTTTTTTAAAGAATATTTTCAAGCCATGAATACTAAAATCTGTGGATACCAAACCTGTGGATACAGAGGGACAACTGTAGTTACTGGTCCTTTTATTAAATTCTGGGTTTTCAGGCTCTGTTTCTTTAAAGCTACAGGATAAATGAGACTCTGTTTATGTGGGTGGAACTAGGACAAACAAAACAGAGGATCTCCTTAAGGCAGATGGATAACATAGGAAAGGAGGACAAAAGTATGTGATACACAAACACTGCCACACTCTCCTAGATCTTTTCAGCTGGTATACTGAGGGCTTGTCTACACTGGGGGTAAAAATCTGGACAAAATTCAGATTACTTTGGCCCAGATCTGTGGCACATGGAATTCGGACTACTCTGGCCTAGATTTAAGCATCACATCTTTACTGACCAAAGTTTCAAGCAAACTACAAACAAAATTCCAAGTTTCTAAAAGCCAGATTAAGCTGGTAATCATCGAGTCTAGTGTGGATAGTCCATATGGTATGCAGACTAACTGCACTAGGTTTGAGAAGAAGGCTGCACAGAGTGTATCCTTATCAACCCAGATTTGGAGGGAGTTTGAGTTTTGTCAGTAGTCTAAACAAGTCCTCAGTTGTAAGTCAACATATCTTAGTGATCAGATTTGCACTCCACTCCAAGAAATAAAGGGCAAAAAATATTTGATGCCAGTGGACTTCTCTCTTGGGGATTTAAATCATCTGTCCATCCTGGGAGGGGAGCATTAACACTTCCTCACCAGTTGCAGTCTCAGTGAAAATCCTCCCACCAGTAGCATCAATGAGAGCTCCCCCAAAGTCCACCACCAGGCCCCTTCACTGCAGTTGGGATTTGGGGCCCATCTATAAAAGGGGGGGGGGAACAGACTACCTCATAGTAATGACATTTCGCAGCAGCAGCAACATGTCTTAACAGTGTTTTTCCCCCCAGAAACTCCCATAAGCTTTGCATGCCAGATGGTGGCTGCAAGTGATTTACTCATGTCAGTTCTTTGCTGCCAAGAAACTTAAAAAAAAAAAAGTCTAAGGTCAGCTGGAGCGATATAGTGATTTTTTTTTTGAATTAACAGGAAAGCAAATAAAAAATAAAAAATACCCACCCTGTTTATTGCCTTAGTGATCATTTGCTAAAGCAAAAATCCAACATGGCAGCAGCGGGTGCTTGCCCTGTTAGCAATCCCTGCCTCCTGCACTCACCTGGCCAATCAACATTGTGGTTCCTCTCATATGGGGAAGCAATTCAAAGCGAATCGACTGTCCCAACAAGCAGGAATGCACACTCCTCGCTTTTTTAAAAAAACTATGGGAAAAGCTGTGAAGGCTTTCCCTGCATTGTTTTTGCCATTTTGGGCCCCCCTCCTTCCAAATAGTGTGGGATCCCATTCAGACAGGTCATATTCCCTGCGAATTCCATGAGGGGTATTTTGACCATTTAGACAACACCCTGTGGTGATTTTCCTGGGGACTGCATCTGGCGAGGATGAAAATTTTACCTCACGCCTGTGTAGGGTTGTCAGGTCCTATTTGAAAGAGTCAGCATAGTATAGTAGTTTGAATGTTAGGGTCTGGATAAGTAGATATGATGCTAGCTTGTCAATGTTCCCAAGCCATTTAGGGTTTTAATACTGTTTTAATGAGTGGGTGGGTTAGGGTACTGTTGTAATTGTGGAGTTTTTATGCTGTAAGCCGCCCCGATTACGTTGCAGAGGGGCGGGATAGAAATAAATTTTATTATTTTTATTATTATTATTTAAAGGTAAAAACCAACACTTTTTTCCCCCTGATAGTTATCAGCCAATTTCAGTTAATAATTCAGTTATCTGGTTTCATCAACAGAGGTTTCGAGATCTTCAAGGCACAAGGTGCATAAATTTGAAGAAGAAAAAAAGAGAATCTTAATTTTTGATGATTTTCTTCTGAATGTATGAATGCATTTAATCTGCTGTGGGTTGTACTTGTTGTTGGTTTCTGTATGGCATTATTTGGATTTATTATGTTATTTGACTGTAAATTCACTGAGATGTATTGGCTGAAATCTGGTGAACAAATGTCTCAAACAAACAAACAAACAAAAATCTCATAGTGGAAATTCAGTGGCACAAGATCTGTTCCAAAAACAATGTGCTGTGCCAAATAGTTTTGGAAAAAAGCCACTACAAATAAATATATTGAAAAACTGGACTGTGACTGCTAAATGGCAAGGTGTGTAGCTCTAGATCTGTCATGATGACAAAAAAACAACAACAAAAAATTTAAGTGCAGTATATGGATTTTTTATATATATAATGGGGAAAAAAATCTTGCCCTCTGTGATTCACAGAGCAATCTTCTCAGAATTTGATTTACCTATGCTTGGAGGCAATAAAGCAAAAAAATCAAAACATAACTCATTATTCCCCCTATTTTCAATCCACATAATACAGAGCTCTCCTCTACCTTGAGCCAATCTTTATATTCTTTGTCATTGTACCATCTAAGTTATGTGCCCTGTTTATTGTACTCCACAAATCCACCTGGTGTGCTGTACAGGTAAATGTTACCAGGCACAAAATTCTGAACAATCTGGTTACCAGGTACAAGAAGAAAAATGCTTTCTATCTCTACGCCTGGCAACTTTGGGGTTTTGGGGAGGACTTGCAGGCTATGAATACTGCAGATGTTGACCAACTGAAGGATGTTCTTTCCATTTAACTATGGAGTTGAGATTAAAAACAGGTGGCAAGACCTGAAACATCTTTTTAAAGGAAACAGAAGACCACAAATACAACAGGACTGGAATTTGGAGGAGAGGAACGATCATTGGAAGAGCCTTGATGTATCAGATCAAAGGTCAGTTATAAAAAACCATCCAGAGTCCTGTTCCTTTACAATAGACACCTACAGGCAAGGCATGGAAGTGAACTGAACCTCCCCTCCCCACAGGTTGCTCATGTTCCTATAACTTACATTGAATGATAACTATCATTAAACATCATCATAGTGATTGATAGACCTATCTCCCTTGAATTTGCCTGATCCCCTCAAAAAAACAGAAGTCATTGCCAAATCAGTAAGGCTTTTAACAAGATTCCCTATGACAGTGTTGTAGATAAGACAGGCTTAACAATACTGCTTTTGGGTGGATTTTTAACTGTTTGACAGACTGAACTCAAAGAGTGTTCCTTTTCACCCTGGAGAAAATAAAGGTGCCTCAGGATTCTGTTCCTGGCCCTGATGTTTTCAACATTTTTATTAATGGCTTCCACAATAGAATAGATGACATGCTTATTAAAGTTGCAGATGGCACTAAATCAGGAGGGATAGCTAACATCCAAGAGGACAGGACCTTAATAGATTGGAGAGTTGGGCTAAAACTAACAAAATTAAATTCAACAGGGAGAATGCTATTTAGGCAGGAAAAATGGACAACACAAATGTAGAAAGAGTGACACCTGGCTTTATAATGGTACATGTCAAAGGGCTAGAGGAGTATTAGTAGACCACAAACTAAACATGAGCCAACAGTAGGATGTGGCAGATGTGATAGATACTTCAATTGCTGAAAAAGAAAACCAAAAATGAAATTCTAGGCTGCATCATCCTGAGTATATCATGTAGACTGAGGTACGGACTGGTGCCATTCTATTCTGCTTTGCTCAGACATCTGGAATACTGTGTCTAGTTCTGGGCACCACAGTCCAAGGATATTGACAAGTTGGAACAAGTTTAGAAGAGGGTAACCAGTCAAAGGTCTGGAAAACAAACCCCGTGAGGAATGTCTTAATGTGAGAATGTGAGAAAAGAAGACTGAGAGGAGATATGATAGCCATATTTAAATATGTGAAGGGATATAACATAGAAGATGGAACAAGCTTGTTTTCTGCTGCTCCAGAGACTAGAACATAAGCCAATTGATTCAAACTACAAGAAAAGAAATTCCACTTAAACATTAGGAAGAACTTCCTGACAGTGAGAACTGCCTCTGTGGGTGATGGCTCTCCTTCACTGGAAGTCTTTAAAAAGAGGTTGGATGTTCATATATCAGAGGGAGCTTTAGCTGTATATTCTTGCATGGCAGGAAGTTGGATTAGATGATCCTTGCTGTCCCTTCCAACTCTATGATGCTGATTCTTAATCTCAGCATCTCAGTTAATTAAATACAGCTGTTACAGGTAATATTCAGACTGCCCTGAATCAATTCCAAGAATCACTAGGAAGAAATAAGCTCTCTTCACTTTCTCCAAACCATGCATCAGTGCATCAGCCATACAGAATTGGATGGTGCAGCTGTGAAAGGAAAGAGTCTGGGATCATGTGAAAGAGGCAGTGCAGGATACTGGGCACATGGGGGAATGATGTGAATAGTATAGCCCTCGAAGAAGAATGGCAGAAAGTTAGGCAAGCCATTAGGTTACTTTAAGGCAAACAACATTGATGACATGTGTGCATGGCCTATTTTCACTTGTACCTATAGATATATTTTAAAGTGTATTTACACTTCAAAGTATGAATGGAACCTGAAACTTTTAAGCAAGGGCTAAAATGTTCCCTGAGGAAGAGGGTGAAATTTCCATCCTATGAATTACAAACATATCATTTGAATCCAAGACTACAACAGCTCCAGAAATAGTGTGAATTTTACACACTTCTGTGTCCAGAGCTATCACGGAGTTATATTTTCAATATGAATTATCTAGGAGTACCAATGTTCAACAATGTCAAAAGCACATTTGTGTTGAGAAGACAACCTAACACTCTCGTATTTGAAGATGAGATGCTAGCCAGGTTTACTTTGGAGAATACGTTTCACACAAGGATTCAATTACAGCCATCCCAAGCTCTGCAGAAAGATTATTTAAAGTCTGTTTTGCCCTTGACTCTTGATTCTGCATGTCACAAGCAATTAACTCAAACTCCCTTGGATTACCAATACTGTGTTAAGTTCACTGACTTCTGTACCAGATTGTCCAGTACCAGATGCACTAAGATCATACACAGAGAGATACTGTATTAATGATGTATCACAATAGCAGGGCTGCAGTTAAAAGTCCTAATGTTTCAGTCATCCCAATGGAAGTTGAAGGAAAACCTAAAACATTCACTGTAGAAATGGCAAGATCTCTACGAAATAAAATTTCCCATTTGATCCTTTCTGCCTCCTTAAAGCAAAGGAGTCGTCCATCATAAGCTGCAGCTCCCCTTGGTGGGTCAGACACTGAACTGCATTCAGATGGTCAGAAATGAGGATTGTTTATTTGTAGTTCAGCATAAGAAAGAAAACACTGGGTGGTGCATTATGACCTGATCCTAGACACTACAGATCAACAAATCACAAGTGATCAAGTTGTGGTTTTAAAAGGGAAAAGTCATAAAAGAAAAAAACTGAGGTTTTTTTTTTTTTTAATCATAGAACTAACATACATGATTGAAATATGCTGAATTCTCTTTCAGGTGCTTTAATCAGATAGATATATAGCTAGACAGGCAGAGGAAACATGGACAAACTTTGATACATACACCCTTCTTTTTGAATGATAGCAAGGCTTATTTAGAGTAAATTTGGAAACATTTTGCATCTCTGTATTAATTTACCAACTGCTTATGTTTGTGTGTGTGTGCGTGTGCGTGTGTGTGTAGCAAAAAGTGGAGTTTTCTGCATAAAGATTCTGTCTGT
Source organism: Gambelia wislizenii (assembly GCA_030847615.1). Lineage (NCBI taxonomy): Eukaryota > Metazoa > Chordata > Lepidosauria > Squamata > Crotaphytidae > Gambelia > Gambelia wislizenii. The sequence goes on along the minus strand of JAUMIR010000008.1, from coordinate 30,696,637 downwards.
GGAAGGGAAGGTGGATCACGTGAAACTGATCCTACACTGAATTAATATGAAGGCACTTATAGTACATAACAGACTGAACTGTGCATCAGACAGTCACTGTTTTAAATATTACTTGCACCATGAATGTTTGTCGTGCTACTGTCTCTTAGGAGATTATCAGACGGGGCAAATATCCTGGGGCAGGAACGGAACAGGGGTGAGAAAGGGGCTCCCTTTTGGATGACATCAAGCCCCTCTGTGATCTTCCCGTCCTGCCCCCGTCCTGCTCCCAGGGTATTCAAAAGGTGGAAGAGGCAACAAGGGGGTCAGCTATTTTAGATCTGATCCTAACCAACAGGAATGACCTGGTTAGTGGGGTGCAAGTGGTGGGATCCTTAGGTGAGAGTGATCATGTTCTCCTGGAGTTTGTTATAGAATGGAAAGGAGAAGCAAGGCATAGTCAGACACACATTCTTGACTTTAGGAGAGCTGATTTCAATAAACTCAGGGAAATACTGGGGGTGATCCCATGGTCAGGAATACTAAAAGAGAAGACACCTCAAGATGGATGGGACTTTCTCAAAAGGGAGATACTGAAGGGTGTCTCAAGAAACCAGGATGGATGACTAAAGAAATTACAACAGAGCTAAGTTTTAAATGGAACATGTATAGGAAATGGAAAAAGGGGGAAATCACCAAAGAAGAATTCAAACAGATAGCAAACCCATGTAGGAGTAAAGTCAGAAAAACTAAAGTGCAGAATGAGCTCAGGCTTGCTAGAGAGGTTAAGAACAATAAAAAGGGTTTTTTGGGGGTATGTCCGCAGCAAAAGGAGGAAGAAGGAAATGGTAGGGCCACTATGTGGAGAAGATGGCAAAATGCTAACAGGGGAGAGAGAAAAGGCAGAATTACTCAACACTTTCTTTGCCTCAGTGTTTCAGAAAAGGAAAAGGAGGACCAACCTGAGGAGAATGGAACAGAGGACACAATAGGGGAAATCCAGCTCAAAATAAGTGAAGAGGTAGTACAGGAATACCTTCTTAATCTAAATGAATTTAAATCTCCAGGACCAGATGAACTACATCCAAGAGTATTGAAAGAGCTGGCAAATATAATCTCAGAGCCATTGGCAATAATCTTTGAGAACTCCTGGAGAACAGGAGAAGTCCCAGAAGACTGGAGGAGGGCAAACATTGTTCCCATCTTCAAAAAGGGGAAAAAAGAGGATCCCAACAATTATCGTCCAGTTAGTCTGACATCAATACCAGGGAAGATTCTAGAGCAGATCATTAAACAGAGAGTCTGTGAACATTTAGAAGGCAATGCCATAATCACAAAAAGTCAACATGGGTTTCAGAGAAACAAGTCATGCCAGACTAATCTGATCTCTTTTTTTGATAAAATTACCAGCTTGGTAGATGAAGTGAACCCTGTGGATATCGCATACCTTGATTTCAGTAAGGCTTTTGACAAGGTTCCCCATGACATTCTTGCAAACAAGCTTGTAAAATGTGGGCTAGACAAGTTAACTGTTCAATGGATTTGTAATTGGTTGACCAGCTGAACCCAAAAGGTGCTCAGCAGTGGCTCCTCTTCGTCTTGGAAAGATGTGACCAGTGGGGTGCCACAGGGTTCTGTCTGGGCCCAGTGCTATTCAACATCTTTATCAATGACTTGGATGAGGGAATTAGGGGCATACTTACCAAATTTGCAGATGACACCAAATTAGGAGGAGTAGCTAATACCCTAGAGGACAGGATCAAAATTCAAAATGTCCTTGCTGGATTGGAGAGTTGGGCCAAAGCTAACAAAATGAAATTCAATACAGAAAAATGTAAGGTTCTGCACTTAGAGCGAAAAAATGAAATGCATATATATAGGATGGGGGAGACCTGGCTGAATGAGACTACGTGCGAAAGGGATCTAGGAGTCCTAGTAGACCACAAGTTGAACATGAGTCAACAGTGTGATGTGGCAGCTAAAAAGGCCAATGTAATTTTGGGCTGCATCAACAGAAGTATAGTGTCCAGATCAAGGGAAGTAATAGTGCCACTCTATTCTGCCTTGGTCAGACCTCACCTAGAATACTGTGTCCCATTCTGGGCACCACAATTCAAAAAATATATTGACAAATTGGAGCATGTCCAGAGAAGGGTGACTAAAATGGTGAAAGGTCTGGAAACAATGCCTTATGAGGAGAGACTTAGGGAGCTGGGTATGTTTAGCCTGGAAAAAAGACGGTTAAGAGGTGATAGCCCTGTTTAAGTATTTGAAGGGGTGTCACATTGTGGATGGAGCTAGCTTGTTTTCTGCTGCTCCAGAGACTGGAACATGGATCAATGGATGCAAGCTCCAGGAACAGAGAGTCCACCTCAACATTAGGAGGAATTTTTTGACAGTAAGAGCTGCTCGGCAGTGGAACACACTTCCTCGGAGCGTGGTGGGGTCTCCTTCTTTGGAGGTCTTTAAACAGAGGCTGGATGGCCATCTGTCGGGGATGCTTTGATCAAGATTTCCTGCGTGGCAGGGGGTTGGACTGGATGGCCCTCATGGTCTCTTCCAACTCTGCAATTCTATGATTCTATGATTCTATTCTATTCACGATTAAACATTGTAAATAGAACCCCTTTTCCATTTTCTTCTGTGACTGTCACGGAATCAGGGACGTGGGAAACGTATCCCCATCACTGTTCTGCCATGACAGGCATGGGGGATGAGCTCTGTGGCAATCACTTCCTGCCACAATCGGGACATCAAGGTAAGTGCCACCCTTCTCCTCCCACCAGGTTGCTTTTTAAAAAATTTATTTTTGCCTTTTATTTTTCGATTTGACAGCTGGAGTGTTATTTTGAATTTCCCTCCTGCTTGTTCTCTTGTGAGAATGAGCGGGATTTCAGCAGGCCGGTCATAAAGGCAGCCTTATGACAGCTGCACTTACATTTACCTCCGTTCCATTGCAGGAACAGGATAGGAGGTGGCAGGGCAGTAATGGGGCATTTTGGCCCCGTCTGATAACGTCCTCAGTCTGAGCACCCACATATATGGGTGATGATCAGATAGGGCATAAATAAATAAATATGGAGGCAGGAACAGTCTAGATTAATCTTCTACCCCCTATTTTCAGCTGCTTTTAGAATGTCCCAGTTTCTGTCTCCTCCATCCATTTTCCACCTTTGTCCTCAGCATACTTCAATTGCTGCAAATTGAATCCAAAGTCCAAAAAGTGGTTTGCACTCATAACTCAACTAGGGAGGAGAGGAGGGGGTGGAATTAGGCCCTTAGGTCAGGCAATAGCAAATTGCTGCAGCCTCTCCTGACTTGTGTTCTTCCTCATTAGCACTCTTTTGCCATCTTGACTACACTTGACATCGGGGTGTCTAAACTCGGGGTGTTTAGGGATTTTTATCTGTATTGTATTTAAATTTTTGTAAGCCGCCCGATTGTTTTAACAGAGTGGCGGGGTATAAATACATTATTATTATTATTATTATTATTATTATCGCTTGGCCACATGTATCCCAGTTTTCATCGGTGAAATGTTGGAGGGTATGCTAAGACTAGTCTACCTTTCAGGGCTATTGTAAGGATTGCCAACAAAATATATATGAAAGTTCTTTGAACATAATGGCACTGCTTAGATTTGCTTACCAACTCCTGTTTAGCCTTTAGATTCAAGCTGCAGGCTCACACACTCTGTCCTGCTGTCCTGTGGTCTCATTCAGATCTTGCCTTCCTGGTTTGATCTCAAAATTAGGAAACCCAGTTCTATCTCTAGTTCTCAATTCTGGTTTTCAGGACAACTGTGTTACAGCCACGATGTCCAAATCACCTCTCTGAATTATTTTATCAATGCTGTTTTTATTATGCATGAAGAAGTGTTGAGTCCCATCAATTTTATAGGTCTGATTTCCCCCCCTCATCCTTTTACACTGGCTTTTCTTTTAAAGGAGGGAGGCATGTATTTACTGCCCAAGACCATTTTGCATAATCTAGTCTAACCAATAGTTTATGTACACAAAGTAGATGTATAGATTTAATGCTTTTTCTAGACAGCATAAAATAGGAAGATTTTGTGATAGTAACATGAACCAGCACATGCTACGGCCATCAACAAAGCATCATAATTTGGCCTTGAAGCCACAGGGACTCTGTGGAAAATTATGCCTGGTCCGCAAATGAAATATTTAAAACAATTTTTGACACTGAAAGGTACACCTGACATATTTGTCGATTTTCATGGGAGTCTGGACTGATTAGATTTTGAGGGTCAGTCGCTGTAAGGTCATTTGAAGACCACATATTTTAAATTTCAAATCAACTATGACAAACTTGATAAATATAAAATAAAATAAAAAAAATCAACTTATGCTACAGTTTGGAAAAAGGGAAAACCTCTGTATTACGTTTGGTCGACGGCAGATAAGGTGCTCCTGTTACAAGAGATAATTTTTCTGACAAATAACCTTGATAAGCCAGAGGCAAGGTGCATAGACAATTTACCAATATTACAAACTCGTACACACTGGATGCCAAAAACTATCTCCTTCAAAGGAAACAGAAGAGTTATAGGCTGCAAATTGCAAAGTATATGCCCTTACTGAGCATTCTCCAGAAAGCCTAATATTAAACAAACAGAAATTAAAAATCAATATTATTACTTTCTGGGATGGAAGCATCAAATATCAAAGCTGCCAAGACCAAAAGGAGTTAATCTAAAATGATACAGTAGCCTGAGTTAAACCAAAGCTGTGGGACAAACCTTGGAGGAGGGCATTGGTGACTCCAATTTAAGGACTTTCCTTCATGTTTCGCCACATGAAAAGGTGTAATAAAATGAATTCTAAATTAGATTAATAGTTTTTCCCCTGCAGCTGCAGAACAGATGGTCTTAAAGTAGGGTTACTGTTTTTTGAACAGCAAAAAAGAGTACATAAGCAATCACTATGATGACTCTTACTTTTAAAAGCCTACTGTATAAGCTGTAATAATTGCTAATACAGTAGGGCCTCCACATTCACAGGTTTAACTTTTGTGGATTTCATTATTTGTGAGACTGCCATCAATAATTAAATGGGATTTTTTTTAAAAGAAAAATTGCAGCCTACTGCAGAAAATTGTGGCTGCTTTGCTCTTTTCTGGCCAAATCTGGGGCTCCCAGGAAAACAACTTCTGGTACTCTAGGAACCAGCCACCCTGAGGGACTACAAAGCTGGGCAAGCCCCATAACAGCAGGATAGAAGTGACACTTCACTCAGGTTCCTTAGCCCATAGAAATAGGAATACAATACAATACACACCCATAGAATAGGAATATTTGCAGTGTTTCAACTCATGTGACACTCCTAACCCTTGCAAATGTGGAGGGCTGACTGTAGTCCTAAACTTCATTGTATTTAAATAACAATTTTGCCTTCCCTTTCACCCTTCCCCAGTGCTTCTGACAGCTGCTTCACCCATTCCACCAAGCCGTCTTGTTCTACCAAATTGTCTGTTCCATTTCCCCATGTGGCCGCTGGCTGGCTAGTCTGTTGGGCAGGCCTTCATCCCTTCTCCTAGCAGAGCTCTCAATGGAGTGAGTAAGACAGCAGTGAGGAGGCAGCACTGGCAGGCAGGAGAGGAAGCAGCAGCAAAAAAATAAAAAAAATATTTCTGAAAAAGAAAAAGGAGGATATATGGTAACCCTACATAAAGTCAAATGGATGCTAAATCAACGTGATGGTAGCCTTTAGTTTTCTGAATCAGGCCTGGCAAGTAACTAGGTTTAAATTGCTAGTTCCTCACAATTAATTCCCTTTCCCCCATAACAACAGGTTTTACTATCTCATTAGAGCTATTACAGAACAATGAATGTTGAGGTGAAAATGAGGGGTGTATGTGAAAGGAGAACGTTTTTTGTTCCACAAGTCAACAGCTTGTAACATTCTATTTTTTTTCTTTTCTATTTTAGTAGTGACTATTTTAGTTATGTTTGAGAAATGGGAAAGATTTTTTTTTTTTTGTGAAAAAGTTCAGTACACAACCATATCAGTAAGAAACCAATGGTGAGGACTGTTCTATAGCTGGACCTAAATGGCTATACTACATTTTAATTCTTTTTGTCTCTTTATAACCAGTTAAATTTATTTCACTAATTTCTCTAAAAGTAATGCAAAGTACAGATATCACCAATTTTTAAATACACATGGGACAGGTATATAATTGTAAGCATTCTTCATCTTCATCATCAGCACCAAGACCACTACTATCATTCTCTCTTCTCTCTCGCTCTGGCTTTTCTTCACAAAGATTCTGGAAGGACTCATCCCGCACTTTCTGCAAGCGCACTGATGACTAAAAAGGCCAATCCGAGATAAACAAGTCTGGTTGCAGAAAACACAGCAGAAAGACTCCTTGGGTGATGTTTCTGGGTTGTGATTCTTTCTGCGTTGTCATTTCTCTTCAAGATTTGTTTGGCGTGAGTTCTCAAATAAGGCTGCAGCATTGTGGATAGTGTGTCTCCATGCCTCCTGATGTGAGGCCAGGGCAGACCATTGTTGGTGATCAATTTGGCCGAGCCTGAGATGTAATTTCAGAGAGTCCTTGTATTGTTTTTTTTTTTTTTTGAGCACCCCTCTTACGCTGACCCGTGGTGAATTCACTGTAGAGTACTATATTTGGGAGGCGATGGTCCTCCATCCTAGAAATGTGCCCTGCTCAGCGCAGCTGTGTTCTCAATATCATGGCCTCATTGCTGGTGATCCCTGCTTGCTCAAGGACAGCAACATACATCACATAGGAGATTTTCAGACTACACTGTTATAGTGTTACTATTCCACTTTAATTGCTCTGGCTTCCTGCTGTGGAATTCTGGGGTTTGTAGTTTAGTGAGGCCTAAGATCTCTCTGGCTGAGAGTTGTAAATGCCCCTCCCTAAACTGCAAATCCCAGGATTCAACAGGAGGCAGCCAGAGCAAATAAAGTGGAATAGTAACACTATAACAGTGTTGTCTGAAAATCTAGATAGTCAGTCCAGTGTATATTTAGGATTCTGCATATAGAGCGCTGATGAAAGCGTTCGAGGAGTCGTAAGTGGTGGCGATATGTGACCCATGTTTCAGATCCATAAAGGAGAACAGACAGTACAATGGTTCTATACACATTGATTATTGTGCTTCGCCTCAGGTGTTCATTACTCCAGACTCTTTTGTAAAGTCTTCCAAATGCGCTATATATGCCTTTGCTAATCTGTGGTCAATCTCTTTGTCAATCTTGGCATCTGAGGAGATTATGCTTCCCAGGTAGGTGAACTGCTGAACGAAAATAAGCCTACTGAGCTTTTTAAAACTCTGAGAAAAGCTACAAAGGCTTCCCTGAAGAAGCTTTATGGTGGATTTGGCTGCCTCTGCTTCTGAATGAGATGTATTGATGCGAATGTCTGTTTAGACAGATCGCGTTCCATGTGATTGCCACTTGGATTATTTTCACCATTTAGACAGGACCTTAGAGTCTTATGTGCTCCTGCTAACACCAGGAATAGTCCAGTGGCCTTGCTAAATCATATTTTATCATTCATTTTTGATCTGGGCCAAGATCTTGCATCATCAGATGTAACCTCAATGATAGAGCTCTAGTGTCTTAATTATGTTTGAGGAGCCAAACTGCAAATCCTACATTTGCACCTTGGCTCATCCAAAACCAAAGGGTTTTTTCAAGGCACTGAAGACTGGGAAATGATATCTGCTACACACTCCTCATCATGGGATGCACAGAGAACAGGTAGTGAAAAGGATCCCCCAGGGTCCTCCCTCAACCTCTTGTCTCAATACACCCCATGACCAGGCCAGCACAGCAGACATCTTTTCCCAGTGCCCTGATCTGTAATTCTCAGAAACCCTTCAGTTGGGCTGCAGCCAGGGTTAAAATGTACGTTTGGGGGGTTACGTTTGGCCATTAACGACCATAAACGTGAATCCCCAGAAGTTACAACATCTTAAGTCCAGTTTACAATCTTATAACTACTGGATTCCAGCCATGGTACTCTTCTGAATCAGAAAGGGTGGGGTGGGGAAATTGTCCATCACTATAAGAAATGGTTGCTTGACTTCTTACTTCAACAATAAGCTGACACAGATACCTATCTGTGCTGAAGTTTACAATAAGTAAGCATTCAATCTTGCATTAAAATTACAGAGATAGTCTGCAGAAGGAATTGTTTGAAGTGCACATGGAGGATAGAAGCTACAGCTACAACATACTTCAAGATTACTTTCAAATGCCTAGCATACTAGAGCCTCTTTTTTTAAAAAAAAAATCATTTGAAGTATCTTTCCAGGAAACTATGAGAAGAAAAATGTCATACAACATTCTCATACCAATATTACATTGTGCTTCAAGACAAGATTTCCATAGATTGGGGATTTTTAAAGTCTCATAAATAAGTGATAACCCATTGCAGGCACCAGGGGAAGAGGGAGGGAAAATAATTCTGTGTTTGCATTTTAATCTTTCTATTCAATATCAGTGTGCAGTGTGAACAGAAAAGGAAAAAACGTTAAGATGCAGCATTATGAAAATTGATTTTTAACATGTTTTAACCTCCCAGAAACATCTATAGGATTCTTAATTTGACGGTGGGGAAATATAGTCCAGTGGTCACTGGAGTATATTAATATTCCATGTTTTAGACCATATTATTTCTCAGAGAAACACAGAACAAAAATAGTACTCAATTATTTATGAGGTTTACAACTAAAGAAAGACATTAAAGTCAAATTCCAAGCGCTTCTGAGAAACTCTTGTGTGTGAACACAGAATAGTTAAAAGAATATAGATTTGTTCCAGGTTTGGACAAAGACTGCCAAACAGAGAACAGTTCATTCAGGCTGAAATCCTTTTACCTCTCTGAAATCTGGGACTGACGTGTGCCATTGAAACATAATTTAGCTGCCCCACAGGCCTTTTTAGGCCTTAAAACAACAGGGGCCCCTCCGCTACATAATTATAGCACTATGATTTCACTTTAACTGTCATGGTTCTGTCCTATGGAATCCTGGGGTTTGCAGTTTAAGGAGGGGTATTTATAATTCACAGCTAGAGACCGGACTACAAACCTTGCATCCATCTTGTGGCTAGAAGCAAGCAGGCTTGATTAATGTTTCTTATCCTATCTTCCCAAATAGGTGAGATGAAACAATCCCCTCAATTTCCCTTGATCATAGAATTATAGTATCTTAGAGTTGGAATTATAGAATTTTAGAGTTGGAAGATTATATGAGGGCCATATAATCCAACCCCTTGCCATGCAGGATTACTCAACTATAGCATTCCTGAAAGATGACCATCCAACCTGTTTAAAGACTTGCAAAGATGGAGAATCCACCAATTCCAAGACAACCTATTTCACTGTCAAACAGCTCTTGTGATCAAGAAATCCTTGCGGTCAAGAAAATGTTAGGTAGAATCTCTTTTCTTCTAATTTGAATTCAGTGGTTCCTTCTTTAGTCTCTGGAGCAGCAGAAACAAGCTTGCTCTATCCTCTACATGACATCCTTTCAGATATTTAAAGATGGTTGTCATGTTACCTCTCAGCTTTCTCTTCTTCGAGCTAACCATACCCAGCTCTCTCAGTCATTCCTCATAAAGCTCAGTTTCCAGACTTCTGACCCCTTGGTTGTCCTTCTCTAGACAATCCTTCTGGAACTGCGGTGCCCAGAAATGGACACTGGATTCCAGGCATGGTGGGGATTCAAATTCCATTCTGTGATGTGGTGAAAGAAGCCATGTAGACATTATGGCTTCTGTCCTACTAGTAGTCCCAATTAGAGTGGATGCATTGAACCCATGGCATTGACAAGCTTCATCTGTTGACAGTGTGTTCTGAGCATATCTGATTTGGGAACATCCTCTTTAGCTAAGATTTCTCCTTGAATTTCTAGCCAGGAAAATATGCTTTTCAGCAACTGTGGATAGCAGTAAATACATAACATTTAATGACATTGCTAGGGACCGTCTCTAGGTCTTAGGTTTTGGCCCAGAAACTTTGGGGCATGGGATGACCCTGAAACAGCAACCCTAAGAATCCTTTATGCCAAAACTATTTATTATGCATCTTTTCTGTTTAAATAGGTAAGTGGGCTTAGGCACTAATGAGCTACTTTACCAAAGTGGTGCTCCAATATTGATCTGCAGATAAGAACAAACAAACATACTATCAATGACAATAATATCTTGACAGTGGCTTTGTAAACCAGCAGTGCCCTTTCCCACAACTACTCATGCAATAAACCTCTTTGCCCTGTACCTCTGCCATTTTGAAAATACTTAGAGAAATAGGCAGAAAGCTGCTCATTTTTTTAAAAAAGAAAGCTTGCACTAATGAAATAATATAGATATTGTAGGAAGCGCTAATTTTCCTGCTCACTGGAAGTTTAATCAAAACTGTAATAGCTAGTCTATGGCTATAATTAATCAAGGGCAGTTTGGAGAACAAATCCTTTTTATGTGTCAATTCTCAAAAATCTCACCCAAAAAAGAGGTTTTATTCAAATTGCTTCATTTTATAGTCATTCTCTTTACAAAAGAAATTGGCAGTACATAATCACAAGAGAGTCTCATTCTTTTTAATCCAATATAGAAGAATCCCCATTATTCTAATCTTCATGCCTTAAGAGTCTAAATTATCTAAAGCATGCTTTGATTCATCCTAAGACATTCATAGCACAAACAATTACCATTCACATGCATGCAGTATTATGGGGAAAGACTGCACCCTATCAGTGGGTATACATCAGGTCTGAAAGGTATCTATCTATCTATCTATCTATCTTTCTATCTATCTATTTCTCTGTACGTACCACTATGCAGAAAAGTAAGGCTAGTCTCTAACCTATACAAACAGGCGAAGGCTTTCAGATTGGCTTCTAGGCCTCCCTGCATCCTAGGGATATAATTCTTCAGTAAGTTTCTACTCAAATGAACTGATGAGTAATTTTAGCAATTTTCTTCCCACTGTGAGAGAGTCTTTGAAAACCACTGTTTTCAAAGCCTGTTTGCAGCTCAGGATTTAAAACAAATGACATGTATGGTGTTCATGTAGAAAAGAGACAAATAAATAGCATTTTCTATACAGAAAGAGCAATTTTCTTGCAGAAATATTATTTCCCCTGAAGAAAATGTTATCTGTGCAAAACCAGCATGTGCAAATTTTGTACAGAATATGTCCCGTACTGCTTACCCAAGGATTCTTCTTGTCAGAGTTTGTACAGACTTTTTTCTACATGTTTTTGGTAATATTTTTGAATATTCTTTCCATTCTTCCTGTAGCCACACCATCAACATCCAGCAGACATGTGGGCCCTACTACCAGACACCTTTCAGCTGCGCCACTGTATTTTTTTATCCTCATCCTGTATCTTTGCTACAGAAAAGTCTAAAGGTGTAGTGGGAAAATGGTTTTATCCTCCCAAACAGCCTGTGGATTTGATCAGGGCTGAGCAATTTTGGCAGTAAAACTCTTTAAAAAATTCTGAGACTTTCTGGGTTCCATATGATATCTCCTGTTACTTTTGTGCTCTTTCTTCTTTTACAGAGGACATTCCTCCATATAAATGACTGTCAGTTTGAAGATGAAGAACAAGAGGAAGGAAAACTGGGGACCTTGAAGTCACTCATCACTTACCCTTAGCCCTTGGATGGTTTATGGAGCAGGTTCACAGAGCACTGTATCACAGTCTTCCCCAATTTTCGATACTGTATTGTATTTCCATTTCAGTGACAGCAATTATTTCAACATGTGCATCTGTATCTTTGTATTAGCATAGGCAACATGTATGCAAATCAGTGACTTACTTTATGTTGCATTTCCTTTATGGAGGAGTGGAGGGGAATATGTGTAAATGCCTCCCCTCATGTTGTGATGCTGCCTGTGTCAGTTCTCTGAAGGTGTCATGTACTTGCATTCCCAGACACAATAACCAGCAGTTTCAGAGTTAATAAGAAAACTTTATTGGCAGAGAAATCCAGAAAGCATATGCTATAAGGTTGCTGCTCAGAGTTGAAACCTTGCTCATTATCACACTACATTGTTACAGCATTATTATTCCACTTTAACCGCTCTGGCTGCATCCTGTGGAAAGTTGCCCTTTAGCAATCTTTGGCAATATGGCACTGACCAACCTTGAAATGATGCACAGACACAGTTGGAGTCTTCCATAGTCCTTGGAGGCTCTTTATCTCTTGTTGCAAGATATATCACCAACATACCATGCCTGAAGTAATGTAAAATACTCTCAATAGTCAACCTACCTCTCTCAGCAATCTTATACAGTTTGATTCCAGCGGGCTCCAAGGTTCACTCAGCCTTCCATCCTTTCGTAGGTCAGTAAAATGAGTACCCAGCTTGTGGGGGCAATTAGCTAACACACATTAGAAACTGTTTGATGCAGTGTAGATGTGTACATTGCTATTGCTTAAAACAATTTGTAAGCCGCTCTGATAACCTTGTGGCTGAAGAGCGGGGTATAAATAAATAAATAAATAAATAAAAAATACAGCAACTACTCCAACTCACCACAATCCACAGCTGCTCTGGGTCTCAGCTCACTCATATATTGTGGTGATTACTGGTGGTTGACACTTGGTGTTACACACCCTTCATAGCCATACAAAGTATTTTACCTTCTCTTAAAGGAACATTGTTCCCAACATGGAATCCTGGGATTTGCAGTTTAGGGAGGAGCATTTAGAACTCTTAGCCAGAGAGCTCTTAGGCCTCACAGAGGGGTTTTTCTATATGGTGAAAATAATCCAAATGGAATCTGAACAGAAGACCATTTGTCCAAATGGACATTTGCATTAATACGTCTCATTCAGAAGGGGGGGCAGCCAAATCCACAGTAAAGTTCCAAAGGGAAATCTTTGAAGATTTTCTCTGAGTTTTTTAAACACTCTATAGGGCATGTGAATGTGCAATCATTAAGACAGTTGCATTCATGTTGCTGCAACCAGGCAGTGTGATCTGATTGACTGGACAAGCATGGGGGTGGGACTAGCAAATGGGGAAGTGCCTGCTGCCGCCATGTTGGATTTTCAGCTAAGCAAGGGTCCAGTAATTCGATAAAACAATGATATTTTGCTCTCTTTCCCCCTTTCCTTTTTTGTAAAAATGAAATATCACATGTGTGCATTGTGGTAAACTGTTTTTTTTTTTTAAATGGTGGCGGCAGATTTAAAAGCACGAATAAATCACTGGTGGCCGCCATCTTGGCTAGCAGGCATGCAAAGTTTAGGGGGGCTCTTTTGACTGTTCAGATAGGTCACAGCACTGCAAATGGTTGCTTCTTTGGAGGAAACCATATTTCCCTCCCCTCGTATAGATGGGATCTAAACTACAAACCCCAGAAATCCACAGAAGGCAGCCATAGCAGTTAAAGTAGAATAACAGCACTATAACAGTGTAGGGCAGACCAGTATACTAAAAGCATATTGCAATCTATAAAATCTGGCAAGCTTCAATACTATTGGTCATCCATCATCCCCTGATCTCCTCTTCCCATACAATGTCCATCCCATTTTTCCCAAGCTGATTCTGTAGCTGCAGGCTTATCTCACCATTTCCATTTGTAACTATTATACTCCCCTCCACAGTTGCCACAGAACACTTGTTAGCAAGCACAAATAAATGAAAACACAATTAACAGCAAGGTTACACAATGATACAAAAATCGGAAAGAACAGGCAACATCAGGGGCCGATCCTGACAGAAGGAAGAGAAGCCCACTGGGGAGAAAGACATACCCTCCAAAAGTCAGTCAGTCAGTCAGTCAAATTTATTGCTTTTGGCCAATGGCTTTTGCATCAAACTATACCACAGTAAGAGCATAATATATAAACATCAACCATCAAATATCAAACATCCAACATCCTACCTATAATCATAAAATAATTTACAAAATTAAAAAATTTAAAATAGTATAACAAGACAAGTTTAATATTATTAAATGCAATTATTTCCTTTACAATTTGTGGCTAGCTATCTTTGCTAGGTGTTTCTTTCTAATCTTTTTAGCAGCAACAGCAAACAATGCAACTCACCAAGACATGAATTTATCCTTATCCATTAGGACGTAACAAGCCACGTCCTGTGGGCTTTGACATAGACTAATATCAATTGGGGGTATCACAAATCGTACCCTTGGCTCATTGTATAAAGGACAAAATAGTATGTAATGGTCAAAGTCCTCTAGTTCAGGACAACCGCAGATGCAAATGCACTCATTTTTAGGAATAACCCTGTGCCTTCCATCTCTATATACCCTCCAACATTTCTCAGATAAAAACCAGGATGCAAGTGGCCAGGCAACATCATAATGTAGTCAAGATGGAAAAGTTACAAATGAGGAAGAACTCACAAGTTAGGAAAGGCTGCAGCAGTTTGCTTTTGCCTGGATCCAAAGGGAAAAACAAGCTTCCACCTCCACCTCTCCTCTCCTCTCTCGCTGCTAAGTTAATTGAGTGCAAACTATTTTTGCACTTGGAACTCTGTTTGAAGCTATTGAAGTAAGCTGAGAACAAAGGAGACGGTGGGAACAGAAAAAAGAAAAAGGAACATTTTAAAAGCAGCTGAAACGGTGGGATGTCAGAGGATTACAGTAGGACCCCTGCATCCACAGGGGATTGGTTCCACCCCCACCCCCCATGGATAACAAAAACCACAGATAACAGCAAACACCATTGACAATAATGGGACTTCTGATTTTAAATGCCGTAGACTTGCCATGAAGGACCTAGAAAACATCTAGAGAGGATGTGTCTCCAGACATTTTCTAGGAAGACTCTATGGTAGGCAGCTGTTTTGTGTCCCGCAGATAACTCTGTCAGTGGATAATGAACCAGTGGATACGGGGATCTTAGTGTAATTGGGGCTTTCCCTGCCAAATTGGTACAGTTGGAGAATATGGAAAGGGAAGAACAGAAAATCAGGACAATTTGCACTTGCAGTATTTGTAAGGGCCGATATAAATTCAGTAAATTTTTCTGTGTGACAAAACAATTATTAGGTTGGGTGTGTCTGTGATTTGGGGAATGACACAGATAGCTTTTGAGCTTCTTCTTTTTTTAAAAAAAAATTCAGATTTAAATTTAAAATTTATTTATCAGTTCATTCATTCATTTATTTTTTTGATTGTATGCTGCCATTCTCCCAGAGAGAGGCCTAAGGCAGCTCACAGAAAGAATTTTAAACCTAACAATAATAATAATTAAAAATAAATAATCACATTCAATTCAATTCTCTTTATTACGATCAACAGATCAGATTTTAAAAAATCATCACATTAAAAAAGCATAAAACAATTTAAAAGGCATCCAAAAGTTGATGTATGCCTATGGTGTAGTGCTTTGAGCATTGGACTATGACTCTGAAGACCATGGTTTGAATCCTTGATCACCCCCGGAAATCCACTGGGCAAGTGGCCTTGGGCAAGTCCCATTCTCTCCGCTTCAGAGGAAGGCAAAAGCAAACCCTCTCTGAACAATTTTTTTCCAAGAAAACCCTGCAATAGGTGTGCTGGAGGGTCACCATAAGTAAAAAATGACTTATAGAATCATAGAATCATAGAATTGCAGAGTTGGAAGAGACCACGAGGGCCATCCAGTCCAACCCCCTGCCACGCAGGAAATCACAATCAAAGCATCCCTGACAGATGGCCATCCAGCCTCTGTTTGAAGACCTCCAAGGAAGGAGACCCCACCACGCTCCGAGGGAGTGCGTTCCACTGCCGAACAGCTCTCACTGTCAAAAAGTTCCTCCTAATGTTGAGGTGGAATCTCTGTTCCTGGAGCTTGCATCCATTGCTCCGTGTTCCAGTCTCTGGAGCAGCACAAAACAAGCCCGCTCCATCCCCAACGTGACACCCCTTCAAATACAAGGCTATCATATCGCCTCTTAACCATCTTTTTTCCAGGCTAAACATACCCAGCTCCCTAAGTCTCTCCCCATAAGGCATCATTTCCAGACCTTTCACCATTTTAGTCACCCTTCTTTGGACACGCTCCAATTTGTCCATATCCTTTTTGAATTGTGGTGCCCAGAACGGGACACAGTATTCTAGGTGAGGCCTGACCAAGGCAGAATAGAGCGGCACTATTACTTCCCTTGATCTAGACACTATACTTCTATTGATACAGCCCAAAATTACATTGGCCTTTTTAGCTGCCACATCACATTGTTGACTCATGCTCAACTTGTGGTCTACTAGGACTCCTAGATCCCTTTCGCATGTAGTCTCATTCAGCCAGGTCCCCCCAATCCTATATCTATGCATTTCATTTTTTCGCCCTAAGTGCAGTACCTTACATTTCTCCGTATTGAATTTCATTTTGTTAGCTTTGGCCCAGCTCTCCAGTTTATCCAGGTCATTTTGAATTTTGATCCTGTCCTCTAGGGTATTAGCTACTCCTCCTAATTTGGTGTCATCTGCAAATTTGGTAAGTATGCCCCTAATTCCCTCATCCAAGTCATTGATAAAGATGTTGAATAGCACTGGGTCCTGGACAGAACCTTGTGGCACCCCACTGGTCACATCTTTCCAAGACAAAGAGGAGCCACTGCTGAACATCCTTTGGGTTCGGCCGGTCAACCAATTACAAATCCATTGAACAGTTAACTTGTCTAGCCCACATTTTACAAGCTTGTTTGCAAGAATGTCATGGAGAACCTTGTTGACCTGAAGGCAAACAACAACAACAACAACAACCAATAACAACAGTTTAAAAATAAATAAGTACACATCCCAATAAAAAACTTTCCTGCTTAAACATTAAAAGCCTTACACATTAAAATAGCTTCTTTCTTTAAAAATGAACATATGATGCCACAATAATAGGAGACAGACATCATAAATGGATTTTTGTATTTTAAATTAATATATGATTTTTTTTAAAGTTTTCATATGACATCTGCTCAGTTGGGATCACACCACAAGGTTCTAAACACAGCAATATTCTAAACACAGCAAGGCAAAATAGGATTTTGATGGTATCCAAAGTTTTATGGAACAGATATTTCTGATGGGTTTGGATGACAAGCTCTCTCATGGTAATTTTTCCCCTGAAGGAGATCTCACGATCAAAACTCATCAGAAAGATCTGTAATTTTGTCTTACTGCTGTGTGCTTTTATGGCTGCATTTGTTTTACTGTGATATTTTTATACTAAGTGCTACTATGGAGAAGAGGGATATGAATTTGCAAACAAATATTAAGCATGAATCGGAATATTTTCACCTTCCAAATAAACATAGAAAGAAGATGAATTTTTACACTGATCCACTTCTAAGTTGCATATGAAATTACTATTACTATTAATAATAATACCCTAAAAATCTACAAATGGTTTCTGAACACTATACTATATCAGAAATTGTGAGGCGAGATCCACCCTTCCTCTCAAACACAAATAACATTCACATTAAAAATCAAAATAAGCATGAGCTACAGCAGATTCCATTTAAATTTGTTTGGCCAGCTAATGCTGTAAGCAAAAGATGAGTGCAGCCTTTTGAACATAATGGCACAAAAATAATAATTTAACTCTCATAAATATATTTCTACTAGGTACAGGCCATATAGACTGTAAACAAGATTTGGGAGTCTCATGTCTCGCAAAACACCATAGACAGGATCATCTCTACGACAGCTGCGCTAGCGTCATTCATCTGTTTACCTACTTAGGTAAGAAATAACAAGGTCTCAGATGTAAATGATGACGATACCAGTGGTTTTTAGGCCTGCCCACAGATGGCCCTTAAAACTTCTCTACACATGCAGAATGCCAACCTGGGACATATTTTATGGCATATAAGATTTACTACAGTGGCACATACACAATATTACAAAAACAAGCTGTGCATATATGCAGCACTGGTGCAGAGAAAGAAAGATTACTGTATTCACATTCTACCCCCATTTGTCCCAACACACACAACTTCACTGATGTCAAGCATATTTCTGTATAAC
This sequence comes from Gambelia wislizenii, assembly GCA_030847615.1. Classification (NCBI taxonomy): domain Eukaryota; kingdom Metazoa; phylum Chordata; class Lepidosauria; order Squamata; family Crotaphytidae; genus Gambelia; species Gambelia wislizenii. The sequence goes on along the minus strand of JAUMIR010000008.1, from coordinate 30,678,666 downwards.
ACATATTTTGAAGACTGCAATATCACTTAGCATATTTAATATCTAAGAAAGAAACTCTCCAACTATCTTCATTTGCCATGGAGCATTCCTATTAATCCACTGTCATTCCACATTTTCAGTTGCTTTTAAAATGTCCCAGTTTCTCTCTCATCTTCTCCTTTATTATCACTTTACTTCAATTGCTCCAAACAAAGTGCAAGAGCAGTTTGTACTCAATTGACTCAGCAGGGGGAGAATAAAAGAGAAGGGAGTAGAATCTTGCCCTTCCCAGTAGATTAAGGCAAAAGTAAACTGTTGCACTCTTTCCTAGCTTGTGTGCTCTTCCTGATTAATATCAGATGGTACTTGATATTTTGTCATCTTGCCCACGCTCTGCTGTTGCTTGCTTTCATATGACCTGGTTTTCATCTGTGAAATGTTGGAAGGCATGAACAAATATTCTACATATCAGTTAAGATGTCTGAAACATAGTGGGCTGACAAGCAAGCTGTTAAATGCAGGGAACTGATGTTAATCAGGCTATCAAGTAATGCTCTATTTGCAAGCTGCTACTTCGAACTGAAACAGTTTCCTCAGCTATTATCATGTGATCTTTGTGTTCTTCTCAAGTACCATCTGATAATGCCTACAAGTGGTTTACTGTATAACCACCTGGCCATGAGAAGTAATAGGTGCCCCAGAAATTTACGGTTTGGAACAGGTCTGTCTTCAAAGTATATTTGTTACAGAACGATCAAAGGAATAGGCAGAGTTGCATGGGGAAAAAAAGGGTGAAGATTAATAATACATTCAGCTCTTTGAGTACACAGGATTCCAAACTTATTTCACTTTCTACCATATGATGAGAGGAGTAATATGGTGTTCATTTCTGTGTCATTAAACTCAAGAGGAGCTGATGGATATCCCCTCAATTTATCATGGGATATTTATCACTTTACTTTTCATTATGCACGAAGCCATGTAAGACCAGTTCTGCAGGTAAGACTCTTATACAGTAATGACATGAATAAGCATTGTCCAAAGTGGTCTAATGATAGCTTTGCTGATTATACCATTCAGATCAAGGCTATTTGAGGTTTGCCTGATCGACAGGAAAAATGGTGCGTCCAATCTGCCATGGCCAATATAAAATAAGTTATTATAAACTACATTAATCTGAAAAGCATCCACTGGTCTGTAAAGTTTATTCTGTTTTTAGAAAGACCCAGCCTTGAATCTGAGAGCTCTTATCTTCCAGATGACATGATATACAAGAGCATGTAACAGTAAGCCGATTTGTGACTTGTTTAATTCTGGCCTGTTATTGTGCCTAAATCAGTTCATGAAAAGAAACCATGGTTTGACAGACAGCTGCAAACCAAAATTAGAAGCTACAGTTTATTGTTGGCTTATAATTTTGGCTTGTTTAAACCAAGACTTGTTCTTAACTCCTGAATCTAGAACCATGGACTGTCCCTGACTTGTTTCTTGGCTGCCCAACCTGAAATAGAAGCTGGCAAAAGAGAAAAAAGTCCAAAAGTCAGGAGGAGGGACAAACTAGGGTTTGTTTGTTTACATGTAGGATAATTCATTGCCAAGAGCAGATACTATAACCAATATACACCATGGTTTAGTATAAAATGGAAAGATGGCTAGGCCATTAGGTTTTTTTCTTCTTTTTCCAGCCCATTATGGAAGTTTACAATTTCAATATAAAGAGATACAACAGAATTCAAAACCTCCCAGTTTTCTAGATCAATAGGGCCATATAAAAATCATGCAATAACTTTGAATAATGAATACATAAGGAAGGCACTGCTGTACCCTTGGATCTCAGAAGCTTCATTATGTACAATAAATAATTCATTGTGCAGTTTTTTTTCTCTCTCCTCAGCTTTAGGTGCAGGTTAAGGATCCTAATACCCAAAGCTTAATAAGGACAGTTATTCCCTACACTGCATGAAATAAAACTAAGGCAAACACTGCCAAAATGACTTGCAAAAAAAATGATGCTTCCAAATTTAAAATTATGATTTACTTCCCTCAATAATCACACTGATTACACTCATGGTTTAAGAAATAATGTGGTCAGTGACTGGATTTTTAGATGGATGGGAACAGAGGATGTTTATATAGATGACAGATAAGCCTTTAACACCTATTCCACAACCACATCAGCTAAAATCATTACACGCCTTCCCCAAAGCAACACATACTGGACCATTTGCATCTTGCATTATTATGCAGGTTGATAGCTGTCCTAGATTTCACAAGGAAGAGCACCATATCTTTGAAGGCCTTTAAACAGAGGTTGGAGGAACATCGCTCAGGAGTTCTTTAGTTGTATATTCTTGCATGGCAGGGAGTTGAAGTACATGGCCCATGTGGTCCCTTCCAGCTCTAAGGTTCTACAATTCTGTGCCTCCATATCCATTAAGAGGAAAAATGTATTAGTGTTAGGATAGATAGTTTTATTTTTGTATTAGTAAGAAAAGAGGAAAACAATATTATTTTTGTGTTGTTGTTGTGGCCTTTTGTGGTTGGGTGTGTTTTTCAGTAGAATGGTCTTATTCCAATAAAAAATTCCTAACCCCTTAAAAATTCCATATCCATCAAATATATACATTGCCGTGCTAACCCAACTTTGTGGAAAATCCTGGTCTGTCATAATCAAGCAGGAATGCTTGTGTACTCTGCCCAATGACTCCCATTTGGCTTCTCCTACCAGCTGGAGCAGCTAAACAAGCTAGAATTCCTCATTTTTACATCATGCTAAAGACACCATAGACAAAACGTCTGTGGTTTAGTTACTGTGACATAAGAACTGGGGATTTTCTAGTGTATCTCTTCTCAATACAAGCCAAAATCATGAGCCATGATTTGTTGCTGGCTTAGGACTCTAGATATTTAAAAAGAGACAGGTCAGAATCCCCAGTCTGGATTTCAAGACAAACTAGATGTTTCACAGAATTCAACGACACAGCCGTGTAAATCTGGCTCAGTATCAGGGAACTTGTCGCACCTTTCAGACTGAGAAAAAGAAGTTGGTAGCATAAGTTTCCTTTGGTTTCATTTTAAGTGAAAAAAAAGCTACCTCATCTTGATACCGCATTTTTCAACATATTTATGGGTCTATATGCACACATGTTTGTAATAACTCTATTTTCATATTTATAAGAATCACTATTGCTGGAGTGAATACAGTCATCCATTGTTAAGACATTAAGGACTTTATCAGACCACTCCCTTTAAACCCGTTCTTTTGCCAGGATATGTTTCCCGTTTTTATGTTGGCAAAAGAACTCCCCATGCCACTTATCTTCCCTCCCGTCCAAAGGCTTCCCTGGCAATGAATGAGGAAGTGAAAGGGGCTCTGTTCACTTTCTCTTTGAAATCCTGCATATTCTCATGAGAATACATAGCATGGGAAATTAAAAAATAAAAACAAAAACAACAGAGGAAAACGTTACAAAAAGCGCCTAAGCATACTAAGAAAAAGTCCCAAGTAAACTGCAGAGGATCATAAAAAAGAGTATCACCTACCTGGATGTTGTGATCTCACCTGGACGTGTTCTCGCCAGACTGGCCATTGACGCTGCATTCACGTAAGTACAATGGCATGAAGTTTCAAATGCTGGCAATGCCGGCACAAACGCACCACAGCGATCAATTAACGGCTTGAGCCATCAATAAAAAAGTATTTTTTTTTACAGGACATGATCACAAAGGGGCAACATCATGTGGTACGCACACACTTTCACAATCATTATGACACTTTATTTGCCTTGTCCGATAATGTCCTAAGAAACACTCCACCTTGCCTAAAGTATGGTACATTCACGCTGTTAAAATTAAAGCAACAGCTAGGCTTTTCTCGTCCAGTTATAAGCAGTTCAAAACATGCTTCAGCACTAATAGCATGGGAAATGGAAAGCTGTGTCCTGCACGGTACCTTAGTGTTCATGTGCATGCAATCATAGGATGTACACTACAGCCAAGAAATATCCACCCTGCACTCATATATTTACGTTCAAGAGGAGGTGTGAACATCTTTGGCAGGTTCCAGGGACCTTCTAAGCCAGTGTGGTCAAGTGGTTTTAATACTGGAGTAGGACTCCAGTAGAGCACAGTTCAAATCCCCACTCAGCCATAGAAACCCACTGGGTGACCTTGAGCAAGTTACAATTTCTCATCCTCAGAGGAAGGCAAAAGCAAAATCCTTCTGAACAAAGAAAACCTTGTGTAGGTCTCCTTAGGGTTGACATAAATTGCAAATGACTTGAAGATACACAGCAACAACAGGGGACATTTTACCTATCTCTGGACCTGTCCTTGGGCCTGTCTATACAAGGGGGGAAATGGGAATTGATGCAAACTCAAACAGATTCAAAGCAGAATCAACACATCGTAACGCTGTTTGGCAAAATCACAGGGATGCAAGGCTATTCACTTTGCTGTCTCAACAGGCATGCCTGCGATTCAAAATGGTGGCTGTAACACACATTTTCATTTTTGCCAGTTGCTGCCACCAAATGGTTTTTTTTTAAAAAAAGGGGCATATCTAAGTGCAGATGTCCAACAGTGCACTATTCTGCCTAAATAAACATAAAAATAAAAGAAAAAGACTGTTTTGTCACATGATCATTCCCTTGTTAAAGCGAAAATCCAAGAGGGCAGTTCCAGAACACTTGCCTTCCAAGTAAGCTTCACCCCTTGCTCCCATCTGGCCAATCAGTTTTCTGCTTCCGCTTTTCTGGGGTATGTGAATAAATGTGATTGCCTGTCCTAATGATCACTAACGCACATTCTCCACAGAGTTTTTGAAAAACATTGCAGAAAGTCTTGAGGATTGTTACCTCGGGGTGTATGGTGGATTTAGACCCCCTCTTTCTGAATAGGGCAGAATTATGTGGGATCCCATTAGGACAAGTAGGATTCTAAGCAAATTCTAAGAAGATTATTTTCACTATTTAGACAGGCCCCTAGCGTCCTAGGCCACAGAACAGACAGGAACTCATACAGTCACCGGACTACCAAATTCTGCCAGCAAAGCAGAAAAAGCAATCAAAACAAGCAGATGACACCAAATTAGGAGGAGTAGCTATTACCCTAGAGGACAGGATCAAAATTCAAAATGACCTGGATAGACTGGAGAGCTGGGCCAAGGCTAACAAAATGAAATTCAACACAGAGAAATGTAAGGTACTGCACTTAGGCCGGAAAAATGAAATGCACAGATATAGGATGGGGGAGACCTGGCTGAACGAGACCGAGGATGGAGCTAGCTTGTTTTCTGCTGCTCCAGAGACTGGAACACAGAACAATGGATGCAAGCTCCAGGAACAGAGATTCCACCTCAACATTAGGAGGAACTTTTTGACAGCAAGAGCTTTTCAGCAGTGGAACACACTACCTCAGAACGTGGTGGGGTCTCCTTCCTTGGAGGTCTTTAAACAGAGGCTGGATGGCCATCTGTCAGGAATGCTTTGATTGTGTATTCCTGCATGGCAGGGGGTTGAGCTGGATGGCCCTCGTGGTCTCTTCCAACTCTACAATTCTATGATTCTATGATTCAAGCAGAAAATTCTTATTTTAATGGGCCTTTCTCATTTTGCTACTAAATATCAGTGGAAAATTAGTTTTAAAAATAATAGAGTAGGCATTTTCTGTTCTAGAGATTTCAGGGAAATGAATTGAGCCCTCTAGCAATTCAGATGCTTGAAGTTTTAAGAAGACATCTTCCAAAGGAACAAAATGGGGAATTGATTGTAATCTACCAAGATGGCAGCCCATGAACTGGGGCTGTCCCTGATAAACAGAGACAATGAGAGTATGACCAAGATACATGGCAGCCAATCCAAGGTTGGGGTAAAAAATTCTAGGCTAGATGGACAGATATTCTCACCTGGCATAAGGGAGTCTCTGTTTCTGTGTACATGATATTTATAGAAAGTTCTAACTATGTATGTTTGGGTCAACAATACTTTGAAACAGAGTTTAGACAAGTTAGTTTTTGGGTTACAGCTCCTCAAATCCTCCAGGTGGCATGCCCACAGTTTATGCTAGCTAGGGATTCTGGGAAATGTAGTCCCAAAATTAATTTCCCCAAGCTAATAGTAGTAAATACCACTGAAGTTTTCTTATAAAATTTAAAGAGCAGTGTAGACCCTTCCAGTGTGAAGACAAAAAAACAAATGGCAAATGAGAATAATTTTCCACCCGTACCTTCTCCCATGAAACATAAAAGCTAAAAGGAATGTGAAGACATAGAGTTGGGATTAATATCCCCTCCCTTGTTATTCTTGAGGTCAGTAAGATGAATGTGCTGGAAGCTTTTCCTGTCCATTTCTGCTATAATTTCACAAAGGAGGAGCCAAACTCTGTTCTCCAGAATGCACACGCAACTCCCCCAGGAACCTGGCCATTTTGCAAGCCAGCATTACAGAGCAGAGTGTGGCCCTAAGTCATTAGTTAGAGCTCTCTGTTAAAAGACTATTGAGATTAAGGTGCTTCAGAGGACAATAAGGATCAGAAACACCAATGCTTGCTCCAAGAATTGCTCACACAAGAGACCTGGAGGAATCCTCAGAAATTCAAAGCCCCATTTCAAAAAAAGGGATGGGAGGATTAACAGTAACCACAGCTTTCCATTTAAATGTTTTGTTAATGAAACATGACAATACAGCAGCACTGCACTACTGAAAACATGTTTCCAAGCTGAGGGGAAAATAAGCCTTTGCATAGAGTATATTGCCACTTTATGAAGATGATTTAAAAGCAAAGGAACAGCACTTTTTGCTAGTTTGTTCTGGATCCCTAATGGATGTAGTCATCCCCCACTCTCTCTGTGTATGTATGTATGTGTGAGCGATTAACGAACAGAACTTAATAGTTCAATCAATAAGCAAAACATTTTGATTTCTATCCTTCCCAGTTGCTTAAAATAAAAGCGAGCTTCTAGCCAAGGTGGCATTTTAGGACACTCCATCAGTAAATTCTTAACTGGGGGATATATTGTCCTCTAGGTTGAGACCCTGTGCAGTTAAAGTCCTGAGTCCATACGGATTAAGAGGTGAATCATAGAATCATAGAATTGTAGAGTTGGAAGAGACCACAAGGGCCATCCAGTCCAACCCCCTGCCACGCAGGAAATCTTGATCAAAGCATTCCCGACAGATGGCCATCCAGCCTCTGTTTAAAGACCTCCAAGGAAGGAGACCCCACCACGCTCCGAGGGAGTGCGTTCCACTGCTGAACAGCTCTTACTGTCAAAAAGTTCCTCCGAATGTTGAGGTGGAATCTCTGTTCCTGGAGGTTGCATCCATTGCTCCGTGTTCCAGTCTCTGGAGCAGCAGAAAACAAGCCCGCTCCATCCTCAGCATGACACCCCTTCAAATACTTAAACAGGGCTATAATATCTCCTCTTAACCGTCTTTTTTCCAGGCTAAACTAAGTCTACATAATAGAAAAGGTGCTTGGTTCTTTGATATTAATGTAATTTGTCACAAAGCCTGATGTAACTACAATTGTTAATCAGTGACAGATACAATTTTGGGAGTCAAGACACATAGAGTTGTAGAGTTGGAAGAGACCACAAGGGCCATCCTGTCCAACCCCCAGCACTGCAGGAATACACAATCAAAGCATCCCTGACAGATGCCCATCCAGCCTCTGTTTAAAGACCTACAAGGAAGGAGACCCCACCACGCTTCGAGGGAGTGTGTTTCACTGCTGAACAGCTCTTACTGTTAGAAAGTTCCTCCTAATGTTGAGGTGGAATCTCTGTTCCTGGAGCTTGCATCCATTGCTCCGTGTTCTAGTCTCTGGAGCAGCAGAAAACAAGCTTGCTCCTTCCTCAATGTGACACTCCTTCAAATACTTAAACAGGACTATCATATCGCCCCTTAACCATCTTTTTTTCCAGGTTAAACATACCCAGCTCCCTAAGTCTCTCCTCATAAGGCATTGTTTCCAGACCTTTCACCATTTTAGTCACCCTTCTCTGGACACGCTCCAATTTGTCAATATCCTTTTTGAATTGTGGTGCTCAGAATTGGACACAGTATTCTAGGTGAGGCCTGACCAAGGCAGAATAGAGCGGCACTATTACTTCCCGTGATCTAGACACTATACTTCTTTGTTAGCATGTATTTTAAAATATAACAGTTAAATGAAATAGGATTAAGGGGTTTTTTTCCCTTTTAATTTAAAAATGGTTTATCGTTCTAAATAGAGAAAGAACAGCATCTGGTTTGAAATATCTTGAGATTAAAAGCATGACAATACAGTATTATGTAAGCTGTAAGATTTTAATGTGAAAAAAATTATAAATAAATAAATAAATAAATAAATAAATAAAGCCCTGAGTCGATGGACTCAGTAACCCATCAGATATCAATAGGTTGGAGCCCTTTCATTCCTTGAGCACAGAATGAAGGTCATGTGAAGATGTATTGTTGCCATTTTCTTAGACTGAGTTTTGTTCCTGTTGTCAGCCATGGGTTTCCTGATACTTTACTAACTACCTGCCGAAGGAGTTTTGGTCCTACTACCAATGTGATTTCTGCTGTTCTAAATTGAGTTTGTTAAAAATAAGAATAAGAAAAAAGGGAAAAGAATAATATCTACTGAGGCACTATTATTGCACACTTCATGTAAATTCATTTGAAGAAGAAATAAATGGAAGTTACATAGCTGAAATGCTTAGGGTATTGGATCCTCATTTTGGTTATGTGCAGAAGTGCCACAACAGTCAAGTAGAATCAAAAGGTTCCATCTCAGAAATTCCCTCCTCCCCAAGGTATCCTGACCCTGAAAGGAACTTAAAACCTTTCTGGTTACAATGATAAAAATGTTCTTTCTTTTCTTTCTTTTTTTCTGTTGGCTGTGGCTTGACAGTTAATTGTAAGTAAACCATATATTACCAAGAAAGTGACACCTTGGTTGTTTTCTTCTTTGTGTCCTCCTCCTCATCTTCTTCTTCCCTGAACATAGTGTGTGTGTGGGGGGGAAGCATCCTGTTTATTTCTAAACTTCACTGTATCCATTTCAGGATAGGCTGGCATTTGCTGTTAAAGCAGAAAATTACAAGAAGGGCTTAATTGACCCTCTTGTGTCTTTGAAAAATCTTGTCTGTTGTCTCTAATTGACCCTCTTGATACCTTTATGGAACAATGAATGAATCCTCTGTAAATAATGGACGCTGATGATTAATAGCCATGGCTAGGTTGGACCTCTAGTTCATGGTGCTGTGTTAGAGTTACTTTTCAAAAAAACAACATAAAAACAAGCCCCAACTAGACCAGTTCCCTGTCCTTCATGAACAAGAGAGTAATTCCAAAGAGAAAATGGCCTGCAGTGGCTAGTTACTGAATGGAACTGGGGCTGTATGTAACAAACAGAATAACAAAAACATACGGAAAAGAGTTTCCAATAGTCAGTATTACGGTATCTCTCATGTATCAGTGAGAGGCAAAAAAAAGTTGGGGCAGGGAAGCATAAGATGTTTAGAAAATAAACCAAGATAATCATAAAATTGGACGTATTCCCATTAATTTTAATTTCCAGTCCACCCCATTCTAAAGATTTACCATCGTAACTAGAAATACAGCCATAAAGAGCTATTTCAAAAGCCCAAACTAGACAGTTAACTGTAAGTTGATAGGCCTTCTCGTCTGAATGCATGACAGTATCAATGATCTTTGGGGAGTGTGTGATCACCCTGATTTATCTCGGATAAGAGCCGACTTAGATGCCAGTAATTTGACAGAAACAATTGATGAGGTGTCCAGCAACTCCGTTGATGTCAGTTTACTGGATCAATTTCAATCTGTGAGTACTGAGGACGTGGATAAGCTACTTGGTAGGGTCAGGAAGACGACCTGCCCTCTCGATCCTTGCCCTTCATGGCTGGCCATCCAGGGGGGGACTGCCTTGATGATGTTCCTTAAGGACATCATCAATGCATCCCTCAGAGAAGGGTGTGTTCCATCTTGTTTAAAGGAAGCAGCCATTAGGCCTGAAAAAAATCTTCCCTTGACCCCCTGGACATGAACAACCATAGGCCGGTTTCTATGTTACCATACTTGAGCAAAGTGATCGAGAGGGCAGTTGCGCTTCAACTCCAAGTGGTCTTGGATGAAACCAATTATCTAGACCCATTTCAAACTGGCTTTAGGACGGGATTTGGAGTTGAGACTGCCATGGTTGCCTTGACTGACGACCTGCGTCTAAGCATTGACAGGGGTAGTGTGACCCTGTTGGTGCTTTTAGACATCTCAGCGGCTTTCGATACGATAGATCATAGCATCCTCTTGGATCGCTTGAGGGGGTTAGGAATCGGAGGCACTGTGCTCCAGTGGTTCCGGTCCTTCCTCTCGGTCAGGTCCCAGAGGTTGTTGCTCGGGGACAGCTGCTCCAGCAGAAAGGAGCTTACTTCTGGCATTCCACAGGGTGCCATCCTGTCCCCTATGCTGTTTAACATCTATATGAAGCCGCTGGGTGAGATTATTCGGAGTTATGGGGCTGGGTGTTATCAGTACGCTGATGACACCCAGCTCTGTTTCTCCTTGTCCTGAGCGTTGGCCTCGAATTCCGATGGCACCTCTCCTCTTAATGATTGTCTTCAAGCACTAATGGGCTGGATGAGGAAAAACAGATTGAGATTAAATCCGGACAAAACGGAGGTGCTCACGGTAGCGGCCCCAAAACCAGGAGTTGGGTTGCAGCCTCCAGTCCTGGACGAGGTCACACTCTCCGTTAAGGACTGTGTTCGCAGTCTGGGGGTGCTCCTTGATTCATCGCTTCAGATGACTAGTCAGGTGAATGTGACAGTCAGGAGCGCCTGTTATCAGCTTCGGCTGATACGCCAGCTGCGCCATTTCCTGGAAGTAAGGGAACCTGGAGACTGTGGTGCACACGCTGGTAACCTCTCATCTAGATTTCTGCAATGCGCTCTACATAGGGCTGCCCTCATGCTTGGTCCAGAAACTTCAGGTGGTACAAAATATGGCAGCCAGAGTGGTCTCAGGAACATCTCAGAGAGACCATATAACCCCAGTATTAAAATCTCTCCACTGGCTGCCTATCAGTTTCCGGGCCCAGTATAAGGTGTTGGTTATTACCTTTAAAGCCCTAAATGGCTTGGGTCCTACTTATATCCGGAACCGCCTCCTCCCATACAATCCTCCCCATGCACTCCGGTCCTCTGGGAGAAATTTACTTCAGCCACAAAAATCTAGGCTGTCTGCAACCTCGCAGAGGGCCTTTTCGGTAATCGCTCCCAAATTGTGGAATGACCTGCCAAACGAGATCCATCAGATGACAAGCCTGAGTAGCTTCAAAAAAGCACTAAAGACGGATCTCTTTTGGCAGGCCTTTCCTAATTAGATCCCGGCCTCAGGGGATCCTGGCCTCGTTTAGTCTGCTGGCTATTTATTGTATTTATTATATCTATTGTTTTTAAATGTGATTTTAGATCAGTTGCTTTTTAACTTATACTTGTTTAATATTTTTTTATGGGGGAGGGGGGCGGGGGTGTTTAGGGATTTTTATCTGTATTGTATTTTAATTTTTGTAAGCCGCCCTGATTGTTTAACAGAGGGGTGGGGTATAAATTTATTATTATTATTATTATTATTATTATTTGCTGTCCAGTGTGATTTCAGGTCTGGACAGTTACTTGAAGCTTGATCAAACCACACTTTTATGTATTTGGTTGGCTCCTGAGATCTTATTAGAAGAAAGTTGCCATTGATGGGTGTGTGGGTGTGAGTGGAAATTGTGTTTTATTCTATAGTATACAGTATACTCTCACAATCACCCCTTCCTCTCTAAACTAGATTATTAACAGCTTAGGGCTCTGGGAAAATCATAGAATCATAGAATTGCAGAGTTGGAAGAGACCACGAGGGCCATCCAGTCCAACCCCCTGCCACGCAGGAAATCACGATCAAAGCATCCCCAACAGATGGCCATCCATCCTCTATTTAAAGACCTCCAAGGAAGGAGACCCCACCACGCTCCGAGGGAGTGTGTTCCACTGCTGAACAGCTCTTACTGTCAAAAAGTTCCTCCTAATGTTGAGGTGGAATCTCTGTTCCTGGAGCTTGCATCCATTGCTCCGTGTTCCAATCTCTGGAGCAGCAGAAAACAAGCCTGCTCCATCCTCAGCGTGACATCCCTTCAAATACTTAAACAGGGCTATCATATCGCCTCTTAACCATTTTTTTCCAGGCTAAACATACCCAGCTCCCTAAGTCTCTCCTCATAAGGCATGGTTTCCAGACCTTTCACCATTTTAGTTGCCCTTCTCTGGCCTGCTCCAATTTGTCAATAACCTTTTTGAATTGTGATGCCCAGAACTGGACACAGTATTCATGAGACCTCATGAAGTTATGACATTTGAAAGACATAAAAACACCAAAACAAAACCACCAGTATACATTTTGTGCAATAAATAATTTGGATTCACTAACTCAGAATGTGAACACTGTAACATAAAACACAACCTTTAATAGAACATAATGGTATTTTGTGATGCCGCTATTAAATTTGCTTATTAAAACTCAAAATTACATTCTGAAACTAAGTTATCTCATGCTGAACATACCCGTAAAATGAGTAAATCAAAACTTTATTACAATGTCCAAAATAAAATGAAGGTGTGCAGCCTTCTGTGCCTTCTTATATCTCTGATCTGAAGGGCTTAAAGATAAAACATGTTATGGGAAAGAAAAGGAAGAGCTCTAAGAACTCTTTGTGCAAATCTATATAGATGATCATTAAAATCTTAAAGGAAGAAAAAAGAACAAAGTAACAAATTTAATGGGTAACATGTAGAGATAGGAAAGGTAGTAAAAGAATAGATTTAGTTAATCATTCATAGGAGATTATCAGATGAGTGCCTAAAAACGTTATTATGGCATTTTTACAGCATGCATGTTCTGGCACAATGAATCATGTTTTCACATGCTGCTGTGATAATGATACAAAATCGCCCCAAGAATCTGGCAATATGAGTACGCGTGCCACTTACTTCCGCATTTCTCCATGAATGAAATATCGGCGGGTCTCGAGAGAAGATGCAAGTGTTCTAAAAAGCCCCCAAACACCAAAATTAAAAAAGAAAATGTCCAGAAAAGAAAAAAAGACATGTTTAGAAACTTGCAAGCAAAACAGGGAAGTTCATAAAAAGAGTGTATGGCACTTAGTTTTCCTGTTCGCACTCAGAAGTGTTCAGGTGGTACCGCCACTGATGCTCGAATCACACCAGCAGAACAGGACACCTTCTCGGACGCATGAAAATCCGGAAAACAAATGCTACCGGAGATCAATTTTCGACTTCTCTCTGATAATAAAAAAAAGAACTCCCTCATAATGGCAGCAGAATGCTTGCAGAACGCTGGGGCATGACGTTGTCTGATAAGGAAGCCCTTTTGCGATCGATCACATGACATCGTTATACCACCATTTTTGATGTATCTCCATAGTCTAAAAAATCTAATTCAACTGCATTAAATTAGAAGTGTGTGGGGGTGAATGATTAAATTTATGTTAAATTCTTATTTAAATTTAAGTTAAATCCCTCTATTGAAAAGTCTTACTAGAAGGAAGCTGAAAAATACTGTTCGTGGTTTTACTCCTGCCATCCACCTACCTCATCCCTGTTTTGAGTTTTGGAGAGAAGAAATGGACACATGCATTTTTGAAAATTCCATTTCTCATTCACAGTCCTACGTCTTGTTTAGATGTGATTTTATACTGATGCTGTTTTGTCTCCACCAGTTTTTCACCTATTCACATCTGTTTCAGTTTCACATATTCACATCTATTCGAATCGAGCACCCACATGCTCTGGTCTTGTCTATATGAGGGGGGGAATATGAAGATGACTGAAAAAGCAGGCATTTGCAATGATGCAAGCTGTCTTCATGGCCAAAAGAGCTCCCCTAAACTCCTCATGACCCCCCCAACCAAGATGGCAGCCGTGAGCGATTTACTCGCGATTTTAAATCTGCTGCCACCAATTTTTTAAAAAAAGTTTCCCATCGTGCGCACAAGCAATATTTCATATTTACCAAAGAAAGAAAGAAAGAAAGAAAGAAAGAAAGAAAAGAAAATCGTAATTTCATCAACTTACCAGACCCTCATTTAGCTGAAAATTTAACAGTGGCCACAGGCACTTTCCCTGTTTGTTAGCCCTGCCCCCATCCTTTTCCAGCCAATCAGATTATGCTGCCTGTTCTGTGCGAATGAGAATGTTCAAACGATTGCACATTCACATGTTGCTTTTTTAAAAAAATCAATATGATGCACATGGACTTTGTGATTGATTTAGCTGCCCCCTTCCGAATGACACATATTTATGTGATCCTGATGGGAGAGACGGGATACAAATAAATCTTATTCTTATTCTTATTCTTATTAAGTGCATGTCCATATGAACAAATCGCTGTACATTTGCATCCTGTTCATATTATTTTAACTGTATAGCAGTTATACAGTCAAGGGCAAGAGAGCAAAAACGTGCAGCAACGCAAATTCGGATGTCCACATGTGCAAAAATTCTGTGCACATTTTCCAGAAAACTTTGGGGAAAACCACAAATCCTTTTACTGTACAGTTTGTGGAGTTTTTAGCCCCTCTCTTTCCAAATATAGTGAATCTCCTTCGGATCGCATTTGAAAACATTGTATTCTCTGCGAATTCTATGAGGAGTATTTTCATAGTCTAGAAAACTCCCTGGTTCTGTAACAACTATAGCCAAGGAGTACATGTATGGTTCTAGTCCTAGGGGCGGGGGAAATTACTGGTCTTCCACATCATATAGTTTGAGATACTGCTCTGAAGGACATCATTACAAAACCAGAGTGGATTGTGGGGTTACATGTGTAAGAAGAGTACATATGTGAGAAAACCAGACATGTACACGTGTGCATCAGTTATGAAACAAGGTAAACCACACACTTCCACAGGACTGTTGCATGCTTAAGATTAGCAGAACCTACCCGTTCTGTTACAGATTGCAACTGACTGTACACAAATGCAAGGAGAAAAGTTAATTTCCTTGCATGGCTAACAGTAAATATTGGATGTGGATTTATGTTATAATAAACGGCATTGACGTACACATAGAATGGTGCTACTGAATGTAAACTCGTCTCAGAATTTGTACTCATTATGATTCAGGTGCAAAATAAGATGCAGATGTTGTGATGGGGGGAGAAAAAAATCCTTTATGGAGGCAGATGGAGCCTATAAATCACATTACGCTTTACAGGAGGGAGTTGTTAGTCTAAATCCTGGAAAACTATTACCTTTCTCTATGACTGAAGTTAAATTAATATGGCTTTAAACAAAAGTAGCACTTGCATAGGGTTTTATCATCAGGAAGTGATTGGGACTGACTTGCCAGCTGTTTCTTTCACTTCTACACATTGAAAATAATATAAAGTAATCTCAAATTCTTAAGAGCCTGAGTCCAGTATGTGTGTGAATGCATACTCTCTCACACACAAACCAAATTCCCCCTTTCTTCTAAGGAACTAAATGCAGCATATAAAGTCTGTTGTTGTTGTTGCTGCTGCTGCTGCTGTCGTTATTGTTGTTGTGTGCCTTCATATTGTTTCTGACTTATGGTGACCCTAACCTACCATGGAACTTTGTTGGCAAGATTTGTTCAGAGAGGGTTTGCCACCCTACTCTAAGTTTGACAGATTGTGACTTGCTCAAGCTCATATAAGTGGGTTTCCATTCAGACCCTGATCTCCCAAAGTCCTAATCCAACAATCTAACCACTACACCACACTGGCTCTCATATAAAATCTCTCACCCACCCACCATGTAAGGTGAGGTGGAGAGGATACAAGTCAACAGTTGGATAGTATTCTTATTACGACCAACCAAAATAGCAGAAATGTGCAAGAAGAGTGACTCAGCTGGCTGAGAGGCAATGACTGGCCCAAGCACATCAAGTTGGCTAAGTGGGAATGTAAACTCTGGACTCCACGGTTAAACTTTGACACTGTAACTATACTATCTTTAAAGGAAGGTTGGGGAACATGTGACCCTCCACAGGCAGAGAATATATGGCTACAAGCCACATGTGACTGTGGCTCCCAGGGCCCCACAATTAAAAATCCAACATGTGTTTTTGGCCCAAAATGTCCCCTAGCAGGTGTAGGAGATAATTTTGGCATGCTTGTGGCCCCTTGGGAATGTCCTGTCCTGCTCCTGGCAGCTTCTCAGGCTCCCTGTGAGAGAGGTCAAAGTTCCAGGGAGAGGTAGGGAGTCAGCTAAACCTCACCAAAACAAAGGGCAGAGGCAATCCAGTCTGGTCCAAAGTTGTGCAAGTGTATGCTAGCAGTCCAGGCAAACAGTCCAAAGGGAAATCCAGAAGCAAGGTCAAGAGATGAAGGTCGAGTCCAAGGTAACAGGCAGATGATCATGGCACTAGTATAGCCTCTACCAAGAAGGATGGTTGTCCGCCATGCTCTTCCAGGGCAGGTGCTGGGTTATTTATGACCCATCCAAGTCTCACAGGTGCTTCCTAATTGTAGTATGTTTTCTATATAAATGCTCTGACCACCTGCAAGTTTCCTTTTCCTGATGTTGGGCTGGTGGCTGGTGAGGATATGTAAGTCCGTGCTTTCCTTGGAGGGTTGTGGCTGCTGGATACTCTGTTCCTCTGGCTCTGGTCCTGGCATGCTCTCTGGGATTTCAGGCTCTCTACCAGAGCCTTCACTTCCAGAATCATAGTCCATCCCAGGGTCTGGGAGGCAGGGTATGACAGGGATGGCCTTTTTCCCAACACGAACAGGTGAATTCCTATTGGGGAAAAAAGCTCAAAAATGCCCCTGGGGAGAGGGAGAAATGTTTTATGAAATTGTTCCATTGCCATCTAGGGAGTACTGGGAGCATTTGGAGGCACATAGCTTTTCTTTTAAACAAAATATCTAGGGGTGTGGCAGGGGTGTGACCTTCCAGTGTCCCTGGGGGATCAGTTACTGGGATGTGTGCTTATTTATTACTTAACTTATGTCTTTCTTGTTGTGTGCCTTCACGTTATTTCCAGCTTATGGCAACCCTAAGGCAAACATATCACGGGATTTTCTTGGCAAGATTTCTTCAGAGGGGGTTTGCCATTGCCTTTTTCTGAGGCTGAGAGAATGTGATTTGCCCAAAGTCACTTAGTGGACTGGGTGAGGATTCAAATTCTGGTCTCCAGAACAGTCCAACACTCAAACCACTTTACCACACTGGTTCTCACTCCAGTCCCTTAAACTCCAAGAGTTGCTAATGCCTGCTCCAGATGCTGGACTCCAACTCACACTATTCACAGGCAGGTGAGGGTGACGATAATCATCAATTGCACCTTACAACTAAAGAAACGTATCTTTCTCCCAGTATGTCTAAAATTTTATGGGACAGTTGTTTATCTCTGCAACATATTGATAATATTTATTAATCAAGCAGAAGAGTACAGGATGCATTTGAATTTATGAAATATTCTGGATATAGTGTTCTGTTTTTCTTTAGATTTATACTTTGCTTCCAACCAAGATTGCTTCCAAAGTGATTTAGAATTTAAATCGACACAAAGGTACAATATAATTAAGATTTGATTATAGGGAGCGGGGGAAGTAGTTTCTGATCTTTGGCTCTTAATAAGTCCCAGGCTCTTTTTATTTAGGAAGAGGGGGGAAAGTTGAAGGTGGAATCAGATGGCACAAAAGCAGACCTTCTTTATTGAATTTCTTGTAAGCAGGGGGAAAAAATCTCAAGAATTGATTCTCTTCTTTAAATGACCCCTACCTCAAGGCCAGAAATGTTACCGCAGAGCAAGGAGGGGAAAGAAGCAGAGGTAAGAACAGAAGCTCCATTGCAGATTGGGACTTCCCACTTCAATATCTCCCCCACAATGACAGAAAGAGAACAAAATGTTGGCTTTGGGGCAGAGCTTTCATACCTGAGCAGGGATATTAAACCTAGTGCCCTGGGGTGCTCTTTCCGTGATAGTGGGATTGGATGCTCTTGAGAGGCAAGAGTCAATGCTGATAGCAGCAGTGCTGCTGGTAGGGTCTCCCATGTCAGAGAGGCTTTTGCTGAAGAGCCAGACTAAATGTTCCAAAAAGCTACTGGGCAGCAGCAGTACTCTCTCCACCCCCCCTCTCTCTGTGATACTGTCAGAGGATCTCTTAGAGACAACAGCAGTGGTACCATAGCTAACTTTTGGTCTCTCTCTCTGGCTTTTCTTCACAAACGAAGATTCAGGAAGGACTCATCCCGCGCTTTCTGCAAGCGCGCTGATGACTAAAAAGGCCAATCCAAGATAAACAAGTCTGGTTGTAGAAAGCACAGCAGAAGCTTTCCTTGGGTGATGTTTCCGGGTTGTGATTCTTTCTGTGTTGTCATTTCTCTTCAAGACTTGTTCGGCATGAGTTCTCAAATAATGCTGCAGCATTGTGGATAGTGCGTCTCCATGCCTCCCGATGTGAGGCCAGGGTAGACCATTGTTGGTGATCAATTTAGCCGAGCCTGAGATGTTGTTCCAGGGAGTCCTTGTATCGCTTTTTTGGAGCGCCCCTCTTACGCTGACCCGTGGCAAGTTCACCGTAGAGTACTATTTTTAGGAGGCGATGGTCCTCCATCCAAGAAACGTGCCCTTCCTAGCGCAGCTGTGTTCTCAATATCATGGCCTCAGTGCTGGTGATCCCTGCTTGCTCAGTCACCACGTTGCAAGTTCGATTCCAGCGGGCTCCAAGGTTCACTCAGCCTTCCAATCCTTTTGTAGGTCGGTAAAATGAGTACCCAGCTTGTGGGGTCAATTAGCTAACGCACATTGGAAACTGTTTAATGCAGTGTAGATGTGTAAATAGCTATTGCTTAAAACAATTTGTAAGCCGCTCTGATAGCCTTGTGGCTGAAGAGCGGGGTATAAAAAAATAAAATAAAATAAAATATTAAAAAATAAAAACAAGAAACGTAGAAACATGACAATACTTGGGGTGAGCAAGCTAAAGTGGACAGGAATGGGATATTTTGAGGCAGATAATTACACAGTGTTTTACTCAGGAAATGAAAATCTAAGA
Source organism: Gambelia wislizenii (assembly GCA_030847615.1). Classification (NCBI taxonomy): domain Eukaryota; kingdom Metazoa; phylum Chordata; class Lepidosauria; order Squamata; family Crotaphytidae; genus Gambelia; species Gambelia wislizenii. The sequence goes on along the minus strand of JAUMIR010000008.1, from coordinate 30,659,596 downwards.
AGAAAGGGGGTGGCATTAATAGTGAGGAGAGAGGGAGGAAAAGCAGTCAAAGGATATAATGCAAAGTCTGATTGAATCTTTGCAGTAAGACTTCAGAGAAAATTCATCAGTATAACCATAGTCCAAGTTTATGTTTGAACTACAGAAGCAGAAGCAGAAGCAGAAGCAGCAGCAGCAGAAGAAGAATTCTATGCTGCAAACCAGGAAGAAATTGATCCAACATCAAACAGGACTTGTTAATCATAGACGATTGGAATGAAAAAGTAGGAAATAGAGCAGAATCAAAGATTGTAGGAAAATTTGGCCTCAGATCAAGAAATGAAGCAGGTAAATGATGGACTGAATTTTGAGAGGTCAACAGTTTGTTCATTGTTCATTGGAAACACATTCTTCAAACAATCAAAGAGGCGACTGTATACATGGACATGAACTGATGGCCAATACAGAAATCAAATAGACTATATAACTAGAAACAGAAGATGGGGAAGCCCCATTTTCTCTGCAAAAACAAGACCTGGAGTAGATTGTGGCACAGACCATGAATGCCTAAGATCATAAATCAGAGCAACACTAAAGAAGAACACTGAACCAACCATTGTGCCAAAATACTACCTGAAGAACATCCCCATATAATTTAACGTTTTTAAAAAATGCACTACTAAGCCTAATTGACTTGGAGCCAGAAGAACTCTGGATTGAAATCAGAGAAATTATCAGGAAGGAATACAAAAAGGACACTATCTGTATTATATGTTGAGATCTGCCACTGCAAAATGTGCAGCTGTTATTTATGTCTGTGCAATGGACTATACCTTCCTAGTTGGAAAAAGAGGGCCCAAGATACATTCCTGCATTTGGCAACCTTACTAGTGAACATGGCTCTAGTTTAGCATCTCCACCCACTTGATGAAAATTGAGGAAGGAATCATAGTGTGCTGCTGGGAAACTTTATATTTTTGAAAACCAGGAAGGGGTGTGGGGACAAAATAAGGTTTGACCTCCCAGAATGCCATCTGGTTATCCATTGTCCAATGCTTCACAGCCTTCTCTCACTGTAAAATTACTATAAGATTACAAGAGTATCACTTCCAACTTCTATGTTATGTCTCTCAAATCAAAGCAAGGGAAATTGGAAGTGTCCCTTGAAAGTCAAACTGTATATAAGGAGTTAAGTGCTACAGTGCAAACTGTCTTTTAAACAGGCATTCAAAGTAATTTCCAATCTCCTGTCACCTGAGCTCTAAATGGCTTCTGAACCTGAAATAGCTACAGCCACAGAGTCTCCCCAGCACGCCCACTCAAGGCGAGGAAAGGTGCATTTGCTGGATAATGGATTGTCTGCTCCAGGTCCCAATGATATTGGTCTGCTGCTCAATAAACTCTGAGAAAAAGGCTACCAATATTTTTACTCAACATGTATGTACAATTTTGCAACAATTTGACTCATAGCCACCGAGTACAATAAAGGTGTATTAAATGCAACAGGAACAGAGGCCTATGGGATCATTTATATGGGAACAGTGTTCTGAAGCACAGAGGAGATTCTTTAGTATCTGATGTCAGGATTTACTGAAGCATTTTTTCCTTGAATGCTTTATCTTAAAAGTAAATGGAGATTGTATTTTGCATTCTGTATTTCAGGGTGTTACCGAGAGCTTTCCAAATGTAAGCCTCAAGAGGCAAGACATTCACCGATGCCAAGCTTCATTCTCATGTGGTTCAGGGTTTAGTTTGTGACTGGTTTTGCTATGAAGGAATGTTGGTCTCTATTACAAGATACACATCACAGCCCACATTTTCAATCTTATGCAAGAATATTCAGGATAACTGTGTGCACAGCCTTTTACCTTATAGTTGAGCAAAAATGTTCTGGAGTAATAAGAAACCAAGCTCCAACTCCACCAAAGCTCATGCTCATAAACAGTTCATACCCAACACTACCCCTTCCTGTGCCAAGGAACAAACTTTCAGTTTTCTTCTAAAGTGAAATATCTGAACCAAGAATTGGAAAAAGCTATTATTACTGAGATTCAGACATGCAATGCTATAATGGACTGCACTTAAGACTCAGAAGTTCCATAAAATTTTCATTTCCATTACTTATGACTTGTTTATACAGAGGGGGGGGGATGTGGAAGGCTGTAATGCCAACTTGCAGCAGCTTCAATTTGTCTTAATGGTCTATTTGCAGGATCACAGGAATGCGAAACAAACTGCGTTCGGTGTTCCCATGGGCATGCCTGCAAATCAAAATGGTAGGCGCAAGTGAATCACTCATGATTTTATTTTCCCCAGGTTACCCCTACCAAACATTTTTTAAAAACAAAATACAAGGTACAGAACAGCAACCTTCCACTTTAGTAAATACCCCCCCCCCAAAAAAAAGTGGTGAGAAAAAGGCTGTTTTCTCACTGTAGTGCACGATTGCTATGGGGGAAATCCAAGATGGCAGTTCTGGGCACTTGCCTTGTTAGCAAGCTCTACCCCCTGCACATGTCCGACCAATCATCTGCTCGTATTGGGAAAGTGAATCAATTCGGTCACTTGTCCCAACAAGCAGGAGTGCATATCCCCCTTGCTGTTTTTCAAAAAAATACAGGAAACACCATGAAGGCTTTTTTTGTATATGGCATATTTTCATGTATATGGCATTTTGGGCCCCTCTCCTTCACAATATGTTGAATAGATGTGGGATCCCATTGGGCAGATTGCATTCTCTTCACATTCTGTGAGTATTTTCACCATTTAGACAACCCCTTGGGTATTTTGATTCTTGAAGTACAGCATTTCATGGACTGATCAAGAATCATAGAATCATAGAATTGCAGAAAACACTTCCGGTGGCGAAGGCGAAGGAGGAGGAGGAGATCCGCAGAGCTTGCGAAACTCCTCCGCTAGGCTTGGGGAAAGAACCCCCGTAAGTTGGGGAGAAACGGGGACAGTACTTGCCTGCAGTACAGGCAATTGGAGGAAGCTAGCGTGACCCAATTCCCAGTCTTAGCGCTCCCCGACATTAAATAAACAACAACAGTCAGGTGGAGGAAACGCAGCGAGACTGAAGTGGGCGGTAACTGGTTCACTCCCAAGCCGAAGCGGCTGTTTCTGACGAACAGCCTTACTGTCGTCACCACTTTTTAAAGAGTTTTATTTCCACATTGGACAAGTTGAAGTGAGCAGTTTCTTTCTTTCTAAAGTGGGACAATTCTAGCATTTAATGCTGTTTTCTTGAGACGCAGATTGGACCGAGTGGAGGAACTCGGGCGTGGCTAAAACAAATACCCTGAGGGGAAAACCTTATCTAAGGAAAGTGCAAGTGTGAGGTGTGAAAATTGACAGGAGAGGGGCAGAGTAGTGGATGACTTAAAAGTTTTTCTTTTGAGAGTAAAAGGATATCATTTTGGAACCATTAGGAATACCTGTTACCTGGACTCTACACAGTTAACGAGTCTGTTAAATTGATACAAACTGATATAATTTGATACACTTTGAAGGAAATAGAAGAATACAGAAGAATACAGAAGAGGTAATGGATACAGCTGTATAATTGAAACAATTGTAACTGTAACTGTTGTAACTGCAGCATTGAAATAATTTGGACATTTAAGGAAACTGACTGTCTGAAGAGAAGGAATGGAAAGAAAGTAAAGAAAGAAAGAAAGCTAAGGAAGGAATAGAGAGAAGTAAAGAAGGGAGTGGAAAAAAATATATAGATTGAAACCATAAAGTTCTTGGATAGTATTGTATGGTGACTTAAACACATTGAAGAGAATATACACATTATATAGTGGAGTGTTGCTGTTCTATATAATATCATACGGGGGACATATGTGGTTTTGAAAAATAAATTATAGGACTTTCTAAGTCTATTCCCATACTCTCGCCTGAGGTCTGGTCTCTCAGTGAATTAGCTCTGGGTTGACAATAGGATTTGAATATAAAAAATATAAAACTCACACTAAAAAAAGGGAGGGAAATTTGATGTAGAGGAGAATTATACTAAGCTACACTGCTCTGTCTATTGATATATTCTATCCTTTTATCAACGGATATTACGGATATTAATATTTTGATAACTATAGTAAAACAGAATATATTTGGGATAATAAATGTTTAATGATTGATATTTGATATTTGAAATTGTGTATATGACTTACGTACAAAATTAAGTTTAGAAGTGAGTGGTCAGCATTATTAGAGTGGTTAGGTAAAATAAGTGGGTGTTGTGTTTAATGTACTTAAAGTAACAGTAATAAGAATAAGTGGGAGAGACGACTTTAGGGAGATTAGAGTGAAGTTATGCCTACTACTAGGAAAACTTTGGCTAAAGCCCAGAACCAACTACAATCCAGAAGATCATCGTTAGATATGGCAACAAAAATGTCAGAGACAAACCAACTACTGTTAAATGAATTTAAGAAATTAAGTAATGGATTAAAAGCAGAGATGAAAGAATTGAGAGAAGAGGTCAGACAGGATATACAGAAACAGTTAGATAAATTTGTAGGCCAATTAGAAGAGGCAACTAAAAATATTTCAAAGATAAGTGGAGAATTAGTAGAAGTACAATGTAAGACAAGAAATTTGGAAAAGAAAACAAAAGAACTTGAGACAAAATTAGATCAAGAAAGCACACTAAGAACTATCCAAGAGATAAAAACTAGAGCTAAATGTATTAAGTTTAGAGGGTTGAGCGAACAAAATAATAAGGACCTTATGACTAGTCTAATACCGGCCTTGGCAGACTATATTGGATGGACGCCAGACCAGTTGGACATTGAGGTAGATAAAGCCTATTGAATAGATTCGTGGATAGCTAAAAAGAAAAAAACTCCCACGAGACATAGTGGTATATTTTGTACGAGAAAGGGTCAAAGATATTATCATACAGGAGAGTTTTAAGACTGCTTTGAAGATTGAAGGTCAGGACATAAAAATCTACAAGGATATACCACTTCAAGTATTAAAGAAGTGACAAGAATATAAATTCTTAACACAATTTTTAAATTCTGAAAATATCTCCTATAAATGGAATAAAATTGAAGGGGTATCTTTCACCTACAAATATAAAAATTACACAATAAATACAGTAACTATAGCAAAAGAATTTATAGGAAATATTAGGAAGACGTTAAATAAAAAGAATAAGGAAGGTGAAATAGGAAATAAAGATAAAAGAGGAAAGGTAAATCAAGAGAGCCCGAAAGATCAGAGAGGTATAGGCGAAAAGAACAGAGGGGAAACAGACGAGAAGGAAGGAACAACTGAAGTTAGCAAAAAACTTACAAGGGAACCCATAAGGGAAGAAGAAGTAATCAAGAACTGGAGGAGAGTGGGGAGGAAGATAGACAGAGGGTAGAGGAAGAAAAAGAAATATTAAGAAGTGAATTAAATTTGGAGGAAAGTGAAGTAGAAATAGAATAATAATAATAATAATAATAATATTTATTTATACCCCGCCCCTCTGTTAAACAATCGGGGCGGCTTACAAAAATTAAAATACAATACAGATAAAATCCCCAAACACCCCCCACCCGACCCTCCCCCAAGAAGAGACAGAGGAAGAAGGAGAAGAAGAAGGAGAATTAGGAGAGACAGAAGGAGAGGAGGAGATAGAAACATCAACTACAAAGATCTAAGGAGTAAAGATGAAAGGAAAAGTAATAACATGGAATGTGAGGGGATTAAATATCCGAAATAAAAGAAAGAAGATTTTTCACTTTCTGGAAAAATACAAGGCAGATGTTATAACCCTCCAAGAAACACATATCAAAGGAAAAGATGTAAGATTGTTAGAAAATTCAAAACTGGGTAAACCCTACTCAACGAAATATGACAAGAAAAAGAGGGGAGGGGTAATATATGTAAATAAGAAATATGAATCTAAAGAAGTGTTTAGCAACAAGAATGGATATTACATCAGAGTGGATGTTAAATTATTAGATAAGGCTATTTTGGTTGTTGGGATATATACACTGCAGGAAAATAATAAAAAAAGTTTCTTCCAAGAGTTACTAAAGGTGATATCAGACTATGACTACGTAAGCTATATTTTAGCAGGAGATTGGAATGCGGTATGGAACTCGGAGATCGACAGGTCAGTTAGAGTTGTAAGGAAAGCAAAACAGGGAAGTTTGCCGAGAACAGCATGGGAATTAAAGGATCAGCTGGCCCTCATGGGTATATGGGGTCATATGCATAATATTGAAAAAGACTATACATATTATTCTGACAGACACCAGGGTTGGTCGAGAATAGATATGTTCTTGATATCTAAAACATTGCAGAAGGAAGTAAAGAAGGCAGAGATATTACAAAGGATAATCTCAGATCACGCACCTGTGGTATTAGAAATAAGGAGAAGAAGATTACCATTTAAATGGAAAGTAAGTGATATATTGCTGAAAAATGATAAGATAGTAGAACAAACGAAAAAAATTATAAAGCAATATTTCCATGAAAACATAGATAAAGGAGTAACAATGCCAATGGTGTGGGATGCTGGAAAGGTGGTTATAAGAGAATTGTTGCATCAAGAAATAGAAGTTAAGAGAGAAAAGGAAAATAAACGGAAAAAAATAATTGAGGAGATAAAAGAGAAAGAGAAAGAGTTGAAATTAGATACAAAAGATAAGAAATTGGATAAAAAATTTAAATTTTTGAAAAAACAACTAGATATAGAGTTGAATGTTGAAATATGCCCAACAAAGATATTTTGAACATTCAAATAAACCAGGAAAGTGGCTAGCCTGGAAGATAAGGAAAGAAAAAAAATGATATCTGAAATTAAATTTGACAATGAGAGATTTGTTAAACAAAAAGATATTATGGATATTTTTCATAGATACTTTTGTAAGGTGTATAAAAATTACCCCAATACAAGGGAGCTAAGTAATAAAATTAGACAATACTTAGAGAAAGAAAACATTCCGCAAATAACAGAAAGTCAAAGACGTGCACTAAACCAACAAATTACACTAAATGAAGTTAGAGAAGCAATTAAGAAACTGAAAAGTGAGAAGGCCCCTGGGCCGGACAGATTCTTGGTATTGTATTACACAAAATTCGAAGAAGAGTTGATATTACCGCTGCATAGACTATTAAATGAAATTAACCATACTAATTGTCCTGAAACTTGGAAAAATGCAAATATCGTACTGATACCAAAAGAAGGGAAAGACCCAACCCAAACATCTAATTACAGACCAATCTCATTATTAAATATTGACTACAAGATCTTTACAAATATCCTAGCTGAAAGACTGAAGAAAGTACTAGTGTCATGGATATATGAAGACCAAAATGGCTTTCTACCTGGCAGAAGTTCAAACAATAATCTGAGAACATCGTTAAATGTTGTAGAGTTTTATGAGAAACACAATGAGAGAAAATTAGCGATGATATTTATTGATGCTGAGAAGGCCTTCGATAACATCCGATGGGAATTTATGGATATGACACTGGAAAAAAATGGGAATTGGTAAAAATTCCTTGGGTTGGATATGGAAAATCTATAATAATCAGGAAGCTAGAATAATAATTAATGGAGAAAAATCTAAAGTATGTCCAATTGGTAGAGGTACACGCCAAGGATGTCCGTTGTCTCCTCTATTATTTATAGCGGTACTAGAGGTGTTAAATAGAAAGATAAGGCTAAACCAACAAATAAAGGGCTTAGGATACAAGATTTCCATTATAAATATATGGCATTTGCAGACGATCTGGTTTTTTTTTCTAGACGATCCAATGGAAAGCATCGAAATATTACTTAAAATCTTCGAGGAATTCGGGGAGTTAGTGGGATTAAAAATAAATAGAGAACAAACTGTAATATTAACAAAAATATGTCGAAAATAGAAGAACTACAACTAAAAGAAAAAACGGGGTTTAAACTAGAAAAGAAAACAAAATATCTAGGTATAACAATAACCAATAAAAACACAGATTTGTATGAAAATAATTATAGTAAAATTTGGAAATCGATAAAAGAGATTTGATTAGGTGGAGTAAACTAAATATATCATGGTTGGGAAGGATAGCTACAATATTGTAAGTCTACTGTATGAAAGCATATATTAATGTATTTTAGATTATATTAAAAAAATAATAGAATTGCAGAGTTGGAAGAGACCACAAGGGCCATCCAGTCCAACCCCCTGCCACACAGGAAATCACGATCAAAGCATCCCCAACAGATGGCCATCCAGCCTCTGTTTAAAGACCTACAAGAAAGGAGACCCCATCACGCTCCGAGGGAGTGTGTTCCACTGCTGAAGAGCTCTTACTGTCAAAAAGTTCCTCCTAATGTTGAGGTGGACTCTCTGTTCCTGGAGCTTGCATTCATTGCTCCGTGTTCCAGTCTCTGGAGAGGCAGAAAACAAGCTAGCTCCATCATCAACGTGACACCCCTTCAAATACTTAAACAGGGCTATCATATCGCCCCTTAACCGTCTTCTTTCCAGGCTAAACATACCCAGCTCCCTAAGTCTCTCCTCATAAGGCATCATTTCCAGATCTTTCACCATTTTAGTTGCCCTTCTCTGGACACGCTCCAATTTGTCCATATCCTTTTTGAATTGTGGTGCCCAGAACTGGACACAGTATTCTAGGTGAGGTCTGAACGAGGCAGAATAGAGCGGCACTATTACTTCCCTTGATCTGGACACTATACTTCTATTGATGCAGCCCAAAATTGCATTGGCCTTTTTAGCTGCCACATCACACTGTTGACTCATGTTCAACTTGTGATCTACTAGGACTCCTAGATCCCTTTCGCATGTAGTCTCATTCAGCCAGGTCTCCCCCATCCTATATCGATGCATTTCATTTTTTCGCCCTAAGTGCAGTACCTTACATTTCTCTGTATTGAATTTCATTTTGTTAGCTTTGGTCCAGCTCTCCAGTCTATCCAGGTCATTTTGAATTTTGATCCTGTCCTCTAGGGTATTAACTACTCCTCCTAATTTGGTGTCATCTGCAAATTTGATAACTATGCCTCTAATTCCCTCATCCAAGTCATTGATAAAGATGTTGAACAGCACTGGGCCCAGGACCGAACCCTGTGGCACCCCACTGGTCACATCTTTCCAAGACGAAGAGGAGCCACTGTGGAGGTAATCTTTATCAACAGTGTCAGATAAGAAGTCAAGCCCAAACTAACTATGTAAGACTATCTACTTCTGAATCAAGCTCAGGAAAACACTCAAAGGTTAGTAAACATCTCTCCAACCCCAGGTTTTCTGTTTTAATTTGACAAATCAAAGAATCATAGAACTGTAGAGCTGGTAGAGACCCCAGGTGTCATCCAGTCTAAGGGTTCTCAAACTTTGATCCTCCAAATGTTTGGAACGTCAACTCCCAAGATTCCTGACTATTTTCTATACTGGGAGTTCTGGTAGTTGAAGGCAGTGGTGACACTAGGGGGTGCAGAGAGGCTGAACCGCATGAGGTGACACCATCAGAGGGAGGGATGACACCGACCACAGGTTGAAGGCCAAAACATCTGAAGAACCACTTATCTAGTCCAGCCCTACCTGTGCAAAAATCCATAGCTAAAGCATTCCTGTCAGGTGGGACCCTATATCATCTATCATTATTATACTTTAGCAGGATCTTTCAATGTAGACACTTGTCTCAGTAATTAAGAAAAAGGATAACATGCAGCAAACATGACACAGCACTTTTAAAATGAAATTACAAGGCTCAAATGAGTAAGCAGAGAAGAACAGCATTAAGCATAGTTGTATATCTATTTGAAGATCATTTCCCTGTTTTGGATACTATTTATGAAAAGCTTCTAATTCACAGCTGAAAGACTCTATACATTAGTATAAACAGTCCAGACTAACATGGACCATTTACAGTCCAATTTCTGACTATGTATTGAAGTGTTCTGGGGGAAAAAAATCTCATCTAGACATCACATGTAAGGAAACACAGTCTTTGGAGACACATCATGATAAAGTGCAGATTGAGCAATACACTCAGTGAACAGAATGAGCAGTTCAAGAGTTCAGAATGTGTTCATTTGAAAGGTGTTCAGTTAAAGAGAAGGGCATTGTACAGACAAAGGCACAGAAAGGTCATCATTACAGTCATTTTATCTTCATTACCAAACTGCAGTCATAGCAGCGGTGGGCAAGCTAAACCTACACTCACCCATTGGCTCTGCTGTTTATAGTGCAGGCAGAAACAAAACTATGAGTAAAATAGACACATAAACCTGTGTCTCTGAGAAAGGAAGCATTCAACCTAGTGCAGAGCTTGGGCTCTGTGGCTTATTCTTGGAGACACAGAAACAGTATGGGATATACCCTAGCTTTTCCCTCCAACTTAATTTTCTGTTAAAAAGAAAGTATTAGTTCCTTTTCATGTGTAAAAAGCATCTCCTAATTCAGCTGCAGTATTTAACCACTTATAATGATTGGTGGTCCCAAGACAGAGGAGACTGTTAACTTTGTGGGAAAGCACATAGTTTGCAAGTAGTTCAGTCCCAGGTTCAACCCCATGTATCTCTAGTTAAAATGCTCAAGAAACAGGTAATGGAAAATAATCTTTTCTGACTGAAAGTCTATGGAGCTCCAGTCAGTCAGGGTATACAACACCGGAGTAGACAGAATGACAGTTTGACTCAGAATTAAGCAACTCATGTCACTAATCCAGACATAGAATCAGACTGGCAGGGTCTGAGATGCCTGTCACTGTTCCCTACCTTCCCTTGAATACCTACCAAACCAAGACATGCAGAGAGATACTTGTGTATTCATCAAATAAAAGCATTTAGGAATAGTGTGATGGGGAATGCTTAGATAGATGGTTCACCAAGGGCTTGTCTTCACAGGCTAAATACCCGTATTGCTCCTGTCTCAGAGGCTTGTAGTCCATACGACGCAGGGCTCTTGCCCCATTCTGTCCCCAGGCAGTCCTCACCACCCCCGGGGCAGATATGGGGCTGGAACGGGGGAATTGAGGGATAATACGATTTCTAAAAATATCCAGTTTACTCCATTACCAATGGCAAACAATGGATCAGGCCCCATGTGTCTGCAGGAGCCCATCCATGCATGCCGGTCATTGTTGCTGCTGCAGTCTCCCTGGCTCTCCCAGAAATCGGGCAGGAGTCCCACAGCATGTGACCAAGCTTGGGGGAGCTTGGTCACATGTTGCGGGGCCCCTTCCTGGTTTCTGAGACAATGAGGAAAATGGTGGCAGCTGCAGGGATGGGACGGTGTTCTGGCCCATTCCATACAGGTAATGGGGGGAAGAACAGGCCAGATCTGCAGCCAGGATACAAGGTGGGGAGCCGGCATATCCTGGATCATGTAGATAAGCCCCTAGTCAGGATCGTAGAATGATTATATAGGACATTTCCAGTGCATAAACTGAATGCAGGTACACGAGATTGAGAAACATGGGCTTGTATTGTGCATTCTTTAAATTACAAGAATCAAATTTGAAAGCTATCTTAACAAAATTGGTTCGACTAGCAACTAGCAACAACAATCCTAACTGGGCAGCTAGCCTAAAGCAGTCATTTTGAAAACACTTCCATCATATCCTTGGCTGGAAACCACAAAAGAGAAGAAGCATTAGGAGGATTTCCAGACAATAAAAATCTCTCTCCTATGAAGTGTCCAAAGTGAGAGCAGAAAAGGGCCAAGCATCATTCATCATTTCCAGGATTATTAATGTAACAGATTCGAAGGATAGCACAACGTTGGAATAGGGGAATTGTTAAGTCCAAGAACTCAAATGCATTTTAAGAAAAGAAGCTGAATTACTTTGGAATGTGGACTAGGCAGATGCCCTGTTCAAATGCACTAATGGAAATAAGGAGTCTTTGGTGATTGGGGGGGATGCAGGGGTGTAGCCCTGTATGTTCAGCCCAATACTAAAAAATGCGCTGCTCCTTTCATCACCACTGTTGCCATGCTCTCCATAAACGCAAAAGGGGGGACTTTGGGTCCAACAATTGGCCCAATTCTTTAGGAATGGGAGGTCTGGGGGCTTTAAGGTTGCACTTAGGGTACCCAAGAGCTACATCTTGTAGAGACGCCTAGAAAATTTAGAAATCTGCATAACCAGGCTCACAAATTATGTGAAATAACCATCATGTTTCACTTATGTTGAAACACAACAGGGGTGACATGACTCTCGATGTAGAGTTAAATGCATGGTTGTCCTCTTACCTTAGGCCAGTGGTTTCCAAACTTTGGGCTTCCACGTGTTTTGAACTTCATGCCCCAGAAGCCCTAGCCAGCTTTGCTGACAGCCAGGAATTCTGGGAGCTGAAGTCCAAAACATCTGGAGGACCACACTTTGGGAACCACTGCCTTAGAAAATGTTAACCATGTGAGCACAGCTAATGCTTCACAAGAGGAAAGGAGGTGTTTACCAGCAGACAGCTAGATCAAATAAATGGAAGAAATTACATGGTGTAGGTCAATTTCATCATTGCATAGATAGATGAGGTGTTTAATCTTAAAAAAAAAATTAAATAAACAAAACAAGGCTGCAATCTTCCAGTTTCACTGGATTCAACAGGTCTTACCTTTGAGTGGATAAGTATATGATTAATCAGTTGCACCGATCATGCTGTTAATTTACAGAAACAGAAAGATGCATAATTTAGCCTTCACTGTTACAGAGTTCTGCTCCTCCAACAAGCATGTCATCCATGCTCTCTCAATATAATTAGGGTTATGGGATATGTCATTTCTAGTTGCCATTGTTTCCTATGAGATTGTAGCTTTTAATTCCTGCCAGTTGGCGCCACATAGCATGCAAATTCCGAAGGAAACAATGCATGTCAGTGCCATAGTCTATCTTAACTTGAAATAGAGAGCACTAACACATCTTGAAAGGTGGACTGCATTTTCCATCTTAGGAGTCCCAGCGGAACAACTTTAGAGGATTAAAAATATATTCTAATTTAATCCTGAAGAATGTGTGTTATTGACAATCACGAACTGATTGATTTCCCTACTATTGTTTAAAAAATGGAGGGTAGAGTGACACCACGGGAGGAGAGACTGTCTACACTTGAGGAAACATAATACCAGGTTGGAAAAACTCCACTACAATTGTTAGAGATAAAGTGTTCTGAGCATACCTCTGAAAGCAAAAAAGAAAAAGAAAACAAAACAAAAAGACAAACAAACAAGCAAACCAGTACCTGGGTATTCTGAGAGACAAACAAGTTGTTTGTTAATTGCCACCAAGTCAGCTTTGACTGATGGTGGCCCTATGAATGAGAGAGCTACAAGTCACCCTGGACTTGTCTACAGTGCCAAAAATATGGTACTCACCCCAGAGTCGCTGTGATCATGACACACAACGTTCTTGATGATTTGCTCAGAATGAGGTTCTTTTCAATGCTTGAGGGCTTTAATCTGATTTTTTTTAAAAACTCGTCTTTTGCCCTGCACTTTCCTGGAAAATCGGATAATCATATGTGTGGATGGCCCTCCAAGCTGGCTTTGGTCTGGAGCTGTGGACTGGGGGTTTGGGTCACCTGGTCATTCTTGTCAGGAATGGCTACTTCCTCTGTTTATATTCACATTTTGACAGTATGCAGTGACTATTATTTTTGAAGGTGCATTTGTGTGGATACTTGCATATCATTATTACCACAATTCTCCCTACCATTGGTCCTCTATATCCACAGATTTGGCACCCACAGATTCCACCATCTACGGCTTGAAGATATATATTAAACCTCGATTTGGCCTTTTTATATAAGGGACAACCATTTTACTATGTATATAAGAATTCAACATAAAATTACAATACAATATTGCATTACAAACTTTACAATTAAAAAAAGAAATTTATTATATTATAATATAATTCAAGCGGTGCAAAACAATTAACAAAGGCAACACAACATCCAAAATCAGTTCGGGGTTGGGGGGAGAATTCATTTGCAATTTGGTTTATTATTTTTGCCTACCACATTACAAGCCTGAATTATTCCTTAAACTATTTAAGTTAGTAACACACAAATAAATGATTAACAACTGGAATAACTATTTACTAGTAGCACTACTGCCATTAGAGTTCATGGTTTAGGTTAAAACAAACTGCTTTTTCCTTTGTGCTGACAGATTTTTCTCCACAGTTTTTAAAAAGTGATAAAAGTCTTTAAAAATATTCACTTTACTCCTCCATGCCCTTCTCCAATACTGTTTTAACCAGAGCTAGAAGTAGCATCACATCTGCTTAGTTACTTATTTGCATTGCTAAGGAATAAATACTATTTCCTCTTCTAGCTGATGAAATATTAATCAAACACAGGAACAGAGCAATGATACCTTAATGTGGATGTCTTTCTAACAGTGTAGGGATCTGGAGGTCATATAATAGCTCTGGACAGAAAAGGGGAGTGTGTAACATAGAAACAACATTGGAATGGATGAAGAATGGAAGAACGTGTATTACAAGAATACTGAATTGACTGACTTTACATGATGTGTCATTATGTGGATGATAAACAGAACAGATCCCTGCATCTGGTCATATAACAGAGAAAGTATGTGGGCCTGCTGACTTAAAAAACAACCAACAAAAAAAGGTACTTCAAAAATTGACTATGACTTGCCAGAGAAACTTTCTAATAAACAAGAACTGCTATTTTAAAAAGCAGATGACAAATCATAGTCCAGATAAAAGACAATTACACCTACCTCTCCATTTGGCCAGTCTTAATGAATGTGGAGGTTGGGATCACATAGAGCAGAGCAAAAATGTTCCTCTCTCCTAAATTCTGCATTTGCAGGGGTGATTGTTCAGATGGGGTGGAAGATGATGTTATTTGAAAGTGATAATAGTTACAACAAGAGCCAGTGTGGTATAGTAGTTTGAGCATTGGACTATGACTTTGGAGACCAGGGTTTGAATTCTCACTCCGCTATAGGAATCCACTCGGTGACCTTGGACAAGTCAGTCTCTCAGTCTCAGAGAAAACCAATAGCAAACCTACTCTGAGGTTTGGCTATTGCCAAGAAAATAGCAAATCTTGAGAAGAAAACCCTGTGATAGATTCTCCTTAGGATCACCACAATATGGAAACGACTTGAAGGTACACAACAACAAGAAGCAGCTGTGGTCCTTGGTTTATTTGTTGTTGTGTGCCATCAAGTTGACTTTGACTTTTGGTAATTCTGTCATAGGGTTTTCTTGGGAGTATGACTTGTCAAAGGTCATCCAGTTTCCATGGCTGAGTAAGGACTTGAACCCTGCTCTCCCAGTTCTAGCCCAACTCTCCAACCTAGTTTGAGTGGCTCTTTGATTGATTGGTTTTTTACAAAATTAATTTTAGCACTATTATTGCAGGGGGCATTTTGAAAACACAGATTTCCCTGGAATGATCACATCTGGGGTTATTGCCATGGTAAATCTCCACAAACCATCAAATAATTTATGTTCCTTAAATTATGCCTCCCCTTCAAACCACAAGTTTTACTTGAGCTCTTTCACCTCATCATTACTTTGGATCTTTGTTAACCTGCAGAATGATATGCCATTTAAAGATGTTGTTTTAAATATCAGACGGGGGAATAAAATGATGTCCTTGGATGCACATTTTAAAAATCCATCAACCTAAAATAATAAAACCACTTAGCTTGATAATATTGTCGCTCATCAATCAACTTCCCACAGTGCCTCCTAGCAAAATATTAACTATTTGGTTATGAACAATCCCCTCCTACTATGTTCAATGGCTCCCCCCCTCTATAAGGCTCACTGCTGTGGCATTTTAGCCCCATAATATTTCTTGTTTACCACCATATTACAAATAAGAGATAGGCTACTTGATGACTATTAACTATACAAATCTGACTAGACAGAAAACATAGTAGTTACTTCTCGGAACAACAATGGAGGCAGGGAGTCCTCTTGCACTCATGGTAACAAATAAGACCATAGCAAATAGAAATGACAGAATTGCTTCTTCATGAACACAAGAACACAGTTCTGGTAAGCATAGAATCATAGAGCTGGAAGAGACCGCAAGTCCAATCCAGTCCAATCCCCTGCCATGCAGGAATACACAATCAAAGCACTCCTGATAGATGGTCATCCAGCCTGTGTTTAAACATCTCCAAAGAAGGTAGTGTATTCCACTGTCAAACAGCTCTTAAAGTCAGAAGTTCTTCCTACTGTTTAGGTGGAATCTCTTTTCCTGTAGTTTGAGTCTATTGCTCTGGGTCCTAGTCTCTGGAGCAGCAGAAAACAAGCTTGCTGTATCTTCAATATGACATCCTTTCAAATATTTAACATGGCTATCATGTCACCTCTTCACCTTCTCTTCTTTAGGTTAAACATACCCAGCTCCCTAAGCTGCTCCAAATAGGGCACTGAGATGACAGAATGTTCTACTTTTTGAAGCCACCAAAGAGCTTACTGCCCTTGGATGCAACTCATTAAGAAGATTATGAAGGACATCCTGATGCATGAAATGACTCCAGTGGCCACTCTGTGTTCAGCTATGTTCACAAGACCAGCATTTAAAAGGGCATGTAGATGTTTGCGTTCAATAACAATAAAGCTCCAAAACCAAATAATATTGGAATAAAACAGTTTGCCTTCAATCTCTCTCTCTCTCTCTCTCTCTCTCTCTCTCTCTCTCTCTCTCTCTCTCGTATACTCTTCAATTTTCCCAATTTGGCAGGGACAGTCTAGATTAATCCTTTTGCACTCCTGGAATTAATTCAGAGGGGGGAAGAGAAGAGGAGGGGCCAGAATCTTGCATTCCCAGTAGGCTCAGGCAAAGACAAATTGCTGCAGCCTCTCCCAAGTTTTTGCGTACTTCCTCATTAATAACTTTTGCCATCTTGTCCCCACTCTGATATTACTTGGCCACATGTGTCCTGGAGCTAATCTACACAAGGAAGGGGGGAGATGGAGTAGCTCACAGTAATGGCATTTTGCAGCAGCAGCAACTTGTATTGATGGTGGTTTTGGCCCCAGAAGCATTGTATGGCAGATGGTGGCCATGAGTGATTTACCCGCGTTACTACTTCACTGCCACCAAACTTTTAAATTTAATTTTAAAAATGTGGTCTAAGGTGTGCTGGAGTGATAAAGAATAGAAAATTCAACATGGCGGCAGTAGGCACTTGCCCTGTTAGCAAGCCTGGCCAACCAGCTTTGTGGAATCCACTTGTATGGAAAAATGATTCAAAGAGAATAACTTCTCCTAACAAGTAGGAATGCACACCACCTCGCTGTGTTTTTGTTTTTGTTTTTGTTTTTAATTACGGGAAAAGCTGCAAAGACTTTTCCAGAGTTGTTTTTGCCGTTTTGGCTCCTTTCCTTCTGAATACTGTGGATTGATGCAGGATCCCATTTAGACAGGTATGATTCCCAACAAATTCCATGAGGTTTATTGTCACCATTTGGACAACCACCTGGCTTGCAGCTGCAGAATTTTGGAAGGTATGCTGTGTGAGGGTGTTCAAGGTGGGCAATAGTTTTTAGAAAAAAAACCTTGAGTAAGAACCCCATGCTTATCGATAAGGATTCAAGAAACCATTGTCTAATAAACAGAGAGCATTTTGATACTACTATAATTTTTTCCTTGTATTATTTAAATCAAAATAAACACATTTTTATGTAAGTTCCTTAAAAGCTTGAAGGGATAGTGTTTCTTTTCAAAGGGAATTTAGCTGCATAGGCTTTCTTTTTTAAAATAATGCACACTGTCTTGTCTTCTCTCCTCTTTACATCTAAAAAGGTACACCTCTAGCCAATCTCACTTGTATTTCTAGGTGCATCAGTCTTGGATCAGAGGCTTGGACCTTAGTTACTAAGATCAGAATCTGATATACCAAATCAACTTCTTTTCTTCCAATGTTCCATTAACATTCCCATGACTTATTTACATAAGTAAAGCAGACAAACCTCAGAAGCAGATAAGAGTTGAGTTAAAAAATAAAGATAAGAGCAAAGTAACACACACACACCTGAGGACTGTTGCCCAAAGCAGACAAAGAAAATTGTCATAAGCAGTGTTGTATTTAATATTCAGATCAAGGCACCTCTGTCTCATCCCAGCAAACCCTTTTGACAAAAGCCATCCAGTGTCTGCCAGCAGTATCGAGTCCAGCTGAGGACAAATTTCAAGATGAACCTGAAATCAATTTGCCATCAAATTTTCATGCTTCTCCCAGACTATCTGTGGCATTTTAATTACAAGCACCCAAGGCAGGGGGTACTACACATATTGACACTTAGCTCCTACAATAAACTTTATTGGCAATCTCTGTCTGAATGAGGTACTCAAGTAGAATAACAAGAAATATACCGGGATATGTAAGCTATAGGGTATAATGACTTCGGTATCCTTTCATTTCATTGGTAGGCATTGAGAGGGAAGAAACTTTCTTTTTAAGATGTAAGACAAACAACTGCTGGAAAGGGGGTTGTTTCAATTAAGACTATGCAAGCATTTTTATTTTATTTTTTTTAATTCCTGTTTACTGCTTCCTAGTAAGCCATTGTATTGCGTTTATGCAGAATATTTAAATATTGTTCCAACAGTTCCCTCAATCATTGTTAAACAGCTCTTAACAGGGATATAAGGAGTGCCCAAAGACAAGTTAATGAGGAAACATTAATGCCTCCTTGCCTTAACATCTAGCACATTACTTCCAGACATCCTCTTCTAGTGCTTCAGTGACACACATCTCTCTGGCTCAAAGAAAGGAAGTGGGCAGATATGGATGGTACTGAACACTTGCCAACAGAGACAAAGACAGACCTGGAATAATGCAGAATGCTTTTAAGGACCATGCAGTGAGGTCCTTTATGTTGGGAATGGTACTCTGAATTTCAGCATACCAGAATGAATTTCATTGTCAGAATAAAAACTGGAGACAGCTCCTGTGCCTTTAAGGGTTGCATAAAGAGCATGTCAACAGGTGCTGCTTCTTACCTGGATGCAAGAGGAGCAACACTTGCTGAAATCCCCAGTTCTGCACAACCATTAAAGGTACAGGAGTCCTCTCCAGTTTTCAATCTGGAAACGCTAATTCTGAGCATGTAAATCTGGATTGTTTCCTTGAAGGCTCTGAGAATCTGTATCTATTTTCTACATCACTATGTGAGTGTGGAGGGAGGGCAGGGAAGGAAGGGGAGGAACTGTCCCATTTTTATTTCTACAAGTGTTCTCTGGACTAAGAAGGGCCGTCATGCTATAAATGAATTTATAGAAGTGAGACTGATTCAAACTTTTAGCCAATTTCCAGGCTATTCAATTCCATGTCTCTTCTTCTTGCTCTAATTTCTACTCCCTGCACTCAACGTTTTACACCCAGACCATGCTCAGTCCTCACAACCTGTGCCATTCCCCTTCTTTTCTTGTACTGTTGCAAACTCCATGATTCCAGCCTCTGATACCTCCCACCTGGATTCTCCCTTATGAACCAGCCCGGGCTCTTTGATCTGCTGGGGAGGCCCTTCTCTCAGTCCCACCACCATCCCAGGTACATCTGGTGGGAACTTGGGAGAGGGCCTTCTCAGTGGCTGCCCCCACGCTCTGGAAATCCCTGCCCAGAAAAGTCAGGTTGGCACCATCCCTGCCTTCCTTCCTGAGTCAAGTAAAAACTTTCCTGTTTTGGCAGGCCGTTGCCAATCTTTGCTAATGGCAGTGCTGGGGTATATGCGGGGCCAGTTTAACCAGTCTGCCAAATCAGCATTGGCGGGGGGCCTTGGAGGTCAAGAGGGCCCCCTGGTGGCCTCCTTATCTGACGAAGCTTATCTGACAAAGCTGCTGCTTTGTAGCCCCCTCTTACCCTCCTCCTCTAAAAACCTCCTGCTGGCTTTAAAAAAAACCCAAATCCCCCCCAGCATCTCCCAAACTAAAGAGAAAGAAGCAGCCGCCCTCCGTGGCAGAAGCTGGAGGGAGTTTACTGCTGCAAAATGCAAACTAGCCAGGCACGGAGAGGGGTAAGTGTGTGTGTGAGAGAGAGAGACAGGGGATTTGAGGGTTGTCTATTTCCCTTGGAAAGGGCTTCTTTCTTTCATTTTTTCTTTCTTTCTTTCCTTTCCTTTCCTTTCCTTTCCTTTCCTTTCCCTTCCCTTTCCTTCCCGTCTTGGTTCCCCTTCCCTCCCTTTCCCCCTTGGTCTCCTTCAGCTTCCTCTCCTTGCTGCCAACTGAGTTCCGCCTGCAAAAGTAATTTGTGTGTTTGTCCATGTGCCTTCAAGTCATTTCTGACTAAGGCAAACCTACCATGGGGTTTTCTAGGTAAGGTTTGTTCAAAGGGGGTGTGCCTTTGCCTTCCTTTGAGGCTGAGAGGGTGTGACTTGCCCAAGGTCACCCAGTGGGTATTCATGGCTGAGTAAGGATTCAAACCCTGGTCTCCATAGTCATAATGCAATGCTGAAACTTCTACAACACTCTAGCTCTTTTAACAGAAGAATATAAAGAATATAAATTAAAATTAGGAGTAATATTACTGGGAACAATGGTTTTACTGCTGTCACTAAAACACCAGTATCCCATTAGTGTTATATGAGAGGCATTGGCCTAGAGCAGTGGTTCTTAAACTTTTCTTTACCAGGGACCCTCTTTAAATACCTTTTGTTGCCCTAAGACTTAACTCAAGATTTAAAATCTTAATAATAATAGCTATCAAGAACAACAATATAATTACACCATCCATTAAACTTTCCCTCAGAGGCACTCTTGCTTCTTCCTGCAAGTTTGTGGCTGGAGTGGATTGAATGGCAATGTGCAGGCCAAGCCGGCCATCCTTTGCCTTGGTTCCTGTCATGTGGCTACTCCATTACAGAGAGGAGGTGGGTCAAGCAGCCTTCAAGCCTTTGTGGACCCCCTGTAAGGGCATTGCGGATCCCAAGTTAAGAACCACTGGGCTAGAGAATGCTGGAAAAGGAACAATGCAACCAGACCTTGAGAAGGGTGCTGGCAGGGGGATTCTGGGAGGTGTAATCCAAGAGTAAATTTCCCAGGCTCTGAATGCAGCCTAGAATCATAGAATCATAGGGCTGGAAGGGACCCCAGCAGCCATCCCATCCTATCAGCTTCTGTGCTGCAGGAACACACAATCCAAGCATTCCTGACAGATGGCCATCCAACCTATGTTTTAAAAAAACCAAAGAAGGCGACTTCACCACACTTCAAGGCAGCAGTATATTCCACTTCCAAACAGCTCTTACTGTCAGGAGGTTCTTCCTAATATTCAGGTGGAATCTCTTTTCCTGTAGTTTGAACCCATGGCTCCGTGTCCTAGTCTCTGGAGCAGCAGAAAACAAGCTTGCTCCTTCCTCAGTATGACATCCCTTCAAATATTTAAACATGGCTATCACGTCACCTCTCAACCTTCTCTTCTCCAGGCTAAGCATACCCAGCTCCCTAAGCTGTTCCTCATAGGGTGTAATGGCTTCCAGACCTCCCACCATCCTTCTCAGTATCTTTCTTGAATTGTGCCCAGAACTGGAAACAGTATTCCAGGTGAGGTCTAACCAAAGCAGAATAGAGTGATGCTATTACTTCCCTTGATCTAGACACTACTATTAATGCAGCCTAGAATCGCATTGGCATTTTTTGCTGCTGCATCACACTGCTAACTCATGTTCAGCTTGTAGTCCACTCTTTCTTTTCTTTGAGGAAATCTACACCATTACGTTAATTGCTAATAAACAAAAAATATTATGTTAGTACCTATATTGTATTTTTTAAACTAAATTATTGGTGGCAAATTGTGTAATACAGTACGCCCCTCTTATCCACTGGGGATTGGTTCAGGTGGGGCGTGGATTCTGAAAACCATGAACACCATTGAAAATAATTGGACATCTGGTTTAAAATACCATAGAGTTGCCTTGGAGGGCCTAGAAAATGTCTAGGGAGGACACATGGTAGGTGTGCTGTTTTGTGTCCCATGGATAATGAATCCATGGATATGGGGGTCCTACTGTAATCCGAACATCCTGTACAGTGAATAGGTTAGGTTACATTGACCTGAGATAAACATATGAGGCCCCCAAAATAAAGCATTGCAGGGCCCCCCAAAATTCCTTAAACTGGCCCTGTATGTATGATCATGTAATCTTGGTCTACTGACCTCATGGGTCAAAGGATGATCTTTTATTGCTCTTTGTTCTATTCTCCAAGGAAGAAGGATACATCCCTCCTGCTCTCGTAGGGATGGCTACCTTTTACCCTTTTACCAGTCTCTCTGGATGGTGAGTCAGACTTCTATCCTATCCTATCTTGAATCCATTAGTTAGTTAGGATGTAGGCTTCCCATGCATATGTAGATTTAAAAGCTATTAGTAAAAGGTTAAGTATTCTTTTCAAGAAGGACTCTTTTGTTTTTTCTTTAAGTGGCTTGAATTCTGAATGATTTACTAATTTAGTTAATTGAGTCCTGTCTGCTTTTCCTGTCCCTAACACTCTGCTGTACTAGAAGTTAATTCTTAACCATTTTAACTTTGAAGAAATCTTCCCAAAGGGCTTGCCCCCTGGAATCTTTAATGCATTTTTAATGTTTATGCTCCTATGCCCTAACAGTATGACTTGCCCAATTTCCTCAAGAGGTTTCCATGGCTGAGCAGGGATTTGAATCCTGGTCTCTCAGAGTCCTAGTCCACACTCAAGCCATTATGCAGCACTAGTTCCATTTAGGGGAAAAAACCTTCAGAAAATGGTCACTTCATGGGAAGAAATTGCAGGGGGGGCAAGGTGTATAAATGATTGTCACCAGCCTCTCTGTCCCAAATTGTCTCTCCTCCAGTAAGTTTCTCTTTCTCTCCCCCCGCCCCGTGTTTCAAACCCTATTTTGAACTGTACCATGTATATTTTCAAATCTTACTTTGAACCCTACATGGGGGAAGTGTGAATGCCAAAATAAAATAAAGATAGACTAAAACTGCTTTTTGAAATTGATGCATACCTAAATCAGACACACATTTAAACATTTGATCCGTAACACTTCAATAGGAACAATCAAACTAAACTCTCAACCTTCAGAAGAAGCATCAGTATCCAGGTTCTGAAACAGTACTGTAAAAACTCATCCTTTGCCTACTGAATTTCTGTAAGCATGCAAATATTTCTCTCTCTCTCTCTCTCTCTGGCTTTTCTTCGCAAACGAAGATTCAGGAAGGACTCATCCCGCGCTTTCTGCAAGCGCGCTGATGACTAAAAAGGCCAATCCGAGATAAACAAGTCCGGTTGCAGAAAGCACAGCAGAAGGTCTCCTTGGGTGATGTTTCTGGGTTGTGATTCTTTCCGCATTGTTGTTTCTCTTCATGACTTCAGTGTGAGTTCTCAAATAAGGCTGCAGCATTGTGGATAGTGCGTCTCCATGTCTCCCGATGTGAGGCCAGGGCGGACCATTGTTGGTGATCAATTTGGCTGAGCCTGAGATGTTGTTTCAGGGAGTCCTTGTATCGCTTTTTTGGAGCACCCCTCGTACGCTGACCCATGGCGAGTTCACCGTAGAGTACTATTTTTGAGAGGCAATGGTCCTCCATCCTAGAAATGTGCCCTGCCCAGCGCAGCTGTGTTCTCAATATCATGGCCTCAATGCTGGTGATCCCTGCTTGCTCAAGGACACAAACATTCGTCACATTGTCAGTCCAGTGTATATTTAGGATTGTGCGTATAGAGCGCTGATGAAAGCGTTCGAGGAGTTGTAAGTTGTGGCGATAGGTGACCCATGTTTCCGACCCATAAAGGAGAATAAACAGTACAATGGCTCTATACACACTGATTTTTGTGCTTCGCCTCTGGTGTTTATTACTCCAGACTCTTTTGTTAAGTCTTCCAAATGTGCTATATGCCTTTGCTAATCTGTGTGTAATCTGTATGCAATCTGTATGCAAATACATACATCACATTTGACAAAAGAAAAAAAGAAAAAGAAATGTTAAACACATGTAAGGTAATCGACATATATTCCCTTCATAATATGATTCCTCCTTATACAAATTCCCAAGTGTCTTTTATTATAAGGGATTCTTCTGACAGAGCCAGTGAGTTTGTGAATGACAATCAAGCCACAATGCCCCCTAGTGGTGTTTAGAAATAAGTGACATGAGAAAATCTACAGGTAACTACTGCCAGCACATAAACACACAACCCATTCTTAAAACTACATGTGTTTTTGTACTAAATATAGAATAGAATGAAATAAACACAAACAGTACACATGTATATTATATGCATGAAGAGAAAATCCAATAGGCTGCTCCTCTAGTACAAGCAAGCATAGTTAACGAGCAAGATGTCCCTAAAAACAGTTGCACACACACACACACACATACACACACACCGTAAGAACATCTGGTAGCCATAATACTTAGTTATATGTCGCCAGGCACCTGCCCCCATCCTATCCAGATGGAGTTTCCGCTGACCCATCACTGAACTCCAGTTATCACAGTAGTGGATACCAGAATGAGAAGAAACAGCAGCCTTATGTTTCAATCCAGCCATCTGAATGGCCAAGCATACAGGCAACAAAGCCTCAGTTAACAAAAACAGTGAAGCTTCTGTTTTATAGTCTTTTTATGTAGCTTCCCTTCCCTCTTCGTCCTCTGTCTAGCTGAAAGTTTTCTTAGTAGCAGGTGAGGGAGGGCTGGAGAATTGTGAGGAAGGGCTTGAAAAACAGAGAGACAGTAGTGTATCTTCCATAAGCAATGCAAAAAGTCTTCAGCTGGGAAAACAAAGGATTCTACAGTAGAACCCCCGTATCCGTGGGGGATTGTTTCGGGGGGGGGACAGTGCATACCAAAAACCATGGATAACAGTAAACACCACTGAAAATAATGGGACTTCTGGTTTTAAATACTACAGAGTTGCCTTGGAAGACCCAGAAAATGGTTAGAGGGGACACATTTTCTAGGAGGACTCTTTGGTAGCTGTGCTGAAACTGAATCAATGGATAACTGAACCAGTGGATAATGAATCAGTGGATATGGGGTCCTACTGTTCTCTAGACAATCCTACTAGAGTTGTGTGTGCCAGTGAACAACAGGCAAAGTGAACAGCAGTTCCCTTCAGAATCCTTTATTGAGCATGCATGATAGCAAAACATTGAGCAAAACAGAGATGAAAGGGGAGAGCAAATAACTCACCAGTTAGCCTCAGCATGTTTTTAAAAAACCAACCAACCCAAGATCTGTAAATTGGCCACCAAACTGGAAATCATAAGAAAAGTGGAAGCTAGTGCAAGAAAAATAATAATCCACATATGCATTTTGGAAGAAGATTCGACGTGGTCTCTAGAAGATTCCAAATATTTTTGTTCACTCAAGTAAGGCCTACCTGGTTGTTTCATTTCAAATGTGCATATTAAGTATAAAAAGTGTGCTAAAGCATGTCTTCTTTTTTATGGTGTAGGGACCTATCCCTTTTTCCCCCATATTATTCCTGCCTCTGGTATCAAATTCTGTGTTAAAGAAGTAATGCTCAGGAACATACCTGCTTCAGTAACTGAGGTATACCTGTATTATCTGCTGAAATGAACTTAATATTGGCTGAACTTTCATAGCAAAGAAAGAATGGTTGGGATGTTGCCTGTTTTGTTTTCTTCCCTCCCAATCTTTTCTCCTTTTGTGTCATGTCTTTTAGCCTGCAAGCCTGTTGGAAAGGGCTACCTAATTTCTAATATTTATATATTTATTTATACCCCGCTCTTCAGCCACAAGGCTGTCAGAGCAGCTTACAAATTGTTTTAAGCAATAGCAATTTACACATCTACACTGCATTAAGCATTTTCCAATGTGTGTTAGCTAATTGCCCCCACAAGTTGGGTACTCATTTTACCGACCTACGAAAGGATGGAAGGCTGAGTGAACCTTGGAGCCGGCTGGAATCGAACTTGCAACATAATGACTTGCAGTACTGGCATTTAACCACTCCATTAGCCATTTGCAGTGAAATACTGGGGTAGAAATGACTTATACATTGGTCTTACGGAACCTTTCTTCTTTCTCTTTGCTTCTTTCGTCTATCCCAGCTACACTATGTGCAGGGGCAAATTTTTGGCCCTGAGGCAGGTTCCACCATGCAGTTTGGGGCTGATTTCAGCCGTAAATCAAAACTGGGAGCCAGTTTTTTGACTTCTGGGTCTCCACCTCCCCACCCCCTGCTTTTGAGAGTGTTTGTCATGCTTCCCTCTCAGACTCCCGGTCTGGAATACAACACGGACAGTGAAACAAGTGAAGTGGGTGTCAAGCCTAGCTCTCAGGACCCAGTGGAAGGTCGTGACAGTGAAATGGAAGGGCAAAGGGACATACCCATGCAAGAGACAAACAGGGATACTCCCTAGCAGCCACAAGAAACAGACACAAACCAGACAATACCAACCACAGTTGAATGTAGACAAGAAAGGGAGGGTCTGTGTCGGTCAGAGTGTATTTATAGAAAATGTGTGTTAATCAGGTAACAGCTGAGGGAAGCTCCTAAACCATAAATATCCCAGCCTTGCTATCTGCAGGTTGTTGCTAACAACCAACCTTTTCTGGAAGTTGCAACCTGCTTTGCTCTTTCCTCTCGGGTCATGTAATTCCAACACCTTGAAACCCTGCTTTGTGGACTGACCTTGCTACCGAAACCACTGTGGATTTCACACCTTGATTATTTGCCTTCTCCTGTTGACTCGGACTAGCTTTGTTACTAAGAACACTAAAATGTTTGTCTGGAAGTTCTGGTAAGACAGCTATTACAACTCTGCTGATCTCCTTTCCTTGACCGGTTGCTAAGACAGGACAGTGTTGGAGAACTGGAAGTTGTTGGTTTTTTCCCCGCCCCAGGTGAAGAGCTACTCTAAAAAAATTATGATTTACCAGTTTGGAGCAATTTCCCTTCCAGAAAAAATAGCATGAAAAACTGGGGGAGGGAATTAGGCAAGCCTGGCAGGGTTCAAGAATTTCCCTGGACACTCTGGGACAGCTCTCTGGATTCCTCCCTTGGAATGCTCACCTTGATCCACTATATCATTTGAATCCAAATCTGCATCCTTTCTTCTCTATCTTTTTCAACCAATCCCAAAGTCTACATTAGGGAGAAAATTGTGTCTTTGTGATTTCAGTGCCTATTCAAAATCCCAGGAACAGTTCAGTTCTTTCCTAGCAGGTTGTTTTTCTAATACAAGGCAGCTGTTGTCCCACAAGCAATCATGTGGGTGAAACCAAACAGCCATTGCAACTGTGTATTCATCCATACAGAAAAATTACCATGCCATGAACACTTTTATAGGGGTTAAACATTTGTACTTAACACAAGCACTCCCTCTCTTAGATAAAGCTCTTTCCTTTCTGATAAAAGCTCCCCCCACCACCACCCCAAAAGTAGGAGCTTGACATCAATCAGTTACTCTTTGCAGAGAGATGGACACTGAAATATAGAACAAAACTATACTCTGCCAAAATGCAAGCATTGTTAGTCCTTCTTTCCATATACCCATGATTTCATTGTCTGCATTCTGCATGATGGATTCAAAGACATAGCCATATTAGTCTACATTATCTTGTTGCACCCTTGAAACTGACTGGGAGAAAGAAGTTTGTAGCATAAACATTCATAGACTTAGTCTACTTCATCAGATGTAACAAAAGTACAGAATAAAGCAGATGTAACTGGTGAAGTAGATAGAGTCTACAAAAGCTTATCGTACAAATTTATTTCTCTCAGTTAGTTTCAAGTGTGCTAAAAGATTCCTTTGTATGCATGATGCATGGCTCTTTAGAAATCAAAAGCCCACAAACTCCTGCACCAGAAGTTGCTCTAATCACAGCAGTAATCATTTATGAGTTGGGAATTCATTCTGCGCAAAATTCACATGTAGTTGTTCTATGCATTTTCTGCACAGCAAATAGCACTTCCTCTACAGAAAACATTTCTGTGCAGTGGTTATTTTCTATGCAGAAAATGCACTTTATGCTAAAAAAAACACCCTTTGTGCAAAAGTTGTGCACAATAAGTCACCAACTACAGCATTTTCTGTGCAGAAAAAAAAACCACTCTCCAGATAAATATTACATTCTGTGCAGAAAGCACTTTTTTCATGGAAATTGCTGTTTTCTGTGCAAAACAAACATGTGTGAATTTTGTGCAGAAACATCTCAAAATGGAAATAGTCTTCAAAAACTTGAAGACTTTCTTGCAGCAGGAAGAACATTGCTAAAATTACTCATTGCTTCCTTCAAGAAGATAATTAGCAAGGAATTATGACCCTAGTAACTCCCAAGTTTGGATCAGGACATTTTTAGAGAAGAATCCAGGGACTTATTTCCATGCACAAGTAAAAGGGGTCAGAGGCATGCAGGAAAATGTGCTCTGGCTTCCTTCGTTCCCTTTCCATATTACTGGCGGAGATCCAATAAGGAGCTGTAACCACATGCGAGTGAATGCAGCCAGCCAGCTCTACACAAATGGAAGCCCTGCCTTATCAGCTTATGGTTTAGTACCACTCTATAATCACAATCAGATCTTCATGTGGGGGCTTGTCTACACATGACTGGGAGTCTTGTAAAGATGCAGCTGCACAATATCCTTTTCTACAGACATTCCAGTGAACGCTTACAAAGCAGCCCACCCTTTCGTGACACCAGAACCATCCATTTTGTACAAATTAATTGTAGCCACTTTTTGATTTTAACACATACCTGCCAGTCATACGGTCTCATTGGAAACAGCAATGCTCCAAAATCTCCCTAGAGATTTAGAACTCTGAAAAATTGTAAGATCATATCAGTGCCTTGGGACTGAATTAATCCTTTCTCCAAATGTGTGTCTGTCTGTTTCTGTGTATTTGTACTGTACTTTGCCAGAATTAAACTTTCAGTACTGTCAATATCACACACAGTCCTCAGATCCTCTCTCCTGAGTGTAAGAACCTCTTGCTATAAAGAAGAAAAAAAGAAACCACAAGGAATTTCGCTTAGAAATAGAAGTTTTACACTTTCACTGTGTATCTTAGAGTCCTTGGGGATCCACCAACTAGATTCTTTTGATTGCAAAAGAACACTGGACGCAATAAAATGGAAGCTGAAAATAGATGTACCAGACAAAGGGCTTTGTCTCTAATTCAATGAGGAACAGAAATATTTTTCAGTTTAATTTTTTAAGCCTTTTTAAAACTACTTCCAAAAAAAAAAAAAACACTCCACAGTTCTGAAAGCAGCTAATACTCAGATTTCTGCTGCTAGGCAAGTAAGCTTGACTGCATAAGTCTGAACACACTTTTTAATGTGAATTACAGCAAGGGGAAAAAAACATGTCTCACGGAATCATAGCAAATTGGAGCACAATTAGGATACTCCCTAATTGAACACCATTGCCATTAAGTTCTTACAATACTTCAGGTCACCTCACCAACATTCATTAAAAAAAAAAAACTTAGCATGTGGGATAATGTGGTTTCCTCCCACCCACCCAATAATAAATCTAAAGTGAAACCTTTAGTTCATGGCAGGCATGTGGCACCTGAAAAAGGGACTTCACAGGTTGCTCTTTAAGGACCCAGGAGGCAAAACATGATAAAACACATTGTCATTCTCATAGTTCGCTTTTTTCAACAGCACAGTACTTGTGGGAGCTCAGTCCTGAACAGGACAGAAGTATAGAGGGGAGGGTAATGAACATTTTTCCCTGCACCATTGCCAAATTTTTAGAAATGTCCCTGAAACTATTGCTGTCCCTTTGCCCCATTCCTAGCAGGAAATGTTGTGAAGGATGACACCATGGGGGGCAGGGGAGATCAAAGGGAAGGGTTGGATGCATCCTGTGTGCCCCCTCCCCCAGCTAAATTAGGGAGTCCTCTGCTAAGGAGCAGAGGTTCTCAAATGTTGGTTGCCTATATTTCTGGACTTTATCTCCCAGAATTCTTGAGCACTGAACACACGACTGAGATCTTGTCTGTACAACCCTGGGGGGGGGGGGGAGAAAGGATTGCTTCACAGCAATTTGAAGCAGCTGTGACTTGTCTTAATGGTTTTACAGCCCCCATAAACTCTGCATGCCCCTCTACTCAAGACGGTGACCGCGAGTGAATTGCTCGCATTTTTAAATCTGCTGCCACCGAATTTTTTAAAAACTTTTTCTGTGGTGCACACAAGTGATATTTATGCTTACAAAAAAGAGAAAAAGATAATACAAATTGCCATTTTATCATCTTAGTGATTGTTCGCTAAGGTGAAAATCCAATGGTGGCAGCAGGCACTTGCCCTGTTAGCAAGCCCTCCCCCTTGTGCTCATCTGGCCAATCAGGTATGCATTTCCTCTCATATGGGAAAGTGATTCAAATCAAATTGCTTGTCCCAATGAGCAGAAATCCACATTCCCCGCTGAACTTTTAAAAAACACTGGGGGAAAATGTGAAGGCTCTCCGGGTGTAGTTTTTGGAGTTTTTTGCTGCCCCCTTCCAAATACGACACATTGATGCAGGTTCCTAGTAAGACAGATCGTATTTCCAGCAAATTCCATGAGGATTATTTTGACCGTTTAGATGACTCCTCAGGTCAAACATTTCTGGAAGACCAGAGCTTTAGAACCACCGCCACAGCGACCACAGAGACAATGGCATATCTAACATCACCTCTTATTTGGCTCTAAGGTTTACAGATGCATACAAGCTGGCAAAAGGCTGAATTCAGGGTTACATCCAAACTACAAATCTATGTCTTCAGATGGAGCACAATTTATCCAGCACAGGCTGAATCCCTATTCTCTGATCTGCACCTATGTCTTGTTTTATTGTTGTATACCACTGAGAAATTATGTTAAATAAATAAATAATGTGATAACTCTTCTGACAATGCATGGTCTTTTATTGAAATGTGTAGGGTACAAAACTAATTCAGCAACAACTGAAGCACATAAGAACAGTCCTACTGAATAAGACCAATGTTACAAAGCAAAGCCCACAAGTAGAACAAGTAGAAGATAATGACCTGGCACTCTCTTGTCATTGCTCCCAGAATCTTGTATTTTGCATTGTAATGTAAACTTCTACTATGGTCCTCAAACCACTACTTTTTTCCTTCTTTCAAATTAAAACTTGCTGCTTTAGCTGCAACATAATATCTGTGGCTGCTGTAAGGCAAACCTAGGGAGGTTTGCTCACTGCTCTTGCTGATGTATGCCATCTCTTTATACTGGTTCCTTCCTTAGTTGGGTGCCTCTGAGGTATGGACAATATTGGGTGGTTCATGGTGCAACACAGCATGAAATTCAATCTTCTCACTTGCTGAGAAAAACAAGCAGCCCAGATTCATAGGCTGACAAGCTGATTTCTTCTTCAAAGAGGTCCTTCAGGGAATTCCTTTTCAGAGTCTATTGTAGATACATTCCCATGCTAACATCCGAGACCTTCCATCTCACGGTGACTATTAAAGGTGTTACTATTTCAGGGGGGCAAAGTCTGGGTCATAGTTAGAACATATTTAGCTATCATAAGGCTCTATGTAGGATCAGATGTTAGAGGACAGAGCATTGTGTGCCACATGCCCTGATTTGGAAGATTCAACCTTTAGTCTAGTTATATACAATCAGACCTCTGTAGCCACGGAAGCAATATCCGTGGCTTCAGTTATCTGTGGGACACAAATTAGGGGATACATACCATAGAGTCTTGTGGTAAAATGCCTAGAGAGGCATCCTCTATAGGAATCTTCTAGGCCCTCCAACACAACTCTATGGTATACTTTTACTGTTAGTCCTTTATTTTAATAGGGTTCATTGTTATCTGCAGTTTCTGGTATCCATGTTAAGTATGGGAATCAACCAAGCCCCCACAGATATAGGGGTCTGACTGTAATTGGGTTTTTCACAAGGAATCACTGAGGGTTGGTGCAACTTATCCAAATCTGACAGCAAAACCATTTTGTACTGGCTCTGGTTCTGTGAATAGTTATGAATGTGTGTTGTCTGTGCCTTCAAGTCATCTGCTGACTTATGGTGACCTCATGAATTTCATAGGGTTTTCTTAGGCAAGGAATACTCAGAAGTGGTTTTGCCAGTTCTTTCCACTGAAATATAGCCTATAGCACCTATAACAGTGAATAGGACCAGAGAATCTAAACAACCCCTTTATTTAATTTTATGAACTTCCACTGTTTTCAGTTGGAACACTACACTGGGGTTTCCAAACTTAGGAAATGAGATCAATAAATACCAGAGAAAGTGTTTGCTTGGTGAGGAAGTCCAACTGTGGAACTCACAGTGATGTGATGAGTGCCCATCCCAACTTGCTTGTACTGTGACCTCTTGGTGTAGAGGAGCAAGGCGAAGAAGTTTATTTTGTTTGCCAAAGCTCTTTAACAGAACTGGGATGAGTTCTCTTGTTTTCAAGTAGGTTTAATGTCAATGTACTGCTTTTGAAGTGTTTGGAGCACCTAATTTCTACTGAATGTAGTCTCCCATTAAAAAAGACTGGAGGATTTCCTGTTCTCTATTCCCTACAACTGGACTCAGATATTGAACCTACATATTAGTGCTGAAAAAGGAGTGCCATAGTCTCCACAGATGGGTCATTACCCCTTGCCACAAGAATAAGAATGCATGAGGTGTATGCATGACCATATTCTTAGGCAGTCCCCTTCACTAAACCTCTAGCCAATTCTATTTCTAGCACAGCCATGACAGATTAGCTAAAGCCTCCCCAAATTAAATGTTTTCCAACCGGTAGCCACGTTCCACCAAAGAGTGCCTTCCAGCTGTAATATTTACCCAGGCTTTAATCGGTCAGGACTGCCTTCTTCATTTTCAAATTCATGGTTGCGTGGTGGTCTTAATTTTCTCATCATATTCAAAGATGACAGATTAATAGGTGGTTCCCCCTCAACGATGTGGGCAGATCTTAAAAGGATCTCATTAGTTTATATTACTGGGTAGCGTGCAGAGAAGTGGAAGCAGTTCTGCCAGCTAAGTCCACAATGACATCTGCAGTTTCAGGCAATAATAATAATAATAATAAAAACCCCAGCACACATTGCCATTTATTTAAATGCTTTTAGTCAACCTTCTGGAGAAACTTCCAATCTGATGAAGGAGGCAGCTGTCTGTGAGGGCTCAGGGTAGAATATATTAGCAAGTCTTGAAAGGCTTTTCTAACTGCTACTGAGTAAACACACCCCACTCTCCAAGAATTTGTCTCGTAAGGAAAAAAAAGCAGTCAGATATATTCATTGCTCTAATGTAAATCTCAAAGACAACTGGAGTGCACTTTCAGGTGAAAAGTGGGTTGTGGGTTAAAGAAAAAAAATCAGATACGTGAAAAAATATGGCTAACTACTTCAAGAGATGATAATAATTACAACAGCAGCAACAAACATTCTTAAAATTGGGGGTGGGGTACTGTAAAAAACAGAAGGAACAAGAGCCATTCCTGTTTCACAGTTCTAAGATAAAGTTAAAATATGTTAGAGAGGAAAGGAAAATAAAAGAGAATTTCTCAGAAGAAGATAAGGCGAATAAGTTGATGGCCTCTAGCACAGGGAAAAGGCAACTGTGGCCCTGCAGATGTTGGTCGGCTGCAACTCCCATAATCCCTCACCACTGGCTAGGCTGGCTAGGGCTACTGGGAGTACAGTCCAACATTTTCTGGAAGAGTGCAATTGCCCACAAGTGATCTTGTGCAGGTGTTCTTAACCTGTGGTCCAGGGACCGCCAGGGGGGCCTCAATGTCCTCACAGGGGGTCCACAAAAGCTTGAAG
Source organism: Gambelia wislizenii (assembly GCA_030847615.1). Classification (NCBI taxonomy): domain Eukaryota; kingdom Metazoa; phylum Chordata; class Lepidosauria; order Squamata; family Crotaphytidae; genus Gambelia; species Gambelia wislizenii. The sequence goes on along the minus strand of JAUMIR010000008.1, from coordinate 30,625,909 downwards.
GCTGCTCAGGCACGTGACAGGAGCCAAGGCAAAGGCTGGCTGGTTGGCTGGCTTGGCCTGAGCATTGCCATTCAATCTGCTCCTGTCACAAACTTGCAGGAAGAAGCAGGAGAAAGTCTCCCCTCCCCCTCCAGTGCCTCTGAGGGAAAATTAATAGATGGTGTAATTGCATAATTATTATCGCCAGGTATTATTATTATGGGTTTAAATCTTGGGTTAATTCTTGGAGGTCCGTGGCAACAAAAGGTATTTAAAGGGGGTCCCTGTTAAAGAAAAGGTTGAGAGCCACTGCTCTACTGGGATAACTGCCCCTTTGCTAACTGCCTCCCATGATGGTTCAAAAACCCAGACCTCTCTCTCTTTAAGGTCTTTAACAGGGAATGAGTGTGGTCAGTAAGGTGTATTATTATGGCAACCTTACTATGGGGTTGTTTAGATGACCAAAAAAAAAAATCCACATAGAATGCAGGCAGAATACCTTTTGTTTAGATGAGCTCCTGCCAGGATTCGCTATATTGGGAAGGAGGGGTACTGAAAATTCCAAATAGACTACGATAACAGCATCCATTGTTTCACACAATCTTTTTTAAAAATTGCACAAAAATATGCATAACAGGTAGTCTGAACAACCAATTCGAACAGGGGCACACAGAAGAACTCAAACATGATTGGTTGGACCTTGGTGGGGGTGGGCTTACAAGGGACGAAGTGGCCAGAGGCGCCATTTTTTTTCTGGCTGAACAATTGTGTACATGATCGTTCAAGCGGCAGAGCAAAAAAAAAAAAAGAGTTTTTTAAAAGTGGAAAATAGCTCTTCCACATCTGTCATCTAAGGAAAAAAAGGCAGGGAGAATGGAGGGAGATTTTTGGCAGGCAATTCACTTGTGGCCACCATCTTTTTTCGGGGGCATGTGCCATATAAACTGCAAACTCGGCCAAGTTTCCATGCCAGTGATCTTGTGAATGAGTCACTGGCACAAATGAACACTGCAGCGATAGGAAGGTAAGGCACTATTTTTCGCTATAAATTCTCCTGTCCAGCTGCACCCAGTTAACTGGCCCCAGTTACACAGCAACAGGGATGGAAAGTACATTACACTTATTTGTTCCCAAGCTGAAAAATGGGTTCCCCAACAGTTAAGAACCTCTGCTCAGAAAGAGTAACAGAACAAGGACTCCTGGTATTTGATGTACGAAAGTGTTGCACAGGAATTACTCTGCAGGTAAAAACATGTGTTTTCAGGCAAAACACCTTGTTTCCGCACATAAAATGGGTTTCCTGCAAAGAAAACAGGGCTTTTGCACATGAAAACTGCTCTCTGCACAGAAAAAAGATTTCCTGCACAGAAACACGCAGAAAACAGGGCTTTTGTACAAACACAAACTTGTGTTTTCTTTGCAGAATAATTCCTGCGCAACACGTTGGGATGTTGGAATATGGAGAACATACTGTAGTGCATGGTGTCCAACCTGTGGCCCTCTAGGTGTTTTTGACTCCCAACTCTCAGAAGCCTGAGCCAGCTGGTCCTATGGTCAGAAATTCTGGGAGGTATAGTCCAAAACGCCTGGAGGTCCACAGATTGGACACCACTGCTGTAGGGGAATATTCATTTTTCTCTCACAGGGGCCAAAAAAACACTTTATTTGGTCTGGCCTGTGAGGATGAAATACTAATGGATTTGTACCCCTACTCAGGAATATGAACGGGTGAGAATTTCACTCAGGTCCCTGCATTTTCATTTTGTTCTTTCTTTTTGCTTAATAAGGTGAGCCAAAAATTATTACACTTCTTCCTAAACACAGAAGGAAAGAAGTATCTTTTTGCAAGCAGGTAAAACCCTTTTTATTTTTACAGGCTTTTGAGATTTGAGATTTTTTAAAGGGGAAACAGGCCTTGTATCATGGACTGGATGTTTATTACTTATTTTATAATGGTTTATGCATGTAAGTAATTTTAATTTCACTATAGTTTAATTGCTTTTTAACTTTTGTATGCTAAGAATTTTTAACAATGTTTGTTTTAACTAATGTAAGCCACCTTGAGTCCTGATTGGGAAAAATTGGGCTTCCTCTCTTCCTCATCCACTCAACTGTGACAGTAAAATGGACCTATTGTTTCATTGAGGTTGATGGCTTTGAGTGGTCAGCTCTTAAAAGTCTGGTTCTCCTTGTGTATTCAGCCTTATTTGTAGCACTAAATTAATGTTGTCATCTCTCTCTTTTTTTTTCCTCCCAACAGGCTCCTCATCTTTAAGAGCTACCGTATATGGCAGTCAGATCTCCTTCGGGCTAAGAATTCTTTTGCCATGTCAATTTGCCTGGTGCAGAAGGGTGAGAGCTTGTTTACCACTTATCAAAATTTGCAAAAATATCTCCAGCAATAAGTTGGATAGACCTTGAGATTTCAAAAACTCAAACATAGGAGGAAGCAAAATTGAAATATTTATCTATTATTTAAAAAACAAAACAAAATAAAGCTAGACATCATCTACAATTATCATATACACTCCTTTGGAAACCATACGATTACTAGTGATTTATTCAAGGAATCTGGTGAAATTAAAAAAAATAAGTTGACAAGAGGGATAGATTAAGGGGTGAGGAATAAAATCTCCACACTAAGTAATTTCAGTATCAAATGAATGGAAGGTTTCGTGCCAAGCCAAAATAAACCCTGGCATCTTCACACAGAATATATCAAAGGATTATTTAAAACAAAACAAAATACATTCTTGTCAAAACATTTTTTTAAAAAAAGACTGCAGTGGATTCTTAGTAGCAGCTGCTTCAGTTCCTAGGTAACCCTTATGTTTAATAAACCCATGCAATGACAATTAAACACTGTAAATAATTTATCTGCTTAATCTTTCTAACTGGCCGTTTTATCTCACCTGTCAGAAACCTGTGGTACTCTGACATCGTCAAAATAAAATAAATAAATAAAAACAGTCTGGCAAAAATGATTGCAGCATGGAGTGGTAGCCTAAAGTGGATTTGCTCTCAATAATGTATAAAGCCACATGCTGGGGAGAGGAATCCTCACAAAAGCGGTGCCACTACAATCTGTTCCTTTCATCCACAGCCAACATTTAAAGCGAAGGTGCTGCTCCGAATCAAAAGCACAATCATTCATTTGTGAGCAGATGTCCCTCACACGGCAGGCAGTGCTTTTTCAAAGCCTCGCTGAACAAACGCACTGCTGTGAGACAAGTTCCCCTGCCCATTAAAGAAAGAACACAGTATATATTAATTTAGTAGGTTGTTGAATGTTTAAAGCAGAATTTATGAAGCAGAAATAGCATGTGGTGAAATAAAATGGCTTTCAAACTAAATATGAGGAGAGTTTCCCCCTCCTCTGCCCCACTCCCTCTCACCTACCCCCCCCCAAATTCCTTCACTCATGTTGTAAAAGCATGAGGTCTGCAGATGACTGTTTATTCAACAATAACTCAAGGCCTTTTTTCCACACCAGTTAACTCAAAGGGTTAATCAAGCCTGGGGAATCAACAGGAAGAAACAAACTGGTTCCACACTCACACGTCAAGCTGTATAGATTTACATGATGTGCAGTCTGTCAACCTAAAGCAGGGGGAAATAGAGGCTTTTCAGGAACAGTAGCAAAACAATTGGAGAGGAGCTTGGTAGCTGTTCAATCCAGTGACAATGAGTGACCAAGAATGAGTCACACAACCAGGGAGCATTAGGAAGAATGGAAGTTTGTGCATGTTAAAAAGGCAAGATTGAGCCTGAATTTCATATAGAAGTGGCCTAAATACCCTAAAGGCACACGGTCAGCCCTGGTTAGTACTTGGTTGGGAGACTGCCAAAGAATACTGGGTGCTAAAGACTACGGGGCCACCTATATGGAGGGGGGGGGAATACAAATACAAATGGTGTGTGAAAGATCGACAATCTGTTCACATGCACATTTGAAAAAACACGAGTCATTCAGAGGGGAGGGCAAAACTCAACGTAAAGTCCATTCAAGGCGCATCTGGAGATTTGTACGGATTTTTCTAATTGTGTGAATGAGCATGCAAACAAGTGACTGTTTCACCACTCACATTCACACACATACGAACAGGCAGCGTAATCTGATTGGCTGGACAAGCACGGGGGCGTGCTAGAAAAAAGGGGAATCGATAGTGGCCACCATGTTGGATTGCCGGCTAAGCAAGGGTCCACTGGGGCAGCCGCCGGGGAAAGTGGCCCTGGATGCATTGTCAGGTTCTTGCTTTGGTGAAGAACAGCAGAAACTGCTGCTATTATTGCCACTGTTGTTCCTGCCCAGGATCACAGGTTCTCTTCTGTGGCTGCTGCTGCATAAACACCATCTCTCCTTGCTGGGTTGTCAGACAGAGAGAGCTAGAGAGAGCCAGATGGCTGGCTGGCTTGGAGGAACAAATTGGAAGAAGGAGGAGAAGGAGGAGGAGGAGGAGACTTCTTCCTGTGAAAGGCCCTGAAACAAACCCAGGGAACCTTGCTGATTTGCAACGCAGGGCAGCATCGGGTTCCTGGGGCCACCAACCAACCTCCCTCCCTCTCAGGTCTGGCCAGCCTTCTCTCCTCTCTTTCTAGAGCAAGCACCTTTTTCTATGTCATTTTCTCTTCTCTTCTCTTCCCCCACCCCTCCGCCAGCCAAGTTGAGCTGGGGTGTTTTGTTTTGATACTGGCTGCCTGGTCAACTGCTTCCCTCCCAAGGAAAACAGCAACGTTTAATTCAGTAGGAGGACAAATTGCGTCATGCCGGCAGAAGATTGGGACAGCTGGGCTAGTGGGTCATACGGAGTTTAGGGGGGATTTTCATAGCCATGTAGGTAGTTCGCATTCTTGCCTATTCGTATCTGTGTGTATTGTTTCCCACTTGTATAGACAGGATATACATTTCAAAGGAAGGAAGAAACTGGCAAAACCACCTCTGTGTCTTCCTTACCTAAGAAAACCCTATGAAATTCATGGGGTCACCGTAAGTCGACAGGTCATTTCAAGGTGCACGCATGCACGCATATACATGCACACACACACAATTTCATATAATTTGTAAAATATTTTGCATTGTAGATTGCGTGGACTTGGTTTAACTGTAATGGTTTATGAACATTATACAACTATGAGTTTTTACTTTACAGTTGGCCCTCTGTATCCACAGATTTGGCACCCACAGATTCCACCATCCACGGCTTGAAAATATATATATATATTTTTAAAAAGAATTAATTCCAATAAGCAAACTTTGATTTTGCCATTTTATATAAGGGACACCATTTTGCTACACCATTGTATATAATGAGACTTGAGTCAAATCCCAGTGGATACCAAGAGCCCACTGTACTAGAATACTAAATTTCTATTACAATGGACAGCTTGTGGCTGTCGCAAATAAGGGATCTCTCTCTCTCTCATTCTGCCTCTTCTTTTTGGTGCGATTTGTCCACTACCTTCCGAACTACATGTCTAAGAATACCTCTAGATGGTGGTGGCGGTGAAATCCGTGGAAGTCCCAGGTTTTATTCTTGCACAAATGGATTTTATATGAGAGAACCACATGTTTTCTTCATCCTGATGTAATTCCTGGAAACTCCCAATGCAACCAAGTATTTTTGTTCCTATTTTCCAGGTTGGTTTAAATTAAACCAGTATTTAGCTAACACACATTGGAAACTGTTTAATGCAGTATAGATGTGTAAATTTCTATTGCTTAAAACAATTTGTAAGCCGCTCTGATAGCCTTGTGGCTGAAGAGCAGGATATAAATAAATAAAATAAATAAATAAAAATACTTTCTGAAACAAAACATATCTGTACTTATCTTGTTTGTTTCTACATTCTTGGAACTAGGTAAGATGGCTGCCGCCAGTAAACACAGGTATTGTTTCCAAGAAACAGAGTCAACAAAGATCAAACAAGGGGGAAAGTAATGTTGGCATTAAAAGCAAAATTATCCTAATGCTTAACTAGTGAAATAGTAATAAAGCACTTTGACTATAATTACTGAATACAAATGTAAAAGGGTTCAGTGGAAACAGGTGAAAATCAATTTCTAAAATATTGCATGAGACTGGATGTGACACATGAAAAATGGGAGGGACAAGGGGAATGACATAAGGGAGGGACATCCAATATGTTTCTAGAAAGAGGCTGCATGTGACTTGTGAATAAGTTAGCATAAATCAAAATGAAAAGGATTGTAAACTCTAGAGAGTGCCAGAAACTTTTGTTCCCCTCTGGAGGTATCCTCAGTTACTCTTTTGATGTCATGAGAAAAATTTGAGATGCCCCAGTAAAAAGAGACTCATCTATAAGATGAGCATGTAATGGAACATGTCCAGAGAACGGCAACCAAAATGGTAAAAGATCTGGAAGCCATGCCCTATGAGGAGTGGCTTAGGGAGCTGGGTATGTTTAGCCTGTAGAGAGAAAGTTAAGAGGGGACACGGTAGCTATGTTTAAATATTTGAAGGGATATCATACTGAGGATAGAGTAAACTTGTTTTCTGCTGCTCCAGAGACTAGGAAATGGAGCAATGGGTTCAAACTACAGGAAAAGCGATTCCACCTAAAAATTAGGAAGAACTTCCTAACAGTAAGAGCTATTTGGCAGTGGAATGCACTGCCTCGGAGTGTAGTGGAGTCTCTTTCTTTGAAGGTTTTTAAACAGAGACTGGATGGCCATCTGTCAGGCATGATTTGATTGGGTATTCCTGCATGGCAGCGTGTTGGACTAGATGACCCTTGTGCTCTCTTTTAACTCTATGATTCTATTATTCTAATGACTCAATCACACAACAACTTCACCAGTTCAAATAGCCTTCTGATTCATTCAGCCTACATCCTGGAAGTATGGTAATCCCCCCCCCCCCGGGTTAGGTAATCCTACCAATCAGAAGAGAGTTTTGAAGAAAATATTAGCAAAACCAAGGACTGAAAGGTATGTGCTAATGGAAAAATGATTTCATGATCCACCTCCACTCACTCCACAATTACTGACTTCTACTAAGATCAGCTCACCAGCTAAAATACAGACCTATTATCTCCTATTGCTTGCTGCAAGGACACTGGAGCTTCCATTTTCCTTTTATTTCTCTCTTTTGCTGGGTTTGTTTCCATCTTTATTGTTGTTAATGCACAGTGTTGCAAACTGCTGTTCATGGCATAGTGCCACATATTTTTACTTGTCCTTTTCTCAAATAGCAATGAAGTTGAAAACATTTTTTTAAAACCCTATAATATATGAAAAGGAATAGGCCTGCTTTTGGTCTGCCTGAAATAATAAGGTCAATTCTAATTTTACTGTTCTGGACCCTGGTATGAAGAAGCAAAAAGTGTTGAAGATGGTACATGCACATGTGAAGTCGAAGGCTTTCACAGCTGGCATCCATAGATTTGACTTGGGTTTTTTTCCGGGCTGTGAGGCCGTGATCTGGAATAGTTTCGTTCTGACATTTCGCCTGCATCTGTGGCTGGCATCTTCAGAGAAAGCGATGAAGATGCCAGCCACAGATGCAGGTGAAACGTCAGAAAGAAACTATTCCAGAACTCGTCCTCACAGCCCAGGAAAAAACCTAAGGTACATGCACACTTAACTCACATTTTTTTTTCCTCAGCAAAATACACTGGGAACTCATACATTTCCTAAAATTCCATCTTTCCCACCAGATGTACACAAGAAGCACACATCTAAACACATGTGCCTAATTCCCAAACAATACAAGATGTACATGCTTTGCACTGACATATCACTCCAGACGTGCAAATGTAAATTGAGAAACAGGAGTGGAAGAAAACCAGGGGAACTCTGGGAACAAAAAGCCTTTCCTGAGATCAGAGTTTCTGTTATCAATGCAATTTTAAAGAGAAGAACGTTCGAACAACAAACATTCTTATTCTTGTATTCGACAATGAACTTTATATGTACTCCCCGTGGAGTACATAGAAACTTGTGTCAGCACTTAGAATAAATAACTGTATGCAAATGAAGTAGGAATTCTAATATCCTCTATTAACATCACACAACTTTTTCACAACATCAGGCCAATTGTTTTCTATCACGACAACGTCTATCTCTACAACTATTCGCTACATTATTTGTTCAAATTTGATCTTCTGCTTAAACATAGATGATTACCAGACTGCATCAATTCCAGCACACAGATATAAATGCAGCTAATAACTCTTACTGTAATGATTAATCAATTTATGAATACATTATTTAAACTGATAGTCCAGGTAGGGCACCCTATAGAGAACAATGTTACAGAGTACATTGACTGATTCAAATGCTAGTGAACAGGATCAATAGCAAACTGCAAGTAAACTCCAGAGAATAACTACACTTGCATAACAAACAGCTAGGGCTTGCTGTGTCTGTAAAAATGTTCCAACAGGAGATCATTGTTAACAGCAACTAATAATTCCAATTTTGTGATGTTTTCAGAAAACAATTTCTACCTACACTTTGATGAAAGCAACATTCCACTTTTTAAATACTGGTAGCCAATATTCTGTTTTCTAATTGTTAAGTGCCATTAAGGAGATTTTCAGACTACACTGTTATAGTGTTACTATTCCACTTTAACTGCTCTGGCTTCCTGCTGTGGAATTCTGGGGTTTGTAGTTTAGTGAGGCCTAAGATCACTCTGGCTGAGAGTTGTAAATGCCCCTCCCTAAACTGCAAATCCCAGGATTCAACAGGAGGCAGCCATAGCAAATAAAGTGGAACAGTAACACTATAACAGTGTTGTCTGAAAATCTAGTAAGTCAACTTCAACTAACAGAGACCCTATGAATGAGAAATCTTCAAGCCATCCTGTTATCAACAGCCCTGCTCAGGTCTTGCAAATTCAGGGCTATGTCTTTTTTGACTGAGGACTTTATCAGACGCACCAAATACAGCATCATAACGACACCACATAAGCGCGAAAGGGCACGCAGATCAGACAATGTCGCCCTTTCATGTTTATGTCCTGTCAAAATCCTGTACTTTTTTATTGATGGCTGAAGCCATCAATAGATCCCCCGTGGTGTTTTAGTGCCAACACTGCTGGCGTGCGAAACCTCGGGCCATTTTAATCTCACTGCTACAAGAATGGCCAGTCTGGTACAAACACTTCCGGGTAAGATCAGGACATCCAGGTAACTTTCACACTTTTTATGACCCTCCCCAGGTTACTTGGGACCTTTAAATTGTGTTTAGGTGCTTGTGTAAACCTGTAATGTGTTCATTTTGGTTTTATTTTTAAATTTCTCATGCAACCAAGTCTCACAGGATTGCAAAGAAGGCCGGGGCTGCTTTTGCAAGGAGAGGAAGGTAACTGTGGTAGGAGCATTCTTATGCCGGCATTTTTTTTATGCTGGCAAAAGAACGTTTAAAAGGACTAGTCTGATAAAGTCCTGAGTCTATTCATCTATAAAGAAGTCTTCCTTTTTTCCTAACATCCTGTATCTTGCATAGTGGGCCTTAGGTAGCCACTGGGGACTGAGGCGGGGGGGGGGGGGATTAACATATAAACATATAAACATACTGTTAGTAAAAAACACACATCAGTTAAAAACAGATCAGTTTAAAAAACAGGTAAGACTAAGACATTTTAAAACAACCAATGCACAGTTTAAAATTCACAATTTAAAATCATCTGGATAGGCATTGCTGGAAGAGACTGGTCTTTAATGCTGCTTTACATTCCAACAGTGTATTCAACTGTTGTATCTCTTCCAGCAGCCCATTCAACAGTCCAGGGGCATAGATATTCAAGTCCCATTATATACAATGGTGTATAAAACTGGTGTCCCTTATATAAAATGGCAAACTCAAGGTTTGCTTTTTGGATTTATTTATTTATTGGAATATTTTCAAACTGTGGATAGGTGAATCCGTGGATGCAGAATCTATGCATATAGAGGGCTGGTTATACGTCAAAAGTACTAGAGTATCAGTTTCTGTTTTACTCCTTTCTAAAAAAAATAAAACCATATCTTTTTCATTTGAAAGTTCTTTTATCACTCCTCTCCATATGGTTTTCCTATTGGAAGTCAGAAATTTTAGGAAGGGGGGAAGGGGGGACTAAGGAGCACATGATAACTAGGAAATGAACAGAAATGTTGCATGAAGCTAGCTGTCATCTACAATGGTCTGGATGCAAATTAATGTTCTCAGGATTTTGTTTTTTACAAGTAGCCTACAATCATCTCCCCAACTGAAGCCCTTCCCCTTCTTTTTAAAAAAAAAGTATTTGGGGATTTTACACAAGAGCTTGTTAAAGTGGATGTGTCAAGGGTGTACTATTGGGTTGCCTGGTAGTTATGTATGCACACACATGAATTAGCAGTTTGTTAATTCAAATTAACAGTGTTTAATTTGAATTTTGTTTTAACAGTGAATTTTGTTTCTATTTTAATTTGTTACTGTTGTTCTTTACCTTTTGTTGAGAATTGCCATGCAAACTCATTAGTTAAAGGTAGCATGCATAATCCTAAATATTACATAAATATAATATTTCTATGAAAAAAGCAGGATTCTGTTTTATTTAATCCATTATATGCCAATAACTGAGAATACAATTTCACACACAAAAGACTTTACAGGTACATAGAATCCATTGCATGAAGGGGCATCAATTGGAACATTAGGATGCTACCATGGCTCCAGCTCGGAAAGTTTAATGACCCCACTTGCCCCACCTCCGAAACCCATGTGTTCAGCATGGATATCTGCAAAGGGAAGTTTATGTGCATAGACATTCCACATGTCCTTAAACTGCAATGGTGGAGGGTTCCAGTTTACATGGAAAGGCTATGAACAGAGGGGTCCCTGCATGTAAGCACTCCATGGCAGTCAGTTAATGTGTGAACCTTGGTTGGTAGGAGCAGTGATACTTCATGACCTTAGAGTGGGACCACAGACACAGCCCTGCAATCTGTATGATGCATGAAAGGAACAACTATCTCACAAAGGTGGGAGATCTTCTGGGAAGACCCTTCTCTCTCTCCCACCACCCTCACAGGTATATCTGGTGGGAGCATGAGAGAGGGCCTGTCCTGAACATGGGTCAGCAAGTGCCCAAGGAAGCAGGTGGTTGGGGTGTAGGAGCTGTCAGATAGACAGTTTAGTCCCGATCAGCCACGAGTTATCTGTGCAAGACAAAGGGAGAAGCACAAGGGTGGTTGTTAGCCAGCCCAGAGGATGTATCAGTAGGTCAGCAGTCCAGATACATGAGGCAGCAAGGAGTTAACAGGAACCTGATAAAGTACAGATAAGAGAGCTGTCAGCACTAAGCCAGAGAGAGAACTGCTGGGATATTTATGGGCAGTTCCTTCAAGGCCACAGATATTTAATGACTGGCAAATTAGGTCAGCATCTATGACTGACAAGTGGTGGGCTTGGTGTTTCTCCCTCTTTCACTCTATGGAAGATGGAGGGGGTCATCTTCAGCGTCTGCAGCTCCTGCCAATTACTGCTGGGGAACAGGGTCCCCACCCCCCATCTCTTCAGACTCCGAGAGAGTTCCACTATGAGGAGGTACAGCTTCCTGGCACACTGCAGCTGCCTCTGCCTCCTCTTCCTCATCTGAGTTGTCCGGGAGTTGAGTTATGACAAGACCTTCTCCATGGCTGCTCCCAGACTATAGAACCCACTTCCCATAGATGTACGACTAGAACTCTCTGTGTTATCTTTCCACAGGCAGGTAAAGATTATTTTCTGTTTCAGTAGGCCTTGGAAGACGGATTGCTCAAAGGGAATTGTCCTTGCATAATGTGCTGGATTTCCTATTTGCTGTTTTCTTTGTAATTTTTTTTCTGTTTTTAATGGGTTTTTTTTAAAAAATATCTTTAAATTAGGTATTTATACCCTGCTCTTCAGCCACAAAGGCTATCAGAGCGGCTTACATTTTTTTTAAGCAATAACAATTTACACATCTACACTGCATTAAGCAGTTTCCAATGTGTGTTAGCTAATTGCCCCCACAAGCTGGGTACTCATTTTACCGACCTACAAAAGGATGGAAGGCTGAGTGAACCTTGGCGCCCTCTGGAATCGAACTTGTAACGTGGTGACTTGCAGTACTGACATTTAACCACTGTGCCACCAAATTTTTGATAGTTTGATTGCATTTTTAACTTTTGTATGTTGTTAATTTTTAGCTAAGAAGAGTAGGGTATTAATAATAGTACTGTAGTAACAATAACAACAATAAATTATTGGTCAGACCTCACCTAGAATACTGTGTCCAGTTCTGGGCACCACAATTCAAAAAGGATATTGACAAATTGGAGCATGTCCAGAGAAGGGCAACTAAAATGGTGAAAGGTCTGGAAACCATGCCTTATGAGGAAAGACTTAGGGAGCTGGGTATGTTTAGCCTGGAAAAAAGACAGTTAAGAGGTGATATGATAGCCCTGTTTAAGTATTTGAAGGGATGTCACGCTGAGGATGGAGCAGGCTTGTTTTCTGCTGCTCCTGAGACTGGAACACGGAGCAATGGACGCAAGCTCCAAGAACAAAGATTCCACCTCAACATTAGGAGGAACTTTTTGACAGTAAGAGCTGTTCGGCAGTGGAACACACTCGCTCGGAGCGTGGTGGGGTCTCCTTCCTTGGAGGTCTTTAAACAGAGGCTGGATTGCCATCTGTCGGGGATGCTTTGATCAAGATTTCCTGCATGCCAGGGGGTTGGACTGGATGGCCCTCGTGGTCTCTTCCAACTCTACAATTCTATAATTCTATGATATATGCCATGGGTATATACGAACACAATCTCTACTAGAAAATGGAGCACTACCAAGAGTCTTTGGACACAAGAAATTAAGCACGAGTGTCAACGCTACTGTACTGGCAAAAACTCTGCATTTCTGCATATACTTGAATAGGTGAATCACTTTTATTATGCAACTTTTATTCTTTCTTAGGCCAAATCCACACAACACAAATATTCCAGTTTGAAACTAGATTATTTGCCATGGCGCCTTCCTATGGAATCCTGGGATTTGTAGTTTGGTGAGGCACCAGCACTCTTTGGCAGAGAAGGAGAAAGACCTTGTACAACTACAAATCCCAGGACTCCATAGGAAGGAGCCATGGCAAATAATCCAGTTTCAAACTGGAATATTTGTGTGGTGTGGATTTGGGCTTAGTAGGATTGATAATTAAAGCTAATTAATGGGACTACACAAACTGGAAACAACTGCCCACCCCTCTCCCCCTCCCAAAGCAAAGGGTGCATTTTATCCCAGTGCCAAGCAAGACTACATTTTAAAAATTAATTAGTAGCTTGCAAGAGCAGCCGCACATTATTGAGTAAGTAACAGCATTTAAGTGAAACAGATGAAATATTGGTAAGCAATGCAGACCACAGTGTAAGTATGTGAAGGGGGTCATAGGTTAATCCCTATTGATTTTCCAAGTATGTGTACAGCACCACTGGGAAAGGCCAGTTCTGTTGGCAATCTGCTTGCACAAATACATTATAAATCTTACTGTCCACCTTCACAGATCAGTGTCATTTACTTCCTTCGCTAAAGACTGTTAGGAAACTACAACAAATCCACCACCTAAATTCACATTCTGAAAACAATGCAACTATCTAATCTCAGAGAGAACTCTGTCTACATGACTCTAGCACCCTCTTTGCAAAAACATCTGACAACAAAATGGCTGGTGGAACAGCTGGTGGAAAACTGCAAAGTCTGCTATAGAAGGTCAAGATTTAAAAGCTGCTCCTTTTCATTTCATTTCTTAAAAAAAAATACAGTCCACTTGCATTCTAGATAGTGGATCTGTTTGATTACTAATAACTTGCTTTGTTGTTGTTGCCTGCCTTCAAGTTGTTCCAACCTATGGCAACCTTAAGGGGAACCGAACCTATCATGGGTTTTCTTGGCAAGATTTGTTCAGAGGGGGTTTGCCTTTTGCGGCCAAGAGAGTGTGACTTGCCCAAGCTCACCCAGTGGGTTTCTGTGGCCAAGTGGGGATTGGAATTCTGGTCTCCAGAGTCACAGTCCAACACTCAAACCACCACACCATGCTGGCTCACAAAACAATAAAAATAAATAGGACTTTATTTTCATCAGTGAGTGGACCATAACATGGAGATTGCTTGTTCAATTTTGCAGGTTAGGACATGAAAATTGCTGTGTGAAACAAGAAGGCAAAACATTGTATGCACACAACTTGAAACACTAGAAAATGTTAATTAAAAAAATCTGAAAATGGGGTATTTTTGATGTACTGTACAATGAAAAACAAGGATTTTGCATCTACACCAAACAGCACCCATTACCCTCTCACATACCAGGCTATTCCAGAATGATCCCCATGATTTTCAGGAGACACAGAGGATAAAACTGGTTAAGAGGAGAAGGCAAATAAGTGGGATATAAAATAAATAAATAAGTAGGAACTGTCACCTCTCCATGTTCCCAGATCTTTAAGCTCATGCTGAACTGGGTACAAACTGTGAATAAATAAAAACATGCACCACACACACACACACACACACACCCTTCAACACTCTTGAATTTGCAAAGACAGTCCCGATTCATCTTCTGTTGTCCCATTCTTTCAGCTGCTTATAAAATGTCTCCGCTTCTCTTTCCTCCTCCTACTTCCCCCCTTTGTCCTCAGCTTACTATCCACAATGCTGCAGCCTTATTTGAGAGCTCACGCCGAACAAGTCTTGAAGAGAAACGACAACGCAGAAAGAATCACAACCCAGAAAATCACCCAAGGAGACCTTCTGTTGTGCTTTCTGCAACTGGACATGTTTATCTCGCATTGGCCTTCTAAGTCATCAGCGCGCTTGCAGAAAGTGCGTGATGAGTCCTTCCTGAATCTTCGTTTGCGAAGAAAAGCCAGAGAGAGAGAGAGAGAGAGAGAGAGAGACTTGACTCGCTGCAAACCAAGTTCTAAGTGTAAAAGTAGTTTGCACTCAGTTAATTCAACAAACGGGAGAGGAGGGGATAGGGTCTCACCCTATCCTGTAGGCTCAGGCAAAAACAAACTCCTACATCCTCTCCTAGCCTGTGTGTTCTTCCTCATTAATAACTTTTGCCATCTCGACCACACTCTGATGTTGTTCAGCCACATGCCTCCTGTTTTTCATCTCTGAAATGTTGGAGCGTATGCATGCACATGAGCACGTCAGCCTTCTATCCTTTCGTAGGTCGGTAAAATGAGTACCCAGCTTGTGGAGGCAATTAGCGAACACACATTGGAAACTGCTTAATGCAGTGTAGATGTGTAAATTGCTGTTGCTTAAAATAATTTGTAAGCCACTCTGATAGCCTTCTGGCTGAAGAGCGGGGTATAAATAAAATAAAATAAAATAAAATAAATAAATTTACTCACCTGCCTTTTTCGCTGATTGTGGTTTCATAATGCTTGCATGGCATTTTTGTCAAACAAATAGCTAGCTATTGGAACAATCAAGGTTGTTCAAGGCAGATCTCTCTATGCCAAGATGGGCAATGGTGGCCCTCCAGATGTTGCTCGACTTAAAGCCCCGCAATCCTTCATCACTGTCTATGGAGATTTTCACAAAGGGGCCAAATGCCCTGTTTCTGCTCTGCAAGCCCCTCTCCCATCCCTGCTATCGGATTAATGAAAATGTTTGCATGCTTACCTGAATCCAGCAGCAGGAACATCCTCCCTCTCCCCTTGGCTTCACTGCTGTAAATGCAGCTGCCATAAAGGTGCTTTTACAGCAGTGAAGCCAAATCCCGCTTGTTCTCGCAAGAGAACAGGTGGGAGGGACATTTAAAAATACCCCCCCCAGCTGTCAAAAGAGTAAAGCAAGCACAGAAACACATACAAACAAACAAGTAACCCAGGGATGGGGGGAAAGGGTGCCACTTACCTGGGTGCCCCGTTCCTGCTCGGAAGTGTCCAGAACGGACCTCCTCCCTGCAGCTCCTTCATCGTGGAAGAGGAACAGGACACCTTTCAGACCACCCATGATTCCGTGATAGAAATGGAATGGGTGGTCATTAACAGCTTCTCCCAATGATTGAAATATCACGGGGAGACAACATAACAGCCATGTTAAGGGCATGGAATCGGATGATGTTGTCTGAAAGAAAAACCTTTCAGTGACCCTGTTCCGTGCCTGCAACGGAACATATCGCTAGTGTGAAAATCTCCTATGCTGGCTAGGTGTAATGACAATGGCAGTCCAACAACATCTGGAAGCCCACAGTTGCCCAACTTTGCTTTATGGGGATTCATACTTTATGTTGAGATATGGGAGAGTAACAAACCTTACACCTCCCCCACCCACCCACCCGCCTGTGAAGGCAGGGTCAAAGTAGGTATGTGAGAAGAGACAGACAATAAAGCATTTTGGAAATGAGGAAATAAGCAGGCTTAGGGAGAACAAGACATGTACAGCTTGAGAAACACAGAGGAGGTACAAACTTCAACCTTGCATGTGGCCTTTTGCTGTTTGCTTCCATTCTGGGTCAACTTCATTTGGAAATAAATTATTTTTAAAAAAACAAACACCAGTTTCTAGTGATATTGCCTTTCAAAAGAACCTGAACTCTAGCACAAAGCTTCTTAAACTGTGGGTCGCGGCCCCATATGGTGTTGCATAACAGAATGTGGGAGTCATGAAAAAATCTGGCAACAGTAAAAGTTATACCTATATACTGGGGTCACGTAAAAAATTCTAGGGCAAAAGGCGGTTGCAAGTGGGAAAAAATTAAGAAGCCCTGCCCTAGCAAACACTACCCTTGGGGCTTGTCACTGTTAGGGAAGTGCAAGAGCTGAAAAGGTTACTCTTTGGACTACAACTCCCAGAATCCCCCAAAGTCTGAAAACTAGGGTATGCATAACACATACGTACTCGGTTCCTCCCAGATGTCTATGAATTATGCAGTGAATGCTTTTCCTTTTTAAGCTTATGGGCATGGATTGCCACACTGCAATTTAAGAAAGGTTTTAAAATCAGAGGGTGGATCCTTCCTTTTTTGGAAACATGGCTATTGTCAGGTATGTGGTTAACATCTCTCTCATTAGAAAGAAACCAAGATTGAAAGTAAATGAAGAGTCTTCATTTACCAAGAAGCACTATTCAATGCTTTCAGCAAACCTTGGTTTTAGATGTTGTCCCCTAAATTTCTACTTAAATTAACATAACAGAATATTGTGTATCTAAAAAACAAAAGGCCCAGTACTACAGAGAGTCTATGGTCATAAAATGGGCTATGGCAATTCAAGGAGTCTTCTGTCTTCAGCAGATACCTTTCCAGAATACAGAATGTGAATCTGCTGGGCCTTCAGCTTGACCATGTTCATTTATGAACTGAATGATGAGTGACCACCTTTGGGGTTTTATACATTTTCAGTGTTTGGGGGCTTTTTGTTTTTGTTTCGGGATACAGTATAATTCTTGTCACTGTCTTGCCCCTGTTAAATGGCACTCCATTCCATTCAATAAAATATGTTTGGAGAGAGACAGACTTGCAGAATGATCACTCTATTTATATTTAAAAATGATCATTTCAGGGAATTTGAGGCTGTCCAAGAAGACAGATATGCAGTGTTGTTGTTTTACATTAATGAGCTATAAAAAGAATGGAATAGGCCATAAATATAGTATTTTTTGTTACAGCCTTTACTAAAAATGCTACTACTTCTGTTTATCATTTATACCTCATCTGCAACTTCAAAATTGATTACACTTTAAACTGTACATAACTTGCTGTGATTTTCATTTTGTGTCCCACTACAAGCATTTTTATAACTCAGTTAATATATTCCATATTTTGCATTCTTATTGATTATGAATATTTCTTTAGGGAATTTTATTGCTTTTAAAATAACAAATGTTTTGTATTACATAGGGAGAGGGAATACCCGGTTGCTGCTTTTATATTTTTCTCGCCCATGGTGATTACCCTCCCTAAATCATTAGCACAAAATTTTGCCAAGTATCCTATATACATAAATGCATGGGAGGGGGGTACTAATGCAAGATAGTATATCCCACACTATGCAGCTTTTAGTTCCAATCTCTGTTTAATCTGTTTTGCTGAAGCCATCATCAGTTCAATTTACTGTTTAAGAAATTAAAACACAAAAAGATTAGCCACATACAACAGGATAATTTTATATCAAATATATATTATCTTTTCTAATTGCCACTAGAGTTTGCAAGCTAAAATATGATTTATATTTAGGATGTGATTTCCTATTAATTATCACACTGGGGAATTATTATTATTTTTTTAAAAAAATCTGGCATTATAAATTCTGTCTTGGAAATTAGTTTTATTATTTCCCCACCCATAATCCTATCACACAAGCAGTAAGTGCATTGCAGCATGAACACTTTAATTTTTTCCAGTTAGTTTTCAGCAAGCCCAGAGGTGAGGTTTAATAAGGATCAATGGCACTTTATCTGGGACAGGGCCACTTCACAGCATGCAAATTACACAGTAACACTTTTAAAAAAAGAAATAGATTTAATTAAAAAAAAGTAGAACCACAGGCTCTGGAAATTCAATTAAAGGATTTATGCAAAGGTTTGCTAGGTTTTTATATGCAGTTACTGCTTATATAATGAGCTTTTCATATTAAAAATCAATAGGTAATCTAGAGTAGAAGATCATCCCCTTAAATACATTTTTGAAATCAATTTGAAAAATAGTCCATCAACTGCTGTGACTACTCTTGCTGCTTCGATTAGGCTAAGAGCAATATTTAGATTGTAAGACATGCCATGGAATATCTATGTGTGGATTTGGCTTTCAAGTGTGTGTGTGTGTGTGTTTTCTCCCCTTTTGAGCATCCAAGATAATTGCAGAGCAATTCAAAGATTTTATACAAAGGATAAATAATTTATTTAAACACTAAGGAGGGCATTCAGCAGTGGGGGGAAATGACAAAAACAGGGCACACCAACCTACACATTCACTCCTCCACATAACACACTGCTCTCTAGCATTTCGTAGACGTACAACAGGAATACACACCCTCATGGGTCACAGCCATACTGCTAAACCTTATTGAATGCTCTACTCTATCCAATGTGTTTGTGTTCAACACAATAATAAACAAATTGGTGTGTATCCACTGTCCATGGAGTTCAATGCCAAGAGCAGCCACAGCTATCATTTTACAAAGAAAAGTCCTCTATCTGAAGGGCTGCCCAGCTCATGTCACCCATTTAACAATAAATAACCATAACACCAACCTCCCCATCTGAGTCTGCCTGAGTTTTCAGATCCTCAGTGGGGGCTTTCTCTTGATCCCAGCACGTTCACAGGCAGGTATTCTGAGGACACATGACAGAGCCTTCTCAGTGGCTGCTCCCAGGCTATGGAACGCTCTGCCACAGGAGACTAGGCTAGCCCCCTCCCTCTTCTCTTTCCACTGTCAAGGTGTGTGAACACGCTACATTGTATTTTAATTGTTACTGCTGTTGTTTCAAAGTACAGTAGCACCCCCATATCCACAGGGGATTGGTTCTGGGGGGCCCTGCGGATGGTGAAATTCGTGGATAACAGCGAATGCCAAATTTCCCTCCTCTGTCCACCCCTGACCAGCTCCACCATGCCACTGGAAAACTCCCTCCTCCAGGGAAGGCATAAAGGAGGTGAACTCTACTCCTCCCTCCCTTTCCTGTCTAACCTCCCATCAGCTCTACCGCACCACAGGAACCCCCATCCTGCAGGGAAGGGAGAAAGGAGGTGAGCTCTTCCCCGTCCACACCCCACAAGCTCTGCTGTGCCACAGGAACGGGAGAAAAGACGCAAGCTCTCCTCCTCCCTCCCTTCACCATCGACCCCCTACCTCTGCTGCTGAAACCCCCCGCAGGGAAGGGAGAGTGGAGGCAAGCTCTCCTCCTCCCTCCCCCATCCACCTCCCCTGTCACCAACTGTGGATAACTGAATCAGCGGATGGCGAATCAGTGGATACAGGGGTGCTACTGTATTGATGTTTTAATATGGTATCTTATTTAATCATTAAGAATGAAGTTTTATGATACTAATTTTTAAAACATGTAGCTTGTTTTTAACTCACACACAAGCTGACTTAGGCTCCAAAGTAAGGAGAAAAGGGGAATAGAAATTAAATAAATAAATAAGGAGGACGTGGAACATGTAATAATAATAATAAAATTTTATTTATATCCCGCCCCTCTACGAAACGCAATTGGGGCAGCTTACAACAATTAAAATATACATCCATACCCTCAATCCCACCCACCCCTTAAAATACAATTAAATAATTTAAGAATTAAAACATAGTTAACTACAAAAAATAAAAATAAAAATACGAACAGGGGGCATCGAAAGTGAATTCATATGAAGCACACAAAGCAGGAAGCACACAACTCACTTGGTCACAGTCTTCTCTTCTATGGTGGGATGGGTTATATGTGTTAACATATAACATGTTTGATAGGTCTCTGGACTTTATGAATAAACTTGTCTATTGTGGATACAACTTTTTTGTATTCTTGAAGGGCTGGATCCATAAACATGCAGAAATGTGCAGAGATACATGCTTTGAACAAGCACATAAAGAAATGTATTTTGTTTTGGGTGAGAGAAACAGGTGCTAGTCAAAGTCAAAAACATCAAATTTCCACCATCTATTGGGAGTTCCTTTTCAAAACAAGGCTTCAAATGTCTGCAAAAAACATTGTATTACATGAGTCCCCCACTTATTTGACCGTCTGGGGACCACAGCACTGTCAAAAAGCAGAAATCAGTGGGTGCGGAACAATGATGTGCTTTGGTCTTTAACCTGTCAAATAAGCGGGGAGGGGAGCAAAGAAAAAGGCCAAACCTTCCCCAGAAAAGAAGGGAATCCCTAAAACACGGAGAGACAGAAACCCTTCCCGTGAACGCAGGAGGTGGTATTTTCCTCTCTCTATTCCCCCTCTCTACACTCCCCAGTGGCACAGGGTAACTACTCACTCTCTACAGGAGAGGACCAGTGGAGGCATACATGCACTTGGATGCACAAACACACACACAGCTGGAGCTGGGGTGGTATTTTCCCCCTCTGCCCAGCCAGCACAAGGGATGGAGGTGGAGAGGCTGACAGTACCAGTAGAGGTGTGTGCACAACTGCACACACCAGTAGGGTGAGCAGAGCTGGGCCAGTATTCCCCTCCCTCACCTGGCCAGGTCAGAGATGGAGAGGGAGAGGCTGACGGGACCAGTGGAGGTGCACATAGACACACATGTACATGCACGCACACACACACACACACACGTAGGGTGAGAAGAGCTGGGGCTGTATTTCCCCCACTCGGCCCAACCAGCATGAGGGATGGAGGCTGATGGGACTGGCAGAGACGCACGCACGCACACACACACACACACACATAAAAGGCAAAACTAATTTTACAGACAAGTTCTATTAATTTGGCCAGGGGGTCTGCTCTTTCTGTAGGCAAGACTTGGGACCATGCACACGAGTGGTCCCAAGCAAGCCTCCATGATTGGCTTGGTACCTTTCCCCCCATCTCAGCTCACTTTGCAAGCAGCCCATGTGCAAGACATCCCAAGTGTGCCTCTGTAGGCCATAGGCAAGAAGAACTGATGAAAGAGTGGAGCCCTCATTGAATTAATCATAATTAATGGAACTTGTCTATAATTTAAAAGTGTTGAAAGAGTAATGCCGAAAAATGAGTCATCAAAAGGCAGGGAATGCCTGTATACATATGATAATGTGCATGCTTTTCAATATACAGCCAGACCTCTGTATCCACAGAACCACTATCTGTGGTTTCAGTTATCCGTGGGACACAAAATAGGGACCCATACCATAGAGTTGCTCTGGAAAATGCCTAGAGAGGCATCCTGTCTAGTCATCTTCTAGGTCCTCCAACACAAGTCTGTGGTAGGTTTTTACTGGAAGTGCATTATTTTAATAGGGTTTGCTGTTATCCACTGTTTCCAGTATCTGCAGTAAACTCAGGAACTGAACCCCTGCAGATACGGGGGTCTAATTTTGAAAGCTTGTGTCAGACCATGCAGGAATGCAAATGCTAGTGGATACCTATATTCTGATTCATATATTAATCCAAGAGGTGCAGATCAGCTACATTTGGATGTACTAAGAATTAGTTCCATCGTATCAAAAAGAGGAACTGAAATGGTTTAGCATTTTAGTTGCCTAGATTAACGTTGGTATGAATATGGCCCATATGTGTGTTTACCTTCTTTATTCTTCTCAGGATTACTGAGACCTGCCCAACTTTTGAAAGGGCATGCCATTTCTTTTACAAGACAAGAAATAACAAATATATGGGAATTTGTAGACAATTATAATGAACATCCATGAAAAATCATAGCCATTAAAATTATATACAGTAAAAGCCTTGTTGCTTGGCAAAGTCATTAGTTATAGAATAACTCTACCCTTTCAAGTCTACAAGCAAAGTGAAAGCCAACGAATGTAAGGATGCTGAACCTTTGGCCCTCAATATGTTTTTGACTCTAACTCCCAGAATAACACATTGCAAAACAATGGGACAGATGTGCATTGGGACCGTAGTGGGCAATGAGCCACTCTGCTGACTCTGCCTAACTGCAGTGGTCCCAATAGTCTAGCTATGTCTCCACTTCCCTCCTGAGAATTATGCAATGGCGTAATTCAGCTTTATGCAATCATAAGTCAGTTTGTGATCATGTAACTTCCCAACAGGAAGGACACGTTCATGGTTTAAAAAAAAAAAAAGACAGTGAAAAGCAGAAACCACCTTGTGAATATTTTTGCACTCCATTTACACATACAGTCACACTCCCAACACAGTATTATTTTTCCATTCTGAGAAACAGCTAAATAGTTTCAGATAGGCCCAAAGAGTCACAGGAAGAATCATAAGGATTCTAAGTTCCTAATGACAGAAGCATATGTTCTCAACTTGCCAAACTGCTTCCAAATGAGCCATTTATCAAGACCGGAAACTTTTTTCATTACTGAAAGCATGACAACAGCGTTCCACTTGATGCCTTAGAAGTACACAATAACAAGGGCTCTACAGTCATTAATTATAATATCAGCTGGTAGATAAAGTTACTATTCTATCTTCTTAGTGATTTCATTTTTAATTGCAGCAGGTGGTGTGGAAATAAAGTACTGTACTGACATAGACCATGACCGCAAAAATATTCTCTTGCTTTTTAAAGGAACAACTGTAAGTGCTCCTCAGTGTAGTGGTTTAAGTACTGGACTAGAACTCTGGGGATTTGAATCCCTGTGAGTCAATGGAAACCCACTGGGATTCCTGGACTAGGGTGTACCACTCCGGGGTGAGACCGATAGGAGATAGTATCCCAAGGGTGATTCTAGCTGATATGCCAGCTGCAACCTTTCCTGGAAATCAGGGACCTCGAAACTGTGGTACATGCACTAGTAACCTCTCGTCTCGATTTCTGTAATGCGCTCTACATGGGGCTACCCTTGTGCTTGACTTGGAAACTTCAACTAGTTCAGAACATGGCAGCCAGGTTGATTTCTGGTGTTTCCAGTAGAGAGCACATAACACCTGTGCTAAAAGCTCTCCACTGGCTGCCTATTAATTTCCGAGCACAGTACTAGGTGTTGGTTATGACCTTTTACATGACTTTTACATGACTTGGGCCAACTTACCTCCGGGACCACCTCCTCCCATATGACCCTCCCTGCACGCTTTGGTCCTCTGGGAGGAATCTGTTACAACCTATGAAAACAAGGCTGTCAGTGACCTCCCAGAGAGCCTTTTCTGCTGCCGCTCCCAGATTATGGAATGGCCTGCCGGACAAGATCCGTCTTATTGCCACCTTAGACAGCTTTAAAAAAGCTGTCAAGATGGATCTTTTCCAGCAGGCCTTTCCTGAATAACTATCCCGGCGCGAAGATTCGGCTTTTTCCCTTTGAGCTGCCATTGAATTATTTTTTCTCTCTTCTATTTTAATTATTGTATGCTTTTTAATCTTTTCTAATTATATATTATTTTAAGGGGTGGGTGGGTTAGGGTATTGCTGTAATTATGGAGTTTTATAATGTAAGCTGCCCCGATTGCATCGCAGAGGGGCGGGATAGAAATAAATATTATTATTATACAGAAGCAAATGAAGCAAATTCAAAGTGTGCAAGCATGATCCATCCCTTTCGCTCTAGCTATGAGAATTGTGCAGATAAGTCAGCAACAGGAAAATTCACTCCCCCAGTCTATTCCCAGCCTTCATGTCTTTTCCCAGCCTCAAACTTCCAACCTAATGCAAAAAAAGTATCCAACAAGGTCATTCATACAAATTGGCCTATTCTCTATGTTTGACAGCTATCCACATTTAGCCATGATATCAACAAGGATTCCAAAACCCATCTCCCTGGTGGCAGAGCTGAACTCATACTGTATTTACACACATTAATTTTCCATCTGAACGTCTGTGGATAATTGTAACATGAAGATGATTACTAGTGTTATCAAAAGAAAAAGAAAAACCTTCAAGTTACAGTTCCACACTTTGGAAGAAATAACTGATTTGTTTTTCTGCACTGTTTCCTTTTTATTAAACCATAAATACAAAGAAGGAGAAAAGAAAGCAGAGGCTTCCAAAGTTACTTCCCCATTTTGAATGATAGATAAAATCAAGTGCTTCCTAGTGGCACAGACAACCGTCCTCTCCTTAAACTAAGTAATTCAAGCAAGAACCAACCTCTCTTCACCCAATAATGCATCAAATTTATATCAAACATACTGTGTTTAAGACAGAAGGAAGTGGCATCTAACTCAGTGACTGTATTAATATAATTAAGGCAACTGTAATTTAAACTGACACAATTTAATCTAGCCCAGACTTCAGTTCCAACACTAAGTGCCTTTTTATGATGCAAATTCATGACAAAGTCCTAGAGATTCCTAGAGAGAACACTTCTCTGGACATTTCCTTCAAACATATCTAACATATTTAATTTTTCACTTTTGGTTTCAATGTGTTAATTCTAGCATAACCATTAGATGCATTAGCTAACATTGACTGGTATTCAATCGTGTTATTCTGTTAGCAAAATATACTGTATATACTCATGTAAAATTTTTAAAAATGGCAAAAAAACAACCCAAAAAATCTGGGTCTACTTATACACAGGTCAATGCAATATCTCTGTCCACCATGGCACTGCTTCTGGCTTTTTGTAATACCTTCTTGAAAAAATGGCGGTAGTGGCAGCTCTTTGGTGACGACTCCCTCCATTCTCCTCACCGTGGTGGTGGTGGCTTATTGGTGCTTTCCCTGCCATGGCTGGGAGAGCAGAGAGGGTTGGTACTTCTTTAAGCTCCCCTAGACAGACTAATTTATTGCCTTAGTCCCTCCCGGGAGAAACTAAATGAAGCACAGACCCCTCCACTATCCTCACCACAGGTGTGGCTTTTGAGCGCTTCTCTGCCACGGCAGGAAGAACAAAGGGAGTTGGTGCTTCTTATATGCTAAATTCTCCCCATATGGGTTAAGCTCTCACCTGTCACCACTCAGCTCAGAAAAGAGGTTGGTTCTTTGTTTGGTAAGAGTTAAGTGTACCTTAACTTTTGTCCAAAAAAAAAAAAAAAAAAAGAACCATCCCTTTCTCTGAGTAGAGCGGCAAAAGGCTTTTTTGAATGTCTAGGAGGCAAAATAGTGGCAGCGGCTAGGGGCGGCTGTCCCACTGAGGCAACACTGTCACTTTTACCTCTCTGTGGCCCCATGCTGAGCCCCTTGACTTATCCACGGGTCATATCAAAATACACCATTTTGGCCCCCAAACCTCCCCTTGACTTATACAAGAGGCCGACCTCTACATAAGTAGATACAATAATTACTATCTGTGCATTCATCTGCACAAGAGATAGAAAAACCACAAGCACAAGTGTGCAATAGTCTCTCTGTGTGTGGCATAACAATGGTTTTCCACTAGCATAATTTCTTGCATTAATGTCACGGGGAATTTAGGCCTGTATGTCCAATAATCTAACTCCATATTGAAACAATAATTTTGATAACAACAGGAGTGATTTACTGCGACTTTTTAAAATTAAACATACCTTATTCCACAAACAAGTTGATACAAAGGCATGGAAAGCTCACTAACAGGTATTTATACCATCAAATCATAGGGAGACAACTGATCAAATGCACAATCAAACCCATTCAAGTAGAAGCAAGTAGAAAGAAAACCTATAACATCTAAAAACAGTGCTTCCAGCCAGAAACTAAAGAGTAAGTTTACAAAAATAATAATAAAAGGAGACCAAGTGATAACAAAGCAATCTAGTTTTGTTGTTTTATTTTTTACTCCCATATAAGTTTGTTAACTTAGCCAATATGGCAAATACCCACATTTATTGCATAACTTCTAATCCTGTATATATGCCTATTCAGCAGTATATTGAGCTCATTGTGGATTAATCCAAAGCAAGGTCCACAGTAGACTTTGTTCGAAGTCTTTGATAGTTTGGGTTTTTTTTACCCTGATTCTTGTTTAAACATAATTATCATTCTATAATTACTGGATAACTGGTCAGCACGCTCTTTACTGACATATTTGACCAGCCCAAAACTAAAAGAATCAAGTAAATACACATGATTCAATTCAAACTTGATCAGTCCTGTAACAAGATGATGCCCTCCAAAAGCTCACAATGAAAACCAGCACACATGTTGCCAAGCTACATCAGACTGTGATTAAGATCAGGAAAGTTGTTAATGAGAAAGGACAGATAAACTAGGAGAGGCTACAGAAGTTTGACTTTGCCTGCATCTATTGGGAAGGACCACACCCTACCCTTCCTCTCCCATCTGCTAATTGAGTGCCAACTACTTGCACTTTGAACCCAGTTTGCAAAAAGTGAGGGAAGCAAAGGGAGAAATTGGGAGAAGAGAGAAACTCTGACATTTTAAAGGCAGTTGAAGAGTGGGATGGCAGAGGATTAATCTACACTATTCCTGTTAAATTGGGGCAGTTGGAGGATATAGTATTGATTTAAATGTGAGATTTAAGCAAGGTTTACTTAAGGAGGATTAATTTTGGCAGGTTCTTAAAACTGCCTCTTCTTTCTTAGTCTGGCTTCTGTTTGGTTCTGGGGAAGAATAAAAGAGAGCCCCATTTTATAGGACTTTACTTTGTATATAATCCAGCCAAATTAAATGAAACAAATTAACATTCCCATTGATCTGTGTGGATGCTTAACTCTCCTACTGAAACTGACGACACAGTTACTACTGAAATTTTAAAGGGTTTCCTTTTGAGTTCCCAGGACACCTGAAGGACCGTCTCTCCCTGTACAATCCGCCCCGCACTCTCAGATCATCCGGGAGCTTTTTGCTAGATGTTCCAGAGACAAGACTTGCTACTACATCGCACAGGGCATTTTCCACCCAGGCCCCCCGTCTCTGGAACTCTCTCCCGTTTGAGCTCCGCTCCACCCCAACATTGAACCAATTTAAAAAAGATCTCAAAACCTGGGCATTCCGGCAGGCATACCCTTAACCTCACCCTTTAGCCTGCATATCTCGCCCCTCACCAGCATTGGGCATTGGCTTTTTTATTATTGTTGTACTCTTGTATTTTAATGCAATTTTAATGTAATTTGTATTATGTTGTGATTTTTGTTATGTTGGAAACCGCCTCGTTATAAGAGAGGCGGTATAGAAATAAAATTTTATTATTATTATTATATAATAAATATGCTATAAACAATGGTATAGGAACAATGATGATACTAACAGTATATTATCAGAAATGAAAGTTACTAAACATTCACTAGAGGGCCTTCTCTTCTGCGGAATGTCCTCCTGTTAGACACCCAACTGGCACTAATGTTAACCATGGTTAACACATCTTTCTATCACTTTGGGGGTCTATTCAATTTGCATAGATACACAGTTTTAACTGTTTTATGTGTTAGATAGTTTAATCTTTTTCAAAACTGTAAACTACCTTCTTGTCCAGCAAAACTTGATACCAGCCAGCAAAGTATATACAAACAGCAAGTAGCTAGGAAGGTGGCCAGCTTTTAATGAGCACACTGGAATGCAAACACAGTGAAGAAAGTCAAGGGCTTACGGCAGGCAGCGTGGCTCCAAACAAGTCTGTGAGCCAGTGGAAAACAGGCAGCAGAGTAATCAGGAACAGTCCGAGGTCAAGGCATGAGTCAAGGCAGCAAGGATCAAGGCAAAGAAGTCAGCAAGAAGCTTTCTCCAGGAAGATCAGTTGATCTCTGACAAAGCCTCCATCATTTCCCAAGCATATATCTATAGTCCCGTCTACACGATTTAAATAGTACGTACGGCGTGCGAAAGTTCGTACTTCGGTACAAACGGCCGTTCGGATGCACACGAATGCAAAAGAGGGGGGCGGTTTTCCACCCTGAAATACGCACACACAGCATTCAGGAGGGAAAGCGGATCGCGAAGAGAAATCCGTACGCCGTTCGGATGGCTGACGGGTCTGTACGGTCCATTCGCACACATACAAACAGGCTGTGTAATCTGATTGGCTGGCTGAGTAGAGGGGGCGGGGCTAGCACAGAGGGAAATTGGGAGCGGCCGCCATGTTGGTTTCCTGGCTAGTGAGCGTCCGGTAAGTCCGTGAATTTATATGTTTATTTATTTTTATTTTATATTGTAAATACGGAAAACCAACTGTCCGCAAACCAGGAACCTTTAAAAAAAAAAGCAGCGGGAGATTTAAAACTGCCGCTTGGCTTGCTCACTCCAGCCAGCTTCGGGAAGAGGGAGTCATACGGAGTTTAGGGGGTTTAAAAAATCATATAGACGGTTCGTATGCATACGAATGACAGGCTGTTCGTATTTTTTGCCCCCCCATACGGATTTTTTTATGATCGTATAGCTGCACCCTATATCTATATCTATCTATCTATAGCAATCAAGGCTTTGTCAGGTGCTTCTTGATGAGCAGGTTTTTCTCATAAAGTCTCAGAGATTTCCTTTGAGCTTCCTTTTGAGCTCGCTGCTGAGTGTATGATAGTGGAGGTAAGCCTGTTTCTTCTTCTTCGTCCTTAACTGAACTGGCAGAACTCTGCCGGGACTGGTGCCAACCCACAAGGCCCTTCCTCTGCTTGACCCTCCAGGTTGGCAGGGTTCCCTGCTGGCACAGATGTAGATAAACCTGTGTCAGGATCCACAGGGCCAATCCCTGCCATATCCTCCTCCTCCTCTGATTCCATACCCTCATCCAACTCACAGGGCATGACACTTCTACAGTTTTATATTATAAATTGTTTGAATTGATTTTATTGTATACTGCTCTGAGAGCTTTGGATATAGGGAGGGATGTTTTGATTACAAGACACATTTCTGAGTAAAGGACACTACAAAGTATGCTTTCATGGAAAAACACATACTGACTCTGCATGAAGGTTTGTAAACTAGTCAATTCTTATCAATAGAGCTTGCTTGGAGTATCCCAATCAATCCCAATCCCAACAAGAAGTTGTTATTTGCCATCAAGTGGACTTCAACTTATGGTGACCCTATGAATGAGAGATCCCCAAGTTCCAGTCATCAACTGCCCTGCTTAGGTCTTGCAAATTTAGGGTCAGGACTTCCTGGATTAAATCAATCTACTTGTAGTCTCTCTCTTTTCCTACTGCCTTCATATTTCTCAAGCACTGTCTTCTTTTGCAGCGAGTCATGTCGTCTCATGATATGTTCAAAATATGACAGCCAGGGCACCTCCAAATACTTCTCTACAAGTAACACATTAAAAAAGTTTTTTTAAAAAAAGGGTACATTTATATGTTTCTAGAATACAAGTTGAGTCTCCCTTATCCGGAACTGAGAAATCTGAAATATTGCAAAATCCAAAATTGTCCACATGGGTGGTTGATTTAGTAATATCTTTAGTGATATCTTTGTCTTCTGATGGTTCAACATACACATACTTTGTTTCATGCACAAAATTATTTTAAAGTATTGTATAAAAAATTTCCTCCAGACTATGCGTATAAGGGGTATTAAATGAATTTCGTGTTTAAATTTGGGTCCCATCTCCAAGATACTTCATTATGTATATGCAAGTATTCCAAAATCCAAAATATTCCAAAATCCAAAATCACTCTAGTCCCAAGCATTTTGGAGAACAGAGACTCAATCATAGAATAACAAATTATTTTGCTGGACTAGAGAGATGCCCTCCAAATGCTGTGAGCATATACAGAAACAAGGTTCATCAAGGTAGGTTGTGTACTACCATCAGAAAGAAAAATACAGTGTAAATGTGCCTATAGTGTATGGTCTATGCCAACAATTATCTTTTGAAATGTTACAGTATATATGACAATAAGATATCTTCCAAAGAATCACTTCCATGTGTGGGTTGTGCCAATGAAAAAAAAAATCTGAACAACCTTACGATTTCAGCATGTTATAAATGGCAAAAGGAACAATCTACATAGTAAGTTATTCTATGTGGTCAAGTAGCAATTTCAGAAGGGCACACAAAGTGGTAGCCTTCAATGGATTGTCCACTGTTACTGCATGCAAAGGGAGAGTTTTGCAAAAAGATGGAGAAAGCTGCCCAAGCCCCTGTTGTGCCACAAAATGTGTAGCTTTTATGGATGCCCACAGGGATGTTTATCCCCTCAATTTCAGTGGTAATTGAGCTTCTAAAACACCCACAAAGATTATGCTTGTAAACTGCATACACCATAAAAATGTTTATATTGCACAATTTGTTTTGCATCTATGCATATGAAAACAACTCCACAAAAATGAGCTTTTACATGTCAAGCTGCCCAAAGGAATTCATTCCTGTCTCAAAGTGGCAGAAGGAAAAGTGGCACATTTTGTACGGAATTTAAGGTTGGCAAATTCCCTAATACAATCCATGTCTTCAAAATATTGATTGGACAACATGAAGTTGTTTAGGTCACAGTAATAAGAATTATACAACAACAACAATAATAATAATAATAATAATAATAATAATATTTATTTTATCGAACCCCTCTATTAAAAACAATTGGGGCGGATTACAAAAATTAAAATAACAATACAATTTAAAATCCCCAAACACCACCCACCCCCACTCTCCCCCATAAAAAGATATTAAACCAAATACATTAAAACAACTGATATAAAATCACATTAAAATAATAAATAGGCAGCAGACTAAAAAGAGCCAGGAGCCCCTGAAGCCGGGAACGAATCAGGAAAGGCCTGCCGAAAGAGATCCGTCTTTAGTGCTTTTTTAAAGCTACTCAGGCTCGTCATCTGACAGATCTCGTTCGGCAGGCCATTCCACAATTTGGGGGCGATTACTAAAAAGGCCCTCTGGGAGGTTGCAGACAGCCTAGATTTTTGTGGCTGAAGCAAATTCCTCCCAGAGGACCGGAGTGCACGGGGAGGATAGTATGGGAGGTGGCAGTTCCGAAGATAAGTTGGACCCAAGCCATTTAGGGCTTTAAAGGTAATAACCAACACCTTATACTGGGCCCAGAAACTGATAGGCAGCCAGTGGAGAGATTTTAATACTGGAGTTATATGGTCTCTCAAAGATGTTCCCGAGACCACTCTGGCTGCCATATTTTGTACCAACTGAAGTTTCCGGACCAAGCATGAGGGTAGCCCCATGTAGAACGCACTGCAGAAATCTAGACGAGAGGTTACCAACACGTGCACCACAGTCTCAAGGTCCCTTACTTACAGGAAAGGGCGCAGCTGGCGTATCAGCCGAAGCTGATAACAGGCGCTCCTGACTGTCACATTCACCTGACTAGTCATCTGAAGCGATGAATCAAGGTGCACCCCTAGACTGCGAACACAGTCCTTAACGGAGAGTATGACCCCCGTCCAGGACTGGAGACTGCAACCCAACTCCTGGTTTTGGGGCCGCTACTGTGAGCACCTCCGTTTTGTCTGGATTTAATCTCAACCTGTTTTTCCTCATCCAGCCCATTACTGCTTTAAGACAATCATTAAGAGGAGAGACACCATCGGAATTCGAGACCGACGATCAGGACAAGGAGCAATAGATCTGGGTGTCATCAGCATACTGATAACACCCAGCCCCATAACTCCGAATAACCTCACCCAGTGGCTTCATATAGGTATTAACAGCATCGGGGACAGGATGGCGCCTTGCCGAACGCCACAAGTAAGATCCTTTCTGCTGGAGTAGCTGTCCCTGAGCTGCACCCTCTGAGGCTTGCCCGAGAGGAAGGAAAGGAACCACTGGAGTGCAGTGCCTCCGATTCCTAACCCACTCAGGCGATCCAAGAGGATGCTATGATCTATCGTATCGAAAGCCGCTGAGAGGGCCAAAAGCACCAACAGGGTCACACTACCCCTGTTGATGCTTAGACGCAGATCATCTGTTAAGGCAACCATGGCAGTCTCGACTCCAAATCCCATCCTAAAGCCAGTTTGAAATGGGTCTAGATAATCTGTTTCATCCAAGACCACTTGAAGTTGAAGCGCAACTGCCCTCTCGATCACTTTGCTCAAGAATGGTAACATAGAAACCGGCCTATAGTTGTTCATGTCCAGGAGGTCTAGGGAAGGTTTTTTCAGGAGTGGCCTAATGGCAGCTTCCTTTAAGCAGGATGGAACACACCCTTCTCTGAGGGATGCACTGATGATGTCGCTAAGGAACACCATCAAGGCACCCCCCCCCGGGTGGCCAGCTATGACAGGCAAGGTTCGAGAGGGCAGGTCGTCTTCCTCACCCTACCAAGTAGCTTGTCCATGTCCTCGGTACTCACGGATTGAAATTGATCCAGTAAACTTACATCAACGGAGTTGCTGGACACCTCGTCAATTGTTTCTGTTAAAATACTGGCATCTAAGTCAGCTCTTATCCGAGAGATTTTATCTGCAAAGAAGTTGTTAAACGCGTCACAGCAGGCTGTCATTGGGTTAAGCAACGGGTTCTGTGCAGGACTAACCTGCGTCATCTCCCTTACCTCCCTAAACAGCTCTGCTGGACGGGACTTTGCAAACACAATATGTGCAGAGGAAGAGGATCTCTGTGCTGCACGTATTGCCTCTCGATAGGACCAAAGTAAGTTCCTATGACAAGTCCTGTCAGATAAGAGTCTAGTTTTCCGCCAGTTGCGCTCTAGTCGTTGTCCAACCCGCTTCATTTTCCTAAACTCTGATGGCTTACGGTTTGGAGTGGGTTGGAAAGGACGCTTGGGAGTGATGGTGTCGATAGCCTTGGTAAGGTCGGTGTTCAAGGTATTAACCAAAAGTTCGACAGGGTCACCGGCGTTACCAACCATTAACCCCTCCAAGGCTTTCTGGAATCCTATTGGTTCCATTAGCCTTCGGGGGCAGACCGTTCTAATGGGTCCACCACCCCCAGTGGGGCGGGAAGAGACTCTTAGTTCAGTCTTGACCAGGAAATGATCCATCCATGACAATGCGGTGGTTTTAATAACCGCCGCCCACGGAGATTCCTGTTCCGTACTGAAGACTGCATTGAGGGTATGACCCGCACAATGTGTAGGCCCGACGACCATTTGGGATAGGGCCATGTTTGTCATGGTTTCCATGAACTCCCGAGCTGCACCAGTCAGATTTGTCAAGCTGGTCTCGAGTGGAATGTTTAAGTCGCCCAAAACTAAAAGTCTGGGCGACTCCAAACAGCAACTCTGAGACCAGCTGTGTCAGCTCAGTTAGGGAGTCTGCTAGACAATGGGGTGGTCGGTATACTAGCAGAATCCCCAAACTATCCCTGGTCCTCAGGCTAAGGTACATACACTCAAAGTGGACTGTGTTTCGGACAGGTATCCTGATCAAGGTCAGATTGTTCTTAGAGCCACTCTGCCCCCCCGCCCACTTCCCTGTACCTGCTCACTGACAGAATGCCCGGCTGGGAGGGCCTGCGCTCACGCGACAGTGCTATCCTCTCCCAGCCAGGTTTCTGTGAAGCACGCCAGGTCGGTATCCTCATCCAAAAGAAGATCATAAATAATGTGAGTTTTATTCTTAACCGAGCTGGCATTGCAGAGGAGCAAAGTAAGGTTCTGTGGAATGGTGGGTACGCTTTCCAATCCATTCCGGGAAACAGGGTGAACTGAAGGTGGGATAGCTAACAAACAGTGATCCCGCCTTCTTTCATAACATCTGTTCACTCTGTTCCGACCATACCTCCCTTTCCCCAGCACAACTCCAATTTCCACCCCCACTCCATTCCCGGCCTCAGCTGACTCCAGTTGCAAGCTTAGATCTTCCTGGCTGGCTGGCTGATGTTCCTGGGGTGTGTGGGAGTGGCTTAAAATGCCCGCCACTCCTGGCCACACCCCCTCTCACTGCTGCTCAATGTTGATGGTGAAGGTGGGGCCTTTATAGTTTCCCCTCTGGCTCTTCCTCTTACTGCAGCTTCTGGAGAGCTGATAGAGAAGGTGGGGCCTTTATAGTTTCCCCTCTGGCTCTTCCTCTTACTGCAGCTTGTCAAACAAGGAGTCAGATGAATGAAATATAGTTTACAAACAACTTAAAAGTAGATGTTAGAGAATGGCCTGGTCTCTAATATTAAAATCTCACAGTTTTTTTTTTTTTTAATTATTGGAGTCTTACTAAGGCTCCTTTAAGTGTACATTACTGATAATACAAGCCATCAGTCTGGGCACATGTTTGTCAGTATAGTGGGCCCTCGGTATCCGTGGTTTGATATCTGCAGATTTGAGCAAGTGCGGATCAAGCCTCACAGCAGGAGAAGGAAGAAGAGCAGACCATTCACGTTGCCAAAGCCTCAGCTGCCTTGACAGTCCCCGGCCTGTAGAAACCTGCTCCTTTCCCTTTTCCTCCTTTTGTGTGCCATGGGTCTTTTTTTCACCCACGTAACTGGCAGCAACATCTTGCCATCCTTTCCTCAGTTTCCTCCATGCTTCACTCCCCCCTTGCACTTGCCTGCATCCCTTCACCACCCTTGGCTGCTAACTGCCTGAGTTTGCCCAACACCAACACCAACAACACCTCCTCCTCCTGTGCACAAGCAGCAACTCCAGGCAGAGACACCTCCCTGAAGGCAGCAGCAGAGGGATAAGGCTTTGCTGTCACTTCCTCCATTTTCCCCTAGTTGCTGTTCCTGCCTGGGGCAGCTTGCCAGAGCCACAGCTTCATGTGCACCTGCCTGGGCAAAAGAGACACATGAGGTGTGCAGAAAGATGAAGAAACAGAAGAGCAGAATCCATGCTCCATCCCCACCTCAGCTGCCCTGTTGGCACCCAGCCTGTGAGGCCTGCTGCTTCTCTTCTTCCTCCTTCTGCAAACCATGTGTGTCTCTCTTGCCCAGGTGGGATGTGAAGGCTGAGGTAGAAGCGACATTGGCCTCCATGAATGTTAGCAGGTGAGTGTGGGGGAGAGGAACTGAATCATGGACCATCCATGCCTCAGTTTCCTCAGTGCTTCAGTTCCTCCCTGCATCCTTGCCTGCTAACTGAGTTGTGGAGGCCACTGCTAACTGCTTCAGCTCCACAGCTCCAGCCTGGGTGATAGAGAAACCCACAGTTTGCAGGAGGATGAAGAAGTAGAGAAGCAGAATCCACGCTCTACCACCACCTCAACTGCTCTTCCGGACCCCGACTTGCGGAAGCCTGCCCCTCCTCCCAGTGACAGGGTGGACTTCCTCCCATTTTGTGCCAGAAGCAGGGAAGGAATGGGCCGGATCTACGGACTGAATACATGGTGGGGAGCTGGCATATTCTGCCCATGGAGATGAGCCTTAGTACTACATGAATATTTAACTAGCAAGTTATAGGCTACTGACACACTGCAGAAATAATGCAGTTTGACACTACTTTAACTGCCATGGTTCAATGCCATGAAATTCTGGGTTTTGTAGTTTTGTGAGATATTTAGCCTTCTCTGTCAGAAAGCTCTGGTGCAACAACAAACGAAAAAACCTATGATTCCATAGGACGGAGCCATGATAGTTAAAGTGGCATTCAAACTTCATTATTTCTGCAGTGTGGCAGCAGCCATAGTCTGATCTGAATGTCTAATAAAATAGCAACAGAGGTACAATCTAAAATTAGTACAAGTGGATGACATCCCCATTAATTTAGAAGGTCTTTGAAAAAGCATTGTAAGGCTGCAGAAATAGTGGTTCTGTTTGTGGTTTTCACCTATGGGAAAGGTAGAGGAACCTCCCTATTCAGAGGCATTCTACATCTGAATAGAGATAATGGAGATGGTTACTGCACCATGTTTATAGAGTTATCTTCCATTCTGTTTTCAGGCACAGTTCAAAGTGCTGCTTATGACCTATAAAGCCCTATACAGCTTAGGTCCAGGCTACCTGACAGACTGTATCTCCCCATATGAACCTCACTGGACCGTGAGATCCACATGAGGTCCTTCTCTCATTCCCACAACCCTCACAGGTTGGGCTCATGGAAACACAAAAGGGGACCTTGTCAGTGGCTGCCCCTTGGTTTTGGAAGCCTCTTCCTTGCTATTTTTCTATCAGCACGCAAATACTTTTTTATTATTATTATTCAGACAGTCTTTTAGAACTGAAGGCTTTAAACAGGGCTTTAACTGCTTTATTGGTTTTAAATGGTATTGCAGAGAAAGTAGTGAAATACCAAGCAAGATCACTGCACACTGCCTCAAACAAAATAATAAATTAAATATATGAATGTAATATAATGTAATATAATTGAAAAATAATGAAAATTTCAGGGGCAAGGACTATAATGTGCATACCTCTTCTGCTCTTACAAAGTTTTCCAAATTCTGTTCTGAATTATACATAAAATCAAAGAGATTCCAGAGCATGATTTAAATCTCTTCCCCACCTCAGTTTAATTTTCTATATTTACATTATTCACAAAAGCAATTGTGGACTAAACCATTGCATATGGACGAGAGAAAGGGTATAATAATGTGTGTGAATACTGGGAAAACCCTAGACCAAATAGGTTTCCTACTGAATGGTATAAAGTGTTTGCAGATTTTCTAATTCCAAAATTATACTGTTTATATAAAGAAGTGTTGAGCCTGATTCTTTGCTATCCTCACTGTATTATGGCTATATTAGTGTGATTCCTGGGAAAAACCACAAATGAACAATTTCAGTGATGCCTGGATGCTTTTATTTACGTTGGACACCTAACGGGCAAATTATAAACATTTATCTTATACATGAAGAGGAATCATACACCAAGATATTACCTGCCATTCTTGCTAACAGACATCAGGAGATTATTGCTTCCTGGGTTCATGTAGACCAAACACAGGCAGTGGACTAGTTTTACATTTGCTGTTGATCACTGTTCTGTTCTGTTCTTTAATTTATACCCAAAGCTGATACTCAAGGTAGCCACAAGATAAATTCAACTGTTTTGCCAAATGAAACACCTGATTAGGGTGCTATTCTTTTGTTGGATGCTGAAAAACCTTTTGACAAAATCTATTGGCAATTTTTATCCTTGTTGTACTGGTTAAATTTGGCTGTCTTCCAGAATTTTTGAACTGTATTAAGAATCTCAATTGATTTCCAAGATTGAGAGTATTCACAGTGGGGGTGGATAGGGAAGGAGTGGTGTTCTGAACCATTTGTACATGGGAGATGTCTAGACGGGGATGCCCACTTTCTCTTTGGATATCTGATTTATGTTTCAGCCTTCTGGCCAGCACTATCAGACAAAATCCTCACATTTATGGCATTGTGCACAATTCTTAGAATTTCAAACTATAATTTAAACAGATTTTTTTTAAAAAAAAATACCTCTCCAACGTTTAGCCTCATTACTCTGTTTTCACAGTAATGAAGGTGGCCAATGCTCTTGGTGAACTATCTGGTTATTTGGTTAACTGGCCAAAATCTGAACAGTGGGAACAGTGCTTTCAGTGGGAGACAATGCACAACTATTTGCTAATGGGAAATTAAGGAACCTATGGAAAGATGAATTAAATAGCTCTATTTTGTCAAAGTGATGGATCATAGCTCTGGCTTCAATAGATACTATAATTATGGATTTAAAACCCTGACAACACAGCAAGAACTTTTCTTTTCTCTACACTGGACTGCAGAATGTTTATTTAGCAAAGATTTGAGCATTTCTGCTAACTTTGAAGCTGAAATTTTCCTCATGCGTCTTTTTGGTAAGATATAGTGATGCCCAATGGTTATTTTCTTGCGGGGGGGGGGGGAGGTTATCACTCAAATTTTGGTTTGTAACAATTTTTAAATTTTGTACACAACAGAAATAGCTCCTTCATACCCTCTCAAGGGCTACAAAACTTAGATTGCACCACTGGAAATACAAAACCATATCCTTTATTACTCAGTAGGCAGTGGCTATTATTACTCAATAACCTATACAAAATTTGAGCATATGAGCATATGTTACATGGACACATATCTGGATGTTCATCTTTTTGTATACATTTATGCAGGTGAGTCTATTGATGCATTTTCAGTTTGTCATCTGTTGGTTTGTTCTTTTAATTAATATAGTTTCACTTTTTTCTATTTCCAGTCTTGTATTTTTCTCCTACTATGATTTCTGCACAAAACCAAAAATATTCCTGGAACCAGAATGATGAGCCAAAAACCAGGTTAACAAAGGTAGTTCATATATCACAATTTTATTAGTGAACACAGATATTGTTTCATATTATTATATGCCTTTAGAAAACGAACAATTTAAATTCAGTGATGACTATTTCAAGCTGGTATCAGCAGGAATTTCAACCCCCTCCCCCAAATTAAAATAAAATAAAATAAGGAACAGAGAGAAAACAGACCTTAATTAAGCAAAGTGTTATCTCTTTCTTCTATAATGAAAGCAAAGTTACAGTGATATTTTCACCAAGATTTTTCTCCACTTAATGAAGACATTATCCATGAGTTTTCAAAGTCACTTTACAAAAGAGCATTCAAGAGATATTAAAGTCAGCTTAAACTAAAAAGTCTTTTTGAAGTCAATAAACAATAAAAAGAACAATGAAAAGACAGCCTTTGATCTCTTCTCAGTCTCGAGTCTTTAATTTCTCTTTTAATCTACTAGATGCATTAAGTCTTGTATTCAAACACTTTTCACCTGCAGAGTACAGTAAGCTTGCCTTGATTAAAAAAACTGTATTAATGTACAGTCTCATTAGCATGGATGAGTGTAAGCTGGAAGTTCCCCCACTTTTTTATTAATTTTTTTCTAAAAAATAAATGATTTTCCTTTCTACCCTCTTTGAAAATAAAAAAAGAAACAAAAATTGAATCTTTGCCTTTGAAATTCATGATGAGATCAAAGACCATAATGCACATAGATTTTTTCAAAGAATAAATTATTAACCACATGTGAAAACACATACTGGTCAATAGGCATGGTCAAGAAACATTAGTCTCCCTCCTTGACCAATTAGAATGCATCAGTAGTTATTTCAAAAAAGATCAAGATCTCCATTAAGTTTACTTAAAGATATTGAAAGGGTGATGAAGGCAGTTACTGAAGTTTAAAATATATAGTTTCCCTTTTTCAGGGGAATAGTAAAATGGCAATTTACTGTTAAATGGATGAGCAGCAGCTTGTAAAATTATGGTCTCCTACAAATGTGAGCCAAGGTATCAGGACATTATAGTATTTGTTGCTGTAGTCCTAGGTATTTAAGCTACACAAAATTTCTGTTGTCCCAGAGTATTCACTGGTAGTTCCTGGCATTAGCGGTAACATTTTATGCCTACCTTTAAATGTTTCTTTTTAATTCTGAAATATATTGGATATTTGTGTGTGAGTGTGTAAAAAAGGTCTCCTTTTCTTCTCCCTCTGCCCTTATAGTGCATTAGGAGCCAGAGTGGCACAGTGGTTTGAGCCTTGGACTAGGACTCTGGAGACCGGGGTTTGAATCCCTGCTCAGCCATGAAACCCACTGGGCGGGCGACCTTGGGCAAGTCACATTGTCTTAGCGTTAGAGGAAGGCAGAAGTTTCTGCCAATGAAAAGTGATGGTTTATTCTCCACTGCAGAACAGAGTCTGTGCAGAGCCAGCACACGAGGATGACATGTGCGAAACCACGCGGTACAGTGACGTCATACTTACGGGCTTTTTGGGGGCTTTTTGCCTGCATCTGATAATCTCCCATGTCACAATTTTTAAAAAGAAAAGGGAAAAAAAAACATTTGGAAGAGCCCTAGTGCAGATCCAGGAAACTGCTACAAATACACTCATGAAAAGACTAGACCCAAGGGTGAAAACAACCAGCAAAATCCAAGCAGCTATAGCATGGGAACTCACTCTTCAGTCATCTACCCTGGGACAGCCCACTGACTTCTTTTTTAAAATTGTGTTGGTTTTTTTTTTTTTAATTAAAATTGTGTTTTTAAATCAAAGTTAGTTTACTTGTATTTTAGATTTTAGATTTAGATCTCCCTTCTTTTTGCCCTACCCTTTTTTACACCGGTATGTCAGCCTTCTTTGGGAAGAAACATACATTAATTAATCTTCAAGTCAAATTTGTACTACAGGCTGAGTCTCCCTTATCTGAAATGCTTGGGAGCAGAGGCATTTTGGAATATTTTGGATTTTGGAATACTTGGATACACATAATGAGATATCTTGGAGATGGGACCAAAGTCTAAACAAGTAATTCATTTATATTTGGTGTATACCTTATATACATAGCCTCAAGGTCATTTTATACACAATATTTTAAATATTTTTGTGCATGAAACAAAGTTTGTGTATATTGAGCCATCAGAAAGCACTGTATCACTATCTCAGCCACTCACGTGGACAATTTTGGATTTTGGAATATTTCAGATTTTGGAATTCCAGATAAGGGAGAGTCAACCTGCAGTACAAATAATTAAGCTGCATATTTGAGTTCTTTAATTCACAATTAACTAAGAAGCAATTCAGAACTCCTTCATATAGATGAATAGCAATTCAGTGTCTTTTTCAGTGTTTAGTTTGGTTTGATGTGGACCACTGGACAGTGCTGTATTCGTTTGGTCTGGGTGACCTAGATCTAAACACATCTGTAACTGATAGTTAATTTTCACAAACCCTCAGGGTTGGAATAATCCCATCTGTGGTTCCACTTGGTATGTTGTCACTGTTTGAATCAAAGGCACAGGGGTGATTGCAACATTTAAAGGCTCCTTTCTAACTTGTAACATTAAACTATCACAAAGGGTTGCATACGGTGGCGGGGAAAACAAAAAGTTGGGTCCAAAGTTACAGAAGGAATTGCTTTAAAACTATTCTATTAAAGGATATGCAAGAAAAGAAAATACAATGGGTGCAAGAGCAAATCAAGCCTGAACTCTCCCTAGAAGCCACAACGACTAAACAGATATTGTGCCCCAGCGTTCTGCTCCTGTTTACAAGGGAGTTCTTTTTTATTGATGGGGGGGAAGTCGAAAATTGATCTCCCATAGTGTTTGTGTTCTGGATTTTTGTGTGTGCAACAAGGTGCTCTGTTCTGCTGGCATGATTCCAGCATCAATGGGCGGTTGCGCCAAAACACTTCCGAGTTTGAACGGGTAAACTAGATATTGTACACTCTTTTTATGAACCTCCCTGTCATACTTACAAGCTTCTGAATATGAATCTGTGCTTTTCTGAATGTTTTCTTTTTAAATTTTGGTGTTTGGGGGCTTTTTAGCGCACTTGTGTCTTCTCGTGAGACATGCCAAAATCACGTTCATGGAGAAACATGGAAGTAAGTGGTGCGAGTGCTCGTATATCCGGATTCTAGGGAAGATTCTGTATCGTTATCCCAGCAGAGTGCAAAAACATGTGCCATTGGGCCAAAATACGAACACTGTAAAATACAGTGCCATAATCACATTTTAAGCCACTCGCCTGATAATCTCCTAAGGTAGAAGGCAGTAGGAAAAGAAGAAAACCTGCATTACAAATAGGCAGACTTGGCCAAGGAATACACAGCTCTGAATCTGCAAGACCTGAGTAGGGCTGCTGAGTGACAGGACACGGAGTGATTTGGAGGGCTCTCATTCATATAGGGCCCCCATAAGTCAAAATCAATTTGGCAGCGATTAACAACAAAGAACTCCTGCAATGCCTCTCACTGCAGAGTATCAAGGTTGCACTGCTGTGTGAGAAATAGGCAATATGAAAAATACAGGACACAGTTTAGTGGGCTGCAAAAAGAAATTGAGAAGTAGCTTGTGCAGTGTCTTATACAACCATTAGTGCAAGAATTCCTCTGAATTTCAATCTGCCTTTTCTCACCCAGTGCTCTTCTACTAAGGTGTGAACAGCCCTGCTGTGAGTGCAAAACGCCTGCTGTTAGTGGAAAGGCACCTTCAGATCCAACTCAAATAGCATGAAACACTTTGAAAATTAAAAAAGTTAATTAGAGGCAGCAGCAATGATGGACAACATTACCTGATATACTGTTAATTCTCTCTATATATATATGCATTGATATAAATAGAGGCACCACAACTGATAGAATTTGATGGAGCTGTTCTATTAAGAAGAGGAGATCTATAAATTTAAGATTGGAAATATGTAAAATTTTAAATGGATGCTTCCCTCTCCCTTCCTATCCCATTGCTTTGCTGCTTACTAAGAAGAATCAAAGTGAGAGCTCTGTCCTGGCTCCAGACTGGTCTTTTATTGATCTGGATGTGCTCTGAACCACATCATCTAATCTACAATAAGCCATTTATGGAGTTTCCTGGTGAAATGATCTATAGGCTAAAAGGCTTAGATTTTTAGTCCCATCGTAGACGTTTTCTTCTTTTATGATGATGAAATGGAAGTGTGCTGGAATATACTATAATGAGATTGTGAGAGACACAAGTGTCAATATGTTAGCCAAGGCTCACTCACAAATTAAATTCCACAAAACAGTCCATTATATGGAGGATACATGGGAAGGTTTATGCCAATCTCTTTTGGTTTGCTTCTGGCTAATAACACAGTCCAGGCTGCAGGCTTGTCACTCCAGTGGATAGGCAGAATGAATGGTGCATAGAGTCATAGGACAAGCTCATGGGGAAGATACCAACTCACAGAACTTGCACAGCAATCAGAACATAGAAATATGTTGCTATGAATGCCACATTAATAATAATAATAATAAGCTTACAACAATTAAAATACAACAATGCTGACTAAAATCCCTAAGCACCACCCAACCCCACCCTCTCCCATAAAAAGATATTAAACTAGTATAAAATTAAAAACCACCTAAACTAAAATCACATAAAAAAACAAATACAAAATACATTACAAATACAAATACATTAATTATAATTGGTGCCTTTTCACCATCCATGAAGATGCAATTAAATTATACAATGACTATAACTTAAAATAGGGCCCCAAATAACTTCAAAAAAGTTTTTAAAAAATCACTTTAAATCAGAAGACCAAATACACAAGAACACAGAATTGTTTTCTGAAGGTGCCAGAAAGCCAACAAAGATCAAATCAGTGTGCACTTTTACATCATAAATGTAGGGCCTAATACAGAGAAGGCCTGGAGCTATGCAGCATTAACAAAGCTTCAGTTGGTGGTAAGGCGAATGACTGGGTGGAATTTTGTTACTCAAATACAGTTGGCCCTCCTTATCTATGGATTCTGTATCCACGGATTCAACCAAACACCAGTTTGAAAATATATTTTAAAAATTCCAAAAAAGCAAACCTTGATTTTGCCGTTTTATATAAGGGGCTCCATTTTACTACACCACTGTATATAATGGGACTTGAGCATCCACAGATTTGATGGATCCTGGAACCAAACCCAGCGGATACCAAGGTCCCACTGTACAACAAAGGGGAAGATGATTATTTAAAACTAAAAATGCAGATCGGCATTAGGAAGATCAACAGTGAAGCTGTTATCACTAATAAGTGAAACCCAGCACAGCAATCAATCTGTTCTATCTAGGGCTAGGGACACTAACATTTGAATGTCTACTTTGTAATGATGCTTAGTATGCGAGCTTGGATAGTCACTGTTTCAGCTTAATACAATTCACAAACTTGTTGTGAAAGCAAAGGTGTACAGGTGTACACATGTGAGAAATTCTTGAAGGAAGGCTGTGATCTGGAGGCACATCACAGGGGCACTTTGCTGATTCCATGGGGGAAGACTACAGTTCTGCTTGTA
Source organism: Gambelia wislizenii (assembly GCA_030847615.1). Taxonomy (NCBI): domain Eukaryota; kingdom Metazoa; phylum Chordata; class Lepidosauria; order Squamata; family Crotaphytidae; genus Gambelia; species Gambelia wislizenii. Next base: position 30,581,875 of record JAUMIR010000008.1, on the reverse strand, counting down.
TGGTCAAACTAATACGTACATGATGCAAAAGATTGGCAATGTGTTCAAATGACCATTTGCACAAATACGTGTCATTTGGAAGGGGGGCTTCATGTGTGCTTCATACAGATTTTCTGAAAAGCTCCATACGACTTCCAAATGTGTGACTGTTTGAACACTCATGTTCGCACAGATACAAACAGGCAATGCAATCTGATTGGCTGGACAAGCACAAGGGGGTGGGGCAAGCAAAGAGAGAAAGCAGCTGCGGTCGCATGTTGGATTTTTGGCTAAGTGAGGTTCCAGTAAGTCGATCAAAGAGCAATTTTTACTCTTTGTTATTTCTTTATTTGTAAATATGAAGTGTTCTTTGTGCACAACCTGGGAATTTTTTTTTTTTAAATGATGGTGGCAGATTTAAAATTACAAGTAGAACACTCGCGGTGACCAGCTGGCTAGGGGTGGGTCATGCAGAGTTTAGGGGGGCTCTTCTGGCCATGTAGAGAGGTCACATGGTTGCAAATGCCTGCCTTTCCAAAGGTGTTCATATTTTCCCCTCCTCATATAGACAAGACCTATAAACATAATTCAGAAATAAAGGCTGGGATAAAAGGCAAGCAAATGAATATCAGACAACCAATTAATCACATGAATGGAATCTTTTTCAGACTGATGTATTTTTCCAACTACACACACTTCACTCACTCACTGATTCCTCCTTAATATAAGAGAGAGGGTTATGAGAGAGGTTCTTCTTGCTTGCTGCTCCCAGGTGATAGAATCCCTCCCACAGGAAGGTTGGCTGGCCACCTTTTCCCTGTTCTTTCACCAGCAAGCAATGACCTTCATATTTGGACAAGCCTTTGCTTTATAATTTGTGTAGCAGAACGGTCTTAATGGAGTTGTGCTTTTATCTTGTTATCTTTTGTTGGATCTGTGGGTGCAGATTCCATGGATACAGAGGGCCAACTGTAGATGTAAGCCATCTTGGGTCCTGTGCAAGGAGAAAGGTGGGATTTAATTAATTAATATTAACTACTTGGAGAATGTTTTAGTGCTACAGCACACTCTTTTTGAGTGGTTCCAACCATAATGTGTCCCAGAGGGCTGCCCTCTCTGCTTCTCAGGCTACCAACTTAATTGGGTGTGGGATGAAGGTAGAAAGAGGGGAAAGTGTTTAGTTTACTGGATGGCACATTTATATTTTGGCTCAAATAATATAATGTGACAGAGCAACATTTTTATTGTAAATCTATTGTAATATTTGTAATTGTATTGTTTTGTCATTTGTTAACAGTTCAAAACGTTCAGCTGTTTAATTCAATAAAATTATCTATCTACAACAAAAACCTCCTTCCATTTGTTCTCAAGTTTTCCTGCATTTTCTTTATTCCTATCAGTTATCTCTCCTGAAACAAACCTGATTTGTGGATAATTCAGGTGCAGATTTTTTTTCCCCAATGCCATCTTTAACAATGTAGTATAACAGTGAATTGCAGCCAGATAGTTATTTGCTGGGAAGCAAATAGCTCATTTTAGCAAAAGACAAATAAAAGAAAAGTTCAGGGATCCCTGGGAGCAGCAAAGAATAAAGTCCTGCCAGCTGATGGAGCAATAATCACATCATATTTATTAGATTCCAGCTCTTTATACTAACATGCCAACTTTTTACTGCACCATTTCAGAGTTAAAGCTGACAGCTTACATGCTCCACTAAGTGTATAGTAAGCACATTAATGTCATTTTAAAACAACATGTTTTGATGGGCACAGGGCGTTGTCTCCCAATCAAACCCTCCTTCTTTAATGGCCACCCAAAGACGATTAAAGCTATGTTGCCTGATTGCTTGGAATTGAAGCAGGGAAAACACATACTTGTCCACTCCACCAACACACACTTAACAACTGCTGGCAGTCACTATAATACACACCGGTTTGTATTTGGATGTCATTGTGCTTTCCCAGTTCTAATCGCCAATTATGACTCTATTAGCTATACTTGGCAGTTCATCTGCTCCGGCATCAGCTAAGGGGGACTAGGAGTAGACCTCTGATCTCCGTCTTTCCGCCTCGGTGAGTGCTTAGTACAGCAGCTGTCATCTGGAGACACTGAGGAGGTAAGGCATTGTCTCAGCTAAGGTAACTACACCTGACCTTACAGCAATTTACTAAGGAAATACCTGCCTAATGGCAGTGAGTGCAGTTTCTTTCACCACTCGCAATGGCTCTGCAAATTAGAGACAACAGGATAAATCTATGACCAGCTCACTAGACACTTCATTAAATCACTGTTCCCTTGCCTTGTAGAGCACTAATAGAATCACAGCCCTCGTTAGCTACTGAATAAAAGATCAATCACATACTTTGAGAGCTCTTGCTACCCGCTTCCAGAGGAAACAAGGAAGGGGGGAGAGGGGAAAAGGGGGTGGGGAAAAAAAAGAGAGAGAGACATATTTAGGATCATCAGTAAGATTCTGAATGGCCTCTCTGCAAGTTGGTTAAATTACCTTTTCCACAACTGACTCAGAATGTAATACTCAGAGGAACTTGTTAAGTCTGCTTTCAAAAGCTGCTCTCTAATATATGACTACCAGGCCCTGGTCAAAAGTTCATAATGTGCATATGTAAAAAGGTACTAAATTGCCTGAGGGCTAAAACCAGAGGAGTTTAATTGCAGCAAAATGCTGAAAATGGTCTATAGAGGGTCCTTCTTTTGGGATACTGCTGGCATCGGCTGATTGAAGTTCAAAACATAAAAAGCCATACAACAACAGTTCCTTAAATGCAATTGACTCCAGGAGCAGCCATCCTTGCACAAATGTAGGGCTGAAAGGCTGTTGTAAAAAAAGGGGAAAAAAGAAAAGGAAAAAGACCCTCAGATTTTGCTAAATAAATAAAAGAAGAACTGCTACAGTTCATAATTCAATATCAGATGAAGAAACAGGGAATGCTCACTCGGAGCACCTACTTTTCCTAAAATCTTAGATCTACATGCATTGTATGATACATATAAATATTTTTAATGTGGAACAGTGAAGATTAACAAAGCTTCACTAAAAGCTTTCAAATAAAACTATTTTATTTTATTCAAAAAATATAATAAATTGGGCAAACATCCTCCTTTTTGGTCAGCATTTTATTGTTGTTTCTCCTTTGCTCCAGACATCATAACAACAACAACAACAACAACAACAACTGTGATGTCCAGCCAGGACTGTTTGAATCTCCCCTGCATTTTCATTCATTTTAGTTCAGGCCTTAGTATGTCTGAGCATAGGAATGTTTCATTGTATTAGAGTTGTGGGAGTTGTGGGAATTCCCCTGCATTTTCCAGGTTTGGTTTGTCCATTCCCAGCTAGCTCTGTTTAGCTAGAAGTTTTTTAGGGTTTTTTGCTCAGTCTTTACTGTGAGCTTGCAGGGAGCTGTTTTATTGGTGGCAAACAGGCCCAGACAGCCAGGAAGAGCATTTCTTATACCATTTAGCCAAATTAGTTGCCAACAACAAATAAGTCAAAGGAATCAGGAGCTGAAAGACCCTGCACCAGATCCATTGAGTGAGGAGATCAAACCAAGATCAAACCCAGAGAGATGACACCCTGAATATTGCTGAAACTCAAACTGTAAAGTGTACCTTTTATTTCAAGCTTTTAGAGCTGGGGAGGAGAAAGCCCTTTACTTTTGTTCTTTAAAATAAACTTCCTCCTTTTTTGAACTTCATATTCAGCATCAGAGCTTTTTTGGGTAAAAGAGTTTGATCTCACCAGGGTACTGGCATTCCACACCCAAACCTGCCACCACCTTTAGTTGGGTGTGTCTTCACAACAACAACAACATCTCTGTTATTTGTAACCTCTCTAGCAAGACTGAGCTGGTTTTGCACTTTATCTTTTCTGACTTTCTCCCTATACACACTGGCCATTCATTTAAATTCCTGTTTGGTGATTTCTCCCCGTTTCCATTTCTTGCACATGTTTCTTTAAACCTTAGCTCAGTTGAAAGTTCTTTGGTTATCCATCCTGGTGTCTTTAGACACCTCTCATTTTTTCTCCTCATTGGAACTGTTTCAAATCATGCCTTCAATATCTTACTTTTAAGAAACTCCAATCCATCATGAACTCCCTTCTTTTTTAGTATTCCTGACCATGGGATCACACCCAGTATTTCCCTAAGTTTACTGAAACCAGCTTTCTTAAAGTCTAGAGTGTGTTTCTGACTATGTTTGGCTTATATCATATTTGCTTTGCTGTGTTAAGAGTTCAAGTTCATCTTGTTTATTTCCCATGCTCTGTGCATTAGTATAGAGACATCTAAGACCATGGGCTATTCTCCCTGGCTCCTTATTTAAAGTTTTTCCCCTCCCACTGTTGGGTTCTTCTACTATTCATTCAGTTCTTTCTATACCAATTGGGCTATTATCTCCAACACTTGATGAACTCCTGCCCTCAAGAATACTGTCTCCCTCCCCAGCATAACTCAGTTTAAAGCCCCACTGATCAGGCTTGTGAGCCTCTTAACAGAAACATTCCTGCCAGCTGCTGTGAGGTGCAACCCAACCCTTGCCAGAAGTCCATCTTCATGAAACCTCAGACCATGGTCCAAGAATCCAAATAGTTCCTAGTGGCACCATCTGTGGAGCCAGTTGTTTCACTTCCACTATTCTTCTCTTCCTTCCTGGGCTGTGCCCTTCAACTGGGAGGAGAAACAAAATGATAAACTGTGCATACAGATTCTTCAGCTTCCTACTGAATAACTTCATAATCCCTTGTGGTATCCTGAAGGCTATGCCTTACAGTGTCATCGGTTCCCACTTGGACTAAAAGAAAGAGTAACAGTCAGTGAGCTTGATGAGTCTTGTCAGCCTCTCTGTTACATCACAGATTTTTGCTCAAGGGAGATAGCACACATCTTGAGACATCTTATCAGGCTCACAGACCACTGCCTCTGTTCCTCTCAGCAGGGAGTCCCCTACCACCACATCTCCTCTGAGGACTGGCAGGGGCCATTCCATGTTCTGATACTTCCAAGAGCACCTGCACATTCTCTGAGGACCGACATTGTTGCTCTTGTTGCTGTTCCTCATCATCCCTAATAATGGAGAGAACGTCAAATCTATTCTTTAACTCCAAATTTATAGAATGATTCCTGATCTACTTCTACATGTCACATTCCTCCAAATGTCTACCTCCTGTGTGTGGGAGCTGACCTGCTCCTCAGAGACATCTCCTATGGTTCCTCATCCAGGACAGTCTGCTCCACTCTGTCCAAGAAAATCTCATGCCCCCTAAAATGCTGAAGAGTAGATACCTGGGCCTCAAGTAGCTGGAACTTCTCTTCCAACAGGGCCACAAACTTGTACTTGCTGCAGGTGTAGCTACCCACATCCTCTGGCAATGCCACAAGTATACCACAGCTGTAACAGGTCCCTCACCAACCATATTCAGTAGTCTTAAGTAGGCACTGAAACAGAACTTCAGGCCTCCCCTTCAAATTTACCTCACTAAATGTCCAAGCAAATGTCTGTTAGTCTTGCCTCTTAGCGGAACTTCTGTTCAAGTCTTACTGATATGACTGCACATGCCACAAGGTGTGTGCCACTGGCCCTCAAAGACTAAGCTCAAAAAACAGGCAGCAGTTATATAGAGCTAGTGGCTGCTAACTCCACCCCAAGCAAGTCAGTGACTTGGCAGTAGCCCTGAAATCCTGACTGAAATCTTAAAGAGCTGTTGCCAGAGTAGACAACACTGGAGTACTGTACATGGACTACCGATCTGTGTTCTGAGCTAGAACTGATCACAATTCCAGGCCTCTTCAGTACTTAGTTTGGTATCACAAACTGACACATATCGCTTGCACAAGATACGCTTTAGCGATTGCCAACGATACAGCAAACTGACAACAAAGAAAGCTTCACAGTACTTTAACTGATGGGTTCCAGCATCTCTCACAGCAGGTTGTGGAATTGTATCCCTGATCTGGAGTGCACCCTTCACCTCAGGTCAAGGCAACTGGAAAATATGGATCCTCATGGTTCTATAGGGCAGAATCAAACCAAGGAAATTGACTTGCCCAAGTGTGACCCACCTTCCATCTTAATAGATACAAAAATACTACATGCAGTTGCTAACAGGAAGGTTTATTTCATAGTCTGTCCCTAGCTGCCTTTACATCCTTGAACTGCCAGGCTAAAGCACAGGCCTAATAAACACAGGTTGTCCAAAGGACTGTATCTCCCAATATGAGCTTGCCTGTGTCTTGCGACTTTCTGAGGATCCCCTTCTCTCTGCCCTACCATTTTCAGCATTCCATAGCATGGGAACATGGGAGAGGGTCTCCCCGATAGCTGCTCCCAGTTTCCACTATTGCCCTCCTGGCTATACTTTTGGAGGCAGGTGAAGACCTTTTTGTTTTGGCAGGCCTTTGATGGCTGACTGCTCAGGAGGGAAGCATCTTGCACAGTGTGCTGTGTTGGTTACATTTGTTGTCCTTTTTTAATGGTTATGCATTTAACTACTTGTAATTTAATTGGTAGTTCAATTATGTTTTAAATTTTTGCATCATATTAAAATTTAGCTCCCATTTAACTCAAATATCTCTCTCTTAGGCTGCAACATTAGCAGTATCTGTTTGAATTTAAGTCCCAGGTTGGGGAAAAGGTAAGGTCGAACCCCATATCCATGGATTCTGTATCCATGGTTTCATTTATTCACGTCTGAAAAAATATGTTCTCTCTAGGCATTTCTAGGTCCTCCAATGCAATTCTATAGTCAACTTCAGGTGTCCGTGTCATCGGAAATAAGAGGGATCCCTATTATCCACTGCTTCAGGTATCCACAGGGGTGTGGGTGGGTCTTGGAACATACGTGTCATGGATATGGGTGCAGACCTGTGTGTGTGTGAGAGAGTATGACAACAACAAGAAAAAACACCTCTTATGCCACTGGACTTCTGTTACCATTTGACCATGATGTGATTGCAGAGAATCCATAGGCCTGTTGGCAGAGGGCCACATCCACTACAGTCTGACTAACACAGCATCATATGTTCCCATGACAGACAAGGGGCTTCTCTTCAACACACTGATTGTCACCATGCTGGTCATCCCCTCCCCCTGGCTGCACTTATCTTATTTCAGTTTCAGAAACAGAAGAAGATAGAAAAGTTCACAAACAATTGGGGAGGTTGGAGGTGGCAGAATCAGTGGAAAGATAAAGCATCTTCCTCTCATCTGTCAAACACAGAATTGAGATCTCCAACACAGAGAAATACAGCAAGAAAACCAGGCCTAGAACCCTAAGCTAATGCGATGCAGATATGTTTGGCTCCCATTATTGTAATTCTAACTTAATACGGCCATTTGGGCATACAGTCTAGGGATAACGGGGGCATATCTTGAGGGCACCATGCTAAGGGACAGACTACTCCAGATGAGGAACAGAGTGTGGCTTGGATGTCTACAAGTGATCGCACTGTAAAAAAAATCAGCACTCCCTTTGCTCTGGCTAGCTTATAATTTAATAAATTCACATCTTTTCATACACACTCTGGTATTAAACATTGCATTCCATGTGGTATAATATTTCCTCACCTTGCTTTCAGCCTTGGCCTTCCAAAAATGACAGTTAACATTACAATGTGGTAGCTTTGTTCTACAGCAAGCAAGCAAAACAAGCAAACAAAAATATAACCAGTTCACTCAGAAGTGTCAGCAGCAAAATCCATTCAATGGATAACGGGGATAAAGTTGATAATTCATTTACTTGACCTCAAGAGAACAGTTCTGATGGAAGTCTAAAAAAGCTGCAGTGGTAACAGCATTTACCGCAATAAATAGAACTCTCTGAAAATGACAAACCAATAGCATCTGACAACAAAGTAAAAATATAACACACACTTTCATCTGTTTACTCTTGACATTTGGTGCTGAAACATGGCCAGTTATTCAGGCTGGCAGAGAAATATATGTCTCAGAAGAATACAGGGAAAAATCTTCCTTCTTTTCCAAAAGAATGTGAGAAGTACAGAAGCAGACAATCAATTTCAAATGTTAGGTATCAGAACAAAAATCCAAAAGTATTCAGGAATATCCATCTCTCTCTATCGGTATCTTTAAATTAGACTCTATAAGCTGACCTAGCTTCTTGCTTGGAATCTCACATTTAAAATTATTAACTCAAATAATTCCCTCTGTCTGCAGTGCTAAAAAGAACGGAGTCCTAAGAATGGAATCAATCTGATCTTGGAGACTCTAACCTATCCAAAAGTCATAGAAGACTCTTGCCACTAGGTCTGAAGTGGGAGGGAATTGTGTTTTGTTGTTCTTGTTATTATATAATTTGAATCCCACTTTTTTTTTTTTTGCCAAAATTGGGACTCAAAGCAGCTTACAATTTAAAAGAACAATACAACTAAAAGCACACAAAAAGTTAACATTAAAACAGAATTAAACTATTCAGAGTATTAAAACAATTCAAACCTCAAGTTAAAAAACTAAAATAAAACTTTAAAAAGATAAAAAGCCATTAAAATAGTTCAGTCTAAAATAATACAGCATCCCCTAGACCATTCTTTAAAAAAGTTTCTGGTTTAAAAGCCTGTTGGAATAAAAAGGTTTTTTTCCTACCAATGGAAAGACAACAAGGAAAGGGCCAGTCAGGCCTCCCTGGGAAGAGAGTTCCAGAGTCTAGGAGCAGCTAATGAGAAGGCCCTCTCTTGCGTCCCCACCAGTCATGATTGCAACGGTGGTGGGACTGAAAGAAGGCTCTCTCCTGATGCTGACAGGGCAGGCTCATACAGGTACGTTTGTTCACTCCTGTTCCCATTTCAGCCTTTCCCCCTCTTCCTTTTGGAAGCAGTGGCAGGGAATTAATTTAGACTGTGATTGGTAAAGTGCAATCCAAGACTGTTTTTCTAACCCTTGCATGCTACATTTTCAAACACCTGTTAGGATAGGGGTGGGCAAAGTGTAGGCCAGACACAGTCCTCAATGAAAATTTTGTAACCCAGGGGCTCCCAGGAGTAAATAATAATAATAATAATAATAATTTTTTGTTAAAAAAAATGGCCCTGTGGTGTTGTGTGTGTGTGTTTTAAAACAGAAATTGTAAAACAAACAAAAACAACCTGACCTACCTGGTGATCTATTGTGTTCCTGCTTGCTGTGTTTGACCCAAAATGTGTTTGTTATTCTGAACTCTTTTTATACCTGATTTGGATTCTGCCGGACTACTCTGAAAACTGTTTGCTGGACCTACACCTTAGTATTTGGATTTTGCTTATAAATTTGTATTTGCTTGCTAGTAAAGTAAGTGACTTCACACTGTCTTGATCCCTTTGACTGTAATTAGTTTGTGCTATGCCTCTGCATAGTAGCTGTGTCATAATAGATTCTGGCTGGTTGCCCAGACAGTGTTTGGATGCAGAGGGCATTTGGTAGCATTTCAGAAGAATTCTGGGGAAGATTGTAATGGTGCAGAAGGTGTGCCTCCTAACCTCCCACAGCTGTCTACCCCTGTGTTAGGGCCTCACCACATTCTGTGCCACTTTTTACAGATGATGGTAGTGGTTGTAGTAGTGGTGATGGTAATAATGATGGAGCTGATACTGAAAGCCAGACTGGAGTCTTATCACTAGAAAGTGATGAAAGGAACTCTGCTTAACACTTTTTAGCCAATTGACATGCTCAAAAGATGTTTTCTGGCCCACACAAGAATATAAATGGGGAGAATGGATTCCCCACTACCACCATTGAGAAATAAAAGCAACAGAGGATGTGGAATACTGGAGTGGACAAATAACAGGAAGGGAAGGATTTAGTGTAATACAGGTACAGACAAAGACATACCACCATATTTATAAAAGCCAAGTTTTGCATTTCCAAATGGTTAAGAATGTGTGGATTCATATGTGGTAACAGATTTATAATGTGAAGAGGCACTGCCCCTCTTCACCTCCCTGTTACTATACTCATTTATTGACACCACACAATCTGGTGGAAGAAAATGAAAAATGTTGGGTAAGTTGCATTAGAGGTTTCTGGGGGGCGGGGGAGTTCATAACCTCAAGGGCGATCCAGTTCAACCCCCTGCCATTCAGGAAGACACAATCAAATCATTTGACAGATGGCCATCCAGCCTCTGTTCAAAAACCTCCAAAGAAAGAGACTCCACCACATTACGAAGCAGTGTGTTCCACTGCCGAACAACTCTTACTGTCAGGAAGATCTTCATACTATTTAGGTGGAATCTTTTTTCCTGTAGTTTGAGTCCATTGCTCCATGTCCTAGCCTCTGGAGTAGCAGAAAACAAGCATTCTCCCTCTTCAATATGACATCTTTCCAAGTATTTAAACCTCTTAACCTTCTCTTCTCCAGGCTAAACATACTCATCTCCCTAAGCCACTCGTCAGAGGGCTCATAAAAACTCATAAAAATCTAGAAACACATGCATTAAATGTGTCACACCATGCAACTTTTGCTCTGTATAAAACACTGTAAGATAACTAATTTGTCAACAGAAAAGAAAGAGAATGAAATACAGTAGTAGATTATGCATGGCATATCTAGACCAAGGAAGAGTAAAGATTACATCTAGAATGTGTTACTGTTTCTGAAACTCACAGCGCCGTTAACCACACCATATATATCCCAGATAAATATATTCTAGTTTTCTACACAAACAATTCTTTGTGTATGCCAAAAATGACTTATTTTAAATGCCATTTATCATCCAAGCAGTTCTATTTATCTCTTTTCCATGGGATGTTTTTCCAATTAATATAATTCTTCAAGTACTCTGTATGGATTTCTGACATGCACAGAACAGTTTGCTGTATCAATATTGGCATTAAGGAACTGCAAAACTATGGTGTCACTAAAATAATGGATGAAATTTGACTATGCTCTTTATATTCGTCATCCAGTTGCCAAGCAGAGATTGATATGATTAATCTGAAAACTTCAGGTAATTGAAAAATAAAACAATTTACAAATGGCTCCCTCCATTTTACTTTGCCACCACCACCATCAAAAAGCACACCAGAGCTGCAAAAGTAATAAACACAGTCTTCTAATAAATTGTGTCCTGTCTTGCATTTTTAAATCATTGTTTGTCATTGTCTGCATAATTTTGTCACAATAAACCGAATACGGATCAATCTATTTAGTAATACTTACTCATTTTCTCCATGAACTTGTATGAAAAGACTGAACAGGATCAATCATTTCAACATACATGGTAAATCATCTCAGAGAAGATCATTTAACAGTCTCCCAGGAGGGAGAAAACACAGCACATTTACTTGAATGTCAACAAAATGTGCTTGACTGTTTTTTGTTTTCTACTATTTGTTTTATTTCATTGTTTTAATTTATCAAAACTCCAGTGTTTTAAAATAATAAATGGATTATTAGAGTCAAGTGTATTACAACAGGCTGGAGGTTTTTCTGCTTCAACAATGATACCTGGGGGCTTTAAGGCAATCTATCTATATAAAAATGCTTGAGTATGTTTCCTTTCCCAGTGTGCTGATTGGCCGTTTAGGAAACATACCCAACCAATCCTCTCCCTCCTCTCACTCCCTCAGCCACTCACCACCAACACGTAAAACTATAACGGCATATGTTATGCTGAGCACAGCTAGTTTAAAGAAGTTTTAAAAAACCCCAAACCTCCAGATTAGTCTGCTGTTTTGGGGAAGGACTGGGTTTTTAAAATATGTGGTTTGACCCCTGAATTGGGATCACAATGAAATCAGGGGTGGAAGATGGAGACAGGTTGGTAGGTTCTCACCTGGGTCAGGTGATCACTTAGGCCACCTGATTGCTCCCACCTCAGAAGGGTAGTTCCCCTGTTTGTATCAGTATCCAGAAAAGGTGGTGTTTCCTCCCTGCCTTTTTTTGGGATTTGGTATTTGTATGCATACATTTGTAGGTCAGCATTTCACCTCTCACTTCTCTACAGGCTTCACTTTATAGATGTGCAGGTGGGCAATCATAATGAAAGGAAAACAACATCTACCTGATTAAGCAAATATGCAAATATGTGCATGCATTGTGGGAATTTTTTTTAAAAAAAGCCCACAGTGGCTGCAGTCATGTGATCGGACATAAACTGTCATAGTGAACACGTGCACATAGTAGAAACTTCCTCCCCTTGCACCAATGTGCCTATGCAAAGGGGGCCCCATGTGGCTTTCCAAACTGATTTCAGTTTAGATTAAAACAGGTGTGTGTGGTAGTAAAGGGATCAAACCGGGACAGGGATACTACACAGTTTTGCTGGGATACAACTCATGAGATTAACCCCTGGAAACAATAGCTGTGCCTACCTGTGGCCATCTTTACTGGTTCCAAGAAAGTAGAAACACAGAGGCAAGTAATCAATCATTTCAGAATATACTACCTAGCCTACCTGGATGGTAGGAATAAAAAGTCTTAGGCAGTATCAGGAATTCACTGGAAACATATGGTACTAGCACAATGTCAACTGGATATCTGAAATAAAATTGGTTCGTAAGGGAATAAAACCTGGCATTTCCTGAGAGTTTTTATCCAACCAGGGGAAGCCTGAATGGATTTACACAGTGGTATTTTACCTCCTTATTCTTGCAGTCTTCTGACAAAGATTTTTCCCTTTTTGCTATATTCACTTGCATGGATCAGCTTTAACTATTCATATTTGTTCTGTAAAGTTTGTTTCACTCTTTCCTACTGCTATCAGTTATTCCCCTCTCCCTTTCTTTTGATGCGGTCTTTTTCCCATCAGGAAGGAGTATTTTATTTATTATTTAGTTATTTATACCCCGCTCTTCAGCCACAAGGCTATCAGAGCGGCTTACAAATTGTTTTAAGCAATAGCTATTTACACATCTACACTGCATTAAACAGTTTCCAATGTGTGTTAGCTAATTGCCCCCACAAGCTGGGTACTCATTTTATGACCTACGAAAGAATGGAAGGCTGAGTGAACCTTGGAGCCCGCTGGAATCGAACTTGTAACGTGGTGAGTAGTTAGGTGGGAGTAAATGGGGTGGTCTTATTTCACTGCATCCCTCCTAATCCATCCTTTTCCTCTCCCCCTGTAAATTGGACTTCCTTTTCTATCACTCATGGTCTTTCGTTCCCCTTGCCAATAACTTTTAAATCAGGCAAAAGAAATTAAATAATGACAGAACCCAAATGCCAAGTTTAGTCAATAAGCAGTAAACAAGAAACTGTCAGTACAGTTCAAACTCCTTCACCTCACTAGTATCCTTCCGCTTCTACACTCCTTTAATCCCGCCATGACATCCTGGTGCCTTCCATACACACTATGACAACACATGCACATCATGGAAATAATGATGAAAAACTGTGCATGGTTCTTAAGGACCATGGTCCACATCCATTCTGCCACTATAACTCTAGATGTGCACAAGAGGACCAGAAATTATCTGGCCAAGGCAGGGAAACAACCACAAGACCAAGGGAGAGTCCAGTGGCTGAAAATACACACACCTCTCTATCCTCCTCCTAAGAAGTAGTATTACAACAAAGCCCACAGGCAACTCATTGTAACATAGGACAGAAGATAATTTAATTATTAGGTTATAATCAGCACGGGAGACCCATTCTTGCACACCCTCCAATTCTGTCCCAATTTGGCAGGGGAATTATTGATTAATCCTCTGCTGTCCCACCTTTTCAGCTGCTTTTAAAATGTCCCAGGGCCTGTCTATACGGGGGGGGGGGATGTGGACTGATGCACACCAGTGCAAATTTGAAGCAGCTTCTATTTGTCTTAAAGGTTTTCTGGCAAAACCACAGGCATGCAAAGCTTTTCGTTTTTGCCATCCCAACGGGCATGCCTGCAAATCAAGATAGCAGCCGCAAGTGAATTACTCATGCTTTTATTCTCGCCAGCTGCCTCTGCTGAACATTATTTTTTTAAAAAAACATATCTAAGGTGCAAATGTGATATTCCACGTAAATAAATTTTAAAAGAAAAGGAAAAGGCTGTTTGTTCTCATGATAACTCACTCCATAAAACAAACATCCAAGATGGCAATTCTGGGTGCTTGCCTTGTTAGTAAGCCCTGTCCCCTGCCCACATCTGACCAATCAGCTTCCACTTCTGCTTTTACTGCAAATGCGAATGAAAGTGAATCTGATTGTCCAAATGAGTGGAAATGTGTATTCTCTATGGAGCTTTTAAAAACATAGGGGAAAGGCTGCAAAGGCTTTCCCAGCAGAGTTTACAGTTGATTTGGCCCCCCTCTTTCTGAATACTGTGATCCAATGTGGAATGCCACTAGGACAGGTCAGATTCTATGAGGGTTATTTTGACCAACCCCCCCCCCAGTTTCTCTCTCTTCCTCCCTTTCCCTCTGTTCGTAGCTTCCTTCAGTTGATGCAAACTGAGTACAAAGTGTAAAAGTACAGTAGGACCCCTGTATCCATGGGGGATTGGTTCCAGGCCCCACCACAGATAGTGAAATCTGTGGATAATGATGAACACCAGAACCCTCCTGGGGAACAGAGGGGGGAGGCATGCTCACCTTGTCCATCCCACCCTCTCCCACCTGCCCACCTTACCAGAAACCCACCCCCCATGGAGAAGGGAGGGGGAGGCGAGCTCACCTTCTCCCTCCCTCCACCGCCTGCCTGTCCTACGGAACCTACCCATCCACCCACCCACCCCCATGGAGAAGGGAGGGGAAGTGAAGCTTGACTCGTCCCTCCGTCTACCCGCTGGAACCCCCCGTGGAGATGGGAGGGGGAGATGAGCTCACTTCATCCCTCCCTCCACTGCCCACCTGCCTACCATGTCAGAACCCCCCATGAGCTCACCTCCTCCCTACCTACCCCTCACATCCACCCATCCCACTGTTGCCATCCGTGGATAATTGAATCCACGGATGGCGAATCAGCAGATGGTGGGGTGCTATTGTAGTTTGAACTCTATTATCTCAGCACAGGGAAGGAGAAGAAGGGACAGAATCTTGCCCTTTTCCAGGAGCTCTGGCAAAAGCAAATTCCTTCCACCTTTCCTAACTTGTGTGTTCTTCCTCATTAATAGCTTCTGCCATCTTGACCACACTCTGATGTCACTTGGCCACACAGCTCCCAGTTTTAATCTGTGAAATGTTAGAGGGTATTCTCTTGATGTTAGGAACAAGGAGTTAGATGTCTCAATAGAAAATAAGAGTGTGTGAATAAATGTACATCAACAGCGAGTTTAAGTGCAGCAAAGCCCCCATTTGAATCCACCTATTGCAACGGAAGAGTTTTAGCACATATATCAAGGGGCTCACAAAAGACAAAATGAAACTATGAGGGACTTTTTTCGGCTTTTGGTATTTAACAAAACAAATCAGGATCACTTTCAGGAGCAATCAAAAGGGTGGCAATATATGCCATAGCTTTTTACTATGCCAATGTAAGTTTGCCTGCCAATGATGTGTGCAGTAGAGAGACGGCTCAAAAACCTCTGGTGGAAGACGTTGACATGCAGAGTACAATCATACAGAACAAGGACTCTGTGTGGTTGGATCTCAGTCTAAACCCGGAAGCATTTATTATTATTAGAACAGTGCATATCCTGCATGCCCAACAACAACATACAGAGGGCAATAACATAATCACCAACAATTAAACAATTAAAAGAAAACAAACAAGCTTCCCTGTTGCCTGGGAAATTCAGAGAACTTTAGCCCTAAAAACATAAATGTTCCAAGCTGTTGTTTATTGTGAATAGCAAAAAAAGAAAGAAAAAAAGTTGTGATGAATTATTAAACTTCTCTATCTGGTAATACCAAAAGTCTTACTTTTCTTTTTCTTTTTTTAAATGTATAATGTTCAAACTACTGGGGAAAACACAATAGTACTACAAGAGCATTATGTAGCTTTGGGAGCTTTCTCCTTCCTTGGAACATGGAAAATATTAGTTATTATGGCTTTGCTCTGAAAAAAAAGTGGGGGAGAACTCTCCGGTTCAGATTACTTGGACGTTTTTACTGTTTACCCACCATTCCTTAAAATATATATATATATATATATATATATATATATATATATATATATATTCTGTAATGTCAAAAGAGACTTTTCTTAATACTTCAAATAAATAAAATATCCAGCTGCACAAACACTATACATTCAGCGAGATTACTTTGGCTTCTTATGGAATATTTGACTTTCCCCAGAATGTAAATGATTAAAGAGAACCTATCATATGAAACTGATTGGGGAGATGTTTAAAGTGGCATGGCACTTTTACAGGGATGGCATGAAGTGAAATAAAGACCAGAAGAAGTTAAAAAGCAGCCCAGTCATCCCAAAAGGTCAGGAAGTAGGATCACTATTACTATACAAAGCACCCTTTAAGCAACTTTCTATATATTAGAATTCTGTCTACTCCATTATATAGACAGAGATACTTTGTGCGCCCATGTGTGTGAAACCATTTCATGCCTCTGAGGACAATCCACTAAGAATTTCTCCTACACAATCCATACTGATAGATCTCTTATAAAATGTTGGAAATAATGTTATTTCAGTGCCAGAACTGTAGAACTTGTGATTCACCAAATTAAACACAGCCTACCATCATGAGTTGCAGCCTATCATCTGCACACACACACACACACACACAAACACGCACACACACTCATAATATCTGGTAGCTGCTGTATCAGGACAGCTTCCCAAGAGCACCAACAGCAGCAGAACAACAACAGAGAATGGTTTTCACTTACTTACAAAAACAACATTAAAAATGGAAATAACCAGGCTTTTCGGATAAGAAGGCAACCCTAAGCTTCAACTAAAAACTTGACTTTAAAGAACATCAGCTCTTTTTCAAATGGGTTGAAGTTTTAGGCCAGATAGTGAGCCTCGCTGTCTGAACCAAAAAATTTTTAAGGTTCAGTACAGTAGGAGGCCATGAGATGGTCCTCAGTAATTGTGCTATTGGCCCTACATTGTGAGAGAGTGTCATTTAGATTACTGGGGGCTTATCTATATGGGAAGAAATAATGCACATATTTGTGCATTATAGCAATTTGCAGCAGCATTCTTTTGTCTCTACAGCGTTTTGGCAAAAACAGTAGCATTGAAGTTCTCGTCTGTGATATTCATGTGGCCATGCATCAAGAGGGTGGCTGTGTCATTTAAGTGGGGGGCAAGGAAGGCGAAGGGATCCCAGCAGTGTCTGGAGGGCAGCCACATGAGGATGAGGAGGGCAGCCACCATGAGGAAGAGAAAGAGAGCTGCCTACTCTCCTTCTTCACCACTGCCTTTTTTGCCACTCTGGCAGAAGGTGAGATGAAGCGGCAAAGAAGCATCCTCCTCTTCCTTCTTCCAGCAGCTGGCCAGGTGGCTCCTACCATCTCTTTATAGCTGGAATTGGAGGCTGCCACTGTGTCATGCCCCGTGAGCCTGATGAGGGTATGGAATCAGAGGAGGAGGAGGACATGGCAGGGAATGGCCCTAGGGACCCTGCCACAGGTGTATCTACACCTGTGCCAGCAGGGAACCCTGCCAACCTAGAGGCTCGAGCAGAGGAAAAGCCTGGTCCAAGTGGGTTGGCATCAGTCCCAGCAGAGTCCTGCCAATTCAGATAAGGATGATGAAGAAGAGAGGGACTTACCTCCACCATTGTATACCCAGCAGTAAGCTCAAAAGATCTCTGAGACTTTATGAAAAAAACCTGCTCATTAAGAAACAACTGACAAAACCTTAATTGCTTTATATATGCTGTGAAAGGTGATGGATCTTCTTGGAGAAAGCTTCCTGCTGACTTCACTGACTTGATCCCTTCTGCCTGGACCTGTGCCTCGACCTTGGACTGTTCTTTACTACTCTGCTCCTTGTTTCCTACTGACTCATGGACTTATTTGGACTCACGCTGCCTACTGTAAGCCCTTGACTATTCTGGACTGTGTTATTGACTAAATCCTTGTTTGACTGTATTTGCATTCAGGTGTGCTCATTATCAGCTGGCCACCTTCCCAGACTTTGCTGGCTTTCTTGGACACACTGTTGCTGCCAGGATGGGTGAAGGGTGAGCAGCTCTCTTTCTCTTCCCTGCGGTGAATGTCCTCCTCATTTCCCTGGGCACTGCCAGGTCCCTTCATCTTCCTTGCTCCCCTCCACACAAAACATGGCCACCATTTTGAGTCATGGCCATGTTCCCTTTTGACAGTACAGGTGTTTTAAAAATAAAAGTTTGAAAAAGTGCACAATCGCTAGCACTTCTAGGTGCTTGACAGCAAGCTGGCACCTGCACACGTCTGACCAATCAGATGAAGAGTTCCGCCCTCTCCGGACTGTGCAAAACATCCCACTAGTTTTTAATGAGCAGGAATGTGCATTTCCTTCTGAGCTTTTTAAAAAATATGGGGAAAGCTGAAAAGGCATGGAGTTTTTGTTCCCCCTCCTTCCCAATATGTTGAATTGCCATGGGATCCCATTGGGACAAAAGGTATCCTCCTCGTATTCTATGAGGAGTTTTTTTCATTGTCTAGACAACCCCTGGGGTTCAATGCAGTGGGCCGATGTTATGTTAGGCTAGCCTGGTGGCATGGCTACTACCGGTAACAGAGAGAATAGTGGAGGCCATCACTGTACATTTACTTAGAGAATGACAAATGCAGTGTGGAGAGAATTCATGGCATCTATCTCTTTCTGCAAGGTCACATAAGGGGATGGAGGCCAAGTGTAAGTGAGAACACAACATCTCTTATACAAAAGAGGTGCTTGGATTACAAATTAAATATAGTCCCTGTTTTTCTGTGATTTCCTGTGCCTCTGAACACACATAAATAACATATGAGAATGGGAGAAGGAAAGGAGTGGGAAGTAGGACAATATACATGTGACTGTGAGGAAGATGGGTAGAAAACATCTACAATAAATTAATATCCACAACTATATGTTTCACATACTCCAAGAAACAGACACTTCAAAGAGGGAGAAAAAATACATAAAAATAAAGCCAAAATAAATACAAATAAAATCTTAGCATTAATATCATCAAGAACGTGTGTACTAATACCACACAGAAGGCCACCATCATTTGTTGTAGTAGTTTTGGTCAACTGAAGTATGTGTGTCAGCACATGTTTGTATGTTTTAAAGAGAGTTCACTCATCAACAAACAAAAATTTCTAGGAAAATGAAAATACACAGACTCCTGTTAAAACTTAGTAGATTATCCTAAACTTCCACTAGAAAATAAAGTAGTCTATGCACCACATGAGACAATCCATTTCATGGTCAGCAAATTTCAGAGCCTGCAAAAATAATCTCCTTATCTTGGGAGCTGAGCATAAGAAATTCCCATTAAGTACAAATGTCTTATAGAAGTCATAAGGGTACTTGATTTTTAACATCTCAGGAAGAAAAGACCCCATGAAATTTATGGGGATTGCTATAAGTCAACAGGCAACTTGAAGGCACATATACAAGAAAAGAAATCTAAAACTGTATGTAGCAATAATTTTACCTATGTAATACTGGCATTAATAAAACAGTTTTATACAATGATTACTTAATTCCTTACTACACAAATCTGCTTTTAAAACAGCTCGGGTACATCTAGTGGTATACAGCGCCTACCTGAGGACTTCCACTAGCAGAGTTTCTAGTTCACTTCAGTGTTGAGGAATGGGCTAAGAAGGAACCTGCAGTTCTGAAGTGAATGGTAAATCCCATGTTTGTATGGACCATCACCAAAACTACACAAAATTCTGGCCAACATATTCATAAAAAGGTAACAAATTATCATTTGGTATCTTAAAAAATGTTCAGTATAGGTATATGTACAAGTATACATATATGAATGTTCACTAGCTTTTTAAATTATTAACTGATATTCAAGAGCCCTTTCACACTTCACAATTATAGCAGTATGAGTTCACTTTAACTGCCACAGTAGCGTAAGTGGGATCCTAGGATTTGCAGTTTAGTGAGGTTTTTATTTAGAATTTCCTGCCAGAGAGCTTTAGTTTCTCATAAAATTAAAGATCCCAGGATTGACTAGACAAACAGTAGTAGGCTATTTCAATTTCAACTGATTGTTAATAAACAAACAAATGTCAGAATAAGATCATTTAGTGACAATGCTAACCAACAAAGCCAAAACTACCCCAAACCCTTTTCTAAAGACACATGTTTTGGGCATACACTGAAAAGATTGACCCAAGCAGGCTTTCTTTGAGAGTCACATAATTGACCACTTATTCTTAAATATATTATTAACATAAATAACTATACTCTTCAGCAATGTCTTTTCCCTGCTCTGGAATTTCCAATTTTTAAAAAAAATTATTTAGATATTTATACCCCGCTCTTCAGCCACATGGCTATCAGAGCAGCTTATAAATTGTTTTAAGCAATAGCTATTTACACATCTACACTGCATTAAACAGTTTCCAATGTGTGTTAGCTAATTGCCCCCCACAAGCTGGGTACTCATTTTACCAACCTACGAAAGGATGGAAGGCTGAGTGAACCTTGGAGCCGGCTGGAATCGAACTTGCAACGTGGTGGCTTGCAGTACTGGCATTTAACCACTGCGCCACCAGGGCTCCTTTTAGTCCACTAACATGGAGATGGTACCAGTACATCCTTTTCAAATGTTTTCCAATGTTAATCCTCTCAAGCATAATTCTGACAAGCTGAATTTATTAAAATCCACTAAATGCAAAAATCCATTAAATGCAAATATATTGAACTGCAATGATTAAAAATGTAAATATTCTCTTCCCTTCTCTGTAATATCCCCCTTTCCCTTTTAAAGAGAGAATTTAGTACTGTGGTTTCTTTTTGCATTTCACCAGCTGATTTTCCACTCAAAAAATTCTTTTGACTCCATACAATATATCTTTGCTACTCACAGGAACATAAGCAACCGATAATCAATATAGGTCAATAGAATCAAAGTTGTGATACATTTTGAGAAATTTGGGAATGCACGCCTAAGGAAATGCATATATTTTCTCTATTTTAGAGGATACTGAGGAGTGCTAAGGACTTGTATAAAATGAAGGGCTAAAGAGTGCTATAAAAAGGTTGGGATCCAGTGAATATTGTACATTTCGTTAAGCACCTCAAAGGACAAAACATCCAAAGACCTACACCTAGTTTTACCCAGTCACATGAAGGTTCAGATTTTTCTTTGTCTTAAAATAAGCCACTAAATCTTTTTATGCATGAATATTTGATTATTCATCTCACCTTACCTAAAGCATTTCATGAATACCAGTTACAGTATATGTATGCATGCATGTGTGTGTGTGTGTATAAGAATGATATGGAAAGGCCAAAAATAGTATATATTAAACAGATTGTTGTCCCTTTGTATTACTTTCTTTGTGAAGAAAGAGGCTAACATTAACAAGTTTGAAGTTTCACACAAGGCCTTCCATACGCAAGAGCTGCCTACAAGTTAACTAGAAACCAAATAGCTAAAGTGGGTCGAGATATATAATTCTAATTACAGTAGTGCACTTTACTCCATGCATCTGATCAAGCAGACTTAAGTCTACAAAAGCTTTCACTACCAACTGCTTTCTCGCAGTTAGTCTCAAAGGTGCTACAAGATCCCTTTGCATACTGATCCAGACTAACACAGCTATGTCTTTGAATTCTAATTAGTGCAATATGAGCTGGCATCTGGAGATGGCTAGGACACAGCCTTGAAACCACTTCCGTGGTACCCTTTTCCACTTAGAGATTTCAGCTGTCCTGACACCATTTGGATTGATCCTGGGATGATTTTAAAAACAGAAATAAGAGTGGTTTGGCCAGCTAGCAGACTTTGTAGGAGGCTTAATAATGGAAACAGCTGTTGCATGAAGTGTGGCCAAAGATGGTTTGATTAGTTGGACAATGTGGGAAAATTCAGCATTGAAATATTTGCACTGAAAATCTAGCCTAAACATAGTGAGCTGGGGACTGAGATACATACAACTAGCTCTCCCTAGGGCAGAGGTAGGCAACTGCAAACAAGGATTAGTTGTGCCAGCCAAAAGTCACCCAAATTGTACCAGCAGTAAGTACTATTTTTAATCCCCCCGAAGCTGGCTTTGTGGAGTGGTGGTGGCCTGATTGGCACCAACTTTGCTGTTGTTCAGGCACCAAGTGAAAACATGGATGTTCACAAAAGCTTTTGGAGCCTAAAGGGTTTTACAAAAACCCATATGTGTACATGGTTTCCATTCATTTTAAACATTTTTTAAAACCTGTCTTCTTAATTTGTTTTTCAGCATTTTAGAATAATATTTAAAATTATTATTCACACTGTTTGAAAGTTGTCAGACAGCTTTCATTGTATGCTGACATGAGATCTCTGAGTAGAGGGCAGGGTACAAATATTTTAATAAATAAGTACATAGAACATAAAATAAGTAAGCCAACACTCCTGGAGTGGAAATTTCTAGGTTTATGATGATGATGAAGGGCCTTAGGGGAGAGGAATCTATTGGGCCTGAAAATTCCCTATGGTCTGTATGCAACCTGTGGGCCACAACTTCTCCACCCTTGCTCTAAGGGTTTGGCCTTTGTCTTCTGACCCACTTTCTTTGGGTGGTTTCTGTTCTTTTCTTTTTCATTTTCAACTTCTTATGTTGCAAAGAATTACAAAAGGTAGGGGGATCAATCCGTCGTTGAGATCTTTCAAGGAAGGGCAATCCACACTATACTACAAATCCAGAAATGTCTTATCCAAGAAAAAACATGCACACTTGGAACATAGGTCTTGGTTACACGATGTAAAAAAACTGAGAAGAATTCGCTAAGATTCCTAATTGTTTACACATGTTGCGCCACAAAGTCACCTCTTTCAGAAGGAGGGGGGCACAGAAACCCATTAGTAGCATAATAAAGAATTTCGGAACTTTTCCCAACTTTTTTGAAAAATAGCGTGACTTAATGCACTATCAATTGTGTGAACTACCACTTCAGAAAAATCTGTGTGAATTATTTCCTTCCCAAAACAACAACCTTCCCAAAACAACAACAGCAGAGCTGAGCCGTGATTGGTTGGACTGACCACGGAGGGGGTTGGACTGACCAGGGAGGGGAAGGAGGAGCCTCAAATGAAAAGATCCAGCCACTGTTGTTGCTTTGTGGCTTACTTGGATGCTGCGGTTGAAGAATCCCCAGTTAGACTCTCTCTCTCTCTCTCTCTCTGTGTGTGTGTGTGTGTAAGAGAGAGAGGGAGAGAGGGAGGGAGAGGGAGAGTGGGTGAGGGGAAGGGGGCTTAACGGGGGATAGCTCCTCGGAGCTGAAAGGCTGCCTCCTTCCTCCCACCCTTCTCACTTTGGGAAAAAGAGGGAGTATTCCCTGCTAAGGCATGAAAACTTAGCAGTCATTCCTCTGGTAATCAGCGGAGGGAAAGATCCCAGCACTTTCTCTTTCTCTCTCTTTCCCTCCCTCCCTCTCATCTTCCCAGCATCTTCCCCCAGATGTGCTTGGGAGGCCACGCCCCCCCCATTGCCTGTATGAACTGCAAAGCAGAAAAATAAACAGATCAACCGATTTCTCACTAAATCATGTAAACTATCTGGCACTGGTGCGAAAAAGCGCTAAAGTGCAAACTATGGCAATTAAAAACTGCTGTGTAACTGAGCCCATAGGGACATGTGCATGGCTGTCTTGATCATTCAGCACTGACAGCTACCTCAGAGTGTGGTGGAATTTCCTTCCTTTTAAACAGAGGTTGGATGGCCATTTGTTGGGAGTGCTTTTCTTGTGTATTCCTGTATGGCAGAGGGTTGGACTGGATAGCCCTTGTGGTCTCTTCCCAACACTATGATTCTAAGCTCCAACAAAACCAACCACTTGTTGGGCATAAACAAAGTCACTGGTAGATTATCTATGGAATGATTACAAACAAGAAAACAAGAAGATTTTTTTAGAGGATTAATTTTCAAATTTTCATTATTTCATTTATTTATTCCCTTCCATTTTTCTTGATGAGAACATTTCTTTATGGATACCCCCAATTATGAAATGAAAAGCAATTATGCAATACAGCCCTGACTCTCTACAGTTTTTTAGCCTAAGAATGTCAATTTTCTTGTACTAATTAACTGACTGGAGGTTTATCACCTCTAAATCTTAGATAAGTAGGAGCCAAGGGCTAATTTGTGCTACACCACTGACAATGTGAAAATGCATAGAACTTTATATTGTAGGTATTAAGATTTTGAACCTCAACACAACCAATGCCTATTCAAGAGAAAGACAAATGGAAACCTCAGTGGTAAAGGTTTTTAGCTATGCCCTTTAACAGACCTTTTAGGTCCTTGCTCCCCACCATTACCACTGCTTCTTGTCTCTCCTCCAGTTCCAAGATGGACTTTTAACACTCAGTCTCATTCTTCAAAAACCATTTTGCAGAGTCTTATCTTTCAAACACACACACACACACACACACACACACACACACACACGTTAGGCCATTTCTGTGTTTATATGGTGCCCTTTCCCAACCTGAGTCTGGAGCAAATCAGTTTCTGGTTCTTAATGGAAAAACATTTCTGAGTGATTACAATATGAGGCAGCCGTCATCATAGTGTATAGAGCACAATGCAGAATGTAGAAGGGAGGTGATTTTACCATTAGAAATATGATCATCCAGCATTCTACTTAGCCTCTCCATGAAGCAAGAGAAACTGACTGCTCCCATGCTTACTTTACTTTTAAGGCTTGTTTGTCAAAATCATGTCAACAGTGGACATACACTTGAAGGTCTATATTTATGACATAAGGCATTGAACCTACAGTAAGAATGGCCTGTGTCACCCAGCTATATTAAGCCAGTAATTCTGCAGCAAGACCAGTGGCGGGATGTTAGTCAAATCAAATTTTATTTGCATTAAGCCAGTGGTCATTGTAATTATAATAAATCCAATACATATCAGCAGATACAACCAACATAAAAGCTTACTAATACTAATACCAAAACAATCTTATTTCTAAAAGAGCTAAGAGCATGGTGATGGAATGTGAATTTTAAGGAAATAAAGATTTGTTTTTAAGTGTAAAGAACTATCAGCCAAAACAACACAGAATTATGTCTGAAATCATGAATTGTGCTTAGATTGGAAAACCTACTGACTGAAGCTCAGCCAAATAGATCCCACAGCAGCCAATCACCCTTCTAAAATTTCAAGGAACTCTTCTAAATACAGCATTACTTTTTTAAAATACCTTTTTTCACGCAAGAATGTTAACAGTAAGGTCCAGTGCTAACTTAAAAAAGAAAAAAGAAACAAAAAAGAAGACAGAGTACCTATAGATCATCCCTTGAGGACATTCAAGGCACGCACACACATACATATATATATATATATATATATATATATATATATATATCTCAGGGCCCTAATATACCTTGAGTTTTACCAGAAAATGGATAAGGATATATCTGTTGATAACAGTGTGGGGAACTTCATTGAGTGTCCAAGGGTGAGTTGCTTCATACATAAAACACAACACAGAAAACTTAAGTGGAAGAAAATAGCCCACAACTTTATTGATTACAGCTGTAACTAGGTTGGCCTAGACATGGGTTCAGATGCAGGCGTCAACCAACCTGAGTGTTGATCAATCAGCCCAACCCTCTGGCCCTGTACTGTACTGGACCAATGGGATGACAGGAGCTGGAACAACATGGGGGTGAGCCCTGTGTAACCCTCCCCTCTGTCACCAAGGGTGCCAGACAGTGTCCACCCCTGCCTGGGCAATACCATTTCTGCCACACCCCCGAGTACCATGAGGGGACTTCCATATGTTATCAATGCCAGGTGGACAATGTAGAACAATGTCCCAGATCCAGAACCAATCTTGACTGCCCCTTCCCAAAAGTTGTGACAAAACCAACAAGGATGAACAGCATGATTTGCATACATACACTGAAG
Organism: Gambelia wislizenii; assembly: GCA_030847615.1. Classification (NCBI taxonomy): domain Eukaryota; kingdom Metazoa; phylum Chordata; class Lepidosauria; order Squamata; family Crotaphytidae; genus Gambelia; species Gambelia wislizenii. The sequence goes on along the minus strand of JAUMIR010000008.1, from coordinate 30,555,992 downwards.
TGAAATATAGCAACATGCACAATGCTCCAACCACCACCAACCACAAACAGATTGAGGGAAGGTGGGTTGAAGCTCCGAGAGGAACTGACAAGTAGGCAAGGGAACTGGGAATACAGTATATACTCTGGTATCCAACCAGAGTGAAAACTGCAGGCAGTTCACTCTGGCTGGATTCCTTAGCCAATCAGTTCAAACTAAGGCTGAAGCTTTCCGCTGTTTCCTAGAGGACCAGCAGAGGCACAGAGCCGTCTGGAAAGAAGAAGCCAGCTTTTTGCCATGAGGGGACCATTGGCACGCAGCTCCCGCCACCGACTGCAACCGCAATGCACGGTAAATCACTCAATGCCGTTCTTACTCAAATATTCGGATAAATCACTATTTAGATAAAATTACACCCACATGATTGTGACCAACCCAGCAAACAAAACAAGCAATGATTCAATCTACTTATTCGTGTGGCCCTTCTCAGCTGGCCTAGGGCACAAACAGGCATAAGGATAAAGTTATCCCATTACTTCTACTGTACTCATGTTAAGCATGTGATTTCTTGGCCCCTTTCAGTAATAATTTATAACTCCGCAACAGTACCAGTGTTATATTTCCAACTATTTGGGGGTGGGGGGAGAGCAATACATCTGTTAAAACTCAAGCACAATGGTTGGCTCTCCACTGAAACAGGAAGCGTAATTCAATCACCTCAGATTTCTATCCATTTTTAATGCAACGAGATTCAAAACTTCAATTCAGTGAAACATCTGCTAACTTCTTGTAAGCTTAACATGCAATACTTTCTGCTACTTGCCAACACAAACATTTATTTTTAAGGCAGAGCTGTGGCAAGTATCTGAAAATGACTCCTAATTTTAGATATTGTGAAAGCTGAGGAGATGCCATAGAGATAACCATTCACGTATTTCAGCATGGTTATTTTTGTTCTCCTTTCTGAAAGATGTTCACATTTTCCACCTTCCCTCCCATGTCAGCCCATCTTTCTCTTATCTGCATGCTTATGTAGCACCAAACTGGTAGCAACCCACTGTTCTTTTAATTTCTCACATTCATGATCTACACAACACATATGAACCTATTCAAAAAGGTTCATGCAATGGTTTTTCAAAGAACAAACAAAGCAGACTAGCAAGACAGGCTCTTTTATAGAAGTTTCATGGTCACAAAAACTATTACCCCAATCAGCTAATACGGCGGATACTAAAAATGAGATATATATCCAGAAACCTCTGAAAAGTTAGTGCATTTTAAAAATAATCCAAAGAAGCATAGAACACCGTTCACCTACCATTGACTTGGTAAAAGGGCGAGCCAAAGTAAACAGCAGGGTATACACCCACCAGCTACGATGAATGGATGAATACATCATATTTCCAGGGTGAACTGCATTCGATGTCACGCCATGAGGAGACAGGCGGCGGTTGAGCTCATTGGACAGAAGAATATTGCAAAGCTTAGACCGATTGTAGGCCAGCATAGCCCAATATTCTTTCTTAGAAGGAGAGAGCATGTTGAAGTCAAGCTTTCCAGAACTGTCTTTAATTTCTGTGAACCTTAAAAAAAAAAAAATCATTTTAGGCTTTTTAGCAGAATTAAAAGGATGCTTGCTTCCCAGACAACATCACTGATCACAGGCCACATGTAGCCTAGGGACATTTTTGTGGCCCACAGCCCTCCCCTAGGGATCTTTTTTCTGCAACTCCCCCCCACAAAAAACATTGTTTGCTCTCAAATTCCCTCTAGGGAGCATGAGGGGCATTTATGCCACCTTTTTTCCCCCCACCCCGGGACATTTTAGGCCCAGGAGGAGTTTTTTTAAAAAACAGGAAGTAAACAGGATGTGACTTCCACTCACTTCATTAACAAAGCTTCTCCTGGGCCTAAAATGGCACCTAGGGGGCTAAATTGATGGTGAAGATGCTCCCTATAGCCCCCCCCTATAGTGGACTTGGGGGCAAAAGTTCATATTCTTTTGGGTGTGGTGGTAGAGCGTTCTTAGGGAGCTCTGGTGGTGCAATGGTTAATTGCCAGTACTCTAGCCACAATGTTGTGAGTTGAATCCCACAAGGTTCCAAGGTAGACTCAGCCTTCCACCCTTTCATAGGTCGGTAAAATGAGTTGGTAAAATTAGCTAACACATTGCAAACTGCTTAGAAAGTGCTTAGCGTTATAAAAGTGGCGTAGATGTGTAAGTGCTATTGCTAAAACAATTTGTAAGCCACTCTGAGAGCAAGGTATAAATACTTTAATTTAATAAATAAATAAATAAATAAACCTTCCAAGGTCTCCTGCGGGGGGGGGGGTAATGCCCCCCCCCAGTGTCTCACAGTTCCCAATCCCTGATAAACACAAACCGGAGCTTGGAACAAACTGCCACTTAGGACTTGTTTATATGTCGTTGTTTTTTAATTTTATTTTTAGCTTTACAAATATATAGGCACACACACATACATAAATATACATACATTCATAAGGAAGACTTGCTTAAAGTAAGTAAGATAAATAAGAAAAAAGCATACATAACACATAACCTACATAACCATCCCAATTACATATACTTATTATACAATTCTTCGCCCTACCACTCTTCCTCTTTCACTCCTTCCATTCTTCCCCCTTCTACTTCTTACTCCATCCCTACTTCCTCCTTTCCATCTTTACTTCTCTTTCCTACTTCCTCATACCTTCTCACTTGCGATACCCTCAATTAATTTCCTTTCTTCCACTGGTACAAACAGACTTTCACTTATATGCACAAATAGACTAGCAACCTGCATTGACTTCTTCCTACCTACATCTCAGAATAGGATGCTTCTTGTTCAATTTCCTAGTGTTCCTCTATTAAATATTATCACTTCCAGCTAACTTTTAGTTGTATAAATATGTTCTCATGTCTAATACACATTGCTCATTCGGGTATTAAAAAAAAATGATACATGATAAGATTTTGCTATCATATCACAGTGTCTTTTTAACTTTTATTTTTCCCCATTATATATTTGCTGTTGACCTACCATGCCCCTCCTCCCTCCTTTATTCACTCACAGTCTACTGTTCAAGCAGCATATTTAAATCTTCCTTTATGTTCCATTTTTTCATCCAGAATTTTTGCACCAGAGACCACTCCTCCTTAACTTTAGTTGTATTTCTCTCATTCAAAATATATGTTAATTTGTCATTTTCATACATCTCCTTAATGTTAAATAGCCAGTCATCCACCAGGGGCATATCTTTCTGCCTCCATTTTGTAGCAATTATTAACCTAGCCGCCGTTACAAGATAAAGCATGGTCCTCCAATGACTTCTTAGTATTGTTTTTCCAATGGCCGTGGTGATATTTAAGAGGTACAATTTTGGGCACATTTCAAATTGGACATTATAAACTTCTTGCATCATTTTGTGTATTTTTCCCAAGAATTTTTTGACGAGTGGGCAACCCAACCACATGTGATAGAGTGTGCCTAGATCTTTCCCACATTTCCAACACTGCTTGTCTTTTATTTTATACATTTTACTGATTCTGGGTGGAGTTAAGTACCACCTATTAACTATTTTTAAATAGTTTTCTTTCAATGCTAATCAAGCAATAAATTTATTTGTGTCCTTCCATGATCTCTCCCATTCCTCTATGTCTATTGCTTTTCCTAAGTCTATATCCCATTTAATCATTGCATCAGTCACTATCTCAGATTCCAACTCTCTTGCTAAAAGCAAATTATATATTCGGGCTATAGTTTTCTCTTGCACACCCCAAATTATCTTGTCCAAATCATTTTCTTGGGTTTCAAAATCATAATTCTTTTGGTCTTCTTGAAATTTATTTTTAAGCTGTAGGTACTTAAACCAATTCATCGGAATGCCCATTTGTCCCAGATCTTCTCGTGTTTTTATATTTGTACCTCCACCTCTCTTCCAATTGTCTTGATCTATTAAGTCTTTCTGTCTTATCCATATCTTAGACTCATCCCATCTTCCAAGCATAGCTTCATGCGGCGAGATCCAATTAGGCAATTTGACATAAAATTTCTCTTTTATTTTCAACCAAATCCTCAAAAGGGCTTTTCTCACCACATGATTACTGAAGTCTTTATTAACTTCCACTTTACCATATGCTAAGTACGCATGCCAGCCATATCTCAGTGAAAATCCCTCCAAAGTCAAGGTATGATCGTCGCTAAGTTTGAACCAACTCTGCAACCAACTCATTCCACAAGCCAGGTAATATAATTTCAAATTTGGTAATAATGCACCCCCTGAGTTTTTGTTAACTGTCAAAGTCGACCATTCGATTCTTGGCCTTCTTCCATTCCAAATAAAATTCTTCAGGTCCGCTATCCATTGTTGTATTATAGTATCATTTTGTAATATTGGGAGATTTTGAAACAGGTATAGACATCTGGGTAGTATGTTCATCTTAATTGTATTTATCCTCCCCAATAAGGAGAGGTCTAATTTGCTCCATCTTTCTAGATCTTTCTTAACTTCTGACCATAACCTCTTATAATTGTTATCAAAGAGATCTATGTTTCTTTTAGTAAGCCAGATTCCAAGGTATTTCACTTTCTTCTCTGTTTTAAAACCAGATATAAGTTGCAATTGCCTTTCTTCTTCCTTTGATAAGTTCTTAGTTATTACCGTTGTTTTTTTCTTTGTTTAGATTGAAACCTGAAAGCTCACCATATCTTTTGAGTATATTTAGCAGATATACAGTATTTTTCACTGGCTCTTCTAAGATTATCACTAGATCATCAGCAAACGCTTTAATTTTATACTCTTGATCTTTGATTTTTAATCCAGAAATATTGCTGTCCACTCTTATTGATTATTTAAAGTTTCTAGTGCTAAAATAAAGAGTACTGGGGAAAGTGGACATCCTTGGCGGGTCCCTTTTTCGATATTGAAGATTCCTGTTTTCTCCCCATTGATTATTAGGTGAGCTTTCTGATTTTTATAAATTTCTCTAATATTCTTAATGAAGTCTTCTCCAAAATTTAATTTTTCTAGCGTTTTCATTACAAATGTCCAGCTCATGCTGTCGAAAGCTTTTTCAGCATCAGTGAAGAAAAATGCTGCTTTCTTGTTTATTCTTTCATAATATTCTATTGCATTAAGCATAGTTCTTATATTTGATGACATATATCTTCCCTTAATAAATCCTGCTTGATCTTCATGAATTATGTATTTAATAACTTTATTTACTCTATTTGTCAGGACTGTTGTGAACATCTTATACTCAGCGTTTAGGAGTGAGATTGGTCTATAATTTTTTACTTTTGTTTGATCTTTGCCTTCCTTAGAAATTAGGGTAATGTTAGCCAATTGCCAAGATTCAGGGGCCGCCTCCTTTTTAATTTCATTCAGCACTCGGGAGAATGGGATTATTAACTGATCTTGGAATACTTTATAGAATTCCGCAGGAAACCCATCACATCCAGGAGCTTTTCCACTTTTCATTTGGTTCATAGCCTGTAGTATTTCCTCTTTGCTAAAGGGTTGTGATAGGTCTTCCTTCATATTCTCAGGGATTTTCCGTTGTTTTCTTCTAAAAATCTTTCCAGTTCTTCTTGTTGACTGTCGTTTGGCTCGGATTTTCTATATAGATTTTCATAAAATCTTTTGAAGGCTGCCTTTATATCCTCTTGCATGTTACAGATTCCTTCATCCATCTTTATCTCCATTATCAGCTGTTTCTCTGAGTCCTTCTTTAATCTGTATGCAAGCCATCTACCAGCTTTGTTTGCTTGCTCAAAATATCTTTGCTTTACTCTCCTCAGCTTGTTTCCTACTGCTCTGTCAACTCAGCCTTTAACTTGCTTATATGTTGAAAATAATCCAAATGGCAATTGCATGGAAGGCAATCTGTACAAATAGACATTCACATAAATACATGTTATTCAGAAGGGGGGCAGCCAAATCCACCTTAAACTCCATGTGTGAAGCATCCAGGACTTCTCCCAGATTTTTGAAAAAGCTTATGAATGTGTACAGCACATGAATCATTGTGTGATCATTGGGACAGTCACATTCGCATTGGTGCGACCAGGTAGCATAATCTGATTGGCTGAATGAGCATGGGGTTAGCAAACAGGGAAAGTACCTGCTGCCACCATGTTGGATTTTTGGCAAGGTGAGAGTCCGGTAAGTCGATAAAAATGGTGATCTTACACTCTTTCCTTCCCTTTCTGTAAATATGAAATATCACATGTGTGCACCATGGTTAACTGTGTGTGTGTGTGTTTTTTAATGGCAGCAGCAGATTTAAAAGCGTGAGCAAATCCCTCACAGCCACAGTCTTGGCTAGTGGGCATGCAAAGTTTAGGGGGGCTTTTTTGACCATTAAGACAGATCGGAGCTCTGCAAATGGCTGTTTTTCAGACATCTGTATCCCCCCCATGTAAAGACAGGACCTTACTCTTAAGGATGTAACAAATATTTACAAATTTTCTCATCCTCAACAAGATGAGGAAAGGATGTTGTGACATGTTGAGTCACGTAATTGGAAAAAAAAACCCCCAAAACTGGCAACTGGTGCAAGATTGCTTTACTCCAGGTGGGGGGAGCAAGCCCCTTCCTTTCAAGGTTTGTGCAATTTGCCTCTGTGCAAAACTTTTATGCCCACAGAAAGTAAGCATACAGGAATAGGATTATTGTTCAAAAAGAATATACACATACATATATATATTTGGCTGGGGTTTGGTTCCAGGATCCCCCTGTGGATACCAAAATCAATGAATATTCAAGCCCCATTGCATGCTGAGGTGAGATGGTCCCCCTCCCATCGCCCTTCCTCCCAGCCCCAATAATGACAAAAGACCAAGTATGCAAAACAAAGTTGTATTAGTACATAGGTAAATAGAAACAGAGGTAAAGAATATAAATAAGGATGTAGTGGCAGAAATTGGCTATATAGTAGACATAAGGAAGACAGAAAAGAATATGACTTTGATCTGGAGGGAAATGTAATTGACAAAATAATTTGGAAAGAGGATAAAAGGAGGATAGCTAAGTTGTATAATATACTCTTAGAAAGGAAGTTAGAAACGGAAGTGGTTAAAACAGTTATGATAAAGTGGGCAAGGGACGTAGGGGAAAAAATTACATTAGAAGAATGGGAAGGAGCCTGGCTCAAAACTAATAAGTTTACGTCTTCTCAAAATTTGAAAGAGAATTATGTAAAAGTATTTAACAGATGGTATTTGACGCCTTGAGTAACTGGCCTGGGTGGAAGGTGCCAGTGAGTCAATGACCTGCTGGATCACCATTCTTTCCCAAGAAGCTAGAGCTCGGCTGGGAAGGTCACCGGAATGCAGTCCGCTCCTGGAGCCAATTTGCAAAATCTGTCATCCTGGAACTGAGATAATGCATCCGCTATGCCGTTATCCATGCCTGGAATGTGCCTAGCTGAGAAGATGTTAGCTGCAAGCAGATGAGCACAAACTCTCTGACGAGTCACATGACTCTGTCAGACATGGAGGACTGCTTGTTGATAATCTGGACCACGGCCTGATTATCACACCAGAAACAGATCTTTTTGCCCCGGAACTCCTCCCTCCAAAGGCAAACCTCTACCAGAATTGGAAAAAATTCCAGAAAGGTAAGGTCCCTAATAATATCAGAGTCCCTCCATTCAGAAGGCCACCGTTGAGCGCACCAATGCCCGCTAAAGTACACCCGAAACCTGACTCCTCCCGCCACGTTGGATTGGATCTGTAGCCCTTCCCCACAAGCCACTTCCTCTTGCAAAAATGTGACCCCATTGAAACCCTCCAGAAAGCGCAACCACACTCCTTAAGTCCTCTTTAACCGCTCGGGTGAACCAAATGCAATGATGCGGTAACCGGATGGCCGCCATGATCCTGGACAGTCTGCTGCAAAAGGCCCTGCCTGGGGAGATCACCCGGCAAGCAAAATTGAGGTGGCCAAGCAGAGACTGCACTTCCTTCAGTGTGGCCCTCTCTCTCCCCAGCAGGTGCCAAATCTTGTCCCCAATGCTAAGTAACTTGTCTTCTGGGAGGCGAGACACCTGTGCCTCTGAGTCCAGTTCGATCCCGAGGTAAACGATTGTGCTGGATGGCCCCACCATCTTGTCGGGTGCCAGCGGGATGCCAAGTTCCTCTGCCAGCACCTGAAAGGCATGAAGAAGATGCCCACAATCCTCCCCCCTGGCTGCCCCTATCATAAGGAAATCATCTAGCTAGTGGGTGACGAAGGATGACCCCGTCCTGTGTCTAAGTGCCCACTCCAGGAATGTACTAAATGTTTCAAAGACAGCACAGCTGATGTAACACCCCATGGGAAGGGCCATGTCGTAGTACCACTGCCCTTGGAACTTGAATCCCAGCAGGCAGTGGTCCTCTGGGTGGACAGGGAGGAGCCTGAAGGCTGACTGAATGTCACACTTAGCCATAAGGGCGCCAGGGCCACACTCCCTGACCAGCCTGACTGCATGGTCAAATGATGCATACTTAACCGAGCAGAGCTCTGGCGGTATGGCATCATTTACCGATGACCCTCTGGGGTAGGACAGGTGGTGGATAAGCCTGTATTCCCCAGGTGCCTTCTTTGGTACCACTCCCTATGGGGAAACCCTGAGGTTATCTATACGGGATGGGGGAAGGGACCCGCCTCCCTACCTGCCACACATTCCTTAGCGATCTTTGCAGCAAGGACCTCAGGCATGGTAGCAGCCGACTTGAGGTTCCCAGATTCACAGGCCAGTCTAGGACCCAGAGCCAGAATCTTGAAACCCACGGAGAATCCCTCCCGCAAGTAGGCAGCCGCCTTCTTGTCGGGATAGAGCTCTAGGAGGGGAAGCATGGCCTGCAACCTAACAGGCTTGTGGGCTAAGTGCGGTGAAACTGGGGTTCCTTAGTTCTTGCTACCCCCTTGTCAGGCACCATTCCCAGACCCAGCTTCCTTCTTGATGCCGGTGGAAGCGGGGCATCCTGATCGAAATGGCTGAGAAGAAGACCCAGCCCAGGAGTAGTTAGTCCTGGGGTGGCTTCCATAACAGTTCTCGCAGTAGTGCTCAAACTTACAACGCGAGCGGGAGCACTTCTCCGCGTTGTATTGCCAGCAGACCAAGCGCCGGGGGTCCTTCCTCTTAGGTGGCTTGGCTACCTCAGCCTTCCCCTTGATGTGGGATCCCACAATGACCAGCCAAAGCTTATCATTGATGAGGTCCCATCTGGCCCTAGCATTGTGAGAAGCCCGCTTGTGGAAGTCTGCACCGTATCCGATGGCAGCAGCCTCCCCGGCAAGTGCCCTGGCCTTAAGCACGATCCCCAAATGGTTGGTCAGATACCACCCAATCTCCGGGTAGGCCGACTCGACCACCCCCATAAACACTGTGTACCCAGCCAACGAGTTGAAGACAGTACGCTCGACTGGGTCAGGTTTGACCTTATCTCCCCCCCCCTTGTCCGCCTTGGGCATGCTGCCCACCTCCCCTTCAGGTTTTAGTAGGGTGAAGACGTCGACATAATATCCCTTAAGGATATTATCCCTTGTCTTCCTGTCCAGGTGGATCCCGGGCGGGTCCTCGTGATCCTGGAATAAGCTGAGGGTGCTGGGCGCAGCCGCCCCTTCACGCCAGGCCCTGGTAGGACCTGAGGTGGAGGAACTCGGCTGGGCCCGTGCCTTGATGGCCCAGGCCGGTAACCCCGGGACAAGAGCTGCTGCCCTCCAATACCCCACCCTGTCCATGTCCTCATCAGAAGACTCACCGGAAGATCCATTGCTGTCTGATTCCAGTCTTCTTTTATGCTTGGAGCGCTTCTACTTTCTCTCCTGCCTTGCCCTTTTATTTTCTCTCCTCCCTTCTTTTGAGCGCTCTGGCGATGATGCTGATGAGGAGATGACACTAACATCGCTCCTGGGGGGAGAGCGTTGCCTGCATTGTTGCCCGGCTGTCCTGGTGGATTGGGAAGGCTCGCCAGCCCCGTCCGGGACTTGGGCCTCATTGCTGCTGCTAGGCCCAGCGGCTTCATGCCCGCCAGTCCCAAGGTTCCTGCTGGACTTAAGTTCCACCATTTGTTCAGCCAGTAGCGCCACTGCTTGAGTCAGCTCTTGAAGGTTGGGCACTTTTTTCCCAGACAGGAGCTCCTGGGCAGCAACTGGATGGTCGGCCCTGGGTGTGCTGTTTTCGTTAGTTGCCGCTGCCTTGCGCCCCCTTGGTGCCAGCTCAGCCCAATATCTAGTTGCCTTGCCTGTTTGCGCCCTGGTTACCAGCCTGCTGGTCTGGGCTCTTTTCTTGGGTAGCATGATGATGTCAGCTGGCACGCAGTGCCTGTTCCTAGTGATTTTAGCTCTGTTGTCTATCTCTCTTGGCTTGTCCGCCCAGTATTGCTGGCCCGGCCTGGGCCCTTTGCTGGCTTCTCCGCCCCATCTACCTGGTTTGACCGCCCTTTGTTGGGGGGGGCGACGCCCCTGCGCTCCCAGCTGGGTTGCAATTACCCCCCTTCTCCCCAGAGCCTGCCCGGCTGCAGGCCGCCTGTACCCTCAAGAGCCACTGGAGGCCCTTGCCTGCTGGAGGCCACCAGTTGACCCCAGCTGCTGCCTGTGTGGCTGCGGTTGCTGGGAGCCGCCTTGCCAGACCACCCTGCTGCCGCCCTTATTGTCCACCCCAGGCCTACTTCAGACCCGGGCCGTGCCTGCCAACTGGAGGCCACTCGTTGACCCCCAGCTGTCGCCCGTGCAGCTGCGATTGCCGTGAGCCGCCTCACCTGCCAACCCTGCTGCCGCCCCTATTGGCCTCTTTAGGCCTGCCCCGGACACGGGCTGTGCCCCCCGTGGGCCGTCCTTACCGCCCTCGCTGTCCCTACGACCGGGTCCCAGCGTCGCGGTGGGACCAGTACCGGTGGGCCGTTCTGCCAGCCCCTTTCCCTGCTGGCCCGCCACCCTGGTTGGCTCCTGATGCCCTGGGTGGTGGCAGCGAGCCGCCTCACCTGCCACCCTCTGCTTGAATGGCTGCCGCCAACCCCCCTTGCAGCCCCGTGGCTGCCTCAGCTCTTTTTGTTTGGGGGGGTGCCGCCTCGGCCATCCTCACCACCGCTTCAGCCATCCTCACCGCCTCGCCACTGCTCCGCTGCTGCTCCTGCAGGCCCTGCAACCACCGGTCTTCACTGCCGCTCACCGCTGTCCCTTGCTGTCGGCTCCCTCGGGCGGCTCCCTGGAGCTCCCTTGAGCTCCTCCGTCTTCAACTCTCCGGAGCCAACTAACTCAGGTCCGGCGCAGGCCAGGAATAAATCCCTGGCTGCTGGACCTGAAAGGAGACTGCAGTTGTAGTCTCTGCCCAACCAAGCCAATCAGAGCTGAGCAAGCCCCAAGCCCCTGATTGGCTAAATTTACCCAATAGGGGAAGAGCTGCCTCTTCCCTATTGGGCAGCTTTCAATCCTCTCTCCGGCTGGCATGAACCAGCTCGATAGAGGATCCTTGGAAGATGGCTGTGCCCAGCTGCAATTCCGGCCACCAGGGAGGTGAGTCTGGCAGCCGCTTTATATGCAATGGCATAGCAAAATGGTGTCTCTTATAAAAGATGGTAAAATCAAGGTTTGCTTTTTGGATTATTATATTTAAAGAATAGTTTCAAGACATGAATACTTAAATCAGTGGATATGGAGGGACAACTTTAGAAGCAGTCTACAATATTATGGGCATATCATGTGAATTTTCATTTGTTCTCTCTCTAATCCCTTTTCCCATACAGTTTCTTCTTCTTCTTCTCCAGTTCTCTTCCTCCATTGTTATAGGCAATTAAGACACATCTGTTCACCCTGGCTTTTCCTAATTTCTTTTCCTTTTATTTTTTTCCCTTTATTTCTTCTCTAATTTCTCTTTTTCTTGAACTTTAGATTATAAACCTATGGATAAACTTGCATACTACCTAGAGATTTTATGCACTTTAACTAAACAAACATTAAAACACACATGGGAAGAACACAACAATCTAATACAGAAATTTAACAATTTTGCCTCATTGAGCTTCCATAAATCAAGGGGGGTATCAAACATGAAACAACTCTTCTATCAGCTTGTGTGTATGTGTAGGGGGAGAGTTGTTTTCCAAGACAACCTAGGTCAAGCAAAACCCACATATATTCTTACTGAATGTCAAAACGTACATTGTGTATCTGGCTCTGATACATAAACGAGGCAAAGCAGGTAAATGATTAATAAATATGAGTCCACTGTGAGTCAATCACTGTTGGAGTGGTGAGGCCTGTATGTGTGTGACCATCTTTATAGCTTGTAAGATGAGTCGGTGTCTTTCCCTTTATATTTTGGAGGAGAATAAAAAGATGCCTATGAAAGCATCTGATCCCCCAATTAGCAAGCAAAGGATGTGCTCTGATTCCAGTCTGAATTTTTTTAAAAATGAACAGACTGTGGGGTGCACCACTGAAATTTTGTGGGATCCCATTAAGACAAATTAATTCTTGTCAAATTCGATAAGGAGTATTTTTGCCATTTAGACAACCTCAGGGTGTGGCCAAGATGGCAAAAGTTATTAATGAGAAAGAACACACAAGCTGGGAAAAGCTGCAGCAGTTTGCTTTTGCTAGAACCTATTGTCCCCTTATTTCCTTTTCGCCCTGCTGAGTTAATTGAGTGCAAACTAATTTTGCACTTGGATCTCAGTTTGTAGCAACTGAAGTAAGCTGAGGGTAAAGGGGGAAAGGAGGAAGAGGAGAGAGAAAGTAGGACATTTTAAAAACAGCTGAAAAAGTGGGATGACAGAGGATAAATTGGGACTGCCTTTGCCAAACTGAGATAGTTGGGGGGTACGCTTGCCCCTAACTACCTATCAGTTCACAGCCCCTGGTTAGTTGTGATCAGGCTGCCTGTGGGTCATTTAGTGGTGATGTGGTTGTTATTATTTATAACTACTACCACAGTTTTAACTACTGTATGATAGTAAAAAACCTACTCTGTGAACACAATATTCTGTGTCCATGCATAACTGGAAGAAATATGAGGAAGGAAGGATTCTTTCCTTGCAATCAGGTCAACCAGTATCTAGAATGAGAATGGCCACAGTACATTAGCTACCAACTGATTTCAATCTTGTTTCTTGAGAATACTGAAAATGGAACATATATGAGAGGTGGAAACCTCTCTTTTTAATGTAGTGATTCCACCACAAGAATTGCCTTTTCCTGTTTTACTTGAAAAATGTAATCATAACAATGTCCCTCAAAAAAAAAAAAAAGGAAAAAAAAAAGGAAAGAAAAGAAGAAGAAGAAGCCAATTACTACATCGTTTAAATTGCAAATAACTCTAGCTTTTCTGAATCTGAGTAACAAGACAACCTTTGTTATTTAATCTTCTCCCACATTGTTTTCCAGTGCACAAGTATTGCATGTTCTGGAGCTTAAGTGTCCAAGTAACTACAGATGAGAATTGTTCCTGCTTAGAATCTTTTTAGATTAAAAATTGATGGCTAGAAAGGGGCTATAACACTGGTGATATGCCATCAATAGCCTTAAGGATATAAAAGATGAATGTGAACAAAGCCAAAATGAGCTCTGGCGGAGTCTAATGTTTTTTAAGTATACCCATGGCATGATTGAGCACAAATCAAAGTAACTAGTTGACTTTTTTAATTGGGTCTGGCAGAGTCATTAAACACCAGCTGTTTTCCCCCCCCCCACCCTTTAAATAATATCAAGGTAGCAAACAACTGAAGACTTCTACATGAGATGAAGGAATTTTTCTAGGTAACCATCTGCCTGCCCTTATATTTGGGGTTTGTTTAACTGAGGAGTAACAGGAAATAAATTCAATAATTGTTTAATGGAGAGTTTAATGGAAGAATGCATTTATTGTTATTATTTTTAAAGAAAAGAATGAAGCACACTATTGTTGCTTTCCAAAATGTGTTTCCTATAGATGGCTGGCACAAACCAAACACTGTTGTGCTGTGTAGAATCTTCTCTCCTCCACTCCACAGAGCCAAACACTAGGGAAACACAGGATTTTCTCATGCAACAGGACCTCCTGTGCTCTTAATGTTTTTTACTCAGGTTCATGACTTTGGAACAACCCTGAACAGCATTCCAATTTGATTAATGGCTCAGTCTGGTTATCTGCGTGTACCATCACCTACTCCATGTAGCCTGGGGTTGAAGTTCGCCCACAAACATCCTCAATTGGGAGTATACTGTTGCTGGGTCCAGACATGAAATCATGGAGCCAAACTATACCTTGAATGCCAGTGTGACTCCACCATTATGCCTAGCATGAAAACATCAACTTGCTTACTTTGAGTGTAGTGCCATGGTTAGAGTGCTGAAGACTTCAGAGGTTTACGATCAAGTTCCCATTTAGAAATGAAACCCAGTGGGTGACCTTGGTTCAGGCAGTCCCTCTCAGCATAACCTGCTTCACATGGATGGTGTGAGGATACAGTGGGGAGAAGATCTATGAATGCTGCCTTATAGGAAAGTAGGCTAGAAATGCAAATAGTGGTAGCAGATGTAGCAGAAGTACTCATAATAATAATGATGTCAGGAAATACCATTCAACAAGCTGAAATCCATGAAGCCTCTTATCACAATGACCCTAAGATAAATTAAGATACTACAGTGTTTTTTTTTTAAAAAAATCCTATTATTTATATTGATAATTGATAATTTATTAGATTTGTTGTTAACTACTGTCAAGTTGACTTTGACTTATGGCAACCTTACGAATGGGAGACCTCTAAGTGATTCTACACTCAACATCCTTGCTCAGGCCTTGCAGAGTCAGGGCTGTGGCTGACATCCTTGCAGAGTCAGGGATGTGTCTATCCATCTGTAATGTGGTCTTCCTCTTCTCCTACTGCCTTCTACCTAAGCTTTAACATTATGTATGACCCCGTAGATTCACTTACCCACATCTAAAAAAAGATAGTCTCTCTAGGCATTTTCTAAGTCCTCCAGTGTGATTCAATGGTATGCTACTGCCAGAAGTTGACCATGGACCACAGGGCCATCTAGTCCAACACCCTGCCTTGCAGGAATACCCAATCAAAGCATTCCCAACAGATGGCCATCTGTATTTTCAAGTTGCTAAATTTAGAACACCTGAATCCAAATAACTGCAAGATCAATGAACTCTGAAGGCATCCAGTTTAAAAACCTCCAAAGAAGGAGACTCCACCACACTCCAAGGCAGTGTATTCCACTGCCGAACAGCTCTTACTGTCAGGAAGTTCTTCATAATGTTTAGGTGGTATCTCTTTTCCTATAGTTTGAGTCCATTGCTATGTGTCCTATTCTATGGGGCAGCAGAAAACAAGTTTGTGCCCTCTTCCATATGACATTGAGCAGAGCTCGAAGAAGATGACAGCATCTATATACGTTACCGTACTGATGGTAGCTTGTTTAACTTAAGCCGTCTGAGGGCTCACACTAAGACTCTAAACTATCTAGTCCGTGAGCTGCTCTTCGCTGATGCTGATGCTCTTGTTGCCCACACAGAAGCAGCTCTGCAGCGCCTAACATCCTGCTTCGCAACAGCTGCAGAGCTGTTTGGGCTGGAAGTCAACCTGAAGAAAACGGAAGTTCTTTACCAGCCTGCACCACAGGACGAACACCACCATCCCCACGTTGCCGTTGGCAAATCTGTGCTTAAGTCCGTTCAGCAGTTCACCTACCTGGGAAGCATCATCTCCTCAGATGCCAAGATTGACAAAGAGATCGATCACAGATTAGCAAAGGCACATAGTGCATTTGGAAGACTTTACAAAAGAGTCTGGAGTAATAAACACCTGAGGCAAAACACAAAAATCAGTGTGTATAGAGCCATTGTACTGTCTATTCTCCTTTATGGGTCTGAAACATGGGTCACCTATCGCCACCACTTACAACTCCTCGAACGCTTCCATCAGCGCTGTTTACGCACAATCCTAAATATACATTGGACTAACTATGTGACAAATGTTGCTGTCCTTGAGCAAGCAGGGATCACCAGCATTGAGGCCATGATATTGAGAACACAGCTGCGCTGGGCAGGGCATGTTTCTAGGATGGAGGACCATCGCCTCCCCAAAATAGTACTCTACGGTGAACT
This sequence comes from Gambelia wislizenii, assembly GCA_030847615.1. NCBI lineage: Eukaryota > Metazoa > Chordata > Lepidosauria > Squamata > Crotaphytidae > Gambelia > Gambelia wislizenii. Next base: position 30,539,926 of record JAUMIR010000008.1, on the reverse strand, counting down.
TGCCACAGGTCAGCGTAAGAGGGGCGCTCCAAAAAAGCAATACAAGGACTCCCTGAAACAACATCTCAGGCTTGGCCAAATTGATCACCAACAATGGTCCGCCCTGGCCTCACATCGGGAGGCATGGAGACGCACTATCCACAATGCTGCAGCTTTATTTGAGAACTCATGCTGAACAAGTCTTCAAGAGAAACGACAACTCAGAAAGAATCAAAACCCGGTAACATCACCCAAGGAAACCTTCTGCTGTGCTTTCTGCAACCGTACTTGTCTATCTTGGATTGGCCTTTTTAGTCATCAGCACACTTGCAGAAAGTGCGGGATGAGTCCTTCCTGAATCTTCATTTGCGAAGAAAAGCCAGAGAGAGAGAGAGAGAGAGAGAGAGAGAGAGAGAGAGAGAGAGATAACATCCATTCAAATATTTAAACACAGTTATCATGTCAACTCTTTACCTTCTCGTCCCCAGGCTAAACATACACAAGTCCCTAAGCCTCTCCTCATAGGGTATGGCTTCTAGACTCCCCACCATTGTCAAAACTGGACACAGTATTTCAGGTCGGTAAATTGCGTACCCAGCTTGTGGGGGGCAATCAGCTACCACACATTGGAAACTGTTTAATGCAGTGTAGATGTGTAAATAGCTATTGCTTAAAACAATTTGTAAACCACTCTGATAGCCTTGTGGCTGAAGAGCAGGGTATAAATAAATAAAGTGAGGTCTGACCAAAGCAGAATAAAGTAGCACTATTACTTCCCTTGATTTAGACGCTATACTCCTGCTGATGCAGCCCAGAATCCTGTTTGCTTTTTTTGCTGCTTAGTGTTACTCTAGGTTTTTTAACATATATATATATATATATATATACACACACACACACACACACACACACACACACAGAGTATATATTAGCAGTCCAAGGTCTGTGCCACAATCTGCTTCTAGTCTTGTTTTTGCAAAGAAAATGGAGTGTCTTCATCTTCTGTTTCCAATTATGTAGTGTACTTGATTTCTATATTGGGCATCAGTTGACGTCCATGTAGATGGTCACGTCTTTAGTTGCTTGAAGAACTTGTTTGCGATGAACAAACTGTTGGCCTCACAAAATTCAGTCAGTCACTCTCCTACTTCATTCCTTGATCTTAGAGTAAATTCTCCTACAATTTTTGATTCCACTCTGTTTTTCTTACATTTGGCTATGATTAACAACAACTCCTGTTTTGGTGTGTGATCAGTTTCTTCCTTGTTATGAATAATTCTGATTTTTTTAGTTAATGGGGATAATAATTGTGATTTTTGTTTTTATTTGGGTTTGTTGTTTTGTTTTGAGCACCTTGTAGATGGAAAAGAGGTTTTCAAATAAAGTTAATCTGAAGTATTCGTGAGCGAGGAGTACATGCTCCGATTCATACACATTTTGTCTCCCCTGACCTCCACACATTCCTTGTAAATCCTGCTGAGTCCATAGTAGGGTTCTCTTCCTACTAAGTCAGCATTACTTAGAGCAACCTTTCTCAGCCTTTTTACACTGGAGAACCCCTTGAAATAATGCTCTGGTCTCAGGGAATCCCTACATAATAGTTACAGTAAGTCATATGTGTGTGTGTGTGTATTCTATATATTCCAATCATTATCTCTTGCAGAATCCCTAGTAACACAGTGAACCCTGGTTGAAAAACCCTACCAAAGAGAAAGCCATACATTGGTAGGCCCTACAATATACCTTAAAAGTAACATGTTGAGGCCTAGAGTGGAAACAATGTGTGATCCACTTATCACAACCTGTAGTCCTCAAGATAATATGGACTCCAGGACTCATGGGCCCTAGGTAGTTAACAGCCTGGAGGACCATGTGTTTACTACAGAGAACTGTTTCCGCACTTCTATGAGAAGAAGATAAAAGATGCCATTTGAGGAAGAAAATGTCCTCTCAGGAAGTAGAGGAAGAGGGGGGAAAGGAAAGTATAACCACTGGCTTCTCAAATAGACTGCAAAATACTTTCATGTAATAAGATATAGTGGGTAACAAGCTGTCTCTGCTAAATCCCAGAAATCCAACACAGTAAAACTAGCAGCCAATTTCAGTTATTACTTTATATATTTATATAACATGATTTTATGCATGACAACATCCCCAAGTAATGAAAAAACAATTAGTTGTTAGAACTGGACACACACCTTTTACTTATTGGGGAATATGTTTCCATAAACCTTGGCTGATCTTGCACAATGAAGCAATGAACACAGCAATATTTTGTTGTCTTTTTTTCTCAATCAAGGTTTAAACTCTGCAAAGATATACTTGAACTTCATGTTGTTGTTGTTGTTAATATGACACCAAAGAATAGGCAGGGGAGTGAAAACCCCTCCAAATATAAAGATGCTACTTGAAAAACAATCGGAGATCAACGTTACACAGACAAACAAGCATTATAATCTCCCATTAAGTAACAGCTCATTTATACATATCCCATTGTGCCCTCACATCTGGCATGCGACTGGAGTTGGCAGATTTATTTCTGGCGCTCAACTTGCCTGCCCTACAGTAGCCTGACTCCATTATAATGGGACTGCTCCACTTGCTTTCACAAACCTGGTGTGATTTGCAAAGATAAGGCCATCTGAGATTTATTTGAGTTTTTTTGAATTTCATTTTGTTGGTTTCTTTTACCACCACCTAATTACTAGAGGTTTCATGTCTGGGGGAGGGAAGGATTAGAACAGGCTTTTTCAATTGCTTCCTTTCATTTCTGTTGTCATAAATTTTAAAACAGTTAATGTAAATCTATCTGCAGTATGTCATTTATACCATAAGTCCTTATGTTGCAAAGTGATAAAAGGGCTCAACCTGACCCTTGGCTACCCCTCAGTCAGGTCCCAGGGGCTACATTTTGGGAAACGTGTTTTTAAATAGCAAGCTTCGTAGTAGGTCATGAAACAGGGGAAAGGAGGACCACCTTGCCATGAACATCTATTGGTTTTTGTTTTGTTTTTGTTTTTTACAGTCGGTGGAGGAAAATGCTAGTTTTGCAGTTGTTCTTTTATGTAGCAGGGAATACCAATAAGCACGCAACTTGGAAAAGTTACTTTTTGGACTACAGTTCACACAATTTGTACTTGTTGACTGGAGTTATAGTCCAAAAAAAAAATTTTTTTTTTGAAGCTCCAGTATAGCAGAAGTGCCAAGGTCCTTGCTCTAGTCAGGTGTTAGCATGCATTGGGAACCTAAACAGGTCCAGGCAGCAAATAATAAACAGCAGAGTGCTGTTCCTTCAGGCATCAGAAAAAAGGCACAGACACAGGCTTTGCATCTAAAATAAACTTCTATTTACTTGAGTATAATGAAAAGTATTTACAGATATATACAGCATTCATAAGAAAAACATCTTCACTCTGTGAAATCCAACACAGAACTAACAAGCTTAACTCAGCTTCTGCAAAGCCCAGCTGCTGGGCTCTGAGCCTAGCAAACATTGATACATTTGCTAGCTTACTTCTGCAAATTGCTGCCAGCTAGCTTTGCAGATCTGTGCAGACTATTTGCTAGATTCCAGCTCTTTACAGGATAAATCTACTCTATGTCCCAATATCCTGACACCTCTATGGTCATGCAAAATGTGTTTCCCATTTTAAAATGTAGTTATTCAGGTCTTTGCTCCTAAGGATGGATGAAAGGAGATGGGATTTTCACATTCTACTTTTACTCACAGCACTCTTAGCAAGAACAAAGTTTTTTTTTATTTTTTTTTATTTTAATTTATATGCCACCTTTCTCCCAGAAGGGACCCAAAGTGGCTCACAAAATACTGCATAAAATACAGTTTAAAACCATTAAAAACATCACAATATAAAATCTAGAATTACATAAAATATATAAATGTTAAAAGATTAAAAAAAAAGAAAATTTAAATAAAAACACACCACAATAAAAGTCTCCATAAGCCCAGCTGCATATTAAAAGTCTGCTTGCATAAAATACCTGCCGGTGAAATTAAAAAGCAGGGAGGGGGGCAGCCTAGCCTCCTATGGAACGGAGTTCCAAAGGGTGGGAGCAGCCAATGAGAAGGCTCTCTTGTGTCCACATATGTGCACAAAGTGCTATGCATTGTAACAGAAATCTTTACCCAAAAGATTAGCTTTCCAAATTGACGATACAGGAATCATGACTAGTCTTCTTCTACAGATATGCCTACTTCCTCTATTTTTTTATTGTGTACCTTCAGGTCATGTGTGACTTATGGTGACCCTAAGGCAACCCTATCATAGGGTTCATCTGGCAAGATTTACCCAGAGTGTATTTGCCATTACCCTCCTCTGAAGCTGAATGTGACCAGGTCATCGGGTGGCTTTCCACATCCGAGTGGGTATTTGAACCCTGTTTTTCTAGAGTCCTAGTCCAACACTTAAAACATTATGCCATGCTGAATCTACTTTCTGTAAATTGTTCTTAAATTTCTCATTTAAAACAAATCCAAAATTGGATTTAATCTATAAGCCTGTAACTGCATTGTTTCTCTAGTTAGAACAGCTGTAGTCTATTCTTCTTGGTATGGCAGTGAGGTTGCTGAATGACAAATCGATAAAGGTCACACCATTTAGATTTAATCACTTACTTTTCTATCTCCTGGCAAAGTCAATGGCTCGAACAGGCAAGAAAACTTGCATTCATACCAAGATTGATCAAAACGATGGACTTTCCTGTGTTACAAGAGACACATCCCAGTGCAACAGTCCTTGCTTTGCCTCATTTATCAGTTTAACATTCACATTTGTAGGGTGTCAAGGTGACATCCATGAACCATGTATGCACAAGGAGAGTCCTGTGTAAAAGTAGAAAGGACCCCTTTCCATGCTAGAACAGTTTGCTCTAGAATGGTTGCACATCATTCAGAAATGAATCTTTCTGTAATATTTTGCAGAGGCAAGTGACTAGAAAGAAATCCCAGTGCTTGTACAAAGCATGCCACATGTCCCTTTAGATACTATCCATGATCCCTCCTTCGCCCTTTCAGTCCTATGAACACCATGAGACATGGTTCAGGCTGAGAAACAGTGACTGGACCAAGGTCAACAAATGAACTTCACAGCTGAGTAGAGATGTGCAGAAGGTCTCTGCAGATCAAATTCAGTGCCCTATTACTACACCAGTAGTCCTCAAACTTGTGTCTTCAACTCCCAGAAGTCATGGCAGGTTGAAGCCTAAAATCTAGGGACTCAAGTTTGAAAAGCACTGCATTAAACCATACATACTGATTTTAAGGCAGTGATATCTGTCAGGGGTTATGAAATTCAAACCCCCAGTGCATGTGCAGAGTTTAAGCACAAGCACTGTGATGCAAGGCACTTACTGTCTTCCAGCTGTAGCAAGGATTCAGCAGAGTAACAGTTTCTTGGTTAAAAGAAGCTTACTAAGTACAACAGCATACAGGAACAGTACAATAAGAATCTGCCTCTCGCAACCAACTCCACAGACTGAATAACCCACACTGTTTGTACAAAGCCTCATGGTTTAAATAACAGACCCAAATTGCCTGATGCAAGCCTCTGAAACTGCCTAGTCATTGCAACAGGTACATCAGAACTAGCCATGAGCTAATCTCATCCAGGTGTTCCTAATTAGCTGCTGCCTTGAGTTTTGGCCTTGGACAAATTGGCTTGGACATTTCAAGGCTGGCTCAGCTGAACACACTTTGTCTCTGAGACTCCTTTCTGTTTAGCTTCAGTAAGATGAACTTCTCGTATATTTGGGAAATCTACAAACCCTGACAATATCCTCTCCCCTACCTTTTATTTAAACATAATGCATTCATTTTTTTATGACTACTTCTGATTTAGCAGTTGCCTCACATTTCCCTTCCAGAGCTAGAAAGGGAGAATGGACTTTTAAAAAAAAAACACCCTAAAAATATTGGAAATGTTATGTCATGATTACCTCCAGCTGAACTGAAGCTTCCATGTGGTGACTGAGAAAAAGCTTAAGTGATTTTTGAAAAAAGTTGACGCAATCTGAGTGGCAACTCACCTGTGTGATTCAGAGGAAACCATCACCACTCTTGCAGGAGCTGAGCGACAAAGAACATCTCTGAGGAGCTGAATGAGATAAAAGTGTCCCAAGTGGTTCACCTGGAAGGTGGACTCCAGACCATCTTCAGTCAGTTGCCAAGAAGCCCCAAAAATAGCAGCATTGCAGATCAACACATGGAGAGACCTTTAAAAAAGAGCAATCTGCATTAAGCATTGTACAAAAGGAGCTAAACAGGTCTGGTGTCTATCTACCAGCAACCAGTAGATGACATTAGAAGAGAGATATGTACTGTACTTTCATTTTATAAAGAGATGGTATCTCTCAGAGACTATGGGAACATCCAGACTGATTAAAGAGACCAGAAAGTCCAAGATTTTGTTCCTCTTCTTTACAATTTTATTTTGGAGACCCATACATCATTTCTTTATCTCAGAACATTTTCTGCCAGCTCCCAGTAGGATCTGAGAATTTTTAAAAAAACACCAGCTCCTCAAGCCAGTTTATTTTAACCCAGGGTGCATCTACAATGTAGAAATAATGCTGTTTCACACCACTTTAAATGTCTGGAGTAATAAACACCTGAGGCAAAACACAAAAATCAGTGTATATAGAGCCATTGTACTGTCTATTCTCCTTTATGGATCTGAAACATGGCTCACCTATCGCCACCACCTACGACTCCTTGAACGCTTTCATCAGCGCTGTATATGCACAATCCTAAATATACACTGGACTGAGTATGTGATGAATGCTGCTTTCCTTGAGCAAGCAGGGATCAACAGCATTGAGGCCATGATATTGAGAACACAGCTGCACTGGGCAGGGCACGTTTCTAGGATGGAGGACCATCGCCTCCCAAAAATACTACTCTACGGTGAACTCGCCATGGGTCAGTGCAAGAGGGGCGCTCCAAAAAAGTAATACAAGGACCCCCTAAAACAACATCTCAGGCTTGGCCAAATTGATCACCAACAATGGTCCACTCTGGCCTCACATCGGGAGGCATGGAGATGCACTATCCACAATGCTGCAGCCTTATTTGAAAACTCACGCCAAACAAGTCTTGAAGAGAAGCGACAACACAGAAAGAATCACAACCCAGAAAGATCACCCAAGGAGACCTTCTGCTGTGCTTTCTGCAACCGGACTTGTTTATCTCAGATTGGCCTTTTTAGTCATCAGCGCACTTGCAGCAAGTGTGGGATGAGTCCTTCCTGAACCTTTGTTTGCGAAGAAAAGCCAGAGAGAGAAATGCTGTAGCTCCATCCTACGGAATCCTGGGATTTGTAGTTTTATAAGGTCTTTAGCCTTATCTGCCAAAGAGTACTGGTGCCTTACAAAACTACAAATCCTAGGATTCTGTAGGATGGAGCCATGGCAGTTAATGTGGTGTCAAGCTGCATTATTTCTACAGTGTAGATGCACCCGCAGTGTAAAATCAGAAAGAATAGGAACAAAATTTTCCCTTCTGTTCCCTTCACCACCTGAGGAAAGAAACATAGACACACAAAGCTGAAAGGTAGTTAAGTAGTAAATTGCCTCAGAAGATTTAGCCTTCTTTTCCATGGAGAATAATGGAGTACAGCTTTATCAGAATACAGCCAACATCAGAGCTGTCCCTGAAGCAGCAGGCTGGGCTTCCTCTGGGCCTGTCTACACTGCAGAAATACCGCAATTTGACACCACTTTATCCACCACAGTTCTATCCGACGGAATTCTGGTATTTGTAGTTTTGAGAGGTATTTAGCCTTTTCTATCAGATAACTCTGGTGCCTCACCAAATTACAAATAACAGGATTCCACAGGCTAGAACTATGGTGGATAAAGTGGTGTCAAATTGTTGTATTTCTGCAGTGTAGACAGGCCGTCTGTTTCCTATAATCTGAAGCTGCTTCTTTTTAAAGAAACAGGACTCTTGCTTTATCACCTGCAGAACCATAGTTCAGTGGTTGAGACTATGTTTTGCTTGCAGAAGGCCCCAAGCTCGATCCTGGAAGTTCAACTATGGCTTGCTAATGTATGTGCCTTTAAGTTGCTAGTCGACTTATGGCAACCCCATGAATTTCATAGGGTTTTCTTATGCAAGGATTACTCAGAGGTGGTATTGTCAGTTCCTTCCTCCGAAATATTAGCCTGGTATTCATTGGCAATCTCTCATCCAAGTACTAACCAGACCCTGATTAGCTGGTAAGATCAGACAGGATCTGGTGCTCTTAAGGTATTTAGGGCTACATGGCTTGCTAATAATTCCCATCTAAAAAACTGAAGAACTATTACAAGTTAGCAAAGACAGTGCTGAGCTAGATGGACCAATGGTATAAGGCAAGTTCCTATTTTCTTCCTCCCTCCTTCCTTTCTCTTCTTCTCCTCTCCTTGGCAATGGCTGTTTCAGCCTCACTCAATACCACGAGATACCCTTTGACTGCTGTTCTCTTTCTTTCTTCACTGTTTCCTGCTTGTGGACATATTCCCTCTAACTTCTGATAAGGGCAACACTTCTCCAACATGTTAGAAGCAAGGTTTCATCTCCACAACAGGCAATCATAAATTTACTTCATCAGATACGAGTGTTACTGCACTCATTTCAAGATCACAGATCTGTATATAATGGGAAATAAGGTTTGCTGAAATTGATGAGTCTTCTAAAAAAAAAGGTTTGTTCATGTCTGCTCATAATCTGGTCTTGATATCATTCACATTATCACTAATGTAATTAAAATCAGTCTATCTATCTACAGTATCTTGTGGAAACAAACATAATTTCTGTGTCAGCTGGCATTTGCAGTCTGATGTGGGCTAGACTTTTAAATGCTGAGTGATTTGTATTTTAAAGTGTTATATATTTCAGTATTTTAATGTTTGTGATTTTAACTATGTAAATTGTTTAATTTGTTTTTAAACTTGGTATTTATACTTTTAATAATTTGTATTGTTTTTAATTTGAGTCCCTATATTGGGAGAAAGGCAGGATACAAATAAAATAATTTTATAGCTCCTCCTTCCCCACTCTCCTTTTTAAAACAAAAAGGAACAATTTGTCCAGTTTAAACTGCTCTTTAGGTTAGCAAATGTGTTTTTAAAGTATTGTATTGTTAATTAATTTGAAGGCTAAAATATTGTACTGTTAATTAATTTGAAGGCTAAAAAGTATGTGTTGTATTCACACACACACACTGTTTGAAATAAACATATAAACCGTTATGAAAATTCTCATCCCATGTACTTTCAGCCTCTGAAAATGTATGACAGTTCACTAAGACGCTGTCTTCTAGGTATAACTGTGAATTTGTTATGTTAGTAAAAAGCAAGGAGTTGGTTTCACCACTGCTCTGTTCTATCACAAAGTCAACCTCTTGGGGAACTGAGCGCTGTAGGAGGCAACAAGAGCATTGAAGAGGTTGCCATGGGCCGTACTTTATTATCTATATCCCTATGGTCAGTGGGCCTACACCATACTACCTCATTTGTGACATAGCAACCTCTGTGGCTTTCAGTGTCACAGGAATTTTGAGGTGTCACTTCAAACAGAAGCTTTGGCCACAACTTTATGCATTCTTGCTGGGAAGCAAGACCCATTGAAATGAACAGAACATACGTTAGAGCAGAAATTATAGAATAAAACCATAACCATTTACTAGACAACCATAATTTCTCCTAGAATGGTAGAGTTTATCTCCACTGTGGAACACTGTGTACCACTTACTATCACATTGTCTCATAATTGAGTTCTGAAAATACATAATCATCTAACATGCCCATTTAATATCAAGGCTGTGCTTTATGGCCAGAAGAATTTGAGTGGGTAGGAAGGGTTTCATGACCTAGATTTCTTCAGGTTATTAAAACCTAAGCTGTGTCATACTCCTAGGTTATAACCTTTAGAAAAATATCCTGTATCCCATAAAACAGTCTGCAATGATAACATCATGAAAGGCCCAGTGGTAAATAGAAACATTAATGTGACTTTTGAAATCTGCTTCAAAGCAAACCTCCTTCATGTCTTTACCTCTCCTATTGACATTGAAAAGCAGCTCTTTTCTGAAACTATACTCCTCCCCCTCCTCTTGCTTGTCCCATAAGCACCTAACAATTGCATCCATAAATGGTGCCATAGAAACAGATGATGTGGATCTCCGTTGACTTAAGGCACAAAACCTAAACACTTTTAAACCTCACTGAAGTTGGTGCAAAAATTCACCATATTCTTTAAATAGTGATCTTGCCAACAACAACAACAACAAAACATTAAGACAAATAGAAGCTGCTGCAAACTGGCATCAGTGCACATCAATCCACATTCCCCCCCTCATATAGACAACCCCACTATTTCAATTTTTGGAAAATGGTGTGTACTGTTCTTCAAGCCATCATGACAGCCTCCTTCCTTATCAGCACCTTTTACATGTTTGTTTTCAAAAGATAACTGTGGCTTGCATGCACTCCAAATACTGGGATTCCCTTAGAAGAGGTTAGTGATGGAACACAAGTGCTTCACAGTGACACATGAGTTTATAAACTCTAGGACTATGATAATGTTTATATCAAGTCTGTCCCAGATAAAATGCAAACCAATTATACAGACTGACCCAAAGAGTCCCATCCAGTTTTTAATTTAATTTTATTTTTTAGTTTGCTGTTTAGTACTTTTAATCAATGCATTTTTGTTTAAAATTCCAAGCCATTATATTGATTGCTCTTGCCCTTTCTAATATTCTTCATGGTTTTATTATTGTAAATTGAATTTTTAATTAAAATACTGTACACACATACGCTTTAAAAATTCTCTCATTAACCATTAAAGCTATAAAACTGCAAAATGCTTACTACTTTATTTGCAGCAAAAGATATTTTAAGTGTACATATTAAATTATAAATATTTTACATGCTTATCTACCCAATATGTCTCTCATGGCTGGTTAGGCTTTGCGCAGAACCATGAGAGTCTTATCTGAACAAAATGCGAGTCTCTCTTTAAAGAACTGTTCTCCTTTCCAGACCAGATTGTATGCATGAAATTTCAAAAGACAAACCAAAAGATTGTCAAAAGTATTTTCATTGTTTGCTTCAGGCTTTGGGGAAGAAGAAAGGAAAGTTTTTACCAGCAGGTCTCTAAACACTGATTGTCTAGCCTAACTGAAGGAGACAAAAAAGATGAATCAGACCAAATGTGAAGTCAGCAAATAGTCCATGAAGCCAGCAGTCCTCTCTCACTATTCCATACGTTCCCACTGTCCCAGTTTGGTGGGGACAGACCCAATTAATCATCTGCTCTCCTACTTTTCCAGCTGCATTTAAAATAAACCAGTTTCTCTTTCTTCCTTCCACTTTCCCCCTTTCTCCCTAATTTTCCCAGTTTTCACCTGTGAAGTGTGTGTGTGGGTATGCTGCCTCTCCCCCAGCTTTTCATACCCACTGAAGACTATTTGGCTTCCAATGATTCCCTCTAACAGAGAACTCCAGCAGTAAGTGCGAACAAGAGTACAGTAGAACCAAACAGAACTAAAGCTTAAGGGTTAACTAGTAAGCATAGTGGCCAAAAAACCCACAACATCACTCTTAAGAATTCATTTTAAGTCATATGTTTAGATTTTTCAGATGTGAAGGAATCACCTGATATCGAGGAATGAAAAACTGCTATATTTGATGAGAACACTCCTCAGTGAAATTGATTAACGTGCAAGAAAACAAAACAAAACAAAAATACTGTGATTAGGTAACTGTTCAACTACTCTTCCAATCACCATATGAGAACATTCAGTGTACATAGTGCAGCAATCACTTCACAGAGGAAAAACGGGTCATGTGTGGCCAAACATCAGAGGATGGTTAAGATGGCAAAAGATATTAAGGAGGAAGAACTCACAATCTGGGAAGAGCAGCAGCAGTAGCATGCTGTTGCCTACATTTACAGAGAAGAGTATGTTATGTACTAGCTTCCTCAGATTCAGTAACCATCCACTGCAGAGTTAAACTGAAATCTAAAGAGTGGACTATACAAAATTGTTGCTTCAAATGAAATTAATAGGAAAAGTAGTAAAATAAAAAGTATTTACAATCAGCCAAATCTGGTAGACAATTTTCCCATTGGTCAGCCATCATCCACATTTCCCATTCTCACCCAGCCTGGCTGGGCTCCACCCATTGTTTCCCACAGTCTGTGCAAGTACAAGGCCATCCAGCCTGTTTCCAGACAGACACCAACTTGTTACAGTGTTAAAGAATGCAAAACATTAAATGGTCAAACATGAAAGCACACAATAACTTGATACAGACAGAAAGTAAAAGTTAAGGAATGGGTCTTTTCACTTTCTCCTATTTAAAAGACAGCTTCATTTTGTCCCATAGTTTTGGGGGTAAGGGTTTCCCAAGAAAACAATTCTTGCTCCCTTGTTATTTATATATAGCCAAAGTGACCACTCACTGTTCTCTCTGCTGAATCATTTCTTTCTTTAAAAAGATGCCTTTGTTAACTTCTTGTTCAAACCATGGCAGCAGTTTGTCATTCTTCACCTTGCAACATTCATACTCTTATAAATCAGCTGGCTAATCGATACAGCATATTTAGTACTTAGGGAACTGTCTGACTGATCCCATTACAGTCGCTTCAAGATAATTTCCATTTTCACCTTTTTCAGTTGGCTCAAATTCTGTACCTGCCCCTGCCCCCCCCCACGATAACAAGAACAGCCAGTGGCCCCCTCTTCATCACATGGAAGCAGTGTTTCTCCCCCCGCCAAAATTCCCCCTTCCCAAATTGCAAAAGTTCAAACTCTACTTTGAATTTGGAAGGAGAAAACACATATGAAGTACTCTAGTCCTGCCTTGCCTACATTTCCGGCTCCACCTGATTAATCCCATAGGCAATTTTTATTTCTGGAAGTTTACAGGTTATCCCAGAATGCACCTGCTACTCCTCTAATTAACGGAGCTTTAACAGAGCAAAGAAAGAGGTTGGGGAAACTATGGAGGAGTTATGGCTTCTAAAACAATAATTCTTGGGTTATCCAATGTGACGGACTTGCATTTTTTGCCCTCACATCCCAAGGATGAGTACCATATTTGTGTCCATTGGCTACAACTGTTTGCTTCTTTCCTGAAAACTCTGTACAAACTAGTAGCCAATAGCTTGTGAATGGGTCCTGGTCCAGGAACCTCAACTCTAAGTAGAACTGCTCTAGATGGTCTTTGGGATTGTCTTAGATGTTAAAAATCGGGAGTGAACAGACTTGTCATACTTATATATGACAGTATATGATTTTATAGCTATGATTGCTTTCCTCTGCTGAGAAATATTGAAAAAAATAATGATCATAATAGCAAATGCACACATACACTTTCTCTCTCACACACACACCATCACCATCACCATCACCATCACCAACATAATAGTGCATCTTCTGGCTGAGTACTTACAAGTTCTTAGATCTGAATGCTTCAGCAAAGTCCTGTACACTCTGAAGAGATGCAAGGTCTAAGGCCATTGCTTCTACCTTGGCTTTGTGCTAAAATAAAGAAAATGGGGTAGAGTTAAACTAAAGCAAGCAGGTTTGTTTACAGAATCGTGTTACACCAAATGGGAAAGGCACATGTTTAATTTCCCTTGTTTAACATTAGAACACTGTGGTAGATATAAATCAAGCTGGTAAAACACCGAATATTATGGCAAATGCTGTATTCTAAAACTGTAGCACTACTAAACATATAGGGCTTGTCTACAAGAGCAATATACGCCATCTTGCCCCTGTCTGAGAGCTCTGCAGTCCATATGATGCAGGACATGCCCTGATATGCCCCCAGACAGCCCTTATGAGTCCTGGGGCAGAAATGGGACTCAGACATGGGTAGGCCAGGGAAGGGCCCAATACAGCATTCTAAAATAATACCCGCTTAATTCCACTGCCACCAGGAAAAAATGGAGTGGGCCCTGCATATCCACAGGAGCCCATCCCATTAGGCCAGCCTGTCACAACAGCTGCAGGTTGTCCTTACCCTTCCAGATCCAGGAGGGGGTCCTATGACATGTGAATATGGCTGGTCACATGCAGGTGGCCTTTGGTCATACATTGTGGCCGGCTTCCTTTATGCCAGGAGGGCAAGGAAGATGCTGGCAGTGGTGGCTGCAGTGATGGGCTGGCATTTCTGTCTGGATTCCAGCCTGTTTCACTGAGGTAATAGGGGAGACCTGGGACTGATCCACAGCCAGGATATGCTGGTGGGCAGCTGGCGTATTCTGGCTTGCATAGATGAGCCCGTAGGGATTGTTCTCAGCAGCTTTTTGCTACTGAAGACAGACAATCAGTAGCAACTCTCCTTCAAACAATTTCATTTATTGGGCTGATTTATTAGGTTGCAATACAGGGCTAGTGTGACATGTAGAACTGAAATGGTCATTCAAGTTTGGCAGATTTTTGGTTGTTAATTAAGCTGTTTGTTACTCCAAATAACTACACAATACATAAAACTTAGTTGCTTTGGCAGCATTCTTATTATTTTGAATTTTTTGGCAAACAATTGTAGAATACAAGCCAATCTAACACTTAGAACAGAAACAATTGTCCGGGAATTCAAGATTACCAAATTGAAATAATATTCAGTAGAAGATAATAAACAGACTCAACTCAGTTAACAAACCCTCTGATAAAGAGGCTCCTTTTTATAAAGTATTTTCCCACCAGCCCAGCCCCCCTTTTTCCTTTTCACTCTCTGTCTAGTAGAAAGTTTTTAAAAAATTTTTAGCAGCATCAGTATTGGGGAAATGGTGAAGAATGGCTAGAGAAAGGCAGACTTCCAGTGTCAAGTTACAGCAGAATGTCTGCAGTAAACAATGCAATAAACAAAGCTTGAACTGGGAAAGAGTGGGATTCTATTCTAGCTGATCCTAGTGTATCCGTGTGTGCCTGCCTACAACATGCAAGGCAAACAGTAGCTGCCTCCAGAACCCCTTACTGAGCATGCAGGCAGAAAACAGAGAGAAAAGTGGAGAGCAGATAAATTTGCTTCACTAGTGTCATGTATTTGCATTCCAGATTCAGTGACCAACAGTTTCAGAGTGATCACAAAACTTTATTGACACAGAAATCCAAGAAACATATCATACAAGTTTGTTTCCAAGAATTGAAACTGAAGGGCTACATACTATAACAAAAACATATTACAATCTGTAAAATCTGGTGGTCTCTAATACCACTGGCTAACCACCATCCAATGATATGACATTTCCTTACACTGGCCAGCTTCCTTTCCCATGCTGAAGAATGCAGCTTCATTCTTATCTTTAACTGTTACCACCTCTTTCCACAGTTGGCAAAGAACACTTTTTAGCAAGTACGAAAAAGCAAAACACATGTATCAAAGTTACAGAAAAATAACTGAAAGTGTCAGGATTAGGCACCGTTAGGGAACAATCCTGACAACCAGCTACCAACAGCATGTTAAAGAAGCATGGATCTATAAAGTTTGGCCACTAAAATGGAATTCATATGAAAAGTAGGGACTGGTGAAACATGCGTTTTTGAAGATGCTTTCAAGTAGTCTCTAGAAGGTTTGAAATGTTTCTGTTTACTTACGCAAGGCTTACTTGATGTGTGTTTCATTTCACATGTTCATGTTGTTAGCATTGGGTTAGGGGAGGCTGGTCAAGTATCAAAAGTGTGCAAGCCATGTGGTTTGAAGCCTACATGATTGTGCATAATCATGTGGGCAGAATACCTCATTTTGACATGATAATGAACACATTAGGTTGGGCATGGTGAAGGATGCACAATCCTCATTATTCTCCCTACTAGTAAATATCTAGAGCAGTGGCAGGGAACTTTAGGGGAGGGGAATTCCTTGAGCCATGATTCTGGCCCACAAACTCTCCATAGGTATCACCTCTCTCTTCCATTGAAGTCAGGCTTGTCTATATGGCAAAAATACTCCTCATAGAATTTGAGGAGAATGTGTATTGTCTAAATGGTATCCTGCATCAAGATGCCATATTTGGAAGGAGGGGGGAGTAAAATTCCAAATACTTCACAAGAAAAGCCTTTGTGGCTTTTTCTGTATTTAAAAAATAATGTGTGGAAATGCACACTATTGCTTGTTAGAACAACCGATTCACATTACTGCACATTCTCAGAGTGGACAGCTGATTGGTCAGACATGCGAAGGGGTGGAGCTTGATGGCAAGGTGTTTGGCTGCCAAGTTGAACTGCCATGTTGGATTTTCACCATAGCAATTTTCTGCTGAGGCGATGAAACAGCCTTTCCCCCTCTTTTTTCTGTTTATTTAAGTGGAAGATCGCACTTTCACACCTTGGATCTGCTTTTTTAAAAAATAAAATACTGTTTAGCAGCAGCAACTGGTGACAATAAAAATGCAAGTAATGCATTTGCGCCTGCCATCTTGATTCACAGGCATGCCCATTTCGACAACAGACATGTATGGCTTTGCATGTTTGCAATATTGGGCGGGGGGGGGGGAACATGGGGACAAACAAAAGCTGCTGTGAATTGGCATTACTGTGCATCAATCCATATTTTACTGCCTTGTGTAGATGAGCCCCAGGAGTGCTCAGAGGTCTGTGAGCCTCCAGGCAAGAGTTGGAGGTTATATGCTTCCCAATCTTACCCTAGAGCATGGAGGGTTTACACAAGGTGGATTATCATCACCAGTCAGAACCTGTACTTGAATTATAAAAAATGTAAGAAAGAAAAACAGTGACCACCATTAGGTTTCTTCTACCTGTCAACTTTCAGCTGTAGCAGAGGTTTTATCCTTTCTCTCCCTCCTTCTCTCTCTTTTTTTAAAGCTATAAATGCTCTGTTCTCATTTCCAAAGAGAAAATTAAAAAAAAAAAAGAGAGAGAGAGAGCTACAAACACAAGGACAGTGTGGGGTCAAAAAACATCAAGTAGTTCAACAGACTAAACCACACACTGTTAGTTACTATGCTCTTGGGAACAGTGATTAAAGTCCACACACTATTACTCAGGTAATCCTTTCACTCTTGGTGTCAGGTTGCAAGTTTGCCATTGGTTCCAAGAATGAAAAGGAAGCATCTGCAATATTACATAGATGGGGGAGGAGGAGGATGTTAATACCTCTCTTCTATTCTTTCACAAGGAGAAATTCTTATGAAAGAATAAGTAGGCTGTGCCTGTGGGTAAAATAAAAATATTAAACAAAATGATAAATGGACAATTATGAACTACAGATGACAAATCCAAGCTATGAATATGGGTTTCTACTCTGCCAGTTCAGCCAGTGAACTGAAACCACCCATCTAATAACAATACATTCTCCACTGCCAGGATTATCAATGTCCCTTTACTTCCCAACAGTTAAAACTCATTTGTACTTCTGCAGCTTTTTAGACTTGTCATTTCAAAGGTTATTGGGAACACTAAGACTGGGTAGAAGCATTTTTTGAGTAGATCAAGGAGAAGTCTTTATAAGGTCAAAACTGCAAAAATATTTTTTCTAAAAAAAATAGTAACTTTTTTTTTTCCTAGGGTACCAAACAAATTATGCTGGAAATTTTATATATTATAAATACATATGCATATGCGATCACAACAGAACTTTAACAGTAAGCCATTAAAATGTTGTTAAAGCTTTGCCAAGCCTGGCTTTCAACTTGACCTATATGCCTCATTTGCATGCATTGCTCTGTGTGCCTGAAGACTAGGAAGTATGCCCCCCCCTTTTGTTTTAATTGTTGTTTCAAATTTTAACTTCTTTTTACCATGATGTGAATCATGACAATGGGTTACAAAAGTTGTGAAATGCATAACAAATGGTGCATGCAGGCTATTATCTCAACTCGGGTCTTAAATGATACAGGAAGCCCCCACCTGTTATGGGTCCTCCTGCCAAGGAGGAGGAGGCAGAGAATACAGATGAGGCAGTGAGGGAAAGCGGGGCTCAGCTTGCCGAAACTGCCCAGGCACCCTCCTAGAGGGCAGCCGAAACAGATAAGGAAAACATACCTCATTCTGAAGAACAGTCTGCCAGCCAGTTATAGATGATCCAAAAGACATGCCATCTCCCTTCTCTAAACACCAGAGAGAGAAACATCATGCCCAATGTTGCTGTTTAAATACCAAACGCTCACCTACTTCCTTGCTAATGAGCTCCACCTGGCCTGGAAACTTTGACTACAAATGTGGCAGAAATTTTCCTTTTGAGTTTTAGTGCTGACAACTGCTATTCTTAGCTGCTGCACTCCTCCTGTGTTCCTGCTTGCCTTGACTTTGTATGGACTTCTGGACTGTTGCAGTCATCCCTTGATGACTATGAACTTGGATCTACTGAACTCTGGACTAGCTATTGGTTTTCCTGGCATCTGGTATGGACACCTAGCAACAGAACTCTGGACTTTTGACTACTCTAGCATCTTGTATGGACTATAAGTGACTGACTTCTGGACTGGCTCTTGACTTTTCTTGCTTCTATTGTGGACAATAGGCAACAGGCTAGACCTTCACCCTTCCCCTGTTGCTCCTCAAACACATTTATTTATTTATTTATTTATTTCCCAGTATGAATTTAGGACATCACCTTTCGACAGCTTGTTATCTGATGACTCGCTTTTTCAGCGAGTTGCAAATTAAGGAGAGGTTCCATTCACTCAATGAGAAATCCACTCTTTCAACAGTTCTTGCCTTCGGAGGCTTGCGTGGGACTGACTGTACACACACCACTTCCTGTCTTCTAGCTCTTCCAAGTCCTGCAGGAACTTCACATACATTTTCCCACAATAGATTCCACGTACTGCATCCTATGTTCTGGGGCCTCCAAGTGTTAATTATTTTTTAAGCTTCCAAAGAGGTAGCTGTTTTTACTCATTGTAGTATTAGCAATAAAGGGTGAGTCTTGAACCACCCCTAGGATGCATAAATTAATTACAATATTAGCCTCTGTGGACTTAAGAATCCATTTCATAGGATGATGCTCATTTTTAATGTGTTCACAATTAAGCAGTTAATCATGATGAAGTTACTTCAGTCATGGCAAATTTCTCTCTTTTTAAAAAGACAGTGTTATTTTTAACATGATACACCAACTAGCTATCTAACTTGTCTCTCTGCCCAAAGAGCCCTGGCTTATTTGGAACTCTAAATATGTCTTATATAGTTGATAAATATCAAGATTTGAGTTATCTGCCTCACTACTGAAGTTAAAAGAATAGTTTTCTCTCAGAAACTGAGCTCAAAAACACTGTTATTTAATACCAGAAATGTTCATGTTTGTTTTGAACAAATCCATTATAACCACTTAGAACGTAATTGGCAATATTTCGTATTCACACTTAGAAAAATGCTTATCAAGTCAGAAGTTTAACCAGAAAGTGAAAACACTCAGAATGCTAGCAACCCCATGATATGCAATGCACTCACTTTACAGCTTAAAAACTGCTTAAAAATGAACAGTGCATGGTACAGTAGTTTGGCAGTAAACATGATTGTGCATTTACGTCTCAGTCCTAAAGAAGGAGCCTTTTTTCAGTAGAGGATTTTTCATTCTAATGCAAGTGATGATTTACATTAAATATAGGTAAAGTGTGGTTACATTTTCCTGAAGGATTGCAAGGAAGTGAAGAGAAGTACAATAAGTTGAAGCATAAAAGCTTTCTCTATCATAATATTTATTATAATGGCATATAAAAGAGCCGAAATAAATAATAGATGACTAAAGGTAAATTCACATGATAAAGAATCCTTCAGCAAATACCATTACTTGTGGCTGCTCTGGTTTTATACACAGTTGAAGACTCTTAATAAATAAATTCTAGTCTCCATAACTTATATAAGTGCTGGGGAGGGGCAGAATGTACAATGTACTTTAAAAGTCACAGAGTGGACGCTAGCTAATTTATTACATAATCATATTCTCCATGCATATACATTATACATTTTGGGATATTTAAAAAAGCTTTACTTCAGCCTCCAAAATACTGTAAGCAGCACAACACTAAAAACATTCCAATTTTTAGATAAGCTTGAGACAAAATGGACTTCAGTTTAATACAGAAAATCCCAAATGTCCACCCTTGGGAAGCAGACCAGTTTGAGAAAACAAAAAATACTTTTATACAGAGGGAACTGTATTTATAGTCCAAGAATAAAATGTATTACAGAGGAGGTGGAGAAGCCAAATGGAATTTTATGCAGAAAATCTTCTACTGTGTCTAGAGTATGTAAATTCGTAAGAATGGAAGTTCTGTTGACACTAGCCTGAAAGACGAGGAAGCACAGACAAATTAAGTCCAGATCAAAGTGTACCATTAGGATAAAGCATGGGAATTTTGATGCATGGGTTATGACAGTCAACAATGTCCAGCAATAGCTGGTAATCATGATCTCCATGCAAGATGGATGAAAACAAGGAAATGCTTTTATTCCAGTTTCAGGCTGTAAATATTATAGTCCCTAATGCATGCACTTGGTGAAGAAGAGTATTTATGTTAGGCAGGCTTTATAAAGTCATGCATGTATTTTGAATGCTATGAGATTACCTTTCAGCCAGCTGAATGGGGCAAATCAATCACATGGTGCAAAGCTTTAAGGCCAACTGAAGATATGTTGTCTATTTTCAGAATCGGTTCCTTTACAGCATTTGAGATAACTTAAGGAAGGTCATTAGAGGACCTAGTGGATGGAATAATTTTACCCTCATTTTTCTTCTTTTTCTTTCTGCCTCAGCTGTTTTCCTAAAAGACATTTCATGTTTTGTATCTAGAAGTTTTAAAAGGTGCACGGCTTAAGAACAGCTTGGTGGGCATTTTCTCTAGTTATCTTGCTAACATCTTTACAGGTACTTGATTGAGAAGGGGTGGGAAATCAGCCACTATATCAGAAGACATGTGCATTATGGGTGGGGCTGTCATTTCTTTCTCTTACCGTCTAAAACATGAAAATAGTTCTTCTGTTGTATGTTTTCCACCAATTCCTAAGTATTGTTGCTAAGGACGGTTTCAATCATGCACATTCAAGTCGGAATCCAAAAGGCTACACTAGTGCACACCAAAGGGCTTAGCAAGATTTTTCTTTAATTACTTCCCTCTCTGAACAGCAGGATTGCTTTTCCTCCAGCTTTAAACACATTTAGCATGGTGTGGTGCTAAAATAGGGCTTGGAGAATAGGGTGTGAATCCCCGCTCAGCCATGAAAACCCATTGGTGACCTTGGGCAAGTCACACTTTCTCAGCCTTAGAGGAAGGCAACAGCAACCCCCCTCCCCCGAATAAATCTTTCCAAGAAAACCCTATGATGGAGCCGCCTTAGGGTTGCCATAAATCAGAAATGACTTGAAAGCACATAACAGCAAATATTGGGGGCAAGGTGTGTATATTAAGATCTAAGTTTCCTTAGAGATACAAGATTATCTTCTTCCAACCCCGACCTCTGTGTTTGTGGAGGTGTTGTATGTGATTCCTATGATGCAGAGGTGTATGCAGTGGTACATTTAGGAAGGACTTTGAGAGAAAAATGCAGAGATGATCCCACATTGGCAGCTGTTAAGCATTAATAAGTATTTATCCTATCCTCTGTGCTACAAGCATAATTGCAACATACTTTCCACACTATTCAAGGATGTTACACATTTTCTCTATGTGCATTACATGATGCTCTCTCCAAACCAGTGGCCTCAGTACTGGTACTCCATCTTTCTATGTGTGACATAGCATAAAAGTGAACCTAGCATAGTTCAACAAAAAATTGCTATAATTTTTGCATGGCATACTATTTAAATCAACCACTAATTACTTTGTAATCAATCATTTTAATAGTGCTAAGATATGTTTTCAAGTTCTGCTGACTAGAAAGAGAAACGGCAGAATGGAGACATACCCACAAACTCTGCTTGATGTAATTCCATGAGTTTGGCATCCCTGTCTTGTGGGTCTGAGCAGATGCAATTGTATTGGTACCTCTGGCTTTAGGCAACATCTTTCTTCCTGCCTTTGTCTCCCAACACCTGTCGTTAAAACTGAACTTGTCACCTCATCACCATAACCACAAATTTTGCATTTCTATTGCTATTCACACATACAACCTGCTCAATCATAGCTATAAAGGTCTATTCCTAGGCACTTCACTACATGCAGCTGATGAAGTAGACTTAAGTCTATGAAAGCTTATGCTACCAACTTCTTTCTCCCAGTTAGTCTCAAAGGTGCTACAAGATCCCTTTGCATATAGAAGTATGGATAGAAAGCCAGAAATGTTCAAGCAAATATGAAAAGTTGCTCCATCTCTCTTTTCCCCCAAGGCTCATGATCAGAAACAACACTGTTGGCCGCACACACAGGCTTACATTGCACTGTACATTAATCCTTCAGACCAGAACGGATCCTGGCAGGGATTTAGTCTTGAATGTATTTACAAAGTGACAAATTATGTTCTTTATTGTACACACGGAGAGAAAGAGCACCCATAAATAGGCTGATAAATGTCAGCTTGCAGTCATGACAAGTGGTTTACTTTTATTATACAGTAACCACAATTTTTCCATCCCAAAGAGGCCCAAAGATTTATTTCTTGCAGGGGGGAAAACCCCCAACATTATATATGACATAAAGTAATAACTGCAAAATCACTGATGTTCTGGGCAGCCTGCCCTGCCGGAAGATGGGCTCATATAGAAAGGCAGCATTGCTTTAAAAATTGTATGTTACATTGCACATAGTAAATATACTGTAACACTCTACTGGCCCATCAATATCTGATCATTATGGTTGTAGGCTAAATAATGTACAAGCAAAACACAATGGACTGTTTCAGTGAAAAAAATCTGAGACTTTGCACTATTAAACGGGCTAACAAAAAATGAAGAAGAATATGGAAAAATACAGAGAACTGGTCCAGACATCATGTATTGCCTTTCTTCCCTCTGCTCTGGTCTAAATTCAAGGAGGAGATCAAAAGTTTTACATCTGTTTCCTCCCCCGCCCCCCGATTAAATTAACTTCAGGTTGTCATTTCACCCAATCCCCTCCACCCCATTTGGTTAATTTTAACTTTGTTTGAAACAAGCCAACATCAAGCCATGGAAAATGAAGCTGACTAGATCTAACAAAGCATAATTATAATTAACTTCAGTTTCAGGCTCAGGCTCAGCACTAAATTGCTGTTAAATTATGGATAGAAGCAAATACTTCCTGTCTCACGGCCAGGAATGACTCAAGCAAAGGGAATGTGTGAGGGTAAAGTTTTGCTGAGGCTCATTCTCATTACAACAAACCATGGTGGGACAATTGAATGTGACCTCCAAACTGGCCACGATATCTATACATTGAGACATATGCATACACAAAGCACGAGACACTCGGCCCTCAACTTTTATGGGTTTAACTTCCATGCATTTGATTATTCATGGGTTATTTGTTACCATCTCCACTGCTGCCCTACGCCAGTTTTAATAGGGACTTATAAGTCTTGCCTGGTGTCTCATGAAGCTTCCAGAGAGACTGTGAGAGACTGTGAACGCAGAGCGAAGCTTGTAAGTCCCTATTAAAAATAGTGTAGCACAGTAACGGAGGTAGTAGCAAGCCCCGCCAGCCTCCCACTTCTGCCTTTTGAAGGAACCCCCAGTGGCATCACTAGGGTTGGTTTCATGCCAGTATAGTAACTCATGGTGTTACCCTCCAGCCAACCAGCCACCCCACAGCTCCTGTGAGTGGAGGAGGGACGGACCCAGTCTTGGTTGCCTCCCTCCACTTTCAGAACAAAGACAGCGGTGGGAGGGATCCAGACTGGGCCCCCCGGGATCTTCCCCGACCCTGCATAAGGGGAGAGGGAGGGGTATGGAAGAGGAGGAGGATGCTGCTGCCCCCATAGGAGCACAAGGAATCAAAGGGAGGGATGAAAGGAGAGAGATATTGCTCAAAGGAGAGGACAACACCAATATTAATGATGATTACAGCCCTGAAAAAAGTGAAAGAGAAAGAAGGGAGAGGAGGCTGGGTCTCCTCTTAACTCCTTACCTGTTCAGCAGCCACCACACACATATGCCATGCCAGATTTCCCCCCCCCCACCTCTCATCTCCTACGCATTGTCCATCCCACCTTGCACGCTGCTGCTCCAAGCGATGGGACTCTGCCCTGAGGAGTCTAGAGCTGGGTCAGTGGCATGAAAGGGATCCCACTTCCACCTTTTCCCAGTCAAAGTGGTGGTGGTGATATCCTTTTCACAACTGCAAAGCCAACTCAAAGGGGAGTGGGGATCTTCCTCCACTCCCTGGTAAGTTGCATGTGTGCACACACACAAGGAGTTTGCAAAGAGCTGTGAGCTGGACAGGCTGAAGGAGGAGGAAAGAGCACTGTTGATGGGTGGTGGTGGAGAGCAGGTGAGAAGATATCCCTCCCTCCCTCTCACACACATTCTTCTTCCTCCTGCTTCTCAATAACTAGGGAACAGAAGGGTGGCAGTGGCAGCAAAAGCAGTGGCAATGTGGGCAGGGGGACCACAGCAGCTCCACTGTTCAGCTCCTTCAGCAGCCTGATGCTCCAAAATCCCCCCCAGAAGGTAGTGCCAGGTGCTGAGTCCTACCCCCACCCCAGTCAGGATGTGCAAACCTAGGAAGAGAGCAGGAAGGGAGTGTGTGGCAGAAGTAGTTGTAGTAGCATGTGGGTAGGGGTACTCAGCATCCACTCTCCCCCTCCTACCTGCCTCACCTCCCTCCCATCCTGGCCTAACTACCTGGCACACCACTGCCTGCTCTGCCCTGCCCTGCCCTTCCTTGTGGGGAAGGGAAGGAGTCCTTGGCCATCACTGCCACCACCAGCACCTCCCTTTCCCAAGCCAGCCAGCAGCTCCACCAGCCCTGGAACAGGCTACCAGGCAGGAGCTGTACCCCACCACCACCTGTGGCCACAGTAGACAGCTAGTAGAAGCACCCTGGAGGGGGGAGGCCAGGGGATCTTGAGACTGATGGTGAGTGACCATCCCACTGGATGTCATCCTCCTCTGATGGTGTCATCCAGTGTAGTCCGTACCCCCTGCATCCTTCTAGTGATGGCACCAGGATCATGTAGTGGCCAAGGACTGGCTTTAGAGCAAAGCTGGGGTCAGACATCCTGTGGATAGGACTCTATTCTGCCACTTTTTATCTTCATTTTTTTACTTTTAGATTGTGTGTATATATGGGTGAGCCTATTTTTTCTTATTCAGTAATGTAGTACTCTTGGACTATGTATATTTGCTTATTTGCATGCATAAGTGAATGGGGGTGGGGAACCAGAGCAGCCCTGGCTATGTCTGGAAATAGTATGGCGTATAGGACACGTGATCAGTGTGGGACCACCATTTTGCTGCAATGTGGATTACTGTGTGGCAAGATAATCCCATCTACAATTGGAGAAGCCCAGCACATGTGGTGTTTAGAGGGCTGCTGCAGATCAAAGAAATCTGCCATGGCTATGAGACAAGCCCTGAGTTAATCTGAGCACAAACCCTTGCACCTTGAACTTAGGTCCCGTCCAAACAGTGACAATAATCCAAATGGCAATCGTATTGAAGGCGATCTGTTTAAATAGACATTCACATCCATATGTCTCATTCAGAGCAGGTGGCGGGAGCCAAACCCACCATAAAGTTTCAAAGGGAAGCATTTGAAACTTTTCTCAGAGTTTTAAAAAAGCTCCACAGGGCATGCAAATGTGTGATCATTAGAACAGTCACATTCGTGTTGCTACGACGAGGCTGCATAAGCTGATTGGCTAGATGAGCATGGGGGTAGGGCTAGCAAACAGGGAAAGCACCTACTGCCACCATGTTGGATTTTTGGCTAAGCAAGAGATTGGTAAGGAGATAAAACATCACTCTCTTTTCTCATGTTTCTTTGGTAAATATGAAGTGTCACTTGTGTGCACCATGGTAAACATTTTAAAAAAAAAACAGTGGCGGCAGATTTAAAACAATGAGTAAATTACTCACAGCCACCATCTTGGCTAGGGGGCATATGAGATTTAGGGGGGCTCTTTTGATGATTAAGACAAGTTGCAGCACTGTGAATGGCTGCTTCTTGGGAGGAGATTGTATTTTGCCCCCTTGTATGGATGGGACCTCAGTTTCCAGCAACTGAAGTAAGCTGAGGACAAAGAAGGAAAGTGGAAAGAAGAGAGAAAAAACAAGGTTAAAAACATTTAAAACACAGCTGAAAAAGCAGGATGGCAGAGGATTGATCGCGACTGTCCCTACCAGTTCGGGACAGTTGGAGGGTATGCCCCACCTAGTGAATTCATGACAGCAATGGGATGCAAACTGGGGACTTCCTGATTTACTCTTCACTCTTTCAGCTACTAGCCACCAACAGCTGCTGTCAGCAACTAGTTTTACCCCCTCAGCCCCATACACAATGTAGATTGTTCTATGTTAATTGCATCTACCATTTCACCTTACAAATATTATAGTTCTGATATACCTTCCTTCCCACACAGCCACATATATACATAGTTCAGCAAAGAAAAGCTAAGTAAATCAGAAACATTTTCCAGACAGATGTTTACAAACAGAAGGTAACTCATTAAAAAAAAAAGTCTGAACCCAATGCCATGCTATGTAGCATGATTCAGTGATGAACTCATTGGAACTACTGCGGGGGATAAAAGTCTTCCTGGAAAACTTCCAGAAATTAAAAGGTGCAAACAAGCTGCCTAATACCCTTGCGTAAACTGAATTCTTATGAAGAAAATAAAGTTTATTGTCTGGAAACAGAGAAAGCATGAGGAAAGCACTAAAGCAATGGAGGTGAACAATTAGACAGATGTTCACTTAAGGAAATAAAGAGAACAGAAGAAGCCATCGCAGAGGAAATTTTATGAGAATACCGACAACTCTGCACCTTATCAAGGGCATTGGTAAAGTTAAAGCTGCTAAAAACTGCTGATGCTACAAAACGCCACATTCAGGTAACATGGCTTATAGCAAAGTAGCATTATACTTTGATTTCAATTTCCACTCTCTTATGTGTAGTCCCCCCCCCACAACTTTCCCCTCCCCATGCAACTCTCTAGCCAAAAACAGTATCCATAGACTGTGTTGTAATGCAAGAAAATAAAATGCATTTCCTTTTGAGAGATGATACATCTCTGTGTTTGAGATTTTTTTTAAAATATATTTTTCTTTGTACCTGACAAACAGCTTCAAAATGTAGGCAAAATTTTCCTACTTTCCTACTCCTTGGATTTGCTAAGTGACTTTAACCAGCTAATGCTTCTCAATGTTTAGGGGAGAAATGCAGGAATACATTCAGGGAGAGGATTGATCTTGAATGATTTAAACATCCCCCACCCCAATAGATAAAGAAATACACAAATGCCTCTCTCCCAATAAATATATCTGTGGTTAACAAGGACTTTTGTAGGATTTTATTTTATTTTATGGACACTACAGTATTGCTATTACATATCTTTTTTTCTGTTTCATGTTTTGACTCTGCATGGCCATTCTGCTGATATATTCACTTTAGCTACAACATCACAATTTATAGTTTCTCTGAAGTCAGAAATAAGTCTTTAGCTAAGGTCAATACATTCTGCTTCCTTGTGCCTGTAAGCCAAACAAATAAATAGAAGGGGTTTCCAAATGCCATTTCAAAAACCCATTTTTTTTTGCTAAGAAATGAAGCATTTTCATTGGTTGCAACAATGATACCCACCCCCTGTCCTCTTAAACCATAATACATTTTAAAAACGGTCAAATGTGGGTTTTCAAAAACATCTGTTCCTTCTTCTGGACATGCATGTTCACAACTCAGAACAAGAACCAAAAATATATCAATATATATAATATTGCCAAACCTTTTTAATTTAAAGCCACTTACAAGTTTGTAAAAACAGGGTTGGGGTGAATGTGGAATGATATTAACCAATAAGTTACATAGCATACAAATGTTCACCACCAAAATGCTTTTAGAACATTTTAAAGCAAGTGTAAAAAAAAAATCAATTCTCTCAAGCACTAGAGAAGCCTTATTCAGAAATCACAATAAAATGAAATTATGAGTAAGCAATACATCAGGGTGAGAACTATGCAGCCTTCTAGCTCTGTGGCTGCAAGTCCCAGCACACCTAGCCAACTTGGCCAATGATGAGGAATGCTGGGAGCTGCAGTTCACCACCATCTGGAGAGCCGTATGGCATACGTCCAGCATCGCACAGATGAAAACTAGGCCACATGTGGCCAAACATCATCAGAGCATGGTTATGATGGCAAAGGTTATTAATGATGAACACGATACAAACTAGGAGAAGCTGCAGCAGTTTACTTTTGCCTGAGTCTGCAGGAAAGGACAAGATTCCATTCCTTCCCTCTCCTCTTCATCTGGCTGAATACAAACTAATTTTGCACTTTTAACTCAGCTAGAAATAAACTGAACACAAAGGGAAAGGTAGGAGCAGGAGCAAGAAACCAGGGACATCTTAAAAGCAGCTGAAAAGTGAGATGACAGGATAATCAGGACTGTCCCTGCCAAACTGGACCTTTGGAAGGTATGGCATGATTCCCATCCTGCATTAAATCAATGAGCCTCAGACCTAGAAGCAGCAGAGGTGGCAGAGGGGCAGACAAGAAGAAGAAGAATCTTTATTATGGTCATAGACCAGCACAGGTAAAAAGGGGATACAAAATAAAGGTGAAATCACAGGACAGAAACAGGCTAAAAGCAGTATTTAAAATGTTAGCTCCAGTATAACAAGACTAGGTTGACACTATTGTACTGCTGAGGACATTGTCTGTCGAATTTTAACCGCAGCTGCGCAGAATCTGGCAACATTATAAGTTGTTCCTGGGTTGGTGTCTGAAAGCAACAAGTTTATGTAGAATTGTCCAGTGTGCCCTTGATATTTATGCAACAGGGGTGAAATAAGTCTGAGACGTATGTCCCTGTAGTATGAGCACTGGAGTAATACATGCTCTGTTGTTTCTATTTGGCCTGAGTTGCAGGGGCACAGTCTGTCTGAGAAGGGGATCTTCTTGTATCGGCCTTCAAGGACAGCTGAAGGGAGACAAGCGCCCCCACCCCAATGGAGCTCAAAATCTCATTTATAAAGTGAATACTATACTCTCAAATTTTTAAAACTAATCTTTTGAAATAGGGCAGTGAATAAAATTCAATAGCATACACTAAAACAGTTAAACTCTCAGTGCCTAGTCACTGAGCTCACTTCTACTTCCAAAATGCACTGCATGTTTAAAAGATGCCTCAGGTCTATAGGAGAAATAAAAGGGAATCAGAAAAATGGCTAAATATAAATGCCAAATATGTATTCTGTTTATCGTTTTCATGGTTTATCTTTATCTCTGATGAATGACAAGCCAAATTTGTGTCTGACATTATCACAAAACACAGGGCTCAGGACTGACTAGACCACACAACTACTCCCCTCGCAGAGTTGACCAAGAGCAGGCATGTTAATTCATCATCCTGTCAAAATAATGACATTCATTCACAAATACCATGCCTCCTCTACACCTGGCTGGGTATTCTGTTCAGCTCGGCAAAAAATACTAATTATACACTTTCTCCTTCTGGACTTTGGACAATATATAACCACACCAGATTTGAAGAGAGTAATGACAGAGAGCAGGGAATGATGTGCATGCACATGCACACACACACACTTTGAACAACATTCAAAAGGTCAAAGAACAGCGATCTGAGGAGGTGCTACAACAGCTTGGCTTAACACTGAAATCTGCTTCCGGAATTTCTTTCAAGGGAAACATAGAGTAAGGTGTGCAAATGATTTGGCAGACAATTTCCTGCTACTGAAATTTAGAAGTCAAATAAGTCTCCTTCTGTGGAGGCTTACTGCCCAGTGAAACTCTCATTTCTCTGTGTCTTAGTATTTTCCATCACAGCTTAAAAAAAACCCAGCACTTATAAAAACCATAGGCATAGTCTGGTAGTACATGACAGAAGAGACTTACTGGAGGTGAGAATGACACAGGTAGTGTCAGTAGTTACCTCTCCCTAGGCTGCTAAGAACTATCTAGGAGCAACCAGCAATATGAGTCCCAGGCCTCTCCAGCATGAGACAGTTAAGGCACTATGATTCCACTTTAACTGTCATGGTTCCAGATAATAGACTCCTGAGATGTGCAGTTTAAGAAGGGGAATTTAGAATTCTCAGTCAGAGAGCTAACGTCCCTAATCCAGTGGCTCTTAACCTGTGGTCTGTGGACCCCCAGGGGTCCGCAATGTCTTCACAGGGGGTCCATGAAGGCTTGAACGTTGCTTGGCCCACCTCCTCCCTGCAGTGGAGTGGCCATGTGACAGGAGACAAGGCAAAGGTTTGGCCTGCATATTGCCATTCAGTCCACTCCAGTCACAAATTTGCAGGAAGAAGCAGTAGAATAGTCTTCCCTCCCTCTCCAGTACCTCTGAGGTAAAGTTTAATGCATGGAACAACAACAACAGGTTTTAATCTTGAGTTTAGTCTTGGGGGTCTGCAGGAACAAAACATATTTAACTGGGATACCTGGTAAAGAAAAGGTTAAGAGTCACTGTTCAACCAAACTACAAACAGCAGGATTCCATAGGATTCAGCCACAGCAGTTAAAGTGGAATCATAGTGCTATAACTGTGGAGTGTGAAAGGGCCCTGGGACTGTGAGCCACCCAACATTCTAAATTCCCACAATTCCCTGAGGAATTGTTGGGTGAAATTAAAATGGCAGGAACTCACTGTAGGGAAACAAATGGAGCAAGGGCCATCAGGGAAGATTGATTTTAGAAGACCCTCACGCTTGGAGCAGGCAGGAGATCCTCAGTGCACGGACAGAGGCTTCCCAGGAAAGTGCAACCATGTATGCCACCTTTAGTTCCATGATGGAATTAAACTGGTATGTGTATGGGCCTTCAAGTTGCCTGTCAAGTTAAGTCAACCCCATGAATTTCGTAAGGTTGTCTTAGGCAAAAAATACTCAGAGGTAGTTTTGCCAGTTTCTTCCTCTGAAATATAGCCTACACCACCTGTTATTTGTTGGCAGTCTCCCATCATAAGTACTAACCAGGGCTAACCCTGCTTAGCTTCCACGCTCAGACAGGATCTGGTGCCTTTAGGGTATTTAGGCCCAATTAAACTGGTACAACATAAAATAAAGTAATCCTTTAAAGGTCAGATTCCTTAAAGGGCAGATAAGCTGCTGCTGCTGCTGTCATATTTCTTATTAATTTATTTTGTTGTTGTGTGCTTTCAAGTTGTTTCCGACTTATGGAAACCTAGGAATGTCTCCTGGTCATCATTAAGTGTTACGTATTAAGTACGAACCAAAGTTGTTCACAGTTTGTCATTCAAACACACAGAGAGAACATATTTCCTCATGTGGAAATTAAGACAAGAGTCTTAGGTAAAAGGCTTGTTCCTAGATGAAGGTGAAAAGGGGGGATTATTCCTTCTTGCCTGCTTGGGGAGACAGGATAAAGAACATTTTATCTAGCCTACTTGGTTTTAGCCCAAAAGTGGATGCAGAGCAGAGGAAGAAACCTAATTCAGAGGGAGGGGGGAGATACATAGATCCACTGTGGAGCCTTTGTAAGTACAAGCAACACATCAATTAAGCAGTGCAAATTGTAGCAAGCTGCTACTCTGCTAGCAGAGCTGGAGATTTACACATAGCCTTTTCCAATTGTCTGGAGCTGAGCCCATCAAAACTAGAGAATTCACACCCTTGCCTTAACCCTGGAGACAGCTCATGAAAACTGGAGCCTTAGTGCCTGGCCCTGAAGCCTGGCAACCCTAACCAGGAGAGGAAGGCAAACAGGCAGAGACAGTACCACATCCATGTATTTTATGAGCAAGCAATGGATTCAAACTACAGGAAAAGAGATCCACCTAAACATTAGGAAGAACTTCCTGATACTAAGAGCTGTTCAGCTGCAGAATGCAGTGCCTCAGAGTGGGATGTGCTCTCCTGCTTTGGAAATTTTTAAACAGAAGCTGGATGGCCATCTGTTGGGAATGCTTTGATTGTGTATTCCTGCAGGGCAGGGAGTTGGACTAGATGGCACTTTTGGTCTCTTCCAGCTCTATGATTCTATGAAAAGAAGGGGGAAAAGTGTCCCTCCAAATGTTATTGACCTGCAGTTCTCGGTATCCCTGATCACTGGCTATATTGTTTAGGGTTGATGGAAATTGAAGGCTAAGAACATCTGGAGAACCACCCATTCTGAACTGTTGGATTACTGAAATTCTGTGTAACAAATTGTGTGGTCCTCTAGAAGGGATGCAACTAATGTAGAGGTACCATACATCCTCCTTTTCCTGGACATCCCTACTTTTTCAGAGCCAAAAAGTCATAGCATTCAACAGTTTGAAGTAGCCAGTTGGTAAGTGCATCTCTCTCTCTCTCTCTCTCTCTTTTTTTTTTTTTTTGGTGGGGGGGGGAGATGTTTTTAGTAACTCTAAGCTATTCAAGGGGAAGAAGGAAATGATAACCACTAGTGGTCAGAGCTTTGGGGGAAGAAGAGATAAATAAGCAGTAACAGGCATGAGAGAGGGGAATATGATGAAAAGGGAAGCAGCAGTGACTTCAAAACTTCTTCCACCCTCTGCCTAAGCAGTAAGATGGTAGCACCCATTATCTTAGGTACCTTGAGGCTGAACAGGATAAGGAAAGAAGGAAGCTATGCTTTGTGAATAGACCAGATGCTTAATATTCCTGTCATCAAATTTTCTACAACATCAAATTTTGAAACCGTTCATTATGAAGATGTTCACTGAATTGCTTTAGAAACATTGGATTAATAATCATTTGAGAGCAAAGACACTGAAAGGCAAAAGTAGGAAAATAAACTTGCTGGATTAACCACAGAGGAAAAAGAAGCAGCTGCATGGAAATGTTAAATATAAGCAAAAGAAAATAACTTCAGCCAAATTTATCCCACCATCTTTCAAAGTGCTTTCTTTAGAAACTCAGGGTTCCTCTGAAGTTTATCAAAAATTATGTGATGAGAAGACCCCTTAAGCATACCTCCAACATTTCACAGATGAAAACCAGGATACCTACAGAAATCCAAGTTCTCTAAGTTGCCTAAGTGGTGTGAACAAGCAACATTGGCCTACATTGCCATATTTTGCATAGTTCATTCCACATCTACTAGGTGGTAGATGTCAAAGCACCACATACTGCTCTGACACTGAAGTTTGCTCAATTGTTCCTCTAGTTTCTATCAGGAATTGCCAGCACAGCTTTAAGTCTGTCTTAATGGGTCAACAGCTGTCCTTTCTTCTTTGTTTTAAGAAGAAAGTTATAATTAACACAAATGTGATGACTTGCCTGATGTTATTGCTTACCACACAACACCATGAGCAACAGCTTATAAGTTTGGAAGAGGTAGGGAGAGAAGGATATTTGTTTTGAAGATATACTGAAGATTTAACCCAAGCACCTAAGGAAGGATGACACTGAGATATAGGCTTTTCTCAAATGGTGTACTTCACTCCATTGCAGAAAAAAACATGGTGAGAGCCTTTCGTATCCAAGGATGTAACTATCTATCTACAATGTAAAAGGCAATGCAAATCTAGAGCCAGTTGATGCATGGGATAGGAAGCTCAGTATTGGGCAAAGTGAGGAATTATAATGTTTCAAAGAATGTCAGCAATATCTTCTATAAGTGAAAGCCAACGTAGATCTTATCCATAAGCAATATAAGGCTGCAACTTCTTTAATTAGGAAACTCAAGGTTTTCTCTACCAGACTAGAAAGCCAGAGAGGATCACAGCACTGCTGATTACACTCTGTGCTCTACGGATGCCAATGATCCAATTACAGTCACGTAAACAAAGCATTTTGCGATGCTTAGCCCAAATTGTGGCATTCAGTGCTTAAAGTTATTAGAGATTCTAAATTAGTTTTTAATTCCAAATTGCCCTGGTAGACTTCTTTTGAATATAGCTTTCCCCCACCTAATTAGCTGCACCAGCACTACCACTTATTGTAATGCTTCAGTTATGTTCTTTGCAAAGAACTTAAAAGAACTGCAAATGTTTTTCAAAGCTAAGGCACCTCTCTTAATATGACAATTATGAAAGACAAATTCAGGAGCACATTTCCCAATTTCTCATTGCTCAAATATCACACATGGGTCAAGTAATCCTACCAACACCTGATATTTATCGGGCAGTTTCTTTATTCCCCAACAATAAAATAATTGAAGGCTTTATTCTGAATGTTATATATCAGCATGTGCTTTTAATATGTGGTTCTCTCCACCTCCACCTATCTGTTGACCCAACCGGGCAAGAAATATGAAGAATACAAAAAAGAATTTGCATGTTCCAATGTCTGAAGATTCTATTAGCAGCATATACAGATGTCAGAATCTTTCACCTGCAGGTGTTAATATACCACTGCCTGCATGCCTACCAGTAGAGAACAGCTGTTGGAAAATTGAGTCGGCTGTTTCTAAAGGTACAAAAAAAATGAAGGGGGAAAAAAATAACAGGAGACAATGATGCTGTTGAAGTTAAATGTAGGAAACATTATTAACAAAGAGCAAGCAGCCGAAAACAGGATAAAGTAATACAAGTCAATTCCATTTGTAACTGGGCCAAAAAGTATAATGACAAAAAGACTGCATGCAATCAACATATGGCATGATCCTGAGGTTGTTCCAACACTGGGAGGCAGGAATTCAAGACCCAGCAAAGGAAAAAAAGAAGGTTTAAACCAGAGTGTAAAATTTAAAGAGCAGCTTTAGGCACATCCAATGGCATGGGACCATACTGACTAGGCCTATTGGATTTTTTCCCTTTTTCATCAGTACCTCACTATGCCCAATCACAAACTGATTTTGAAAGCCCCCTCCCCAGCTTCAAAAGTGGCTCTATAAGTCATAGGAGGCTACTGCTGGAGATAAAAGGCCACATCATTTCTTGTGTATTCAAGCAATTGATCAATACTTTGGATCCTGACTTGTATATATTTTGTACTCTAAAATAACATTTTTCATGTGTTCTCCTTAAGACAGATACTCCCTTAAACCACCCCAAAGTCAATGGCATATACTCCCAACTATTCTCATTTGGCAGAGGCAGTCCTGGTTAATCTTTTGCTATCCCAGTTTTTCAGCTGCTTTCAAAATGTCCAAGTTTTTCTCTCCTCCTTTGTTCCCAGCTTACTTCCATGCCCACAAATGGAGTTCAAAGTGCAAAAAGTAGATTGCAGTGAATTAACTCAGCAGGGAAAGGGGAAGAGGAGTGGGCAGAATCTTGCCTTTCTGAGTCGGCTCAAGCGACAGCCTCTCCTAACTTGTGTGTTCTTCTTCATTTATAACTTTTGCCATCTTGACCACACTCTGATGTTGCTTGATCACATGTGCCCTGGTTTTCATCGTGAAATGTTGGAGGGTAAGTCAAAAGTCAACAAAATAACCCACACTGGTGGTTAATCTTTATGTAGAATTTATATCTGTCAGCCACTGTGTGGACACACTTGATATTTAATGTTCTGCAAGGATGTTCTTTGCCTTTGTCTTCCCTGCCCAACTTACTGGTGACCAGTACTCCAGTTCCATCTTCCTGTGATCATGGAGATGTAACTAGAAGACTAGCATGCTTTGTTTCACATTATTATTATTTTCTGTCCTATTTAATGTTGTATTTCTATGAAGGCAATGAAAATAGGGGAATACTGAATACAATGTATATTTAGTAATGTAAGACATAATGAACAGCAGAAATTGAAAGAAAATATAAAGGTTGTAACTTCTCA
The DNA here is from genome assembly GCA_030847615.1 of Gambelia wislizenii. Classification (NCBI taxonomy): domain Eukaryota; kingdom Metazoa; phylum Chordata; class Lepidosauria; order Squamata; family Crotaphytidae; genus Gambelia; species Gambelia wislizenii. Next base: position 30,504,194 of record JAUMIR010000008.1, on the reverse strand, counting down.
TTGGCAAAATCATAGCATGGTCCATACCTGTGTTGCTGCTGCTGTTGCTGTTGTGTACCTTCAACTTGTTTCAAACCTACCATGGGGTTTTCTTGAAAAGATTTGTCCAGAGGGGGTTTGCCTTTGTCATCCTCTGAGACTGAGAGAATGGGATTTGTCCAAGGTTACCCAGTGGGTTTCTATGGCTGAGCAGGCATTCAAACCCTAGGAGATTATCAGATGCATCAAAAATGGTGTTATAATGATGCCATGAGACTGCAAAAGGGCTTCTTTATCAGACGATGTCGTGCCCCAGCGCTATGCAAGCATTCTGCTCCTGTTGTGAGGGAGTTCTTTTTTATTGTCAGGGAGAAGTCGAAAATTGATTTCCTGCAGCGTTTGTGTTCTGGATTTTTGTGTGTGTGAAAAAGTGCCCCATTCTGCTAGCATGATTTCAGCGTCAATGGGTGTTCCCACCAAAACACTTCCAGGTGCTAACAAGAAAACTAGGCATCATACGCTCTTTTTATGAACGTCCCTGTCTTCCTTACAAGTTTCTAAATGTGTATCTGTGCTTTTCTGACTGCTGTCTTTTTAAAATTTTGGTGTTTTGAGACTTTTTAGCATGCTTGCATCTTCTCACAAGGCGTTCATGGAGAAATATGGAAGTAAGTGGCATGAGGGCTCGTAATTGTTATGATGGCAGCATGTAAAAACGTGTGCCATTGTGCCAGAACATGAACAATGTAAAATATAGTGCCATAATACCGTTTTTAGGTACTCGTCTGATAATTTCCTAATTCTTCCAGAGTCCTAGTCCAACACTCCAACCACTACACCACATTGGTTCTCATACCCGTACATTTAGGCAAAACAGATTGCAACAGGATAGGCTTTACTTTTCAAAAGAGCATTTCTGTGACCTGAATGCCATATCTCTTAGAAGGACACAAGCAAGGTGTTGGTCACAAAAGTAAGTATCCTAAACATATGTGACACAACAAGGAAATGATTCTAAATTTCTTAATACTCTAATGGCAGAGTCATCATGTGCTCTGCAATCCACAACTTTGTTTCTTTCAACAACTGTCAAAATTGCTTTTATAGAAGGAAAATAAAATGCTTGCTCTCAAACCCTTCTTTTTGTTAAGGGAAGCTTCATGGACAAGGTTTTTAAATAGTTCATCTGTAGTTCAAAATAAAGCCTCAACCCCTGGTTGTTACATTCCAGTTCCAAGGTTCATAATTTGAAAATTGACTTTGGGGACTTTTTGCTTGGTCTATTAAAATGATTCATGTTGCATTCAACATAAATTGTGCATACACAGAGGAGGGTTTCCTTCACATATTCACAGTATAATAACTAAAGTGAATTTTGTACGAGCTGCAGTTTGTGGCAGGGACACGGTATCATTTGTCTTAATTTTTCTTCGGCATTACATTACGGCAAGTGCATTTACATTTCCAGGTATGGCTAAACTTTACTCTGGCTGTAAAAAGAAAAAAGGGAATCAAATCTGCATGTTTATGCAGCATAACATCAAGTACGCCTTTTTACTGTCTTAAAGTACACATGGATTTACTTCTCATTTACCTCTCTGTACAAAGGCAAGTAAAGTACATGAAATATTTACCACACATGAATCATATCATGTCTGGAATTAAAATGATAACAACGGGCCCTTTGCTTTTCCAAAGCAGAGATACAGTAACAGTCACATACTCTAAGCATTCCTGTCACTCAACACTGCAAGAGTAATGAAAGTAAAGGAAAGCTCAGTCCGTTTCCTAAAAACTTTTAGGAGGCGTCAATATGTGGCATGTAAATTAACAAAGTGGCGCTGACACTAGAATGTAGGAACTGCCTCATATAATATTTATTGGGGGGGGGGAGAGCATATAGAAAGCCTGCTAACCAACATCTTAAAATATTTTTTCAGTATATAAGTGACAGAACTATGACTGTAGATTAAACAGAAATCCCATCATCTACTTTCTATTCTTTTCATTCTACTCAACACCCACCTATCCAGCCAACTCACTTTAGGATGTGGTCACTTACTGTTGCAGAAGCACATTTTATTTAATGGACCACAAAAACATTTTACAAGAAGATTAACAGAAACCACACAGACACAGTACTGAAACTGTTCTGAATGTACAGATTTGGGTATGGTCAGCATCGTATTCACAAAAGTTTAGATCTAGAAAAGTACAAGCAGTGTTGTACTCAGACTACAAACCTTTCCTATCTTTTCCTTCCCAGTTTGTGCTCTCCCTATAAAAATGTTCCTCAGGGCTGAGGGTGGGCAAAAATGGAAGCACGGAAACAGATTAGAGGAGTATAGAAACACAAAGAGCTGCCTCATCCAGGTGACAGAATTTATTCATCAAGACCATAGCAGTTTGTAGTGGGTGGTCCTGATCTTTCATCATTATGAGAATGAATCTAGTGTCCCCTCAGATTTGTGAGTTTCCACCTCTCCCTGTGGTGTAGCCAAAAGGAGCAATTCTGGAAGCATCGTTTTAATAACTGCAGCTTTCTGTATGATCTGAATTGAACTATGATTAATCTTAACCAGGGTGCATAAAAACAGACAAACTTCAAATCACAGTTTATGAAGCTGGCTTATTTCCATTAATCATAATTAAGATTAACCACAGTTTAGGGCTCAGATGGCATGTTAAAAGTATGGTTAAACAGATGCAGAAGCATTTAATCTTCTCTTCATGGCCATGCTAGAAAAATAAAAGGGGAAGAGCAGCAAACAATCCAATAAGAAAACTAGGATTATTCTCATAGTACTAAACCAGGGTTAGGAGACCTGCAGATTAGGGCCCATGTGTGCCCCTCATTCTAATTTCATGTGGTCCATAAAGATGAGGTGAGGAAGGGGAGAGAGAGAGAGAGAGAGAGAGAGAGAGAGAGAGAGAGAGAATGAATGAGCATTACATTTCCTGAATGCTGAAAACCCCATCTACATTTGACTTTGGACTTTATTAGATGTGGCAAATATGGTGTTATGATGACGCCTAATGAATGTAAAAGGGCGCAAATACCAGACAACGTTGTGCTTTCACAATCATGTATTGTAAATAAGATGTCCTTTTTTAATGCTGGGCCAAGCTGTCAATAGATTGGCTGTGGGTTTTTTTTGCTGTGATTGCAAGCATGTGAAACTGTGCCCCATTTTGCTGGTGCAATTCCAGCATCCCTGCCAGAACACTTCCGGGTGGGAAAACAAAAACTAGCCATGGGATACTCTTTTTATGAACCTCCCCCTGTTGATAGTTTTAAAGTGTGTTTCAGTGCTTGTGTATTCATTTTGTTTTTAATTTAACCGTTTTTACACTTTTAAGCATGCTTATGTCTTCTCACGAGAAATGCTGAGACCATGCTCAGCACTGAATGCGGAAGTACGAGGCTTCTTTTTCATGCAATTACGGCAATGTTTGATATTTTGGGTTCTTTTGCCAGCACAAAGACAGTGTAAAATACGGTGCCAAAAGAACTTTTTTAGAGGCTTGTCTGATAAAGTCCTTTGACTCCACTCCTGGTGAGTATGTAGCCTCTGACAACCCAGCCAAGAAAATATCTCTCTGTGAAGAAAAAAGACTCCTCTGTCAGAGCACTAACATCTTTAAATGTTATTCCCATGTTGCATAGCTGACAAAATGAGACCACAATGGTCTGAAGCTGAAAAGCTGCAGTTATTAAAATGATGCTTCCAGAATTTTCTCATAACTAGCTACTAGACTTGCAGATGACCTTTGCATACAAAAAGTGCTTTATTCAGTGTGAGAATGGCAATGCTTCCGTTTGTAGAAGGGGGATTTCTGGATCCCTCCTGAAGTCTTTCGCTTCACCTGAAATCAGCCACCCTCTGAAGCAGGGGTTGGGGTGACACTGAGGCACAGTAACGGGGGTGTCTCCTTCCTACAACATACCACCGTGTTGCCACTGATTAAAACAATTCCATTGGAAATTGGTATGTGTCATATAGGATTGGAGGAATGAATGAATGAATGATATTAATAACAGGGTTTATTGGAGGTCTCTCATTCATAGCATCATCATAAGCCAAAGGCTATTTGGTGGCACATAAGCATACCAATAATGAATAGAATTTCATTATGTTTGCTTTAAAAGTTAAAACAAGCAAACAACATTTCTGCTAAAACCTGAATTATATGGAAGATGTTAGAAGCTGCAACACAATTTTAACAACAGATGGAAGGGTGATATGTAAGTTGTACCCTTACCTTAAAGCCAGTGTGGTGTTGTGGTCTGAGCATTAAACTACAACTCTGAGTTCGAATTCTTGCTCAGCCATGGAAATCCACTAAGTGACCTTGGACAAGTCACACTCTCTCAACCTCAAAGAAAGGCAAGGGCAAAACCCCTCTGAACAAATCTTGCCAAGTAAACCCTGCAATAGGTTCCCCTTAGGTTCTCCATAAGTCGGAAACGAATTGAAGGCAACAACAACAACCCTTACCATATTTGTCAAAATTGTGTTTGTCCTGCAAAACTCCCAGATGGACTGAGGGGGGAAAAATCACCATACATATACAACATTTCAATTGGTTTTAAAATATGATCAGGAAAATTGAGTCAAGGAAAATGCAGTGTTGAAATACTACACTTAAAGAAAATCTATACTTTAATCTTTAGGGGTGGAAACAAATTAACTTATTTACTACATGAACAGTTTCCTCAATTTAATATCAATCTTTAGAAGGAACACCAACCTGTCTACACTGAAAAGGAAGAAGAATAAAGGATTAGATAAATATAAAATTAAAATTACAGACAAAAATAGGAAGGAAGCTTCTTTAAAGTAAGAGATCTATGATCTATGTAGTTCATTATTTTTAACTTGGACTAGCAGTGGAAACCCTGATGCTCTTCCCTCTGTATGCTAACCAGAATTGACTATGATTAATTTCCAAAATCAAATGGAAAATCAAAATCAAGTGAGATGCGTGTATTCAGGGTCATTACTGTGGTGAAATGGACCACATTCCAGAAAGAAAAAAACAACACTGTTTATTGGAAGTAGTTTGGTTTAGCTCACTGCTTAGGCTATGTGTGTGCCTGGTCTTTCATGTGTTAATATAACATGCTAAGACATCTGGTATACAACAGTGGATGATTCTTTCCCACAACTCTTATGAATATCATCTTAACATAATCCTTCTTGTCTGGACAGAAATGGTCAAACAGCAAAAATCAAAAATAATAAGCAATACTTAGGAAGTAGTAAGCAATAATAATATAATTCATTATCTTTTCCTTAAAACTGATATTAACATAAAATTTTAAGACAGGTGGTTTACCGTTAAAAGAAAAACATGCCATGAAGAAAAAATGTGCTAGCTTCCTAGAACACAAGAACTCAAGATTTCTTTATCAGGATCTTTTTATCGGAGGAGGGGGGAATTCTGCTGCTTCAGCAATCACACTTGGATAACAACAAAACTTGTTATAGTCTAAACCCAATGTTACTCCTACCTAGAGAAGACCAACCAATGGGACTTAAGTTTGTTGCAGTTAGTATGAACTCATTCATTCAGTGCTTCTAATCTAGGTAGGTTTCAAAGAAATAGTGCTTTCTTGCAGAATAAGGCAGATGGAAGGGAGGGACAAAAAGAAATGTAGTTTGTGAATTATTTCCATCAGATGTGTGAAGTGGGCTCAACAGAACTTTATGCCAAATAAAACCTGTTTGTCTTTAAAGCAGAGGCGCACAATTCTAGAGTAGATGAGGGCCCTTTTTTCACCCTCACAACCCCCTGGTGGGGTGCTTTCACACATCTACACTGACTACTGTAAAGATCTGAAAGACCTGCATCACTTCATCCAGCCATTTGAAAATTTTGAGCAAGAGACACAATTTCTACCTTTCTGGATTCTATTACACTCTAACCCACTCCCACAACTATATAAATATCCTTTTTAACCTGAGGCTTTAAAAGCATTCCGTACCACATCTGCAGAAGTGGGTTTATACCCATGAAAGCTCATGCTAAAATACAAGTTAGTCTGAAAGGTGCTGCTACATTTCTTTTTTTCTCTCCCCCCACCTTCCTTCCTCCTTTTAAATCTAGGTACAAATAACATTGTATTTGGCAAATGAAACTATATGGTTTGTTTTAGGAGAAGGAGGCTAATGTGGGAGGTGCAAGTGGAAAACAATGGTAGTATACCTGAGCATTAAAAAGGCAGATGCTGCTTGCTATTAGCAAGTCTTTTAGAATTTTGCAGAACATGATGTTATAGCCCTCAGTGCTGTTGTTAAAGAGGTGTGGTCATACAACACTTTTTAAGTGGTGAATGTAGCCAAATGGATTTCTAATTTCCCCAAAGTCAACTATATCAACTTTTGCAAAATACCCACTTACATATATCCCCCCAATTAAAACCCAGTCCCACATCTCCCCTGTTTAAAACCCATCCCACGGGGACCTGTCTACACAGCTCAATTTTTTTTATCCCCCAGGCCAAAACTGCCATGCAGCATTTCCATCTTCATTAATATATAGAATGAAAGCTACACTTGTGTATTGTTAAAAACAACTCAGAGTTGAACATGATTGCGTCATAAAGATATGAGTCTTTACTGTGTGGTACTCGGTATAATATTTCATAAATCGACAATATTAAGACACTCCATGAGGTCTAGTAGATCAGGGTGGACCATGAGTGAGGTCAGATGGAGGTCACTAGGATCTATGGAAGGCATCATGGAAAACTACCAGAAGACACACCCAAGGAAGGATTAAGCAAAGCACTCAGTAAACAGAGCCATCAAGGTGAAATGTTCTTATCCCCTCTTGGGCACCCTTGGTGATGAGTCATATCACAAAGAAATGACCAGAACAACCATTATTCCCAGAAAGCCTTTCCTCACACCTTTCCTATTCCACAATATGGAGGTTGTCATAAAGCCATCAATTCCAATATCTCAGCCAGTAACAGCTATCAGCAGAAACATAGTTTCTTTTATTTAATGGTGGGAAACCCATCTATGCTTTCTTTTAAACCCAAACACCCCTTCAGGACACAAAACATAGTATAAAAATTAGTCCCCAAACAATAGCCATGTGTGCCACAGCTGGACACTGTCACTCCATTTGGATCGCTGTGCCACCTTCCAGTCAAAATCTGAGTCTTCTCCACTGCACAAAACTCTACTCTTCTGGACTGATAATTATTGTCCATACTTCCCGAATCTATTCTTCTATCCAACCTTTCTATCTTAACTCTTTGATAGCCTTGTGTGGTCTTTGTGAGTGTGTGCGTGCATGCGTGTGAATGCATCTGTGCTATTTTCATATAAAACCCATTTTATTTCACTTTAACTCTGAATCTCTGAAGTTAGTACTGGTATATATAGGTGCAAAGGTCCCACAAGTTACCCAACATCTCACAGCCATTCATTTGAGCTATTATAATCCCCCCAATTAATAACATAAATTTGGCATCACGAGTGGTTTCCCACAAACCCCCACCATTTGGGGTAACAGTACTGGAGAATTATATCCAAATTTTGGGGATTTGCAGTATGTCTATAAATATTAAAAAGGAAAGGACTACAGAAAAGAAATAGAAAAAGGGGGAAAGTATATTGCAAAAATTGAGAATTTTAGAGACATTTGAAAAAGAGAGAAATACTAAAAATCAGCACACAGCTAACTGATTCTCTTTCATCAAAATAAAACCAACAATTATCTTTTCATTAATGTAAACTTTCTTTTTTTCCTCAACAACTGTACTAATTCAACATGGTAGAAGACAACTAGAAGAACAAGTTACTAAATTTTACACAGAATTTTACAAAGCTGGCTTGGAATGGAAGATAGTAGATTGCCTTACAGAGCATCCATCAGTCCCATTTACTAAGGGATGGGCAACTGTGTGGTGACCAGGGACCAATCCCCCCAAAGATTCCTGTATAGGCCATACATACATAGCAAGGCCAAACACCTATGTTTTCCTCTGCAGACCTCCCTAAAAAAACAAGACTTCCTATTGCCATTTTGAGAGGGACTACAGTGGAAAGCACAGGTATTTGGGGATAGTAGGGAACTTGTGTGGCCTGGGGTCAAAAATTGCCTGAAAAAAAAGGGGGGGTTGGGAAGGGTTTGGAACACTGGTGGGGGGATTCAGGTGCTACAAAAATGGGGTCCAGGGGCCTCAGGCAGCCCATGAACCACATTTGCCCATGCTTGATTTAGAGCAATATTTACAACACTGGCAATCAGATGCTCTCCAGAAAGTGAAGCAGGAATCTAAAGATGTTATCTGGAGATGCTAATGCTATATTGAACTTGGAATCTTTTCTAGATAAAGCTATGCCCTTAGCAAACTGGGTTAGCTGGGGTCGTTTAACATAGTTAAGAGCTAACCTAGTTTGCAAAGGTCAGACAACACAGCCAAATGTGGCTAATCAAAAGTGAAAGTGAACATGAAAATGAAAGCTACCGAACCTCTTGTCTATCTGCACATGATCAAGAGATGGGGAAGTGCATAAGTTCTCATCTCACTACATCATATCTTAGTTTGATCAAATACAGCCAATAATTTCCAGTGCTGTTTCAAAACATATAGCATTGATGGGTAACAAGAATTTAGCAGCGACTTTTTCAAATTCTCAAGTTCTTGTATTAGAATCCAAGTTTTTTTTTTTTTAAATCTTGCATTCCAAGTGAATGAACATGATTTGGTACATGAAAAACTAACATAAGCAATCAGCTGGATTAGAATCCCACGGGGGGGGAAAATACTGGGTGTCAAAAGCCCCTTACAGCAATCTGCAAGAGAGAAATAAATTAATCAAACTGTCAAACTAAGAAGGCTGGGTTTGACCTCCTTCTGATCTCATTATTTCTCTATTACCCTTTTTAAAAACATCTTCTTACAAAGATCACTAATTGAAGATTATGTGGAAGGGAATCACACCTCTCCATCACTGTGGTAACTTTGACTCATTTGTCATTCTAATAATTCATTTCTATCCTTTTCTGAACAGACAAAGACACTAATGGACTATCATTAGTTAAAAAGGCAATTTTTCCATCTAATTGCACTCATTAAATACTCCAATTGGTCAACTGGAAAAGCAATAGTTTCAATATTTAATCATATCAAAGTAATAATGAAACACTGCTTCCAAAGACAACTGGCAACATATATGAGAGTGCTTTACAATATCTCATTCACAACAGGTATCATTCATATCTTATTAAAATCAACAGCAAAACTCGCACTAGTTTCAGTGGCCTTTGATTGTACCCCACTGACAATCTATTTTGAACTAATTAACTTCTTGTAATATCTGTAGAAATTCACAGATCCAAAAATGAGCAAACTATATTAAATTAATCAGATAAGGTGACCAGATCTGAAATCATTTTAAAATGTGATGGTCCAAATGTCTCTTCAAAATGAATTACAATGTGGTGATTCATACAGAGGTATGTTTTTCAATACATTGTTTTCAATACTTTTTTTTTTTACTAAGTTTCCTTTAAGACAGAAAATCAATGGGCCCTTCAAAAGTAAAAAATGGCTAACACACACAAGGTATATTTTATGTCAGTGGGCTGAGAGGCAATATATAAATGTTTTACATAAATAAATAAATAAATAAATAAATATAAGCACAGACAACTCAGGTAAAAAAAATGCTCTTCTGTGTTAATAATGAGGAAGCTTTTTTAAAAAAGGAAGATGATTTTACAGTTGAGAGACAGATGTTGATAGACAGAAAATTGTATGGATGAAGGAAGATGGCAGGAGCAGAAAGACATGAGTAGGAGGACATGAATAGTTTGCAGGAAAACCTAGGTTCGGGAGAAAACACGACACAAATTCAATAAATTCCCTGAACTGTGAAATTTAAATATGTAGGCTATGCATGGGCATTGCTAGAATCCTAAGGATCAAGCAGAGTTGGCAACCAGAGTTTCTAATAGTTGTTCTTTCAACCATTATATTACTCAATATAGTCTAGTACTTGAGTTGCCCTGGCACATTGGCCCATCCCAGACTTTGTAGCAATCTCAGTCCAATTAGTAATGACCTATCATATTAGAGAACAAACATTATGCCAATGCATACACGTCATACTCCCTTTTTTGGGGTACTTTAATTCAATATTTCCAGATTTTCTTCAACCTCTCTTTATTATATTGTCTGAAGTGGTTAAATCTCAAAATTAGGATTTTAAGCCACTTCTTTTAACTGGATGAAATAGGAAACTTCTTGCTGTTTACCGTTTTCTTATTATAATTAATTTAATTATCTCCTTCTTCTCAAAACTGGAAGTCAATCCAGCTTTCAAATATTAAAATAAAGGTAAACACACATTAAAAAGATATAGGTAAAAAGATACAGAAAGGAATTCTTACAATTCAATTAAAACTATTTAAAACAAACCCATTAAAAAGGCAAAAAAGTTTTTTAAAATTAGTAAAATAATACACTATAAAAAAGCCCTTGCCTATGTTAGAATCATAGAATCATAGAAGTGTAGAGTTGGAAGAGACCACAAGGGCCATCCAGTCCAACCTCCTGCCATGCAGGAAATCATGATCAAATCATCCCTGACAGATGGCCATCCAGCCTCTGTTTAAAGATCTCCAAGGAAGAAGACCCTACCACGCTCTGAGGGAGTGTGTTCCACTTCTGAACAGCTCTTACTGTCAGAAATTTCCTCCTATGTTGAGGTGGAATCTCTGTTCCTGGAGCTTGCATCCATTGTTCCATGTTCAAGTCTCTGGAGCAACAGAAAACAAGCTTGCTCCATCCTCAATGCGACACCCCTTCAAATACTTAAACAGGGCTATCATATCACCCCTTAACCATCTTTTTTTCCAGGCTAAACATACCAAGCTCCCTAAGTCTTTCCTCATAAGGCATGGTTTCCAGACCTTTCACCATTTTAGTCGCCCTCCTCTGGACACGCTCCAATTTGTCAATATCCTTTTTAAATTGTGCAGTTGGAATACAAAATTGTTCACGTGGTAGCTGAAGGACAACAAGGAGGGAACCATCCTAGATTAGCGATGGAAAGAATATTAAAAAATATTTGGGGGGAGAAATGGTCAAAAAACATGTTTCAAGAAACCCCAACGACTACAATCCTGGACTAGAAAACATGAGTCAAGAAAACCTGATGCTTATAACCCTGGACTGACAAGAACGTCTGTAGTTGGGAACTTATTCTGTGCAAAATATGCATGTATTTAGTTTGCATAGAAAATCACACTTTCTGCACTGGAGAAAAGCCTGTGCAGAAAATCCTGTTTTCTGTGCAAAACAGAACATTGGTACTTACTGTGAAGGTTCCTTTTCTGCAATACTGGGTAGGGAATCCTTATGTTGGGTATCCTCCCAGGCACTTCTGTATCTTCCAATGAACTTCTAAGGCAAGGTGTAAATCATCTTATCCACCCTAAGTGGGAGATCCAGTCCGCTCCCCTCGTGATCAAATAAAAAGCTCTTAGCAGACACCAAAATACTACCAGTGGCTCTCAAATACAAAAAAACCCACCTTCAAGTCCACCAGTCTCAAAGGTTCAAAGGGATCCTCTGAACCAGATCCAGATTACTCTTCTCTCTGTTGATGACAAACCCGTGAAACTCCAGACAATACATGATGACCCACACATCATCCCTGCCTCTCCTCAGGGAGGGTGAGGAGACCAGCAGGTTGGAATATGAGTAATGTACCCCACACATCCTCCGAGGCACCACCAAGGCCACCAACACCTTTGTAAACATCCAAGGGGAGGCTGACAGACTGAACAGCAGGGCCCTGTACTGGTGATGGTCCTCCAGATAAGCAAACCTAAGGTACTTGCTGTGAACAAGGTGTACCAGGATATGCAAGTACACCTCCTGGAGGTCAAGGGATGTCAGATAATTCCCTCTCTTGCACCCCTTCAAGAACTGATCTTAGGGCTTCCATGTGGAATTCTGCTTGAGTATGAACTAATTCACTCTGCAAAGGTCCAGTATCTAAAGGTCCCTTGTTTTTCTTCAGGACCAAGAAGAGAACTGAGTAGGACCCCAAAAATCTCTGAATGAGGAGGCACTAGGTCTATAGCTTTTATTTGAACTAGGTGGTCTATGGCTTGAAGCATTTGTGGGCGCTCCTCCTGTGAGACTGAACAAAGAAATCGAGGGGTCTTCCTTCCAAAAAAAATTCTTTATTGACATATCAATATTAAAATGATACAACACAACATCAGCTATTACACAATAGTTTCATTCCTCAACCATACATTCCACAAAATACAAAAACCCCAAAAGACACAACAGCATAACATAAAAAACCAAAACAAAACCCAACGAATTCATAATTTAAAAATGACTTCCTATTTCCTTTCCCTTGACATACTGAGGGGCTTTCAAATGAAATCTATGGTATAACCTTCATTCATAGTTCTACACATCCAGGAATTAGGAGAAGTCAGTTCCCAGTGATGGCCAAAATATTGGAGATGTGCCTCCACTGGGATCTGTCCCAAGTCAGAAGGACTGTCTTAATCTCCTACTGTTCACTGTTTAAAGAAATTGATCCCTTGTTAAACCCTGAAGATTTTTGCTCCCTAGCCTGTAGTTTGGGAGAATTCCAGTTAGATCTGAAAGATCTGAACTCCCACTGGCTGAATTGATATATAGGGATGAAAGAACTGAATCCCAGACTAAAATGTTGTTGTTGTTATTTTATTTCTATAGCACCATCAATGTACATGGCATTTTACAAGAAAAAGAACAACAAAACAGTTCCCTGCCCTCAAGCTTAGAATCTAATGAAGACATGATACAAAAGGAAAGGGGATAGGAAGAGGAAGGGATTAAGTATAGCATTCTCTTTACTTCCTTTGCAGCAAGGGCAATGGCAGCTGGGATGGAGGGAGAGCCGTTCTGCTTCTGGGCCAAGAGAAAACAGAACTCTACCTGCCTTTCCTTCTCTCCTTCAATGGTTTATTTTCCTCTTTTATTTGTCACTGATGCTTTTTTAATCTTTGATTTTGACAAACATGTCATCCAAAGCATCACCAAACAATATAGTGCCTTTAAAAGTGCAAATAGCCAAATTAGCCTTAGGTTGGTGCCAGCATTCCAATGTTTCAACTGAAGTTGGCGCTGGGTTGCAACACCAGCCGCCATGGCCCTGGAGGCAAATTGAACAGAATCTAGATTGGCACCAGCCATAAAGGTAGATGCTTTTGCTAATTTATTGACACCTTATCCGAGCTTAGTCTGCTCTCCGTGGATCAGAGGAAGATCCATGGAGATTAGCCCACCTGCTATTAGCACACCTAATAGCAGCCCTAGCAGACAAGGAAGTCACCAAAGCAGCTCAGACGGCAAGATCAGCAGCCTCATGAGACCTGCACACAAAAGACCTTCAGCTATTTATCCTCAGGATTTTTTGGGTTGTCATCCCCATCCCTAGGGAAAAGGGTGCCTGAAAACAGCCCTGCCACAGGAGCATCAATGAGAGGTAGCTTCAATTTCCCTATGACCACATGAGGTAAAGAATAAAGGTGTTTAGTATAGGGAGGAGCTGTCCTGGTCAAACCTTGGAGAGACCACGCCCCTTCCATAACATCCACAATAACTTCTAGAAAAGGTGCTACGCAGGACTCAAGCTTAGCCTTTGATCTGATTTCTGGTACCCCTTCAGATGTACCAACAGACACCTGGCTACTACAAGTTAAAACCAGAGTCTTTTTCAGCTTCTTGAGAAGGATAGGAAACTCCTCTGATTCAAATAGATGAATAGAAACAGGCTCTAGAGAGAAATTACTCACATCTGGGGATTACTCTCCCTCTTCCTTATCCAAAGCAACTGGAGAGACCAAAGCCTCAGATTCCCTCAAAGAAGTGACAGACAAAACATGTCTTCTCTTTTTCTTAGACTTGGGAGCGGGAGAAACCACCACACGAGCTCCTCAATCATGCTCTCCCCTTCCTTACAAGAGGAGGAAGACTTGGAGGAACAACACCTTTTTGAGTTCTTTGCATGTTTCTGGCCTCTAGAGGGCCTCTCCTTAGAAGAGGAGGAAGACTTGGAGGAACAACACCTTTTTGAGTGTTTTGCATGTTTTTTTTTCTCTGCAGCCACTCACCACTGGACCCGTGTTGTCCTTTTTGGTGCCTAAATCCTTCACTCCCAAATTGTCCATCTTCTTGGGAGGCCTCCATGACCACCACAGCTTCCCCCATGCCTCTGACCCCTGGAAAACCACTGCCCGACATGATATTGGGGAGCTCTAATGACAGAGCTCTAGGGGCAGGGTCTGCCCTTCAATCATGCGAGGCAGGAGAGAAGTGGAGGTGTCACAAACACTCACCTGTGCTGTCTAAACCATGATTTTTTTTCTTTGTTACTGTGTGTATCATTGTAATGCACCTCTGTTCCCTCTGTGGCTGAAGAAGAGTGAGCATCTGATCTCCCAGTAAGTGTAGGTCAGTCCCCCCAATAAGCATAGTTGGATTTAGCCTCTGCCACTGCCCAGTCATCCCCCAGCCTCCTCATCTTGTTATTTTTGTAGTCATCTGGATAACTTGTTCTGCAATCATATTTTATAGATTTATGTTTATTATTCCTTCCTCCCTTCTGTGCGTGCTTATGTATACACTTGTTTTAATTGTAGGCCTTTGGCAGGATGCAATGTTTTGTTTTGTTTTTTTGCTTGCTTTAATATAAAGCTTTTTTTAATGTAAAGCAGCACACACATAGCCTTCCACCCTTCTGTAGGTTGTTAAAATGAGTACCCAGCTTGTTGGGGCAATTAGCTAATACGTTGCAAACTGCTTAGAGAGTGCTTTGGCACTGAAAAGTGGTATAGAAATAGAAGTGCTAGTGCTACATAGATGGCACTATATAAACAAACAACAATACATGCATGATCCTTCCCCCTAGCAATACATCCCCATTAAGGCAGAAAAACTGGAATAAAACAAGTAGAGTTCTCTTAAAGAGAAAAGAGGCAACTCTGTCCAAAATAGCTCACAAGGCCAGAGTGAAGCAAAGCTCTGTGATTGTTGATGTGAGGCAGGGTGGAACTGGGGTGAGAATCTATTTCTCCCACTTTGGGTGGATAAGATTATTGACATTTCAAAAATGTGTGGGATGAGCAAGACCTAACATAAGGATTGCACCCGACACTGCAGGAAAACAACCATGTGGAAATTATACACAGAATAAGTCTTATTCTGAGAAAAAATATGTATACGTTTATTTTGCATAGAAAACCATACTTTCTGCACAGTAAACAGCATTTTCTGTGCAGATAAGGCTGTTTTCTGTGCAAAACTACCACATGTGAATTTTGCACAGAATAAGTCCCAGGTTGCAGATTGTCTTTGAAAACTGTACAGTTTTCAAACACTTTTTTGTAGTAGGAAGAAAATTGCTAAAATTATTCATTACTTCCTTAAAGAAGAAAATTAATGAATAATTGCATCCCTATCCTAGCCTCCCATGGGTGAAAGTTCCATTTTTTGTAGTAGGAAGAAAATTGCTAAAATTATTCATTGCTTCCTTAAAGAAGAAAATTAATAATTGCATCCCTATCCTAGCCTCCCATGGGTGAAAGTTCCAAAGCCTGGGAGCAGCTACTGGGAAAGACCGCTTCTGCAATCCCATCAAATGTGTCTGTGAAAGGAAATCAGACTCTGAGAAGAACTTATAGCTCAGGCAAGCTCACAGAGGAAAATCCAATCCTTTGGGATGGCCTGGACACCAGCCATATAGGTCATCACCAGTACTTCAGATTGTCCCAGTAGCCAATGGAGACATTTTTAACAAAGGAGTAGTGCAGTTTCTGTAACCTAGCCTAGTTTTTTTTTTGGGGGGGGCACCTGAAGTTTCTGAGTACTTTTCAACGGCAGCCCCAACAGACACACACACAGACACACGCACACACAAATGATACACTAATTCTGCTACAGGCTAAATTACCATTCATGGCTCAGACATACTGAGAAAATACACTTTTATCCTGAAATGACTTTTAAACAATTCTTTGTTTTGAACTGCACAAAAAAAGTCTGAATAGAAAAGTAGGGAAGAATCATGCTGTCACAACCTTTGTTTTTGGTATGATAAAGTATTGCTTGTTGGAATAAACTTGCTACCTATATTCAGAACCATTACATCAGAACCGAGGTTCTCTTTACTCAGAGTAAAGTACACACTGTGGTTGGGTCAGATAATTCTATCTAAGAAAGAATGGAGGGAATACGTGAGTCTGCTGTTCATGTTAATTTTATTGAAGCAATAATACCTTGGTCAATTCTGATAGTGTTAACTCCTTTATCAATATTCTCAGTGATTAGTAGCATCTTAATGAAAACTGCTCATTAGTATTGCTTATTATGATACACTAGCAAAATAATTCCTATTACGATACATGGGGTGTGCACAGAACATGAGCTTGTATGCTACAAGTAGCCATTGGAGATGCACAATGAACATGCTCTTTCCCTTCAATGGATTCCTTAAGATTCCATTATCATGCAAGGTAGGTAGCTCTGGCCTCATTAAAACAATTTTTCAAACCAACATATTTGCCACCTCCAAACATTAGTGATTGGCTACCATATCAAAAGAACAGCACACGGCAAAGGAAAGATTCAGGTAGGCTTAGGAAGAGACAGCCCCGGTGACTCCAACCACTGAGAGTCAAGACTGTTCCAATCATCATAGTATGCATTCAATTTTTGTCCATTCATATCCTTCACAGGGCTTAAGGTAAAATGTGTAACTAATGTACAATCTAAGCAGTGACCAGAGCCAGACCAGCTTAATTGTGGTACTACTATTATTATCACAGTTGATTCCACATCATGCTTTTCTTCATCACAGACCCACCTCTTCATCCCCACAGAACTCTTAAGGAGTCACAGAGAACACAAACAAAGATTGGGAACTGCCATGTATTATATAGATATGATTCTACCAAGTATATACTGATCTTGCAATCACCATTTATTATGGGAGATAGAGTGTGTACGTGTGTAAGCTCACTAAGTCCAATGCCCATACTGAGGATTGGGAATAACAATTGGATAGAGGCCTTAAGAAGAGCTGGATACAGTACGGACCCCCGTATCCATGGGGGATTGGTTCCGGGCCAAGGGGGAGGGAGGGCGAAGGGAGAGGGAATCTCATCTCCCCCTTCCCCTGGGAGGGCTCCTGTAGTGGCGGCGGGGTAGTGGATGGTGTTTGCAGATTTCACCATCTGCGGATAATAGCAAACACCATCCACCACCCCACCGCCGTTGCAGGAGCCCTCCCGGAGGAAGGGGGAGATGAGATCCCTCCCTCTTCCCCCCTTCACTCCCACAATCACTGCCAGGAACCCTCCCAGGGGAAGGGATGGGACAGGTGAGATCCCTCCTCCCTCTCCCTTCACCCACCGTCACCAACCACAGATAATTGAATCCGCTGTTAGCAAATCAGCAGATACAGGGATGCTACTGTATAGGCTTCAGAAAGAAAATATGGCATATCACCAAGAAAGATTCTTAGTAGCTGATAAGTTGAAAATAGTTTGTCCTCCAAAATTATATTAATGGACATCCAAATTTTGGGGGGCATATATATGGAGTCACACACACCTGGGAGGGTTCTCCTCCAAAATTATATTAATGGACATCCACATTTTAGGAGCCATATACATGGAGTCACACACAGCTGGGAGGGTTCTAACAGGCTGAGCAGTACTTTTTATGCATTAAAATATTTGGGAATGAGGGACTACCAACTCCTACCATTTCTGACCACTTACAATGATAGTTAGAATTCTTAAGAAACATTTTGATGATTAGAAAGAATTGTTATATGCATATATAACAGCCAAAAGGAAGATTGGAAGTCACTTTTACTTCTTTTCTTTTTTCTTTTTTGCCTTTTTCTTTCTTTACTTTTGTTTTATATTTTTAAAATTTTCCTTTAAGGTATTTCAGTCTTCTATCTTTTCTTTGTTTCTAATCTTAGTCAGTTTTAATGTATTTTAAAGCTTTTAATAAAAATATTTTTTTAAAAAAAGATAGAAAAGTAAAAATAAAAAATAAATTTGATAGAATATGACACTGAGACAAGAAGTGCACAAATGCTGTAAACAGACTGAGTGCAGGTAACAAAATGGCACTGCTCTATATAATTGAAAAATGCAGTATTAAGGAAGCACTCTTAATAAAGCACCTAAAAGCAAGGTATGCATGTATGTATATATATATATATATATATATATATATATACACACACACACACATACCCTTTCTAAAAGAATTAGAAGCATTTTTCTGATCTTCAGTTCCCTTTCTCAATATCCTTAATGCAAGACCAAACACAAAAGTCAAGATTAAACCCATCCAAAGAGAATATAAAGTTTAATGAACATAAAAAGTAGGAGCTGGACAAATTTTAATCTATCTGACCATGTGAACTCCCAGTTGAATCTTAAAGTGTTTGTACACAGTCTTCCGAGAGACAATATACTGCATGAACTGTACCCAAGGCTCTTACATTCATTTGAGTGCATAAATTCCTGAACTAAATCATAGTAAATTAATATACTGTTATTGTATTTTCAAATGTGCCCTGCAACCATGTTGCACAAACAATGCTTAGTTCATTGGTATCATTTACGTTCATTAAAAAATAAAACATTCTCATCAGTCTCTGAATGCTGATTTTTGAGTTGCAAACACTCATATTTCCCATGTGTGAGGAAAAGGTATAATATCTTTTCTTGGGTGTATTCATTGCTCCAAACTTCATACATATTTAGAGAATGAAAATAAAATGGAAGACATTTTATTTCTTGTATTAGGAAATAATATGTTTTACTCATTAAAGCCTCAAATATAAATGCCATAAACCATGAAATTACCTTTGAGCCTTGACTGAAATAACCAGTTCACAAATAAATGATCCATGCAGAGAGAAAATAGAAGATTAAAATAATAAGACAAAGTTACATTTTTATTTCAGGGATCAAAAAAACACAACCAACAACCCAAAAAACAAACATCAGAAAATCATCAGGGCTCTCATCCACATAGATATTCTATTTAATCTTACAACCTGATTATTATTATTTTTTCTGTGTTATTTGAAAGCATTAACTGCTGTATTTGCCAGTTTGCATTTCAATGGTATCATGTATTCATGTCCCAAGAAATAAAACTCTGAGAACTTTCTGTTACTAAGTGAGCCCTCCTAAGCAGCTATCCCTTCACTTCTTGCAAAGCGATTAAAGTGTCCTTCCCAATGATGCTAATATTTTGGAATGGAGTTCAGTTTGAGGTTCCCCCCCCCCCAAAAGGGCAAGTCCCCAAATAAGCTGAGGGTTCTTGCTTGTACTGTCACAGCTCGCAATTGCATGGTAACTGAGATTTGGAATTGTGAACTTTTTTTTACTGTCCTGTTTCATAATTATGATTTTCTTATAAGATGCTCTGATGGCTTTGTTTACCTTTGTTGTCACAGCTGCACATTCTGAGATTCCTAGGTGTTGGAAGACTGGAGAGCTTGCAATGAACAATTGGTGGGGAAGAGTTCGGGGTACTTGGCTTAGAGTAAAGCTTTCAAACACTACAAGGTCCTTCCAAGGACATAAAGGACAGAACACCTTTACTGAAGAAAGATTTCTTTTCATTGAGTTCATTAATATAAACTCATATCAACTGAGACCACGTCCGCACCACGCTGGGATCTGGAAGGATATTTTACATGCTGTTATGTCCATATCTGCTAAGGAAGATTCTACTCCCTCCCTAGCCTCTTAGTGTTACAGTCCACTGATTGTTGAGAATTAGCGACACATGTATATTCTGTTGACTATATCAATTTTGTTAAATTAGTAATGAATTTTATTATTAACATATATTGAATAATATAAATAAAAGTTATTTTGAAAGATGCTCTGATGACTAAGGTGTCATCAAGAAGGTGTGGTATAAGTCTTAAGAATTTTTTTTTTTAAATCTAATTAAGGATAATACCAAGCCATGATATGGCTGTTGGGACTATGGCTCAAGCAACTGCCTCCCCTCTTCTCACTTTCACTTTTTGTCATCCAAAATCAGATGAAATCAGTTAGATCAACATTTTCATTCTGGTGTCTGACAATAGCCAGACACCAGACATTTTCATTCTGGTGTCTGACAATTCATGGTGTCTGCAGTGGCAGCCCCTTCCCTGGTCTGGGACTGGCCACATGTCTTCTCATAGAGGTGGGACAAGGGATCCCCTTCTTCTGCCTGTCCGCCCTTCTGTAGCCTTTCAAGTCTTATTCCTTGTGGCTGTATGAGAGGGAAGAACAATATTTCAATGAGAGGTAAGTCATACCCAGCAGCAGAGGGTGTGGAGGTCTCTTCAACAGAAGAGGATCTAGCCATGTCTGTCCACTTTGCCACAAGCAGAAAAAGGGGGAAATCAGGATGGAAAGAAACTTTTTTCTTTCTTTTTTTTTAGCAAGAGGGGAATAGGTAATGAAGAACAAAGAGGCAGGGCGGGAAGTGCAAAGAGGAGATCTCAGAGCCATGAAATGATCTTATAATCACCATTTAGACCAAGGAACGGGAGAGGTTACTCCTCCTAATGAGGCATTCCTCAAACTCTACTTCCTGCCTTCTGGAGTAATGGGGAGGAGCAAACCACTTCAGGGTGTTTTCTTTCTCCATCGCTGGAAAAGTAGCCCAAGACATATGAGGGGCAGCAGACTGGGGAAAGTTGATTTAACTGAGCTGTAATGTCCCAAATAGTCAAACTTGTGCAGAAGCTCATATGAGTTCACTGTTCACACAACAGTTTTGTAGATACCAGGAAGAAGACATGCTGGCACACAGGTGGTATGTACACCTGAACCAGGACATTGGGTCATCCATCATGTAGAGTACACCATATACATGTGGAACCTTTCCGGCAGCCTCTAAGAGAGTAATTAACACACCCCACATGAATGTCAAACAGAAATTAAATACATCCAACCATCACTTTATATCCTACCCTTTTTCCCAAACTGAAACTCAAGCCAGCTTACAACAGAGAGAAAATTACATAGTAATTACACACATTACATAGTAAAAAAAAAAATGGTTAAAAACATACAAACGTTGAGATTAAAACAGTATTAAACTAACAACAGCATTAAATCCATTTCAAAATATTACAGTTGTCCCCCGGTATTCATGGATTTGGTATCCACAGATTTAAGTATTCACGGCTTGAAAATATTATTTAAAAAATAATAAATCAAAAAAGCACACCTTGATTTTGCCATCTTATATAAGGGACACCATTTTGCTATGCCATTACATATAATGGGACTTGAGTATTCACGGATTTTGGTATCCATGGGGGTTCCTGGAACCAAACCCCAGTAAATATGAAGGGACAACTGTACTTTAAAGCAAAGATCAAAGCAGTACAACACCAGCAAAAGCCCTTCTTGTATAAAACAATTCTCAAAGACTTCCTGGAATAAAAAAGGTCTTCACTTGCTGCTGAAAAGTCAGCTAAGAAACAGCCACCCGACCCTCCCTAGGAAGTGAGTTCCAAAGTCTGGGAGCAGCCACACAGAATGCCCTCTCCTTTGTTGTCAACCCTTTGTTGCTTGTTTTCTGCTGCTCCAGATACTAGGACATGGAGCAATGGGTTCAAACTAAAGGAAAAGAGATTCCACCTAAACATTAGGAAGAACTTCCTGATAGTAAGAGCTGTTCAGAAGTGGAATACACTGCCTCAGAGTGTGGTGGGGTCTCCTTTTTGGAGGCTTTTAAACAGAGGCTGGATGGCCATCTGTTGGGAATGCTTTGACTGTGTATTCCTGCATGGCAGGGGGCTGGACTAGATGGACCTTGTGGTCTTTTCCAACTCTGTGATTCTATGATTCTATATATAGTCCCCCTCCACCAAACTGATTCCATAGAGAAAGGTGTGTGTGTGAAACTGAATATTTACACTTGCCTACAACACTTTATTGGATACTTCTGAAGGTTATCAAATATACATAATGTTCTCTGAAACATACTTAATCTATATCTCCAGCCCACTTGTCAGGATCGGTCCCTGGTGTGACCTGTTCCTGCCAATTTCAGTGCTTTCTTGTAACCTGGCTTATGAATGTGTTTTCATTTCTTTATGCTTGTTAACAAGTGTTCTGTGGCAACAATGGAGGGGAATATAACAATTGCTAATGGGAATGGGGAGAAAAGCCTGCAGCTGCAAAATTGGCTTGGGAAAAATGGGATGGACGTGGTATGGGAAGAGGAGGTCAGGAGATGATGGATAACCAATCGTATTGAATCCTGCCAGATTTCATAGAATGCAATATGCTTTTATTATACAGTCTGCCCTCTAGGTTTCAATTCTGAGCAACAACCTTGAATAGTACGCTTTCTGGATTTGTGTGCCAATAAAGTTTTCTGATCAATTCTGAAACTTCTGGTCACTCCATCTGGGAATGGAAGTACATGACAGCACTCACCCCCACCCCAAAATACAACTTTGTTTGGTATTATCTCCAAGCTTCTCTCAGCCAGAGAGGAATGCTGGATGTGTTCTAAATGTCTTGACAGGTGACCATCATGAGTTGCCCTTAACCATGACCTCAAAGCCTCTGCAACTGGCAGGAGGTTCTGTGATGAGTAGGAATGAATCAGTGTAAAGAGTTTCCTTCTTATAGTGTTCTCTTGTTCTCAGTACTGGCCATGAAAAAAAAAAAGCTCCATTAAAAAGGCTATTGTAACAACCTGCAGTGGATAAACATTCAAGACAATTTAAGGATTCCCTAATTGAGTTGTAACCACTGGCTGTGCTCAACAGATTAACCACAAATATGCTGCTCTCCTGAACTGCTGCCAAACTCTGTGAGCTGCAGTTTAAACAATATAGCACTGCAGCCATGAACAAAAAAAGAGGGAACTAAAATAAAAATCAGGTATGAGCCCCCCCCCAACAAATTAACAGAGATAAGTCTTCAAATGTCACAGAAAAAAAGTAATAGATGCAAATATCTATTTCCCATATGTTAATTTTGCAATTCCCATTTTAAATTGTAAGAATTTCTGGAGAGGCATCCATGTTAGCTTGTTTCAGCAAAAACTACAAACTGTTGTGATACTTAAAGACTAACAAATATATTATGTCATATAAGCTTTCAAAGACCAGTGGGTCCATGCAAGCTTATGTCACAATAAATTTCCTAGTCTTTAAGGTGTCACAAGGTTCTTTGTTGTTTTTCCCCACTTACAGCTCAAATCACTAAATACAACAATTTCACTCTCTTTTTCTTTCTCTGTCTTAACTCTGCCTTAGTTGTTTAAAATTCCACTGCTGAAAAGCACAACAGTAACAGAAGGAAATATCCATAAGGGTCACTGTACATGTCATTTATAAAATGACATTTCATTTTAATTTGAATACCTGTATCGTGTTGTAATTGCACTGCTACGAGGCACTGAAACGAGTTCTGAGTAAGCAAAAATACTGCCCCAATAATTTGACTTTAAGATTTTTTTTTTAAAAAAAGCCTTCCCATCTGACAACTCTAGCTTATACAATTTGCAGTGCTGTAAAAGCATTTTTTTCTAGATGTGGTCCCTAAATAATTAAGTTGTTCCTTTTACCATACTTCCTATATTATAGAAGTCATTTTCCCACAATGAATCAATAGCTCATCCCTTATGTCAGTCATTTTTCTCCATTTAACTGAATGGACTGAAGTCGGACACTGCAAGTTACATTACCTTTGAATTATATGAGCAATTTAAAATTCAAAGTACTGCACTAAGGAGTTTTTTTTAGACTGATGCCTCTACAGCCTCCCCGCCCCCCCGTGTGTGTGTGTGTGTATACTGTCAGCAAAACTATTTTAGAAAAAGTTAACACCGTAAAAATCAGAGTCAACTCCTACAAAAGGGGAAAAAACTCAGCCATTTCCATTATAAAAAATTAAAATACAATACAAACTATTATTCACAATATATACCAATTTAACCAGGCAGTGTTTCAGATTATAAATTGTATCCTATGATTTCAAGATACTAAAAATACAGTAATGTAAAAATGCATTCCTGTTATAAACCAAAAAACTCACATTAACAAAGGAATTGATTTCTCTGAATGAGTGAGAAATGGGAATGGAATGAGAATGGAAGACACACTAAATGAGTGTGTCTTTCACTACATTTTAGATCTACATAGCACACCAACAATGTGTTTTCCAGTAAGCACTAGGACACATCTTAGCTCTGACCATGAGTTCTTTTAAAGTAATAGTAATAATAAAAACAATTATCTAGGAAGCAAAAGTTTTTTAATAATAATGTTCAGATATTAGCCTAAATTGTAATGAATACTGAAAGAAGTT
Source organism: Gambelia wislizenii (assembly GCA_030847615.1). Classification (NCBI taxonomy): domain Eukaryota; kingdom Metazoa; phylum Chordata; class Lepidosauria; order Squamata; family Crotaphytidae; genus Gambelia; species Gambelia wislizenii. Next base: position 30,479,804 of record JAUMIR010000008.1, on the reverse strand, counting down.
AGTCAGTCCTCAAACAATATAACTGTATAACTGATATCACTTTAATTAATTGTCTTATCTCCAAAGAATTAAAACCCTTTGGCCAGATCGCCTAGGCTTTTAGAACATGTTGAATGTGTTAGTTCCTCGCATAATGTATAACTCATATGACACCAACATAGTTTTCAAGCATTCAAAATACCACAAAGAAGAAAAAAGTACAGTGCTCTACATTCAAAGACTCTTCCACAGCAACCAATGAATAAACAACCACCTGTCCAGGATAGTAAAGCAGGAAGCCTCACCTCTGGGGCAAGGAGGTCCTCAGCTTTGGAGCAGCCAAAGGCCCTCTGATGTCTCTTCACCAAATGTGGTTTTGATAGTGGTGGGCCCAAGAAAAAGCCTGCTCCATGGATCTCAAAACTGAGACATGCTCACATAGAGAGATGTCATCTTTCAGCTTCATCCATCATATAGTGCTATATATTGTACGTTATAGCTAGCACTTTGAATTGTGCCCAGAAATGGGACATTAGCCACCAAAGCTACTGTAACACCCAGAGAGATCTATCTCAAACTTTTAAGAACAATGCAGGTTTCGGTGGGTATGTTTCTGCTGAAAGGTGACCAGAGAGTCATGCTAGAGGACCTAGAACATGCCTAGAGAAGTGTTCTTTCTAGGAATTGCTAGGTCCTCCAGTGTAACTCTATGGTATCTGGGCTGGAAGTCCTTAATTTCAATAGGGTTCACTATTATCTGTGGTTTCACATTTCCATTGTAAGTTGAGAAAAATATCCCCTGCAGATATGAGGGTTGCACTCATTGCAGTCTATGAGGGTATTTTGATTTAAATTCTAGGGATTCCTTCTTAATCCTCACCTCTACAAATGAACAGGGAAATGGTACGGAAATCTGTGACCGCTTTTCCATGATATGTAAGTGGCCAACTTATCCATAGCTTATTCTCACTCTTACATATTCATTTTCATCTTTTCATCACTTCCATAAACTCTGTTAATTACAGTGCTAGGCTAAAACTCTGTATTGGATCAGAGAAGTCAGACACATTGCTATATAAAAAAAATCCAGTTCTTGCTTCTGCTGTTTAGAAATTTTGCATTTCAGAAGACCCTGGTAGTCACCCTTTCCATGCATGTCTCTCCCCCCCCTCCAATTAATAAGGTACAGCTTTATCCAACGAGATATCCACCATTTCAAGTCCATATCCTGATCTCTACACTGACCATCTTCCAGTGATAGTGAAAATGATGTTTTGTGAAAAAGTAGAACTTCCTGCTGAATATTAACGTTGTATGAGAAAATACTGCATCACCTAATTCTATTCTTGTGTTCCTTCTGTTGTGTAAACATATTCCATTATTGTTTTGTTTTGTTTTGTTTAAAAACTAAAACAAAACTAGATACTTTTCCAAAATGCACAGCTTGGAATAATTATTGGATAATATTGCACCAACAGCTTTCCCCCTCCCTTTTTTTGAAAATGGTACACTGAACAGAAATATGTTGTTCATCTCATTCATTGATTGAATGATATTACCATAAATCAATTTATTTTGCACTGCCGAACATTTCTCTATTTATCATGAACTGTCCAAATATTTCCCTATACACAATTCGGCTTTAAAAAAAATACTATAGGAAAGATGTGAAATTATTCAAATTACTATTGAATTCTTTGATACAATAAATACTACAGTATCAAAATGGCATTTCAGACCAACTTGTTTTTGTTTTTCAAAGAAGAATATAAGCAATGGCAAGAAGACTTGTAAATAAAAGATGCATTTTCCCCCAAACAGTGGAACTGTAGTTCTTTTTTCATGTAGACTTCCCTAGATCAAAATATTTTTAGCTTTAAATCAAAGAATGTGTTATCATAGTTAGGACCAATAGGACTAGAAAGTAAAAAATCCTCATCCAGGGCTGTATTATTTGGTGAAAAAAATCTACTTCAAAACATTAATCAAATTTTTCGCCTACTGGGCAGCCATATGGTAAAGCAGCATGTGAATCTCACAAACTTGCTGATCTCCTGTAACTGGGTGCTATTAATTACGCTTGCTGCATCCATCTCTTGGATTTCGCTTTGTGAAGAAAGTATTTATTGCAACAGCTTTTACAAAACAAGGGAATGAAAATCACAATTGATTAATGAGCTGAATGGAAATATTTCCGTTAGCAGATTTTTAAAATGAATCAGGATTAATACCATGGGTAAGAAACAAAGCTTTAGCTAGTGATTCACACAGACGGTTTTATATACCCCCCCTTCCCATTACCATACACACCCCGTTATTTAAGGAAAAGGATTAAAGGAAATATGCCCACCCAAAATGATTGACCCTCCCCTCCTTCATGTCCACAATACAATGCAGGTGAAGGTTATGGCCTCTGTGGTCTGCTCAACACTTTATTTATTTATTTATTTATTTATTTGTTGCACTGCTATCCTGCCTTTTTGATAATGAGCTTGAGGCAACACACGTGGTTCTTCTCCTCCCCACAACAAACCTCTGAGGTAAGCCAGACTGAGAGAGAAGGATCTACTCAAGCTTACCAACTGAGTATCACACGTAAGTATCAACTGGAACTTGGATCTTCCAATTATTAGTCTGACATTCTAACCATTGTACCAGTATACCACATTGCTTCTTCTCACTATAACACACTCACTATAGCATTTAGTTAGCCACAATGGGATACAAAATGCTGGACTGGTGGAACTAGTCCAACTTATAATGAGAATACCTTCATTCCTGTGATCTGCATGTTAACAACCTTCATTAAGGGGCTCACCACACTCTGAAGTAAAACAGCAGTGCAGCAGGAAGGTTCTGTCTTCTGTACTGCCTTAGTACATTGTTGTTCTTCTAGTGTTTTGTCATTCCAGTCCTGTGGGAGACTGAGGTAAAACTGCATGTTTTGCTAATGGGTTTTTTCTGGTTAGTAAAAGACACTGTTTTATCTCTCCCATGGGACCGGAATGAAAGAACAATGATGTTGTGCAGTAAGGCAGCATGAAAGACAGAACTACCCTGCTGCGCTGCCACTTTACTTAGGAGTGTGGCAATTCCCTAAGTTTGAGCAAACAGCGGGAATGGCTTTTGCTATAACATGTGAACTAACCTGCATTTCACCATCTTCCAGAAAGTAGAAACCTGTTTCCTTAGGGCATGAACAACAGAGACAAAGCTACAACAGAGACAAAGACTCTGGTTGGAGATTCTTGTAACCTGCACTGATTTTGTGGAGGAGTCCTCTCCTTCCATCCACACCATCTTTTTGGCTTCTAGACTTCATTTTGACCAGGCTTTAACATACACGGTGGACAAACCTAAACTCTCAAAACATGGCTGGCAAAAAACACCAACTCTAAATCCATAGAGATCGGGAGAGAGAATACACACACAATTACCTGGGACTAAAGACTACAACTATGAGGGGGATGTATGACTCCTGAGGAAATTTGGGGGAAGGCAGTGGTAGTGGGATGAAGGGAAATAATGTGTGTGTGTATATATATGTGTGTGTGTGCGCGCGTGTGCGTACACTCTTGGGTATGTAGCCTTTCCTGGTGTGCTAATTGGCTGCTCAGGAAACACACCCCACCAAGCAACACTCGCATGCAAATTCCCTCACCACCTCACAATCCACTCCTGCCACTCAGTCTGTGGCCTAGATTCCTGCCACTCAATCCATGGCCCAGATGGAGACCCAGACAGTCAACTGGCAGTGGTGATGGGCCACCTGCAACAGGACCAGGCAGTCAACTGGTGGCAATGGTAGTAGGTGGCATGTGATGTGACCCAGGCAGTTAACTTGTGGTAGCGGTGGTCACGGCAGTAGCAGGGCAATAGAGTGAGTCACCCTCAGCAATACCAAGAAAAATTTCAAAGTAGATGAAAATACATATTTTAGGGGTTGTCTAGATGGTGAAAATAACCCTAATAGAATTTGCAGATAATACATTTTGTCTCAACAAGATCCAGTGGTGATTCACCTTATTCAGAAGGAGGGGGGCAAAAACTCCAAAAAAATCACAGGGGAAAAGCCTTTACAGCTTTTGCTGAGGTTGTTAAAATATTCTGTGTATATTCCTGCTCATTTGGACACATCGCAGGGCATTCTCGGCAAGGGTGGAAGTGGAAAGCTGATTGGTTGGACGTGCGCAGGGGGTGGGCTTGCCAGCAATGAAGTGGAAGCAGCATTTTAGTTTTGCATAGCTGATCATGTGCTTTTGGGCTGCACTGAGGTGACCAAACAGCTTTTTTAAGCAGAAGGTAGCACTTGCACACCTTTGATTTACAGTTTTAAAAAATTACTGTGCATCGGCAATAACATGCGGAGAATAACGTGAGTAATTCACTCTCTGCCACCATCTTGATTCACAGGCATGGCTGCATGTGCCCTTCAAACATGGATAGCTCCACATACCAGCAATTTTGCCAAAGGACCGTGGAGAGAAAATAATGCTACTACGAATTTGTATTAATGTGCAGCAATCCACATTATATCTTCTAATCTAGACAATTCCTTAGTTGGAAAATACATAGCTTAGCAAATACAGTTGGCCCTCCATATCCATGGTTTCTTTATCCATGGATTCAACCAACCACAGCTTGAAAATACTTTTTAAAAAAGTATTCCAAAAAGCAAACCTTGCTATTCACCATTTTATATAAGGCACTCCATTTTACTATGCCATTGTATATAATGGGATTTGAGCATTAAGATTTTGGTATCCACAGGGGATCCTGGAACCAAACCCCAGCGGATACTAAGGGCCCATTGCACATTGAAATTCATTCCCGTTATGAAGCAGGCTACCGTAACAGACACCCCCCCGGATCCTGAAGAATGGTGGATCCGGGGGAGGTGTTTTAATGATGAGCAGGGAGGCGAACCCATCAGCAGGCCTGGGCGTGGACACGCCCCGGCCGGGAGGAGTCAGGGGAGGCACCAAAGCAGGGCCTATTTCACCCACGGCCTCCCCTGGTCTCCTCCTCTTTTCCATCGGATCGACAGGAGAGCGGTTTCGTGGGACTGGGATAAGTTTCTTTCGTTTTCTTTGTCTGTGGGGGAGGGTTTCCTTCTATTCTTACATCTTTGCTCTACATCTTTACATCTTTGTACTGCTACTATCACAGTTTGATTCTTTACATCTTTACATCTTTGTACTGCTACTATCACAGTTTGATTCTATTATTCGGATTTTGATTGCTATTTTTCTGTATTTTCTGTATTTTGGATTTTCTCCCCCTCCCCTCTCTGCCCTCTGAGCCCGGCCCGGCCGCTCGCCCCGCGCCCTTCCCCCCCCCTCTGGGGAGCCCGGCCGCTTACTCCTCTGCCTGCTCGGCTGTTGAGCCGCTCGGCCTTGCTGCTGCATCCCCTCAGGGGAGGCCGGCCCGGCCGCTCGCCCCGCGCCCTTCCCCCCTCTGGGGAGCCCGGCCGCGTGCTCCTCTGCCATTCGGCTATTGAGCCGCTCGGCCGCGGCCGCTTCTTCCGTGCCCCTCCCCCCCTCTGGGGAGCCCTGCGCGGCCGCTTGCTGCTGCATCCCCTCAGGGGAGCCGCTCGCCCCGCGCCCTTCGCCCCTCTGGGGAGCCCGGCCGCGTGCCCCTCTGCCATTCGGCTATTGAGCCGCTCGGCCGCGGCCGCTTCTTCCGTGCCCCTCCCCCCCCCTGGGGAGCCCTGCGTGGCGTTCACCTATGGCAACCTCAAATTGAGTGGTAGGATATCCTTCACTGAACTGTACCGGCGTCCCGAATGGATAGGGTACGGGGATGTAGGGTATCCTTAGGGTCAGCCTCGGGGAGGAGATCCTTCAAAGAAGCTATGTGGCTTAGGGATTTCCTTCCTGATGCGGGGCCCTCCAGCAGATGGCGCCCAAGGGGAACCCCGGTCACCGGGATCCCCCTTGGGGCTCAGGTGAGTCGCCCAGGGACGCTGGGGGTTAGGTCGGTTGGGACCAACCGCCCATGTGCGTGCCCCCGTGAGGGATCTCCCCCCCTTTTCATACCACAAGAAAATCACAATAAATAGGATATCTATCAATAAAGTGCCCCGTATTTCAACCCAATCTTATGTGTGTGGTCTCGTCATTTCTGCGTCAATCATTAACAACCACAATACACACATATACCTGATGTATTAATTCTGTATTGATTCTGTGTTTTAAAGCAGGAAACCACACTAGTTTATGAATAAGTCTGTGGTACAAACATTTTAAACAAAGATACATAAAATAAGAAACTTTAATAACAGCCATACCACTAGCAAAATGGGTAAATAACTAGACTTTAATCATCTGATTTTTAAAACGTGGACATGGTGAACAGCTAATTTCAACAACTCTATACCACAGTTCCAACAAATGACACTTGATTATACTCATAACAAAAACTGTCAAGAAGTTTTAATGAGCATCCCAAAAATGAATCCATGCACCTTTCTATCTCGCTGCTGAGGGACACCTACACCCCTTCCTCACACAGTGGCTGTTGGCTTAAAAGTTTAAAGAGATAGCAAAATGTTTAACAAGATACAAACCTCAGAGATCATTAATCAATATGTTCAATGTTATTTGTGATAATTCATCATGACATGATATTAATGACTTACTGTACCCTTCAGAGGTGAGATTAATGCAAATGAGCAGCCACAATTAACTTTACTGCTCCCAACTCACAGGAATGGACAGATGATTATAAATGACAACTATATGTCAATTACAATATCCAATAAAGTGAAGCTTAGAGGGCTATCTATCTACTTTTATGGCTCTTCCTTGATGGAAAAGAATTTAGCTCAGCCCACTGTTGTCAGAATAACATCACTGTTTTCAAGAAGGATTTAAAAAAAAAATCTTGTCTCTTCAAAGAGGGCCTTGAAAAATATGTATGTCCAAGTATTTTGTCTGAAGTGTGAAAACGGCAGGAAACCAAGAGCAGATGCTGCATTCTTCATGAGCTAAAGAAAATTATGTCTGTTTTCAGATTGAAACAGTAAGGCCATGAAGAAAATAACCTGCCCTGCTGTGTAATATATTTATTCAATTAAATAAAAACACATTACCGGAGCATCCTGAAAGACCTTTCATTTGGTAGCTTGGTATTTAAGCTCCAGAGAGGTTAGAAAGATAGGAGCACCAATTTGAAGTTCCTTTCCATCTCTGATACATTCTTGAATTAGAAACGGATGAAATGTAAGTGTTGAGAGGCCAAATGGGAGAGTTTAATGGCCCAAGTGTAAGAATTTCTACTTTTCATTTTATTTATTTATTTATTTATTTATTTGGAGCATTTCTGTATCGCCTCCCAGCCCACAAGAGCTCTCAAACCAATGAACAAATAATAATAATAATAATAATAATAATATTTATTTATACCCCGCCCCTCTGTTAAAACAATCGGGGCGGCTTACAAAATTTAAAATACAATACAAATAAAATCCCTAAACACCTCCACTCCCACCCTCCCCCATAAAAAAACATTAAACAAATATAAATTAAAAACAACTAATCTAAAATCACATTTAAAACTATAAATACAATAAAATATAATAAATGGCCAGCAGGCTAGAAGAGGCCAGGATCCCCTGAGGCCGGGATCTAATTAGGAAAGGCCTGCCGAAAGAGATCCGTCTTTAGTGCTTTTTTAAAGCCACTCAGGCTTGTTATCTGACGGATCTCGTTCGGCAGGTCATTCCACAATTTGGGGGCGATTACCAAAAAGGTCCTCTGGGAGGTTGCAGACAGCCTAGATTTTTGTGGCTGAAGCAAATTCCTCCCAGAGGACCGGAGTGCGCGGGGAGGATTGTATGGGAGGAGGCGGTTCTGGAGATAAGTTGGACCCAAGCCATTTAGGGCTTTAAAGGTAATAACCAACACCTTATACTGGGCCCGGAAACTGATTGGCAGCCAGTGGAGAGATTTTAATACTGGAGTTATATAAATAAATAAAAATATAAACAAATAAAAACCAGTTATATAAACAAATAAAAACCAGTTAAAAATATACCAGGATAGAAACATTTAAAAACATTTTAAAATACTTTTTAAAAGCTCCTATAAACAGTCCAAAAACAATAATAGAATCCAGTTATGAAACAGTTAAAACATCAATTTCAAAACTGAATGCCATGTGGAACTGCACTGTTTTGGCTGCATGTGGAAGCTTAAAAGAGATGGGGCCAACCTAACTTCCTTGGGTAGAGAATTCCACAGTCAAGACACTGCTGCAGAGAATTACCTGTATGATACTTCTACCTGACATATAGGGAAAAGAAATGGCCAGTCCTCCACATAATGCTTGAGATGAACTAGAATAATAGAATCATAGAGTTGGAAGAGACCACAAGGGCCATCTAGTTCCTGCAGGAATACACAGTCAAAGCACTCCAGACAGATGGCCATCCAGCCTCTGTTTAAAAACCTTCAAAGAAGGAGCCTCCACCACACTCTGAGGCAGTGCATTCCACTGCCGAACAATTTTTACTATCAGGAAGTTCCTCCTAAGGTTTATATAGAATCCCTTTTCCTGTAGTTTGTGTCCATTTCTCTGTGTCCTAGGATTCAGGCAATCCTTGCGCTGCAACCTCCATGAATAAAATTCATGGACAACCTCCGTGAATAAAATCTGGCTGAATATGGCACGGCAGGCTCCAATGCTAAATGGAAGAGACATGGACGATTTCGCCGTGTTGTCTGAAATGGACCCCCTGCCACGCTCCAGCTACGAAGCTCTCCCGCTTGATCCTTGCGCCTGAAAATGTCCCTAGTCTCTGAAGCAGCAGAAAACAAGCTTGCCCCATCCTCAGTATGGCATCCCTTCAAATATTTAAACAAAGCTATCATGTTCCCTCTTAACCTTCTCTTCTCCAGGCTAAACATACCCAGCTCCCTAAGCCACTCCTCATAGGGAATAGCTTCCAGACCTCCCACCATTTTGGTTGTCCACCTCTGGACTACAGACACTACAGACATCACTTTATGTAGTTACTTGTCCAATGACCCCGGGAAATGTAGCTCTGTAAAGAAGCTAATAGCCTGAAAAATGTTTACAAAATGTTTTCAGTTATGCCAGTTTGCATTTATAACATAAATGCTGCTTTCACTGTGAATACCCTTTGATTTTTTTAAAAACTTGTATTTTTAAATTTTTTTACTGAAACTGTTACACCTGACATGGGTCTAATACACAGCTATTAAAAAGTTGAGGAAAGCTTACTAGAACAAGGTGAAATGCTTTTTAAAATTTCCCCCTGATTATTTAACTTAAGTTTCCAATAATCAGATCTATTTACTTCCAGAAGAAGAATACACTCTAACTGGTTGCTACAGCTGTTAAATCCCCTGTGTTTGCAGTTATTTAGCTAGATCCTTCTTACTGCCTAGGAACATAGTTCAAGCATCCCTGGTCAGACATCCTGAATCAAACGCCTCAAAAGCTATATTTGGCTAAAATGAAGGGGAATATTTTTGAGATGAGTGATATCAGATCAGAGCCCCTTGTTATACCCATGTGTCACAACCAAGTGAGATTACTTACTGAGCAAAACTGGGTGAGATCAGTCTCTTAACAACTGTTTAAAAATTAAATAGAGAAGTTGTTATTGTTGTATGCCTTCAGGTCATTTCTGACTTATGGTGACCCTATCACGGGGTTTTCTTGGCAAGATCTGTTCTGTTCAAGAGGTTATTGAAGTATGGACTACTGTCCAAGAATTGACACAGTTGGTGGGCTAAGCCTAGTTAGCTATAAACATTCCTCACCAGTGAGGTGCCCTAGGGCCCATTCACACTACAGAATTATAGCACAATTATTTCACTTTAACTGCAACGGTTTCATCCTATGGAATCATGGGGTTTGTAGTTAAATGAGGCAATGGTGCACTTGGGCTAACAATTGTAAAGGCCACTCCCTAAACTGCAAATCCCAGTTTAGCCCTTCTTGGCCCTAAAACAAACATCTATATTGTCAGGACTGGACTTTAAGTTTATTGACCTTCATCCAGCCCATCTGATTCAGCTGGAATATAAAAGTACAGGTGGGTGTTATCTACAGGTTTCAAATCACCATGTGAGATGTGCTATAATCTCAGTTTCAAATATTACCTAAAATATCCAAACCTAGGTTTGTTTATACCAGAAATGCTGGCTCTCCCGATGTTGTGGATTCTAGTTCCTATTTGGTTTAGTAAGGAGACCAATGGTAAGGAATGATGGGAGATATAACCCAACATCTGGAGGCCATATGGTCCTCAGCCCTGATTTACCTGGTTTGTGTTTGTTTGTTTTGCTGGGGGAGGGGATTGTTTGCTTGTTTGTTTTTTGTCCATTAACCCAATGGGTCTTTCCTGGAAGCATACCTTGAAACAGGCAATTTAAATACATTTTAAAAATGCACCAAACTTTGGGGAAAGGAGGGTTTTCCAGGTTATATTGTTTTCCTTCAAATTTGTTAAAATGTGTATCTGTATTTTCAAGTTGCTAAATTTAGAACACCAAATAACTGCAAGTTCAATGAACACGGAAGGTATTGAGCATGACACCATGCGTCAGTAAGAATAAGATATATCATTAACTGGAGGTAAAAATTAATAAGGTCTAAATATAATTGCACTGAACAATATGCGTGAATTAATAACCTGCCAAGTTTGCTGCAACTTAACAAAAATAGTTATTACTAATTATTCAACACATTTGAGTTGAGTAAATAAGATCTTGGTGTGTTTTTTTTTTCCAAATGCCTCCTGTTTAATTGCAGTTTGGCACCAACAAATATATATCAAAATTATAGTATTTCCCTTGACAGGAAGCTCCTTGCTTCTACACATTGTTATGGCTCTCTGCAGAGTAACCCAGAACTGCTGACAACCTTGAACACTGCTACAACAATATTACTATACTTGGCACAGAAGTACCCTCGCGGCAAGAGAAAAGCTGTAATTTTGACTGTCACTTCATATTACACTGGATATTATTTCACTGTATACACATACACACACTCATAAACACTTAATAGACCACCATTTTCACACTGCCCAGTTCTTTTATAATAAATAAATAGCTTCATAAAACAACTAAACCAATTCTTAGATTCCACCTTTTTTTCAAATGATCATTATACATATAACCACACACACACAAAAAAACTCTGTGTAAAAAAAAAAAAGAGCATTATTCAACTACATTTTCATAGTCATAGCCAGTACTCTTCATGCTGAAAAGCTTTCTGCTGTAAAACGAAACAATATTGAAAGTAGAGATGGAAAGAATAGTCACCATTTTTTGTGTCCTTTCTGAAAAATTGGATTCCCCATTACTTTGGAAACCATACAGTATTGAAAATTCTGTGCATTTTTTACCCAGTATTCACACATCCCAAAGTATTTCAAGAAATTATTTTGTGCAAAAATACATGTGGGTCTTTGCAAGAGTATTGTGGGGTTTGCACACACACAAAAAACCCCACAACCTACTGTTTAAGAGACAGCCAATTGTGTTTTTGTGTGCAAGATTACTATTTCCTAGGCAATCTTGTACAAGAAAAATCTTACCCAAAAAATATGCAAAAAACCAAAACTAAACAAAAACACCAACAATTCGCACAACAAAAATTTTGTGCAAAAAGCAGAAATCTTCCACACACACAAAGCACATAGGGGTGTACAAGACTGCTGTTTTTTCTGCACGGTTTTCATTGTGCAAGAAATTTGTTGTGCAAGATTGCTTTTTTGCATACAAATAGCAATCTTGCAAGAAAAAAAATACTTATGACTGCCTGGAGACTGAGTTTTTGCACAAAACCCACATGTTTTCTGTACAGAATAATTTCCCAAAACACTTCAGGATGTGTGAATAATAGGAATGAATTGTGCAGAAATATTCATTTTCTCTCCAATGAGGAGAAAACTATGGAAATTATTTAACCTCACTTGAAAAAATAAAATACTCGAATATTATCAGCAATAACTGAAAATGCCTACAATCAAAATATCCAGCTGCATTATACTGAGAATATACATGCTATTTGATCAATTAATCACATATTCATATTTTAATCTCTTCATTTATAAGTAATCCATCTACTATACACCCTTTCTCTTTTTTTAAAGCACAAAGGAAACAATGGGAATGCAATTTATGAAGTGTGGAATTCCTACTGTGTTTGTACAGCTATAACTCATGGCCAGTACACTGTGAGCTTGGAACTTCTATAAATTCTGTTATTTGAATGTCCTGTTTAATGCCAAACACACAGGCCCTAATGGCTGATGGCAGCAATTTGTGAGCCAACTGAGTATGATTTTAAATTTAAATTCAGATTCAACTTGACAAGTACATAGATCCACATTTCCAAAATAAATAAAATATGGACCTCCCAAGCACTCTTTTTTAAAAAAAGGATGGTTATGCCAAAAGTATTGGAGTAAAAATGAGATTACTGATGGCCAAAAAGGGTGAGGATTGGGATATCAACCATCTCATTGAAGCCCAAAATTTAAGACCTATGGAGGCCCAACAAATAAATAAACGAACCCCAAAACAAATTGAAAATTCTCAGTAGCCAAGAATGGCAAGGAAAGATATAGATACAGATATAGATTTGGAAAAGATAGATATAGATATAGATATAGATATAGATATCAGACAAGGGAGTGGAATGTCCTGTTTCAGGAATCTTGAAAAGTAGCATTTCAGCTAGGAGGGAAGGATATATTGCAACCTTTTTTTTTGTTATAGTTTCCACTTGCTCCTGCAAAATGAATCCATATTAAATGTGGATTGTCCGCAACAAATCTCCTCCAGCACCCGATCGCCATACTGCAACTCTCCCTGTGGTAAAATACTTACAGAGTTTAATATTGTGTTAATAAAACAGGGTGACAATGGGAGTTTCTCTCTCCTCACAATTCAGCCAACATACGTCCAGCTATTTGTGGCTGAGACCACCACAGTCCCAACAATGCTTACAGAAGAGCCTGCAATCTGCCAGCTAGTCTTGCTTGATTTCCACAATTATTATCAATGTGTGAGTACAAGCTCTTTTATTGTGTTAACTGCTTCAGAGGGGATGGAAGATGAAACAGAAAAGACCTGGCTAGCTTTCAGTTGAGCTGGGATCAACTGCCATTTCAGCATTCAAGATGATGGAGATAACCTTTAAAGCTGTAAACAGTTTGGAACCTCAAGACCAGAAAGAGTGCCTCTCCCTATATATATATATATATATATATCTGTCCAAAGATTGAGCTCTGCTGGGGAGGGGTGTTCCTTTGTGTCCCATCATTAGGGGCGATACATTAGGTGAGAACATGGAGAATAACTTTTTCTGCTGCGCATCACAGTTACATTGGTACTCACCTTGGAGACAAAATCTGGCTACCAGTCCTGAAAAACACCAAAATAAAAACACACTTGCAAATGAACTCCACCCAGGGACAGGGGAATTTCCAGCAGATAATGGACCATCAACCAACCATTAGCCAAACAGAAACTAATCCTCCTTGCATATCTCCACCCAGAAACTAGCCATTCAACACACAAATTTACATATACTCTCCAACAGGGGTTCATAGTATATAAACTCCACACACACTCCTACCCAACCATTCTCTGAAGATGCAAGCCACAGATGCAGGTGAAACGTCAGGAATAAACTCTTCCAGAACACGGCCTCACAGCCCAGTAAAAAAAACAAGGAAAATCTATGGATGCCAGCCATGAAAGCCTTTGACTTCATAAAGACAGAGCTCTGAATTGGGCAGGGTATCTTGGTGGTGCTAGGATTGCCTCTAGATGGCCACCCAACAAAGAACTGCCAGTGCTCCATGATGCACCCATTCCCCATGGCTACACACAACATAAAACTTTATAGAAGTAAGGCAAAAATATCTGAGAGATTGGTTTCTTCCCTGAAATTTGCTACTGTTTGAAGTCGTTGTGAAAACTCCAACAGACTGATCTGTCCCCTAGCAGTTTAGAGGTTGTGCTAATTGTGTAGAATCTGTGACAATACTGTGACAGCTAGGTGGCAACCTTCTGCTTATGCCAAACTAAATAGTATTCTTCCTCCAATAGTCTCCCTCTGCCACTTGCCAAAACATTGAAAATGCATTAAGAAACTATCAGACTTTTTTTGTTTAGACAAGGAAACAATCACTGACCCTTTTTGGCTTCTGCAATGAAACGTTATCGAAAAATTTCAGCAGTGTCTGCTGACCGCACCAAATTTAACAAGGTTCTCAAATGAACCTGGAGTAACTTTCCCACTGTGACATATTAATAATAAGTTCCTTTCCCCATCTATCCCAAGCCATGAATATGTAATGTTAGAAAATGAGCCCTTTTCAAGCAACAGAATCTCAGACGTGAATAAATAAAAACTATCCATCACAAGCCTGTGAAAAATTAATGAGAGTTCTGAGACACCAAGAAGAAAGAATGGTTAGTGGAAAGATAAAGTCCACTATGTAAAATCCTTCAGTGATTCAACAACTGTAAATATACACCAATAGATTTCAGAAACACAAATCAATCTAAATAACTCCATCAGTGTGAAAAGGGGATGGGGGGGAGAGTTTTAAAAATAAGACATACACATTTAAAAAACAGTATAGAGGGATACTACTAGAGAACTAGAAGCTAAGTTTTGCAAGTACAGTGAGCCCTCCATATCCATGGATTCTGCATCAACGGATTCAACCATCCACGGCTTGAAAATATTCCCCCTTGCAAAAAAGAAATTTCCAAAAAGAAACCTTGCTGTCTACCATTTTATATAAGGGATGTCATTTTAGTATGCCATTGTATATAATGGGACATGAGTATCCATGGATTTTGGTATCTGCCGGAGGTTCTGGAACCAAAACCCAGCGGATACCAAGGGCCCACTGTATAAGAGGGCTTTCCCATTTATCAGTTTCCATTCTTGATAGGTTGGAGAACTCCCACAATAGAATGGGATGCAATTTAGGTACAGTGCAACTGGAGCGGCAAAGTCTTGGAGAATAGATATGGACACCTTGCTTCTTCTCACTCAAAGACTTTGCTAAGATCCTGCAAAATCCCCCAGTGCATCCAATGGAATGCACCATTCCTAAACAAAGCAAAACTGTCACTTCAGCCATTTGAAGAAGCAAAAGTAAAGGGAGGATAATGGGGTAACACACACCTGCTATACAGCCAGAAGGGTTATCTCAGTGGTACACACACACACACACACACACATATATATACATTTTTTAAAAGGTTTTCTTCTCCAGCATTTGATTGAAAAATATTCCCAAATTAATTGAAGAGAGCTACAGTATCTGTAGCTTTTATGCAGTCTACCTCTGCTTTGACTGTATAGACACGGGTCTTCTGTGGCCAAAGTCAGCTGCCACTAACATTGATAGAAGGCTCTTCCAATTAATACAAATACTTCATTGCAACACTTCTCTTAGGACTTTATCAGACCACTCCCCATAGACATTCTTTTGCCAGCCTTTTTTGCGGTGGGTTTTTTTTGCTGGCAAAAGAACCCCCTTTATCACAAATACCTTGAGCAGCGTGAAAAGGCAGCCCCAGCATAATCAGAACATGAACGGAGCTCCATTTACCTCCTGGTTTGAGATCTCTGCAATTCTCACAAGATGACGCAAGTGCGGTAAATTTTAAAAATACCAAAAAAAGACAAAAAAAAAAATAAACACAAGCACAGAAACAAACTTTAAAACTTAAAAGTGAACCAGGGAGGTTCATAAAAAGAGTGTCCCGTACCTCCTTTTCATGAGCTCACCTGGAAGTGTTCTGCCCATTGACACCATATTCATGTGAGCACAAGGGCACAAAGTCTCAAATGCCAGAAATACCAGCACAAATACACAACAGGAGATCTATTGACGGCCTGGCCCATCAATAAAATAGAACACCTTTTTTACAGTACAAAACTGCAAAAGAACGATGTCATCTGATATGTGTGCCATTTGACATTAATTTGCCATTGTTATGATGCTGTATTTGCTGCGTCTGATAAAGTCCTTAGAATCAGGCCTGGGCAAGTGGACTGATCTCTGAAAACATACCAACCCAATAGAGGAATATGACAAGCCTCCTTTCTCATTAATTTTTATATCAACAACATCATACAAGAATTGACTGGCTCAGAATATATTCCAGTTTCAATATTAGAAGTAAAGCTTATACAGTCCTCCCTCCACATTCGTGGCTTTGACGTTCACGGTTTTTAGTATTTGCGGTTTCTCTTCCTTCTTCTCCCCCTCCCTGGGAGGGAACTCCATCTACCTCAGGGGCTTCACTCTGTGAAGCTCCTGAGCCCCGAGAGAGCAAGGAGGGGGCAATTTAGACCCGATCTCCCTGTTCTCTTGGAGGTTGTCTCCCCACTCCAAACAGAGTCAAGCCCAGGGAGAGTGGGGAGATGGGGTCTAAAGCACCCCCTCCCAATTTTCCTGGGGCTTGCCTCCATTTGAAATGGAGAGCCAAGCCCCGAGAGAGCAAGGGGGGGGAGATTTAGACGCGATCTCCCTGCTCCCTTGGGGGTTGGCTCCCCACTCCAAACAGAGCTAAGCCCAGGGAGAGTGGGGAGATGGGGGCTAAAGCACCCCCTCCCAATTTTCCTGGGGCTTGCCTCCATCTGAAATGGAAAGCCAAGCCCTGAGAGAGCAAGGAGGGGGGGACTTTAGACCCAATCTCCCTGCTCCCTTGGGGGTTGGCTCCCCACTGCAAACAGAGCCCAGCCCAGGGACTGTGGGGAGATGGGGTGTAAAGCATCTCCTCCCCACTTTCCTGGGGCTTGCCTCCTTTTGAAATGGAAAGTCAAGCCCCGAGAGAGCAAGGAGGGGGGTGATTTAGACCCACTCTCTCCACTCTCCCTGGGCTTGGCTGTTTGGAGTGGAGAGCAGCTTTGGGAGAGTGGGGGTGGCAGCTGAGAAGTGGCTACAAGGCTTCAAAAGCCCCGCCACCACTTTGGAAGGGCAGGGGAAGGGTTTGCGAGTGGGCGGAGAGGTGTATTTTATTCACAGTTTTTTCACATTCGTGGGGTTCTTGCACCCCTGATCCCGGTGAATGTGGAGGGACGACTATAGTTCTTTTATATTCTGATAAAACAGCCAGGACTTGTTTCATGATGGAGTTCCCATCATCATGCTGCCAAAGGTGGTGGAACTCCCCTCATGCTGCAAAGATTACCCCTTCACCCCCACTCTCTTCTCCTCTCCCCTCTGCTGAGTTAACTGAGTGCAAACTAATTTTGCACATTGAACTCAGTATGCAGAAACTGAAGTAAGCTGAGGACAAGGCGGAGTAGGAAGAAAAAGAGGGATATTGGGACATTTTAAAAGCAGCTAAATAAGTGGGACCCCAGAGAATGAATTGGGAAAGTCCCTGCCAAATCAATATAGTTGGAGGGTTTGCTGTCAGTTGCCTCTCAAAGTACACCTACATCTCTCCTGAGGGCTTGATACAAAGGAGATTATCAGATGCATCAAAAGTGGAGTTACAGAAACGCCGGGTGATCACAAAAGGGCATCCCCCTCCTTATGCACTCATTCTGCTGTCGTTCTGTGGCCACTGTCAATAGATCCCCCAATTCCATTCCTGTTCCAGATTTTCCTGTGTGCAACAATGTGCTCTGTTTCACTGGTGAGATCCCAGTGTCAATGGGAGGTCCCTGCCAGAATATTTCTGGGTGAGATTGGGACATCAAGGTAAGTGACACACTTTTTATGACCCACTCTGGGTTACTTGTACTTTATAAAGTGTGTTTTTGTGCTTGCTGTCAATTTTTTCGTGTTCTTTTTATTTTTATTTTTTAATTTCCCATGCTTGCGTCTTCTCACGAGAATCCGCTGGATTTCGATCTAGGAAGTGAATCGAATTCATTAGAGGTCTGTTCACTCCTGGGCTGCCTGACCGAGGGGGAGAGGAGGTAAGTGTGGTGGGGAGGGTGATTGTGGTGGGACTGGGACAGGACAGGGGTGGGAATGGAGACTATGGGACAGGAACGCTTTTTGTGTTCCTGTCTGATAATCTCCAAAATGGCTTCCTATACGAACCTGCAGCCATGTTGCTCTTACCGTATGTTAGTTGAATGAATCCCATTTTCCAAAAAAAAAAAAAAAGTGGGGGGAAGGGTTGGCTTTTTTCTTTTTCTTTTTTTAAAGAACAGCAAACCTCATCACAAACCTCCTGGGTAAATTCTGCCAAAACTGTATTGCATACCTATGGAATGTCATGAACAGTCTTCTTTAAACATGCTATACTAAAAGTGTAGAAAATCTTTGTTAAGGAAAATGCAACATGGGACATACAGTGAAAGAAATAAAACATGTATGTGAAAGTCACAATGACTAAGCAAGAGCAACTATGGGGCTACACAGGTGAAACTGCTAATGTAATCTAGAAGGCCTGAGAGCCAAGGACAGAGGTACTGAATGCAGATTGGAAACACCTGAGAATCATTAAGTGTACAAGGTGAAATGTTGAAATACATGGGTTGGTCTTAAGCATGGGTGGAACTATGTGGACCAATCAGAATGGAAGTACACACCCACTGGGTGGAAACTAGCTAGTGGGTGGTGATAAACAATGGCTATAAAATTGAAATGTTTGCCAATGTAGTGTGGTGGAGTAGAGTTGGAGTAGTTTGGAGATATTGTGGAGCAGTGTGTAGAGATTGTGATTTGTTGACCATATAGTATATTTATATAGAAGAATAAAGTAGGTTTTATATAAAACTACTGAGTTGCCTGAGTGAATCCTGGAGACGTTTGGAGACACCTGGAGAAGAGTGAGAAGGCTTGGAGAGTTTGTCAGGATCTTCAGCCTATTCTCTGAAACTCTGCTGCTTTGGAGAAAAGCATTAACCACTGATCTAAGCTGGTTGGCTCTGCTGTATAAAAAGGTGGTGAGTTTGAGCCAGAGGTGAAGAGCTACAACTCCCATCATCCCTGACAAGGGTTATGGGCCCAGTTACTAGAGCACCCAGCATCCACAGAAGCTGAAAGTTCCAGAAAGTGGAAGAAAGCTTTGTGGACGATAGATCAGAGCAAGCTGTTTGTGCTGCACTGATAAGCCTCGTGAGTAAATCATTTTGTGTTTTGCTTAAGCCCAGACGGGTCGGCTGTGCATACTCAGAAGGACTGTGTCAAATTGAGTCACTGCACAAATCAAGATGGAAATTCTAAAGTTTAGTAAATTAAATAGAAACAACTACTCTACCTGGAAGCTTTATGCCCAATCTCTACTAGTAAAGGAAGGTCTGTGGTCAACAGTTGAAACAGGGCTGGCAGCTGATGCTAATGAAGCCACTAAAGAGAGAGATAGTAAAGCAAAAGCCTGTCTTTATCTCATGCTTGAAGAAGACTTAATTAATGACGTCAGAGATAAAACGTCCGCCAAGGATGTGTGGGATACCTTGCAGAGATTACACACTCCTTCAACTGCTTTTGCAAAAATGCTATGGTCTAAAAGAATATACAGGCAAAAGATGGCTAAAGGGCAGTGTGTGATAGAACATTTAAAAATAATGCAAGATTTGTTTGTGCAAGCTGAACTGAGGGGAGTGCAAATTAGCAAAGAGCAGCAATGCTACATTTTAATAGAATCGCTAGACTCTTCGTGGGACAATATAACGAACAGCCTGCAAAACCTGCCACAAGCTGAGCTTAACAGAGATTTAATTGTGGCCAGAATACTGGAAGAGAACCAGAGAAGAATGTCTGAGCAGGGTGACTTAGCAAGCTTAAAGACTGTGCCAAAACAACAAACAACTCCTGACTGGCGAATGCAGGAGGAAGCAGCCTCTACAAGGGATCAACGGAGGTGCTTTTATTGTAAGAAGATTGGTCATCTGCAGAGACATTGTAAACATTTTGCAGCTGAGAGACGCAAGCAAGCAGAGAGCAGATGGCAGCCACGGAAGTATCAAAAACAGTCCAGACCTCCATTTTTGAGGGACAATGGTAATAAAAAGGGGGTTGCAACCATGATTAAGGAAAAACAAAATGCAAATTCTAAATGGCTAGTTGATTCAGGAGCCACATCGTTGATGTGTAATGATATAAATTTAATAAGTAATAGAAAATCAGCTAATGTAAATGCTGTAGTTTTGGCTGATGGGAAAGAGCTAAGTACTGTAAATCAAATGGGTACTGTGTACATTCCAGGGCTAAAAGAGAATTTTAATGATGTCTTACATGTAAAGGAGTTAGAAAATAATTTGTTATCAGTAAGCAGATTAACAGAAAGAGACTACACAGTCATCTTTGAAAAGAACATGTGTAAGATAAAACTGAATGGGGAATTGCGTGGCATAGGTTTGAAAAAGGACAAACTTTATTATTTGGAGGACAATATTGATAGCTACAGGGTTGAAGAAGCTAATAACATAGAAAATATTCCAATCCACAAAGACTGCATACATGAGCTTCACAGAAAATTCGGCCATGCGAGCTTCAAATGTTTAAAGAATTTAATCAGTATGTGTCCAGATTTAAAAGTTACTGAATGCAAAAACCACTTAGATTGTACGGTATGTCAACAGGTAAAGGTCAGAGCTTTTCCAGTAGCTAAGAAAACAAAAAGAATTGCTCAAAGACCATTTCAGTATGTACATGCAGATGTCGCCCAAGCTAATTGCTTGTCCTTAGGGGGAAGCAAGTATTTCCTAGTAATTGTTGATAGGTATACAAGGTTTGCATTTGTGAGAATAATGAAAAACAAATCTGACGCTGGGCAAAGTTTGAAAGCATGGGTAAGAATGGTGGAAAGACAATTTGATAGCAGAGTAGGCACCATCATTACTGATAGAGGAGGAGAATTTTTAAATAATCAATTGTTTAACTGGTTTCAAAAGGTGGGAATAAGGCATGAAACTACAAACCCTGCTTGTCCTAGTGAGGATGGGTTAGCAGAGAAGAAAATACAAGATATAAAAAGAATTACTGCTTGTATGATGGCAGATGCAGGGGTGAAAGATAGTTTTTGGGCAGAAGCAACTTTGACTGCAATTCATATCAGTAACAGATTGTATCATTCAGAAATTGAAGACATTCCCTACAGGGTATTGTATGGGAGAATGCCAAATTACAAGTACTTAAGGGTTTTTGGACAATTTGCTCATGTTTACACACCTGCTTGTTTCAGGAGGAAAGGAGAACCCAAAAGCAAAAGGCTTAGGTTTTTGGGGTATTCTGGAAATAGCTACAAGTTTCATTTGGATGGAAAACAAGTGCAGTATTCTAGGTCTGCAAATTTTGAGAGACATGCTGGTTGGGACAAACTGCATGCCAATAAAGAAGTGTTTTTGAGATTAGGGAGTTCAAATGAGCCAGAAGCACAAACTGAACCAACCTCAGGAAACGGAGGGGTTTCAGTTAAGCAGGAAGCATCACCTAGCAGCAGTGGTAGTTCTTCCGATGATGAGATAGCATCTAGGCCTACTACTACTCGAATGACTGAAGACAAGAGATTTAGTCATAGAACTACAACTCCCAGTAGAGAAAGTGAGGATGAAAGAGACAGAACAGCAGATTTTATTCCCAGGCGTAGTCATAGAGTTAGAAAGCCTCCAGATAGGTTTGTTGTGACAAAGGCAAGAGCTTGTTTAGCAGTAGAGGAGCCTGAAAGTTTTGAAGAATTGGAAAGTTATCCTAGTGAAGAACAGGAAAGATGGTTTGATGCAATGGATAATGAGTTTGGTTGCCTGGTAAATAAAGATGTGTTTGAAATTGTTGACAGACCCAAAGACAAGAAAGTAATTGGTTGTAAATGGGTATACAAAAGGAAAGAAATGCCAGATGGAAGTATCAAATATAAAGCTAGATTAGTGGCTAAGGGTTTTGCACAAAAGCAGTATGAGAACTATGATAAGACATATTCTCCAACTGCAAAGCCAGAAAGTCTGAGAATGGTTCTAGCTGTAGCAGTAAAAAGGAATTTAGTTGTAGAACATTTTGATTTTGAGACAGCTTACTTGAATGCGGTTTTGGATGAAGAAATTTTTATGGAACAGCCACAAGGTTTCGAAGAAAATGGTAGTCAGAGAGTATATAAATTAAAGAAAGCGTTGTATGGTTTAAAACAAAGTGCCAGAGCGTGGAATCTGTGCATCAATGATGAGCTAGTTAAGCTAGGTTACAAGAGGAGCATTGCAGATGCTTGTGTTTATACAAAAGGAGACATAGTATTAGTGATTTATGTAGATGATTTGTGCGTAGCAGCTAAGTCAAAACAGGAAATTGAGTCAGTAAAAAGAGAATTGTCTAAGAAGTTTGTTTTGAAGGACTTAGGTGTATTGAAGTCTTATTTAGGTATTTGCGTTGAATGGACAGAAGAAGGACATTGTTTGTTAAGTCAGAGAAATAAAATTGAAAGACTGATTGAAAAGTGTGGATTACAGAATGCAAAAATAGTAAGAGCTCCAATGACAACTGGTTTTGTGTCTGAGGAAACAACTAGAGCGTTTGAGGACAAGACTTTTTTCAGAAGTATAATAGGATCTTTACAATTCATATCTTGCCACACCAGACCAGACATTTCTTATGCTGTAAATGTATTGTCTAGAAGGGTTAATGATCCAAAAATTGAAGACTGGACAGCGGTAAAACATTTATTGAGATATTTGAAAGGAACCTTAGATAGGAAATTGATTATAAGAAACAATAGTTCAGATCTAGATTGTTATGTAGACAGTTCATTTGCATCAGAATTAGGAGACAAGAAGTCAGTTACAGGTATGATAATTAAATATAGTGAAAGTCCAATAGTTTGGAGAAGTAGAAAACAAACTAATGTAGCATTAAGCACAACGGAAGCAGAATTCA
This sequence comes from Gambelia wislizenii, assembly GCA_030847615.1. Lineage (NCBI taxonomy): Eukaryota > Metazoa > Chordata > Lepidosauria > Squamata > Crotaphytidae > Gambelia > Gambelia wislizenii. Next base: position 30,456,976 of record JAUMIR010000008.1, on the reverse strand, counting down.
CTGCTTTGAATGAGATAGTAAATGAGGTACAGTGGATTAAACAATTGCTAAATGATTTAAATGAAAGTTACAAGATACCAGTGGAAATACTGGAAGATTCACAGTCATGCATAGCAATGGCTGAAACTGAAAGTTTGAAGAACAGAACAAAATATGTTGGTGTAAGATATCAAAATGTGCGAGACATGGTTCAGAAGGGTGAAATAGAATTGAGATATATAGAAACACAACACAACATAGCAGATTTGTTCACAAAAGCATTGACAGTAGAAAAGCATGAAAGGCTGACACAAATGGTTGGAATGACATTGTAAGACACATACAATATTTTATTTCGGAGGGGATTGTTAAGGAAAATGCAACATGGGACATACAGTGAAAGAAATAAAACATGTATGTGAAAGTCACAATGACTAAGCAAGAGCAACTATGGGGCTACACAGGTGAAACTGCTAATGTAATCTAGAAGGCCTGAGAGCCAAGGACAGAGGTACTGAATGCAGATTGGAAACACCTGAGAATCATTAAGTGTACAAGGTGAAATGTTGAAATACATGGGTTGGTCTTAAGCATGGGTGGAACTATGTGGACCAATCAGAATGGAAGTACACACCCACTGGGTGGAAACTAGCTAGTGGGTGGTGATAAACAATGGCTATAAAATTGAAATGTTTGCCAATGTAGTGTGGTGGAGTAGAGTTGGAGTAGTTTGGAGATATTGTGGAGCAGTGTGTAGAGATTGTGATTTGTTGACCATATAGTATATTTATATAGAAGAATAAAGTAGGTTTTATATAAAACTACTGAGTTGCCTGAGTGAATCCTGGAGACGTTTGGAGACACCTGGAGAAGAGTGAGAAGGCTTGGAGAGTTTGTCAGGATCTTCAGCCTATTCTCTGAAACTCTGCTGCTTTGGAGAAAAGCATTAACCACTGATCTAAGCTGGTTGGCTCTGCTGTATAAAAAGGTGGTGAGTTTGAGCCAGAGGTGAAGAGCTACAACTCCCATCATCCCTGACAATCTTGGCCTCAGAACACCAGTTAAAACCAATCAAACAGCAACCAGCTAAGCCAGTATAAAATAAAGTCCTTCAGAAAAGGGACTTGACATGAGATTTCTCTGAGGGAACTTTGGAGACTAAGCATGGAGTACCTGTTTGCACTAATTTTCAGTAACTTGAAGATACTGCTTCAACAATGCTTTCTGTAAATATATCAATTCAGCAAGAATATGGAATGCTAAAAATTATATTGAATTTTTTCCCCCTACCAGTCAAGCAGTCTTTCATTTTGAGGCTGCTATTTCATGAGATTCTCCCAAGGTCTTCCCTTGGCACATATCAGGGGACATCCCAATGTCATCACAGATTTGTGGTTTTACATAGCTTTGGAGTTCTTTTGCCAGAGGAAATATCACCCAGCTCAGCTTCTTTGGGATAGTGTGTATCTAATTCCTTTGGCTCACATTCAGGATCGATGAAGGAGACCTTCTTTTGTCTGACATGCTTCTAGTAAATTTGTGTGAGAGAAGAGTGTGAAGGGGTTTCCTCCAAACTTTCCTGCTTCCATGTCTAATCAGATCAACCAACTGGACCTACTCCAGCTGGCAACAACATTTTAACAAGGCTACCAATTCTAAACTTGTTTGCTCAGGTCAGGTCTTCTATATGAAGTAGAAAATCCTGTGCATTATTAACAAGAAAGCTGGACTGTACTGATTTTTTTTTTTTAAAAAAACAACCTTAAAATAATATATGAAATATTATAAAATTGAGTAAATAAAAAATTAATACAATTACTCTATCAAGCAAAGGGGAAAACACAGTCAGCCCTCCGTATCCATGGATTCTATAAATAAATAAATAATAAATAAACTTTTTTTTTGTACCACACCTTTTGCCTATTAGGCAATCAAGGTGGATCACAACAACTGGATATAAAACAAACAAATCCATAACAATAGTAATAACTTAAAACAATTTACCTCTCCCTTAAAATTACATATAATAGTACATAAAATAACTATCCTAAGACTTTAAAACTATAATATCAAAACATAAAAACATAAGAACATAAACATAAAAATATGCCCACAGATTCAACCATCCACAGCTTGAAAATATTCCCGGGGGGGGGGGTAGTCCAAAAAGGAAACCTTGCTGTTTGCCATTTTATATAAATGACACCATTTTACTAACCATTGTATATAATGGGACTTGAGCATCCACTGATTTTGGCATACACAGGAGGTTCTGGAACCAAACCCCTGTGGATAACAAAGGCCCACTGTATATTAAGACATTATTAAGTGAACACAAAGTGCCTATAAAGTCTCCTAACACACCCATTACACTATTTTAATTCCAAAAACTCCCAAAAGATACAGGAGTGCAAGCAAGAATTGCAGATAAAAATACTCTCAAAAGAAAAGGTAAGACAAGGATCTACCAAGTTTGAGGTAAGGAAAATAATCTGTCATGAAATCTGGATTTTGAGGTGTATACTGATGAGAGGTGGTTCCATTTGCTTTTGAGAATAAATTATTTAAGGTGGTGAGAACCAAAAAAGATGATAAAGGATTCCAAAAGTGTATCTCTAAACTGGGAATGCGGCCTTTTAAATGGTAAGTGAATATTTACTAAAACTAAATGTAAATGTGATTTGATTGTTGGACTAGGACTCCAAGAGGCCATGGTCCAAATCCCCACTTGAGCATAAAAACAACACTGGGTGACCTGGGGAAAGTCACAACCTCTCAGCCTCAGAGGAAAGCAATGGTAAATCCCCTCTGAACAAATGTTGCAACGAAAACCCTGTGATAGGTTTACCTTAAGTTTTCCATAAGTTGGAAACAATTTTCAGAAAACTAAATAAAAGAAAAACCTATTTCTTAGGGTCCATATGAAAACTGAAGACCGCACTATGTCCACCCTGATGCAAAACACACTATGTTTTTGTTACTGCTAGTGACTGCCTGACTGCTAGTGAGCCTACATTTCATCCACCTTTCTTATGTCTGGGCAGTGTTGGTCAGTCATAGATTCTTCATCAGTGCAACTCATAAACACTGTTCAAGATCACTAACCAGCCACTCCTTTTTCGTGTGGTGATAAATTATTAATAACATGAACATAAGCTGCCCCTTGCTACTTGCCGAAATTGCCTTGGGTTTAGCTGGCCAAGGAAAGCAGTTGCAGTTGGCCCTCCTTAACCACGGATTCGTTATCCATGGATTCAACCAACCACAGCTTGATTTTTTTTTAAAAAAAGAAAAAGAAAAGGAACATGCTTATGGCACCTTTAAAGCTAACTAATTTATTGTACCTTTTGTGGACAATAAACCACAAGCTCATAAATTTGTTACTCATTAAAGCGCCACAGGATGATTTATTTTGGGGGGGTTCCCCCCACAACAAACTAGCATGGCCACTTTAAACAAGATTGTCATCTGTGTGTAGCTCTGACCATAGTCAGGAGGTATCCTTTACTTAGGCTGCAAACATTTACCTGGAAATATGTTAACTGAATGGGGATTTTTTTCTGAATAGACATGTATATGCATTCTTATTTATATGTTATTTATATTTATATGTTATTATTATAATTCTCTCTTTTTTAAACTGTTATAAAATAAGATTTTAATGTAAACTTGTTTTAAAGTTCTGGAAGCCACCTTGGATCCCATTCTGAGAGAAAAGTGGGACATAAATTAATTAAATAAATAAATAGAAGATTGCACTGTCCAGAGTTCTGTAGGAGAAAGAAAAAGCTAAGAGTCCCCTGTAGCATCTCTTAGCCAGAATCTGTGACCTTCTGTGTGAAAACATGCATCAAATTTCTGCTGAATAAGGCCTTTTGCTAACAGCAGAATCCAATTTGCAATTTAGTTTTAAATGTACACACCATTAAAAAAAAACCACCTTACCAGCCAAGTAGAATACCCAGATACAAACACACACACACACACACGAACTAATACTGTGACATATTTCAAATTAGCTGTTTGAAGAACCTCTAACTGAACATAACACTGATTGTAGATGCATGTCAGGGGTTATGAGAAGAGAAGGAAAAGCTGAGGAGGACCACACCAATATATATCTATATCTATATCTATATCTATATCTATGAAAAGAAGAATTTTACTGGCAGCAAGCTGCTACTCTTTCCCGATTAAACTCTTAGCAGCCAAACAGTGTTAAAGTATATTGGAGAATTGATTCAAATGGCTTCTATTAGCAATTTGGCAAGCTGTTGTGACTTGCTACTAATCAATTTTAAATAAAGCTATCCTATCTAAAAATCAAAGTGGCTTCAAAAGTTAGGCATCTTCATGCCCCTCTCCTGTAAATCACTATCTAACAATAAAATGACAGGTTTTCCCCAAAAAATTTAGGAAGAAGAAAAGAAAATACTACCCTATCACACTGCTGTCTCCCACCCATTTGTCATTTCTAAGGAGTCTGGCTTACTGCACAGACAGGGATAATTTTCTTTTCTTGTCCATAGTACATTTCACCTGTCAAAGTTTTCAACAAATGTTATTCAAGCTATTTTACAACACAATTGTGTCTTAATTATGCATGACATTTCAACAATCAAGAGTAATTAGGCCCATTTGTGATGTAAATATCCAGTGGAAGAGATCATGTGTAACACATGAAATATATCTTTGTGTATTCGCTGAAATTCTCTTCAGGCACAACAGAAAAAACAACAGTCTTAGCACTTTTTTGAAACACTGCATATTAATACAAGTAAATTGGTAATACAAGTAAATAAATAAATATAAAACTATAAAATACAATTGCAAAACAGATTATCTGGATAACAACAATGTACGATACAGCAAGAAAATATAAAAATAAAACAAACTGACCCATACATGCGAGGAAAATATACAAGATTACAAAACAGCATCAAACTTACGTATTTCTTACAGTATCAAACTTACATATCAAACAGTATCATATTTACATATTGAAAGCCAGTGTGATGTAGCAGTTTGAGTGTTGGACTAGAACTCTGAAAGACGAGAGTTAAAATCCCTGCCTGTCCATAGAATCCCACTGGGGGGCCTTGGACAAGTCACATTCTCTCAGCCACAGCAGAAGGCAATGGCAAACAAATCTTGCCAAGAAAACCCCATTATATCTTCATCTTAAGGCTGTCATAAGTTGGAAATGACTCGGAGGCACACAACAACCAATGATGTAATAATTTCTAATCTCCCTCTCTAGTGCTTACATCCCGCTCAGGGTGGCAAACAACAATTAACATAATCTTAAATGAAACACCAGCCCACCACAATGTTACAGGGATTGTATAGTCTAATGAGACAGTGGGTTTTAAAGGATGGAGCAAATGAAATTACAGTTCATCTTGCAATCGTTCCACAGCCCAGTGCAGTAGCAGCTACAGCTAGCTAATTACAAGTGGCAGTTCCTAATTAACAAGGCAGAAACTTGAGCTTGGTTATTAAGAAATTCTCTGTGCATTAACAAATATCCCTGTGCAATTTTCAGTGTGGGCAAACAGATAAGATAGAAGCTTGCTGGTTTGATAGCATGATTCATCCTACACCATATGGAGCTATTCACCTCTCATTCAATTATTCTTATACCATGATTTGTGCTACATTTGCAGGTGGCCCCCAGGATCATATGAAAATAAGAGTAGAAATGCTGAAGAAGGGATTCCTGTATCCCATGTGTTGGCTAGAATGTTTTGTTGTTGTTGTTTCAAAAAAAAAAAAATGAAACAGTCCTATTCCCTGGCCCCAGTTCAACCACTGCCCCAACTCACTATGATACTTCAGCTTTAAATTAAGCACTCCGGAGCTCCAGTGCTGCTATGGGCTTGTCCAAATGGTGAAAATAATCCAAATGGCAATTGCAGGGAAGGCGATCTGTCTAAATGGACATTTGCATAAATATGTCTCATTCAGAAGTGGGGCAGCCAAATCTACCTTAAACTCCTTCAGGGAAGCATTTGGAGCTTTTTCAGAGCTTTTAAAAAGTTCTGTAGGGTATGTGAAGGTGTGATCGTTTGGACACTCACATTTGCATTGCTGCGACCATACATCGTAAGCAAGCAAAGAAGCTCAAAGGTCCTCCTCAGATAAGCTTCATTCCAAAACTAGATGGGGCTGAAGAAATTTGATTCCCACCATGTTTGCATGTATTAAAAGGCATTATTAAACACTCCATCTTGAAGTAAGGAATGTCTATCGCTTTCTCTTCATTGCTCTTTAAAGTGAGTGAATGTGCCAGAGCATGTGCAGGCTTCCTTGACCTCAATACAACCAGAACCACAACAGGTGTCAATTTAGCATTTAAGCATGGGATTTAGCCACAGTGTATCAGCATACCCCCCCCCACAACCCCAACTGTCTCAATTTGGCCAGGACAGTCCTCAGAGAATGGTTTTGTAGGAGTGTGTGTTTGTGTGTGTGTGTGGGGGGTGGTTATATACTGTGAGCCCCTGTTGGGGAGTATATGTAAATTTGTGTAATTGAATGGTGAGTTTCTGGGTATAGAAATACAAGGATGATTAGTGCCTGTTTTGCTACTGGTTGGTTGATGGCCCATTATCTCCTGGAAATCCCCCTGTGGACATGCAGCTGTGGACAAGTTTACATTACCTTGCATTTCTATATCCAGAAACTAGCCATTCAATTACACAAATTTACATATACTCCCCAACAGGGGTTCACAGCATATAAACTCCACACACACCCCTACCCAACCATTCTCTGAAGATGCCAGCCACAGATGCAGGCAAAATGTCAGAAAGAAACTATTCCAAAACACAGCCTCACAGCCTGGAAAAAAACCAAAGAAAATCTATGGATGCCAGCCATGAAACCTTCGACTCCACATATTATTGTCCTTATTTCACTTAGTTGGTAAAGAAACCAGCCAAGTAATAATCAACCTAACTGGTTTATGCAACGATCCACTTTTAATGCACCCCAACAGTCAAGAAATTGGATACACAGAAAAATATCTCAAGACTACTTAAATTTTAATCACTTTTTAACCGTTCTATTGCAAGAGTCAAAAGTAGAGTAAACAACATTTTAGCCCCAGTGGGCCTTCAACATGTACGCTGTATAAGAACAAGAGGATACTAGCAATTTGTACTGTTCAAAGACACTATAAAAGTCTGCCGTCATTCAATCTTTTCTTCTATCACCGAAAGAAAGATTCTAACACATGTCCTATCACTCACTGTCATCTAGGATACCAAAGATCCATCAATAATGTTTCTTACACAACAAAGACCAGACCAACAGAAATCTAGCATATCAAAGCAGACAAAAACAACCGAGTTAAATTCTTCAAGGCTATGTAAAAAGAAAAAGAAAAAGAAAAGGGAAAGAGACACCTCAAAATATATGCTTACTGAAGGAGAACAGTGGTTAAGAAAAGAGTCTGAACACATTAGTAACAAGATTTCAGAAACTCTGAAGAGAACCTATATACTACAGGTAGAAAACATGTAGCCTTCAGATGTAGTTGGATTTCAGTTTCCATCAGTCCTTCTCAATCAGTATGGGCAGTGGTCATGGATGATGGGAGTTATCATTCAGCAACATGAAGGTCAACAGGACTCCCATCCCTACAGTATACTAAAAACTTTGTATTTCCCTTTTGTAGAGCTTTGCTTTGTACACTGCAAACCAAAGGTCTCTATCTGCCTCATCTCTGTCTCTTGCCATAACTGCCCCCTCATGTCCAAGGAACCAGTTCCCTTACTTCAACTATATTGTTGTCCTGTGTTCTAGAGGATCTCAGGCCTGTCTACACTGCAGAAATATAGCAGTTTGATATCACTTTATCCACCATAGTTCTATCCTATAGAATCCTGGTATTTGCAGTTTTGTGAGGTATTTAGCCTTTTCTATCAGAGAACTCTAGTGCTTCACCAAACTACAAATACCAGCATTCCATAGGATAGAACTATGGTGGATAAAGTGGTATCAAACTGCTGTATTTCTGCAGTGTAGACAGGCTCTTCAACTGACAATTCCAGTGAACTAAAAAGGATGCAAGAAAGGGAAGTACGTAGCTGAAGTGCCAAATACCAGAAAGTTACTTCGTTCTTCGTTCTAGAACAGAGGGAAATTACAGCATCATTTGCAGTATCCCTGCCAAAGAAGGATAAGTGTGATGTTGCTAGCACTGCTGGCTCTTCAAAATCACCTTCCGAGCAAAGTGATGGCCTCTGGTGAACCTGACGTCCAGAGTCATGCCTGATTTTCATTTCTGCCAGAAGTTCCAGCTGTTATACTATTGACATGGTTCTTGAAAAACAGGTCTACCACACTGAGAGCAGAACTATACATGACTTGTCATTTTATATTTCCTTTTATGGACCTTTTGTGTACACAAGCACACAATCCTACATATAGTCTTTAAGCTAAAAGGGAGAAGGCAGGAGGTTCTTCGTCTCCCTCAGGGCATACTCACCTTCAAAACTCACTTGCTTTTACTTTACTTTAGAAAAGCAAACAAATTTTTTTCTATAGCAGTGGTCTAAACAACTTTTTTCAAGCTTCTATTTTGAAGGGGGGGAAAGCCTCTGCAATGTTTCCCTGCCCTCTAGCAACCTGGAAGCAAGTTGGGAATGGCAATTGGGAGATCAGCTGCCCCTGTTTACCAGCATACTTAACATCAAGGAACAAAACAGTGGCTAGAGTACTGGGCGGTGGTTGTGTAGCTAAGAAGATATGGCTATGACTTGGCTGTCGTCTAGACGATGAAAAAAATCCTCAAGGGGAATACCTTTTGTCCTAATGAGATCCCACAGGGATTCACCAATTCGAAAGGAGTGGGGCCAAAAACTCCATGTACTGTGTGATAACAGCCTTCGTGTTTTCCCCCTATTTTTAAAAAATATTCTAAAATGAGCATTCCCAGCCATTTTGACAATCAATTTGAAGCAGGGCACATTCTGGAAGCATGATCGGTTGGACATGCATGGGGGTGGGTGAGGTGGGCTTGCTGGTGATGAAGTGGCTGGGACCGCCATTGTTGATTTTTATGCTACTGATTGTGCGCAATTTTGGGACTGTAAAGCAAAAAATAAAACAATACAAAAAACCAAAACACCTCATTTTTTTTAAAGTGGAAGATCGCTCTTGGATTTAATGAGGGGAAAAACTGTGCAACAGCGGGAACTTTTGGGGAATAATAACATAAATAATTCACTCGTGGCCACGATCTATATTTGTGGGCATACTCGGTGTGAACATTAAAATTGATAACTTCCCATACCAGTGATTGTGAGAAAAAACCATGGAGACAAATGAATGCTGCTGCGATTGTGAGTTAATGCACTTAAATGAGTATTATATCTCCTCATATAGATGAGGCCTTGGTTACCCCAAGCCTTCTTCATTTCAGCAACTTTTTTTTTTCAAGGGGAAAGGAAGTTGTTTTGTTGTTGCTATTTTTAAAGACCTGCAAGCTGAAAACTCTTGCCTCCTGAATCTCCTGAAAACCACTCACTGATATCCCACAAGAACTTGGAAAAGTTATTTTTAAAAAAGTTATAACTCCCATAAACCTGTACCCAGCATTGTAATCTGTCCAGAATTCTGTCTTTTGCCCACCCCTGCTTTAGAAAACTAGGCCCAGGGACAATTATGCTATCTTTTAATGGGTAGGCGAGCCATATTTCCCATCAGCTTCCATCACTTGTAAACATATTGGAAGGTGAGGTTATCCAAGACAAGATAAGGTTATCCAAGATAATGTCAGATACCTACGAAATTCTGTAACGAGCTTCCACTGCTAATATTACTGTAATGCACTCATAATTCATTTATGAAACAAAACAAGGTACATGATGCACAAGACATCGAGGGCTCAAGGTGCAGTTTTCTATTCTGATGATTTATGTCTCCTAAATATAATAAAATCTGATTGCTATAAGCATGGCCCATGACACATGCCATGACGCCATTCTAAAGTGTATTTAATGGCTTAAAATGTCAAATGGCTATAAACCATTTACAGTAAAGGTCTGCTACAGGTCAGATGTGCATCAAATGAAGAACACACTTAAGAATGTATTATGGACTTGTCATGTTGAAAACCAAATGACAAACTTTTAAATATGTGTGTGTGTGTGTGTGTGTGTGTGTAGAAATCAATAAATAAAGGCTGCTGTTCTAAAGAAGACTCTTGTTAATTACTTCAGTGTACAGATTTCCAACTAGTCTCATGTCTGTTAAAGAATTAAAGGGAAATAAGCATATTGTATCATGGGTTTTACCATTTTCATTACATAAAATAATGTATTAAAAATTGTTTTGTATGCACTTCCCCACTGTGACCCCCAACAGTATTAAGACCGCCTAGAGGCTGTGTTTAGTTCAGAGTGGTGTTGTCTTTTCATTGGCTAGAACATATTTCATATGTTGTATATTACAAAGCCATTGGTTATTATGTTTCCAGGCCAAATGGAAGCAGCTAGTCTCGACCCATAAAGACTTAATTAAAGAGTTCCTGAACATTTCAGGGCCCCCACCTCGATGTTACTGCCTCAAGCATTTTTGCAACATGCTAGGGAAGCACTGCTCCATCTTTAATGCATGCAAGATTGGCATCCACTAATAGTGAAGCTTTCTTATGTGTTGTCTATATGCCAAAAATACTCCTCACAGAATGTGAGGAGAATACAATGTGTCTAAATGGGATCCCACATCGTTTTGCCTTATTCAGAAGGCGGGCCCCCAAAAATGCCATATACTCCACAGGAAAATTCTTTGCAGATTTTCCTGGAGTTTTTATTTATTTATTTATTTATTTATTTATTTTAAGAAACAGCAGGGGGAATGAGTGTTGCTCCTCATTGGGACAAGCAACACAAATTGATTCACTTTTCTATATGAGCAGAAGTTGAAAGATGATTGGCTGGACGAGCACAGGGAGCAAGCCTTGCTAACAAGGCAAGCACCAGGAACCTCCATGTGGGATTTTCACCTTAGCAAGTGAGTGCTAAGGTGATAAAATGTTTTTTTGGGGGGGGGTTGTTAAGGCAAAATATTGCTCGGTTGCACCTTGGGTGTGTGTGTGTATATATATATATATATATATTTAAAAAGTACTGTTCGGCAGTGGCAAATTGGTAAGTGAAAACGTGAAAAATTAACTCTCAGCCACCATCTTGGTTCGCAGGTATCCCCGTTTGCACAGCAAACGCAAATACCTTTGCATGCCTGCCATCTCCCTCAAAAGCCGTTGATACAAAAAGCAGCTGCTGCAAATTGCCATTACTGCAGAGCAATCCACATTTTGTCTCATATAGATGAGGTCTAAGGTCACAGCATTAATGCAACTAGTCTACCTGGATGAGCTGGAAAATTATTTTGAGAATTAATGGATGCTGAAGCTGTTCATGATTCAACAGTGATAGGATGATGCTCTGGGAACCACATGAAAGCCCTTTGATGGCTTTGAGGGTGAACAGTGCAATTACTTCTTGATTGACCCTGATTTTCTTCTATTGCTTTTATTGCATTGATTTTAACTGTTGCAATATTATGCTTTCACACTGTAAACTGCTTTGCACATTTGTTTTGAAAAGGGATATATAAATATTGTAAAATCAAAAGAGAGAAAACATATACTAAACAAAACTTTGCATAAAAAATAAGTATTTATTTAAAGTTACCCGTCAAAATTAGCTCCAAGATGTTTATACCATGATACTGATCCCAAATGACATCAAAAAACAATTCAGCAACTCATAGTTTGAAAACTGACATTTTCTAGCAAGATCATCTGTAATTTGTTTTTCTCCATCTTGTTATATCAACTGCAAAAAGGATTAGAGCTAAGAGCACCACTAGTGAACCTCAGACAAATGGTAATAGTCCATGAGGTAACCACATGTTACATACAATTCAAACAGCAAATCTACCAGGGCCCCATTCACACTGCACAATTACAGTGCTATTATTTCACTTTAACTGCCAAGGTTTCATCCCATGGCAGCCTAGGGCTTGTAGTTTAGTGAGACACTGGAGTGCTCTGGCTGAGAATTCAAAATGCCCCTCCTGAAACTGGCAATCCCAGGATTCCATAGGATGGAACCATGCCAGTTCAAGTGGAATAATAGCACTATAATTGTGTAGTGCGAACAGGCCCCAGGTCTCCATGGTGGCATGGCTGAAAAGTCACCTTGCAGCAGGAAAAATGGTTGTGTAGTAGCACTTAAAAGAATTACTATATTCTGCAGTACCATAAACCTAAACCCTCTGCTCAGCAGAGTTGCAACTCCTGATCCAAGCAGTGACCCTGGGAATTAAAATGTAGTTTCTAAAAAACAGCATGCTCACCACAGAAATCTTCCTGGCATTGTACTGCAAAAGATATTGTAGTTAAGCAGTAGTGTAAATCAAGATGGTCTCCCCCAGACAATACTTCTGAAAAATTACACACCGTGCTGCTCAAAAACCTTGGAGTGATATTCCATATTTAGAAGAGGTCAACAATGTGCTGCACAGTAACATGAACAAAACCCAGAGTACAAAGTTGTCTTTTCATGCTTAATGTCTTGATGGAAGTGGATACAGACCCTGTTTTTACTGGAACTTTGCAATGTTTTGTAAAACCACAAATAAAAATGCTTATTATAAATGAAGAAAAAAATTGTGTGAACAACAAAAAAAATCATTCCTTTATTCAAGCCAAGCTCAATTGTTGTTACTAGAAAATTTATTTCGGCCACACACAAAGTGATTGTTAATATTTACCTAAGAATGTAGGCTTATACAGCAACTAGGTCAAAAAGGCAGCATATCAGCTTTCAAATGCATTTAAAAATAATGTGAAAACGTTTTAAATTACATGGCCAAGACCTTTTCAGCTTTTAATTTAAAAAGCTGCGGGAAACAGTACACAAAAATTATACTTCATAAACTCTGAAACTGTAGATATGCTAAGGTCACTTGGCACAGCAGCTAATTAAATTAAATTAGACCTTCTAGTGATTAGTTTCTACCTACAGCAAAAAAATGTATGCAAAGTTTATGTTGGATAGATAAAGCACTGTTAACGATCAAACCTAAGAAGGGAACAATACTCACTGTAATCTCCAGATTCTTTTTCTTTATCTGGAAAACCTTCTCCCCTCTATCCTTCTATCCTGTTTGGTATTTCAAGTTAGGGAGCTTATTAAGTCAAAATTCCTGATATGCACTAATGGCTTTATTTAAAAAAAAAAAAACTTGAGAAAAATAAACCAACCCCCCCCCCCCAAAAAAAAGTCCCTGCCTGCTTGAGACAAAAGGTGGCTGCAGTTGTAAAGGAAAACAGATTGGCTGGGGAGCTTCACTATCAACTTTCTCCCTCCTCTTGTGCTGCCAGATTCGCAGAAACAGTAGCCCAGAAAAAGTGTGTCCTGTTTTAAGAGGAGTTGCATGTTGATACCTAAACCACACACATTCCAAGGTGAAGATAATTGTACAGGCCGACCATATCCACAGATTCTATATCCACAGTTTCACTTATCCACATCTGAAAATACCTGTATATGTTCCCTCTAGGCATTTCTAGGTCCTCCAATGTGATTCTGTGGTCAACTTCTGACATGTTTCTCTTTGAAAATAATAGGGTTCCCTATTATCCATGGTTTCAGGAAAGAGGTTTAAGAGGAAACAATAATATTCCACAGGGGTTCTGGGAATATATCCCCAGCAGATATAGGGGCTGACCTATAGTAGTATCAGTTTGCATGCAGTCCTCACCTGAAGATTGACCTCCCTGAACAATTTTTAATGGGAAAGGCTGTTCTTCTAAGAGTAGGGGACCTGTGGCTCTCCAGTCGTTTTGGCCTATGTTTCCCAGCATAACGTATGATAAATGACCATGGAAGCTGTTGTACAAAACATCTGGAGAACCAAAGGTATTCCACCCTTACTAATAAACAAGGCAAGTCTCGGCCTACAAAGAAGTGGTTTGGGAATTATATATATATATATATATATATAGTAGTTGTTTCAAGGGTAGTCACCTTGGACATTTTATCATGAAAGAATACCCTGCTATCTAACATGATAAAGAACGTATTTCAGCATTTCAAAGATTAACCACATGTGCAGACATAGAATGTTAAGAAACTACCACTAATATAATCTACCAGGATACATTTGCTATTCTTTTACCCTTTTTGTGTTCCTACTTGAAGAGACTGACATGGTTACCCATCTAGAATTTGTCACTGTTTCCACCAAACCAAAGCAATAGGAAGCCTGGTCAACACAACTGTGTTTTTATTTAGAAAGAGGAGGAGGAGGAGGAGGAGGAGGAGGAGGAGGAGGAGGAGGAGGAGGAGAATTCCTTTAAGCTAAACAGAGCCTGTGTTTTTCCTTTTCCGTAAATGCAGGAGGCATGCCTATTTCTCTCCCTACTAGATGTTGCTAAGGCTGGAATAACACTCACTTGCTCATTTATCATTTAACGTATAAAGTTATTATACATAAAGCTTGTCACAAAAATTATAAACAACCTTCTAAATGTGTGTTATATTGCATCAAATTATTTTGTATTACACTTCAGTTTATCCACAGCAGTAAATGTGAATTATAAAAGGACACCTGGTGTACCAAGCATTCTCATTTATTGAGAGAGCAATTTCAGTAGTACCAGGAAGTTGATTTCTGAAATATCCTTTGTATTATTCATAAATAATCCAGGAGAAAACATAGAAGTGTCTCTCAGGAAGTCAACCCCTATTTCAAAATCAAAACATTCCTCCCCACCAATGCTCTTATAAAAAGAGCCAAGTGGAAATTGTGACTGTTTTGATGTATCAGGAATTGTTAATGACATGCAGCCAGGGCTATAAATTTGGTATCCTTTTTTGTTGCTGTTGTAAGTTGCTTTAAATAATTCTGCAGTTTAAAAGACCAAAAGAAAAGAGACAATTTTAAAGAAGTAAAATAACATAATCATCTTATAATCATGCAGAGAAAAACGGTAATGTGTAAATAATGAACCAATTGCATGAACTATTAAAAAGCTGATCAAATATTTGCACTTTAATACTTTTTTTAAGAGGAAACAATTATTTGGTCTGCTATTTTGCTAGTGCCAATATTATTGCAATTTCTGCTAAACCAAGTCTTACTTTTCTGTGCAAAACAAAAGAAATGTATACTGAACACTATTCATGACAGCTACAAACCAGAAGACAACTGATAAAGAGATTCATAATGGTGCTCCCAAAACTAGAAATAAAGACTTGAAAGTTTCCCAGCACAACTTTTTTTTGGCCATAAATGGTAGTACAGTAGGACCCTCATATCCGCCGATTCATTATCCACTGATTCAGTTATCCATGGGACACAAAACAGCAAATCTACCATAGAGTCTTCCTAGTAAATGCCTAGGAGAGACATCCTCTCTAGCCATTTTCTAGGTCCTCCAAGGCAACTCTATGGTATTTTAAACCAGAAGTCCCATTATTTTTCAATGATGTTCGCTGTTATCCACAGTTTTCGGTATCCACAGGGGCCTCTGGAACCAATCCCTGCAGATACGGGGGTGCTACTGTATTTATACAAACTAAAACATGAATCCTGAGAACTTAACCTTGCAGAGAAAGCTCTCTCATCCTCTGTATTCTACCTTTAGTTCTCACCTACAGAGCCTTCCACGGGCTGCACATGATGTAGGGGACTATGCCTTGTGGTGAGAGGAAGTCATTCAAAGCCAGCTTATTGTGTCACTGTTCAGGAGGGTCTCTCTGCATCCCCAAGAGGCTTTTTGGTGGGTACATGGGGTTTCATGGGAGATGAATGGGAAGGAAACTCCCCTTCAGTTGTCAGGATCCAAGCTCATCTGCATTTGGGGGAGGAGAAATCCATGCTCTCCACTCAAAATGCATGGTTTTGATGCTCCAGCTGTATAAAACGTCAATTCTCATGGCACTTGTCACAAAATGAAAAGAAAAACCCATAGATGAACACACAAGTGTAACCTTTGAGTGTTCAGGCAGTTCAACTTTAATGCTGACATCTGATTAACTCTTAGTGGCTTACCTTTCAGAGCTTAATCACTAATCACTGTAGTTAAGGAACTGCAATGACAATATAATTAGTGGAAGTGGGGTGACGGAGACCTAGAGCCTAGGTAGAGAACACAGGAAACTTCCATCGGACCACTGGTGCATCCAGCTCTGGACTGTCTACTTTTACTGGAAGAAGATGGCCATGGCCTTTTCCAGCCCCTCCTGGAAAAAACAGAGAATTGAACCTGTCCTGGACCCTTTCCAAATGTGCGCATCGGTGGAGGTAGGGGGAATTTCCAAGTTACAGCTTTAAAATTAGGACCACTATGACTACGGTAGTCTTTGAATTATTAAGATATGGCAAACTTTATCAGATATGGCAAATATGCCATCATAATGACACCTAATGAACGTGAAAGGGCGCCAATACCAGATGATGTTGTGCTTTCATGATCATGTATTGAAAATAATGCTTTTTTTTATTGTTGGGCCAAACCGTCAATAGATCGGTCATGGCAGTTTTGTGCCATGATTCCAAGTGTGTTGAACCATGCTCTGTTTTGCTGGGGTGATTCCAGCGTCAATGGGAGAGATCCCCGCCAGAACACTTCTGGGAGGGAACTGGAAAACTAGCCATGGGACGCTCTTTTTATGAACCTCCCCATGCTGCAGCCAAGTTTTTATGTGTATTTCAGTGCTTGTGTGTTAATTTGGTTTTTAATTTAGCCTTTTTTTACTTTAAAGTGCACTCACATCTTCTTACAAGAGCCGCCGAGAACTCGCCCATTAATGTGGAAGTATGGGGCTGCTTTTTCACATAATCATGGCAATATTTAATATTTTGGGTTCTTTTGCCAGCACAAAAACGGTGTAAAATATGGTGCCCCAAAAAATATAATTTTTTTTAGAGGCTTGTCTGATAAAGTCCTAACTCAGAAGAACAGCATTTAGCCCAGTCTTTATATACATTTTCATGGTATTTACAGATTATGGTACAGTAAACAGATTAAACCATGCTTAGTATCTGAAGTATGGGCATATAGGAGAATATTTCAGTGTGTGTCTTCTAGAGGAGCAGTGGGATAAATATAACTCATGGGTAAATCTTAATGTACCAGTGTGCCAATCACATGTTCACTTCTGTGTAATGCATTAAAAAATCTGCTCTTATTAATCTTGTCCCCACAGTACTGTCAGGAACAGGGTAGCTTTAAATAAGAGAGAAGCTGGCGGAAAGTTTGTAAAAATATTTAAAATACCAAAGTGGGATTTTATCACTGGATAATAGAAGAAATCTTTTCCTAAAAAACCAAGTTGAACTAACTGATCAGGTGAAATATAATTTGCAAATTTGATTTAAAAATTGAGGGGTAGGGGTCCCAGAATAGCAAACAACATCTCTACCAACATGGAGCAGTCATAATATTAGAATGGGTGGTGAAAGATATTAAGGTTGATCTTTTAAGTCAGCAACATTTAAATACTACAAACAAAACAGCTACTAGGAGCTATATTCAGAGTGTGGAAGCAATACATTGTAAATATTGACTTTACCTGCAAAGCATTACTTTTGGGGAGATGAAATTGCCAACACCATAACTATTAGGTAACATAATAACTTGGAAATGTTTTTTCAGGGTTTTTTCCTTTTAAAAAAGAAATAGTGTAATTGAGTGACACTTCCTTGTTACTCATAAAATATTGCTTTTGAGGGGATATTTAGCTTGTTTAGTGTTTTCTTTAAAAATAGTTAAACAAAATGAGCAAAAGTAATATGTCACTTCAAATAACAAGCAATGCTTTTTGAATAAGATAATTTTAAATGTAATAATTTATCATATAATAATAAATTATTTTTTTCTGAGGTTTTAAACTAATCTAACACAAGGTAAAGTAAACTGATTTGGACTCAACTGATCCACTTTGTTTCTTCCATAGTCTAAATTTATCTCCATACCTAAAAATTTAGAGACTTCCTTAAGAGACTAAACACATTCTTCCATCATAGGGACCTGTGGCTTCATATTGGATAGATGCCAATACAGTATTTTGTGTGGGGGAGGGGTTGTGATTTATAACTTAAAATAGAGAAGCCAAGCTTTATTGGCCAATTTCATTGCCTTTGTTTCAGTGATGGGGACGGGGTAACTTGTTGTCCCATAATGTCTAAAACAGTGGCTCTTAACCTATTCTTTACCAGAGACCCCCTTTAAATATATTTTGTTGCCACAGACCCACAAGATCTAACTCAAGATTTAAAGCAACAACAACAACAATAAATACAATTACACCATTCATTAAACCTTCCCTCAGAAGCACTGTAGAGGAAGAGAAAACTTTTCTTCTGCTTCTTCCTGCAAGTTTGTGACTGGAGTTGGTTGAATGGCAATGTGCAGGGCAAGCCAGCTAGCCAGATTTGCCTTGGCTTCTGTCACTTGGCCAGTCCACTGCAGGGAGGAAGTGGGCAAAGCAGCCTTCAAACCCTTGTGGATCCCCTGTGAGGACATCACGGACCCCTCAGGGTTCCCGGACCACAGGTTAAGAACCACTGGGTCTAAAATGTAGACTCTGTGACCAGGACACTGTCATTTCTTTCCTCTATATATTGTTTTATTATCTTTGTCTGAGGAAGAAGCCTGTGAAGCTTTAAATGCTAGTGTGATGTATTCTGCAACTTTGGCTTAACCCAATAAAGTTACCAACACCAGGATGGATTTTGGGTTTTGATATTTCTTATGTTTTTATGAGTAACACAGGTATCCCTGAACCTGTAACTCTTGACGTAACCAAACCAGAACCAACAGAAAAATCAGCAGTAGCAGAACAAGTTATAAACCAACCTGGACACAAAATGCTATTTAAAAACAGAAATTCTGGACCAGGCCAACAACTATCATGACAGAATGCACACAGAAGCTATTGAAATCCACAAACACCTGGACAACTTCAATAGGAAAGAAGAAACCCTAAAAGTAAGCAAAATCTGGCTCCCAGCCTTGAAAAACAATAGAATCAAAACTCAGCACTTACAAAAGAATTCCACCCAGGGACAAGAGGATTCCCAGCAGATAATGGCCCATCAACCAACCATTAGCCAAACAAGACACTAACAAGCCTTGCATTTCTATACCCAGAAACTAATCATTCAATTACACAAATTTACATATACTCCCCAACAGGGGTTCACAGCATATAAACATCACACACACACCTACCCAACCATTCTCTGAAGATGCCAGCCACAGATGCAGGCGAAACGTCAGAAAGAAACTATTCCAGAACAAGGCCTCACAGCCCAGAAAAAAACCCAAGGAAAATCTACACAGCAATAATATTGTATGTACAGTATGTTATATCTACCCACAGTGTGATCAAAGAAACAAGGCCTCTATCCATTTAAAACTTCATAATATAGTACAGGTTCCTATCATATACTTAGAGGGTCTACTAAATTTGCAAAATTCAGTGTGATCCTTAGATGTAAATCAATGGATCACTGAGGATACCATTTCTACATGGACATAATGTTTGTGTAAGACATAATCAGATCTCTCTCTCTCTCTCTCTCTCTCTGGCCTTTCTTTGCAAACAAAGATTCAGTAAGGACTCATCCCGCACTTTCTGCAAGTGCGTTGATGACTGAAAAGACCAATCCGAAATAAACATGTCATGTTGCAGAAAGCACAGCAGAAGGTCTCCTTGGATGATGTTCCGGGCTGTGATTCTTTCTGTGTTGTCGTTTCTCTTCAAGACTGTTCGGTGTAAGCATTCAAATAAGGCTGCAGCATTGTGGATAGTGCAATAATAGGGTCATGTGACAATAGTAGGTTTGCTGTACTCAACTACATAGGTTTGGAAGTTGTTTCATGATACATTCTTCAAATATACATTATACAACCCATGCAATTGTCACTTGTAACCACGGAGCCATTTTTCTGTGATACTACATGCAGACATGTTCCTACCACTGAAGTCATTAAAAAACCATTGAAAATATCTTAAATCTTACATCGAGTAAGCCTACTTGTCCAACTAGCCCAGTATAGTCTACTGAGAAGGTGAGTACTTCTGCAATGTCTTAGAAGGTCCTTCCCATCACCTGCTATCCAGTTCTCTTCATTGTAGAGGCCACAGATAGAACTTAGGACCACATGAGATGTGTATGCTCTACCTACCATTGGTTCCTCCTACACTATTTCTATGCCAGGTCAACTGAAGAGAGGTGGCTACTCTTATTTTCACAATATGTTGTCAGGTGTCTCCTGAAAATCAGAAGCTGAGACTTGCTTTCAAAAACCACAAGGTGTCACTAAAACTCCACATCACTAGTCAGAAACAGATCCCATTTATGATTAGGAGAATCATGTAGTCTTGTTAGAGATGGTGATCCTCCCTGTAGACTTCAGTGTGGGAAGTCACTGGTGGCAGACAATGCGTATTAATGAGCAAATTAAGCTATTCAAAACACCTGGAATGTTCCCTTACCAAGCTAAGCAAGGATACCAGTTTTAACAGGGACTGTATACAAAATGAAAGCTCAATAGCAGCAGTTTGTAATAATTTGGCAGAGGGAGAGTTTCAATAAGAGCACTATTGGAAAGAGCAATATCTTAATGCTCTTGCTTGTGTAACTTTCATAATGCTTGCTCAACTTCTACTTAGGTTAGAAAGAGAAAAAAGATCCCTGAGAAACCAGGAGGATGAGGCAGTGTTTCCTTGCAAGGAAAAAATTACACTGTCAAGCAAAGGTGGAAAGTGAGAAGCCTTCTGAAGTTGACTGCATGACCCATCAGCCCTAGCCAACCAAGCCACTGATGAGGAAAGCTTGGAGATGCAGGTCAACAACATCTTCAGGGCATATAATTTCTACCTCTGCTGTAATGACTACCAAGGATTTCCTGCTGCTTCAAGCAAAAGAGTATGACACCCATATCCAAGACACCAGTACGCACAGTTTCACCTACCTGGAAAAAAAATTATCTCTAGGTATTTTCTAGGTCCTCCAGCATGATTCTCTGGTATGCTTGGGCCAGAAGTTGACCATAGAGTTGCACGGAAGAACCTAGAAAATGCCTAAGAAGGTTTTCTCTCTAAGAAACTCTAGGTCCTCCTGCATGACTCCATGGTATGCTTGGGCTGGAAGTTGTTCATTTCAATAGGGATCGCTCCACAGTTTTGCACTTCCATGGTAAGTCCGAGAACATATCCCCCAAGGATATGGGGGTCATACTGTACTTTTGATCTGATCATTCAAAACTACCAAGAAGATTTTAAAAATATCATGTATTTCGGTAGCAGGATTATAACATTAAGTGCTATCTGTTAATTTACCAAATTACATTGTGTTTACTCTAGTTATGTCAAACAGTTGGATAGGCCATCTCTCTGGTACACACACACACACAAAAAAAAGTATTGTCAGAAGGAGAAGTGCATTGAGGACTGTAAAGTAGACGCACATTACGATGGATTTTCCTTTCTTACAAGTCCTGCTGAACAATAAGTCTTCATAGACACTGTACAAGCAGTGAGATCCAGAGCAAAGTTACTTATGTTTACATATCCTTGAACTGTCCCAATTTGGCAGGGACAATCCCAAGTGGTTTTTAAAATGTTCTGGTTTCCTTTGTCATCATCCCACTTCTCCCATTGTCCTTAGCTTCCTTCAATTGCTGCAAACTGAGTACAAACTGCAAAAGTAGGTTGCACGCAATGAACACAGCAGGGGGAACAGAGAAGGGGTTGAAATCTTGCCCTTTCTAGTAGGCTCAAGCAAAAGTAAACTGCTGCAACTTTGTCAGGGAGGAATGCAAAAAGACACTATCTATAGCCAAAATGAAAGAGAAGCCTCAATGGATGGCAGATGAAACTCTTCAAGCAATTAAGGACAGATGAGGACAGAAAAAGAGGGTAAAAGAGGACAGTAAAAGAGGACAGAAGTAGGGTCAGAACCCTGAATGCAACTGTTCAGCAACTTGTGCACAGAGACAAAGAGAACTACTATAATGATCAATGCAGAGAAATAGAAGATAACAAAAAAGGACGAACAAGAGACCTCTTCCACAAGATCAGAGGAATTAAAGGGTAATTTAAAGCAAGAATGGGGATATTCTATGCCCAACAGTGGAACACATTACATGATCAAGCAGAAATAAAAGGACGATAGAACAAATACATGGAAGGACTATAAGAAAAGAGATGAAGGGATGACAGATACATTCAACAAAGAACCATATGAAGATGAACTTCCAATTTAAGAAAGTGAAGTGTAAGCTGCACTCAGAACACTTGGCAAAAATAAATCACCGGGAACAGATGTCATACCAATAGAGCTGCTCCAAGCTACAAAGACAAAATCGACTCTAGTTCTGACTAAAATGTGTCAACAAATACTGAAAACAGAATAATGGCCCAAAGATTGGAAACACTCACTATACATTCCAATTCCTAAGAAAGGGGAAACCAGTGACTGCAGTAACCAGAGGACTGCTGCATTAATTTCCCATGAAAGCAAGGTGGCTTAAAATTCTACAACAAAGACTTTTACCATATATGAAGCAAGAAATGTCAGATGTTCAATCTGGGTTCAGGAAAGGCAGAGGCATGAGGGATTATATTGCAAACATACATTGGATAATGGAACACATCAAAGACCTTCAAAAGAAAATTTATCTGTAATTTATATATTATAGCAAAGCCTTTGATTGTGCAGACCATGAAAAACTATGGATCAATCTCAACAAAATGGGTGTGCCATAAGATTTTATTGTTCTGATGTGTAACATGTACTTAGGCCAAGAAGGTACAGTCAGGACAGAATATGTCAAAACAGAATGGTTTCCAATTGGCAAGGGAATCAGGCAGGACTATCTGTTTAATCTGTATACTTAACATGTCATGTGTAAAGCAGGATTAGACTTGGGAGGAAGGAAAATCAACAATTTAAGATATTCAGATGACATCATATTACTAGCAGAAAATATCAAAGATTTGGAACAATTAATGAAGAAAGTCAAGGAAGAAAGTACAAAGGCAGGCTTATAGCTGAACATTAAGAAAACAAAAATAATAACCACAGGTAGTTTATATAACTTCAAAACAGACAATGAAGATATTGAAATAGTTCAAGATTTTCCATATATTGGCCCAGTTTCCATATATTGGCTCTAATCAGAATGTAGACTGCAGTCAAGAAATCCGAAGAAGACTAAGACCTCAAAGGGCAGCTATGAATGAACTATACAAGATCTACTATACAAGAAGGGTCAAGATGTATCAATGAATATTAAAATTAGGATTGTCCATGCCATCTTATTTCCCATTTCTATGTATGGCTGTAAAATCTGGATGATGAAGAAAGCTGATAGGAAGAAAATCCAATTCGTTTGAAATGTGGTGCTGGAGGACAGTTCTACGGATATCATGGACTGCTAAAAAGACCAATAAATGGGCCCTTGAGCAAATCAAACCTGAATTCTCCCTAGAAGCCATGATGATTAAACTGAGACTATTATACTTTGTCCATATCATGGGAAGACATGACTCACTAGAAAAGACAGAATGCTTGGAAAGATAGAAGGCAGCAGGAAAAGAGGAAGACTATATTCCAGATGTATAAACTCAAAAGGAAGCCACAGGCCAGAGTCTGCAGGGCCTGAGCAGGGCTGTTGAGGACAGAATGACTTGGAGGTCTCTCATTCATAGGGCCATCATAATTCAAACTCTATTTGACATCAGTTAACAACAACAATGTACAAGATAAACTAATTTAAGTGGACTTTGCAAAGCAAGACTAGTTCTGCCAAAAGTTAAAATAACCTTGACTTCCTATTCGGCCTCTGGAATTGAATTAAAACTTTAGAAAGTCTAGAGAGTTACTGCACTAATCCAGAACAGAAAAAAAAAAAGAAATCTAGAACAGGGGGAAAATCCACTGGAAATAACCACAGTCTTTATTGTTGCTCCAGTATTTTTAATACTGTGCTCTCTTGTATAGGTGATTTTTAGTCTTAATGTTCTATAAAGGTTTCTCAGTGAAAAGACAGTACTGTACATGTAGGAAATATAGAAATGCATGTCCATAAACTGAATGATGAAGTATCTGACTGGAAATATTGTGTGCGTAGTATTAACACTACTCCATTCTCTTTCATTTTATGGTTTAAGTCACATTACTATAAGTTTCTGGTGAAGTCAATGTTTCACCTTTATAAAGTCCCTCCTCAGACTGCATATTCATGATGATGGCAATGAAAAAAGACAACTGAAATCACAGAGAAAATTTCAATGGTAGTCTCTCTTGGACCTCATTTTCGTTAATAGCACTTCACCTTGAATGGAAACTGTCTGTACCTGTGTAGTTCATGTTTAGCTTCTTATGTGTTCAGTGTTTTTTGGGTGGAGATCCGCTCTCCAGGAAAATATATTTCCAAAATCTGTATGACATAATAGGGCCATCTTGTGGCAAAGAAAAACCAAAAAAATAATTAAAACCTAGTTTTATGCTATGCATGTTGGGACCATAACTTAGTTATGACATTCAGGAGTTTCTTATTTAGACATGTAAAACACATTTTTGTTTTGCTCAAGAGAAAGCTATGGAACTTCAAAATAACTTGGTTATTAATCCTAAAAAATACATGTTTTGCTAATTTTGCAACTCTTGTACTAATTGATAAGTAGACTTTGTACTGTTTGCTATGATTGTTTTTCTTTTCTTTTTCCCTGTTATTTGTCATTGTTACTAGTCAATCTGTCTCTCTACTAGTTTGTCAGAAATGTCTTATTTCTTTTCTAGTGTTATTCTTTTCTTTCTGTTGAATGCTTGTGTTGTTCAATGTAATTTTAAAGTGTGTAATAAAAACACCATTTAAAAAAAAAAGAAACAATCAGAAACAATCTAAAGAACAGAACCTCTGACATCATTAGGCCTTTATAACATTGTATAGTAACAAGTGTAGCAATCAAAAATACCTCTATATAAAATCAAGAAAAAACACCTTAAAAGTAAGTAGAATAATTTCTACTAGCATAAACGGCAGAGCACTTGCCAATTTTTACATGGATTTTGTTAGCTTGTAAATCTTGATTTCATTGCCTGTTGTTTGTGTGTGTGTGTGTGTAGAGGGGCAAACAGCTAATTATAAATATTCACCACTAAAAGGGGTTCAGGGAAGATACTACATTTATTTTTATCATTGTCAAATGCATTCCATGCGTGCAAATTCATTACTGTTAGTTTTGAGTAAGAAGAATACTGAGAATGTGTTAAGTTTACTTCATTTATTAAGAAAATAAGACCACTGGCATTTAAGTTAAGTCAACCATTTATTGTCATCTTTGTAGCAGTGAAGTGATAAAATGATACAGTACTTATGACTGACTCTTTTACAAAGGTATACTTTAAGAAACTGTATTTTAATGGATAGTGCCATCTATTTTCTTTCAAGGCATATAAAACCTTGGTAAGTGTTGTTATCAGCATAAACTCCAAGTGAGTTTCATACCTTCCTCTCTTTATAAAATGCAGAGTAACAATAAGGAAGGGCCAGGTGCTACATGTGTTAGTTATTTTATACAAGACTAGCAAAACTGTCACTGTGGTCAGCAACCTGAGAAAAATATAAACTAGAAAAAATTACAGCCCTGCATAGGAAAACCCCCTGAAGTAATTACTGGAGTTTATTTAGCAGTCTATGCAGGTTCCATGCTCTTAAGATATTAGGGTTATAATTTACACGGTGTGTAAGATATTATGGTTATAATTTACCCTGTGTGGTTCCTTAGGCTAGAATATTTTAAATAATCTAAGTTCTACATCATGAAAGACTGAAGCCATCAAGCTAATTTCCGTTTATGACCCTCATCAAATGCACAATGGAAGAAAAATACCCAAGGGTGGGGAAGGGTGGAGGACCTTGTGAATCCATGCCAAGATCTTTATTACTTCTCATTGGTGCGACTCGTGCACTCTTCAACAGGAAAAACATGATGTTTAGGATCACATTCCCTTACTAAACATAAGTTTAAATCTAACCTGCATTTTATGGGAAGTGGCAACATATGAAGAACATGTTAACAATTCTATAGAGTCAGTATTTTCTAAGTCAGAGGGCTGTCCTACATATCATTTCATAGAATCATAAAGAATCATAGAATCATAGAATTGTAGAGTTGGAAGAGACCACGAGGGCCATCCAGTCCAGCCCCCTGCCATGCAGGAATACACAATCAAAGCATCCCTGACATGGTCATCCAGCCTCTGTTTAAAGACCTCCAAGGAAGGAGACCCCGCCATGCTCCGATGGAGTGTGTTCCACTGTCGAACAGCTCTTACTGTCAAAAAGTTCCTCCTAACGTTGAGGTGGAATCTCTGTTCCTGGAGCTTGCATCCATTGTTCCATGTTCCAGTCTCTGGAGCAGCAGAAAACAAGCTTGCTCCATCCTCAATGTGACACCCCTTCAAATACTTAAACAGGGTCATAACACTATCATATCGCCCCTTAACCGATTTTTTTCCAGGCTAAACATACTCAGCTCCCTAAGTCTCTTTGGTTGCCCTTCTCTGGATACATTTCAGCTTCTCAATATCTTTCTTGGACTGTGATGCCCAAAACTAGACACAGTATTCCAGTTGAGGTCTGACCAAAGCAGAACAGAATGGCACTACTATTAGTTGCTCACCCCTCTTCCAGCATGCACTCTAATTCTCCCTGTCACCTCCTGGTTTTCAACATTCCTGATAAGCTATAGGAGCACAGCTGGGGAAGTAAACTGCTCCACTTTCAGGTAGTTTTGGCAGTTTTTCAGTAGCTTTGGGGGAAAAAAATCACCTGAAAATTGGTCCCTGAATTAATATTTCTCTGGGATCTGGGGGCTTGGGGGGGGGGCTTCTAGGGGTTTCAGGCCTACACCTAGGGGTCTCAAGTGCCACATGCAGTCCATAGGCTACACTTTCCCCACCCTGCTATATATGGACACAAACTTGGAGAATTCATTTCCTGTTAGTATATATGACATAGCTGAATTCAGCACATGTGATTAGGAACACTTGGAGATTATTGACCAATGTTTGAAGCAAATGTCTAATTCTGGTTTGCAGGCAAATCTAGTCCTGGCAACCATAGTTTGACCAGGTCATACAGGATGTCAAACTATAGCTACAGAAAATTATAATTTGTTTTACATTCCAAATTGCTTCAAACTGCATAAATTAATTTCACTTGTAGAACACCCTGAGTTGTCATGATATGGGGATATCAATGGGAAAAATGGGAATAAACCAAAAAGTGAATTACCGTGCAGGAGATGGGGGCAGAATTGTTCAAACTTGACTTGGGTCCTTTTCACAACACATAATTGTAGTGCTATAATTCCACTTTAACTGCCATGTTTCCATGGCAGGGGTATTTAGAATTCTAACCCAGAGAGCTCTAGTACTTTACCAAATTACAAACCTCAGAATCCCATAGGTTGCAGACAAGGTAGTTAAAGTACAGTAGAATCATAATGCTATAATTGTGTAGTGTAAATCATGCTGTTGCATGAGTGGGCTAATCTACGATGTAACAACTCGAGGTTTTTTTTTAACCAAAAACTATACATCTGTGAATTAACCAAAGATCAAAGCAACCTCAATCATAACTTTTAGATCACCCAGTGTCAATGCAATCATACTTTCCAACAGAGACGCTTCAATAATTCCAATGAAAGTTATCAAGTGCTGAGTAATTAAATCCCAGATTAAGTGATATTCAAGTATGAGTACCTAGACTGCCAAGAAATGAAAATGCAAATCATGCTTCTTGGGTGAATTAAAACATATAAACAAATGCAAAAACTGTATTCGTAGTTTTTACATTATAAAAAATAAAGGCTCTCATGACATTCCCTCCTCCCTGACAAACAGGCAAACACCAAACCGTTTCTGGGCTCATCAAACTCACTGCCAATCACCACATCATTATGAGATACATTCTGTTCCATGATGTTATACAGTAGCCATGAAATCAAAACCAAGCAACATCCTTCAAATCACTGGCCAGCAGTGGATAATGTAACACCCAGAGGAACTGGTTAATAAACTGCATGAAGTAGAAACGCAGCCAGATTACAAGAGATCAAAATGGATGGACATCTTTGCGTTATTTCCAGATTAAACCTCCCCACCTCTGATGGTACTTGGAACAACTCTAGAAAAGCATGGCACTGACAACCTTAAATTGTACAAGGCCTTCCTTTTCTTTGGCTGACAAGCAAATTGGATTGCAGGTGCATTCTTCAGTACTTTATGAAATTATTTTCTAATGGAGCCTGTTCGTGTTTTTCTTTAGAGGCAAATATAATGGATATTTAATCATTTTTTCAAACATACACCCCATAATAATGAAACTTTATGTCTGTTTGTTTCTGGTTTCCATAGAATTAGAGAGACGGTATTTTTAAAAGCAGAAATCTACTGCAACAAGCAGAGAACAAGAGATTAAGAAGACTGGGGGGAAATAAGACTGCAATGTATGTTAACATCCAAGATAGCTTCACAAGTGACATTTCTTTAGATACCAAACAGAGAAAGATACAAATAGGAAACCAAGCCAACATTTTGACATGGCCTGTAAGTACCATATATGCTCATGTATATGTCAACTTCATGTATAAGTAAAGAGCAGGTTTGGGGGCCAAAATTATGGATTTTGACATGATCCGTGGATACGTTGGGGGTCATTCCATGGAGGGGGGAAAGTGCCAGCACCACCTCAAAGCCCCAGTCACCCATGGCCACAAAAGGCCTTTTGCCATTCTACTCAGAGAAGGGGGTGGTTCTTTCTTTGATAAGAGTTTATGTTGTCCCTTAACTTTTATCAAGGAAGGAACTATCCCCTTCTCTGAGTAGAGTAGCAAAAGGCAAAAGCTTAGTCCAATCCAGGGGAACCTAAAAGAAGCACCAACCTCCCCCACTCTCTCTGCGGTCCTTTGAGAGGAGGTGCCAAAGATCCATTGCTGCTGCAATTTTCCCACCTAGACATTCAAAAAGGCCAGAAGCAGTGCCATGGCAGAAAAAGTAGAGTGAGTCAGTGCTTCTTTTAGGTTCTCCTGGGATGAACTACACTCTCGCCTTTTGCCACTCTACTCAAAGAAGGGGATCATTCCTTTTTAATGAGTTAACATACAGTGCTTACATTGACCTGGGGGTATATCAACCCAGGGGTTTGGGGTCAATTTTTTAAATAAAAGTTATAGACTTATGCATGAGTAACTCACATTTCCTCATTCTGTACCATCATCTCACCACTGAAACATTTCCATGAACATAGGTTGTGAGGTTCATCCACTGCTGTAACCAATGGGAACAATTGGTGTGATTTCCTGTATATTGCTATATATATAAGGGTCGACCTTACCAGACAATGTTGTCCTCCAGCATTCCAGGGGCATAGCACTGGTGTCAGTAAGGCATCCCTTTGTATTGGTGGCTTCTCCACATCAATACAAAAGGGACACCGTACTGATACCTACACTACGCCCCCAGAACGGCTGAAGGATGCAGCATCTGGTAAGGTCTGCCTTTCTGTTTTCTTTCTGTTATTCTAGTGATCTTCTGGCATTGTTTGGAACATGATTTTTTGGCACATTCCCCTGCATCTGATAATCTCCTAAGAGAGGAACAAAAGGAGAGAAGGGGAAAGTAGTGATGGCACAAAGGGTAAAATGGACAGGAGAAAAGGAGAGGCAATCTCCACTGGTGTTCTCAGGTCTGGGAACTGGGTAAAAAGTCTGTTCTGGATGAAGCATAGCTTCATAGCTTGAGAGTGCTCCTAGAGCCATCCCTATCACTGAAGCCTCAAGTAGACTCTATGGCTTGGAGTGCATGGTGCCAGTCAGGCCCGGTTTAAGGAATTTTGGGGGCCCCTGCAATGCTTTGTTTTGGGGCCCCATATGTTTATCTCGGGTCAATGTAACCTAACTTAACCTAAGCTATTCACAGTACAGGATATCCAGATTATTACTAATAACGTTTTTGCATGAGGAGGGTTACTACAGGGCCCCCCACAATGATGGGGCCCCCTGTGGATGCTGATGCCGCTGGTGCCTTAAACTGGCCCTAGTGCCAGTTTCAACTGGTGTGCCAGTTACGGCCTTTCCTGGACAGAGATAACCTAGCCACAGTAGTCCATGCATTAATAACTTCTCAGCTTGACTACTGCCTATATGAGGCTGCCTTTGGAGAAGACTTGGAAGCAGCAGCTAGTGCAAAATACAGAAGATTGATTGCTGATTGGAATAACATATAGACAGCATGTAATGCCAATCTTAAAAGAATTGCACTAGCTGCCAATATGTTTCCAGTCTGAATTCAAGGTTCTTTGATTACATTTAAAGCCTTAAACAGCATGGGACCCCAAAACTTGAGGGAGCATCTCTCCCCATATATGCTTGTCTAAGGATTATTAAGATATGCTGGTGGGGGCTCCTCCATGTGAGGTTAATATACTGTGTCAGGACATGGGAGAGGGCCTTCTCAGCCATGCCATCCCAACTATGGAATGCTCTCCCCCGGAGGCCCAACTGGCACCAATACTTATGTCATTTAGGCACCAAGTTAAAACTTCACTATTCACTAAAGCCTTTGGGCCTCATTAATTCAACCCAAAGAGAATTATACATAGATTTTAAAATGTTTAAATTGGTTAACTCTGTTTTTAACTCGGTATATTTTTATATTTTTTAGCCTATTTAAATTATCTTATAGTTTAATAAAACTATATTTCATGATTCTCCAAATATATGACATTGATGAATAATTTGTTAATAATTTTCTAGTAGTTTTACTACTAGTAGTAGAATTAGTAGTAGAATTTTAATTGTAATCTACAGCTCTCCTAAACAAACAATCACTGTCTGGATTTTTTTAAATCTATACTGAATGAAGACATCACTAATAGATCAAATAGAAAGAATGCTCATTAATGGTTTATGTCCATCCTGGAGAGAAGGGACTAGTGGGTTGTCTCAAGGTTCTTTAGTGGGCCCAATCTTTGCAAATGACTTGGATGGTGGAACAGTGGGTATTCTTACCAAATTTGTAGATGACATCAAATTAGGAAAGATAGGTAATACCCTAGAGGACAAGATCAGAATTCAAAAATAACCTTGATGGCTGGAGAGCTGGGCTAAAGCTAAAGAAATGAATTTCAACAGGAAGAAATGAAAGTGCATAAATGTAGGAAGAGAGCCAGCTTAGTGTAGTGGTTTTAGTGCTGTACTATGGCTCTGAAGATCAGAGTTTGAATCCCCGCTCATCCATGGAAATCCATGGAGTGACCTTAGAGAAGTCGCACTCTCTCAGTCATAGAGGAAAGCAAAGGTGAACCCCCCTCTTAACAAATCTTGCCAAGAACACCCTGTAACAGATTCACCTTAGAGTCGCCATAAGCTAGAAAGTACTTGAAGGCACATGAGAGAACTCAATTTTATTCTTCTTTTGCTCACCTGTTGGAAAATTTGTCATTAAACAGATACTTAAGTGGATATCTAAAAGTACTGCCTGCTTAAGGCAGAACACTTCTGGACCTACCAAAGGATTCAGTCCAAGGCTACCATCACCATCGAAGGAAGGAAGGAAGGAAGGAAGGAAGGAAGGAAGGAAGGAAGCAAGCAAGCTAGCTAGCTTAATCAGTCGTGACTACTCGTCTAATGCAAAACAGGACCATGAAAAAATTCTCAAGTATTGAGGTAAACATACATGGGAGGTGTGAGGAGCTTATTATTAAACACCAAAAAAAAGAGAGAGGCAATTTAGTCATTCAACCCAAAAAAAATATCTGTACAGAAATAACAATCCAAAAGATAAAGCATCTACGTTGGCAATCCAATCCCACCACCACGCTGCACAGAAGTATTGCATCAATGTGGGCTCTGCTTGTTTCTAAATAAATAAATAAAATAAAATAAACAGCTCATTCGCAAAGTCAGATTCACTGAGTTAAAAAATTAAGTTGTACAGATCAGAAATGTAATCATGGGAGACAAGCTTTGAGAGTTTTTCAATCACTGTGGGGCTGCATCAATTTAAAGTCATGTTACATTAAAAAGAAAAACGTCTGGGAAAGTCTCCCACTTGTCACTTTGGATTAGATTTGTTGTTGTTATCAGATTGTGCACTTTTGCAGCCTTCTTTTACATTTTAAAGGTATTTTCTAATACAGCCACATGGTGCAGACAGGCACTGGTAACATATGATTTTCCATTAAATTGACCAGAGACTAGGAGCCTGGTCAAATTAGCCAAATCTCAGACAGAAGAAATATAATGTTCATCTCTTCTGGAATCCTATTCATATATTAAGATGAACTAACTACCTTAGCGTATGGTATTGTACAGTGATGTAACTCAGAGGTCTTTTCTTTTTCTCCTAAAGAACACTGCACTTAATTTAAGAGTTATACAAAAATCAATTTGTGGTTTATCTCACTTCACCTATTCTAGTGCAGAGGAGGCAAATGGTAGCCTCCATTTAATATGTCTTGAGTCTAAATCAAACTCTGCATCTGCCTTAGCAACAACATTAGTCTCATATAGAATGCCATTTTACACCTGGTTCTGTTCAAATAAAGGTGCATAAATATGGCACTTAATCTATCGAAAGGGTACATCTGCACGATAAAAGGGTCCAAACTCTTCCCATAAAAATATCAACTTGTACTTCAGAGTGTGTGGTTTCTATTTAAACACCTGAAATAAGAGAGCTGGATAGTCTCCCCAAACTTCAGAAAGATATTTCTAACAATAACTCAGTTTGAAAATGACACAAATCTATGCATACCGTTCTTGCCTCACTTAAGATATCTAGACATGTGTAAGCAAGAAAAGACATTTCGCTGATACCCTGTTGATGCTGTTACACTCCTTTGTTTTATTTTTACTATGTTAAAACATGCTTTAAAAAATATTGACTGGGGTGGGGCGATTCAAAAGCGGCAAGTAGAATGAGAATATGGAGATTATGTATCAATCCTTTTATCTTTATTCTCCTAGAAAATCGCTAACCACAGGAATAAAACACGGATCTGTAAATGAACAGAAAGTTAGACTCACTTGGACCCCATTTACACAGCAAAATATTCCCTTAAATAAACTGCTATGATTCTTAATTGTTCCCATACATCATGCCACAGTATCACCTCATTCAGAAGAGGGGGGGGAGCTCAAAAACTCAAAAGTAGTGTGATAGGGGATTTTGCTACTTTTCCCAACTTTTTTGAAAAGTAGCGTGACTTAGCGCACTTTCGATTGTGTGAACTACCATTTCGCTAAGGGCTATGTGAACTACCAGCAATCCTCCCGATACAGTCACAGCAGAGCTGAGCTATGATTCGTTGGGCTGTCCAAGGAGGGGGTAGACTTGCAAGAGATGGTGGAGCCTCAAATGAAAAGATCCATCCACTGTTGTTTCCAGCCACGGAAAAGATCCAACCAGTGCTATCACATCCCAATCGCCCAGCTGT
Source organism: Gambelia wislizenii (assembly GCA_030847615.1). Classification (NCBI taxonomy): domain Eukaryota; kingdom Metazoa; phylum Chordata; class Lepidosauria; order Squamata; family Crotaphytidae; genus Gambelia; species Gambelia wislizenii. The sequence continues at coordinate 30,423,447 of JAUMIR010000008.1, read as the reverse complement.
CTGCCTCCTGGTTTGCTTAGCTGCTGCCAGCTGAAGAATCCCCAGTTAGCCTTTTCCTTTCTGTGTGTGTGTGTGTTTGTTCCCTCACCCTGCTCAGATCCTGTTTCTGTGTGAGAAGAGAGGGGTGGGAGTGGGTGAAGGGAAGGGGGGGCTTGACAGGCTTACACTCCCTGCTAAAGGAATAAAAAATAGCAGGCATTCCTCTGGTAATCAGAGAGAAAGGTAGCAGGACTTTCTCTCTCTCTCTCTCCCTCCCTTGCAGCTCCTCGGCATCTTCCCCCAGATGTGCTTGGGAGGCCATGCCCCCCACCTCTGTCTGTGTGTGAATTACAAAGCAGAAAACTAAACAGATCAACTGATTTAGCAGTAAATCATGTGAACTATGCAGCACTGGTAAGAAACTGCAATAAAGTGCAAACTACCACAATAAAAACTTCTGTGTAACTGAGCCCCTGGTCAGCAAGCAGTGGAGCACAAACAGCAAAGGAAAAGTGTTAACTCTTTCCTGCCTGCTTTACTCCTCCACTGGCCAAGAATGAGCACCCAAAGTAAAGAGGCAAATACTTTCCATGACAGGTGCATCCAAAATGTGGATAGGAAAGGATGTTAATAGCATAGTAAAAGATATACAGATACATATTCTGTATATCTTTTCGAAGGAGCCCTGGTGGCACAGTGGTTAAAAGCCAGTACTGCAAGTCACCACGTTGCAAGTTCGATTCCAGAGGGCTCCAAGGTTCACTCAGCCTTCCATCCTTTCGTAGGTCAGTAAAATGAGTTCCCGGCTTCTGGGGGCAATTAGCTAACACATATTGGAAGCTGCTTCTTGCAGTGTAGATGTGTAAATTACTATTGCTTAAAACAATTTGTAAGCCGCTCTGATAGCCTTGTGGCTAAAGAGTGGGGTATACATAAATAAATAAATAAAAGTATTCAACAAACGGGCAGTGTCTGATTGGAAGGTAGACCAGGAGAGGTTAATTAATGTTGATTTTAGTTAAATGTATTATCTAGTTTATGGTTAGTTTAAATTATGTCTTGTCTTGTTTTGTGTTCCTTTCTTTTTTGGTTGAAATTTCTGCTGAAATTTTTAAGTGTTTAATAAAAATATTTATTTTTAAAAAGTTTTAAAAAAAGCAATACAGTGGGAACACCCATTTGTGCTCAGATGTGCATTCAGCTACACAAAACATACTCTAAGTACCTGGTCCAGTAGTATTATCCAGGTATGGACCTACTCACCAAAATAAAGAATGTGGATTCTCAGGTCTTGTCTATATAAGGTCAAAAAATGGGGATGGCTCCACAGTAATGGCAATTTGTCCTAACGTTTTTGGGTGCAGAAAGTAGGCATGCAAAGCTATCCACAATTGCTGTGCAAATGGGCATGCCTGCAGAATTAAGTTTGTAGCTGCGAGTGAATTACGTGCATTTTTACTTATCTCAAATTGCTGCCACCAGACAGCATTTAAAAAAAGAAAACAACCACCCCTATCCAAGATGCAAAAGAGTGACCTTCCACTTTTACAAAGAAACAAACAACCCCCCCCCACACACAATTTTATCACCTTAGCGCTCACTCGCTATGGTGAAAATCCAACATGGTGGCTCTGGGTGCTTGCGTTGTTAGTAATGTCTTCCCCGCCCCCACTCATCCAACCACTCCGCTTTCAACTTCTGCTCATATGGGTAAATCAAATCAATTCATTCGCTTGTCCCAACAAGCAGGAATGTGCATTCCTTCTGCTGTTTTTTAAAAAAGCTTCGGGAAAAGCCACAAATGCTTTTTGGCAGAGTGATGTGGAATCCCACTGAGATAAATGGTATTCTCCTCGCATTCTATGAGGAGTATTTTCGCTGTTTAGACAACCTGTCAGAGATGGCTCTAGATTCAGCTGCTCAAATCAGAAAGTCTCCCCTTGCCAAGCAAAAGGAAGGTTTGGCTTAGAGCCAGCTACATGGAATTAGCTCTAGCCAACAACCGTTTGCTCCAGCTGCAACAACTCCTGTTACAGCAGCAACTGTTCAGCCCCAATGACGGTTTGGGGGTAAAAAGCATGCTCACCATGTCTTCCCCTTCAGCTCCAAATTGACTGCTTGATTTGATTGCATTTTTATGGCTCCTTTCTCAGGGACTCAAGGTAGCTCACAAACAATAAAATGAATTTGGCTTAAACACAGTACTAAAATCCACACAGCTAAAGCATCAAACTATTTTTAAAATAATACATTAAACAATATACAATAATTAGGAAACATACAAAAATTAAAACTAAAGTAACTCTCTCTCACACACACACCACACTCACATAAGAAGGCTTGTGGCAAACAGTCCTTAAAAACCATCCAAAGCCATCACACGTGACTCTTCTTAGACTGAACAGGATTAGATTTAAAGGCTAAGACTGTTGAAAAAATGTTCTTTTTTTTTAAATTATTGTTTATTGATTTCTTAGTAATCCATAAAGTAATCCATAAAGTGTTCACATCTTAATGTTCTCTACATTTCGTTTTATGAATAACAAAAAGCTTGTTCGTATACAATAAGAAACATAGAACATCAACACATAACATCAGGGTAGATACTCGTACCTCTCCTGTACCTTTGTTAAATCATTATATATAATTAAATAAATCATCTATTACTTTTTTTTTAATACTCTATAATTTGAACCTTCTCATGTAACATCTTACCACCACTATAAAAAGAAACTTCCTTTATTGAGTCGTGAGTCATGTTATTCTCTATTTAATCACCATTTTCCCTTGTTCCCCATTACTTGCTTCTTCTCAATCAAAATTGTAATGTTTCCTTTTCACACATTTATATTTATTTAAACATACATATACTTGTCTATTTGGATTTTTTATGTTGTACAGATTCCCCATATGTTTCTTTATAAGTTTTACCGTTTAACTAATAAGACCTTTCTTCATTAAACAGATCCTATTCCTTGACCAGTCCTTGCTACTGACAGGCCTTGCCATCACTTAATAACTCTGTATTTGCATTCAATCATTTCCCAAATCTCTAAAACCTTTGTATACGTCTTTTGTTTCTTCCCATTTCTTCTAAACTTTACAAACTATTATTGTCTAGAAAATTAGAACAAGAAACGATTAAAAATTACATGACGAAATGGGCACAGGATATAGGTTATACTCTAAAATTGGAGGACTGGGAACAGGCTAGGAAAAGAACAATGAAATTCACGGCGGCCCAAAGTCTGAAAGAAAACTATATAAAAATTTCCCACAGATGGTACTTCACACCGGTGAGATTAAGTAAAATGGGGTGCATAGAGAATGGAATGTGTTGGAAGTGTGGTAAATTTCAAGGCTCCCTAATCCATATGTGGTGGAAATGCAACAAAATAAGGAAATTCTGGCACAGTATTCATGAAAATATTAAATCAGTATTACAGATTGAAATCGAACCATTACCAGAGATGTATCTATTAAATATGATAAAAGGGATGAATAGGGAGAAGGAAAAAATTCATTGGAGAACAATTCTGTACATGATAATTGCTGCCAGAATAGTAATAGCAACAAAATGGAAGCAAAAAGAGGTACCAACTATAAATGAATGGAAAGATAAATTGTTAGATATGATGATGATGGACGAATTGACATACAGGATAAGAAATAAAACCTATGGTAAAACAAGGGAAAACTGGGCGAACTTAATAAAACACTGGGAAGAAAAAACGTTCTTGAAAGCACTGGTGACAGAGCCAGAAGAAAGCTTGGGCCTTCTTTCCCTCACCATCAACTTTAAGTTTCCTTACAGCCTTCAACTATTATGTCTCCACCTGAAATTCTCTGCAGTTTAAGGAGTGAATTAGGACAGGGTTCATAATCGTCCTAGATGGTATGGCACTTCCAAGTCCAATCCTCACTGCCTTCCCTTGTTGCCTGAGTAGGGAGAAAGGAAGAACCAACCCACTAGCCACACTGTTGTGTCGCTCTCTTTACAGTTGAGAGATGGCTCCTGCTGCAATTAGTCTCAGAGAATGCAACATGCAGCCTTCACCCACTAAGGCAGGGGGATTTCCCCCCTTAAAAACAATATTTTCCTTTATATCTAGGGGTCCCCTAAGTGTCCAGGGAAAGAGCCAGCATGGTGTATTGGTTTGGGTGCTGGGCCAGAACTCTGGAGACCAGGTTCAAATCCCTGATCAGCCATGGAAACCCACTGGATGACCTTAGCCAAGTCACACTCTCTCAGCCTCAGAGGAAGGCTAAAGCAACCCCACTCTGAACAAATCTTGCCAAGAAACCCCCATGATAGATTCATCTTAGAGTCACCAGAAGTCAGAAATGCTTTCAAGGCACACAACAACAACAAGCAGGAGCCATTGTGCGGGGGACATATTCCTGTTTTTTCCTCAGCCTGCTTTAACACCCAGAGTGTCAAAACACACAGATGTTTGCTTCATTAATTGTCTTCCTATTCTTATTGGAATGGTTATATATTTTCTTCAAATTAACTTCTTCCAAGACAGCATGCTATTTGTTCAATGGGTATGGTCAGATGGTATTGTACATAAAAAGGACAGTAATTCTAACAGACAAAAACCCAGATGAGACTGATTTATTAACGGAAACAATAGCAATCTTAATCCTAACTTGATCTTTGAGCTCTTCATCAGAGGACAGCACAAAAAGATATTTATGATAAAGATTGTTAAAATAAGTATAATCGTGCAACTACTTCAGTTTTCTCAGGTATGAGCCCAAGAAAATTATTTTAAGTACATTTAAACAACCACTGTCACAAATAAGCTTTACTTTACTCCAAAATGGAGCAGGTATGACAAGTATAAGCATGGTTCACCTGTTAATACAACTGTTGCCTTAAGTCTCTTCAGGATCTAGAAATGGTTCTGGCTGCTCCAATTTTATCATCAGCAAGAAAAATAGACCACCATTCACACCACATTTTTTGTTCCAGAAGCCATGCTTAAATAATTTAGCTGTTCAAAGAAATCTTTAACTGTAAATGTACTAGCATTTCACCAGTACAATAGATTAACTACAAAAAGAAATTAATGCTGCCTTAGGAAAAAAAAGATAACATTTTTCTAAAGCTTTTGATATGCTGGTTTTATTGTTATATCAGAGTGTGCTAATATTTTAAAAAGAGACTGTCAAAGCCAGTGAAGAATTTCATGATCTGCAATTCTTCAGACGAGCTGTACAAAAAAAAATTCCAAAACTTTTCAGAGTAAAGAACATGCTGTTGATAAGCTTTCAACATCAGTGGGGGAAAAGCAAATCTTTAAGAAACTTTGTCAGGATCCAACCACTGCAAAGAAACATCGTATCCTTCCCTAACAATTCTAGAAGTTTCTCAAGCTTTCTCTTCACCATTCGCAAGTAGGCTGTTTGCATTTGCCAATACAAACTGACAACCTTGTGATACAGTGCGTTAAAAATTCTCTGTAGTATTGACTGCCTGGAGCTGAGGCTCCCTTGGCTAAATACAGTACAGTTCAATTAACAGCTCTTCAATATACAATTTAATTTTTCTTTCATCTTGATCCACAGCCCAGCTTGAAATGAGGAATGTTGAAATAGATGGCTGGCTTCAATATTCAAAGCACTTTATAAATAAACCCATCAAGCTGGTAATGATTTCTGTCTTAACGCGGCAGGACAGATGAATGGAGGATGCCTATCCTCCAAGATGTGGGTGTCATTTATTCCAAGAAAGCCAGCAGTGTCATCATATCAGCCTCACCCCCCTACCAAAAAATAAATAAAAAGTCTGCTGGAATAAGACCCACTTCTTGTGAAAACATGCCAATTTGAAATCCAAAAATCAGAAAATGGGGGGGGGGGAGAGACCAAGAAAGGTGTACCGTAGTACTTCTGAAGAAAGGGTGCATATCAAGACGCTATATTCTTCCCGCTCTTAAGACTCTCTGTATGGCAGAAGGGGGTTGGACTAGATGGCCCTTGGGTACCTTCCAACTCTAGGATTCTATGATTCTAACTCTGTGATTCTATGATTCCCTTGACCATGTTTTGATCAGATGCATAATCTTCTCAGCCTCATAGGAAACACTTATTTCCTCTTTGGATCTAAAGCTATCTGTGTTTAACAATGACCTGACAGGCTAAGCTCCCTATTTTCTTAACCTTTTCTGGTAGTGCTTTCTGCAGAAACTGAAATTGTGTTTTGTTTTGTTTTTGTTTATTCCATTAACATGCCACCTTTCTCCCAGTGTGGGATCCAAGGCGGTTCGCAAAATTAAAAACAAGATCAGGTTTAACAAAATGCCTCTGACAATAAAAAATAAAACACAATTTTAAATGATCACATTAAAGCCATTACTTTATTTTTACAAAAGTATAAAATGATTCAAAAAGCACAACAAAGTTAACACACACACACACACACACACACACAGAGGGAACCCTACAAACAATCATTAAAATGTGTTTGAACAAAAAGGTCTTTGCCTGCTGGCAAAAGGAAAGCAGAGAGCAGAAGCCAACCAAGTCTCTTGTGGAAGGGACTCCCAAAGCCTGGGAGCAGATACTTAGAAGGCTCTCTCCCCTGTCCTCAACAGATGGACCTGTGAAGGTGGCGGGACACAGAGAAGTCCCGGGTCTTCTGAAGTTGCATAGCCTGTTTTTCATTCTCCCTTTTAAAGGAGGGGGACCCCATCCCTGCTAGATCTTGGGAAGTTATTGATAAAAAGTAATAAATTACTATATGGCCATTATAGGTTGGCCCCCGTATCCATGGATTCGGTATTCACAGTTTCACTTATCCACATCATATTCGTGTGTGTGTGTGTGTGTGTGTGTGTGGCTTTTCTTCGCAAATGAAGATTCAGGAAGGACTCATCCCGCGCTTTTTGCAAGCGCGCTGATGACTAAAAAGGCCAATCCGAGATAAACAAGTCCGGTTGCAGAAAGCACAGCAGAAGGTTTCCTTGGGTGATGTTTCCAGGTTGTGATTCTTTCTGCGTTGTCATTTCTCTTCAAGACTTGTTCGGCGTGAGTTCTCAAATAAGGCTGCAGCATTGTGGATAGTGCGTCTCCATGCCTCCCGATGTGAGGCCAGGGCGGACCATTGTTGGTGATCAATTTGTCCGAGCCTGAGATGTTGTTTCAGGGAGTCCTTGTATCACTTTTTTTGGAGCACCCCTCTTATTCTGACCTTTAGCAAGTTCACTGTAGAGTACTATTTTGGGGAGGCAATGGTCCTCCACCCTATAGATAGATAGATAGATAGATAGTGTGTATGTGTGTGTCTGTATTCTCTCAAGGCATTTCTAGGTCCTCCAATGTGATTCTATGGTCCATATCTGGCATTTGTTTCATTGAAAATAATGGGGTCTCCTATTATCCACCATTTCAGGTATCCATGGGGAGTCTTGGAATGTATCCCTGTGGATATAGGCGGTCGGACTGTATTTGTTTTAAATAAGTCACTGACATTGCTTCTTATTATAAGAATGACGTATTACTTTTTAACTACTTAATTTTTTTTAAGAAATATTCAACGTACAAAAAGAAGCCAAAAATCTCTCAAAAATGACCCCAAGCATATTTTTCTGAGTAAACATTAGGCTGAAGCATTATTTATTTCACCCCACAATTTACAACAGCTGTTGTGTTACTTTGAAAACATAACATTGTTGCTGTCCCCTCCTTGTTCCAAAAATGTATGTAAGGTATTTGCTGCCAACAAACACAAATGGTTCATGTACGATAAAGTCATATTATTTTAAGCACTGGTTTCCTGTAACTGGTATTGCATGTAGCAAGTGGGAATTCAGAACTCTCGATTGCCTGCATATTCATTCACAAGCAAATCTGTTTTGCTCTGAGCCATAAGATACAGATCATTGTATTTCAATGTTGTTCTAAGTGAGGCATCTCTATAAGATGCTATTAATAAGTACTTACAGAATGGCTTCAGAAACCAGCTCATTTCTCAGAGATATATTATAATGCTCTAAAAATGGCAAGATTCTCTATTTCTCAATAGAGAGGAATGCATTCCCCTTTGAATTAAACATATGTTTTGCTCTTAAGACACATTTTTAAAAAGAATCTGACAATACTTTTTGCTTTCAATAAAAGAAGAAGAAAACTGACGAAGAGGTGTAAGAAGCTTTCCAAATACTGTACTTTCACTAAGCAATATATCCACAATTGTAGAAGGCAGTCTTCAAAGATATAGCTATGTTAGCCTCCATCAGCATGCACCTGTGAGAGTAACTGAGGGAAAGAGGTTTGCAGCATAAGCTTTCACAGAGTAGGTTTATTTCAACAGATGCATGAGATGTTAGATAGCGGTTTAGTTTGTTCAGCGGAGAGCAACTTGGAATCTAATGGAATGTGCAGAAATGGGAAATGTTTCCTGTTACATACGTGTACATTTCCTCTTACACCTGTTTAAGTTGTACTTTATGGGACAGAGCACCTTGCCCAAGGCAATCTGATTGAATTTCACAACTGAAGCAGAGGTTTAAAACTGAAGCTCAGTCTGCCATCCAGTCCCAAAACTGTTTGAGGTCAGATCTACTTCTTATCACCTAGTTTCCTCTTTGCTTTTTATTTCTGGCTCTGCTTTTCAAAAAAATCTTAACTCAGCACCGTGATTGTAATTGTCAAAGAAACTGCATTTAACATTTACAGTAATTAATTCAAGATTATTTAGAATAACTACACTGATTGGTATGTTCTGCAAATCTGCAGCACTGCAGAATTAAAAATAAACATCACAAAGATATAATTTACAGCTAATCTATACTTACAATTAAAGTTAGTTTCAAGATTTATTTCAATCTATATTTTTTATTAGCTGCAACACAGTAATGGGGTGTACAGAGTCCTGGCTTTTCAAGCACCTAGATTATAAAACATAATTACACAAATTAATTAGAAATGAGTGCATATATTTATGTCTTTGTTTGTAACCACAGAATATTAAGCATGATAAAGTTAATGAGCAGATCCAACTATCATAAATATTTTCAACGGTGTGATGAAATCCACTCTTGGGGGACTGGACTTCCCTTTCGCTCAGTACCCTGAGGAGGGACATAACTCCCCTACGTAGATTTGTCTATCACCATTTAACGTACACATTAGAGGATATAAACAAAGGAACCAGAGGAATATATTAAACAGAACAAATGCCAGTGAGATGCCAGAAACTTCTGAACAGCAGTTTGTTCTATTCCATTCAGAAATATGTCATAGTCCTTAAAACCAACACAGCAGTCAGATAGTATGCCTGTATCAATATCAGCTGTTTTCTCTGGCATAAGGTCCCAGAAAAGTCATCCATAGCAAGCACTGCCTTTCATTTCAGGATGGAAGAGAGGAGGAACTGTACAGAATCCGGGACACAAAATAGAACTGTACAAGTCTATTTTCCACCACCACTCCCAAACCCCAAAGGTGGCAACTGACTGTTATGACGAAACCCAAAGCCACCCAAAAGCGTCCCCTGCTTTTCCAAATTTCTAAAAAGTGTTTAGATTTTTATGCAGAAAGAAGGAAATGGCATTTTATGTAAGACCTGCTGGAAGCATGATTAGCTATTGGGGTGGGGAGATGGGATGAGAGTCAGCATGCTGCAGTGGTTTGGGTGTCTGAGTGGGGCCCATCTACATGAGGTGGGGGGAAACAGAGTACCTTATAGTAATGGTATTTCACAGCAGCAGCAATATATCTTAATGGTGTTTTTTGCTTCAGAAGTCCCCATAAACTTTGCATTCCAGATGGCGGCTGAGAGTGAATTACCTGCATTAGTTCTTCGCCACTGTCATTTAAAAAAAAAGAAAGGCATCCAAGGTACACTGGAGTGATATAGTGATTTTCCAATAAATAGGAAAGCAAAACAAAAAATAACCACCCTGTTTTATCGCCTTAACGATCGCTCACTAAGGCAAAAATCCAACATGGTGGCAGTGGGCGCTTTCCCTGTTAACAAGCCCCGCCCTAACTCTTGCCTGGCCAATCAGCTTTGTGCTTCCCTTTGAATCACTTGTCATTCAATTGTCTTAACAAGCAAGAATGTGCACCCCCCCCTTACAGTTTTTTTTTTTTTTAAGTACAGGAAAATTGAAGTACAGGAAGGTACAGGGGGGAAATTGTTTTTTAAAGTACGGGAAAAAGTTGTTTTTGCCATTTTGCCCCCCCCCTTTAGAATAGTGTGAATTAGTGCATGATCCCATTTAGACAAGTAGGATCTCCAGTGAATTCCATGAGGGTTTTTTAAAAAACTGTTTAGACAACCCCTAGGACTTTGAAGATCAGGGTTCAAATCCACACTCAGCCATGGAAACCCAGTGAGTGACCTTGGGCAAGCCACACTTTCTTAGCCTCAGAGGAAAGGCAATGGCAAACCCCCTCTGAACATATCTTGCCAAGAAAAGCCTATGATATGATAGGTTCACATTAGAAAATGTTTGGTTAGGGAAGGCTCATGTTAGAAAATGTCAAGCTAAAAATCACTTGGAAGGTGCACAACAACAAGAAGAGATGAGATGGGTGTTCGAACTGCACAAAAAGCCTTGGTAGAATAAATGCACCCCTCAGTTCCCACCACTGTTGTAGGACATCGCCTCCTCATTAAAGGTGCACTAGCTTTCCTATAATGTTGGTTGTGATTTCTAGAATGCTCTGGACTGGTTTTTTAACCTCCTTATTGCATAACCTGGCCCTTATATTCTGGCTTATCCTGTTCCCATGATCTTCATTCTTCTTCTCAGAGCTTGTCCAAACTGGACAAAACCCTTGGAGTTGTACCTGTAAGTATAAGGATTTTTTTTCAATAGCCAAATGACATTATCTTCTGCCCAAATCTATTTCTCATGAATTTCTGGAACTAGCCATGACTTTTTGAAGGGCAGGGGTTGGAGGGGGTGTATTCTGTCTCATGAGTTTCCAATACACAGAGGAGTAAATTCCCATGTCTGTCTTCATTGTCTCACTTCTTCCTGTACTTCCTAGGCACTCCCACTGATCACATGTTGAATGTAGACATGCCTTTTCCCACAGAGGTTCTCCACTGACCTCCATTCTGTCATTACATTTCTGAAGAGGGGAGGAAACCCCACCCAAACCACACTTCAAGCAGGAAAATAACAGGACACAACTCCAGTGTATTTTGGGCATGACTGGATGTGGGACCAGAAACAACTGCGATGAGGTATGCAACTCAGGAACAGAATAGCCCAACATTTACCTGGACTACTGGCCATCTGGAAGAGCCCTCAGTCACCCAAAGTACACTTTAATGCTGGAACTTTCTCCATAAACAACTGTAAGGTATGCCTCATCACTCACCCCTTCTCTCACAAATAATCTCTATCCTTTGTCCTTCTCCAATTCTGGTGGTTTTTTCTGCAATTATTATGTAAAGGACTATGCATGCTAAAAGGCTGTTTTATGAGCAAGAATTCCTTCCTTCCTCCGGACATGGAGATCCAAGCCTCAGTTATCCATGCCCAGATACCTTCCATGTTGGATTACTGTGACATGGTCTACATGGGGCAGGCTTTAAAGACCATCCAGAAGGACTAGATTATTAACAAGATTGTGAAGAGGTACTTGGAAATGGGGAGGGGAAAAAATGTTCACAATTATTCATTTCCTGACCAAAAATTGGGTTTTTCTCAACACTTGGAAAAAAACAGTCAGGAAGAATAATACAATGGTGAGAATTTTGGCCAACTTCCCCCCAGAATTCATACACACGTGCAATCCTATTGTGTGTGGGGGGGTGTATTTCTGTACAGAATAATATCACAAAGCACTTTGGGATATTGAAATACTAGGTGAGAACTAGGCAGAAATATTCATCTTCTCTGCAGCCGAGAGAACTGTACAATTTTTTCATCCTCATTTGCAAGAAATAAACTACATTTTCTGAAAACTGGTGTTTGAGACAAAAGTCAGAGCCAATGGTTCAAAAATAGACTTGTTCTTGTTACAAACAGAGAAAAATTAGGACGCTTACTTTCAGGTAAGTCCTGTGTTGCTTATTGCACATGTGCATTTTGCAGAAATGCAAGATGACAGCCGAGACAAGAGAGCCCTCCTCCCTTACCTGTCCCAGCGGCAGCAACAATGGCATGGGAGAGGGACCGGGAAAGGGAGAAGAGGACAAGAGAGCCCTCTTCTCTTCCCTGGTCCAGACAGTGGTGGGGGTGATTCCCAATCATTCACTAAAGGTGGAAAAAATGGCATCTGCAGGCGCTTGCCCTGCCAGCAAGCTCCGCCCCCACACTTGTCCAGCCAATCATAGTCATGCTTCTTGTACTCTCATACAGCAATTCTGATCAAATCACTGTCTTAACAAGGGGTAATGCACACACTCCTCACTGTTTTTCAAAAACTCTGGGAAAAGCTGCAAAGGCTTTTCCCTGGAGTTTTTGCCGTTTGGGGCCCGTCTCCTTCTGAATATGGCATAACAATGCAGATTCCCATTAAGACAAGTAGGCTTCTCCTCAAATTCAACAAGGGGTATTTTCACTGTTTAGACAACCCCCTACCATGCTGATTGGCAGAGCTGGGAATCATGCAGCCAGGGGACTTCATGCAACTTTTCAGGGCAGCCCAATGCAGTCCTTGGGACCTCCACTGACATACTCGCAACATCTGCCCCAAATTTCAGTCAACAACACAATTTTCAGCTGAAAAACACTTGGAATCATCTACTCAGAACCTTAGTTTTTATGTGCCATCAAACCATCTTCACCTTATAGTGATCCTATAGATGAGAAACCCTGTTATCAACAGTCCTGTTCATGCTTTGCCAACTCAGGGTTGTGGTTTCTTTGATGAGTGAATCCACTTATAATAGGGTCTTCCTCTTTTCCTACTGCCTTCCACTTTACATTATAACTTTTTCCAGTGAGTCATGTCTACTGATGATATGGCCAAAGTGTAACAGTCTGTGTTTAGTTATTTTGGCTTCTTGTGAGGGTTCAGGGTTGATTTGCTCCAGGACCCCTTTATTGATCCTCACGAAACGTACCAATGAAGGTGAGGGGACCAAAAGAAAGCCGTCCCCTGCAGATCTTAAAATTCTTGCTTGCTTATCTTTCAGACATTCTGGATCAATGCCATTTAGATTTTAAAAAATGAAAACCAGCACTTTTCATTGTGCCCAGAAACAAACTGGCAACCACTGAAATTGTTTAAATGGGTGTTGGGGGATTGGACATGATCCCTGTAATACAAATTCAGAAATTCACTGTCACACATGAGCCATACCTTTTAATTATTCCAGTCTGGCAGGGATAGTCCTGATTAATCCTGTTGATCCACTTTTTCAACTGCTTTTAAAATGTTCCAGTTTTTCTCTCCTTCTTCAGTCTTCCCCCTTTCTGCTCTGCTTACTTCAATTGCTGCAAACTGAGTAGCTTGCACTCAATTAACACAGTGAGGCAGAGGAGAGAAAAGAAGAAAAGGGGCAGAATTTTGTCCTTCCCAGTAAGGTGCAGCAAAAGCAAACCACTTCAGCCTCTCATGGCTTATGGTTCTTCCTCACCCCTCATCCTTTTGCCATCTTAAACACACTGATTTTGCTTGGCCACCCCATCCCGGTTTTCATCTGCAAAATGTTGGAGATTTTAACATGAGTAGAATCACCAAGAAGTAGATGTATAAGGTGCTCATGCTTCCACTATCAACTAGCTTTCTATTGGCAGGAAAAAGAGAAAAGCAGATGGATAAGACAGTGGCTCAGGCCAAACCTAACATTAAACCACTGCTTGCAAAGCTTGTTTGCGAGCATTACCTGTTTGCAAAGCATTACCACCAAATCAAAAACATTTCAGGAAACAATTCAGGAAGAATACTGAGAAGCTGGAACATGTCCAGAGGAGTGCGACCAAGATGGTGGGAGGTCTGGAAACCATGCCCTATGAGCAGCTTAGGGAAATGGGCATGTTTAGTCTGGAGATGAGAAGGTTGAGAAGGGACATGATAGCCATGTTTAAGTATTTGAAGGGATGCCATACTGAGGATGGAGCAAGCATGTTTTCTGCTGCTCCAGAGACTAGGACACGGAGCAATGGGTTCAAACAACAGAAAAAGAGATTCCACCTAAACATTAGGAAGAACTTCCTGACAGTAAGAGCTGTTGCCTCGTAGTGTGGTGGAGTCTGCTTCTTTGGAGGTTTTTAAACAGAGGCTGGATGGCTATCTGTCGGGAATAATTTCATTGTGTATTCCTGCATGTCAGGGGGTTGGACTGGATGGCCCTTGAGGTCTCTTCCAACTCTATGATTCTATGATTGTGATTAGCCAGCAAACTGAAATCTGAAAATATGTTTTGCAGATCATTGTATGGGTTATGTTAATGTTAGGGACAAGTGAGTGCATACAGAGTTTTCCCTCTTTAAAAAAATAATACCAATTTGTGGGGGTATTGAAGACAAAGCAAGCAACATGTACTTTTTCCAGATAAGCACCATCATGACTGATAATACTTCTGAGTTACAGAAACATAATTAAATATAACTTTTTTTTTATTTATTTATGTTCTCCAAATAACTTCCACTGATTCTTAGTTCAGAGTTTGTTTGTTTAATTTGAGCAACACAAAGCAAAACGCCTGTGAATCTCTCACAGGTCTCTCAAACACACGATTGTGGAAACTTAATATTTTTATTAAACAATCAAATTTAATGGTGAGGCTTATCTCAGCTATCTCGAGTGAAATAGGGACAAGAAAAAACAACGCTGAACAAGCTCAGCATACTATAACTTATTTTTACCACCTCCTTATAAAGTTATACGCCAAGTAATAAAACTGTTCCCACAAAAATGATGCACTGAGAATCTTTAACTGGACTAAATTAATAGAGGTTTCGCACAAAAATGGGAACAATTTAGATTGCATTTCCAATCTTAATTTCCCTTATAAATATGTCTTGAGAATAAAATATTGTGGAAGCAATGATAATTATTGTTCACTTTTGCTTTCTCCAAATGTCCCCACCTTTCCTCACAAGGTTCCTACTACAAGCAATCCTTCCTGGCCCATAGTGCTCACACGGCAAGCCACAGCTGAAGCCAAAATAAAATTTTAATAGCATAGGCCTGCATTCAAAAGCAATACAAGTTTTTCCCTCTTGCACAATCAGGAATGCACATATGTAAAAGGCTTCCTTCCAGCACATAAAACAGAAAAGAGCAATGTAAAGATTTTTACATTACCTCATTTCATAAGGAATGGACAGTTATATCTCAAGCGGAATCCCTCCATGCAAATAACATCCATCTAGCCCTGCTTAATACAGCACTGGATCATACAAGCCAAACTCAGCAACAGCATCCCTGACTTCCCCTTACACCATCTTTGCCAATCACAAGATGCTATATTTAATTTAGATTTATAACCCAGCTCTCTCTAAAGCCTCAGAAAAGCCACATTTCCTCATCTCATTTACTCTCACAACAACCCTGTGCAATAGGCTGCTATTACTCCCAGTTTACAGATGGGAAATGGATCCAGAGCCATAGCAACTCACTTCTGAAAAGCCTCTGATTAAGGGAGGTGGGGAAAGGAGCCACCATATTTTGGACAAGAATAATGCTTTCTAAACAAGGGAGGACTGGTAAATTTATGTGTGTGAGCACACATACAGCATCACCATGAAAAAAAGCAAAAAACCCTAATGGCTTCTCCAATTTCACACCATGGTACAGTCAGACACCCATATCCACAGGGATTGGGTTCTCAGACTTACCACAGATATTGGTAACATCAGATAACAGCAAACCCTATTAAAATAAAGGATTTTTGGTACAAATGTACCATAGGGTTGCACTGGAGGACCTAGAAGATGCCTAGAGTCCACCTCTCTAGGCATTTTCCAGTGCAACTCCATGGTATGTGTTCCTGATTTTTCAGCCATGGAAAACTGAAACTGTGGAAATTGGTTCCATGGATACGGGGTCCAACTGTATTTAGATTTGGCATTACTCAGGGTCCAAACTAACCTGCGTGAGGTAATCCTAAGTATGTACTTTTGGCCTAGCTAAGAATATATGTAGTGCTTAGTGAATAGTCAGCATGTACATCAGTCAGTTTCTGGTCCTGACTCTACTGGTCCTAATCTTTAAAGCCCCACATGGCCTAGGACCAGTCCCCCTGAAGAAACATAGCTCCCATACATCCCTGTCCATTTACTAAGAAACTGTTCAGAGGTTTTCTCTGGGTGCTCCACCCTCAACGGTGCAACAGGTAGACACCAAAAAAAAGAACCTGCTCAGGAATTCCCTCCCCTCATCAGTGGAATGACTCTGCCTGACATTTCTCATTGGTATCATTCAGATGCCAGGCTATGACAATCCTTTTCTAGCATCGACAGAGGCTGGATTTAATTTTTCTTGTTCTGTTTCACTGTGCCTGCCTTATGTGCCTTCAAGTCATTTCTGACTTATGGTGACCTAAGGTGAACCTATGATGGGGTTTTCTTGGCAAGATTTGTTCGCTACCTTTGCCTTCCTCTGAGGCTGAGAGAGTGTGACTTGCCCAAGGTCACTCAGTGGGTTTTCATGGCCATGCGGGGATTGGAACCCTGGTGTCCAGAGTTCTAGTTGAGCACCGAAACCACTACACCATGCTGGCTCACCGTGTTTCCTTGCTTGCTTGTAATATTCCATTATTTCAACATTCTGACAGTGTTTTAACTGATGCATTTGCTTTTATTTATTTATTTTTAAGATAATGGTTTATCACTTGTGCTTTTATACTGTATTTGTAAACCACACTGAAGACTGTGCCAGATGGGTAGTATGTAAACATTTAATTCTGTTTTTTAAAGAATCTAGTGAAAGGTTTTTTTTTATCCCTTTAAGGTTTGTGAAAGAAGTCTGATAGTAGACTGAACGCAGATGTTTATTCGACTCTGGCTTGGAATCCCAGGGTTCCAAGCAAATAATTTTATACCAAAACACACAGTGGCAGCAATTGAACAACAAAAGGCTATGGCAGCCATACAACCTCATCAATAGGAGCAAGCACTATTCCTTAAAGGTCCTAAATACCCTAAAGGCACCAGATCATATAGATCCTGTCAGATATTGGAAGCTAAGCAAGGTCAGCCCTGGTTAGTACTTGGACAGGAGACCACCAATGAATCCCAGGTGCTATAAGCTCTATTTCAGAGGAAGGAACTGGCAGAAAACCCTCTGAGTAGTCCTTGCCTAAGAAAACCCTATGAAATTCAAGGAGTCACCATAAGTCAACAGACAACTTGAAGGCATACACACACACACTATGTGTGTATTCCAAACTATATATATCACACTTGTTCTCTGCATCTCCCCACCACCACTCCAGTGTGCTAGCTGTTATCATAGAATCATAGAACTGTAGAGTTGGAAGAGACCACAAGGGCCATCTAGTCCAACCCCCTGCCATGCAGGAAATCACGATCAAAGCATCCCTGGCAGATGGCCATCCAGCCTCTGTTTAAAGACCTCCAAGGAAGGAGACCCCACCACACTCTGACGGAGTGTGTTCCATATCGTAGAAAATGCCAAGATGTTTTGTAACATGGCTCAGGGTGTTTTGTACATGTTTGACTTAACATGAAATCACTGGGAATTTATAACATTTTCTGTGTCTATTTTCTTCAACATGGCTCTACCTCATTCAGGCTTGAGGGTCACTTTTTGACTTTTCCCCTTCACTAGCCAGTTAATGGATGGTATTGTCTGCCTTTGCCCTGTCCCTTATCTATAAGGCAAAGCATCCATAGATTTTGGTAGCTCTATCTGATCCCCTTAATAATATCATGCTGCAGATTTGTAACCTATATATGTGGTTTTACTCACATGGGTGATATATGGCTTTTACTCATACAGGTGAGTTTTCAGCATTTGAAAACCCCTTTTACAAGTACCATTCTCACAGTCCTCTCCCTAATCAAGGCTACTTAATGGTGACTCATGCTTTAAAAAATTATTTTTCAGTAACAGAAATAATTCTAAATCTAGAATTTTAAAGATTAAGGAAAAAAAGCCAATTGGTCAAAAAATAGTTGCTGCTTTTTCCCCTCCTCTTGGACTTCTGACTGAAAATAACTGTGGTATTAATAAGTTACTCCCCAAGAAATTCTTCTGCTGGGTAGTTTTAAAACGGAGACAATGAAATAACTGCTGAGGCAAAATAGGGCCAATAATATAATTATGGTGGTATGCCTGTATGGGCTGAGCAAATGTTATTATTTGACATTGCAAGGCTATGCTCACTCCCATGAGCCTCACTGGAGACAAGGTTCACCCTAATTGGTTCCAAAGCACAACCTACCCTCCACAATCCTTCCTTAGGACCTGTAATGTTAATTTCTACATGACTGTAAATAGTGTTTGCCAACAATACAAACATGGTAATAAGAGGCAAGGTAGATAAATAATGTGGTTACAAAGTAGCTCATTTGCATTTTTATTTAAAACTTCCTTTGTTAAAAAAGCAGCTCAGAATTCTCTTTGCAGAAGGAGCCTTGGTTAAGAAGTAGAGCAGTAATTACTCTCTTTAGGGGTTCTTTTATATGTCCTTTAGGGAATTAGAATGAAAAGATAAGCAGAATTAGAAAGGGAATCATGTAAAGTATGAAATGTTCTATAAACACTTAGTAGTGTATTTACCATGAGCTAAGCTAGCCTTCTTCATTAATGGAATATATAACATGCTTATGTTGTCAGTTCTATACCAGAGAAGCTTAAATAAATTTATAACTGGCAAGTGAAACTTCTTCAAAATGTAATCTATAAGCAAAGCTAGATGTATGCAAGAAGGAGTAGGAAATGTGCACATATGTACAAACATGCATAACCCTAATAAATACAGCTTGCATTCTGCAATCATCATCATCAACATCATCATCTTTATTTATATTCCTCCTTGTTGTCAAGATTAGGACTCAAGGTGGCTTACAAATTAAAATAATATGGTTACAATATGGTTAAAAGCATACAAAAAGTCAAGATTAAAACAGAATTAATCTATTAACTGTATTAAAACAATTTAGAACAGTCGGACCCCCTTATCTGCGGAACCAATATCTGCTGTTTCATTTACCCACAGGACACAAAATAGGGCACACATACCATAGAGCCGCACTGGAAAATGCCTAGAGAGGCATCCACTCTAGGAATCTTCTAGGTCCTCCAACACAACTCCATGGTATGTTGTTACCAGAAACCCTTTATTTTAAAAAGGTTTGCTGTTATCCATGGTCTCTGGTATCCACGGTAAGTCTGGGAACCAAACCCCCATTGATACGGGGTCCAACTGTACTTTTAAAAGATTAAACAGTTAAAAACGTACAATTTAAAACAATATAGCATCATCTTACAGCCCTTTCCTTAAAACCTTTCAGTTCCAAAAGCCTGGGTGAATAAAAAAAAGGCTTCACCTGCTGACAGACAGACAGTAAGAAAGGGGGCATTTTAGTCTCTCTAGGAAGGGAACTCCAAAGCCTGAGAAGCCTAAGGGACTAAGAAGGCCCTATTTTCCTATGAGCAATACATGGTGGACTGAAAGAAGGGCCTCTCCTGTGGATCTCAAGGTCCAGCCAGGCTCATAGGGGAGATACAGCCTATCAGATAGCCTATACTTTCCTGGTTTACATAGGAAATGCTCCATGCTACTTTAAGTCAGACTTTGTGTTCTGGATGGAAGATAGCATTTTCAGGTATTTCAAGCATGTATAAAGAGCTGTGATTTAGCATTATTTTCCTATGGTGGTCAACTAGCTGCCCATGGAAAGTCCACATGGAAGACCTGAGTTTATACACCAGAAATTTGTTTTGAATTTGTTTTAAAGCTGTCCAGATTGATGGCTACCATTACACTACATGTGGAATCAAACTCACTGTTCAGTCATTCTTCCTTTCATCTTTCCTGAATCTCATACCATGGAACTCCATCAGACGGATTCACCTTCTTTGGATTCCCTGTACTCAGCTCCCAATAATAGGTGGGTTTCAAGATACAATTACATTTTTTTTAAAAAAATGACCAAGATCTAATATCACCGGTTGTGATGCTTAGAATGACAGAACTAGATCACTGATGCAATCATGTTAAAGATTTGTGATGAAGCTCAATAGAGAACCACACAAGTCATCTCATTGTGGAACAGGACTGCCCACCACACAATGGGGCACTATAATAGGTTGGGACATTTTTCTGGCTAGGCATAGGACACCCATGACTTTTCACTGCCCTCTCTTCTGGACTAACAATGTCCTATGGCTCCGTCATCATGCAAGGGGAAGCCTGTCCCACAAAGTGCCTTACTGATGTACCTTGCAACCAGTCCATAATGGTCACTCCACTGGTGTAATGGTCCCAACAGAGTAGCTATGACAATGCTCCTCTCCTGTAAACATGACCATTGGACAATGTTGCAATTCTAAACTTCTCAAGTGTAAGTTGAATTATGATGTCCTAAATTCCCAACAGAGAGTCAGAGTGGTGTAGCAGTTTGAGCGTCAGGACTCTGAGAGACAAGGGTTTGAATCTCTGCTCAGCCATGAAAACCTACTGGGTGACCTTGAGCAAGTCACACTCTCTCAGCCTCAGAAGAGGGCAATGGCAAACCTCCGAACAAATCTTGCCAAGAAAACCCCCATGATAGAAGTCAGAAATGACTTGAAGGCACAAAACAACAACAAAATTCCCAATATTATCAGTCAAATGCCCCACATTTTCTTATTCAGGTTACTGAAGTCACATAGTAGTTTCAAAAGAAGGCAGATGAGTCTAGGCCACAGTCAAATTACTCTAACACATACATATGGCTTTGCATACCACTCCTGTGTGTTCTCCTCTATAAATGAGATCTGTCACATCACACACTTGCGGAAACCAAACACCACGAGAAAGTTACTGTGTATGGAATTCTGCGGTCCACTTGATCATAGGCTTAACACACAATGCTCCTTTATAAATCACCAAAACATAATTGGGTGACTTCAAGTAACAATGGAACCTCAAACACGTCCATAAAAAACAACAGAAAACTATCTACCAAATCTTTTAAAGCATCTTCTGCTCACCTGCATGAAGCAGAGATGTTGCTTTCATATTTCAAAATCTAATTACTTTTAAGAAAATTGCTGCATTTATTTGGATCATAAAAATCACATCTTTACTACGGCAATGGGGCAAAGCAAGCAATGCACATAGACGAACAAAAGGTCTGAAGCAGTTCAGCTGTTCTCAGGACATTGATTTGGTATAAATGATATCCACAATTCAACAGTGGGCCAGGCTCTCTGAGTGCAAGAGGCTCAACACATCTGCTATATAATTCAGACCCTATTTTACAGTGGTTTCATTACCAACCATAAAAACTGTAACAGTGGAACTGTATAAACAAACTGAACAGTGTTTTTACTGTAAAACATGAACGTACTATAAATATTTGTCTTTCTCTTCTCTCAGCATCTGTAATGAGAGAAGCAAATTCATGCCATATGTTTGGAGTACAAGGGGAAAAATGTATCTCAACAGTTCATCCATGCAATTGTTTGTGAAGCTGCTAAATTGTTTTAAGTCACCCATTTGGTTTTTAACACCTATCTTTCCTTGCAAATCATTTAAAAAAAAACAGTGATGCACTGAAAATTTTTGAGATTCAGTCGCTGAGGGAACGCTGCCATTAGGAAGACAAAACCATCCATGGAAAATTCCCAGTCTTGGACTATTTTGTGCATTTTCAGAGTATCTGCAACCACTGTTTCTTGCACAAACTCTCTGATTTAATTGGCATGGTCTCTTTGTGATCCCAGCCAATTAAGGGTCATACAGTCAGTATGAGGACATCACAGTGGCCAAAATTTGACTCTGTGATGATCTCTCTTAAGGCAAACTAAGACCTACCATTCCCTTACTCTAAAAGAATGTGTGATAAAGAGGAAGGTGTAACTATACCCTACTATCCCCTCCCTATAATAGCTCATAAATGGCAATATTGGACACTTCAACAAGTCTAGTAGACTGGGATGATCTCAAGTGAGGTCAGATGGAGGTCACAAGGACCTGGGAAGGTGTCTTGGAAATATTCTAGCAAACACACCCAAGACAGGATTAAGCAGAGCTCCTAGTAAACAACATCATTAAGCAGGTATGTGCTAACTCCTTCCTGGGCCCCTTGACAATGAGTCACACACCATGAACTATCAAGTGACCTACACACCTCATATTCCCAGGAGATATCCCTCTGCAACCTCTCCTGTCCTACAATATGAGGTTGTCATAAACCAATCAATTCCTATCTCCCAAACATTAAGAGCAATCACCCAAGTTTCAGTTCCCTTTGTTTAAATGGTGGGAAACCCATCTAAGCTTTGTTCTAAGTCCAAATACCCCTCCAGGACATGAAATATAGTATAAATATTAATCCCAAACAATAGCATGGTATGCCACTGTGAATGACACCCGGCCACTCTCGCCATTGGTACACCCCCAGATCAGACTTCCAATGTCACCCTCAGACTTCTGTCTGAGTGCTTTGCTACTTCTCAAGACTGGTAACTATCACCCTATTTCCCGAATCTATTCCTCTATCCAACTTTTCTGCCTTAACTCTTCAACAGCCTTCTGTGGTTCTTGTGAGCGTGTGTTGCATGTGTGATTACTTTCTGTGTACTTCTCCAATTAAAAAAAAAACATTTTATTTCACTTTAAATGGGATTTCTCTACTGGTATACACAGGTGAAAAGATCCCGAAGTTACCCACTTCTCACAGCATTCTATTTAAGCTAATAATAATTCCCCCAAATATTAATATTATGAGTGGGGCTCTAAAGGACCCCCACTTCTTTGGGTAACAAAGGGTCCCCTACTGCCCAGCCTGGATGCTAATATATATAATCTAATATAATGAGACTTGACTATTCATGGATTTTGGTATCCACAGGGGGTCCTGGAACCAAACCTCAGCGAATATGAAAGGTCAACTGTAGTTTTAGAAATGCAAAGCAGGTAACATTATATACTGCAGTACAATTTTGAGTACTTCTAACAGCAATTTACATATAAGTGATGCTGATTCAAAATGCTTGCCCCTTTCTGAAAGCACAAAGCAGGTAAGTATATAGCATGTGGGGCCACCTCTCTATGATACAGTGCAAGGATATTAACAACCTGCTCCCAAATAGCAAAAGCTTCATAAACCAAGCCCTTAGAGCATTTTCAAAAGTGCCTCTCGCTGTTTAATACACAAAGAGATATTAATGCACAGCTCTCAATTGCTTTTTGAAGTATTACCCCCCAATGAGTTAGAGGTCAATTGTACACACCTCAGAAGGAAGCCAAACTTTAGAACAGTACTGCAGTTCCCAATTTGGGGTCCTCAATACTGTTGGACAGCAGAAGCCTCAGAAAGCATGGCAAGAATCAAGAATTATGGAAATTATAGTCCAATCTGGGAACCTAAGTTAGAAATTATACTAGCTTCTCAGTCCTTGAAGAAACTGGGTCCTACTGCAAATACTGGTAAGCATTTCTTCCAAGTGAAGGGATTGAAAGTATGGACACACACTTTGATTTAATATTTGGGGAGTTTTCAGGTTAAGAATTCATACTAAATTTTTCCATAAACTTAGAAGTTGAGATGTTCATATATGTATGTTTGTGTGTGTGTGCGTGCGCGCGTGTGTGTGTAGTCTACTCCATTTCAATGAAAATTGTGTGGGCTTATTAAAGAAATTTAGTGTTAACTTTGAGTTCAGCAATAGCAGGAAAGCACTGAAGCATGAAGCAGAAAAAGCAGGATATATAGAGATTAAACACAAAAGATTAAAGAAGAAAATTTTGGGTGGCAATGCATTAATGCAAAAGCATGCAATTTAAATGCTACAGTTTGGATCCAAGGGTGGTCTTCAGCTCAGATGTTTTACACCTTGCACGAGAGCACTGTACAAGAAAAAAATGAAACCAAATCCAAAAATGATGCTCTGCTTGTACAACCTTTCAAACAATCTGAAGATTACAACAGGATTTTTCCTATCACTGCGCTGTGTATTTCCCTCTACATAGATGAAAAAAGAAAAGAAAAAAGAAGAAAAAAAAAGGCTAGTGGCTATTCTCCGTCTGTTCATGGTTGTTTGGATCCATTCCTGTAATTCTGCTTGTTTATATTCTGAAGTATTTCTTAAGGAGATGACTACAGTCAGGAGCTGTGAAACCCTAACTCAATCATTACTCCTTCATTCAATGATGTCGATAATATAATACGAAATAAGCCCCTGAGTTCTTCAGCTCATGGCATAGGATTTCAGCATTCTCCTGAGCAAATGTGTTTACAAACTGTACTGGAGTGTTTTTCATTAAGCCTTAAAGTCAATTAAGCTGCGAATTGGAACAATCATTCCTCCTTTGCAAAGTATTGATATTTTTTCCTTGCTGCTTTAGGGTTTTTTTCACCACTCAAGGAGAGATTTATGCTAGACAATTTCTTTCTGATTAAAATGAATCATAGCTCTGAAATTCTAATTTCCCCCTTTTTTCCCCCAGTCCAAGAAATTATCACAAAGTTCTAAACCAGTATCCTTCAATGGGCAATGACAATCTCAGGCTAGTTTGTAAACCAAATGGGAATATAGGTTGTGTATCCCTTATTCTAAATGCCTGGTACCAGAAAAGTTTTATATTTTGGAACATTTGCATATACACATAATGAGCTATCTTAGAGATGAAACCCAAGTCTAAACACAAAGTTCATTTGTGTTTCATATACACCTTACACACACAGCCTGAAGGCAATTTAAACATTATTTTTAATATTTTTATTTTTTAATTAAATATTTTACCATTCCAGATTTTGGAGTATCTAATTTCAGATGCCTGTACAAGGGATATGTCCTTCTCATTTTAAGGCACAATTCAGAGGCAGCCGCGCTGGGGGCGGGGGGGCAGCGAAGAGGGGCTCCGGCTGGCGGGGTCCCGCTAGACCCGAAGCCCCGCCCCCTGGGCTGCCTCGGCCAATCCCCGGGCCCCGCCGCCTTCGCTGCCCTCCACCTTACAGAAGCGGCTGGAGAATAAAAGCATCAAGTTCCTCCGGACAAAAAAGGGAGCGGTGGGGAGGGAGGGAGGGAGGGAGGGAAGGAAGGAGGCTCCCCACCCAGAGGAGGCCCCGGGGTCGGAGGGGGGCGAGGGCGGCAGGTGCTTCTCCTCACGGCGGGCCCTCCCCGTCGGCCGTATTGTTCTCGGGCGATGGGTGGGAGGTGTGGCCTTAGGCGCGCCCTCCTCACACACGCGGCCATACCTGCCATTCCGGCCTCCTTATCTTTTACCCGGAGTGGGTTTGCTATTATCATACTGTATATGCTTTAATAATAATAATAATAATAATAACACATTGTTGTAAAAATATTCATGTTTTCTCTGTGCTTAATCACAGTTTTCTCTGTGCTTAATCTAAAGAATATTGTAAATACCAGTTACATTGTTGTAAAAATATTAATGTCTTTCAGTTTTCTCTGTGCTTAATCTAAAGAATATTGTAAATACCAGTAACAACGGATTCAAAAATGGGTTTCATGCTTGTGGTCATTAAGCATGAAAAGCTCCCACTCCTAAACTAATCAGAGTCCCTTGTTATCTATATTGTTTAACTGAAACTTTGGTTTGTTCAACAGGCCAATGTTAAACCATGGTTTTTGAACCTGGTTTCCTCCCAAGCCATAGTTTAAAGTTTAAAGTAATCAGAGTTTGGACATAATAAGGAACTGTTGTCGGTTTAAATGTGGAAGCAACACACTTTCCCTTCTAGCAGAGGCTTCCTGTCTCTTCCTTGAGGGTACATAAGAGGAAATGAAGGGAAAGATGAATGTATGAGACTGAAGATTGCTGATGTTTATATGCACTTAGTTTAGCATTGTGTCTGAACAAGACCAATGAAAATTAGTAAGATTTTGAGAGATGAGAAATACTTAACAATAAACTCTTGAACCAATTGGGCATTGGTCTTTTTACCATGGTATACATACTTCATTTGTTGTTCATGCCAGGGGGTTGGACTGGATGGCCCTTGTGGTCTCTTCCAACTCTATGATTCTGTGATTCTGTGATATGAGCACACATTCTTATTGACCCAAGGAGTTCACAGTGACACATACAGTTCTCATGTTTTTAACTTCACAGAAACCCTGTGGAGTAGGTTACACTGATAAAGAGGGAGTGGTAAGTTTCATGGGCGACTCTGGATTTGTATGTTGTCAGCTTCAACAAACTTCTCCTCTGCCACTCATCTTAAAATGGAAGTGATCATAGAAACATAGAGATGGACAAGATGACAGGGTCCATCCAGTCCAACCACTGCCCTGAAGAAATACACAATCAAAGCACTCCTGACAGATTACTATCCAGCCTTTGTTTAACCCCCCCCCTTCAAAGAAGAAGAATCCACCACACTCTGAGGCAGCATATTCCACCATTAAGTAGCTTTTATCGCCAGGAAGTTCTTCCTTATGTTTACATGGAATCTCTTTTCCTGTAGTTTGATTTCATTACTCCATGTTATAGTCTGGAGCAGCTGAAAAAAAGCTTGTTCCACCCTTAATAATGGCAACCTGTCAAATATTTGAACATGGTCATCATGTCACCTCTTAACCGTCTCTACTCCAAGGGGCCAGTTACATGGCAGAATAAAGTGCGTGAAATTCCGGATTACTGTCCTTTCACACCAGCGCTGCATAGTTCACATGATTTATTGCTAAATTGGAAGATCCGGTGAGTTATCAACTTAGCAGTTCACACAGACAAAGGTGTGGGGGGGCATGGCCTCCAGATCACAGGCAGGAGGCAGGGAAGGAGTGAGGAGGGGGAAAGAGGGCTCCGAAAGAGGCTCCGTTAGCAGCTCTAGCCAGAGAACAGGAGATAAAGCAACCAAAAAAAGGGGGGGAGACCACAGCGGGGGAGAGGAATAATGACAAAGGAGGCAGCTTCCCTGAAGCTCCCCTTCCCCACTGTGACGTGCCATCAGAGCAACTGCTTCTCTCTCTCACACACACATCCAAAGGAGGGAAGGAAAGCAAGCTAGATTCCCTTCACTCTGCATCCCTGACAACTGAACAGACTGCTTCTCTTTCTCTCTTTCTCTCTCTCTCTCTTGCATGCACACATACACACAAAAGAACATGATCACAGCAGGGCGAGGGAGCGATCAGCCGGTGGAGCAGATAGCTTCCCCCCCTCTCTCTCTCTCATACACACACACACACACAGAGAGAGAGAGAGAGAGAGAGAGAGAGGAACAGTAATTATGCTAGAAAGCAAGCTGGCTGGCTGGATCTTTTAGTTTGAGGCTCATCTCTTGCAAGTCCACCTTCTCCTTGGTCAACCCAACCAATCATGTCTCAGTTCTGCTGTAGCTGTTTAGGGAAGACTGCTGGTAGTTTCCACAGCCGTATGCGAAATGGTGGTTCACTCAATCGATAATGTACTAACTTGTGCTACTTTTCAAAAAAGTCGGGGGAAATAGCGAAAGCTGATACTGCATGACTTATGGGTTTTTTTGCCCCCCTCCTTCTGAATATGGAGATTTTGATCCGAAAGATGTGGGAACTATTAGGACTCTTTGCAAATTCTTAGAGGATTTATTTTGCCGTGTAAACAGCCCCCAAGATAAACATACCCAGCTCTCTAAGCTGCTCCTCATAGGGCATGGTTTCTAAATCTTTTACCATTTTGGTCATCCTTCTCTAGACATGTTCCAGCTTGTCAATATCTTTCTTGAATTGTGTTGCCCAGAACTGGACAAAGTATTCCAGGTGAGATCTGACCAAAGCAGAATAGAGTGATACTACTATTACCATATGAAGCACTGAAAATGTGAAGGCTTGTTGTGATGTTTCCTTTGGTATGACTGTAGTCTGTCCAGGGAAAGCCTCCTGTAAAAGAAGTGCCAATCCCACCCACCCATCGACTCCCCACTTCAGCAGGGGAATCCCAAAGAAGCAGTAACTCCCCGCTCTCCCAGCCTCGACAGGGAGGGTCGAGTGGGAGCTGGTGGAGCTTCTTTTATAGGAGGTTCTCCCCAGATAAACTAAGCTCTTGCTGTAGTCTATCTGGGGAGAGCCTCCTATAAAATAAGCACTGACCCCCCCACCAACACACACACTCCCTGCAAAGGTTCTTTGGGATTTCCCTGACATAACAGGGAAAGTGGAGGAGGAGGTTGGTGCTTCTTTTAGGACCCCCTCTGCTGTCCCTACTACAGCAGAGAAATCTCACAGAGCTGCTGCCACCATTTTTTCAAGCAGGATTACCATGTTGTCTCACATATAAGCTGACCCAGGTTTTTTGGGTCAGCTTTTTGGGGTCAATTTTTTTTGGAAAAAAAATAGCCTATGAGGAACAGCTTAGGGAACAGGGTATGTTTAGTGTGGAGAAGAGAAGATTAAGAGCTGGCCTGATAGTCATGTTTAAATTTTGAAAGGATGTCATATTGAAGATGGAGCAAGCTTGTTTTCTGCTGCAGAGACTAGAATATGGAGCAATGAATTGAAAATACAGGAAAGGTGGAAAATGCTGCCTTGGAGTATGGTAGAGTCTCCTTCTTCAGAAGCTTTTAAACAGACGTTGGATGGCCATCTGTTGGAAGTGCTTTCATTCTATACAAAGTCTGTCTATTAAATAATGAGACTGTTTCTACCTTTGAGACAAATCAAGGAGAACCGATTGTGAATGCTATGTGGTGATTTTGAACATGTCTGAACCTGCATGACAAACATCAACACTCTTGGCTGTTCAGTTAATTGTCAGTTATCATTTAAAGCAGCCGTGTTGTCTGTTGTGTGCCGGAAAAATGCTAAGTTTAAAAGCTGAGCAGTGTAATATTCTGCAGCAACTTGAGGCGGACCCAAAACGTTTTCAAAAAAATCATCACTTATGATGAAACTTGGATCTTCGAGTATGATCCTGAGACAAAGCAACAGTAAATGTGCTAGGAAAACACCATCATCACCAAGAATGAAAAAAAGCACATCAGAGCAAGTCCATAGTCAAAGTCATGCTCATTGTTGTTGTTGTTGTGACATCCAAGTGTAATTTGGGCAGAATGGGTTCCAGGAGGCAGAACAGTAAACCAGCATTATTATAAGGAAGTTTTGACAACGCTGAGATAAAGTCAGAAAAAAAGGCCAGAACCATGGAAAAATGGTTTCATTCTTCACCAAGACACTGTGCCTGCTCACACAGCACTTTCTGTGAAGCAGTTTTTGGCCAATAAATGCATTGCTATACTTGAACATCCTCCATATTTGCCAGATTTGGAACCATGCAACTTTTTTCTTTTCCCTAAAGTGAAATTGGTGCTAAAAAGAACACGTTTTGAGTCAACTGATGCAGTAAAGAAGAAAATAGCAGATGTGTTAAAACAGCTGACAGAAACTGATCTGCTCTATGCCTTTGACCAGTGGAAAACAAGACTGAATCCATGGGTGAGTGTGAACACGGAGTATACTGAAGGTTACAAGCATTAGAATTGTAATACATACAAATAAAGATGGGTTATTGTATCAGTCTCGTTATTTAATAGACAGACCTCATATTCCTGCATGACAGGGGACTGGACTGGAAGGCCTTTGTGGCCTCTTCCAACTCAATGATTATAATCCTATTTCTAATCTATTTTTGGATCTAGTTCATCTGTTTCTGGAGACTTGAATTCATTTAGAGAAGCCAGGTATTCCTATACTACCTCTTTACCTCTTCTGTGCTACATTTCCCCTACTGCGTCATCTGCTCCATTTTCCCTAGATTGAGCACTGTTCTCCTTTTGGGAGAAGACTGATACAAAGAATGTGTTAAGTAGTTCTGCCTTTCTTCCATCCCCATTAGCATTACAGTATCTTCTCCACACAGTGGCCCTACCATTTCCTTATACAGTAATTTGATGTAAATTTTAAATATCTCATAATTCATTAACAAATTCCCTCCCATAGTTTCATGATTCAAATAATTAATGTTCAGTAATAAGGTACTCTTTCTGCTCCAGCACCTGCATTTCAGAATCATAAATCTGAGGAAGTCAAAATGCCATAATATTAATGTAATAGTCAAAGTTAATTAGTCCCACTTAATAAACAACAACAAAGCCATAACAAAGATGTACTGAAGGTGTTCAATGCATCTTGAGTGAAAGGGGCAGCAGGAAAGTGGGGAAGGAGGAGGCATTTGCATAAGCAACAACATTAAGCACCCCTTCACCTTCTTCCTCACTCTTCCCACCCCCAAAACAATGAAGTCAAGCTGAGGCCAGCTTGAATGAGAGGGGTGATGCCTCTTTCCTCCCTGCTTCCTCACCACTGGTTCAGGGACCCACTCAAGGCTGGAAATGAGCTGCAGGAACTGGAATTGAAACAAAAACTAGAGTCATATTTGACGCAACAAAGATGTAGCCAATAATGACAGAGGGGTTGGACCTAAGGGTGTGTGTGGAACTGAGGTGGGTGGTCATGAACAGGAATGCTGGGCAGCAGCAGAAGTGATGGGTAACACCAGTGGAGGATCTTTCAGAGACAATAACAGTGACATCATAGATTACATAGTTAGCACTGAACATAGGGAGACAATGGTGAATCTCCTCACAAGAACCTCTCACAAAGAAAACCCTAAAATGAGACAATCCAAAATGAAACAAGAGGTAGGGCTAGGACACAAGCAAAGTGTTAAAAGCGCAGAGCAGATGGACGGAAATTACAGAGATGTGACAAGGGAACAATGGGACTGAACTGGAAAACGTCAAGCAGTAGACATACTCAAAAGTGAAAAGAATGTCCAAAACTGTACTACACATATTGTAGAAACATGGAATGTGAGAAGCATCAGTCAAGGGAAGCTAGACATAGTAAAACAAGAAATGGAACATATAAACACTGCAATACTTGGGGTGAACGAGCTAAAATGGACAGGAATGGGACATTCTGAGTCAGATAATTACTCAGGGAAGTCAAAAGAAATGGGGTGGCATGAATAGTAAGGAGAGATGTAGCAAATCAGTCAAAGGATATAATGCAAAGTCTGATTGATTCATGTCAATAAGATTTCAGGAAAACCCACCAACATTAAAATCAAAATCTATGCGCCAACCACTGAGGCAGAGGAAGAAGAAGAAGAGTTTCTATGATGGAGTCCAGGAAGAAACTGATAACACAACAAAACAGGATATCTTGCTAACCATAGGGAATTGGAATGCAAAAGCAGGAACCAGAGAACCAAAGATTGTAGGAAAATTTGGACTAGGATGAAGAAATGAAATAGGAGAGTGACTGATAAGAGTTTTGCGAGGCCTAGTCTATTCACTGCAGACACTTTCTTCATAAAGCTGGAGAGGAGACTGTACACATGGACATCACTGGATGGCCAATACAAAAATCAGATAGACTACATAACTCGAAACAGAGTATGGAAAAGTTCCATTCTCACAGCAAAAACAAGACCAGGTGTGGACTGCAGTACTGACCATGAACTAATAAGATAAAAAATTAGAATAATGCTAAAGAGAACTAAACCAACCATCATGCCAAAGTATGACCTGAAGAACCTCCCAGCAGAGTTTAAAGATAATGTGAAAAATAGATTTGCACTATTAAGCCTAATTGTCTGGGAACCATGAACTATGACAGAAGCCAGCAACATAGTCAAGGAGGAATACAGAAACATGATATCTGTAGTCAAAAAGAAAGAGGAGAATCAATGGATGACAGATGAAATGCTTCAAGCAGTAAAGCACAGACAAGAAACAAAAGAAAAGGGCAATAGGAATAGAGCCAGAACCATGAATGCAACTGTTCAACAGTTAGTACACAAGGATAAACAGAATTACTATAATGATCATTGCAGAGAAAGAGAATCTGACAACAAAAAAGGAAGAAAAGAGACCTCTTTCACAAGATCTCAGAAATCAAAGGGAAATTTAAACTAAGGGTGGGGATGCTCTATGGTCAGCAGAGGAACATAATACAAGACCAAGATAAGATTTTTTTAAAATGTCACAATACACAGAAGAGCTATACAAAAGAGAGGAAAGGATAAATGACAAGTGGAAAGAAGAATCATATGAAGACAAACCCCAAATTTTAGAAACTGAAGTGAAAACTGCTCTCTGAGAAATTGGGGAGAATAAAGCACCAGGAATAGATGGCATACCAACAGAACTTCTGCAGTCTACAGAAACAGAATTGACTTTAGTTCTGACTAAAATCTTCCAACAAATATGGAAAACAAAAGAATGGTCCAATGGAAATGGTCAATATATATTCCAGTCCCCCCACAAAGGAAACACAAAAGATTGCAGTAAATACAGAACCATTGCATTAATTTTCCATGCAAGCAAAGTCACGCTCAAAATTCTACAACAAAGACAACTACTATATATGGGACAAGAAATTCCAGAAGTGCAAGCTGAGTTCAGGAAAGAAAGAAGCACTAGGGATCACATAGCAAGCATACATGGATCATGGAGTGCACTATAAGAATTCCAGAAGAAAATCAATGTGTACTGTACTTTATACCAAAGTCCGTGTGAATACTCAAGTCCCATTATATGCAATGGCATAGCAAAATGGTGTCCCTTATATAAGATGGCAAAATCAAGGTTTGGTTTTTGGATTATTATTTTGTAAAGAATATTTTCAAGCTGTGAATACTTAAATCCGTGGATACAGAGGGACAACTGTATTTCAATCCATTTCTTCAGATGCACAGAAGGAGTTAGTATCAAAGCACATGTATATATTAGCAGTTACGTAATTGTGCAGGTAGGATCGGAGCATATCAAAAGGAAGCAATTAGTGACACCAGCCAAAAACCTTCAAACCATTGGTAACAAAAGAATTTTCCACAGCAAAGCTTCTGACTTCAAGGGAACTGATGGTAAGCAGATTTATTGCTTTCACAAACATCTGCCGTCATATTTTCCAACATCATTTGGCCATGGTCAAGACTAATTAAAGCCAAGAAGTGCATCCTCTTACCCATTCTTCTAAGATGCTTTGCACAGCCTCATTAGCTTTTGACATATTCCGGCATGCAAGGATGATGTGTGCACCATGGAGCGCAAAGGACTTTGCTGTTTCAAAGCCTACAGCAAAAGACACATCAAGACCAAATGGTGAGAAACAAGATGTAAAGACAGTCATCATTATAAGCTTTAGAACAAGAAACAAGGCATATCTGAATCTGTGTACCATATTATAGCTGCAGTTATTGATTTAGTATTTACCAAAAAGAATTTTAGTCCACCATCCCATCAGATTCAAGACAACAAACAGAAATGGAAATAACTGCAAACAAATCTCAATTAAAATGCAGATGTGCATTCAAAAAAGCAATAGTAAACTTGATGTACAGCTGACTTATCCATAGAATCATAGAGTTGGAAGAGAGCACAAGGGCCATCCAGTCCAACCCCCTGCCAGGCAGGAATACACAATCAAATCATTCCCGACAGATGGCCATCCAGCCTCTGTTTAAAAGCCTCCAAAGAAGGAGACTCCACCACACCCCCAGGCAGTGCATTCCACTTCCGAACAGCTCTTACAATCAGGAAGTTCTTCCTAATGTTTAGGTGGAATCTCTTTTCCTGGAGTTTGAACCCATTGCTATGTGTCCTAGTCTCTGGACAAATGCACTATGCATATGTGCAACTTGCACTACACATTGACAATATGCAACAGTTGCATCCAGCTGATGGCAGCATAAGTGATCTACTGCACATGTCATAGCCTGTTAGCAGAGTAGCATTTAGTAGAAACAAAGAGCTGTAATGCTTCATGACTAGAAAAATCTGAGACTCTCCCAAGATTGGCTCAAGTATTTTATAACAACAGATAATACACATATTCTTGCCAAGAAATACATCCTGAGGGTGGGGTATGGAGGCAATCTCCAGCCATGGGCCTAATGTGGTCTATGGAAATCTACAGGCAAGCTCCACCCCTGTTCTAGGCCCCTCCCTCTCATCTAAATCCTATTATTCAGAAGGGACTCACTCTATCCATCTTCAATCACTGATCAGAGAAAACAAAACCTCAATGATTGGAAAGAATATGGATTCCCTTATGGACTCTGTCCTCTTCACCCTTCCCCATGTGGGGAAGAGGGTGAAGATGAAAAACCACCTTTTTCCAGCCAACATCTATCTATCTATCTATCTATCCATCTAAAACTCTTGGGTATATTTCCTTTCCCAGTGTGCTGATTGGCTGCTTAGAAAACAAACCAATCACTCCCTCAGCCAATCACCACCCACATGCAAATTCCCTCTCCACTTTACAATCCACTCCTGCCATTCAACCTGCATCTACACCCCCAGCCTCACAAGGGCCCCTCCCTCCTCTCAGTCCCTCAGCCACTCACCACCCACATGTAAAACAATGCAATATTGTTTTCTTAAAACAATAGCATGTAGCTGAACCATGTCAACCTTTTAATTCTACTATAACGGCATATGTTCTGTTGGGTCAGCTAGTTTACACATAATGGCTGAGAGCAGTACATTCCTCTTCCCCTTCCTTGCATGTTTCAGCCAGGGATTAACTGTGATTAGTCATGATGTCTCTACAGTCTAAAACATTCTGCCTTTCCTTACTAGGGGGTTCAGGAGGAAAGATGTTACAGCATTTATGTGCTGACTTAAGGACTTCCCACACATATCTAGTTGGACCCTAGGGGAGCAGAAGGCTGGACTAGACAGATCTTTCTTCCAGTCCATCATATATTTCCATAGGCAGGAAACTGAGATGCAGATAGGTAAAAGGTGCTATGAATTCTCTTCCCCACCCCCCACCCCGGTAAACTACCACAAACAAGCAGGAAATTTTCCTCCAAATTCTCATTATACTAAAGCTTAATGACTTCAACCAGAAATCTTCAAATTAGTGTGTTAATACTCAACAGGACAATAGTTTAATTATATCAATATTAGGAAATTAAACAGAAAAAAGGTGACTGTTTGTTCCACTTTCATTTGGAGCATGCTGTGGTATTCTTTTAAATGTTGTTTACCCAGAGAAATAAAAGCTATTAAACATAGGCTGCTTCACTTCTAGAAACACCCTGGGGCAAGAGAAATTTAGTCTACAACAACAGGGTATAACTTAGATTACAGAACAACAGACACCACATAAATTTATACCATTCTTTGCAATTACATGCTTTCAGTATTTAAGTCTTAGCAATTTTCCTGCTTTTTTAAAGCCATTCATTCTAGCAAGCAACTTTAATTATCTGGGTAATTCATTGCACACAGATGAATCCAATTTCAACATATGCAAACTATGTTTCCCCTATTTAATTCTATTCTGAACAAATGTACCAAGGAAACTTTATATATAAAGTTTAGAGAGGTGTGTTTTTTTTAAGTTGCAAACAGTTGTGTTTTAAGATGGCCATATGTTTACTGTTTTAATAAAACAAGATTTGATATTGAATAGCCATTTGTATTTATTTAAAAATTGGTTCCATAATAAAAACAATTTGTAACTGATGATTAGGCTAACTACCCAACAATATGAGCAAAACAGTGCAAAAAATCCCAACAGGAGGCCAGTGCTGATGATAATAAGACTCTTTGTCTCTCATGGAATTTTTTTAAATTCAAATGTAGATCTGACAAATCTTATCTGAAAGATTCTCTTCCCTTCCCAGATCTCTCCCAAACCTTTTCAAATTAATCTCTTGAACTAACAAAACTAGGAGGTAGCAAAATGGTTAAAATAAATTCAAAGGAATCCAACCAGCTGTACAAGTTTATGAGGAAAGCGACAGCAGCAAGCAAGAATTCCAGCATTTTTGTCCAGCCATTTATTTTGCCAAAAGATTTCAGCTTACAGACAGGTACAGATGGAAGAAGAGGATGTAACAGTGCCCATAACACAATAGGAAACAATGCCATTAATATGATTTGACTAGACAGCTAGGATGTTGTAGTACAGTGGTTCTTAACCTGTGGTTTGGGCACCACCAGGGGTCTGTGATGTCCTCACAGGGGATCCGCGAGGGCTTGAAGGCTGC
This sequence comes from Gambelia wislizenii, assembly GCA_030847615.1. NCBI lineage: Eukaryota > Metazoa > Chordata > Lepidosauria > Squamata > Crotaphytidae > Gambelia > Gambelia wislizenii. The sequence goes on along the minus strand of JAUMIR010000008.1, from coordinate 30,387,413 downwards.
AGTGGAGCAGCCATGTGACAGGAGCCAAGGCAAAGCTGGCTGGCTTGGCCTGCACATTGCCATTTAATCCACTCCAGCCACAAACTTGCAGGAAGAAGCAGCAGAAGAAAAGTCTTCCCTCCCCCTCTAGTGCCTCTGAGGAAAGGTTTAATGGTTGATGCAATTCTATGGGATGATGATGATGTAAGGTAGTCAGGCCATTTGTCCACCTAATATAGTTCTGACAACAGTGAATGATAGCAGCTCACCAAGGTTTCTGACAGAAGTCACAGAATCACAAAATTGGAAGGGCCATCTTGGCCTGCCATACAGGAACTCACAGCTAAACCATTCCTGAGAGATGGCCAGCCAACCATAGTTTAAAGATATCCAATGAAGGAGAGTGCACCACCTTCTGGGTCAGTCCAGTCCACTATCGGACAGCTCTTACCATCAGCAAGTTCTTCCTCATGTTTAGGTGGAATTTATTTCTTGCAGGTTAAATCCATTGGTTTCAATTTATTGAATTCATCGGCTCCACACTGGTCTATGGAGCAGCAGAAAACAAACTTGCTCCATCTTCTACATGAAACCCCTTCAGATATTTAAAGATGGATATCATATCACCTCACAATCTTCTCTTTCCCAAGACAAAGATACCCAGCTCCCTAAGCCTAATGATTTGTTGGACCTTACGTTCTTGGAACAGTATGACTTCTAATAAATATCATCATGATTGAAGTTTCTTATTATTACTGTATCTCTCGTTTTTGAAGTCTTTTTCAGAGCTATGTGGACATGCCTGGGAATTAACTAAAAATGGGTAGGGCAAAGTTGATCACATCAAAGTTTTTTCTCCTCTCTCTCTCTCTCTCTCTCTCTCTCTCTCATCAGCAAGCTTGTTCTAGCTTACATCCTACTGGGACTGCAGCTTTTTTTTAACCCACCATAGATAGATAGATAGATAGATAGATACACACACACACACACACACACACACACACACTATATTTGTTGTTGTGTGGATTCAAGCCACTTCTGAATTATGGTAATCCAAAGGAGAGCCTATCAGAGAGTTTTCTGAAGCTAGAGGGTGTGAGTTCCCCAAGATCACCCAGTCGGGTTTCTGGCCGAGCGGGGATTCAAACCCAGGCCTCCAGACTTGTAGTCCAACACTCAAACCACTACACCATGCTGGCTCCATATAGCCACCTACATTTTACAAAACAAGTTTTCTGTTCACGTATTTTTTAACTCTATGGACATTATACACATTTCCTATTGACAAGTGCTTTTATGCACTCCTTTTGACTAAAAGTATCAACCAACCTCTGCAAAATATCAGAAGGCTTGAAAATAAGTAAGATATAGGTTGACCCCAGCATCCATGGATTCAGTGTTCACAGTTTCACTTGTCCACATCTGAAAAATATGTTCTGTCTAGGCATTTCTAGGTCCTCCAATGTGATTCTATGGTCAACTTCCAGTGTTCTTCACATTGAAAATAACAGGGATCCCTATTATTAATGGTTTCAGGTATCCACAGGGAGTCTTGGAATGTATCCACTGTAGATACGGGAGGTGGGGGTGGGTGTTTGACCTGTATGTTCTGTTCCATAGTCTTCAGAGATACTAAACAGTGTATTCTCACATTAAAATGTGAATCCAGCAAATTTTTCGGCGAAATATATTTACAGTGTGTGTGTGTGTATCTTGGGTATGTTGCAATTTCCAGTGTGTTGATTGGCCGCTTAGGAAACTGACCAACCAATCAAAACTCTGTTGGGCAGCCAATCAGCACACTGGGGGCGGGATCATGTGGAAGTTTTAGTCCTTTATAAACATGGCTGTGGCAGAGGGTGTGAGTGGCATGGGGGGATGTGGTATGTGTGTCTTGTGTGTGTGTGACATGTGCTTAAGCATGGGGGGCTATGCCTAGTGGTGGGGGGCACAAGCCAGGCAATGGGGGGAAGTTTGAAGGTGTATGTTACACCGGGTATAGTTAGTTCCTTGAATTAACGCAAGACCTTTAAGTGAACCAAAGATCAACAAACTATGCCCCTGCTCCCCGGCTACTCTTGAAAAGGCTACATTACCCTTTCGTTCAGAGGGGGTTTGCTTTTGCCTTCCTCTGAGGCTGAGAGAGTGTGACTTGTCCAAGGTCACCCACTGGCTTAGTGGGGATATGAACCTCGGTCTCAGAGTTAAAGTCCAATGCTCAAAACACTACACTGTGATTTAAAAACTTCTCTATTCATATAACTTTACTTATACGCTGGTGACAGCCAGAAATGAAATATCTCCTCCATTACTTGAATTTTGTTATGTAAAAAAGAAAAAAAAATAAGCAGCTTAGTAAGAAGGTTCAGTGTAGAATTGTCTTCAAAATACAACCGGTTTGCATTTAAAATGTACATTATAAATGCACACTTAAAATAATAATTTTTGGTATAAATGTTCCATGTGCTCTCAGTTCTAAAGCAACTGCCTTCAAATCCTCATGAAACAGGACTAGCCAGAGGCTGGCTACTCTTGCTGCTCTTGCTTCAGTTGAATAAGTGTTAATCTGACCCTCTAGTGACAATGCTGTTTAGCAACAGCAAGAAGACAAACATTGTGGCCTCCATTTCCTTAGTCAATGGCTGACCTAACTTGCTGCTAACAGAAGAAAACAAATGGAAGTTGCAGGGGCAGTTAAGTATCACAAAGTTCACCTCAGACTGAACACTCAGGCCTCTTCTCTCCACCAGAGCCATAACATTTTCTGACAATCCACATGGAGCAGCTTCCATTTGAAAAAGAAGAAGAAAAGAGAGCTGTTCCAAAAGGGGAAATTAGCAAACACAACTTCCATCCCTCTTCCATTAATGAAAACTTCTGTGGACTAAAAAGCCTTGCCTTTTGCAAGGACACAGCTTGGTACAACCCAATGATTTTACAAACACACATATGATACTAGCATTCTCATATGGGTGACTAGATGCACTTCTCGGTTAAACATGCTCACTGTACTAAACACAGCTTTGTCTCTGCACATTTTAAATGGCCCTTAAGAATGGAGAAAGGGCTTCAGAAGATTTGGTTGAGCATGCATGGCAAAGTGCCATTTTCAATAACAAAACTGAGACAGTGTTCCACATTACCTCTTTGATTTAAATCATCCTTTTGCCAGCAGTGTACTTTCAGGCAATGGTCTCTCTAATGTTTGATGAAAAATTTAGGAGGCATTGCATTCCTTTACTTGAGCATACACCTAAGTGAAGCTCTGCATTTTGCTTGGAAATAAAGATGGAGAATGCAAACAAAATATAATGTCTAATTTACCAATCTTATTTTCCATCTCACTGTTAAAATAAAAGCCATTATCACAGAAGTTAAAATCTGTTCACATTAACACACTGGCACAGTAATATTCTGATATATAAGAACTAGGGAGAATGAGACCAAATGTTTTAACATGCTAGTTAAAGCCAGTCTCTTCCTATAAATGAAAGTGTGTGTTTTTAGACTTCAAATATAAAATATTTACACTTGAGACTGTCCAAGAGAAAATCAGGGAACCTATTACATAAAGAATAAGGCATGAAAAGGTTCATTAGCATTTATTAGCCCTGTTTATAGGGCTTTGTTTGACTTTTAAGTGGTCACCTGGCAGAGAAATACGAGCTGAGACAGATGCCACTTTACATGAGGCTTCCTTCAAGAAGTGTCCAGAAACACCATCTATTACACAATGAAGCAGCCAGTTTAACTAGAACTGGAAGACATGCAACTCCTTTAATCAAAGAGATTCACTGTCTTCCACTCTATTTTCAGGCTCAATTCAAACTATGCATTATAAAGCGTTGCTTCTCAACAATTCTCTACGGAAGCTATTCTTCATGCCCCAATGTCTGAATTATATTTGGTCCAACCACATAAGGGGCCTTTTTGTGACTGCGGCATTGTCTAAATGGTGAAAATACTCCTCATAGAATTCAAGGAGAATACAATTTGTCTAAATACCATCCCACATCAATCCATCGTATTTGGAAGGAGGGGGGCAGAAATACCAAAAACTGCATGGGAAAAGCCTTTGCCGCTTTCCCTGTATTTTTTAAAAAACTGTGATGGAAACACGCATTCCTGCTCAGTGGGACAACCAATTCACTTTGATGCACATTCCCCATAAGAGCCAAAGTGGAAAGCTAATTGGTCAGATGTGCGCAGGGGGAAAAGCTTGCTGGCAAGGCAAGCGACCAGGACCATCATTTTGGATTTCAGCCTTAGCGATCGTGTGGTGAGGCGATGAAACAGCCTTTTTAAAAAAACCAATTTATTTAGATGAAATATCACACTTTTGCACCTTAGATATGCCTTTTAAAAAAAATACTGTTCAGTGGCGGCACTGGAGTACAAGTTTCAGACCAGGAAAAAAAAAATGTTTACTTGATGCAATAAGAGAACCCAACCACCATCCCAATTAGGGCACATGCACTGCTAAGGTACAGGAAAGGTATTCTGCCCTACATAGTTGTATACATTGTGGAAACTGGGCATTTCATTGCTATACTAGCTCTTGCCCCTGGAACAAGAATACATAGCCTATTGGGTCTGTGTGTAGCCTAACACAACAGCTTACAGTCCAAGAACTATCTTCACATGTCCCAAAGGTATTAGGGCATATTTTTTTTAAAAAAAATCTGCCTTACCCCAGCCCACATTTCAGACTCCCTCCCCTTATGTCTTCTGAATCAAACACAACTATGGAGTGAAGTTGAAGGCTTTGACGGCCAGCATCCATAGGTTTTCCATGTTTTGTTTTGTTTTTTTCTGGGCTGTGAGGCCGTGTTCTGGAAGTTTATTTCTTACATTTTGCCCGCATCTGTAGCTCACAGCCTGGAAAAAAAAACCCACACAAAACAACTATGGAGGTTCTAAACAGCTGCCTGGACCCATTCATGGGATACTTGCAGGACACTGAGACAGAGGCACTGTGGGTGTGTGGCTTCTAGATACAGATAGTTGGGTGTTTCATCAGTCTCCCTGAAGGAACACAGTATGAAGGCTGGGAAGTGATCTCAGTAGTTCAAGTACCATTTACCAGGTGTTGTTGATTCTCCAATGCAGTCTTTCATGGATAACTGTTCATGTTCTGGTAATGTCCAGTCGAGATTACTGCAATGTGTTATACACAGGGCTCCCCTTGGAGACAGTTCAAATGTTTCAACTCACACAAAATGCAACAGCTAGAATTTTGATTGGTTCATCTTGAAGAAGCTGTTATTATACTATTACAGTAAGATATTCAAATGAGCTCCTTATCCAAAAACACACAGAGCAGACTGCCAGTGCTCTGGCATTGGAATCCCGTCAAAAGGAGATATCATTAGCACTGATCTTTTGTTTTCAGTGCCAAATCAAAATGTTCCTTTTTGCCCTAGCTTTCTAAATTTGGATGGTTTTCTTTTCTATTTTATTTGACTGTCATGCACTTTGTTGGTTTAAGTGGATTTTTGTTTGTTTGTAGGGGGTTTTGTTGCTGGTTTTTGTTTTGTTTTAGGGTTTTTTGCCACTTCATTTGGAATGGTATGATCTTGGATGTTTGTTTTTTTCCAAACATTAGGTACAATGCTTTGGGAACCCTGAAGGATGAAGTTCAGTTTATAAATTTTAGAAATAAAAAGGAAAGGAACTCTGCAACAGCAGCTTGTGATATACCATGGGGCCCATTTTTTGCTATTTAACAAAAAACAAAAAAAAAAGTTTTAAAAGATTGTACTGGGCCTCCTGAGCCCTCAGGTACACCTGAAATGTCTCCATGGATTCTAGCCAACCTCAAAAAGTTCAACATCTTTCCATTTGGTACATCCCAAACAACATCAGCCTTTAAACTCTATTTGGAACAGGACTCTTCTGCCTAACTAGAAACACAGCCTTTGTCTGCATGACAGTAGATAGTACAGGTCAACTCAAACACTTCTTGAAAATTATTTTTTAATGTAGTAAGCTATTATTTCTCTCTCTCCCCCCCGCCCTTCACCCAGCAAAACTACAGCCCACAGCTTTTTATTTCATGATTGCTCTAAATATGCTCTTTTTTCCTTTTGCTGGAGAAGACAAAGCATGTTTTGTCTTCTAGTGAGGGGGGGATGCCTTTTATGAAAATGAAGTTTAAGTGAAGGTATGCTTTTCATGCCCACAGCAAAACAGAGCAGGAGGGGGTACTAGCTACTCAACAGCTTCCTCTTCAGATGTGAAAATTTCTGCACAGCTCCTCTGTGAGCAAGTCACTGCAGAACAGAGTACTAATTAAGCATTAAGGAAAAAACAAAATTAGTTGCATGTTTTAAATCTCCTTTTGGCAAGTACAATAGTGCAATATTAATACAAGCAGTTTCATAAAATTAAAAAGACATATTTCATCTCCAATGAAATTAGAAGACTGTTTTGTCAGCTAAAGTTTGCCAGAACCTTCAAGCATTAAACCAACACATTTTCTCAGTCAGGGAAACCAGTGCAACTTGAGACAAAATTGGGAGGGAGGGGGACAGCATTTCCCTAAATCATTTTCTATTTATTATTTTATTTACACACATTACAGTGATCAAGTGGAATTTATTTGTTAACATATCCTAACATCCTGCCCAAAAAAGGGGGGGAAAAGCTTACAAAATTATCCTTTTAAAAAATAAAAAAATTCTGGAGACAATGCAAAGACACATCCACACCATAAATGTTCAGCCAAGAAACCCTGAGAATGCAATCCTAGGTTGATACAGATCTCCCAGATCTCATCCTTTCAATGTAGTTTGTCAGCAGTTTGCTTTTTTCAGACTTATCCAAAGAATTGTGAAGATGACAATACCAGGCAATGATTCTGTCATTAAGATATAGAATAAGGTAATTCCATCTCATCCACCCTTGCCATCAGGGCATTTTTCTGCCTGTGTCAGAGAAAAAAAAACACCCCCCCCCACACACACACCAAACAAGAAACAGCAAACCCCTCCAACCATCCAGATAAAGTTACATTGGCAAATGAGGCAGGAAATCCTACAAGCATTTCTCCTCTATTCTTGCTGTCTTCATGACAGCAAGAACAGAATAATAATTCTGTCTTCATGACAGCAAGAACAGAATAATAAATTGAATTAATTTACAATTTACTGTCCTTTTCACAACACCCAAATCTACTGTTTGATGCAAATACATAATGATAAGATGGCCTTGTTCCTGGATATCATGATGCCACTACCGTTAGCACTGGCCATTTCTAATTGTCTGTTTCTCTAACTGTACAAATGCATCTGATCTTACCACTCACAATGTGTTTTAGTCTGACCGTTGGTCCCGCAGGAACCAAGAATATGCTCCGCTACCACAGGTGGCCAACAAAAACAGGCCCATGAAACCTCAGGTAGGCTATATACAGACAAATATTTCAATGGCCAAATACAGTAGGACCCCCCAAATCTGCAGGAGATTGGTTCCAGCCCCCCATGGATACTGAAATCTACAGATAACAGCAAATGCCATTGAAAATAATGTGACTTCCTTGTAGGAAAATGTCAAGAGAGGATGCCTCTCTAGGCATTTTCTAGCAAGACTCTATGGTATGTGTTCTGTTTTGTGTCCCGCAGATAACTGGATAACTGAAACCACAGATATTGCGGATACGGGGGCCCAATTGTACAATTACCCATAGAGTGATACAACAGAACTGAATCTGGCAGGAAAAGGTCACATCTCGGACTGATCCTGACACTTCAAGATTATCTGCTGAGTAAAGCTGTAACATGAGCTGCCTGACAGGCTAGACAAAGTTGTTTTAAAACAACACACACACACACCTTTATGATAACTTAGAAAGATTTGCTTTCCATTTATCAGCCAACAGATTTCTAGTAAAAGCTTTTCACTGACAGGTGCCATCTAGGGGGGAAAAAACCAATTGCTGCCTCTTTAAGGTGATACCAGCTGTGACTAGGGCACTTTTTAAAACCAGTTTTCTTCAGGGTGCCTATTTGTTCATGTACATGTATGTGCAGACTTACTTTTTTAACTAATTGGTGAAAATCCTTTGTGGTTTTATTTAGTGACAGTCCCACTAAAGTCCCATTGGGCATTAAAAGAGTCAGTTCCTGGAATATATAAAGCAGCCTTCCCTAAGTTGGTGCCCTCCATTTATTTTGGGCTAAAGCTCCCACAGTCATAGACCACTAGCCATCATGGCTTGGGCTTACAGGTGTTACAGTCCAACAACATATAGGGGGTATCATATTGACAAAGTTGGATCATATATTCATAACTTCTGCTCCATGGCTTACTAAATGGCATTCTAAATAGTTATTTGTGTGCATGTGAATGGCAAGCATTCCATATGAGCAGGCCTCTTCCTCTGGGCTGTACAATGTGGCCTGGCAAAATGTCATGTCCTCCAAGGGCTTTGGAAGGTCTCTCTTGCAACCTGCTGGAGACATGCAGTAGCGTTTATAAATGCCTGTTAACAAGTATGTCGTCGAACAGCAGAAAGGCAGTATGTGTTCTATGTCTGCAACTCCCTGATAAGACCAGCTCCTGGACTCAGTGCTGGGAAAAGTGGGATGAGCCCGGGTATAGTGGGAACTGAGAATAGGGATGATGAATAGCCAATGACTGTATAGCCAGACAGATTTTGTAGACCGTAGAATGCTTTTCATTTACTGCTGGTTAGTTAGGTTTCATTCTGAGCAATGAATTTGTAGGGTTCGCTTTATGGATTCCTGTGACAATAAAGTATTCTGTTTTTTAACTCTGAAACTGCTGGTCACCAAGTCTGGAGAAGCCAGTACATGACACATATGTAGGTAAAAAACAACCATACAAAGCAGCCTATGGAGAAGCTGGGAAACTGACATCAGAGCAGCAATGACAGACTGTTCCTCAGGGTTGAGCCTCCAGCCAGCCAGGTAACAACCTATCACTGAAGGCTGAACTAAAACCTCATGGATTTAGGTATGGAGTGTAGGGCAACGCAAGTTCTGTAATGCAAGTAATCCTTTGTGTGGTTCCAGCATAGAGGCAGTGGACAGTGCTGCTCTGTAATAAAAGATAAAGAGCATTACCATGCGAAGTACACACAACAGTCCCTTTACCATGAATGTGAGAACAGCTGGAGCAGAGGTCTTCCTTGCTTCCAGTTTTAAAGCAATGGGTATGCTGGCATAGATAGGTGTTCTTCGTGTCAGTATGTACACACAGAAATGAAACAGGACAAATTAGCCCTGCGCAAACTACCCCTTACGTTATGAAATCAAACCCTCTTACCAACAAATGAAGTATTCCCTGATGTCAAGTTAGCCTTGAGCAAAGTGTGTGAAGACTAAAGCTATTACAGTACTGTACAATGCAGTTGATTTCTTAAGGGATTCCAAGGTCCAAGAATGCCTGGAAGCCACAGTTTGCAAAGCCTCTTCTCCCCACTCCATTGGGTCAGAGGCTGTGGTGGGCACTGAGGACTTTGGGCAGCAGAGCAGCAGTGAGAGGGGGCGTGGCCAGGAGTGGTGGGTGTTTTAAGCCACTCCCACACACCCCAGGAACACCAGCCAGCCAGCCAGCCAGGAAGACCTAAGCTTGCAACTGGAGTCAGCTGAGGCCGGGAATGGAGTGGGGGGTGGAAATTGGAGTTGTGCTGGGGAAAGTGAGGTATGGTCGGAACAGAGTGAACAGATGTTACGAAAGAAGGCAGGATCGCTGTTTGTTAGCTATCCCACCTTCAGTTCACCCTGTTTCCCAGAATAGATTGGAGAGTGTACCTACCATTCCACAGAACCTTACTTTGCTCCTCTGCAATGCCAGGTCAGTTAAGAATAAAACTCACATTATTTACGATCTTCTTTTGGATGAGGATGCTGACCTGGCTTGCTTCACAGAAACCTGGCTGGGAGAAGATAGTGCTGTCACGTGGACACAGGCCCTCCCAGCCAGGTATTCTGTCAGTGAGCAGGTGAGGGGAAGTGGGCGGGGGGCGCGGAGTGGTTTATAAGAACAATCTGACCTTGACCAGGATACCTGTCCGAAACACAGTCCATTTTGAGTGTATGTACCTTAGCCTGAGGACCAGGGATAGTTTGGGGATTCTGCTAGTATACTGACCACCCCGTTGTCTAGCAGACTCCCTAACCGAACTGACACAGCTGGTCTTAGAGTTGCTGTTTGGAGTCGCCCAGACTTTTAGTTTTGGGCGACTTCAACATTCCACTCCAGACTAGCTTGACAAATCTGACTGGTGCAGCTCGGGAGTTCATGGAAACCATGACAAACATGGCCCTATCCCAAATGGTCGTCAGGCCCACACATTGTGCGGGTCATACCCTCAATGCGGTCTTCAGTACGGAACAGGAATATCCGTGGGCGGAGGTTATTAAAACCACCACATTGTTATGGACAGATCATTTCCTGGTCAAGACTGAACTAAGAGTCTCTTCCAGCCCCACCGGGGGTGGTGGACCCATTAGAATGTTCCACCCCCAAAGGCTAATGGAACCAATAGGATTCCAGAAAGCCTTGGAGGGGTTAATGGTTGATAATGCCGGTGACCCTGTCGAAGCTTTCGTTAATACCTGGAACACCGACCTTACCAAGGCTATCGACACCATCACTCCCAAGCGTCCTTTCCAACCCGCTCCAAACCGTAAGCCATAGTATACATCAGAGCTTAGGAAAATGAAGCGGGTTGGACAACGACTAGAGCGCAACTGGCAGAAAACTTGAATCTCATCCGACAGGACTTGTCATAGGAACGTCCTTTGGTCCTATCGAGAGGCAATACGTGCAGTGCAGAGATCCTGTTCCTCTGCATGTACTGCGTCTGCAGAGTCCCATCCAGCAGACCTGTTTAGGGAGGTAAGGGAGATGACGCAGGTTATACCTGCGCAGAACCGGTTGCTTAACCCAACAACAGCCTGCTGTGATGCGTTTAACAACTTCTTTGCAGATAAAATCTCTCGGATAAGAGCTGACTTAGATGCCAGTATTTTGACAGAAACAATTGATGAGGTGTCCAGCAACTCCATTGATGTAAGTTTCAATCCATGAGTACCGAGGACGTGGACAAGCTACTTGGTAGGGTGAGGAAGACGACCTGCCCTCTCGATCCTTGCCCGTCATGGCTGGCCATCCGGGGGGGGGGTGCCTTGATGGTGTTCCTTAGGGACATCATCAATGCAACCCTCAGAGAAGGGTGTGTTCCATCCTGTTTAAAGGAAGCTGCCGTTAGGTCGCTCCTGAAAAAAACCTTCCCTGGACCCACTGAACATGAACAGTTAACTATAGGCCGATTTCTATGTTACCATTCTTGAGCAAAGTGATCGAGAGGGCAGTTGCACTTCAACTCCAAGTGGTCTTGGATGAAACCGATTATCTAGACCCATTTCAAACTGGCTTTAGGATGGGATTTGGAGTTGAGACTGCCATGGCTGCCTTGACCGACGACCTGCGTCTAAGCATCGACAGGGGTAGTGTGACCCTGTTGGTGCTTTTGGATATCTCAGCGGCTTTCGATACAATAGATCATAGCATCCTCTTGGATCGCCTGAGTGGGTTAGGAATCGGAGGCACTGCGCTCCAGTGGTTCTGGTCCTGCCTCTCGGGCAGGTCCCAGAGGGTGCTGCTCGGGGACAGCTGCTCCAGCAGAAAGGAGCTTACTTGTGGCGTTCCACAAGGCGCCATTCTGTCCCCGATGTTGTTTAACATCTATATGAAGCCGCTGGGTGAGATTATTTGGAGTTATGGGGCTGGGTGTTATCAGTACGCTGATGACACCCAGATCTATTTCTCCTTGTCCCAATTGTTGGTCTCAAATTCCGATGGTGTCTCTCCTCTTAATGATTGCCTTAAAGCAGTAATGGGCTGGATAAGAAAAAACAGATTGAGATTAAATCCAGACAAAACAGAGGTGCTCATGGTAGCAGCCCGAAAATCAGGAGTTGGGTTGCAACCTCCAGTCTTGGACGGGGTCATGCTCTCCGTTAAGGACTGTGTTCGCAGTCTAGGGGTGCTCCTTGATTCATCGCTTCAGATGACTAGTCAGATGAATGCGACGGTCAGGAGTGCCTGTTATCAGCTTCGGCTGATACGCCAGCTGCGCCCTTTCTTGGAAGTAAGGGACCTTGAGACTGTGGTGCACGTGCTGGTAACTTTTTGTCTAGATTTCTGCAATGCGCTCTACATGGGGCTACCCTCATGCTTGGTCCGGAAACTTCAGTTGGTACAAAATATGGCAGCCAGAGTGGTCTCGGGAACATCTCGGAGAGACCATATAACTCCAATATTAAAATCTCTCCACTGGCTTCCTATCAGTTTCCGGGCCCAGTTATTACCTTTAAAGCCCTAAATGGCTTGGGTCCAACTTATCTCCGGAACTGCCTCCTCCCATACAATCCTCCCCACACACTCCGGTCCTCTGGGAGAAATTTTCTTCAGCCACAAAAATCTAGGCTGTCTGCAACCTCCCAGAGGGCTTTTTCGGTAATCGCCCCCAAATTGTGGAATGGCCTGCCGAATGGGATCCGTCAGATGACGAGCCTGAGCAGCTTTAAAAAAGCACTAAAGACGGGATCTCTTCCGGCAGGCCTTTCCTAATTAGTTCCCGGCCTCAGGGGCTCCTGGCCCTTTTTAGCCTGCTGGCTGTTTATTATTTATTATTTTAATGTGATTTTATATCAGTTGTTTTAATGTATTTGGTTTAATGTCTTTTTATGGGGGAGGGCGGGGGTGGGTGGTATTTGGGGATTTTAATTTGTATTGGTATTTTAATTTTTGTAAGCCGCCCCAATTGTTTTTAACAGAGGAGCGGGATAAAAATAAATTGTATCATTATTATTATTATTATTATTAAGATACCCTGATTTACAGCCACTCACCTGGTTGCCTGTATCATGTAAGAGTCATATCCAGGTAACTTACTCAGGTGTCTTTGTAAAATGAAGGGAAGTTGGATATTCTCCTCTCAGGTCATCAGCATCCTGCAAAGTGCTTATTGAGTTCCAAGTCAGCAAATAACTGAACCTATTTGCATGGTGATAGTTCCAGCTATGCAGGAGTTCACTTTGGATACACAGAGGCTATGCCTACAGATGCCAAAAGGCATTAAATGAAATGGTTTAAATGAAATTCTGGTTCCACCTCAGGTGATGTATGAGCCATATCCTGGATCAGCATGAGGAAACATAACTAAATAGATATGGAACGTATCTACCATCTCTAAAATTGAAGTTACCCACATAGTAACTTTGGTGCTACAGTATGTTCCTTCACAGTCTGGACTGGCAACCTATGGCAAGTGATAACTCCTTCACTGGCAGAGACGGACAATTTATTCAATAGATGCATAAATGGCGACTAGATGCTATTACTGATGCTTACATCCTTATGCAGTTTGCAGTTCAAGTCACCCTAAAAAGACCACAGAAACCTTCAGGACTGACTTGTCCAGGACATTTTCATAAGAAGGTAATTAAATGAATCTGAAGATGTTCCTGTGTAATTTAACAAGATGTCTCTCTACTGAAGAGGCATGTAGTTGATTCTCATCCTTTCCAAAGAGGGAAAAAAAGAGAGAGAAAGATTTCATTACAAGTGCAATTACTGAACCTTTTGGCCTCAATGTAATTTTATGTATTACAAGTTGGCTTGCATTGTGAATTTCAGCCAAAGTTGATAGAGTTCAATAACTTGACTAACCATCCATGTATACTCCTCATTACCCAAGTAATAGATTTCTCAAAGCAGGCATGAGAAGGTGATACAAGAAACAGATAACATTTCTAGTACTATCTCAAAGCACAAACAATCACATTTTAACACAGATATCATGGACTCATAACAAAAGGTTTAATCCCAGAAGGGTATGGAGTGGGTGGAATAAGAATACAACAACAACAAAACAAAAACAAAAACAAGAGCTATGAAGTATGGAAACATTGATTTGCTTATACCAGGAGGCCATTTGAGCTCTCATCTTAGTAAAAGACATACCACAGGTACAGTTGCTGGTGGGGATCTTCCTCAAATAGTGCAGAAAGTTTGAAGCAAACATTTAGGAATGGACTAAATGGGTTTTAGGAGTATTTTATTCTCATGTGTTACTGAATACAGAATATAAATTCCATACAACACTACTAATGCATGACTATTTTTTTTTAAATCATACTAGGCATTTCTTTCTACTGCTTCACATTCTATGTTTTTAATTTTCCTGTAGAACACCTACAGAATTCTGGTTATTGGGTGTCTAAAAGTTTAATAAATAAAATTAAAAATCATTTCTACCAGTTTAAAAGCTAGATCATCCCATGTTTTCCCCCCCTCCTAACTCAAGATCTGCAAAGTTTCATAGCATATCCTTAAACAGCCGTGTGTGGGTTGCTACTAAGACACTACTCAGAATCATAAGAGTTGGAAGAAACCACAAGGGCCATCCAGTCCAACCCCCTGCCGTACAGAAATACATGCTCAAAGCACGCCCAACAGATGGCCATTCAACCTCTGTTTAACAACCTCCAAAAAAGGAGACTCCACCACACTCCAAGGCAGTGTATTCCACTGTCGAAGAAGGTCTTAATTTCAGGAATTTCACCCTAATGTTTACATGGAATCTCTTTTCCTGTAGTTTGAATCCATTGCTCCATGTCCTAGACTCAATATGACATCCCTTCAAATATTTAAACATGGCTATCATGTCACCTCTTAACCTTCTCTTATCCAGGCTAAACATGCCCATCTCCCTAGACTGCTCCTCATACGGCATGGTTTCCAGACCTTTTACCATTTTGGTTAATGCCCTCTGGACACATTTCAGCTTGTCAATATCTTTTTTGAATTGTGGAGCTCAGAGCTGGATGCCAGTTGAGGTCTATCCAAAGCAGAAGAAAGTGGTACTATTACTTCCCTCAGTCTAGACACTATTGATGCAGCCTAGAGTCACGTTGGCTTTTTGCCACATCACATTGTTGATTCATGTTCAGCTTTGGTGTATAGAAATTCCTAGATTCTTTTCACATGTCAAGCCAGGTGTCACCCATCCTACACCTGTGCATTTCATTTTTTTCTGCCTAAGCATAGTACCTTACATTTCTCCCTGTTGAAAATTTATTTTGTTAGTTTCAGCCCAATTTTAATCTGTCCAGGTCATTTTGAATTCTAATAATGTCCTCTGGGGTATTAGCTACTCCTCCAAATTTAGTGTCACCTGTACATATGATAAATATACCCTCTATTCCATTATCTAACTAATTTATAAATATTGAATAGCCCTCTGCACTCCACTAGTCACAGAACGTTATGCACTCCATTAGAAACATCTCTCCAGGATAAAGAGGGGCCATTTTTAAGCACCTTTTGGGTTCAGTCAGTCGACCAATTACAAATCTACCTAACAGTAGCATTCTCTAGACCACATTTTACTAGCTTGCTTGAAAGAATAACATGGGGGACCTTCTCAAAGGCCTTAATAAAATCAAGATATGCTACATCCACAGCATTCCCTTCATCTACCAAGCTTGTAACTCTTATCAAAAAAGAGATCAGTCTGGCATCATTAGTTTTTGAGAAGCCCATGTTGACTTTACAGATCATGGCATTCCTTTCCTCAGTCAAGAACTCCATACACGAGGGGCTGGAGTGGGAGTCTGGCAGGAAAGAAGGTGGAGAGGAGGGTGGGAAGAAGGATAACAACACTGCAGGATATTTTTACAGCAGTGTCATCATCCTAGGAGGCAGAGGGGGGAAGGCTTCTAGATCAGCAGGGGAGGCAGCCAGAAAGTGACAAACAATCAAATCAGTGGAAGTAAAACCCGCAGAAGTTGAGGGCCAACTGCTACTCTGCTTTCTGTTTGGTCTATTTCTCTGAAATAGGCTATTCCCCTCTATTGCTACAGTTCGATCATGAGACTCATCCCACAAAATTTCAGTGATGCCTATTGTATCCTATTTGCTTTGCTGTGTTAAGAGTTCAATTTCATCTTGTTAATTTCCCATGCTCTGTGCATTAGTGTAGAGACATCTAAGAACATGGGTCATTCCCCTTGACCCTTATTTATGTTTTTCTCTCCCACTGTTGGGTTCTTGTCCTATTTGTCCAGTTCTCTCTATAACAGTTGATGAACTCCTGCCCTCAAGAATACTGTCTCCCTCCCCTACATAACTCAGTTTAAAGCCCTCCTTATTAGGTTTCTGAGACTATTAGCAAAAAACATTCCTGCCAACTGCTGTGAGGTGCAACCATCCTTGCCAGATGTCCTTCATGAAACCGCAGACCATGGTTCATGAAGCCAAATTGTTCCCAGTAGCACGATCTGCAGAGCCAGTTGTTTGGCTCCACCATTCTTCACTCCTTTCCTGGGCCATGTCCTTCAACTGGGAGGAGAGACAAAATTACAACCTATGCATCAAAGCCTTCAGTTTCCTAACCATAGCCTTATAATCCCTTTTAATATTCTGAAGGCTGACCTGCAGTGACATTGGTGCCCACATAGACCAAAAGGAAGGCATAACAGTTAGTGCCTTGATGAGTCTTGTCAGCCTCTGTTACATCACAGATTTTTGCTCCAGGGAGACAGCACACCTCTCAAGACATCCTGTCAGGCGTGCCAACCACTACTTCTGCTCCCTTCAGCAGGAAGTGCCCTACTACACCATATGTCTTCTCTGGGGATTGGCAGGGATCATTCCATGTGGTGAATCTTACACAGTCACCTGGACATTCTGTGAGGACTGACATTCTTGCTCTTGTTCCTGTTCCTTTTGATCACTGATAAAGGAGAAAGCTTGAAATCAATTATGTAGCTCCAAACTCACAGAATGATCCCATGTCCTTCTATGCATCACATTCCTCCACATTTTTACCTCCTGTGTTTGGGAACTTACCTCCTCCTCCTCCAAGACATCCTCTGTGTGTTCCTTATCCATGACTCTGCTCTGACCAAGATGCTCCCTAATATGCTAAAGAGTAGATTCTTGGACCTCAAGTTGCTTCACCTTCTCTTCCAACAGGGCAACTTACTTGCACCTGCTGCAGGTGTAGCTACCCACATCCTACAGCAACAGCACAAACATACCACAACTGCTGTAGGTGACTGCAAAAGCTCCCTCACCATCCATATTACGTAGTCTTTAAATGGGCAATAAAACAGAACTCTGGGCCTCCCCTTCAAAACTCCCCTTCTAAACGGCCACACAAAACACCTGTTGGCCTTGCCTGTTTGCTGAGTTCCAGGGGCTGGGGCTGCAGCTATAAGTTGTCCCTTCACATCTGTGTATTTCACTTTCACAGTTTTGTGTATTCACAGTTTGTAGCTGCTACTCAACTAGCTCAAACTCCAAGACCCCATCCTCCTCCTCTTCCTCTTCCCACCAACAGGTATCGGCAGTCTTTCTGGCAGGAGAGGAGTCAACAGTACTGTAGTGTACTACATATGTTGGGGGCGGGGCTTAATTTATTCACGGTTTTTTCACTTTCACGGTGGTGCTCCACCCCTAGCCCCAGCAAATGTGAAGGGACAACTAACTGTATAGAGAGCTAGAGGGTGATTGCTCCTCCCCCAACCAAGTCTTTGACTCACTTCCTCTCAACAGATGCCTTGCCCCCCTGAGCAGGGCATCTCAGGGGGGGGCACATACAAATGAGAGGCCCTGGGCCCACATACAAATGAAAAATAGAACACTAACACAAGCAAGCCTCCACTCACCTCATGCAAACAGACACAACAAAACAGACACAAGCTCACCAAAACACAATAGAACACTGAGTACACAAACAAGCCTCCTCCCAGCTCACACAAACAAACAGCATTACCCCCAAGCTTACCCCAAGAGACATAACGCCTTAACCCAACAAACTCTCCCAAAAGACTCTCCAGGGCTAGGAAGATTTAACTCAACAGACACAAGCTCACTTTATGCTGCCTCTTCCACCACACCCTCGCAAAATGCCTGTTGGCCTTGCCTTTTAGAGAAGCTCCTGGTGGCTCTCCTAGTGGCATTTACTGTATTTGCATACATTCAATTTTTCAGGCACTAAATCTCAGCAATGCTAAACACAACAAATTTATTTAAAATATTTGATGCCTTTAATCAATGTTTTTGCAATATCTGTACTCTTTAGAAAGTCACCACAGGACCAAACAAAGAGAAATTGTGCCTAGCATCTGCTCCATGGGAGATTCCAAAGAGTTAACTCTTTAACAGTTGTATTCCTCATTGCCTCTGCCTACCACACAGCAAATTCAAGTACAGGTTGAGTACCCCTTATCCAAAATGCTTGGGACCAGAGGTGTTTCATATTTCAGATTTTTTTGGATTTTGGAATACTAGTATTTGCACATACATATATGCCTCCCGCCATTTCACAGATCCTTGTTGTCTCTCTCCATCCTTGCATCTCATTCATTTGCTACTCTTATTGTGGATGTGATACAAGGTTGGAGAAAGGGAATGTCTAAACAGCAAAAATACTCCTCTCATAGAATTTGAGGAGAATACACTTTGTCTAAATGGCATCCTGAATCAATCCACAGTATTTGGAAGGAGGGGGATCAAATCCACCAAAAACTCCAAAGAAAAAGCATTCACAGCTTTTTCTGAAGTTTTTTAAAACCTCAGTGGGAGATGCACATTCCCGCTCATTGGGACAATTGATTCGATTTCATTCACATTCCCCGTAAGAGTGGAAGTAGAAAGCTGATTTGTCGGATGTGGGCAGGAGGCAGAGCTTGCTAACAAGGCAAGCGCCTGGAACTACCATCTTGGATTTTGGCCTTAGCGATCGTGTGCTGATGTGACAAAGCAGCCTTTTTTCTTTTCTTTTTTTTTTAAAAAATTATTTAGGTGGAATATCACACTTTTGCACCTTGCAAAAGGATGAATTTAGAGCAGTGATGGCGAACCTATGACACGCATGTCAGCACTGACACACGTAGCCATTTTTGATGACACGCAGCCATAGGCCTCTTCCCCCCTGCCCGCAACCTCACCACCCTCCCTAAAATGGCGATCGGGGATTGCTGCTTTGCGAAGGGGGGGAGGAAAGTGGCAACCGGGGCTTTAGAAGCCCCAATCGCCACTTTAGGGAGGGTGGGAGGGGGGAGGAAAGTGGCAACCAGGGCTTCGAAGTCCCGATCGCCACTTTAGCCAGGCAGTGGGGGGGGGGAGTTGGTTTATTAATTATATATAACATTTATACATTTATGTTATTTAGACAATAAATAATGTTTTTTCCTCAAAGTGACACACCACCCAAGTTATGCTCAGTTTTTTGGCAAAGTTTGACACACCAAGCTCAAAAGGTTGCCCATCACTGGTTTAGAGTGCTCTTTCTTCCAAGATACGCTTTTAAAAAAAAAAAAAAAAAAAACACTATCCGGCAGCGGCAATTAGCAACAATAGAAACACAAGTAATTTACTCGTGCCCACCATCTTGATTCGCAGGCATGCCCACTGGGACATCAAAAGTGGAGAGCTTTGCATGCCTGCAATTTTGCCCAAAAAAAAAGTTAACACAAATCGAAACTGCTTTGAATTGGCATTAATGGGTATCAATCCACATTTCCCCCCTTTGTATAGACAAGCAGAGAGACTGAGGATTTGTGAAATGGAAGGAAACGAATACTGTTTGCCACCAGTTGCCCACTTCTGGCCTTCGCAGTGGGGCAGCAGCACTCCTGCTCATTTGTCTCTCAGTCTCTCTCCAGCCTCATATCTCATATGCAACACATGTAGTGAATGAACAAGATGCCAGGCTAGAGAAAGACTAAGGATGTGAGTGAGACCAATGAGCAGGAGCACCGCAGCTGCTGCCTCAAAGGCAAAAGTGGGCAGCTGGAGGCAAAAGGTTTTAGTTTTTTGAGGTTTTCAGATTTCTGGATTAGGGCTGCTCAACCTGTACCAGGATTCTAACAGAA
Source organism: Gambelia wislizenii (assembly GCA_030847615.1). Classification (NCBI taxonomy): domain Eukaryota; kingdom Metazoa; phylum Chordata; class Lepidosauria; order Squamata; family Crotaphytidae; genus Gambelia; species Gambelia wislizenii. The sequence goes on along the minus strand of JAUMIR010000008.1, from coordinate 30,367,515 downwards.
CACTGTCCTTTCAGACCAATGTAGGAAGGCTGCAGAGTGGGGGCTTTAGTCACTAATTAGATGATCTACTGACAATCTTTAAAAGAGTATTTCCTACTACATGATCTGGGCAGGAGGTAAGACATTAATAAACACATGCTATCACCCTCTAAAAGAACTTTTGCAGTCCAAGGATGAGTTTAGAGTGCTCTTTCTTCCAAGTTTTAAAATCCTTTTCATCCTAATCAAGCTTCAGTTTATATTACCTCTACCCTGCATTTAAAGATCTGCCAGCATAAACTATTCAAAACTGTGGAATGGAAACAGAATTCATAATTGAATTTTACTTGCAATTTTAATAATCTCTGTCTCTAGACTAGTTTTACAGATTTCCCTTAATCCAGCAATTTGATCACATCTGCCACTTTGGTTCCAATGAATGCATTCCAATTCATTTTCTCTTTGCATTTGTCTGCACTCTGACAAGCCTAAAAGAAAACGTAACACAAATGTTACACTAAGATAGTTCTGCATATCAGGTGCACCATTACAAGTTGCTTTTTTGTTTTCAATTTTAGACATTGAGCATTGTCACAAAGTCGTCCCAGCCCACAAGGCCAAATACAAAAAAGACAGAGGCAAGCAACTTTGTAAAGCCATTTCAAAATTACATCTGATCCTCAGCCAAGTTTTTTAAAGCAGTAGCAACCAAAAAATAAAAATAAAAAAATGTAAAACAGAAAAGGATATTGGCAGCTTCCTTTCAGGTGGCTAATCATGATATCAAAAATCAATTTAATTATGCTGCGACAAATTCAAAATAATACAAAATCATATAACTATGAATAACCCCTAAAGCAAGGAAAGCACAAACTAGTAATAAATTTGTGCAAGTGTGTGAGAGGGTAGATGCAGAAACATAGTCCTGGATTCAAAGAGTTATTTTATTTGAACTCAAAGTTTTGGCTGTGACATGTATGATTTGAGAATTTCCTTCTTTGAACATCAGCACCCACCCACACACAGAGCCATAGATGTTTTAAAACTCCATGAGTATGAGAACTCTTTGCTGACATAGAATGAAGAGCTGGCATTTGAGAACTTAGGAGCCTAAACCTCCTCCCTTCAATATGCATATGTATCAGTGTTTTTCAGAGATCCTGGCCACTGTATGTATATTTTATTCCATATACAGGTCAACACCCATATCCATGGGGCATATGTTCCAAGACCAGCACCACCCTGCCCCATGGATGCCCGAATAGGGAACCTATTATTTTCAATGAGATGAATGCTAGAAGCTGACCACAGAATCATATGGAGGACCTAGAAATGCCTAGAGAGGACATATTATTTTTGAACGGGGATAAGTGAAAGTGTGGATCCCAAATCTGTGGATATAGGGGTCAACCTGTATGCACAAGGAAACCAAGGAGCAATAATATCTAACAGAACACTTGAAAGTGACATGAAGATGAAATGTTTCATTTCCATTTCTTCCACCACACAATATATAAATTTCCCCTATATACACATGCAGGTTCAAGAGCCAGGAAACAATATACATGCATAAAGACAGCATTTCACTATCCCTTTGAAATTCAGCACTCTATGGAAGAAAACCTGAGACACACAGGTGTACTAAGAAGAATACTAGACAGCATTTCTTTGGTAACACCATACTGCTTCTTTTTACTAGAATTTGTGTATGTTGCAATTCAGTTTTGAAGTAGTTAGAAAGTTTTGCCTGTGCATCTAGAAAAAGAAGATCCTTTATAGAATGCCTGTAGAGCTATGCAGTATTCTTTTGTCTTGTTTTAAAATTCTTGTATTGGCTGCAAGAGATAACATCTATGGACATAGCGAGCCTGCACATGATCAAGGATATACATGCTTCCTAAAATAATGCTATCTAAAACAACATTATCTGTCTTTATCTTAACTTTAAAAACCAAGTGCAACAATTAACTACATTTGTGTTTAATTCTCTAAGGCATGTAGGCCAATAAAGTTGAATCCAATTATTCGCTGAGATTAGTTCATAGACCCTACCACATCTGAACTTTAGCACCAGCAATTAAAATATAAAATAGCCCATGTCAAAACCAATCTTTGTTTTGGTAAACTCTGAAGGGCTTTGATGTCTTTTCGGATAGTTGCTTTATTTTTCTAAAGGACAATACAGCCCTCTAGTGGGGAAAAATACTAACTACTCCAGTAAAAGGCATGAGGAGCAAGATGGGACAGCTAATGTATTTTAAGAATTTTTATTCTGCCTTTCTGCACATCAGAGGCAGCTAATAGAAATGGGCATTCAATTAAATTAAAGCCACTTAAGAACACAGCCTACACTATTTCCCGCGCAAATACACAATCTAGTGGGTCCTTGGTATCTGCTGGGGCTTGCTTCCAAGATCCCTACATATATACTCCAGAGGACAGGATCAGAATTCAAAATGACTTTAACAGTTTAGAAGGGTGGGCCAAAACTAAGAAAATGAATTTCTACAAGTGTAGGATACTACACTTGGGCAATAAAAATGAAATGCACAGATGTAGGATGGGTGACACCTGGTTTGATGGCAGTACATGCAAAAGGGATCTAGGAGTCTTAGTGGACCACAAGCTGAACATGAGCCAGAAGTGTGATGCAGCAGCTAAAAAAGCTAATGTGATTCTAGGCTGCATTAACAGGAGTATAGTATCTAAATCAAAATAAGTAATAGTGCCACTCTATTCTGCTTTGGTCAGACCTCACTTGGAGTACTATGTCCAGTTCTGGGCACCATAATTCAGGAAGGATATTGACAAGCTGGAATGTGTCCAGAGGAAGGTGACCAGAATGGTGGGAGGTCTGGAACCCATGCCTTATGAGGAGTGGCTTAGGGAGCTGGGTATGTTTAGTCTGGAGAAGAGAAGGTTAAGAGGTGACAGGATAGCCATGTTTAAATATTTGAAGGGCTATCATACCAAGGATGGAGCAAGCTTGTTTTCTGTGGCTCCAGAGACTAGGACACAGAGCAATGGACTCGAAGTACAGGAAAAGAGATTCCACCTAATCATTAGGAAGAACTTCCTGACAGTAAGAGCTGTTTGAAAGTGGAATACATTGCCTCGGAGTGTGGTGGACTCTCCTCCTTTGGAGGTTTTTAAACGGAGATTGGAATGCTTTGACTGGGATGCTTTGATTGGGTATTCCTGCATGACAGCGGGTTGGACTAGATGGCCCTTTTGGTCTTTTCCAACTCTATGATTCCCCCATGGATACCAAAATCCATGGATGCTCAAGTCCCATTATACAATGGTGTAGTAAAATTGTGTCCCTTATATAAGATGGCAAAATCAAGATTTGCCTTTTGGAATACTTTCCCCCCCGCCGGAATATTTTCAAACCATGGAGGATTGAATCCATGGATGCAGAATCCATAGATACAGATAGCCGACTGTACCACACTCACCATCATAGAAAAGATATTCTCGGAGTGTGGTGGAGTCTCCAACTTTGGTTTTTAAATAGAAGCCGGATGGCCATCTGTCAAGTGTGCTTTGACTGAGTGCTCCTGCATGGCAGGGGTTTGGACTGAATGTCCCTTGTGGTCTCTTCCAACCCTTTGATTCTATGATCCTCAACCACAGGTTCATACTACCCATATAGAAATGTTACATTGTATTTTATTAAAAACCTAAACCTGTCTCTTTCAGACAACCTCACTATTGCTTTCCCCATGTTCTTATTGCATTTGTAAATATTCAGTTGCTTTAAATACTTATCCCTGGAAATACAGGTGGTATAGGTCTTTGGTTGTCTGTTTTCTGTTCACTAATTTTGTTATGACAATTCCAGTTATTTAAATCACACCCTTCTCCAAGTCTGGGACTCAAGACGGCTTAACAACAGGTCAGTGAAACATAGCTAAAAACATACCACATACAAAGGTTTAAAATGTCATTAAGCTAGCCATGAAATTAAAACCAGTTCAAAACCATAACTATTAAAAACAAAACATGAAACACAAACAGACAGTGCAGCTCAATTCTACAAAGCCCTGTCCCCTTGAGGAGTCACTCTTCAAAGGCCTGCTGAAATAAAAGAAGCCTTAACCTGACTGCAGAAAGACAGCAAGAAGGGTGCCAGTCTACCTTCTCTAGGAAGGGAATCCCAGAGCCTGGGATCGGCCAGCAAGAAGGCCCTCTCTCATGTTTCCATTAGATTACCTGTGATGGTGGTGGGAAAGGCCCTCTGCAGAGGGTTTCAAAACACAGCCAGGCTCAAATGGGAGAATAGTCTTTCAGACTCATATTTTTAAATTTATTTATTTATACCCTGCTCTTCAGCCACAAGCCTATCAGAGCAGCTTACAAATTGTTTTAAGCAATAGCTATTTACATATTTACACTGTATTAAACAGTTTCCAATGTGTGTTAGCTAATTGCCCCCACAAGCTGGGTACTCATACGGAGGAATACAGGCCATAGTTTCATCTCACAGTGCTGCCTACAAAGATATTTACAGTATTGCCCAACCCCCCATATAGGCCAGCAGAGCCCTCCAGATGTTAGATTTTCCTTGGTTTTTTTCCAGGCTGTGAGGCCATGTTCTGGAATAGTTTCTTTCTGACGTTTTGCCTGCATCTGTGGCTGGCATCTTCAGAGATGTATGTACAGAGATATAGTGGAATCTTATTTGCCACTAGGTTTCCATCTCCCCAAGAAGCATAACCAAAGCTGAAAGTTGTAATCCAATGACATCTAGAGGGACACAACCCATTACCTAGTGGTATGCAATACATTCCTGGAATTCTTTTTACCTGCCATCTAGAGCTTCTACCAGTGAACACCAAAATATATGTAGAGCTTTCCTAATGCATGTCCCAGGTATGAGCCAGTTCTGGAAGGCATTGTATGCCGACATGAGGTTTTCCTGAGCTGCATCATCTTCTGCTTGCTTGCTTGCTGTATATTTGACTTGGGTGTTAATGCACAAATCTGAACTGAGACAAATTCCTGTGCACATTACTCCTTCCTAGGAAATAAGATTCCACTAAAGTCAGTGCAAGAGAGATGGTATGGTGTAATGGTTTGATGTTCGGCCATGGAAACCTACTGGTTGACCTTGGACAAGCCCCACTTTCTCAGCCTCAGAAAAAACGACAACACCCCCCCCCCAACAAATCTTAATAAGAAAACCCTGTGATAGGTTTGTCTTAGGGTAGTCACAATAAAGTCAGTGGAATTTGATTCCACGTAAATGTTCTAAAGCAGAATTGGGTGTTAGGGTTGCAGGTCCTACAAACCTACACATCTCTGCTACTACCAAATTTCAGTGGTGCAGCAGCAAAACAAAGAAAACAAAAACTCCACACTATTATTTTAAAACAAGCTATGCATAGATTATACATCTTGTTTTACAACAACATTCTATAAGAGTTTTGACAGCATGGTAGCAAATTCTCTGGCAACCTGAGAATATATGGGCCACTGTCCACCTATTATTTTTAAGATTCGAATATTAGTCCTATTATAAGAAAATTATACATTATATAGGACTCACACCTTTTTCCATTCAGTACATGCTCAAAAATAGCTCTTGAAAACTGAATCAAATATCCACGTATATTTAATAGTATACATTCACAAACCCAGTTTCTTGCTATTCATTTTAAATGCAATATTGACCTACCTATTCCTGAATTGGCACCAGTAATTACGACCACTTTTCCACTCATATCACAGCCTTGAAGAATTTCCATCGCAGTGGTGTTTCCGTCATACTTCTGCTTTGCATTGGGTTTCATTGGATTATCGTCCACTGTAAATGCTAGCCTCGGGTCAAGGTATGTCGTCCTTTTGTTTATATGGCTTAAGAGAGATGAGAAGTGGTTTCCCACATCAATGTCTCTTTCTTTCAGCAACCATGAAAACACTGGAGACAATTTAACAGCACTACATTTTCACAATATTCTCAGTTTTATTCATACTACCATACAGATCTTATTCAATTCTCAGACTTAAAGCTATGATCAGAATCATTATTTCTCTCACACTAATTTCTCTCACACTTTAGCAGTTCCCAATTATTTCACAATCCTGAAAAGCACAAAAGTCAGTTCTTGGTGCCTCATATCAGGGGTTTCCAGTTGTTGCTGTCACTGTAGCCTGGAACTATGTTCTTATATCTAGAAGACAGTCTCTCAGCCTCCTTCCTGCATGGCAATCTGCTTACCTTGAAGTCAGTTCAGATCACCCCATCCTTGGGCTCCCACATCTATGTCATAATAGTTCATCTCACCCACCTATTTTTATTGTGCTTACAAAGCCAGCTGGCAGAATTTCCTCCAACCATCCCCTGTTGGCTCCCCTTTTATGACACCTCTAAGTTTGAGTCACTCACTTTGGGTGTCCGTTGTAGATACACCTGCATAGTTTTTCCTGGAGTACAGCAAAAACTATAGAGAGGCCACTTAAGAAAAGAAAAAGTTCCTTTCAATACTCCTCCACAGAGCTTTTCCACATTTTCAAAGCATATGGAAATATTTCTGCACCTATTAGTGTATTTTGGTGAGGCTTTTAAAACTATTGATTGTTGCCAGAGATAAGGCATTATTTTAGATTAAGCTTAACCAAACATTTGTAACAAGGGCCTAATACTGGAAGAGAAGTGGGGAAAGGAGGAAGATACATTTTGATTCCTAATATCATATTTTTAAAAAGTAATCAATATGTAACATGTAATTCTTTTTTGTTTTACTTCGTTTACAACCTTTGAAATGTTCTTAAAACATTTAAATGCTTGTATTTGCATTTGCTGTTGGTTCTTATGTACTGGTCTATGACCATAATCAATAATGACTTTACTAAATATTTAGCCATTAACCCTCCAAATTTCCAGAACTCTGTAAAAACAAATTCTGATATTAGAATTACATTATTCCAGATGATGCCAAGTAATTTTTACTATACATTCACTTAGTCCTGTTCTATTATTAAATACAGAATTCTGTTAACTATTGGCAACTATGGACACAACCTTACAGCAGTGGTGGTCCAAGCTGCCCTGCAACCTGAGGTGGAAAGTGTTGTCTCTACTCGCATCTTGCAGTCACTAACCTATCTGCTGCAGTCATCCACATGCTGTCTCCCTGTTCTTCTAAAAAGCAACATCCCAGTCCTGCTGGCTCTATGTCGGCAGCAGGACAAGCGGCAGCTGCCATGGAGGGGAAGAGACATGGATGGAGTGGCGGCAGCAGCAATGCACAAGAAGGAAAAGTGAGGCAACAGCAGATTTCTCTTGGTGGGAGTACTGGAACAGTTCATCACTTTTGGCATGCTACTGCTTTTGAGCTCAGTAAAGCAGCAGCTACTTGGTATAGCTCTGTTTGGGACTCTCTTGCTCTCCTAGCAAGCAAGAACAAGACAAGGATAAACCTTGGTTAAATAATCTTTTTTATAAAAGCAAGTCAGGGATCTCACTTTGAACACAAAGCTGAAGAAACCAGAAATAGAGGCTTCCTGGTTGACTTAACTATTCCTGCTGACAGAATGAGTCAGTTGGGAACAAGCTTGTCAGCAACTACCACATTTGCCCATTTCCCAAAAGCCAGAATTCTGGCTTATGGTTACCTCTGATCTAGTGGTTGATCCCTAATTTTCAGAGATGAAACCTATCTGCTACCTGTCATGCCCTGCTTCCAAAACTTGGAAAGGGACTCTGAATCAGAGACTGAAGCAGTGGACATGCCAGGACCTGCTGAACCACAGCAGGAGAATGTTCCAGAGCCACAGGCCTCAGAGACAGACAACAGTGCAGTACCAGCTCTGGCAGAGGGTCCTGCTTCTTCAGGTACAGAGGACAACTTACCTATGCCTGCCTTCACAGCACATAGACAAGAAAAGGAGGGCTTGAGAAGGTCTCAGCATATTTATATTTGGTTGGTTGATTTGGTTATTTAGTTACGCAGCAGCTGTGTTAGCTGCTGAGTGATAAATACACTGCATTGCCCTCCAGGGGTTGTCGGAGATTATCTGACCTACTTGGTGACCATCATGTTCCTGCTCACTGTGTTTGACCTAGACTGTGTTATTACTCTGAAATCTGTTTGCCTGACATGGATTCTGCTGGATTGCTCTGAACTCTGTTTGCTGGAGCTACACCTTGTTACTTGGATTTTGCTCATGAACTCATATTTGCTTGCTAGTAAAGTAAGTGTCTGATTTCACACTGCCTTGATTCCTTTGCCTGTAATTAGCTTGACTGTGCAGTGCCTCTGCTATCAGCTGTGTAGTAATCAGCCTTTAGTTGGTTGCCCGAACAGTGTTGGGACACTATCCAAATAGACCTGCAGCCTTAATACATTTCTTATTAGGTATAAAACAGAAGAGAAAACAGAAGAGAAAAGCTGAAGACTACTGCACCTAACACCTGAAAGAGTATAATCAAGTTAAGTTTGTTGTCCCCTTAACAAAACTAGATTGTCTGACTTCAGCATCAAGCAAGCTATTTCTGCACCTCCTCTACCCCCTTAATATGTAGTCTGATTATGAGTTTTGTAGAACTGAAAATCTCTTGCTATATGTGCTTGTCCAAGGATGCAGGTCTGCTGGAGGGGCCCTCCCCTGTGTTTCACCCATGGTAGCAACACACTGAAACAATATATAGGAAAGGGTCTTTTCTGTTGTGGTGCCTTGGGTCTGAAATATCCTCTCCTTATAGGCCCAATTGGTGTCCATATTAGCTTCATTCTGGTGTGAAGTTAAAGCATACCTTTTTAGCAAAGCCTTTAGGGTCTAATACGTTTATTCCAATTTCTACATGACACATATTTAACTTGTTTAAAGTGTTACATAGTTTAATATATTTTTAGACTGTAATTTGTTTTTACTGCTTTAAATATTAAATTGTTTGAATTGATTTTACTGTATGCCACCATGAGATTCTTGGGGATAGGGCAAGATATAAATATTCTAATCAATACATAAGTAAATAAATATCTTGCTCAGTATTTACGATATTTCTGTTGGTTCTAATAAAAGTGCAAAGGTTGTAAATCTCTTCCTTATGACCAACAGAGCTTCTTTCCTTACTGTGAATGAGAAACATACAGTAATTGTCCACCACAATTTCTCAAGGGGCAGAAATAATACAGAAATCATTATGACAGAAATAGACCAGTGTAGTAAGATGTTGCAAACATAGTTCAGCTAAGCAGACATTTATTATTATTATTCAGCAACTGGATGGAAACTGAGCTGAGCAAAAGCAGAAAATGAATCCTGCAACCATTCTTCTTTCTATTTATGCCGCTAACTCAGTTATCATCAGATATTGTGCCCTCTGATCTTTCCATTTAAGCCAGCAAACAGTTTTTCCTCTGTAATAAAATCAGATTTGCACTATTCACAAGATTTGCACTGAAATGCAATGCCTTAGATATACATAAAATTTTGTATCTATATAAAAAACAAACAAAAAAACAGTATGTATTTGTGTGTGTGTGTGTGTGTGTGTGTATTTCTCCAGCTTATCTCCAGGAGTATGAATTGTATGTAGCCACCCAAAACCTGGCATGGATACCAGGGAGGGCAGCTCCACATGCTGCCTTCCCCTGTAGGGCTCAAAGTGTTTGGGGAGGGGATCAATGACAGTGAATTCTAGCTGCTTATACATGGAGGGAAGCTTGTACAAGGTGAGGAAGAAGGGAAAGAAAAAACAGTAAGAAAGAGTACATGGTGTCAGAAGGTAGAACAGTGAGAAAGAGAATGTGGAGGTGGGCAAACTAGGAGTTTCTAACTCAGATGAATCTGGTACTTCTGCTGGTTCTTTCCACATTTAGCTGATTTATCTATTTCATGTCTCAGTACCTTATTTTGTAGGTACACGTCATCTTCTGTATCTGTGGAACCAATATCCACTGTCTCGGTTATCCACGGCTATAAAAATAGGGACACATCCCATAGAAATGTGGATAATAGTGAATCCTATTAAAATAAAGGGCTTCCAGTACAAATGTACCATAGAGTTGAATTGGATGACTTGGTGATTCTTAGAGAGGACAAATCTCTTGGTAATTTCATTTATAAACAGTAAGCCCTGGAAACATCCCCTTCCTCCTGCTAATACAGGGAGAGACCTGTATTATGTTTTGTTCCATAGTTTTATTCCATTACAGGTTTGCTGGGAGCTGTTTGCATTCTATTAGCTTTGAAGCAGAAAAGCTTTAATATATTGCCAGATCAGTTGCTATGGATCCTGATTAAATTTACACTTAATTACATAAAGTTTTTTTTTAACTTTAGTAATGGTCTTTTTCCACACCAACACCCAAAATTAAAGACTAGGTAAAGACTGGACTAGGTAAAGATTGGGCAGACACCAAACAAGTGGGGCCAGTTAGAAAGGGGCTGACCTTAATAGATAGTTTTATTTCTTTCACTCTTCCTCCCCCACTTCTCTATATATATACAGCCTCAGATAAAATAGCCTCCCTTTTCATTTATATTTTCATCATTCATTTTTATTAAAAGAAAGAGACAGGGAATTTTGTTTAACAAATAAAAACACCCTGCCCACCCCACACAATTAATATTTGGGAATAACTAATTTTATTATTAACAAATATTCCTTCCCCAACAACTTAACAAATAAAATCTCCCTACTCACAGTTATTAATATTTATATATAAATGAACCTTAAATGTACTTAAATTGACTTTAGTATAATGCGGACTTAAAATGGATAAGTAATATTCCTTCTTCCACTGGCTATAGTGCATATAGCTATTTGCCCTTGAATTTTGGTGGCAAATGATGATGTTAAGTTTTTTAAAAATGGGGAGCATAAAAAAAGACTTGGGAGCTGCATGCCAGCCATGAGTGAAAACCATGTCCCATTACTGTGCAAAAAGCACTTTTCTGGGCAAAAAAATTCAGACATCTATAGCAGATGAAAAGCAAAACCTGCACTGTCCCTTTATTTAACAAGCATGAGGGAGACCATCTGGAAACTAGGTCCATGGTAATCATGAAATTGTAGATGTATCAAGCTGACTCTTCTAGTCATGCAGAATAGTTCTCACTTACTCAACGAAGTAGACTTGTCCATTTTCATCTGTTTCCTGCTCCCACCCATATGGCAAATCTAAGGGGGAAAAGAGTAACTTTTAATGGCATTTCAAAAACAATTTAGGTCTTTCAATCACAACTGGTATAGCTATGTAACCTCATCTTCAGTTGAAGTGGCTGGTAAACAAAGAATATAGAACACTGAAAAATTATTAAAATCCAAGGTAGAGAAACTGTAACACTACAGTAAAAAGGGTAATCAACCAAGGCCATTCATTTATTTTGAACCTAAATTTTGTACAGAGGAGACAAGATAATAATTGTAAGTTTAAGTCTAGAAACAACTTCCTTCAGATGAAGTGTTCCAGGTTAAATGGTATGAGGACCAATAGCTTAGGTTTTCCTATGACACAGGTATACAAATCATGTTTCCTGAGCATCTAAGAACTTTAGCCATATTCATTTTTAGTTTACAACGCACCAAGCTGCTAGCTGGTAGAGATATGGACATTCTTAGCACTACATGAATTGATAGGAACTTTCTGTTTAGCAGGGGCTTTCCCTGGTTTTGCTATATTTAATTTGGAAAATCCACAAAGTGAGAGACTGGTTAACTCTTGTAATACAGGAAAAACAAGACACAAACCTCCAGCAACTCGCTTTCGTTTCCCAGATTTAGGATGGTCCCACTGGGTTCTCTCTTCCAGGTGACTAAAAGAAAATAATTCAGGAATTATCATCACCACCACCATCATCATCAATGTACATGATTCTTGACAAGAAAAAGAACAATGAAACAGTTCCCTGACCAAGCTTACAATCGAATGAAGACATGATACAAAAGAAAAGGGGTTGGCAGTAGGGAAAGGGATAAGTCTAGCATTCTCTTCTCTCCCTCTTTGGCCAGGGCAATGGCAGTTGGGGTGGAGAGAGGGTCATTCTGCATCGGTGCCGAGGCAAGATGGAGTTGTGCCTGCCTTTCCTTCTCTCCCTCCTTGGCCTGGGCAAGAACATCTTAAATAACTGTTTTTCACCCATGCAATGAAATCTCAATGGCATTACTATTGTATGCTCAAAGTAAAAGCTGCAGTCAATCTTTGGAGGGACACACTGTACCCTCCCTATAACAATGCTTCTAGGACATCAATAAGTAAGAGAGCAGGGATGACTGGAAATTCATACCAACCAGCCTGAAGAAAATGAAACACAATCCTCTTCATTTATTAAGGAATAGAATCAGTAAGCCCTAAAGTTGTCAGGATCGATTCCAGATGTGACTTTTTCCTGCCAAGTTCAGTTTGACTCTGTAACCTTGTGGGTAATTATGTTTCCATTTTTCTGTGCTTGTTAACAAGTATGTAGCCCAACTGTCAAAGGGAGTATGTGGTCTATGTCCAAAATGGTTTCATAAGTACTACAGCTGGGTCTCAGCTCTGGGAAAAGGAGACTGAGCCCTTGGTACAGTGGGATATGGGTGTGAGGATTATGGGCAGCCAATGACTGTGTAGCCCACCAGATCTTGTAGATTGGAATATGCTTTTACTATATGTTTGTCAGTTAAGTTTCAGTCTGAGCAACTACCTTGTAGGGTTCACTTTCTGGATTACTGTGCCAATAAAGTTTTCTGTTTTTAACTCTGAAACTGTTGGTCACTGAGTCTGGGAATGCCAGTACACAACAAAAGACTTACTTAAGAGGATGCCAGTCTACAAGGGAAAGCTTATTGGGGGGGGGGGGAGAAGCAAAATGAGGACTGCTCAGGTTTCCAAAAGAAAATACCTTTGCTTCAAGTGACATCACTTAAAAGCTACGGAGAACATGGAAAGAGTACAGCTTCAAGGATGCAAGTGATAGTTCCAAGGAGGATAAAATTCATATTTGTAAGTTTGAATAAGATAATTTTCAAAAGCAGTATTTGATACAGCTCTGGATCCTGCTTCCCAAGAAAACAAAACTTAAGCATGCTGAACTCTTTGGTACAACTGCAGATACTGTTAGAATCAAATTTAGGCTTACTGGGGTTGCTGCAAGAACTGTTTCATAGGATCACTGTTTCATAGGCTTTTTGTGTATTTTCCATACTTGTGTCTTGGGGACAGGCTGTCCCCTGCAACCCAAATACACAATTGCTAACCCAACTGCTAGTACAACATATGAAGAAGCAGGGGGATGGGTAAGTCCTTCCCTGTTTTAATATTCAGACTAAAACCCAAAATGGATTCAGTACGCCACTCACATGGAAGCCACTGCTGTTGAGAAGTTATTAATTACTGCATAAACTGATACAAGTTAAACTTTCTCCTCTCTGGTAGCAAAGGGATCTTGTAGAATCTTTGAGACTATGTGAGAGAAGGAAGTTGTAGCATAAGCTTTCACTGACTTGGGGGTCATCTACAAGGCCAGGATACACCAGTTTCCAGCCAGCGTATCCTACCCATGAATCAGGCACATTCTTCCCCCATTACCTGGACAAAATGGGCCAGAGTCTAGATGTGCATGCCTGCCCATTCCTGCAGCCGCAACCGCTGCCACCTGCGCCCCACTCTCCAGATCCAGGCAGGAGTCCTGCAGCATGTGAGCAAGGCCCCCTGCATGTGACCAGATTGGTCACATACTGCGGCCCCCTTCCTGGATCCAGAAGAACAAGGCAGTTGGTGGCCACAGTGATGGGCTGACACGCCAGATCAGGTTCCTGTAGTTACACAGAGCTCAATCCATTTTATTTTAGCTGGAATGCATTTAAACAGATATTTTTCTAAAAGGTTTTATGGTGCCTTATGCCATCTCCTCCTGTCCTTAGCCTTGTGTTTGTCCTAGGGGTCTTGAGGACTCTCCGGGGGTCAAGTGGGGCAAAAGCCCTGCATCATCAGGACTACAGAGCTCCAAGACAGGGGCAAGATGAGGTAAACAGCCCTCCTAGGCAAGCCCTTAGTCTACTTCCTCAGATGCATGGAGTGAACCAACTTCTTTCTCTCAGTCTCAAAGGTGCTACAAGGTCACTTTGCACCTGATATTCCATTCATAGCTATGATGAAGAATGGCAAATGGTGTTCTCTCCTTTCCTCCTTTTCAGGAGTTAGAATACTTGATGCAATTCTGCATCTGTGTTGCTGGTATTTATTTGCAGAACTACAACAAAGTTGCACCATTGGTTAAGCAGAAAAAAAAGTATGCTGCAAGTTGTTGTTGTTATGGAAATCCACAGAACTGCAACAATGTATAACTTGGGTGCCCCTTTTGAAGTGGCAAGTTCTTTTCCCTCCTTTAATTAAGAGATCAAATACAATCAGACAGAATTATGAGATAATATAAAGAACTTCGAAGAACTAGAAAGCTTGCTCACTTTCACTTTAGCAAACTGTCTTAAATCCCATTTTGGGAGATAGGACGGATATAAATCCAATAAATAAATAAATAAATAAATAAATAAAGCAAACCTAAAATTCACCCATCCTAAAAATTAAGCCTGCTTGAAGATCATCAAAACTCTTCATTCAATCAAGCAAACTCTGTTATCTACCCCAGGAAAGAGCTTCATTAATGTCAGACCTTGTTCTTTGTGACAAATTCCAGATGGATATTACAAGGGAAGCTGACAGCTACAGGCCACACCAACCAAATAAAACTGTTTGATTTTAAGAGGCTGCAAGACTGCTGTTTCACTGGCAATAGAGGGACACTGCTATTCATTGAGAGGAACACATGATTGATTTGCATTATTACCATTATCAATAATAAATGACGTTTAGGATAGACCACTGCAATTCAACCCATGTATTCAACTCAGAAAGAAGTTGCTATGGCAGGGTTTCTCATATCAAATGAGACCATCTGGCTATCTAGCCAAGTAGACTCAAACTAGGGATGTGCATAGTACAACCTGAAAACTACATGTAGCCCCCTGAGGCTGCTCTTGTATCTTCCCAAGGTTCTCCAGGGAGTTTTCCCCCAATTTATCACATGCCAAGAAAAAAATCTTTGTAAAAATGGGGGAAATTGCTCCAGGGCATGGCCAGGAGCAGCACTTTTGGCACAAAGTGTGTTCCTCCACTCAGCCTTATTCCTTCCAAAGTATCTCCCAAGGGGATGGCCACCGCGGGTGTTGGGGGCAAAATCTGGTCCCCACACCAGCCTAAGTTACCAATCCCTGTTCTGCAGGAACTCTTCTGGGTGTAGACAGGGTACCCTTTTAACCCTACCAGAAAATACCAGGATTTGAACTCAAGACCTTTTGCACACTAAGTATGTGATCTACCACTGAGCGACAGCACGCAGCTCCAAGGTATGGCTCCAAGGACTGTTAAAACAGAGGACTGTCCCTTTAATGGTTGTGTAGAAGAGGGCAATTCAGCAGGTGTTGCTTCTTACCTGGTTGGGCAACAAGCAACACCTGCTGAAACTCCGGTTTCTGCACAACCATTAAAGGTACAGGAGCCCTCTCCAGTTTTCACTCTAGCAACCCTAAGTGTAGGAAGTTGCCCTTTGGTAGTTTGATTAGGCTGTGGAATAGAAAGGAACACTTGGTCTTCTTCCTATACATACACACTGCTGGTGGTTTAGGAAGCTTGGGGGGAATAGGAGGGTGGGGTGTAGAAAGTAACTAGGATAGTCAGACTGAAAACTGGAGATAGCTCCTGTACCTTTGATTGTTGGGTAGAAAAGGGACTTTCAATAAATGTTGTTTGTTACCTGGTTGCTGCTGAAACTCTCTCTCTCTTTTTTTTTTAATGCAGCCATTAATGGCATAGGAGCTGTGTCCAGATTTCATTCTGACAACCTTAAAAGTAACACATGTACATGCACACATTTGGTGGTTTATGGGACTGTTTGGGGGATTATGAGGCTGGCGTGCTGAAGATCACTACACACCTACCACTTTGTTTTGTGTCTGTTTAATATTTATTTAAGTAATAGTTCTAGATTGTAAACAGGCCATCTAATAAACAACATAAAGTATAACTTAAACAAAGGAGAGAACCACTAAGGATGGCTGGGTCTATTATACCAAGTAAGTAAGGATTCTAAACCTAAGTAATGCTTTCCTGAGAAAGCATTTTGAGACCCAGGTAATGATACATTACATCAAGTGTGTATGTTAAATAATAGTCCTGAACATTCCGATATAAATTGGGATTACAATTCAGGAGGCTTTTTAACACACACACTCCACATTTCTGTCTCATACATCAAGCAACGAGTGTAAGACTTTTATCAAGATACTATTTATTTAAATAACAGTTGTAGATTGTAAACAGGCCATCTAATAAACAACATCAAGTATAACTTTATAACAAAGTTAAAAAGAATGAAGCGATAAAGTTTACCAATTCATTGTACAATCAAACATTAAACAATGACCTCTCATAGCTCCCATTCCTTGACATTCCATGTATTAGAATTAAGAATTGTGTTGTTTTTAATTTTAAAATTTAAGAAATGTTGTGTGTGTGTTTCAACAAATAGGGATGCAAGCTGCTTTTTCTCTTCCTTTTCCACCTGCCTGGTGCATACTTGTTGTAATGCCCTGGCAACTCTACCCAACTTGCCTTTCTTAGAGCTCTCTTCCCAGACCAGCAGTTGATTTTCACAACAGCCCTGCAAGGTAGGTCAGACTGAAGGATAAGAAGCTACTTCTCTCTCCAGACAGCTCTCAGAAAACCACTAAGAGGATCTTTCCTGTGTCCCACCAATGCACACAAACAACCCCCCTAAACTCAATTGCTTTTACTTACTTGGCATAATAGACCCAGCCATCCTTAGTGGTTCTCTCCTCCCAGCCAGGGGGTAGCTCCTCCTCGCTGTCAGTGTCGTCCAGCCCCGCGTACTTGAGAGCAGCCATGCCTCCCTCGCTTCCAAAAAGCTCCCTCCAAAAGCACACCCCAAAAAAAGCACACCCCCAAAAGGTTGGTAGGTAGGTAGCTAGCTAGCTGCCTGCTTTCCACCAACGCGGAACCCTTCACGCGCCTTCAGTTGCTTCTCCAGCCCCTTTTGGGGGAACAACCTTTCCAGTTCGACCTCAACCAATCCCAGGGCTCGGAGCGCGAAGTGCATGCTGGGAAATGTAGTTCCGAGAGAAGAAACGCACGTGTGCCAGCTCTGGTTTGCATTGGGAGGAAAGAAACGAACTAAGCTAAACTGAAAGGAGGAGCTGGATGAGCAAGAAGAGGAGGGCTGGCCAGAGAGGGTTCTCATCATAGAATTGGAAGAGACCCACAAGGATCATCCAGTCCAACCCCCTGCCATGTACAGTTGTCCCTCCATATCCACGGATTTGGTATCCACGGATTTTAAGTATTCACGGCTTGAAAATATTCTTACAAAAATAATAATTCAAAAAGCAATCCTAGATTTTACCGTCTTTATATAAGGGACACCATTTTGCTATGTAATTGCATATAATGGGATCCAGTTGTTTAATTCTTATAGACATAAGCACATTTTTAGATTTTCCTTGGGTTTTTTTCCGGGCTGTGAGGCCGTGTTCTGGAATAGTTTCTTTCTGACGTTTTGCCTGCATCTGTGGCTGGCATCTTGGACACCAGCCACAGATGCAGGCAAAACGTCAGAAAGAAACTATTCCAGAACACGGCCTCACCACCACCACCCCAAAAAAATAACCAAGGAAAATCTATGGATGCCGGCCATGAAAGCCTTTGACTTCACATAAGCACATTTGTTTTGCTGCCACCGATAAATGGGTAAGAACTTGCTTCCTTTTCATAATGACTCTTGTAAATTCAGGGAATAGAGCTGAAAATTTCACAAGGGGACCACACTGAATATTCAAGGATTTTGGTATAGAGGGGACGGGGGTCCTGGAACCAAACCCTAGGAACAACTTGTATAGGATAAAGTCCTATGATTCTATGAATGTCAGCAGGTACTGCTTGTGCTGCAACTAGGCAGCAAGCAACACCTGCTGGAATTCCCTCTTCTAACACAACCATTAAAGGGAACCGGAGCCTTGTTCCTTATTTCATCTGGCAACTCTCCTAGCAAGTCAAGGAAATTCCTGAAAACTTCCTTATTGTTGGTCTTATCTTCTAGGTGGAGGGGAAGCAGTACCAGTAGAATTAGTAAGATCACTCCTCTCTTTCCCTCCTCTTAGCAAATGTTTTCAACCCCCATAAGGAAGAAAGGAAGTGAGCTAAACTGAAAGGGTGAGCTGGGTGAGCAAGGAGAGTAGGGCTGTCTGGAAAGAGTTGTTTGTTCAATCCACTCCAGCCACAAATTTGCAGGAAGACACAGGAGAAAAGTCTTTCCTCCCCTCAAGTGTCTCTGAGGAAAGGGTTAATGGATGATGCACAGTTGTCCTTTCATATTCACTGAGGTTTGGTTCCAGGACCCCTGTGTGAATACTGGAGTTCCATTATATGCAATGGCATAGCAAAATGGTGTCCCTTATATAAGATGGCAAAATCAAGGTTTGCTTTTTGGATTATTATTTTTTAAAGAATATTTTCAAGCCGTGAATCCTTAAATCCATGGATAGCAAATCTGTGGATATGGAGGGACAACTGGTAATGATAATAATATTACCATTATTATTATTAGGTATTGATATTATTATTGTTAGGGTTTTAAATCTTACGTCTTGAAGGTTCATAGCAACAAAAGATATTTAAAGGGGGTTCCTAGTAAAGAAAAAGTTAAGAGCCACTGTATTAAGGTATTGTGATACCAAGGTTGCCAGGTGAAATACTTTAATACTTTAATAGTTGCGCAAAAGAGGTGACTGCGGCAGGTGTCACTTGCATGACAACACCTGATAAAGTTCCCTTTTTTGTGCAGCCTTTAAAGGGACAGGAGCCCTGTGCCTTTATTCACCTGGCAACCCTAGGTAATTCCCATAAAGTAATGAGCTGATCACAACACACTCTTTACCATTGCATGAGAGATTGAGGCAATGCTGTAGCTGTCTGCTACAGACAGGCATTGGACTGTCGCTGAGAAAGTTCATCCAGTCTACTTCAACTAGCAGCGTGAGGCCTAAAACCTAGAGGGAGCAGAGAAGACTTGCAGGGGTGGCAAATTGACATCAGAGTCCCTGCTAAAATGAAAGCTACCAGCCTTCAGTCTAAGAAGGTTTAGCTGTATTATAATACTGCTTGTGGGTTTCCTGAAAGTATCGCAGCCCTGTAGTTGGCAGATCTTCAATTAGATCCAGTTGTGTTCTTATAGATATAAGCAGATTTGTTTTCCTGCCACCGATAAATGGATAAAAACTTGCTTCCTTTTCATAATAACTCTTGTAAATTCAGGGAATAGAGCTGAAAATTTCACAAGGGGACCACACTCAGCAACCCACCATGACCACAGCCCTGCACAAATACATTATGCTCTCTGCTGTGCTTCAAAATGTAGGGATGGCTAGCAGGTTAGATGGTTTTTCAGGGAGATTGATTAAATGTGTGGACGATAAATCTATTAATGATTACTAGTCAGGATGGCTGTGTATCGCCACCATTAGCAGCGACAGTACGTCAGTTGCTGGGAAACAGAAGATGGAGGCTAAAGTTGCCCTTATATCCTTCTGGCAGGCTTCTCTAGGCTACTGGTTCACCACTGTGGCCACAGAATATAGGACTAGAGAGTCTTTGGTCTGATTCATGGATATTATCTTCTTATATATGTAAGGATTCTAAACCTAAGTAATGCCCTCCTGAGACATTTTGAGACCCAGGTAATGATGCATTACATCAAGTGTGTATGTTAAATAATAGCCCTGAACATTCCGATACAGATTAGGATTACAACTCAGGGTTTTTTTTTTAACACACACACACACTCTCACACACACACTATATCTCTGTTTCATACACCAAGCAACTAGTGTAAGGCTTTCAACAAGATACTATTTCTGGTGTGCATCCTAAAGTGCTATAAATGCAGCAATGAAAATATTATTTTTATGTTACATGCCTGACCCACCAGCAATACGGAAAGTACTGTGTAGTGAAAACACTGGAGAATAAGTATAATAATTGAAAATTACACCAGATGGCGCCATAGACAAAGTTTTTTAAAAAAACACTGTATCCTGGACTTCTGCCAATGGAGTTGATCAGAAAGTCAAAGAATTATTGGTCTGTGCTGCATCACCTATATGCTAGGGCTACCATATGCCCTCCTTTTCCAGGGCATGGCCTCTTTTTCAGAGCTAAAATTTCTGTCTGGGTGGATTTTCTGGGTTTTCTTACAAGACTGGACTGGAGGAAGTGGGCAGTCAAGTAGTAAGTAGAATTCTGTGGAGAAGGAAGGGGAGAATGCCTGGTTAAAGCAAGGTGAGAGAAGTCCTCAAAGCTGCCAGGGGTTACCAAGTGACTTGCCCACTTCCAACTTTGGAGATTTCCTCTCTCTCTCTCTCTGGCTTTTCTTCGCAAACGAAGATTCAGGAAGGACTCATCCCGCGCTTTCTGCAAGCGCGCTGATGACTAAAAAGGCCAATCCGAGATAAACAAGTCCGGTTGCAAAAAGCACAGCAGAAGGTCTCCTTGGGTGATGTTTTTGGGTTGTGATTCTTTCTGCGTTGTCGTTTCTCTTCAAGACTTGTTCGTCGTGAGTTCTCAAATAAGGCTGCAGCATTGTGGATAGTGCGTCTCCATGCCTCCCGATGTGAGGCCAGGGCGGACCACTGTTGGTGATCAATTTGGCCAAGCCTGAGATGTTGTTTCAGGGAGTCTTTGTATCGCTTTTTTGGAGCGCCCCTCTTATGCTGACCCGTGGCGAGTTCACCGTAGAGTAGTATTTTTGGGAGGCGATGGTCCTCCATCCTAGAAACGTGCCCTGCCCAGCGCAGCTGTGTTCTCAATATCATGGCCTCAATGCTGGTGATCACACGGGCTATATATCCCGTGGCAGGAACAGAACAGGGTCAGGAAAGGTTTTCCCTTTGGGACGACATTGACCCCGTTCTGTCCTGCATCCATCCTGCTCCCGTAACTGTTCCAGAACAATGTAATCATGATTTTTCATCATGAATAGACCTCCCATTCCGTCGCTATCACACAATCATGGGTGTGCGAACAGGAACCCTTTTCCTGTTCCAAAATGACAGCCGTGGAGGGGAGATCTGTTCCAAGCACTTCCTGGTATGATCTGGACAGCCAGGTAAGTGGCACCCTTTATTTTACCCCCACCCCTGTTTTGATTGTGTGATTTAAAGTGTGTTTTTGTGCTTGGTGAACTGATTTTATGTTTGGGGGAGTTTTATTTTTTACATTTACCACTCAGCCATTATAACACGATAACAGCCAGGATTTCAGATGGCCAGTCGTAAAAGCAGCCTTATGACTGCTGCATTTATGTCCGGCCAGCAAGGGGAGGGGGAGCCCGTTCCTGCCGTGGAATTAAGGTAAGTGTGAAATATTTACATTATTCTGTGGCAGGAACGGGAGAGGAGGTGGTGGGGCAGTAACGGGACATTTTGGCCCCATGTGAAAATCTCCTTAGTCAGGGAAGGCCCTTCAGGGAGGAAAATGATGGAAAGGAGCCTCATGACCAATGCTGGAACGTTGCCCAGCCACAAGGAAGGTCTGTTTTGTATGTTGGACTGACTCAGTGGGGAATGATGGCTCCTCCTACAACTGCCAGGAGCTTACAGGATATTTAAAGTGAGAGTTGTCATAGTGATTGGTGGTTTGAAGTTATCAGTCAGTAAGTGTGTCCTCTTTTTTGCTTTAACCCTACCATATGCTCTATGGGTCCTTTGTGCCAAGTGACTTGATATGTGAAATACGTTGTTTCATCTTGGGCTTATCTAGACAGCAAAAATACTCATAGAATTTGAGGAGAATATCTTTTGTTCCAATGGGATCCTGTAGCGATTCAACATATTTGGAAGGGGAGGGGACAAAAAACACCAAATGTTCTGCTGGGAAAGACTTCACAGCTTCTCCCAAACTTTAAAAATAAAATTGGAAGGAAATGTGCATTGCTGCCTGTTGGGACAACCAGTGTGATTTGTTGCACAGTTCAAAGAGGGTGGAACTGAACATCTCATTGAGTGGACGTGTGCAGGAGCAGGATTGCCATCAAGTGTCTGGTAGTGCTAGTTATTATGCACTCTTAAAAGCTTTTTTAAAAGAATTGTCAATATGGCAAACAAGGGAACCTGACAGCACCTGGAGATGACATCATACCCCGTGAGCCTGATGAGGTTATAGTGTCAGAGGAGGAGGAGGACATGGCAGGGAATGGCCCCAGGGACCCTGGCACAGGTTTATCTACACTTGTGCCAGCAGGGAACCTTACCAGCATAGAATCACAAGCAGAGGAAAATCCTGATCCTAGTGGGTTGGCATCAGTCCCAGCAGAGAGTCCAGCCCATTCAGATAAGGACAAAGAAGAAGAGAAGGGCTTACCTCCACCATCGTATACCCAGCAGCAAACTCAAAAGGAATCTCAAAGGAAGTCTCTGAGACTTTATGAGAAAAACCTGCTCATAAAGAAACACCAGACAAAGCCTTGATTGCTTTATATATGCTATGAGAGGCGATGGAGGCTTTGTCAGAGATCAATTGATCTTCCCAGTGAAAGCTTCCTGCTGACTTCAGTGCCTGGATTCCAGTTATCTTCACTTCTGTTATCTTGACTTGTGCTTAGACCTTGGACTGTCCCTGACTATTCTGCTGCCTGCTGCTGTTGACACTCTGACCACTTTGGATCACACTGACTGATTGCCATGAGCTTCTGACCTTTTGGACTGTGTTACTGGACTAAATCTTTGACTGTGTTTGCATTCCTGTGAGCTAATTAACAGTTGTCTCCCTTCCCAGACTAGTGCTGTTTATATTTTGCTGGTACCTAGTTACTTTCTGGACAGACAATGAGGAGGGTAGCCCCTGCGAGGAGGGGGAGGAGAGACCGACCTACTCATCCTTCACCCATACCAGAAGCAACCTCCAATTTCAGCTGCAATTAAAGGGACAGGCAGTGCTGCCTGGCTAGCCGCTGCTTGTGGAGAAGGAAGAGGAGGACAGCCCTTCAATGCTCTGGCTTCATCTCGCTTTTCCAGGCTGGGCTGCTGTCTCATGCCTGTCTGCAGAGCTCGATGTCAGCGAGCTTTGGAGGGCATGAGACAGGCATGAGAGAAGGAGCAGTCCAGCCCGGGAAGGCAAAACGAAGCCGGAGAGTGAAAGAGCCACCCTCTAGGCAGCTCCTCCTGTTCCTTTAATTGCAGCCAGAATCAGAGGTTGCGGCCACTGCCAGGATGGGTGAAGGGTGGGCAGCTTGGTCTCTCCTCCTCTTCCTCATGGTGGCCACCCTCCTTGTCATCTCTGGGCGCTGCCAGGTTCTCGCCTTCCTGCGAGTGTCTTCCCAACTACAGAGGCAGAGGAAGAAGAAATTCTATGCTG
This sequence comes from Gambelia wislizenii, assembly GCA_030847615.1. NCBI lineage: Eukaryota > Metazoa > Chordata > Lepidosauria > Squamata > Crotaphytidae > Gambelia > Gambelia wislizenii. The sequence continues at coordinate 30,344,122 of JAUMIR010000008.1, read as the reverse complement.
GAGTACAGGAAGAAATTGCACACCAAAGCATGGCCTCTTGTTAATCATATGCAATTGAAATGCAAAAGTACGAAACAGAGCAGAGTCAAAGATTGTAGGAAAATAGTAGAAATAGAAAGATGATGGAAACAGTATGAGGAAGAACTGTGTAAAAGAGATTAAAGAATGAGAGATACAATTGAGGAAGAAGCATGTGAAATGGAACCTCCAGTTTTAGAAAGTGAAGCAGAAGCACTTGGGAGAAATAAGTCACCAGGAAAAGAAGGCATACCAGTAGAGCTGCTTCAAGCGTCAGGAAGAGAATCTACTCTTGTTCTAACTAAAATCTGTCAACAAATATGGAAAACAAAACTGTTAAGAATTATGATCAATAAATATGAATTGCAAGTAGACTTTGATGCATCAGGCAGGAAGCTGCATTTTGCCAGAGTCTAAATAGGGAGGCATATTGTAAGGGTAGGGCACTGAAAAACCTGGATCTCTGCCCATCTTGGAGAACTCAAGCCTCCTCTCCAGTTTTTCCTGCCCCCCCCCCATAGAAACCACACACCTCATTGACATGCTCATAGAAATATCAACCATGACAGCAAGATCCCTTGCTCAATCACTGCCAGCACAAATCTCGTCAGTATATAGTTGGCATTTATTTATTGCCAAATATGCTCCATTTTCTTTTCTTTTACTACTGTAATAGCCATTTCCCCATTTTGGATAAAAGTTTTTGGAACTTTTCACAGGTTGTTCCTTGTTTTCACCATGCTACATAATTTTGTATCATCAGCCACAACACCTTACACCCCTTAACTCCAAGTTTTACATCATGAGATTAACTACACTTCAAGTCTGGTTGATACAGATACTTTGCACATTCTTTTGAGAGCATCTGCAATGCAGTACAATAGGACCTCTGTATCCACTGATTCAATTATCCATGGGACACAAAACAGCACACATACCATAGAGTCTTCCTAGAAAATGTATCCCCTCTAGCCATTTTCTAGGTCCTCCCTGGCAACTCTATGGTATTTTAAACCGGAAGTCCCATTATTTTCAATGGTGTTTGCTATTACCCACAGTTTTCAGTATCCACAGGAGGGAGGGCAGAATGGTATCCCCAGTGGAATTGGGGGTTCTTTTGTATTGTCTAACATATCTCCAAAGCCATTGCTCTTAAACTAGTGAACTGGATGGATGGGTGGGCTTGTTAAGAAGATCTTATAGGCACCTTTGCATTTACTTAATGGTGTCCTATACAGTGGGCCCTTGGTATCTACTGAGGTTTGGTTCCAGGATCCCCATGGATACCAAAACCCATAGATGATCAAGTTCCATTATATGCAATGGCATAGTAAGATGTGGTCCCTTATATAAAATAGCAAAAGCAAAGTTTGCTTTTTTGGATTTTTTTTTAATGGGGGGGGGGGATATTTTCAAACCATGGATGGTAGAATCCATGGATGCAGAATCTGTGGATACAGAAAGCTGACTGTATATATTTCCCCCATTGTTATATTGACTTTATTTTTCTTTATCTATTCAGTTTTACAATATTTCATTTATTATTTTGACATTACTTTCATGCTAACCAGACTGTTACCTGATAAGAGATGGAAAAATATGGTTTTAATGCACAATATTCTATGTTTTCCTTGTTTTGTAAAACTGTACTTGCAAGAACGCAAAATTAATAATGATCTGTTTGCCGGCGTTGAGCCCCCCTCCCCCCCCAAAAAAAAAGACTTCTGGGATCCCTGCATGTGTACACACATGACTTCAGTGTTCTTTGATCCTCATTACCAATTCATTTCCTGGTTCATCTTAAAGGCTTTTATGGCTTTGCATCCAGATAACTTGAATCTTCTTCAGTTCTTATATTTTACAAGTCACAAGCTTTCATATAACATGTGTATTTCACACATTTTTGGTGAAGGTGTTGAGCCATCTTCTGTGCTTGCAACCGAGTAACCCCAGTTCCCAAACTTATCTGTTAATAATACATATTGCAGGTGTATTTTCCCTACTAGCTCAGGCAAGTTCATAAAGGAGACTGTTTAGGCTTACAATATCAAAAGCATCCTGAATACATCCAGAGCTGGGAAATAAACTGATAAGTTAGTTAATCTGACCCAAGATATTTTGCCACTTAAGACAAAGGAAAAGATGGCACCCCTTCCCGCATTCCACATAATGGAGGGTGAATGAATAGTTCCCCTCCACACACACACACACACACACGCACCAGCAAACAGTAGCCTGGTTTAGGAAATGAAGATAGGTCACAGGTCTGTCCTTCAGAAGAGAGGAACAGCTGTGAGGCTTAGGAAAAACAGAGGACCATGATGTCTATCCCTCGGCATCTATCAATAGAAGCATGTTACATACCCTAACAGCCTCCATCTTGGAATATCAAATAATTGGCTATATTTAATAATTTGGCTCCCCCTCCTACATCCATGCTGCTAGTTTGCTACTAGAGCCTCAGAGCACAACTCTGAGACCTTGTTGCTACAGAAATCTCTGCTCTACAGGGCAGATGTCGTATCACCCATCATCCCCTCACTCTATTCCACTATCCAAATACTTCCTACTTTATTCATTATCCTTGTGTGAGTATTGTGATATTATTTTCTAATAAAGATAATTTAATTGTACCTTTTTGCTTAGAGGCTCCTCCTTAGTACCAGTATACACAGGTCTAAAAGGTCCTGCTGTCCTATTGCATTGCCAAGTTGAGTGTATTAAGGCCCCATCTTAATATTAGTGTGTTAGAGGATCCACTTGGACCCCTCCAGCATTTGGGGTAACAGGCAAGTGACTCACTCTGATTATAGGTAGAACCAACCAATCCCCATAACAAATGGAGTTAGAACAAGATGGGTATTACTTGTTTCTACTGTCAAGGCACCAGGCAATAATCTAGCAGAACATTCCAGTGATCAAAAACAGCCTTGAGCTATTTTTAAGACAGACCCATATAGAGATAGGTCTGTGACAAGGATGTAGGAAGCTGCCTTGCACTAGAGACCATTGGTCCATTGTCAATTGTGACAACAGTTCTCTGGGATTTCAAGTCCCCCAGTGTCTTCCATTCAAGTACTAACCAGGCCCAACTGTGCTTCATTCCCAAAATGAGAGATCTGGTGTATTCAGGATGATAGACCTGTGTTTGCGGGCATGGATGTGCTGCCTTAATGTTTGTCTGGCTCTGAACTCATTGAAATGTTAATCATGACTAAAGTCAATGGTCCTAAAGTCAATTTTACAATTTTCCCTTTAATAGGAAAAGTTATATTCCATTTTGTTTTATGTGCAATGGAGTACATGCAGTGGTTCTCCACAGTGGTTTTCTCATAAATGGATCATTCAAACATCGAAGCAAACAATCCATTCTGCTTAAAGTCTTCCACTACTTGTTTTGAATGCCGGATTTTAGCTGCCAGTGCCTCAAAGATATCATGTTGATCGATGGCTGTGGCCACTTTATAGATTAATTCTTCTGTTGACTCCAAACCTCTCAATCCAAGATTAACTCCGCAGCCTGCGAGAGGGTGAGTTTCAAGAGAGGGGGAAAAAAGATCTGTTATTTTCAAGGACCAATTTAAATTCCTGTCAATCTGTGAAGGAAAATTACTTACTTCCTTTTCTTGTAAATGTCCTTTAGGATATAAAACAATCATCTAAAGAATGACACTTTTATAAGGAAGAATGGTAAACCTGTGGCCTTCCAGATCATGTTGAATTCCACCAGTCTAGCCAGTAACAATGTGTGATACAGGTAGTTGGTCATCAGCTTCTGAATTGTTGAAGGTTCCCCATCCCTATTATAAAGGTTGCTGGTGTGTCTTGGGGAGCTGGGGAGTCTTAATGTCATAATGTATTTGAACCAGCCTAAAGAACTGAAAGTGTTTATTGTAGCCTGTATATGCCTTTTGAGCCGACATACTGGCTCTTAGGCCAAATCCACACTGCACAAATAATCCAGCTTGAAACTGGATTATTTTCCATGGCTCCTTCCTATGGAATCCTGGAATTTGTAGATTGGTGAGGCAGAAGCACTCTTGGTCCATGATTCACATAAATGTAGAAAAGGTCTTAAAAATTAATCTTCAAATGACACCAGAAATGTATTTCCTATGTATATTTGAAGGTGATATAAGTAAAGAAAATATAAAAATACTATTTTATATGAGATTAGCTGCCAGGATATGTTACACCAGATATTGGAAAATGGATTGTTCACCCACAAAAGAGGATTGGTTAATAAAATTGATAGAGATGATTTACCTAGACAAATTAATGCAAATAATTAAGGAAAATAGTTTAGATATGTTTGAAGAAGATTAGAAGAAATGGAAATAATTTTTAGGTGAAATCTGGGGAACTAAGATATATCCAGGATTTCTTATATGAAAAATGGTAAAAAGATCATGAATTTAAACAGTTCCAATTGAATATGTTTTAATATTTGTTGCTATAATGGAAATCTGATGTGATAAGTTAGGACTTTAAGATGCCAAGATGAATCTAAGCGATGAGTACTTAGTGGGAAGTGTATAAAAAGGTTGAAAGTGGAAGAAAAAAGATTGAAGAAGGGGGTGGGGGTGAAAGTGAAAGTGGAATTGGATTGTATAAAGATATGTATGTTTGGAAGTATTGTAAGGAATTAGGGGTGTTTGAGAGGATAGTGAATATGTTGTTCATTTGTTTTAGTTATGTAAAAATGTAAAAAGAACAATTTGTGTTTATTGTATATGTATTGAAAGTTTGAATATAATAAAAATAGATTAAAAAATATGAAGCCACTTAACCTCTCCTCAATCCTATATACAGGGTAGGGTCTAGGACAGGGGTGGGGAACCTTTGTCCTTTTAGATGTTTTGGACTTCAACTCCCACAAGTCATAGCTAACATGGCCAGTGGTGTGGAATTATGAGAATTGTGGACCAAAACATCTAGAAGGACAAAGGTTCTCCACCCTTGGTCTAAGACATTTTAGTGCAGCCATTTCATTGGGGCAATAGTTCTGCTTGTGTATCAATTAATAACTGATAATTTTGTCAAGAAAATGCAATCAAAACCATTTCTGTTGGGTTGGGATTGTCTTTCAAAATCATTTGGGTAAGGTTGCCACACTGAATTGAATGTTCTGAACTGGCCACACTGAAATGTCCCATTCTAACAGGCTATAGGCAGCCTGGTGTCATCCAGATGTTTTGACAAGTCCTGCCAACCACAGGCCAATTATGAGAGTTGTTGCCCAAAGCATCTGGACGTCAACAGATTGCCTATCCCTGCTATACTGTATAAAAAGCAAACTCATTTTCCAAGTGTTGACTTTTATGTAGCTCAATGGGCACCATCCATGCATAACAAGCAGGTATTGTTTTGAATAAAAGGAACAAAAAGTATCTTTAGAAGACAAAGCCTAGAGCAAAAGGGGTGTTAAACCAAAACAAGGAAGAAAGAATAAAAGCATAATGAAAATGGTAATGTTAAGTGGCTATGAAGTCCTGGGTGACAGTTGGAGCAGAAACAAATAAAATCAGTGTGGGCAAGAAATGGAATGACATGCTCTCAAAAAGATCATGGCTGGCTAGAACCCTGAACAGGAGCTCCCCATTGGGCAACATTACATTGCAGGCCCCATTGGTTCTTCTATAATGAGGCTGTTTGGGTAGATGGATGTGGGAAAACATTCTTTACAGTTTTCATCCGAAGAGTGGTTCTTAAGAAGACATGCCCATACTGGAGCTCAACATCCAGAGCAGTGAGCAGATACTCTGAAGCAAATTGCCTGCTGATTGGCCAAGTTGCCTACGGTAGTGTCTTGAGAGCTGAATGATGATTGGCTAAGGTGCCTATGATGCCTACAGCTTCAAGTTGTTTCCTACTTATGGTGACCCTTGTCATGGCCCTGCTTCCAGAACATAGGGATGGACTCTTCTGACTCAGAGACTGAAGCACTGGGCATGCTAGGACCTGCTGAACCAAAGCAGGAGGATGTTCCAGAGCCGCAGGCCTCAGACACAAACAATACTGCAGTACCAGCTCTGACAGGGGGTCCTACCCTTCAGGAACAGGGGACAACTTATCTATACCTACCTTCACAGTATGGAGACAACAAAAGGAGGGCTTGAGGCAGTCTCAGCATCTTTATAGGAAGCAGCAATTAGTTAAGCAGCAGCTGCATTAGCTGGTGCTCTATTAATATGCAGCACTGCCCTCCAGAGGTTGTCTGAGATCATTTGACCTACCTGAGTACCCATCATGTTCCTGCTTGCTGTGTTTGACTTGGACTGTGTTTGTTTACTCTGAACTCTGTTTGCCTGACCTGGATACTGATGGACTATGCTGAACTCTGTTTGCCGGACCTGGACCTTGTATATTAGACTTTGCTTGTGGACTTGTGTTTTGCTTGCTAGTAAAGTAAGTGTCTGACTTCACACTGCCTTGATTCCTTTGCTTGTAATTAGCTTGACTAGGTTGTGCCTCTGCTATCAGCTTTGTAGTAATCAGCCTTTGGCTGATTGCCCAGACATCATTTAGACACTCCTAAGGTGAAATTATTGCAGGTTTTCTTGGTGGTTTGTTTGAGAGGAGTGGGGTTGTCATTGCCTTCTTCGGAGTCTGTGATTGGCCCAAGTGGATTTCTTAGGCTGAGTGGAGATTTGAACCCTGGTCTCCCAGAGTCCTAATCCAACACTCAAACTACTATACCATGCTGGCTCTCCCCACAGCCTTTTACATAAATTAAAATCAATTTGGATCTGGAAGTGAGAGGAAGAGGTATGAAATAGTTATGGGAGCTCTTGGCTTTTTTTTTGCGCTAGTCTGGAAGAAGCCTATATCATGAAAAATCAACAGCACCATCACCCAGCACACCAAAGTTTCTCCTTAACTTTTTCAAATTTGGTCCCCTTCTGGTGCAATGAAAAACAACAGTTTATTAGGGGGGGAAACTGACCGGTGTCAAAATTCAGCACCCTGGCTGCTTCTCCTTCTATGGTAACAACAACATTGTTTCCTTCCAAGAGAGCTGCTGTAACTCGCCGATGGGATAGCATGATTTCAAAGAGTCGGTGGCTGCACTGGATACGATGGAGAGTCAGTTCATTTACTCTGGGTTCAATATCCATCTTGTAGGCATTGAAAGACTGGTGGAATATGTTTTTCATTATCTGTGGGCAACAGAAAATTGTTCAGTCATGAACATTCTGGTCACATGAAAACATTGTAAAAATAATTTCCACATAAAGAGCAGATATTTGTGTTAGACAATAGTACAGCAAAAGTGGATTGGCAATAAATTCAAGTGGGGGAGGAATGTAGGGAATGTGCTGCCACAGTATGTCACTGAGATAGCTGGCTTACCTGGTTTTTAAAAAAGGATTTGACCCAGTGGTACAAACCATGATGGCTACATGGAGTATCCAGCTACAGAGACAGCATGGTGCATCTAACTTTAGACTTTATCAGATGTGGCAAATATGGCATCATAACGACGCCTAATGAACATGAAAGGGCATGCATATCAGATGACATCATCCTTTCGCGATTTTGTCTTGTCAAAAAGCCGTTCTATTTTATTGATGGGCCAAGCTGTCAATAGATCTCCTGTGGCACTTTGTTGCTGGTATTGCCGGCATTTGAAATCTCGCACCATTGTTCTCTCATGATTTTCAGCGTCAATACCAGAACACTTCTGGACGAGAACGCAACAGCCAGGTAGGGAGGGGATGTTCTTTTTATGAACCTCCCTGGTTTATTTTTAAGTTTTAAAGTATGTTTCTGTGCTCGTGTGTACTTTTTGTGCCTGTATTTTTCTGTATTTTTAAATTTTACTACATTTGCGTCTTCTCACAAGAATCACTGAGATCACGAGTGCGGAAGTGAACAGAGCTCTGTTCGTGCTCCATTACTTCTGGGGCTACCTTTTCACACTTCCTTAAGGTAGGTCTGATAGGAAGGGTTCTTTTGCTGGGGGGAAAATGCAGCAAAAAATGGTGGGAAAGGAACGATTATGGAGGTTCATCTGATAAAGTCCATTATCTCCCATATGAGCTACATGAGAGAGACAGCTTCTACAAGGTCTTTAGCCTTCTCTGCCAAAGAGTTCTGGTGCATCACCAAAATACAAATCCCAGGATTCCATAGGAAGAAGCCATGGCAAATGATTCAGTTTCAAACTGGATCATTTGTATGGTGTGGATCTGGTCTACCTTTCCAAGGTTTTGAGAGATCTATCTTCTATAAACTTGTCTAATCCCCATTATAAATCTATCTAAGCTAGTTGCTGAGCCTCTTAGTTTTGGTCCAAGCAGTTTGTGTTCCTCGCCTCCTCCAAAATACAATGAGGACACATGGAACAGATGGTCCTTAAAGCTATCCATATGCATGTAAGCCAAATGCATGCTCCTTTTCTGTCTTTCTCATTTTTAAAAGATGGCAGAAACAGCTGCTATACAAATATTCTGCCAAACAAGAGTCTGATATAAATTATTGGTGGTAGAAAGAGTACTTGAAGTCCTTACGTTCTTGACGCACACTGTTTGTTCTTATTGGTTAATGTAGCAGAACAAAATTCATGGTACAAGTTCTTTGTAGGTAATCTTTGTTAATTATTTTCTAGCAGCAACAGCATGATAAAAACTGTCATAAATATTCAGACAGGCACTATATACACACTGGTGATCAGTGCTGCCTTTTCACTAGCTATTTCATTTCCTGTAGAACAAACACCTATTTTCACTATGCTAGACAGATATGCGGGGGGGGGGGGGCAGGGGGAAACACCTATTGGTCAAGAGTTCATCTGAATAGCTAAGAGAAACCAAGAGAATTGATTTCTTTCCTATCTGCATGTTAAGAAAAACAATGCATGGCACATGCCATTCTTACTATCAGTACTTTCTTCATTTAATTTCCTTCTGACATTACTGTCCACAGACCCTTTCCTAATCATGTCTACTGCATATGTACCCAGAGTTGGCCCTGTTGAAAGTAAAGAAGTGTAAAAGCACATTTACTCATGTAACTATTTGCCTCCAGATAGCATTAGGTGTAAAGGCAAGTGGTTAAGTCTCCTTAGTATGTTCTCTTTTTTTTTCTTCTCTGCTCCATTGCTTCCTCACTTGGAGACTTGTACTCTCACATATCCTCCAATATTTTTCAGGTGAAAACTGGGACATGTGAGGTCAACCAACATCAGAATGCGATCAAGATGGTGAAATAAGGAAGAACACAAAAGCTAGGACACACTGCAACAATTTGCATTTGCCAGAATTTACTGGGAAGGGCAAGAGTCTGCCCTCTCCCTCCTGCTGAGTTAACTGGGTACAAACTACTTTTATACTTTGAATTCACTTTGCAGCAATTGAAGTAAGCTGAGGACAAAGGGCAGAAAGTGAAAGCAGGAGACAAAAACTGGGACATTTTAAAAGCGGCTGAAATAGTGGGATAACAGAGGAGTGTGACTTTCCCTGTTAAATCTAGACAGTTGGAGACTGTGCTGTCAGATCTGACTTCAGTTCCTCCCATATCCTGGTTAGCATACCCTACCACCCCATTTCATAACTGCACATATTGGACATTTGTTGGGGTCACACTGATCGGACACTATTCAGGGTCAGGCTGACTGGATGACAGTCAAGATCATGATGACCTGAAACATGCCCAGAATCATAATAGTGGGAAAACCCAGATAGGATTATGCAGAAATCCTAGTCATTAATGGGTCTATAATAATCCTCTCAAAAATGCAATCAGTGACCTTCCCATGACCCATACCCTACAGAAATCCTTCCTATACCCCCTACCTGTCCAAACATTAAGAGGTTGTTGCAGATCCATAATTGTTTTGTTACTCCAGAGGTAAGACAATCAGCCTGTTCTGAGCCCTTTTGTCAGTTCCATGAGAAAGCCATTTAGACTTTGTCATAACCAGAGCAGGGTATAAAATGGGGTATAAATATCCTAGCTCAGACCCCAAACAGGTGTGCCACAGACTGGACCCACCATTCTGCATGTCACCCTCTTTCTCAGTGGACCGGATCCCCCTGTGCTACCCTCAGACACTGTCTGAATCCCTCTGCAGTGCAGACCTCTTCCCCTGAGACTGGTAACTATCACCCTTCCAACCCTGACTTCTCTTTATCCTACCCTTCAGCCTTTCCCTTCAATAACCTTGTATGGTTCATAAGAGTGTATGTTCTTGTACAATAGTTTATCTCTTGTGTTAATTTGAATAAAATACTTTGTTTAATTTCAATTGGAGTGCTCTCTACAGGTAGTACTGCCATACATAGGTAGAAAGATCCCCGAAGTTACACTCCTCTCGCAAGCCTTCTTTTGAGCTACAATTCCCCCAAACTTCAAGGAGATGCTCTTAGGGTAAAACCCTTTTACCCCTCTTGGTCATGTACCCTCTAAATGTAATCCTGTGATAAATATCTCTTTGTTACCTCAATAGACATTCTTTTGTTTATGATGCCAGATATCAGTTTCCATAATGGCTAATAGGCCCTAGACATTTTTCTGGTTGACCTAAGACTTTATCAGATGAGCATCTAAAAATGCTGTAATTCCATGACTGAGGATAGCAGAAACATCATGGCATTATTACACTTACTATTGGACATAGCTGTAATCACACAAAAGAACTGCCATGGAATTATCTCATGAAGACCACTGGAGCTTTAAGAACAGGAGTTTACTACCATGACTTAGCATGGGTGAAATTTCAGTGGTTCTCATGGGAATACATGAGTGTGCTTAAAACTCCAAAAATGACTTAACAAAGAAAATGAACACACAAACACCTAAAAATGTTGAAACTAAATGGGACAGTTCATAAAAGGAGCATCCTGTGCTTTGTTTTTGTGTTCTCACCTGGAAGTTTTCTCACTGAGGACCACCCATTCATGCTGTGATCTCGCGATTACAATGGGATATGGTTTCGTACACCTTCAATACCATGAAAAAATCAATACAGTGGCCCGTCCACATTCGCGAACTTAGCATTCGTGGTTTTGCATATTTGCGGTTTTGGGAGGGCCCCTGCCCTCCCAAAACCGCAACAAGGGGCCTCCGGAGGCCCCATGAAGGCCCTGTGTGGGAGGGGGAGGGCTGGGGAGGCATCCACGGGACATCAGGAGGGTCTCCGGAGGCCTCGTGAAGGCCTTGGAAGGGAGGAGGGAGGTGGGGGAAAGCGACTATGGGGCCTCCAGAGGCCCCATGGTCGCTTTGGCGGGGGAGGGGGAGGGCAGTCATTATTTGTGGATTTTTCACATTCGCGGGGGTCTGGGGAACCTATCCCCCGCAAATGTGAAGGGATGACTGTATTGACAATCTATTGACAGCTTGTCCTGTCAGTTAGAAGCAACTCCTTTTTCATGGCTGGAGCACGGAGTAACCACGCGAAGATGACAACATTGTGCAGTAGCAGGGCCAGTTCATGGTACCATGATGTTGTAATCCCATGATTTTTGCCATGTCTGATAATGTCCCAAGGCAAAAAACAAAATAGTGTCCCCCTCTTTCCATTCCATGTACAGAAGCTGATCCAACTGGCAATTGAGTCTTGTTTTAACACTGCAATGTGATTAAAGACCACCACCACAATGGAGGGCAACAAGCTACCTGGACAGGCTATTTTGCATGCACAGCACTGTACTTTAAGCCAAGGGAATGGTTGTGTTGGCTTTTGCTGCTCCTCAACTGATTGCATTAGAAAAATTGCTGTTTTGGGCTACCAGAATCCACAGCTAACATGATTACTACAGTCCAATATAGTAATATAGTAACTGTTCTAAACTCTGCCCCCTAAGATGGTCACCTCAATATGCCTGCTCTATATAACACTTCACGCATAATCTATAAAATATCTATCTATCTATCTAAAACTCTTGGGTAAGTTGCCTTTCCCAGTATGCTGATTGGCTGCTCAGGAAACACACCCAACCAATCACCACCCACATGCACATTCTCTCTCCACCTCACAATCCACTCCTGCTACTTAGTCTGTTGCCCAGATTGGGACCCAGACAGTTATCTGGCGGTGGCAGTGGTAGCAACTGGCCACCTGCAATAGGACCCAGGCAGTCAACGGGTGGCAGTGGTGGCAGTGGCAGGGCAACAGAGCAAGTCACCCTCAGCAATTCCAGGGACAGTGTGGAATGCTGGGAAGGTGAAGGAGGAATTTAAAAATCCACTGGCCTATCTTACAGGGTTGTTGTGTGGTCTAATCACCACCCACATGCAAATTCCCTCCCCACCTCACAATGGCAATTAATGGAGTATCAAACTGCTATAACTGTGTAGTATCGCTGTTTTTAGAGTATATCCATGGGAATATAGAGGATACTCATGGTAACATAGTCATTACTAACTTAAGTATAATATCCACAAAAGAGTGATACCTTTATTGACAACCAAAATGCACAAAATACATCATGCAAGCTTTTGAAGCTCCACTGGATTCTTCATTAGATCATAGAATCATAGAACTGTAGAGTTGGAAGAGACCATGAGGGCCATCCAGTCCAACCCCCTGCCACACAGGAAATCACAATCAAAGCATCCCTGACAGATGGCCATCCAGCCTCTGTTTGAAGACCTCCAAGGAAGGAGACCCCACCACACTCTGAGGGAGTGTGTTCATTGCCAAACAGCTCTTACTGTCAAAAAGTTCCTCCTAATGTTGAGGTGAAATCTCTGTTCCTGGAGCTTGCATCCATTGTTCCATGTTCCAATCTCTGGAGCAGCAGAAAACAAGCCTGCTCCATCCTCAACGTGACACCCCTTCATATACTTAAACAGGGCTATCATATCGCCCCTTAACCATTTTGTTTTCAGGCTAAACATACCCAGCTCCCTATGTCTCTCCTCATAAGACATGGTTTCCAGACCTTTCACCATTTTAGTTGCCCTTCTCTGGACACGCTCCAATTTGTCCATATCCTTTTTGAATTGTGGTGACCAGAACTGGAACAGTATCCCAGGTGAGGCCTGACCAAGGCAGAATAGAGCGGCACTATTACTTCCCTTGATCTAGACACTATACTTCTATTGATGCAGCCCAAAATCATATTGGCCTTTTTAGCTGCCGCATCACACTGTTGACTCATGTTCAACTTGTGGTCTACTAGGACTCCTAGATCTCTTTCGCACGTAGTCTCGTTCAGCCAGGTCTCCCCCATTCGATATCTATGCATTTTGTTTTTTTGCCCTAAGTGTAGTACCTTACATTTCTCCGTATTGAATTTCATTTTGTTAGCTTTGGCCCAGCTCTCCAGTCTATCCAGGTCATTTTGAATTTTGATCCTGTCCTCTAGGGTATTAACTACTCCTCCTAATTTAGTGTCATCTGCAAATTTGATAAGTAAGCCCCTAATTCCCTCATCCAAGTCATTGATAAAGATGTTGAATAGCACTGGGCCCAGGGCAGAACCCTGTGGCACCCCACTGGTCACATCTTTCCAAGACGAAGAGGAGCCACTGCTGAGCACCCTTTGGGTTCGGCTGGTCAACCAGTTACAAATCCATTTAACAGTTAACTTGTCTAGCCCACATTTTACAAGTTTGTTTGCAAGAATGTCATGGGGAACCTTGTCAAAGGCCTTACTGAAATCAAGGTATGCGATATCCACAGCGTTCCCTTCATCTACCAAGCTGGTAATTTTATCAAAAAAAGAGATCAGATTAGTCTGGCATGACTTGTTTCTCTGAAAACTATGTTGACTTTTTTGTGATTATGGCATTGCCTTCTAAATGTTCACAGACTCTCTGTTTAATGATCTGCTCTAGAATCTTCCCTGGTGTTGATGTCAGACTAACTGGATGATAATTGTTGGGATCCTCTTTTTTCTCCTAAGCCAAAAGATAAAAGGTGTTTTTAAAAAAAATCATACAGGGGAAGAGTCTGTATTATTAGAGTCACAGGCCTACATTTTGAATCAGATGTTGTTTCTGTTGTGGTTTTGTTGCTTTGGTTTAGTTTGAAGGGATCTACCCCTGAATAACTTATATATAACTGGTATCAGTGAGTCTGTTCTAAGCATGACCAAGTCTATTACACCAGTATAATTAGAGTATCAAGCTGGACTGTACAAGTGTACTGTAATTACAAAACACATCAGTTCCTGAGCATACAGTAGGACCTCCATATCCACTGATTCAATTATCCACAGGACACAGAACAACAGATCTACCATAGAGTCTTCCTAGAAAATGGGTCTTCTCTAGCCATTTTCTAGGTCCTCCAAGGCAACTCTATGGTATTTTAAACCGGAAGTTCCATTATTTTCAACGGTGTTTGCTATTATCCATGGTTTTCAGTATCCACCCCCCAAAAAACTAATCACCAGTGGATAAGAGGGTCCTACTGTATCTGAGTTCACATTGCTAGTAATGATTTATAATGTGAATTAGAGTATACTCGTTTCCTTGTTTTCTGGCATGTTGAAGGCAAACATTTGACAGAAAGAGGAAGCTTCAACCAACCACAGTAATTACTAGAAATGATTTATTGAGCCTTTCATAAATGATTACATTATGTTCTCTATTATATTTTACACATTAGAGGTCAGTTTGAATCTGGATTAATCAACAAAAATCCCTCAGCTCTTTTTTTTAACCCATGTATCTTTTTAAACCCGTGTATCTAATCAAACACCCACTGAAATCTGGAGAGAACTTTACTAATCTATTGTTAATTTCGTTGTGTAATTAACAACAGTTGCTCTACAAATATCCAATAATATTATTAATAATAATATTAAGTAACTGCTGGGAATACAGCACAGTGGAATTTTAAAATCCTGGTCCCATTCATTTGATATTTTTTAAAAAAACAAAACACATTATATCCCATCTTTCTTTCAATACCTGGACCCAATTGGAATTTATTATCACTTAATGCAAGTACTTTATTAGTAGAATATATCCATCAGTTAGGGAAGGGCAGGGAGTCATTATTAGTTTTGTTGTATTAGTTTGTTTATTCGTTTCAGATTTTTGGTTATTTATTAATATTGGTTTGTATCTTTTATGCATTTAGAATAAGTTTATGATTGTGTTTTTTGTTTGGGTTAATAATGTGTGTGTGTGTGTGTGTGTGTATGCATGAAAGAGAGACTTGTTATCCAAATTGCTTGCGGTCTGTGGGGATCCTCTAATGTCCTAATATTAATTTGGGGAATTTAATTAGCTCAACTTTGCATGTGAGAAGCCGGGCAATGGTGGGACCTTTTAACCTTTGTATACTGGTAATAATGGAGGAGATTCTAAGCCAAAAGCTACAATTAAATTATCTTTATTTTAAACGAATATCAACAGCAGTCACACAGGCTTCACACAAGGCTATCAAAAGTAGTTGGAAGTATTTAGACAGAGGAATAGAGTAGGGGTATAGTGGGTTATACTATACTGATCCTGCAGAGCTGAGATCACGAAGGACACTGACAGCAAGGGGGTCTAGAAGATGGGATGGCTACACAGTTTGACATGAGGTCAAGAGGAAGTAGAACGATGCACCTGGCTACACAGACTGGCATGGAGTAGATAGGAAAGGGATCTGTGTGCACTTGGGTGGTGTTTTGGGGTGATATTTATATGAAAAAAATTCTCCTGAAGGGATAGGATCTTGAGTGTAATACAATGTTTCTTGGAGGTCCCAGGGCTAGACCCATTTTACAAGCATCGAGGACTGTTATCATTGAGTGGATTAGTGAATGACTCACCTCCAGGTGTAAAGTTCTGATCTGAGTATTTGGTTTTTGGGGAATTTCCAAAGGCCCCTCCTTTGGTCATACATGACTCCAGCCTTGGTATTAGGGGGTCCTGGTTTACCGGCTAACCACGTGGATTAAGCTAAATTATTAAGCTAAATTATTAAATATCGCCAATTATTGGATATTCCAAGATGGGGGCTATCAGGTAGGTAAATATAGATATAGATTTAGATATAGATATATAGCAATCACATCACACACAAACATACACATATATATACCCGGACCAATGTGGCTCACAATGTAATTAAAAACAGACACATCTACAAACACAATTCATTATGGTATTAAAGCACAACTGAAGACTTTATCATGTCCAAACAACCACTTTATAATGTCCCAACAATTTAGAAGGCACCACAGGAACAGAAAAAGGTGGGGAAAAGGGGAAGCCCTCACAAGCCACTGTCATCCCCACTGTCATCTCACAACCCAAATGTCATCTCCAAATGCCCATGCACTCAAAACACCCTAAGTTAATTTCCTGATGTTCACTTCCTGTTTCTAAAAAAAGGCCTTTTCTGGCCTGAAACAGCCCCAAGGAAGAACAAAATAATAACTCCTAAGGATTCTGGAGATGTTATTTGCTAGTGGGAAGGGCCTTTTTTCACTATTCAGGGAATGAAGTGTGTGACTCACCAAGGTCCACCTCACCAACTTTCAAAAGCCTCCCACTCCTGATTTAAGCCACACACCATGGTCTTAGTCCAGGTAGGGCCCATGTACACTTACTTAAGAGTAAGAAAGATGCTGAAGCTCAGCTCCACAGTACACAGTTAACAGAGTGTGTTGTTTGGCCCTATTGAACTCAGTGGAGCCCACTTCCAAACAAATATGGAACCCAGAGAACAGCTGTACTTGCCAATATTTTCTCTTCTGCGCAGGTATGAGAGGTGTGCTCCGGAATGTATCTGATCACTTCATTTGGAGACAAACCAGAAACATTTTGAAAGACCAAGATCCTTATACAGAGCTAAACAGTCTAAAAGCACCAGCATGCATGCAACTATCATACCACCAGTGGCCACCAACATTTTCTAAGACTGAGGACTTTTTCAGATACCCTAAAAACCATCAGGGGAGGGTGGGAGAGGTACACGACTATCCTGCGGCAGGGGGTCAGTTTCGAACAACGCCATTCCCCTCCCGTCGTCGTCCATGTTCAATCTATTGCAAACATGCCATTTTTTACTCATGGAAGTTTTTTGTGAGTAAAAAGTGGCTCCTTTGCAATAGATCAAACATGGAAGCAACATGGACAACGATGGGAGGGGGATGGCGGCGTCTGAAACTGACCCCCTTCTGCGGGATAGTCAGATACCTCTCCCACCCTCCCTGACAGGTTTTAGGGCATCTGAAAAAGTCCTGAGACTCACAAGGTGACAGCTGCTGTTGTCTCAAGGGGAAGCCTAGTGATGGCACAAGATGGAGCCTGGTGATGTGATAGTTGTTGACTCTTGAACAACAAGAAAGCTTGAGACCACTCTAAAGCCGCCCTGATTGTTTTTAACAGAGGGGTAGGGTATAAATAAATAAATAAATAAATATTATTGTTATTATCAATAATATCTTGAGACCACTGTAGTATAAAGTTTAGACTGCTAGACTGGATTTTGGAACTCTATTATTCCAGTCCCCAATGAATCATGAAGCTCTTGAATGAACTAGGGCAGTTACTCTCTCTCATCATGACCAACCTCAGGGACTATTGTGTGAATAAAACTGGGAGGAGGAAAGCCACATATTCCACCTAGAGCTCTTTGGAAAAGAGACAACAATGGTATAAATGTAACAAAAAGACAGTAGGATAGTGAAGTTGTGCAGTAAGTGGAGATGACCAGAAGTGTGAAGGTCTGGGCAAAATGTGACCCATGGCTGTGTGGGTCTTGGGACCCTTAAGTGTGGTCCCTAACACACACACCCAGCCTCCCAAAGCCCCCAGATCCAATTTTGGAAAGGTGGATTTTTGGTCAATTTATTGCCCCTAAACCAGCCAAAATGTGCCAAAACCACAGCAATTCACTCCCCATACCCTCCACCCCCAACCCCACCCCCCATATATGGATTTTTCTTTTTTAAAAAATTAGCTGAATACCAGCCAAAATGGTGCCGGAATGATGCCACATCACTTTGGGCACACCAAAATGCACTAGTGTGGCCTGCTGGGCCAACACAGGATGGAAAAATGGCCCCTATCCCCTGTGCATCTGTCCACCCCTGGTCAAGAGAACTTTAGGAAAATCAGAACAGAATAATATTGTCCTAACAGAAGTATCTGAGATGGAAAAGCTTTGTATGCAATATACTTTCTTTCACAGAGGGAAAATTCCCACCTTCTCTCAAGCAAACACTTGTTTCAGCAGTGAAGTTCCCCCTACTTAAATGCCCCAGTTGCTTTGATCCCATTCATTACCAGCTCCCTTGCCACTGATGCAACCTATGAGTATGTTCTTTAAAACATAAACATTAGAGCAAGATGCACAGATTTGTAGTTTAGTACTAATATGTGGAAGAGTGACAACTGGAATACGTCTAGTCTATTGTTTCAGAACACGGCACTACAGCAGTGCCTAGAATAGTGAGTCCACATGTTATGTGAAGATGTTCAGAAAGGAAAGTGTAAACCTCTGTAAGTTAGCTTTCTGGGTGGAATCAGGACCAGTTTAAGGAATTTGGGGGGGGGACGCTGCAACGCTTTATTTTTTGGGGAGGCATATGTTTATCTCAGGTAAATGTTACCTAAACTAACCTAACCTATTCACAGTACAGGATATTCAGATTATTACTAATAATGTTTTTGCAGGAGGAAGGTTACTATTCCCCCCCAATGTTGCCCCCTCCTGCGGCTGCTGGTGCTGCAGGGCCCTTAAACCAGCCCTTTCTGGAATTCTGTACAGTCATGGTTCTAGAATGTGTGGAAAACCTATGCATATAGATGTATATGTGCATAGGCCTTACTGTGCCAACATCCATGCCTCACATGTGAACCTGAGGGACAGAGTCGGCACTGCTTTTCTGTCACCTTCTGCTTGCAGTGACTCTTCATACAATACAGAAATGTTGGGAGATTAGAATATTTATTCTGATTACAAAAGAAACATTCTGTTGGGGTGGGGGGAACCACCACATTACAATTCTTTGTTATTTCTTCCTGGAGCAAATTCTGTTTCTCAGCTGAGGCTACTGACACACTGCAGAAATGATGCAGTTTGACACAGCTTTAACTGCCATGGCATAATGATATGGAGCTCTGGGATTTGTAGTTTTGTGAGCTATTCAGCCTTCTCTGTCAGAGAGCTCTGGTACCACAATGAACTACAAATCCCAGGATTCCATAAGATGGAGCCATGATAGTTAAAGCAGTGTCAAACTATATTATTTCTGCTGTGTGGGAGCCTGAGTGATTGCAAAAGTTCTGCCAAAGCTTGGAAATCCCTTATTACTGATAATAAATAATGTATTTCCTTTTTTAGTTTCTTATACATAACTAAGTTGCATTATGATTGTACTGTAATATGAATGATAACTACTCTTTGTGATTTAACTGTAATTGTTTTGGTTACTTTTAAAGTTACAGGGCTGTGGTTTCACTTTTGTGTGTTTAGTACAATAGGCCAGTGGACTGCCTTAAAAAGTTTTTTTTTTCTTTGATTTTGAATGGGTAAACCTCTACCTTTAAAAATGATGATGACAAACATAATTAATAATTTCAGTGGCCTTGGAATTATAGCTATTTCCCTTTAAAAGTAACATTCTGGGTTTTGCAGAGCATGAATATACTTGCTGCCTGCAATGTGTTAGTTTTCTTTTCAGCAGGGCCTTGCTTTAAGATTCATTTGAAGCAAGAGATCACAGCTGCTTTCTCGATAGTAACCAGGTAACCAAGTGGACATTTTCTTCAATAAGTAGGCTAGCAACCAAATACGTAAAGGCCTATTTTCAGATGACTCACTCTTATCTCAGCAGTATCATACCCACCAACATTTCATAGATGAAAATTGCAATACATGTGGCCAAGCAACATCAATGCATGGTTAAAAGAGTGTGGCCAGACAACAAGAGGGCAAGTTATTAATGAGGAAGAACACACAAAGCTATTTTAAGCAGAAAAATTAGGTACTGAGTTTAGGAAGGCCCGAAAAACAAAACAAATTAACCTACTGGGAAGGGCAAGACTCTACCCCTTCCTCTCCATCCCCTTCTTTTGCATTTTGAACAGTTTGCAGCAACTAAAGCTGAGGACAAAGAAGGAAAGTGAGAGGAGTAGTGAGGAACTGGGACATTTTAAAAGTAGCTGAGAAAGTGGGACAGCAGAGGATTAACAGTGAGAGCCCATGCCAAACTGGGGCAGGTGGATGGAATGAAAAATGCATCATTGGTATACAGCGAGGACACACACAAAAATAAGTATTTTGGCAAGATGGCAAACAAAAAGTAGGAGGTTGGTGGAGGGAGCACTTAAATGTTTAGATTAACCAAGAATAGTCTTGTCTGACTGCTGAAGTTTGAAATGGGTTACTAAAGGGATTGCAGTGACAAGTGGTTGCCTGTTTGGGTTATCGGACACCGAGCAAAACCATAGCTGTGGATACTCACTGTAGAATTAAGAGTGTGGCGCAAAAACCTCACAATTTTGGAGTCTGAAGCAGGACATGCCAAAGCTAGGTAACGGTTGCGAAAAGTTCCATAGATTTTCAAATGGAATCCAGGTACTGGAGATTCCTTTTTCATAGCAGACATATCCATGCCATATGCAGATAAATCAAAATACAGGCTATGAGCACGGATCTCTGGCGTTGGAACCTAGAATAAGGAAGGCGAGGAAAACAAAAGAAAGGACATGAGCTT
Source organism: Gambelia wislizenii (assembly GCA_030847615.1). Classification (NCBI taxonomy): domain Eukaryota; kingdom Metazoa; phylum Chordata; class Lepidosauria; order Squamata; family Crotaphytidae; genus Gambelia; species Gambelia wislizenii. The sequence goes on along the minus strand of JAUMIR010000008.1, from coordinate 30,323,486 downwards.
CAATGGGGAAATGTAACCAATTCATACACCCATGCACATATATACGAATGGCCAGACAGGTATAAATCCCTATTTGTATTTCTCAGCACATTCCACATACCGTCTAACATTTCATAGGTGAAAAATGGGACATGTATTGCCAAGAAACATCTGAGTGTGGTAAAAATTGCAAAAAGTTTTTAATGAGGAAGAACACATAAGCTAGGAAAGGCAGCAACACTTTGCTTTTTCCTTAGCCTACTGGGAATGGCAAGATTCTCGCCCCTCCTCTCATCTCCCCTGTTGAGTTAAGTGAGTACAAACTAGTTTTGCACTTTTAACTCAGTTTGTAGCAACTGAAATAAAGTGAGGACAAAGGAGGAAAGTGAGAAGAGGAGAGAAAATCTGGGGCATTTTAAAAGCAAGTGGAAAGTAGGACAGCAGAGAATTAACAAGGAATGTCCTGGGGCAGCTGAAGGGTATGATTCCAGGCTGACTTACCCTTACAGAAACTAACTGCGTGATCAGACCACCTGAGTTCTATTGACTGGTCCATTTCAATTTATCTTTCTCTGGGAGTGGCCAAAGTTCCTAGAGGAATCCATCTTGTTGTAAAAGATATCCGTTTTTGCCTTCACCCTGATAGCCAAGAGCCAACAGCAGCCAAAAAGCTATGCTAGGATGACCCAGGAGTGCCTTTCTCCAGAAAGCTGTTTTGAAGACTTATTCCCAGGATACTAACAGTTTTAGTTAGCAGAGAATTGGGTGGTTGTTCATTTCAAAAGCAGTTCCATCCACTCTGCCTGGTTCTTTAATACATGTATTAAGTTGGAAACTGGTTGATTTACTCATTTTTTGTGTTTCTTTGTTTACTCACTTGGTTTCATCATCCTCTAATGAAGAGTTCACTTCTTGGTGCTGGATACACTAACCTGGTTAGCAAAAAGCTTATAAGAATCTCCCCTTCTCCATAAATATATGAGTCTGGTTCCTTGCCCTTCCAGAATATAAATAATTATTTAATATGTATCTAAAATATATTGATAGAGGATGCCTAGCTGTATTTTTACACTGCAGAACAGGAAGCACAGATGGACTGGTTTGACACAGGGGGCAGGCGAGGGGTCATGTATTTCAAATAAATACCCATCTAGGTGTTAACAAGGTCAGGTATTAAACGTCTGGCACACTGCATGCAAATCTTGCAAATAAATTGCTAAATAGATTTGACAAAGAGAATCAGACTGGAAATGCCTTAATCTCAGAATAATCTAAGATTATTCTGATTTTAGATTATAATCTTAGATTATTCTGAGATTAAGGCATTTCCAGTCTGATTCTCTTTGTCAAATCTATTTAGCAATTTATTTGCAAGATTTGCATGCAGTGTGCCAGACCTTTAATCATATTAATCTCAGAATAAATCCCATAGTTCTTCTCTGTTACTAAACACTCACACACCCCATTGCATTTCCCCCGGCTCAATGCATTGAAGAAGATTGTACATCAATGACGAAACAGATTTGTTTCAAAAGACATATGTGCATGACCCAAGCAAAGGAAGCATAATCAATGTCATCACTGGTATTATAATCACAATTGAATGAGATTAGATTCTGAATTGATGACGAACAGTTCAGGCCAGGCACCTGATTCTTGCATTTTCCCATATCATCAAACAACTGGGCTACTTGCTGTGTGATTAGTAAGGGACCAAAGAAAGAATATACATGGTCATTACCCACTTGTTAATGGCTACCTGTCTTTGATCTGGTCTTTCAATGACAGCATTGGCTCCATAAGCATTGCAAGATTCGACAGTATACTCTGGGCTGATTCCAAGGATCGTACTTGATTCTCCACAGGATCCATCAGCTAAGATAACTATCTTTGGCCAGTTGGAGGATAAATTCTTTTTGAGAAAATCATCTGAAAACTAATAAAGAGAAGGAGGGAGGTTGATGTGTGAACACTGCATGTGGAGATGTGACATTAAGATTATACCCTGGTTCCTCTGAATTTTAAAACATGACTCCTCCACTCTGCCAAGAGACATGCAGAAGAAAGACAGCAACACTAAGTAAAACAGGAGCTCTTGTTTAGACTTTTTTTATTTCAAAAGTAGATCAAAATCTAACTATCTATTGAAAACAGCATATAGTGTGATATCCAATGTTTCAGGGAGATACATGCTCAAGTTTTTCTAGGCAGGGATATTTTTGGTAGGTATTTGGCTTCTGATGGCAATGTGTGCATTGTAAACCACATGGATAACTGTTTTGACTTTGAAACCTTGAAAATTAGAAAGTCAAAGAAACTTAAGAGGAGCCATGCTCATCAGGGATTCTGAGGGTTAAAGTCCAAAATATCTGGAATGTGCAAGGTTGCTTTAGAGGAACTAATTAATATTTTTTAGTGGGATAAATTGCATAAGGAACCATTTTACCTTCTGGTTTGATTATCAGCATTGCTGACACTCAGTACACTGTTTATGGAGTTACCTTAACCAACATGGCTTACACTTCTTCCTGATGTGGTAGATCAGGGGATGGACAGCTTGTGGCCCATGAGAAACTGTTATTGGTAGTTGCTGTCAAGTTGACTTCATCTTATGGCAACCCTATGATGAGAGACTTCCAACACTCTGTCATCAATGGCTCTGCTCAAGTCCTACAAACTCAGGGTTGTGGCTTCCTTAATGGAGTATATCCACGAAGCTGAGTCTATCTTCCTCTTTTCCTACTGTCTTCCAGTTTGTCAACCATCATGACGTCTCATGATATGGCCAAAGCATAATAGCCTCAGCCTAGTCACTTTGGCTTCTAGTGAAGATTAAGTCTTGATTTGCTCTTGGACCCATTTATTGGTCATTTTGGCAATCCATGGTATCCCTAGAACTCACCTCCAGCCATCACATTTCAAATGAGTTGATTTTCTTCTTGTGAGCTCTCTTCACTGTTCAGCTCTCACAACCATTCACAGAAATCAGAAATAGTATAGCATCAGATATTTCTAGACTTCAACTCTAATCATCAACCACCATTGTGATGCTGCCTGGGGCTGATGTGGGTTACAATCCAACAACATCTGGAAAGTCACAAGTTGTCCATTCCTTTGGTATGTATGTAAAAAGTATTGTTTTCAGTGTGCAAAGCATTCAGATATACAAGGGCAAAGTTAACCCATTTGTATATATGCCAGCCATAGCCAGTTTAAAATGAAACAAGCTCCTTTTCTCAATTCTTTCAACTTCAGGAATAATAATAATAATAATAATAATAATAATAATAATAGGAAAGGCTTTTTAAAATATTGCTTTGCATGGTTCTTCTACTTTAATAAGGAGCCAGTGATAGTTTCTTTTGTCTTTTTAATCTTAGCCCCCACTGCCACATTATAAACTTTGTTTGTTTCGGTTTATTGAGTCAGTCACTTGACTAAATATACACAATGATAATTAGTTTAGCTGCCCTGACTTACAGATTGCTTCATTACTCACTCGTTATTACCTAAAGTAATCACGGAAGTACACTAGCTCGGTAATTTCCTATACACAAAAACAAGCAGGCCATGCTATCTGAGCTGCTGTACCTTTGAACTAGTCAGTTAACTCATTAAACAGGAATCAAAACTGTGTGCTTATCTGACTCTAAAGTCAGCATGAAATTGGATTATGTTTTGAGAAAAGGATAAAGAATAAGTGCCATAAAAGGAAGCCTCTGGAGCTATGTGAGGTTATTTCTGTATTTTGAAGCTGGCACTTGCTCAAGGCATACAGTACCTTAGGCACGCCAAGGAACAGCCAAAGTCCCCTGCTCTTACATCAGATCTTGATGAGGGCACAGGTGGGCAAAAGGCAGGTTAGGATCAAATGGTAGATTTCTTCTTCATTGTTGTTGTTATTGTTTTTGAAGATCACAAAGTGTTTCTAATTTTGAGCTGTTTAGCAAAAGCAATAACACAAAGGCTTTTCTTCCTTCTAACATAGGCTGTGAAGAGGGAAGGAAACTTGAGGGGTGGCAACCAGGGGTGGATTTTGACCCTGTAAACAACATCCTGAGCTCAGCATGTGCTCAGAGGCATCCTTGTTTCAGAATTCGAAGAGTATATCCTATCTCTATCCCAAATTCCTATTTTATATTTGACTCCTGTTGGGCAGAGTCAACCTTGGGGTCCAAGAAAAACAAGGAAACTCAATTCTAGAAAGCTGGTCTCTCCATCACTGCTGTACATAGGCAGGCAACCACCACATTAAACACTTACTGACACATCAGAGATTATCATGCGGCTAATGTGATGCCAGAGTAATGACATTGGGATGCAAAACAATGCCAATATCACACAACATCATCCTTTGGCATTCTGCTGTTGTTATTCTGGCATTTCTTTTTATTGATGGGCCGAGCCATGAATAGATTGCCCATTCCGATTTGCTGCCAGCATTGCTGGAGTGTGAAACCTCAGGACATTTAAGTCATGTGATTGCAGCATCAATGGCCGGTCCAGTGTGAACACTAGCAGGTGAGATCCCAACATCCAGGTAAGTGCTACACTTTTTAAAACCTTCCCTGGTTCACTTGGAAGTTTTAAAGTATGTGTATGTGCTTTTTGTCACTTTTAATGTTTTATTTTTTTGATTTACATTTGAATTTCCCATGCAATGAAGTCTCGCAGGATTTCAAAAGAGGAAGTAAATGGGGCTTTGTTCACTTCCTCTTCATTGCCAAGGAAGCCTTCTGCCAGGAGAGAAGATAAGTGCAGTAGGGGATGTTCTTTTGCCAGCAGAAAAATGGATTTTTTTTAATGCTGGCAAAAGAACGTTTTAAGGGGATAGTCTGATAAAGTCCTAAACTCAGCTGTCTGGCTTGTAACTCTTTGTAACAGATCAACATGGGTACCTTCTTTTCACCTTTCTCCATTTACCTTTCCCCCAAGGAGCTGAAGTTAGAATGCATGTCCCCTTTCATTCTCACAACAAAACTGTCAGGTAGGTTAAAGCTAAGAGAGAGAGTGACTGGCCTAAGGTCTCCCTGTGGGCTTCACTAGATACCTCCTGTCCTAGAAGTCATTTCAATGCTCACTTGATGGGAAAGGGAGGTGGGAGGCTGTTAATGAAAGACATAAATCTCATTCTCATGCTCCCCCACTTTTAGCCAAATCATGCCTCCATCACCACCTGGGGTGCATGGCTCAGTAATACAGCCATGCTTTTGCATGCAATAGATTTCAGCTTAAATTCTCCAACATCTTCAGCTAGGTCTGGAAGCAGGGGGAGCTCCTGACAGTCTGTGCAAAAACAGTGCTAATCCAGACGGACTACCAGTGATTTCAATCAGGGCTTGCAATGTTGTTGGACAGCACATCCCACCAGCACTAGTCAACCCAAGTAATGGTGACAGATGGCAGGAGCTGCAGTCCACCCACATCTGGAAAACCATGTATTCCTGGATCCTGTTCTAAGACTAAACAAGGGAGCGTTCCATGTTATCCTAAGGAGTTGCGCCCAAGGTGGCCATCACAAAAAGTAATGAGCCATGCATAGAAACATAGAACCATTAGTGTAGCATGTGGGGAAATAATCATTGTAATGTAAAAGCAATCTTGTGTACCTCATTCACATCCTAAGATAAATCTAGGGTTTTTCCCTGCATGCCTTTGTTTATCCCAAGTTCCCTTTCTCTTATTTCACTGGGCAGTTCCAGCCAACTGGAGTGCTGGGTCATTCAACACATGACCTAATTTAAATTTTATTGCTTTGTGTAAGTTCTCTTTTAAGTTTGAGTCTCCATGAGGCTGGAGCCATCTTAGCCATCTTCATCTAAAACCATGCCATGATGCATCGGAAGCCAGCCCTACTGCTGTAGGCTGAGTGAGTTTTCTTACCTAAATACCTTTAGTTAGGGATCTCTTTTTAAGTTTGTTTTAGTATGTAGATGAGATTGATATACCTTCAGTAAACTTTGATTTGCATTTTAAACTGACTCCTTTGTTTTGTAATGAGTCTAATTTAACTGGGGGATCCCAGACCTCTGAATACACTTTTCTTTTAAATGATAATTGAGCTTAAGTCTGCATTCCTAAGCGCACTTTGCATGAACATGAAGTCAAAAGTAAATGAATGATTTTTAACTCTCTATTTTTAAAGAGATAATTCTTGTTGTTTTTAAAAGGATTAGATCCTGGACAATTTTATTTTTAGACTCATTACCTTCCCACAATTAGAGTTGGAAAAGACCCCAAGGGCCATCTAGTCCAACCCCTTTCTATCCTGCAAGAATACACAATACTAGAATCATAGGGTTGAAAGAGACCCCAAAAGCCATCTAGTCCATCCCAATTCTGTCCTGCAGGAAAACACAATTCTCAAATCCTAGAATTGGAAGAGACCCCAAGGGCCATCTAGTCCAACCCCATTCTGCCCTGCAGGAAGACACAATCCTAGAATCACAGAGATGATGATGATGATGATGATGATGATATTTATTTCTTACCTGCTTCTCCCAAGGCTGGAGGTGGGGTACAATATGAATTAAAGTACAATATATACCATCAAATCATTACATTGACTTTGCACCCCAAATAATTCAGGCACTGCCTGGATTCCTGCTTCCAGCTTGCTGAGAAGGGAAGAGCTCTCTCCAAAGGTTCAGGGGAGCTCTTCCCTCCCTTCCTGAAGCCATGGTCCTTTGGGCATTGGAAAAGATCCAGCACGGGGTCATTTGGCTCGGGGCCAGGAGTGGGTTGGTAATGAGCCATGCATAGAACCACAGAACCATTAGAGTTGGAAGAGACCCCAAGGGGCATCTAGTCCAACCCCTTTCTGCCTTGCTGGAACACACAATCCTTGAATCCTAGAGTTGGAAGAGATCCCAAGGGCCATCTAGAATCCTAGGGTTGTGTATTCCTGCAGGACAGAAAGGAGTTGGACTAGATAGCCCTTGGGATCTCTTCCAACTCTTGGATTCGAGGATTGTGTCTTCCTGTATGGCAGAAAGGGGTTGGACTAGATGACCCTAGGGATCTCTTCCAACTCTAGGATTCGAGGATTGTGTATCCCAGCAGGGCAGAAAGGGGTTGGACTAGATGGCTCTCAGGGTCTCTTCCAACTAGGATTCAAGGACTGTGAATCCTAGCAGGGCAGAAAGGGGTTGGACTATATGGCTCTCGGGGTCTCTTCCAACTAGGATTCGAGGATTGTGTATTCCAGCAGGGCAGAAAGGGGTTGGACTAGATGGCTCTCGGGGTCTCTTCCAACTCTAGGATTGGAGGATTCCGTATTCCAGCAGGGCAGAAAGGGGGTTGGACTAGATGGTCCTTGGGGTCTCTTCCAACTCTGGGGTTTCCAGGATTGTGTATTCTAGCAGGGCAGAAAGGGGGTTGGACTAGATGGCCCTCGGGGGTCTCATTACCACCCCAGTAGGTCTACCGGCCCTCCCCCTCACCTTGGTGCCCAGCAAGATGCGGATGCCCAGGCGGCTCTTGTGCCGCTCCAGGAGGCTGAGGAGGTATTCTTGGAAGACGCCGACCTTGGTGAAGAAGTACTCGCGGTCCCAGCATCCTTCCATGTTGTCGAAGTCCACCCCCAGGCCGAGCAGGAAGCGGAGGCTGCGGGGGTCGAGGGCGATCTGCTGGGGGCGGGCGAGGAGGGCGGCGCGGGGCCGCTCGTCCAGCAGGGTCAGGTTCAGCACCTTCCCCGAGCGGACAGCGACCCAGGCGGCCGTCAGCCCCACCGGCCCGGCGCCCACCACCAGCACCGAGACCTTGGCCCGCCAGTGCCGCCGGAGCCCGTCCACGCTCAGCTTCAGCACCACGAAGAGCGCCAGGGCCAGCAGGGTGCTCAGCGCGGCCTCCGCCGCCAGCCGCGGCGGGGACGGAGCTGCCAAGGGCTCCTCCGGGCCAGGGCTCGCCGCCTCCCCCATGGAAGAGGAGGCAGAGCCTGGAGGGCAAAGCTGGCGCTGGACTTCGGACTGCCTGCCTGCCCGTCAAGGAGGGAAAGGGAACCGGCAGGCTCCAGCCATGCCCTGCCTCCTTCCCTCCCACCAGTCTTTCCTGATTGGAAAACACACACACACACACCAACAACCAAGCACCAGGGCCAATGCAAAACTTAGCTAACACACATTGGAAACTGCTTAATGCCCTGTAGATGTGTACATTGCAATTGCTTAAAACAGTTTGTAAGCTGCTCTGATAGCCTTGTGGCTGAAGAGAGGGGTTTAAATACCTAATTTTAAAAAATAAAATAAAATTGTGGCGTCCCCCGTAGTAACCCTCCTCCTGCATAAACATCATTAGTAATAATCTGAATATCCTGTACTGGGAATAGCTTAGGTTGAGTTAGGTTACATTGACATGAGATAAACATATGCCCCCCCACACCAAAATATAGCATTGCAGGGGGGCACAAAATTCCTTAAACTGGTCCTACACACACACACACACACACCAACAACCAAGCACCAGGGCCAATACAAAACTTAGCTAACACACATTGGAAATTAGCTAACACACATTGGAAACTGCTTAATGCCCCGTAGATGTGTAGATTGCTATTGCTTAAAACAGTTTGTATTTAATTAATTTAATTTAAATTTTAATTAGGTATTTATACCCCGCTCTTCAGCCACAAAGGCTATCAAAGCGGCTTACAAATTGTTTTAAGCAACAGCAATTTACACATCTACAGAGCATTAAGCAGTTTCCAATGTGTGTTAGCTAATTGCCCCCACAAGCTGGGTACTCATTTTACCAACCTACAAAAGGATGGAAGGCTGAGTGACCCTTGTAAGTTTGTAAGCCGCTCTGATAGCGTTGTGGCTGAAGAGTGGGGTATAAATACCTAATTTTAAAAAATAAAATAAAATTGTGAGGTCCCCCATAGTAACCCTCCTCCTGCAAAAACATTATTAGTAATCATCTGAATATCCTGTACTGTGAATAGCTTAGGTTGAGTTAGGTTACATTGACCTGAGAGAAACATATGGGCCCCCCATAATATAGCATTGCGAGGGGGAGCAAAATTTCTTAAACTGGTCCTGCACACATACACACACACAGAGCAACAACCAAGCTCCAGGGCCAATGTAAAATTTAGCTAACACACATTGGAAATTAGCGAACACACATTGGAAAGTGCTTAATGCCCTGTAGATGTGTAAATTGCTATTGCTTAAATGTAGTATGTTGGGAATAATCATTGTAATGTAAAAACAATCTTGTGTACCTCATTCACATCCTAAGATAAGTCTAGGTTTTTTTTTCCCTGCATGCTTTTGTTCTCCCAAGTTCCCTTTCTCTTATTTCACTGGGCACTTCCAGCCAACTGGAGTGCTGGGTCATTCCACACATGACCTAATTTAAATTTTATTGCTCTGTGTAAGTTCTCTTTTAAGTTAGAGTCTCCATGAGGCTGTAGCCATCTTAAGCCATCTTAAGCCATATTCTATTTGTTTAGCCATCTTTCCTGCAACCATGCCATGATGTTCACCATGCAGCCTCTTACCGCTATAGGCTGGTTGAGTTTTTCTACCCTAAATACCATTAGTTAGTTAGGAACCTCTTTTTAAAGTTTGTTTTAGTATGTAGATTGAGATTGATATACCTTCAGTAAACTTTTGATTTGCATTTTAAACTGACTCCTTTGTTTTTGTAATGAGTCTAATTTAAGTGGGTGATCTCAGACCTCTGAACATACTTTTTAAAATGTTAATTGAGCTTTGTCAGTCTGCATTCCTAAGTTGCACTCTGCATGACTTTAAAAGTAAATGATTTTTAACTCTCTTTTAAAAAGAAGATAATTCTTGTTGCTTTTTAAAAGGACTAGATCCTGGAATTTTTAATACAATTTTATTTTTTAGACTTATTACTCCTACATTAAAACAGTTTGTAAGCCGCTCTGATAGCCTTGTGGCTGAATACCCTAATTAAAAATAAATTAAAATTGTGGGATCCCCTGTAGTAACCCTCCTCCTGCAAAAACATTCTCTCTCTCTCTCTCTCTCTCTCTCTCTCTCTCTCTCTCTCTCTGGCTTTTCTTCACAAACAAAGATTCAGGAAGGACTCATCCCACAGTTTCTGCAAGCGCATTGATTACTAAAAAGGCCAATCCGAGATAAACAAGTCCGGTTGCAGAAAGCACAGCAGAAGTTCTCCTTCGGTGATGTTTCCAAAGGACAAATCCAAAAATCCAAGGATCTGAATATCCTGTACTGTGAATAACTTAGGTTCAGTTAGGTTACATTGACATGAGATAAATATATGCCACCCCAAAAAATATAGCATTGCAGGGGCCCCCAAAATTTCTTAAACTGGTCCTGCACACACAGACACACACACACACACATCAACAACCAAGCACCAAGGCCAATGCAAAACTTAGCTAACACACATTGGAAATTAGCTAACACAGATTGGAAACTGCTTAATGCCCTGTAGATGTGTACATAGCTATTGCTTAAAACAGTTTGTAAGCTGCTTTGATAGCCTTGTGGCTGAAGAGCGGGCTATAAATACCTAATTTTAAAAAATAAAATAGAATTGTGGGATACCTGTAGTAATCCTCCTCCTGCATAAACATTATTAGTAATAATCTGAATATCCTGTACTGGGAATAGCTTAGGTTCAGTTAGGTTACATTGAACTGAGATAAACATATGGGCCCCCCATAATAAAGCATTGCAGGGGGGGGCAAAATTCCTCAAACTGGTCCTGTGCACGCGCACACGCGCGCACACTCACACACACACCAACAACCAAAACCAGGCAGGGCCAATCTTGGGCTGGGTTGGCAAGCTGGCTCCAAGCTTTTCCAAAGCAGGGCTTTACATTCAAACCCCAACCAAACTTGCAGGAAGATTTACAGGACCGGTTTAAGGAATTTTGGAGCCCCCTGCAATGCTTTATTTTGGGGGGGCCATATGTTTATCTCAGGTCACTGTAACCTAACTCAACCTAAACTATTCACAGTACAGGATATTCAGATTATTACTAATAATGTTTTTTGCAGAAGGACAGTTACTATGGGGCCCCCCACAATGATGGAGCCCCTGCAGATGCTGATGCTGTGGGTGCCTTAAACCGGCCCTGAGGAAGAAGCAAGAGAATAAGTTTTTAAAAAAGGATTATGGAAAAATTGGAATTTTGATGAAATATGGAAGAAGCCATGTATAGAATATGTTTTTTAAAAAAAGAAAGAAAAAGGAGGTATACACCTCCAAGAGAATTACTGCAATTTTGGGAAATGGAATAAATAATTGGTATAGACAGTCCTGGGAGTGGGGAGCACTTGTAGGGGGGTAGAGAGAAATCAAATTAATGTGAATAATTAAGATGAAAATTATGTATCTATTTTATAGGAGAAGTATCATTTAATGTAAAAGAAAGATTTTAATATCTTTGATGTATGTTTTTAAGATTATAATAAAAGAATTAAAAAATGAAGAAGCAAGAGAATAGTCTTCCCAGGGCCGATTTAAGGGCCCTGCAGCACCTGCAGACGCAGGGGGCCCTATCGTTGTGGAGCCCCCCGTCATAACCCTCCTCCTTAGTAATAATCTGAACATCTTGTACTGTGAATAGGTTAGGTTAGATTAGGTTATTTATGTTGACTTGAGATAAATATACAGGCTCCCCCCAAATAAAGTGTTTCAGCACCCCCTCCAAATTCCTTAAACTGGCCCTGGGTCTTCCCTCCCCCTCCAGTGCCTCTGAGGGAAGGTTTAATGCAGCCTTTCTCAATCTTTTTATCCTGGAGGAACCCTTCCTGAAAATAATTTTCAGGTCTCAGGGAACCCCTGCACAAACATTATTGTATATACTGCTATTGCTTCTCCCCCATGGTCTCAATCTCTTGAGGTATCCCTAGCAACCTCTTGGGGAACCTTAGGTTCCAGGGAAACCTGGTTGACAAAACACTGGTTTAATGGGTAGTGTAATTTGTGTTGTTGTTGTTGTTGTTGTTGTTGTTGTTAGGGTTTTAAATCTTGAGTTAAGTCTTGGGGGCCCATGGCAACAAAAGATATTTAAAGGGGGTCCCTGCTAAAGAAAAGGTTAAGAGCCAGTGCTCTAGCCAATGCTACTGTAGCAGCGGGAGCCTTCCTACAAGAGAGAAGATAAACAAGGACTGCCTCCAGAATCCCTTACTGAGAATGCGTGAAAGGAAAAACAGAGAAAAGGGAGAGCAGATAATCTGTCCCACCAGCTCTTCACAGCGTGCTTAAAAAAACACACCCATAGATCTGGCCTCCAAAGTGGAAAACATAAGAAAACCACAGACTAGTGGGAATAAAGAAAAAGTACCGTAATCCCTGAATGCATTTGGGAAGACATTGTCAAGTAGTCTCTAGAACAGTGGTTCTGAACCTGTGGTCTGCGGACCCCCAGGGGACCGTGATGTCCTCACAGCGGATCCATGAAGGACTGAAGGCTGCTCAGCCCACGTAACAGGATCCAAGGCTGTCTGTCTGTCTTGGCCTGCACAGTGCCATTCAATCCTCTCCAACCACAAACTTGAGAGAAGAAGCAGGATAAAAGTCTTCCCTCTCCCTTCAGTGCCTCTGAGGGAAGGTTTAATGGATGGTGTAATTGTATTATTATTTTTGTTCGGCATTATTATTGTTATCATTATTATCATCACCGTTGTTGTTGTTTTGAAGCTTGAGTTAAGTCTTGGAGGTCTGCGGCAACAAAAAATATTCAAAGGGGGTCCCTGGTAAAGAAAAGGTTAAGAGCCACTGCTCTAGAAGGCTCAAATGTTTTGTTTACACATGCAAGGCTTCCCTGACCTGGTGGTTTCATTCCACATGTGCACATTGTTCGTTTTGAATAAACAGTTTGCTGAAACATATTCAACTGCTCTTTTTTTCTTTTCTTTTTTGGTGGTGCTGGAACCTATCCCTATTCTTTCTATGTTACTTCTGCCTCTGGTATCAAATGTTCTATTAAAGAAAGTACGCCCAGAAACACATTTACTTCATTAACTGAGGTATACCTGTAGTGAAGTGATGCACTTTCTGAAAAGGGAAAGACCTCACAAGACCATGAAGTCCAGTCGAAAATTTCCTACCATTGCATACTTATTGTTGCATCCAGACTTAGAGCAGAGCTGTTGGAATCAATACAATTTTAGTTACCGTAGTCATCACTACTCCAGTTAGGTAGCCATTACTATTCTTATCCTGCTCTTAATGGCTTTGGTTCTACACTGGGAGAAAGGAGGGGTATAAAATAATTAACCAATTAATTAAGCAAGCAAGACTAAACTTGGAACCAACCCCATTTTTTATACAAGTGCTTATAAAAGCTTCAGTTTGCAAGCACAAAGAGTCTAAGAGGCATTTTTGCCTTCTGATATGGAACGGTATACCTCTTCTAAGATGATACCTACTATTATATAGTACATGTGTGCATATTTATACCTTGCTTTATTTTTTATTTAATATTTTTATCAAATTTATTTAGGTATGTATTCTATCCCTCCATTTAAAGTTTTTGAGCAACATGGTTCACAGTGAAAGCAGTAAGCTTGATATTATGTTTACCTGTATTATTACCAGATTCAATGAATACATCAATTGATAAAACAACTACAATAAAAAGATTGCAATCCTATTCCTATTTACCTGGGAGTAAAACCCATTAGAATTAGTGGGACTTACTTCTGAGTAGACATGTATTGCATTGCACTGTAAACTGTCTTTAACATGTTGATAGCATGCGTTTATTCCCTATTATGTGTGCACAGGACTTGCAGTTTTAAATTCTCCGGTTTACATAGCCATGCACTGAAACACCATGCCACACAAGATCACTACTGGAACACTGAGACATTCACTTGTGCTTTTAAAAAATAACTTTATTAAAATGTGTAAAGTCTGCAGAGTGAAAAAGGTTTACAATTTTTTTTATGTAAAGCATAGTGGGTGAGGTGCCCTCTCCCCATCACTATCTATATGGTGATAGCAGGCAGACTATTATATTATTGAATAACATACAGTTACAAAATCCAATTCCAGTAATCAAGACAGCTTCAACCACTACAAATCATTTCCTAGTTTTCATATGGGCAGTGCAGTAAAGGGGTTGCTTCGAGTATAGTTAAGGTGTCTTGACTATAGTCAAACTTTATTAATTGAACTTTAGAGTTTGGATGAGAAATTTAGTAATGATTGATAACAAGTGCCTCAATGGTGCTTGTTTGCTTCCTGATGTCTGAGGAACCCTGCAATTTAGAGTCCTGATGTGTAGGAAAGCATTAAATCAGACACATGCACCCCTCACAATTCCCTCTGTCTCGCAGTCCAGGATAACTCCTGGGATTTGACTGCCCTTTAATTAACTCTAGTTATTCTGGGATACCAACTGGGATCAAATAATGGATCTATAACAAACACCACAATATGTTGCATGCTAGCTGCTTCATCACCAATGTAAGTGAGGAATTATTTGTAATTAAAGGGGAATAAATTAATAAAACAAATGCCTACTTTAAATGAAAAGGTGCATAATAATATGCAGAAGGAGAAATGTGCAATTTAAGTCATCAGGAAGGATTAGCTATAGGTATGCACTTGAACTTGGGATTCCACCATGACTGATGAAAATTTTGACTATTTCATAAAAAAGCAGTTATTTAGATGGGGTTTTTGGAAGTCTTCAAGAAGAAACTGGACAGGGTAGCTCTGTATTTCCTGCATCAAGCCAGGTGTTGGACTAGATGCATAAAAGGACCCCTTCAATGCCATGATTCTGTTAAAAGCCATGGATGGGCATTAAGAATTATACTTTCATGCCAGAAAGAGTCATGTTCAATGCCTGAAGCATGTCTGTCTCAGAAAGATGCTTCCCAGTTTCTGCTGCTTTTTAGAAACTTAGTCCAAAACCAGATAACAGTTTCAATCCTTTACTTAGGAGTAGGGATGCCCTGCTGAAATCGGCATCCAAGAAAGAATAATATGATTGGGTTGCATAGCATTCAGCCAGTATAGAAGACATCTAAAACCTCCCTATCATCCTTGGTTATTGACAGATTTACCTATACTGTACTTGCAGTGGATAGGACCATGGGAAGAATAATTAAGAGTTTCGGATCTCTTGTATAGTGGGTGTTTTTCAGTGAGTGGATTGTGTATCTTGGCCAAGGTGAGATTGAACTGAATTTGGGAGAGATAAACAGGAGGCAGACCCCAAACGGTAGTCCAGTCAAGCAAGATGGGAATAGATAAAGGGAACAGTGGAACTGGAGGGACCAAGGAATTGTGGGCATCCTTGTGGAATTAGAAAGTATCAAAGGAACAGAGGAAAGGCCAGTTGCAGGGAGCTGAACTTGTGAGTTTTCAATTACATGAAATCTGCTAACGATGAAAGCAAGTTCTCGGGCAGGCCTGGTATAAACTGTGATCCACAACAGCCATAGGCTGCTTATTTGGCTCTTGAGAAATCTTTCAGTTTTGCTGTCTGCCTAGGATTGCCCAAAAAGAGAAGGGGCAGGGTCACTCATCTACCAGGCTGCAATCAATTTTAGCTCGGCTACATTTGGCTTGTATGTAAGGATTTGACAGGGACATGGAAGGGCAGTGACTAATCAGAAAGCAGCTGGTTGAAGCAAAATGTATAAACATGGTTTATACATTTGCTTTCAGAATGGTGAAGGCCTATAGTTTTCCAGAGATACAGTATTTCTAAAACTCTATATCCAGTCTACCTGTCAATGGTTATTACTCTGGCATCCTCAGCTCCTAGTCACCTGGTTTTCATGGGAATGTCTGGGAAGTAGGAACTCTCTGCCCAGAGTTTAAGAGATTTGTTGTGAAGGCTGCTGATAGCAAAATGGCACCCCAGCATATGCTCGAGATCCTCCATGGGGAGACAAAGCATAAAGTTTTGCCCAGGCAGAACTACGCTCCATCTCTCCTTTCACCTCCCAAAGGAATCACCTGTCTCTTGCAGGGCTTCCCAACACAGCCATTTAGTGGCTGGTAGAGAGCAGGAGTTGTGGAGGAGCATCCAGCTATGTCACTATAGCCAGATGCACAATAACAAATGCATCCTCCAAGACATATCAGGGATGCTTTAGAGGTCTTGGAGGATAACACCTTTGTCATGCATGCAACCATATGGACAGAGCTAGATATCATCACCACCCACCCTCCCATATTTGTGGCAGGGGGGGCACACAGATGGAGAAGAGTGAGTCCAGAAAGCATAGTGTTCCTTGCACAAGGGAGGTGTTGGACTCCTCCCTCTTCAATGACCAAAAAAAGACATATGCCAGTGTTACACTGGTGTACATCACTAACAGAATGCCAGCCAATGTGTCTTCTCAGAGTTAGGTCAGAAGCAGCCTACAAGCAGTAGATGAGCTTATGGGATAAGGAATTCACACACATATCGTTTGACAGTACGGCAGACTTCATCTACCCATTTTCCTTGAGCTGAGTGGGAAAACAAGACACAATTTTCCCGTTTCCCTCCATTGGGTTGTGACCGGTCCCAGTTGAAGTAGTTGAGCACCATTCCATTAACGTCAACAAATTTCCCCTCATTGACCATGTCTGTGACACCCAGCCAAAAATCTCCCATGCCTGGCAAACTTTTCTTGGTGTATTCTCGGAGAGCATTGGTTTCATCAGCATCTCTAGGGATGGCAAGAGTCCCTCCCTTGGCTATGCAGTCTTCATTTGCTTCATGAAAATGCTTGGCACCATCAGATGCCAAGTAGCATTTCTTATGGACCTTTGTTCCACGGAGACAGACTGTGAATGGAAGAAGATGGACACAATTATTAAATGTTGCTTCAGTTCTTGCCATCACCCCCAAATTCCCCTGGATGTGGCATTGCCTGTGGCGAGGTTCAAGATAAAGGAGACTGTGTTTGATATTGTATGTTCATAGACTGAAGCTTAGTCTCCAGCCAAGGGCTTGTCTAGACAGTGAAAATACTCCTCATAAAATTCAAGGAGAATACTTTTTGTCCCAATAAGATCCCACATCATTTTGCCATATTGTGAAGGAGGGGGGGGGCAAAAATTCCAAATACTATGCAGGAAAAGCCTTTGTGGCCTTTCCAGAAGTAAAAAAAAAAAAAAAAAGCTCCAAAAGGAAATGCACATTCCTGCTCATTGGGACAATTGATTTGCTTTGCTGCACTTTCCCGATAAGAGCAGAAGTGGAAAGCTGATTGGTTGGATGTGCACAGGGGGTGTAACTTGCTGGCAAGGCAGTGCCTAAGACCACCATGTTGGATTTTTGCTGTAGCGATCATGCGCTGAAGTAATGAAATAGCCTTCTTTTTGTCTTGTTTATTTAAGTGGAAGATTGCACTTCCACACTGTGGATTTGGTTTTTTGTTATGTAAATTCTGTTCGGCGGCAGCAACTGGTGAGAATAAAAATGTGAGTAATTCACTCGTGCCCACCATCTTGATTCCCAGGCATGCCCATTTGAAAATCAAGCGCATATGGTTTCACATGCCTGCGATTTTGAAAAAAAGTGGAAACAAATGAAAGCTGCTGTGAATTGGCATTACTGTGTAACAATCTTATTGCCTTGTATAGACAGGCCCCAAGTGAAGAGCCTGGTAGACCAAAAAAGGAGGAAGGAAGGGGGAAGGAAAATAAATAAATGTGGTAGCACCTTTAAGACTAATTGGTTTTTACATTTGCATGAGCTTTCATGAATATAAACTCATTTCTTTGGATACAGTATTGAGTACTGCATTACTTTATTCCTCAGGCATAAAGCATATTTTTTTCCTCTGTGGGAGTGGGACAGAATGTAATAGGATCCAGAAAGAGGCAAATCATGACCGTTGTCCTAAATTTTCAATGGGCTGCATAAACTTGAAGCCAGGATTTGATTTACTGCTGATATTTATAAACTGAATTGGAAGCTAAAGGGGAAAGTAGAAATGTTTTAAACATGAAATTAAACAAGTAATTCACATGTATGTGCCACTGACAGGAATGAATTGCAGGTGAGCCCATGCATCATGTATTAATATACTTTAGGAACCCAGGGAGTAGTCTCAGTTTTCATTCGTTTTCAGTCTAACCTAATATAGTCTACTCTGGTTGCCTGGCTTGAACCTTCTGCCTGTAAAGCATTTGCTTTACCCAGAACTTGGAAGACTTACTTTTCAGACTACAACTGCCAGACTCTCCCAGAGGATTATGGGAGTTGTAGTCCATAAATTATTTCCCCCCAAGTTTTGGTTCTACTACTGAGCTGTGGCCCCTCGTACGCTAAGTTTGATTTTTCTTCCAGCTTAGACATTCCATTTGGTCAGTGATTCTTTCAGCTGTTTGGGTTTGGGAGGTTCAGGAGAAGGGGTGGAGGAGGTGGGAAGCTAAAAATGACCCAAGGAATGTTATTTGTACTATTTCTGTTTGAAAAACAGCCCCTTCTGCCTTGCCACACTGGTTTCACGGCAGACGGCAAGGAAAAATGGATGTTTGGATTGACATCAGAGTGGGTTGATCAGGAAATAGGTGTACACTTGGCTTTGGACCACAGACTGGGATCTGAAGGCCTTTTCATTACTTTGTACTACAAAATGCCAAAGTAAAGCTAGGTGTGCATGAGGTCAGTCCAGTGCTAAGCAAACACATATAGCACAAGGTATCCTAAAGTGCTGCTCCAAATGTGCTCCAAACAACCCTGGGGAGGTTAGTTTTGGGCTATGACTCCCAGAATTCCCCAGCCATGTAATCCAGAAAGTAATATTCCCAGGCTCTGCAAAAATTAGACTGCTTCCAAAGCAAAATAAATAAGTAAATAAATAAATAAATAATGCAGTAATGTTTGCCATCTATTCCCTGCCTGATGTTAAAACTCTAATTTAAAGCAACCTAAATATGAATATATATTAAACTATAGGCACTAAAGACAAATGGCATGAACCACCTACATACCAAGTCCTAGTGATTTTAATGAGAGAATCTGAACTCAGGATGTGCTTAACATTCCCATTGAAGAGGATGTTTTTAATTACTTTCCCAATGAATGCTTGGCGGTGGGCTTGGGCATAACCTTTGGAAACTGAAGCAGTTTCGTCTGGCAGCAGTGGGTGGGAGGCAGCAATAAGGTGTTGGTTGTGTGCCATATGGTCTCTCTCTCCTTCTCTCTCTATCTGTCATCCATCTATATATTTAATCTCTCTCCTTTCTCCTAGCGCAGGGCCCAAGGTGGCTTACAATTACATTCCATGACCAACTAGCCTGCTACCTTTCTGCCATCCTGTTTTCAGGCCTGAAGAATGATTTAGCTGCCAATCCAGTCAGCTTTTGTGCATAAAATGCAAATGGGGCATTATCAGGTAGCAAGACTTCTTGAACCATCCGTGGTCAGCAGTGGTGATCCAAAACCCCAGTACTGTCCACAACAAAAGAGTGCCTCTCTCTATATATATACTTGCCCAAGGACTGAGGTCTATTGGTGAGCTCTGTGTCTCACCAATGTGAGCAATATCCCACATGAGGATGTGGGAGAACACTTTTTCTGCTGTGACTAGCCTCCTTTCAGAGATTTGCTTGGCACTAACACATGTATCATTCAAGCACCAAGTAGAGACATGTCTTTTTACTGAAGTCTTTGAGGCCTAACTGAACTTACCCAAGTGCATGTTTTAAACTGTTTTATACCTTTTAATTGGTTTTAAAATGTTTTTATTTTAACTTGTTAAATGATTTAGTATACTTTTAGTCTGTTTCAGTTGTGCACAAGTTCTTGGATGCAGGGCAATATATATTTATAGTAATAGGATGAAAATAAAATAAACCAACAGCCTCTGCCCTGTCTTTGGGAAGAGAAGTCAGAAGCATGTGAACTTCTGTCTGTGCTCACCAACAATACACAGAGCACCACTATTGATCAGCACCCAAGAAGCCCCTGCTGACCTGGTTTATTTCTGGAACAAGAAAGTGCATAGAGATTGCTGATTTGCCCTGACAAGCCCCTCCTCTGCATTCTTTCTAGCTGTGAAGTTGACAAGGAGATAGGGATCAGTGAAAAGCAGCTGGCATGATGAAGCTAGGACCAGGTTCAAGACTGGGAAGAAAACTTCACACTCATCTATCCCTGTTCTAACCCTCCTTCCAGCAACTATTGGTGATCACAGGACCAAGTCATTCAAACAATTCTGAACTGCAAAACATATTGATCCTGAAAAAGACCAGCAGCCACCAACCATACAGAAACAGAACTTGAAGATGTTACTTTTTTGGATTACAGTTCCCAGAATTGCTCAGTCAGTAGGGTCATTATGGGAATCCTTTTTTGTTATTTGCAATCATGTCAACTTCACCTTGTGGTGATCCTATGAACTAGAGACTTCTAAGGTCCCTGGTCATCAACTGCTCTGATCAGGTTTGGCAATCCAAGGGCCACGGTTTTCTTGATTAAATCACCCCTCTTGTAATATGGTCTTCCTCTTTTCCTACTGCTTTCAACTTTACTAAGCATTATTGTCTTACCTAATAAGTCATGTCATCTCATGGTGTGCTCAAAATATGACTGTCTCAGTTTAGTCATCTTCACTAAAGTGAGAGTTCAGGTGTGATTTGTTCCGAGACCCATTCATTTGTCTTTTTAGCAATCTGTGGTATCCATAAAACTCAGCACTATCATGTGATAACATTGCCCCAATGAATCCACCATTAAAATAATATATTCGGATCTTCTTGTTCTCTTTTTCAATCAGTCCTTTCAGCCACTACTACATTGGACAAGAGAAAAATGCCATCCTTGTCTTGTAGGAGAAGATTATTAAAAACCAAGTCTTACCTGTCTGTAGTGCTTGCATTTCTTTCAGGGAGTTTACCTCTTGCCAAAGCTTGTCAATTTGACTCTTTAGGTCACCATTTTTTTCTTAAATAAGTAAATGTTGATATATATTAGTATAGCTATGGGCATTAGACATATTTGCATTAAGCTGTGCAAGTGTACTTCGGATATCCCATTTAACATTTGGACTAAATGCCAGAGTAGGTTCCAACCCCACAGATCTGGAAGCCACAGAACCCCAATGCATGACATTCTGCAGTATTAGATAAATACTGTAACCATACTACATTGGTGTTAACATTTGTTTTGAGCACTATCTGGTTATTTTGTGATTGCTGACAGATCAGAATATTACTCTGTTCTTATAAATACAGAAGAAAGAAAACCCCTCATGCACAAACATGGATTGAGCCACCAATGACATGGGTGGATCCTATGTCAATGGGGTGGTAAATTGACATTTTTCATTCACACTTGAAAGGAGCTCTCCAAAGTGCTGAACCATCTCCAAAAAACAGATAGAGTGCCTTTGATAACTCCTTTAAAGTTCAGATTAAAACCCAGAATGGATCTACTGACATAAAAGCCAGCAGTTGCCACTGGAATGAATATAGGATAGAATGAATTGTGCAGTTTTCACATAAACCTGGGAAGCACATCTACAACTGTGTCCAGTGATCAAATCAACCAAATCACTTATCCATTTTAAAAATCACCCTATAGTGTTATCATTTTACCAGTACAAAAATACCTGGATCAGGAGCTCTGAAGTGATAGCCTCAGTGGCTGCAGTCCAGGGAAAGTTTTCATGCTTTCCTTTTAAAGGAATAAACATTGAGCTAGAACTAGTTTCTTACTGAGTTTTAATGGGAGTCAAGTCCAGTTATTGTTGCCTTGGTGAGGATAAATATGCATGCTTATGGAGTTCTCTTCCATGGAGCCTTGTGGTAGTCCCTCCACTTAGGTGCATGTATTATCTACCCTGACAGAACCCATCTTGGAATATCACACAATTAGCAATATTTAATAATTTGGTTTGATATGGCTTTTCACATTGTTGGCAGGTAAGCCAGGGACTGCCTGATAACAAGGCTGGAGTCGTATGCAACTTAGGGAGGGCTCTTTGGAAATTCTTCAAAGAGGTCATATTTAGGTCAGAGTTTTTCCTGAAGAACACCTGGAGATGAGTCATTCTCTAATCCACTCAAAGATAGTAGAGTCCTCAATGATTGCAAAACAGGTTTTTCCTCCTTTCCTCCCCCCAACAATAGAAGTTTCCTACTCCTATTCATTTCCAAATATACCACCCATTAATGATCATTAACTCTTCTGGAGAACACTTTGTTTAGTCCTGGGAAACTCTGAGAGACATTGTATTCCATTCTAAATCTCATCCCTTTAGGGGAATTATCACATATAAAAATCACCCTAAAATACCACCAAAGTGTGCACAGACCCTCTTCTTTCCAACTCCACCATCAGTTTGTATTACTAATCTGTTTTCCAGACCTCCTCTCTGCTGGTTTACTTAATGATCTCAACCATCCAGGACTGGTATAGTATAACCCACAATCCCCTTACTGTATTCCTCTATCCAAATACTTCCTACTTTCTTTGATGGCCTAGTGTGATTGCTTGAAGACTGAGTGTTAGCGTGAATGTTATTAAGACTAAATTCCAATAAAGAACATTTAATTGTACATTCTGGCTTGAAGTATCCTCAGTGATTACTGGTATACAAAGGTCAAAAGATCTTGCTGGTACCTGGCCTCTTACTACCATTTTGAGCTAATTAAATATTCCCCATGTTAAAATTCAGAAACAACCGGGATCTTTGCAAACCCCCACACAATTTGGGTAACACATGAATGGAGGAACTTGTCTTACTCAGCCTGGTACCTTCTTGATGTGTTGCAGTATAACCCCCATCACCTTGACCCAGCATGGCCAATTGCCCTTGTTGGCTGGAGAAAATGGAAATGGCAATCCAACACATCAAGAAAGTACCAGGTTGGGAAAGGCTGTTCCAAAAGTATGGTACACAATGCTGAAGATACCTTACAGTGATGGCATTCTTTTCAATGCTGCAATGTGCACCCTGCACAATTTTGTTGAACATAAATACAGTGAAGAGAAATAAACAGACCCTATTCAAGAACACACCAATATTTCATGGAGTTTTAAGTATGAGCCAAAAAGCACTGCCTCAAACTTAGAGGCTGTTTCTGTCTTGAACAGTTTCTAATTATGATAGCCAGCATGGTGTAATGGTTTGAGTATTGTACTAGGGCCCTGTCTAAATGGTCAAAATAATCCTCATGGAATTTACTGGGAATATGATATATCTTAATGGGAACCTGCCTTGATGTGTCGTATTCAGAAGGGGGTCAGCAAAAAAAAAACTCCAAAACCTACACCCAGGGAGCCTTTGTGGCTTTTCCCAGAGTTTTCAAAAAGCTCCGTGGGGAATGCACATTCCTGCTCATTGGGGAAAGCAATTTGATTTGGACTGCTCTTCCATACAAGAGGAAGCAGAAACCTGATTGGCTGGATAAGCACAGGGGGTGGAGCTTGCTAACAGGGCAAGCATCTGCTGCCACCATGTTGGATTTTCACCTTAGTGAGCAATTGCTAAGGCAATAAAACAGCAATTTGTATTCTCTTTCTCTCTCTCTCTTTTTGTAAATGTGAAATATCACTTGTAAATGTGAAGTATCACTTGCACCATGGAAAAAGGTTTGTTTGTTTGTTTTAAAAAAATCAGTGGTGGCATGTTTAAAAATGCGAGTAATTCACTGGGAGCTGCCACCTTGGCTAGAGGGCATACCAAGTTTATGGGTGTGTGTGTAAAACTATTAAGACAATTTGCAGCTGCTACAGATGCTATTACTGCAGAGTAATCCATTTTTTTCAGGCTCGATGAGACCTGGGATTCTGGGAGATCAGGGCTTGGCTTGGCTTGGCTTGAAAAGAATGGCTCAGTTTTCAGTAAGGACTAACTGCCCTGAATCTGGTCTTGAGTCAAAATGAGGTTTGCACCATGTCACATAGTGTAGTGGTTTGAGTGTTCTACTAGGACCCTGGGGGACCAGGATTCAAATCCCTTCTCAACCATGGAAACCTATTGGATAATCTTGGACAAGTCACTATCTCTTAGCCTCTGGGAAGGCAATTGCAAACCTTCTCTGAATAAATTATGCCAAGAGAAGTCCTATGATATGAGCACCATAATTCGTAGTCTACTTGAAGGGGCATAACAACAATAATTACTAAACTGAAAGACTGTGTGGAGTAGTAGTTAGGCCTGGACTGCTGAAGCCTAGCTTAAATCCCTATTGAGATTTTGTGGCTTAGTTTGTGAACTTGGTGCATTTATATTCCTTCAGCTTAACCTACCTTATAGGGTTGTTGTGAGAACATAATATGGAGCATGCTGCTAAGGCCTTTAATAAAAGACATGATGTAATAGACAATAGGCTGCTGCTTGATATGCCCACAATGAGTTATTCTAGACTTCAGTCCTCATCGAAGCTCTAATCCTCTCCTCATATACTTTGGGGTCAGTCCAATTGATTACTCCATTTGGGTAAGTTCCACTTAATTTGGGAAAACCAGTAGCTTAATTCTTAGCAGTCAGGCAATGAATTGGGAAGTCTATGCTGTAGAAGTAAATTCATTTCTCCAAGTAAACATGTTCTGGGTGAGTACCTGATGCCACAGTACTCCAATTGGTTGCAAAGCTTGATTCAGGTTTCTGCTATACCTCACTCCCCATTTATTCTGACAAATGTACAACTTTTCCAGTGCTGATTATTAAAAGTTGCAAATCTACACATGGTAGACTTTTGTTGAACTCAGAGTACATACTGCTTTCATTCCCCCCACCCCTACCCTGCTCTGGACTACCAGGGGCCAGTTCTTACCAGCTCTACATATTTAGATCTGTCCACCCCATGCCACGTCATTAACATCTGCAGCAACCATATGCCATCTACCTCTCCCACATAAATTTATGACTTCAGGGTGGTCGAGTATGGCCCTCCAGATGTGTTAGGTTGACAACCGTTAAAAAACACCTGGAGGGCAAATTTGTCTACCCTTGAAACTACCTGGAATGTTATTGGGGGGTTATTAGATCAAATCAATACAGATCACAAAGATGACATGAGAATAAGAACCCTACCATAACTGCTTTTTCTGAAATGTGTTGATTTTTGTAGCAAATTATCTCAGAACAGATTCTAAAAGTGCATGAATACACAGCCACACTGCTGAAGCTAAGTAGACCTAGAGTTTGATAAATGTCCAGAAACTTTACCAATTTGTGTTCCATGATAAAGGAGAGCTGAGATATAAATGTAATTAAAAACACACAAACAGAATTATCCAAATCAGATGAACCAATATAGCAACAATAAATAAATAAATGCTTTGCCCAGCGTGCAATCAAATACTATATTATGCATCTTAAAAAAAAAAAAACACCTCACTCACTACAATCTCTTTATTCATTGCTTACCTTTCACCCTTCTTTTACTGTGTTTTCTAGCTTTGGAAGACTGGCCAGTGATCTGATCCAGCAAAAGTATAGTAAGAAGGAGGAAAATCAGAAATCCTTTTTGTGCCATAGCTTTCTTCAGAGTGTAAGAGTCTTCAAGACCGGTTAGTGAGTGCTTTGTAGAACTGCATCCTGGTAGAAGTGATGGTGTTGGGCTTTATAAAAGTGTAGTGAGAAAATTGGCTAAGCTCCTTGTTTATGAACCGAGTGAACTCCTTCAGCTGGCTTCATCATAAGGTGCTCTCTTGTTCTCTGTTCTTTTTCCTTCCAGACTTGTATTTCCTGTTAGTTCTGACCAAATTAATATATCAGGCTCACAATCCAATCTGAGAAGTATTTACTCAGACAAAATTCCTGTAGACTTCTGTGCTTCTAAGTGTGTAGCATTTATAATACAGTATAGAATTATATATATGCTTATGAGTATGCTTATAAGGACCAGTCTATAGTTTTTCCATGGAGAAATGCTAGTG
The DNA here is from genome assembly GCA_030847615.1 of Gambelia wislizenii. Lineage (NCBI taxonomy): Eukaryota > Metazoa > Chordata > Lepidosauria > Squamata > Crotaphytidae > Gambelia > Gambelia wislizenii. Next base: position 30,297,698 of record JAUMIR010000008.1, on the reverse strand, counting down.
ATGCCATGGTTTGAATGTTGGAGTAGGATTCCAGGAGACAAGGGTTCAAATCCCTGCTTGGCCATGGAAACCCACTGGGTGACCTTTGGCAAGCCACACTATCCCAGCCTAAGAGGAAGGCAATGGCAAACCTCCTCTGAGACAACTTGAGGAATATGGTGAAAGGGCATAAAGGGTTTATTTGCATTATGAAAATTAGGATATCTGAGTGGCATGAGGTATTGCAGCCCTCTGAGGTCTGGTGGGAGGCATGTGCAGACCCCAGACTTCTGGAAGTTGTATAATCATGCTATAACCACAATACCAAACTGGCTGAGTCTTGCTATCAACCACATTAAAATACACCCCCCCCCCCGCACAGCTTAGGAGTTCAGAAACTGACTAGGCTGTCCTCATAAGAACTTGTTGGTCTAATTCATCATGTCAGGGCACACACTGGTTCCTCTGAGCACGTGAAGAGGACCAGGCAATGTATAATGCTTTTACCAGATGTAGCAGATATCAGGCTGGCAAAATGAGCAATCAAACACTGGGATTGTGTCTAAAACTACTGATCTTTATTTGAACATGAAGTCAGAGACTCTAAAGTCCCATCTATACAAGTGGGGGGAATAGAACATGTCTGAAAAAGCAGCCATTTGCAATGCTGTGACCAGTCTTAGTGGTCAAAAGAGCCCCCCTAAACTTTGCATGACCCCTAGCCAAGATGGTGGTCATAAATAAATTACTTGTGCTTTTAAATCTGCTGCCACCATTTTTAAAAAAAAATTACCATGGTGCAAATGTGCGATATTTCATATTTACAAAAAAGAAGAAGACAGAGTATAAGATCGTCAGTTTATTGACTTACCAGACCCTCGCTTAGCCAAAAATCCAATATGGCAGCTGTGGGTGCTTTCCCTGTTTGCTAGCCCCACCCCCATGCTCATCCAGCCAATCAGCTTACACTCTCTGGTCTCACCAATGTGAATGCAAGTGTCCAATGATCGCACTTTCACATGCTGTATGGAGGTTTTAAAAAAATCTGGAAGAAGACCCAGAGGCTACCCACATGAAGTTTGTGGTGGATTTGGCTGCCCCTCTTCCAAATGGCATGTATTTATGCAAATGTACATTTGTACAGATGGCCTTCCATTCACATCCTGTTAGGATTATTTTCACCATTTAGACAAGCCCTTAGGGCTTGGATGGAGGAATGGTACAGACAGAGTGAAGAGGGGGTGGGACAAAGAATTATACTAGTACAGTAGGATCCCCTATCAATGGGAGATTGGTTCCAGGGGGGCCTGTAGATAATGAAATCCCAGGGAAAGGGGAAGGGAGGCAGGTCTCTTCCTCTCCCTCCACCACCTCCCTCTCTCCACAATGTAATCCTTAATGCAGCCTCTGGCTACACAGACCAAGCAGAAGGAAGAGGGGGAGGAGGAGGGAGTGAAAGCTAGAAGCTGAAAGAAAAAAAAGAGGAGGGAACCTGAGGGAGATTTTCCACTGGCAATTCACTCAGAGCCAGCCATTTATTCTCAGGGGGTGTGCTCCGTGTGAACTACAAATGTGGGTAATTTTCCCATCACTGATCTTGTGAATGCATTGTGGACACAAATTGGCACTGGAGCAAAAGGGAGGTAAGGTGATATTTTCTGGTATTAATTCTCCCATCTAGCTGAGCCCTAAGATTCCATGATTCTATCCTCCACAATTCTATGATAAGAAATTTTGTTGTACTGTAGTACCACTAAAGTACTTATAAAGATAGAAATAGCATGAACTTCACAGCAAACTGTTTTGGTGCAAAAATAGATCCTCGTTATGATTACAGCTCTGGAACGAAGTAAACATGGAAGGCCGCAATTTTCTGCAGGGGCTTGGCTTTCCAAAGTTCGTCCACAAAGCATTCCTTACACTGCCTTGTGAACACACCAGAGAGACGTGGTTGCTAAAAAGAACATACAAGATTTGCTCAGTAAACTTGAGCCTTCTGAGAAAATTCATATTCTTGTTTGCCAAGTTCATACTGGTATGCCTCAATTCACAGAGTGGATGTGATGGCCCAACTTACAGATCTATGCTTTTTTTAACATGCTAAGAGTAGCTGATAAGGCAGGCTTGTCTGCTTTTTGTCTGTTTTGAAGTTTATCTATGCATGATAAGGGATTCTGGAAGCTGCTGCTGTTTACCTTCTCTGTTGAAGCAGGCACACACAACTTCAGTAGGATTGGCTAGAGTAGAATCTAAGTGCTGCAGTCTCTCCTAGCTTGTCTGTTCTTCCTTATTAATAACTTTGGCATCTTGATCACATCTTGATGTTGCTTTACAACATGTATCCCAGTTTTGATCTGTGAAATGCTGGAGGACATGACCCCATGTAGCTGCCCTGTGTTCAAGGGTATTCATCCAGGATTCAGCGAGGCTCCTTCTTACATCAGCCTTCAAAAGGGATAATATGGTCAGCTTGGCCACACCCTGAGCACTCAACTTTTCCCATGCCAAACAGTCCCTTAAAGGTCCAGCTTACCTCCTGCTTGGTTTTGTCTCTAATGTAGGGAGAGGGGTTTGGGAATTCATTAGGGTGTTGGTTTCATCTAGCATCTGAGTCTTCTCCACAGAAAGCCTTTTTTTTTCTTATGGTTAACTGGCATCAAGTAAACCTTGACCTATAGCAACCAATGAATGAGAGATCTTCAAGTCACCCTATCATGCACAGCCCTGCTCAGGTCTTGCAGATTCAAGACCATGGCTTCCTTGATTGAGTCAGTCAATCAATTCAAGGCTGTGGCTTCCTTGATTGAGTCAGTCAATCAATCATTCAATCATAGAATCATAGAATTGCAGAGTTGAAAGAGACCACGAGGGCCATCCAGTCCAACCCCCTGCCACGCAGGAAATCTTGATCAAAGCATCCCTGACAAATGGCCATCCAGCCTCTGTTTAAAGACCTCCAAGGAAGGAGACCCCACCATGCTCTGAGGGAGTGTGTTCTACTGCCGAACAGCTCTGACTGTCAAAAAGTTCCTCCTAATGTTGAGGTGGAATCTCTGTTCCTGAAGCTTGCATCCATTGCTCTGTGTTCCAGTCTCTGGAGCAGCAGAAAACAAGCCTGCTCCATCCTCAATGTGACACCCCTTCAAATACTTAAACAGGGCTATCATATCGCCTCTTAACCATCTTTTTTCCAGGCTAAACATACCCAGCTCCCTAAGTCTCTCTTCATAAGGCATTATTTCCAGACCTTTCACCATTTTAGTCGCCCTTGTTTGCACACACTCCAATTTGTCAATATTCTTTTTGAATTGTGGTGCCCAGAACTGGACACAGTATTCTAGGTGAGGTCTGACCAAGGCAGAATAGAGCAGCGCTATTACTTCCCTTGATCTAGACACAATACTTCTATTGATGCAGCTCAAAATCGCATTGGCCTTTTTAGCTGCCGCATCACACTGTTAACTCATGTTCAACTTGTGGTCTACTAGGACTCCTAGATCCTTCTCGCATGTAGTCTCATTCAGCCAGGTCTCCCCCATCCTATATTGACGCATTACATTTTTTTTTGCCCTAAGTGCAGTACCTTACACTTCTCTGTATTGAATTTCATTTTCTTCTTGTTTGGAGGTTCTAGCAGGGGAGCGCAGCTATCGTATACCCTTGACCGAAGAACGGTACACTCCTTCAATCTGGGATGGTCGTCCTCTTCCACCGAGTGTGCAGCTTCGGGAGGGATGCCATCCTATACCTATGCATTTCATTTTTCCTCCCTAAGTGCAGTACTTTACACTTCTCCGTATTGAATTTCATTTTGTTAGCTTTGGCCCAGCTCTCTAGTCTATCCAGGTCATTTTGAATTTTGATCCTGTCCTCTAGGGTATTGGCTACTCCTCCCAATTTGGTGTCATCTGCAAATTTGATAAGTATGCCCTGAATTCCCTCATCCAAGTCATTGATTAAGATGTTGAATAGCACTGGGCCCAGGACCGAACCTTGTGGCACCCCACTGGTCACATCTTTCCAAGACGAAGATGAGCCACTGCTGAGCACCCTTTGGGTTCGGCCGGTCAACCAATTACAAATCCATTGAACAGTTAACTTGTCTAGCCCATATTTTACAAGCTTGTTTGCAAGAATGTCATGGGGAACCTTGTCAAAGGCCTTACTGAAATCAAGGTATACGATATCCACAGCGTTCCCTTCATCTACCAAGCTGGTCATTTTATCAAAAAAGAGATCAGATTAGTCTGGCATGACTTGTTTCTCTGAAACCCATGTTGACTTTTTATGATAATGGCATTGCCTTCTAAATGTTCACAGACTCTCTGTTTAATAATCTGCTCTAGAATCTTCCAGGTATTGATGTCAGACTCACTGGACGATAATTGTTGGGATCCTCTTTTTCCCCCTTTTTGAAGATGGGGACAACCTTTGCCCTCCTCCAGTCTGCTGGGACTTCTCCTGTTCTCCAGGAATTCTCAAAGATTATTGCCAATGCCTCTGAGATTACATTTGCCAGCTCTTTTAATACTCTTGGATGTAGTTCATCTGGTCCTGGAGATTTAAATTCATTTAGTTTAAGAAGGTATTCCTGTACTACCTCTTTGCTTATTCTGTGCTGGATTTCCCCTATTGTGTCCTCTGTTCCTTTATCCTCAGGTTGGTCCCCCTTTTCCTTTTCTGAAAACATTGAGGCAATCAACCAATCTTTGTTGTACAGTCACAGAACATTAAAACACAAGATATTAATCATACAAAATGTGATAGAAAAGCTAAATAATATAAAACAGACTGGGGTGATATCAATTCAAGATTTTTTTTTTAAAAAAAATTAAAAATATCATAGGCCTAATATAATTTAGAATACTTTAAAAAGGGAGACAAACCCCAAGTATTACATGGGTTTGTCTACACTGGCAAAAAACATGCGTACAAACCCTGGATCCAGTGTTGGCAGTCTAAACTTTAGGGGATGAACCACATTTTTGCTGTTAACCCAACTTAGCTTTGAACAAAGCAAATTCATGGAAACTCTGGAGTGACCTCAGGTTCTTTTGCTGTCTGGACAGCTGGATTGGGTTCGATTTGACCTGATCCAGTTGTCCACAAGCAAACACAGCACCATCTACCTTATTCTGTGCTGAGCAGTGCAGGGAAGGGGTTGGATCCCCATCAGAGCTGCTGCTGCTGCCTTGCTGGCCACGCAGTTTCCTGCAAGAGCCTGGCTGGTAGTGTCCTTTTGCTGAGGTCAAAACAGGGTGCCCTGTGCTCAACAAGGAGGGGGTTGCTCTACTCTCTCCTCATTGATCACATGGGTGCCCCTTTCTGCCCTCAGCAGAAGTGATGGTGTGCAAGGCAGGCTTTCTATGGAGATCCTCAGCCAGTGGTGAAGCAGCAGCTCCAACAACAATGGACAGGCCGGTGGGGCTGATGCAGGGTTGTCTCAGCTGGCCTGTGTGAAGTACAATGCACCATCACACCAGATTGGGCCTGGTGTGTGTGGCTGGCATCACGGTCGATCCTGGGCCAGTCTGGAACATAATGATCTGGACTGGTCCTGGATCAAACGGCCAGTACAGACAGGCCTTAAGAGTCTGCTCTGTAGTTGTTTCCTGTCCATTATGGAATTAATTACAGCAGAGAAAGTGCCATGTTCTCTTATACAAGGTGAGTCCCATGCCCCTTACTTGCTTCAGGCAATTCACTAATATCATGAATGTTTATGTGTCCAGGCCTGGTCTGCTTGATTATTCTGTTATTCTTAACTTTGCTTGCTGATAAGCTTCGATCCAGACCTGGTGGTTTTGCTGAGCTTAAGCCTCTCTTTTCCTTAGTAGAATTACTCTCAAAGATGCTAGCCTGTCTGTTATGCCAGCCTGTTTCTGTCCACTTGAATCAACTCTGTATAGACAGTATAGGTCTGTCTCCAATATAGTGTCAATATAGTGGTACGGGGTGTTGGAAGTGAAGATAGATGCAACATGGAGCATAAGTGACTATGTACCACTAGGGGGAAGTAAGAGTAAAGACTGTTAGCTAGTTAGGGTTTCTCACAGCAGTCCTCTTTCTACTGTCTGTTGCTTCCTTGTCATATAGGCTAGTTTTTTAAGGCCCAACTTCACTTCTTCCCATCTCTTCCTCAAGCCATGTAGATGCAGGTAGCAACCTTCATTTCTTTCTCTCTTGCCAAGTATGTATTTTACTTTAGAGCAGCTTTCTCTTCACTGATGAGAGCCTTTAGTGATAATTCCAGACTCCAGCTTCCATATTTGTGATTAATGCAGGAAACTGATTTTTGAGATGTTTTTGTAGGCGTGAAGCTGACCGGATTAACCTTGGCCAAATCTTCTCCTCTAAGCATGACCTACTTTTCCTGGAGAGAATTAAATAAGATTTGCCTCTGTGCCATGCTTTTAGTTTCCTGGTAAAAGGAGTGGGATATAAAGGAAAAAAACAACACACCATTTTTTCCCATCAGCTTTGAAACTGACTAATGCCCAAATGTATCCCCACTCCCTCACTCCCCAACTGGGTTTTGTCCAAACCTGTAAATCTCATCCCTTGTACATGATTGCTTTTCTTTGTTTGTTTTGATCAGTTGGGAAACTATTCAGAAATGTAAAGCACTGACAAAGGAAAGCAAAGCAAAAGGATGTCAGTAATCCCTGGGGCTTGTAAAAGTGGTTGTTGTTTTGTGGGGAAGGGGGATTATAACCCTTAGAATTCTCCAGATTGAGTGGGGAGCTTGTCTACACTGGCCAAATACTCTGGCTTGCCCCAATTCCAGAGCTTGCCCCCATTCCAGATGATGCAGGACTTTTGCCTCATTCTCCTCCGGACAGTCCTCACCACACCCTGTGGCTGACATGGGGATGGAACAGGGGCAATCCAGGATAGGGCCCTTTACTTTATTTTAAAATAATACCCCATTTAGTGCATTTCCACTGGGATGGGATGGATTGGGCCCTGCATGTCTTCAGGATCCCATCCTGACAGGCCATCCCTCGCTGCCGCTGCTGGTCACCCTTGCTCTGGCAGGTCTGGCTAGCAGGCTTCAGCTACATGGGCAGAATACGCCGACTTCCTGCTGGTGTATTCTGGCCCAGGATCAGGCCCATTGCTCCCCCATTACCTGCCTGAAATGCAATGGAGTGCATACCACTGTGCTGGGCCATCTCTGCAGCTGCTGGTGCTGCCATCCACATCACACACTCCAAAGCCAGAAGGGGGGCTGCAGCACGTGGTCATAGGCTGTGGGCCTGCTTCCTGGCTGCAGAGAAGGCAACACATATGGAAGTGGAGGCATCTGCAGAGATGGGCCAGCGTGGCAGTAGGGACTCCTGTGGTCTCGTGGGGTCCGATCCATTTTTTCCAAAATGAAGCATTTTCCCCCAGGTATTTTGATAAACATTTTAACAGGCTTTACCCCATCTTCCCCCTGTCTTTGCCCTGGGTGTTGTGAGGACTGCCCAGGGGCAAATAGGGCAAAATCCCTGCATGGCATGGACTGCAGAACTCTAAGACGGGGGAAAGGCAGGGTAAATAGCCTGTTTAGACAAACCCTGAGGCTGTCATGGGGTTTTCTTGGCAACATTTTTTCAGAGGGGGTTTGCCTTCACCTCCTTCTGAGGCTGAGAGAGTGTGACATGCCCAAGGTCACCAGTGGGTTTCCATAGTTGAGAAGGGAATTGAACCCTGGTCTTCAAGTCATAGTCTGATGGCTCAAATCACTACACCATGCCGGCTCTTATCATTGTTGTGTCCCTTTCCATTAATCTTTACCCAAATACTCTCAACTTGTTTCCATACTTTGAGTCATGGATCCTCTCACAAGTGTATGCATCCTTGACAAAAGATCCTCCTCCTCCTCCTCCTCCTCCTCCTCCTCCTCCTCCTCCTCTTTGGTCTGTAGAGATTATCAGATGTGGCAAAAACAGCATCAAAAGATTGGGATGAGAACAGGAAGGGGTGAGATTATCAGATGATGTCCTCCTGCAGTGTTCTGAGGGTGTAGTGAGGCTGTGAGTAAGGTTTCCCTTTTTATTAGTGGCTTGTCCCCATCAATGAAAAAGGGAAGCCTCATCCACAGCAGCGCTACAGCCCTGGAACGGCAGAAGAACATGGGCATCTGGCAAGGCCACCCTTTTTGTTCTTGTAGAAATTTTGTGATGTGGTTGGGAACATGATTTGTTTGGCCTGTTTCCCCATGTCTGATAATCTTCTGTTTCTTTGGAGACCAGGACACAGGCAATAGATTCAAATTACAAGGGGGGGGGAAATCCACCTAGACATTAGGAGAAACTTCCTGGTGATAATATTTGTTGAACAGTGGACTAGGCTGCCTTGGAGGGTGATGGACTTTCCTCCTTTGGAAGTCTTTAAAGAGAGGTTGGACGACCATCTTTTTGGAGTTCTTAAATTGTATATTCCTGTATGGCAGGGACTGGAGTAGATGGCCCTTAGCATCATTCCTTCCAACTCTATGATTCCTTGATGCAGAGATGAAAGGCAAACAGGCATACTGCCTACAGAAATGGACATTCATTTGCAGAATGCCTTGCAGGCCACACTGGAGAATTTAGTCCCATGTTGCCAACCTAGGAGAGCACAAGAAGGAAAAAAAAATCTTAGCATAAATAACTTCTTCCCCCATCTCAGACCATATACTGTTCAGAATATTTTCACTGAATCCAACCTGCCAGCCAAGATTATGAAAAGGATAGAGGGACTGTCACTTTTTCCTTAGAGTAATGCAACAGTTTTGTTCAATACAGAATACTGCCAAAAATCTTACTTTGCTTTAAAATACACAGGAGACTTCAGTCAATGACAGTTGTGCCAAAGCTGTGCTTTCCTCTTATACCAGAAAAAAAAGCAGAATGTTCAGACAGGAAAAATAGAGGTAATAAATGGAACTGAATAAGTTTTGTGTCACATATTACCAGGCTGGGCCATGGCCATGGGCAGGTGTCTGCAATATGCTGGGAGCCAGGAGATTTTAGACCAGCCATTTGGACAAATAAGGAAGCAGCTCTGAGAATCAAGCCATAAATCAGTAGCCAAGAGTAGCCAGAGGTCAAGAAGATGTCATTGCTCAAACACAGCACAGATGGAACAGGTAGCTGTCTTATACTCCCTTCCTGTCCAGCAAAGGCCAACCTGAGAGGGCAGACTCCCATGCCCTCCAGCATTTCACAGATGCAAACTGAAACATGTGTGGCCAAGTAACATCAGAATATGGTCAAAATATCAGAAGTTAGCAATTGGGAGGAACAGACAAGCTAAGAGAGGCTGTAGCAGTTTGCTTTTGCCTGAACCTACTGGGAAGGGCAAGATTCTGTCTCCTCCTCTCCTCTTCCTACTGTTGAGTTAATTAAGTGCAAGCTACTTTTGGCCTTTGAATTCAGTTTGCTGCAACTGAAGTAAGCTGAGGGCAAAGGGCTTGTCTACACTGGCCAAATACCCTGGCTTGCCCCTGTTCCATAGCCTTGTAGTCCACTCTCTCTCTCTGGCTTTTCTTTGCAAAGAAGATTCAGGAAGGACTCATCCCATGCTCGCCATGGGTCAGCGTAAGAGGGGCGCTCCAAAAAAGCGATACAAGGACTCCCTGAAACAACATCTCAGGCTTGGTCAAATTGATCACCAACAATGGTCCGCCCTGGCCTCACATCGGGAGGCATGGAGACATACTATCCACAATGTTGCAGCCTTATTTGAGAACTCACGCCGAACAAGTCTCGAAGAGAAATGACAATGCAGAAATAATCACAACCCGGAAACATCACCCAAGGAGACCTTCTGCTGTGCTTTCTGCAACTGGACTTGTTTATCTTGGATTGGCCTTTTTAGTCCAAACAACGCAAGGCATAAATCCCAATCTGCCCCTGGCCAGTCCAAACAACCCCTGGGGCAGATATGGGGCTGGAAAGGGGGAAGCCATTATAGGACACTTTACCATGTTTTAAGAAAATACCTGGTTCAATCCGGTGACACCAGATCGGGCCCCACATGTCCAAAGGAGCCTGTCCCAGAACACCATTCACCACTGCCACCACCAGCTCCCTGGCTCTCCCAGAAGCCAGGCAAGGGTCCTACAGCATAGCATGGGTCCTTGGTCACATGCTGTGGACCCCCTGCCTGGCTTCTCTACCAGCAGAGGAAGCCCTGCATGGTCTAGATGATTCCAAAGAGGAGTGGGATGACATAGGATTAATAAGGACTGCCCCTGCCAAATCAGGACAATTGGATGGTATGGAGTCTAGTTACCTATAATTTCCCTAACAATAGGATGATATTTAAAAAGTTTTCAGGCTGCCTCTGCCAATATGCCTGGCTCCATTAAAGCCTTTCTGTCCAATCTCCATCTACACTCAAATCTCACAACACCAACTTCTTCCATGCCAGATTCCTTGCCAGTCTCCAGCATTAGTCCAACAAGAACAGTTATAGCTTGACTGTCCTCAAGATGGCAGCATCAGGGAAAAATTGGACCTGCTTGTGCTACAGATATTGCTTTTTTTTTTTTGGTAGGTATCTGTTAAATGTCTAGTTCCGTGTTTCATATCTGAACGCTAAGCTTTGTTTATTTTCAGATCCTGAATACGAGATCCATCATAACCAGACATATTGCTGGATTTTTTAAGTTCAGCATTCTTTCATGTTAGTATTGTTATCAAAGAGTTTTACTTTGAATGAATTTCTGTGGCATTTGGGCTACAAAGCCTGAGGAGGCAAAAGCAGCACAGCCAGAGGCTGCGAGACAACATCTGTACATTTTGCAGCATAGGAAATTTCCATTTCATACATCATTTGCTTTGCAGGTTGCTTCAGTGATTCCATAAAAATGAATTTAATATCAGCTGGAAGAAAAAAGATAAGAGAAAGATAGTAATGTTGGATGTTGGTTGTTGAGTTGGATTGAAAGTTTATACTTTTGTATGGCGTGTGTGTGTGTGTGTGTGTGCGTGCGCACACACACATGAGAGGGGGAGAGAATGGTCTGTGTATGAAGTTTGAAAAGTCTGGCCAGGCTCCAGCCAAATTCCCAGCTGGGCACTTTTTAATAAAAAGACAGTATTGGCTGTTATGTTCCTTCATGTCATTCCTGACTTATGGTGACCCTAAGGCAAATCTATCATGGGATGTATTGACAAGATCTGTTCAGAGGGGATTTGTCATTGTCTTCCTCTGAGGCTGAGAGAGCGTGACTTATTCAAGGTCACCCAGTGGATTTCCATGGCAGAGCAGGGATTTGACCCTAGTCTCCTGGAGTCCTAGGGCTTATCTAGCCCATCTTGCCCCCATCTGAGAGGCCTGCAGTCCTGATGATGCAGGGCATTTGCCTCATTCTGTCCAAGGACAGTCCTCATGACCCCCAGGGCAAAGATGGGGCTCAGATGAGGGCTAAGACAGGGTATGCCCTGATCAAACATTGTAAAATAATACCTGGGAAATCTGGTTCTGCTGGCAAAAAAAAAGATTGGGCCCTATGGGTCTGCAGGAGCCTGTTCCGGCAGGCTGGCCCATCACTGCAGCTGCTGGTCTGCCTGGCTCTTCTGAAGCAGGAAGGAGTCCGGCAGCATTTCACCAAGTCTGGTCACATGCAGGGGGCCTTGGTTACATGCTGCAGGCTGGCTTCCTTGTTTCTGGGAGAGCAAGGAGATGGCGGTGGCAGCAGATGCACTGACAGGCCAATGTGCCTTTCTGGCTTTGATGGCAAGGGGGGGCGAGGAGTGAGCCAGATCTGAGGAAGGCAATGGCAACGTAGATAAGCCCTTAATCCAACACTCAAACCACTACATCACGCTGGCTCTGAAGAATGGTATAAACACCTAAGTCAGTAAGTAAGTCATGCTTAAACCAACTATTCCCACAAATAAAATGTGTAGCATCACAATTATGGGCATGTTTCAATCAGAAGTAAAACAAATTTATTCATTTGGGTCTTCCTTTCTGTTAAATGTAATGAGGGTTGTAGCCTTAAAAGTCCTTGAATCTGGTCAGATCACAGCCTTTGCTGTCAAGTATGGAACACATAATAACTATACACAGAAATTCTCTCTAAAATGCACCCCAAGCTGGCAACAGAGCTAGGGCAGTGGGGCAGCTTTCTTGGCATGAGTCAAGGTATGCTCGGCCAAGCCTGGGCTCACACACCATTTCAGTATTCTACCTGGAGCCCAACATCCTGAAGAGGTGCTGCCACCAGTCAGAGAAGATCCCAAAGGGAAGCAAAACTGATGCCCCATCCTTATGTTTTGATATACAGTTCCCATAATCATTGGCCATTGTAGTCCAGATACGTACTCCAAAATGGTTAGCCACCTTGAGTCCCGTTATTGGGAGAAAGGTGGGAAACAAATTATTATTATTATTATTAGTAGTAGTAGTAACAACAACAGCAGCAGCAACATGCTCACAGGGGAACTGGGTTGTCTTCTCCTGGAGTAAATAACACTAGTGGCTTGGTAGACAAGAAGTCTCAGTTGGTATATAAGACTGGTTCCTATGTTCTTGATAAAAACAAGATATAGCTTTTTGGAATTGCATTTAATCTGATATCTTAACAGGCCCAAATTTCTATAGATGTCACACTGACAGCCCAGTAATATGCAAATCTATTCAAGTTCATTTGATATATTAATTGCAGAAAAATGGCCAGTTAAGCAAAATTGGGTCATTAGTTGGCAACTTTATCAGCAATCTCTCTTGCTCCAGTTCAGGGATTCTGAGATGCGACTTTTGTAATGTTGTAACTTTCCAAGTCTGAGTTGTTGGATTCCCGGTTGTCATCACTTCTTACTCTGTTCTATCTAGGGATAATGGGAGCTGCAGTCCAAAACCACTTTGAGGGCCACATATCTCCCACACCTGTCTCATTCATCAGTCAGTGCCCCTCAGTTCTGTACCTCTTGCTCCTGAAAAGCCATTGCCCAAAGCTATATTTTCTGTTACAGCTTGCGGTGTCTTGCTGGAAACCAGTATGTGATTCCAGCCACAGCTCATCTTTAATGTTTTAAAAGCAGGGGCAAGGATGAGTGACACGAAGAATCAAAGTGAGGTGGGCTGGTGGGGGGGGGCACCTAGAAAAGGAATATGGAAAGCAAGAACCTCAGTTGCAAATGTTACTTGGCAAGGACATGGCACAGAGACTAGCCTGAAAGGTAATGAATTTTCTGACAGAGGCAGAAATGTTTCCAGAGGCAAAGGGCTGATTGAGCACAGTGAAGCATGAACTCCTGGAAATGAAAAAAAAAAGTCATGGTTGTTAGAAAGGGGGAGTGGAAAGCAGGACAAGAAACGAGGCCAGCTGATGGTTTAACCCCATGCCAGCTTATGCTTTTATGTGTATACAAGTATTTCCTAAATTGATCCCTCCTTTCTCTACACATCACAGCACGTGGCTGAATGCATCTGTATCTGGTGGGATTGCTGCTGATCAGGACTGACAACCTGGACACTCTTGAACTAAAGGCGAAAATAGCTGCCTCTTGTCTCCTCCCCTCTTGTCCCCTACTCACAACCTTCCCTACTTTAGCTGATGCAGTAGGGCCCCCATATCCACTGATACATTATCCAATGATTCAATTATCCACAGGACACAAAACAGTACACCTACCATAGAGTCATCCTAGAAAAATGTGTCCTCTCTAGCCATTTTCTAGGTCTTCCAAGGCGTATGGTATTTTAAACCAACAGAAGTCATACTATTTTCAGTGGCATTCACTATTATCCATGGTTTTCAGTATCCATGCCCCCCCCCAGAACCAATCCCCAGTGGATACATGGGTCCTTCTGTATTCTAGAAGCAGAGGTTTGCAGTTTAGCTGAGGCTGATTTCTTTTCAGAAGAAACAAAGTACTGCCCTGTCTACTGCATGTAAGAGCAGGACAGAAATCCTGATGGATCAGGTGAAAGACCCATCTAAGATGTTTCTCACAGTGGCATACCCTCCAAGTGTCTCCATCTGGGAGGGATAATCCTGATGAATCCTCTGTTGTCCCACTGTTTCAGTTGCTTCTAAAATGCCCTAGTTTCTCTCTTTTCCTCCCACTTTTCTCCTTTGTCCTCAACTCACTTCAATCTGCAGACCAAGTTCAAGGTGCAAAAGTAGCTTCCACTCAATTAAGTCAGCAGAGTGGGGGGAGAAGAGAGGAGGGACAAAGTCTTTCCCTTCTCAGTAGGCTCAGGCAAAAGCAAACTGTAGCTTGTGTGTTCTTTGTCATTAGTAACATTTGTCATCTGGACTACACTCTGATGTTGCATGGTCACATGTGTCCTGGGGCTCAGTTACACAACAGTTTTTATCCTGGGGAGAATCAAGATATCCTCATCTTGAATCTGTCTCATATTGTTCCCACAATTTGTCCCAGGTAGCAAAAGTCTTGGGTTTTTATTATTGTTATTTACACTTACTGGGAAAGGGGCACACAGCAGAGCTGAGTTATGATTGGTCGGACCTTGGAGGGGGGGCTTGCAATGGAAGCCTGGCAATTCAGGATCCACCACTTTTGTATTGCCCTCTGTAGGGTCCTCTGCTGCCTCCAAAGCCCAGCTGGCAAAGCTGCAGCCAACTGAAAGCCAGGTGATGGCCAAGGCTGGCCAGACAGAGTGGCCAATCTGGAGCGATCCCCAAGGCCTTCTTCCCCCCCCCCACATCTTTTCCTTCCAATAGAAAGCAATGCTTTAAGTTCTTTCTGTTCCCCCCACTTCTCCCAACACTTCTTTTCTTTCCAATAGAAAGCAATGCTTTAAGTTCTGTCTGTCCCCCCCACTCCTCCCCCCACTTCTTTTCCTTCCAATAGAAAGCAATGCTTTAAGCGAGGCTAAGACACAGCCTGGAGGAGGAGGGAGGGGCCAGTGGCTCTCAGCTGGCTGCAGCTTCTGCCAGCCAGGCATCACGAATTGCAATACTTCCTTTGCAAACCCACCCCCTCCAAAGTCCGACCAATCAATATTCAGCCCATGTCCCAGGATGGTTGCTGATTGTTTGGACAACCAATAGCACGGGTTGTCCTGGACTTTTCAAAAAGTCCCTGGAAAAATAGAGGGACGGAAAGTCATGGGTTAACTGGGTTTTTTGCTACCCCTCCTTCCAAATAGCCCATGATGTGTGTAAACAAATAGGGTTCAACACGAATTCTTCTCAGGGTTTTTTGCCATGCAAATGGGCCTCCGGTTTTCATCTGTGAAATGTTGGAGGTTATGCAGTGGCCAACTAAAGACTTGTTGCAACTTCACAAGCAGGGCTTGATGGTAGTAGCCTCCACCCCACAGTTGATCTCCAACAGTTGCTTTCAATAGTCATCTGTTGGGTCTGCAACTAGAGCCAGGGTGGGCCACTTGTAACCCTTCATGTGTGCCTAGACTGCTCCTCCTGCCATCACTTACTGTTGGCTACACTAGCTAGGGCTGATAGGAGTTGCAGTCTAGCAAAATCTGGAGAGAGCCATGAGCTGCCAATCCCAACCTAGAGGCTACATACAGTATAATCATCATCATAACTAACTGCCACTGATGATAGATCCGCAACAGCTTCACCTCCTGCATGAAATATTAAATTCCCTTTTAAAGCCATCCAAAATCTGCCACATCTTGTGACAGTGAAGTTCATAAATCAATTAAGCGATGTGTGATGAACTAGATTGCTCTTGGCTTGTTTTGAGAGGTCATTATCACTAACTCAGTGTTTTAATTCTCCTGCACAACTGAGCACTTGCATCAGGAAATGGGACAGCTCTGACATCCCTTAAGATGAAGGGACCACTCATGCTTGCTCTGTTCTCCTCTGTTCTTCTAGGATGTTTCAGTGCAGTCAGTTCTGCGTGGCCAGTTCTTTTTTTTTACTTTTTACTTTATTATGGTCATAGACCAGCACAGATAAAAAGGGGATACAGAATAAAGGTAAGATCGCAGAATAAAAACAGGCTAAAAGCAGTATTTAAAATGTTAGCTCCAGTATAACAAGACTAGGTTGACACTATTCTACTGCTGAGGACATTGTCTGACAAATTTTAACCGCAGCTGTGCAGAATCTGGCAACATTATAAGTTGTTCCTGGGTTGGTGTCTGAAAGCAACAAGTTTATGTAGAATTGTCCAGTGTGCCCTTGATATTTATGCAACAGGAGTGAAATAAGGCTGAGACGTATGTCCCTGTAGTATGAGCACTGGAGTAATACATGCTCTGTTGTTTGTAATACATGCTCTGTTGTTTCTATTTGGCCTGAGTTGCAGGGGCACAGTCTGTCTGAGAAGGGGATCTTCTTGTATCGGCCTTCAAGGACAGCTGAAGGGAAGGCATGACACCGTGCAAGAGTAAAGGCCCTTCGATGTTTAGGTATTTCAAGTGTTGCTAAGTATGCCAAAGGAGAGGCCAGATATCTATCGGAGTCACTAGCAATGAAGGTTGGAGTGCTGGCTAGATCCAGTTGTGGCCAGTTCAGTGCAGCTGTTTCAGTGTGGCCATTTTAATGTGGCATGGTTCTGCTTGTGTAACAATTGATAATTGATAATTTTGTTAAGAAAATGTAATCAAAACCATTTCTGTTTCGTTGGGATTGTCTTGCTAAAAACTATTTGGTTTTTAAATTATCATTTATCAATAACCCTAATCCTTACCTTAGCCCTAACCCTTACCAAAATGGTTTTGCAAGGCAATCAAAACCAAACAGAAATAGTTTGGATTGCATTTTCTTGACAGAGGAGGCCATGCTGCCACACCAGGGCTGGTCATTCAGGAGGCCTTGGTCACATGCTGCGGGCCTGCTTCCTGGCTTCGGAGAGTGCAACACAGATGGTGGTGGTGGCAGCTGCAGAGATGGCCCAACATGCTGGTGTAGGTACCATCCCATTTCATGCAGGTAACGGGGGAGCAATCCTCCTGATCTGGGAAGCCAGTGTATTCTGGCCCATGTAGATGAGGCCTAAGAATGCAGAAGAACATCATGACTCATCAAAATCTTATTGCTTAAGCAAGATTCCCCTGAACTAGGACCCTATCTTATACCCCTTCCTGTCCAGAAGACCTACTGACAGCCTAGTTGGGTATAGTCAATTCAGAACCCTGATAAACTATGCAGTTTAAATGTTCACCATCTGGGGGAGTTGCAGACCACCACCAATGGTTCTTGAAAACCTTGAGTATATAACACTTCAAAACAGGAGTGCCAAAATTCAGCCCTGGAGGCCACATGAGCTCCCTTGTCTCTTTTTGTAACTATTAGCTTCCCTGTTTTGTCAACATAAAAGGTGAATGGACTGTCAGGCTACTACCATTTCAGTAAGTAGGCTTTGCCTGTCCCCTGCCATGACTGAAATCTGCAAGAGTTATTTGAATCCTAACCTAAGAATGGGACAAATGAATCAAGTGTGTACACATTGCTGGCAAGGGAGATGCTTTCATACTGCCTGAGATTTCTTGAGGGGAAAACACAGATTTCTCCTTTTATTTGAAAAACATGAGTCTAGTGAGATAGCGTCACTCTCTCACTTCTGCACTCGGTGTCTCTCTTGTCAGAAAATATTAATGCAGGGATGGTGTGATGTGTATTTTAAAATGACATAGAATAAAGACCTACTCTTTGATGAACAGGGATGTAGATATTTGTTGTTGTTGGATGGCTCTGTCATGTTTTTGCTCACTTAGAAAATCAAGGGGAAGAGAGATGAAGAGGCAGAGAATTGCCACAGTGTCTTCATCTTTCCTATAGTCCTCATTGTGCCTGTTTCCAAAGCCAACCTTACTATTAGGCAGAGTAAGGCAGGCACCTCAGGCAGCAGATATTGGCCTCAATCCAACATCTTGTCAGTGTAGTGTCAATATCTATGTTTGGTCCTACACTACACTGAGCTGTAAACCCTCCCTTCAACATACTGTAAAGTCCTTGAAGCCACCTCACATGGCCATTCTGTGCTTCTCAGCAAGCAGGCAGGATTGGAGAAGCATCTGGGGACCTCCTCATAGCCAGGTGAACAATGACTACAGAAACACTGAGGCCCCTGGAGGACTGTGGTGGATTTCAGCACTGTTGTAGCCAGATGCTTGTCAGATTCTGCCTCCTTTCAATGAAACAAAGAATGGCCATCTTGAGTTGCTTCATGGGCTTTGCAATAAGTCCAGGGGAAGGGTTTAGGGCCCTGCAGAAGGAGAAAGGGAATACCAGCTCCAGCAGTCCCTTAAAAAAGGACATCAACACATGCAAGGGACACTTGTGCATGTAGATGTTCCTAAGTGTCCTATACTTCTCAAGGCAGGCTTCAGAGTCCCGATAAATCAGCTCATAGTTCAAAGGAGAAGCCAAGTCTTATTCAACTTACCAGCAACGTAGAATAAATGAGGTCTGGTCTGGGGTCATACACGGTTAAATAACAAGCCAGGCAAACAATCCAGAGGGGTATTCAAAGGCAAGGTCACGAGTCGAAGGCAGAGTCCAAAGTAGCAGGCAGATGGTCACGAAGCACAGTATGGAGTGGGTTTTGCCCCAAAAGGATGGTTATCAGCCATGCTCTTCCATAGGAGGTGCTGCTTATTTATGGTCCAGCTGAGTCTTGCAAGTGATTACTAATTGCTTCAGCCTTCCTATATAACCTCTATGACTGCCTCATAGAATCATAGAATTGCAGAGTTGGAAAGAGACCATGAGGGCCATCCAGTCCAACCCCCTGTCATGCAGGAAATCACGATCAAAGCATCCCTGATAGATGGCCATCCAGCCTCTGTTTAAAGACCTCCAAGGAAGGAGACCGCACCATGCTCCGAGGGAGTGTGTTCCACTGCTGAACAGCTCTTACTGTTAAAAAGTTCCTCCTAATGTTGAGGTGGAATCTCTGTTCCTGGAGCGTGCATCCATTGCTCCATGTTCTAGTCTCTGGAGCAGCAGAAAACAAGCCTGCTCCATCTTCAACGTGACACCCCTTCAAATACTTAAACAGGGCTATCATATCGCCTCTTAACTGCCTTTTTTCCAGGCTAAACATACCCAGCTCCCTAAGTCTCAATTCATAAGGCATCATTTCCAGACCTTTCACCATTTTAGTCGCCCTTCTTTGCACACGCTCCAATTTGTCTATAACCTTTTTGAATTGTGGTGCCCAGAACTGGACACAGTATTCTAGGTGAGGTCTGACCAAGGCAGAATAGAGCGGCACTATTACTTCCCTTGATCTGGACACTATACTTCTACTGATGCAGCCCAAAATCGCATTGGCCTTTTAGCTGCCGCATCACATTGTTGAGTCATGCTCAACTTGTGGTCTACTAGGACTCCTAGATCCCTTTTGCATGTAGTCTCATTCAGCCAGGTCTCCCCCATCCTGTATCTATGCATTTTATTTTCTCGCCCTAAGTGCAGTACCTTACATTTCTCCGTATTGAATTTCATTTTGTTAGCTTTGGCCCAGGTCTCCAGTCTATCCAGGTCATTTTGAATTTTGATCCTCTAGGGTATTAGCTACTCCTGCTAATTTGTTGTCATCTGCAAATTTAATAAGTATGCCCCTAATTCCCTCATCCAAGTCATTGATAAAGATGTTGAATAGCACTGGGCCCAGGACAGAACCTTGTGGCACCCCACTGGTCACATCTTTCCAAGACGAAGAGGAGCCACTGCTGAGCACCCTTTGGGTTTGGCCGGTCAACCAATTACAAATCCATTGAACAGTTAACTTGTCTAGCCCATATTTTACAAGCTTGTTTGCAAGAATGTCAAGAATGTCTTTTAATACTCTTGGATGTAGTTCATCTGGTCCTGGAGATTTAAATTCATTTAGTTTAAGAAAGTATTCCTGTACTACCTCTTTGCTTATTCTGAGCTGGATTTCCCCTATTGTGTCCTCTGTTCCATTCTCCTCAGGTTGGTCTCCCTTTTCCTTTTTTGAAAACACTGAGGCAAAGAAGGTGTTGAGTAATTCTGCCTTTTCTCTGTCCCCTGTTAGCATTTTGCCATCTTCTCCACATAGTGGCCCTACCATTTCCTTCTTCCTCCTATTGCTGCGGACATACCCAAAAAAACCCCTTTTTATTGTTCTTAACCTCCCTAGCAAGCCTGAGCTCATTCTGCGCTTTAGCTTTTCTGACTTTACTCCTACACGTGTTCACTATCTGTTTGAATTCTTCTTTGGTGATTTCCCCCCTTTTCCATTTCCTATACATGTTCCGTTTAAAACTTAGCTCCGTTGAAAGTTCTTTAGTCATCCATCCTGGTTTCTTGAGACACCTCCCATTTTTCTTCCTCAATGGTACTGTTTGAAATTGTGCCTTCAGTATCTCCCTTTTGAGAAAGTCCCATCCCTCTTGAGGTCCCTTCTCTTTTAGTATTCCTGACCATGGGATCACTCCCAGTATTTCCCCGAGTTTATTGAAATCAGCTCTCCTAAAGTCGAGAATGCGTGCCTGACTATGCCTGGCTTCTCCTTTCCATTGTATAACAAACTCCAGGAGAACATGATCACTCTCACCTAAGGATCCCACCACTTGCACCCCATTAACCAGGTCATCCCTGTTGGTTAGGATCAGATCTAAAATAGCTGACCCCCTTGTTGCCTCTTCCGCCTTTTGGACCATGAAATTGCCTTCCAGGCAAGTAAGGAATTTGCTAGACCTTGAAGTTTTGGTCGAGTTAGATTGCCAGCAAATATCAGGACAGTTGAAGTCACCCATCACTACTAGATCTCTCCTTTCTGTGTGTGTGGTCATCTGTTCTAGAAAGGCACCATCCAATTCCTCCGTCTGACTTGGGGGTAGTAGAGTCCCACAATAACATCCCTGTTGTTTCCCGCCCCTTTCATTTTTATCCAGATGCTCTCCACCTGGCTTCCAGTATTGATGTCACAGATCTCTTCACTGGTGTAAATATCCCTCACATATAATGCTATCCCTCCTCCTTTCCTGTTTGGCCTGTTTCTCTTATAAAGGTTATACCCCTCTATTCCTACATTCCAACCATGAGACTCGTCACACCAGGTTTCAGTAATGCCTATTATGTCATACTTGCTTTGTAGTGCTAGGAGTTCAAGTTCATCTTGCTTATTTCCCATGCTCTGTGCATTAGTGTAGAAACATCTAAGACCATGTGTTTCCTTTACTTGCTGTCTGTGCAAGTTTTTTTGCCTCCCACTGTTGGGTCCTTGCGCTGTTTGCCTTGTTCCCTCTATGACAGTTTGACTATTTTCTCCAGCCCCTTTGCCTTCCAGAATACTGTCTCCCTCCCCCATATGACTCAGTTTAAAGCCCTCCTGATCAAATTCTTGAGAATGCTGGCAAAAATGTTTCTACCAACTGTTGTGAGATGCACCCCATCTCTTGCCAGAAGTCCTCCCTCATGGAAGCGCAGCCCATGATCCAAGAATCCAAATCATTCTCGGTGACACCATCTATGGAGCCAGTTGTTTACGTTGGCTATTTTCCTCTCCCTTCCTGGACCATGCCCTTCAACTGGCAGAAGAGACGAGATGACAACCTGTGCATCCATTTCTTTCAGCTTCCTCCCCAGAGCCTCATAATCTCTTCTGATCTTCAGAAAGCTGTGCCTTGCAGTGTCATTGGTTCCCACATGGACCAAAAGGAAGGGGTAATGATCTGTAGGCTTGACGAGTCTTGTCAGCCTCTCTGTCACATCACAGATCTTTGCCCCAGGGAGACAACACACCTCCCGAGACATCTTGTCAGGCCCACAAACCACTGCTTCTGTACCCCACAGCAAGGAGTCCCCCACCACCACCACACGCCTCCCCTGAGGCTTCGTAGCTGCTGTTCCTTGCGGTGGTACTCTCAAGGTCCCCTGCACTGCCCCTGAAGTCTGTGCATACTGTTCTTCCTCGTTGTCCTTGATAAGGGAGAGGGCTTCAAATCAATTCTGTAGCTGCAAGCTGCTCGAAGAATCCCTGGATTTTCTTGTTCTGTGTGTGACATTCCTCCAGCTATCAACCTCTTGTGTCTGTGGAGTGACACTCTCCTCCGCAGCCAGTTCCTCTGTGCGGTCCCCGCCCAAGACTGTTTGTTCTGTCCTGTCCAGGAAAACCTCTTGCTCCCAAATATGTTGAAGTGTAGCTACCCTTGTCTCCAACTGCTGGACTTTCTCCTCCAAGAGGGCTACCAACTTGCACTTGGTGCATGAAGTTCCCCATGTCTGTAGACAAGAAGACAAACATCCCACAAGTGTTGCAGGTGACCGCAGCAGCCCCCTCAGTGTCCCTGGTGAGAGCGGAACTCTTAGTTAATGCTGAGAACTCTAAGCTGTACTTTTAGGAATGCTGTATTTTTGTTTGGTCACTCCACCCCCTAGTGAGTCACAGATGTGACTCACAGGAGCTCCACCCCCCCTCAGCAACAAGCAGCCTTTCCCAAGAGTTTTAAAAAATTCAAACTCCCAGAAGCTCCACCCCCCTCAGAAACAAGCAGCCTCTCCCAACAGTTTTTAAAAAAAATCAAACTCACCCACTCAAAATGGCTCTCCAGAAGCTGCTTTCCTTCTTCTCCCTGGCAGGAAACTGTCCTGGAAAGCCTCTGCAAGGAGTTTATATAGAGCTAGGCTCCCAGCTCCACCCCCTAGTGACTCACAGATGTGACTCACAGAATCTCCACCCCCTCAGCAACAAGCAGCCTCTCCCAAGAGTTTTAAAAAATTCAAATTCCCAGAAGCTCCACCCCCCTCAGAAACAAGCAGCCTCTCCCAACAATTTTAAAAAAATCAAACTCACCCACTCAAAATGGCTCTCCAGAAGCTGCTCTCCTTCTTCTCCCTGGCAGGAAACTGGCCTGGAAAGCCTCTGCAAGGAGTTTATATAGAGCTAGGCTCCCAGCTCCACCCCCTAGTGACTCACAGATGTGACTCACAGAATCTCCTTCCCCTCAGCAACAAGAAGCCTCTCCCAAGAGTTTAAAAAAATTCAAACTCCCAGAAGCTCCACCCCCCTCAGAAACAAGCAGCCTCTCCCAACAATTAAAAAAAAAATCAAACTCACCCACTCAAAATGGCTCTCCAGAAGCTGCTCTCCTTATTCTCCCTGGCAGGAAACTGGCCTGGAAAGCCTCCAATCAAAATGGCTCTCCAGAAGCTGCTCTCCTTCTTCTCCCTGGCAGGAAACTCCTTTTCTGCTTGAGTGACTCCTTTTCTCGTTGACGCTGAGTGAAGCTAGGTAAGTCTGTACACTGTTCCTCGGGGGTGTGTGGCTGTTGGACATTCTGTTGCTCAGACGAGTGAGGTTGCTGGCCACTCTGTCCTTCAGAGGTTTGCAGTTGTGGGACACCCTGCCTCAGAGGATCATGGCTGCTGGTCACCCTGTTCCCCTGGCCTTAGCCCTGGCATGCTCGCTGGGCTTTCAGGCTCCTCATCACTGTCCCCTGAGAGGCAGGGCTTGACATTAAGAGAATTCTGGCCTTTGGATATTAAGAAATGGCAGGAAATTATTAATTGTTTTATTTTTAGGACTATAGGAAGCTGCCTTGTACTGAATCAGACGACTGGCCCGGTACAGGTTGACCCCCATATCTGTGGGGATACGTTCCAATACATCCCCCACGTGTATCCGAAACTGTGGATAATAGGAAACCTTATTAGCTTCAATGAGACAAACTCCAAAAATTGACCATAGAATCACATTGGAAGGCCTAGAAATGCCTAGAGAGAACATACTTCCCCCCTAGAAGTGGATAAGTGAAACTGTGGATATTGAATCTGTGGATATGGGGGTCAACCTGTACTGACATCTGTGGCTCATACCAAATGTACAAGGGTTCCAAGCAGGATTCTTTTCCATGGTATTCCTTGGTCTACTTCCCTCCAAGTACTAAACAGGCCCCATCTACAGTTTGCCCCCTGTATCCATGGGGGGTACATCCTAGACTTACCATTTATAAGTGAAACTGTGGATAATAGCAAACCCTATTAAAATAATTTTTAAAAAACTTCCTATACAAGCATACCACAGTGTTTCATTGGAGGACCTAGCGATTCCTAGAGAAGATACCTCTCTAGACATTTTCCAACACAACTCTACTGTATGTGTCCCTGTTTTTTCAGCTGTGGATAACTGAAACTGAAGATATTAGTTCTGCATGTACGGGGGGGGGATGAAATGGGACATGTATTTCTAAAATCAGATGAGATCTGGTGAGTTCAAGGTGTCATGGGATTTGTATTTTTACTGCCAGGAATAGGGAGAGGTTCTCGTGGGATATTCTGTCTCTTGTATTAGAATAGCTTGGCTGACTTTCGGTACTCTGCACCTAGAGTTGGATGAGGAGTGCCATTTGCTGCTCCATCTCAGGAAAGAAAATTTCTTAGACTGGTCTTGCCTGTTTTCTGGTGAGCTCAGCTTCAGCTTTCTGGCTTCTGGTCAATTGTGTAACCTTTCTTCCATTCTGCATCACTCAGTGCTTTTTTGAATGGCAAGGAACCCCCTTCCCAAGGGATGTTCATTTGATCCCCTCTTCTGTAACTCTTAAGTAGGACTTAAGACAAGTTATGCAATTTTTCACTAATTTTCTTCTCTAAAGAACCAATGAGTAGTTTTAGCAATTTTCTTCATGCTGTCAAGAAGTCTTTGAAAATGAAACATCTTTTGAAGCCTATTTGCAATTTCTGATGTATTCTGTGCAAAATTCACACAAAGTTGATTTGCACAGAAAACAGCATTTTCTACATTGGAACCAGCATTTTTTTTCCTGCACAGAAAGAGCTTTTTTCTGCATAGAAAATGCTGTTTTCTATGCAAATCAACCACATGTGAATTTTGCACAGAGTAAGTCCCAAACTGGAAAGATTCTCATCAGTCCAGGGTTCTTCTTATCAGGTTTTCTCAACACGCGAATAACATGTATTTCAAACACTTAAAAATATATATTTTTGAATTTTTTTTCATTCCTTCATTAGGCTATATTTGGGGCTTGGGAAGACCAATCCTTCACTACCTTTTGACATCATCCCAGCATAGGTGAACCAGCCCTAAAATATAGAAAAGAATGGTGTCTAGAAAATACGTGCTTAAGAACATATGATCTCTATGGCTTCTTCTTTTCTTTCAAAAAGATGATTTATCAGATGGGCAGGGAAAAAGCACATGCCCATATATTGAATCACTGCATAGAGATGCTGACAGCATTATCATCCTACTTCTGAATACAGTTCATATTCCTCAGAGGACTGTGGGAAGCCTTTCATCAAGATCTGCTTTATGTGGACAACAGATGAAAGGAACTGTGTTATCCTAAGGCTGCCTGAAGAATTGATTAGTATGACCTTTGAAAGGAGGGAGGAAAAGATGCCTGCATTTTGCACTGATCAATGCATGTGTCTCCTGGCACATTTCCTGATTAGAGGTTTCTCTTCCACTCCCAAGATCTGACTTTTGCTTGCTTAAAGAACCCTCTAATGCATTGCCAAAAATCTCAGTGTCTCTTGGGAAAGAATGAATTAAGGGAACTACAATCATTGTTTCATAGAAGACAATCTTCTACATGAAATGATGCAGACTTAGGGATTGTCTACATGGGATATTTACCCTTTCTTGGCCCCATCCTTGAGCCCTGCAGTCCAGGGCTTTTGCGGCATTTTGTTCCCTGGCAGTCCTTATGACCCCCAGGACAAAGATGGGGCCAAGATGGGGTAAAGCTCAATTTTTTTAAAAAAAACCCTTAAAATAATACCTGTGAAAAAACTCTCTAGCTGGCAAAAAGCAGATTGGGCCCTGTGTGACTGCAGGAGACCAGAATGCCATGCCAGCCCATTGCTGCAGCTGCTCTCTGTCATCGCTCTTCCGCTGCCAGGATGCAGGCTATTAGCTGGTCACATGCAGGGGGCCTTGCTCACATGCTGCAGGCTGGCTTTCTGGCTCCACAGACTGAGACGCAGATGGCAGTAGTAGCAGCTGCAGCAACAGACTGGTGTGACACTCTCGACTTCCTCCTATTTCATGACGGTAACAGGGGAGAAACAGGCCTGATCGCCGGCAGGGAGCCACTGTATTCTCACCCATGTAGATGTGCCCTAGAATATCATGACAGGTTCAGACTCACCTAGCAAGCTTCATAGCTGGGCAAGGATTTGAACTGCAACCTATCAAATCCTCGTCATGAGACACCACATGGTATCTCTTAGAAGATAGAGAGAACAAAATATAGAATTGACCAAACAGAGCAGATACAGTAGGGGAAAAATATTGTCCAAGTCCAGTTTCAGCTCACACAAATTAAGAGGAATGCCAGAGCTCTCAGTTTCATTCATGTTGATTCATGCCACTAAATAGTTTGATATTTTTTCAGTGCTGGTTCTACCAAAAGGCAGAGTGAGGAAATCACCTTGAGCAGTAGATGCTTAGTTATGTAAAACAGAAAATAGTAACAAGTCCCCAAGCTGCTGCCCTGTGTAAGAGGCAAAGTTGGATATTCCAGGCAACCTGTGTGTAGAAACTTACTTTGCTGACCTTAGTGAAGGATGTGATCCCTTCACCAGTACTGAGCTAAGATGCAGCTGTTATGTCACAGCTTCTATAGGTGCTATGGGGAGGACACCATTTTGTCCATCGAATTGGAAACTAATATGTCTTCTCCGATATAGTTCTTTCATATTTGAACCTGTAGCCATTTCTATTTTTAAAGGCTTTTAAATTAAAACTCTGCATGTTAGCCTGGATTATAAATAGGAAAGTCAGCTCTAACATTGGCCTCTGTTTGAAGGAGGCTTCTGATATATAAAATCTTATTTCCAGATTCATTCTTCAGTGCCTGAAGCATTTAAACTGAAGTTCATTCTATATTGTAATTTGTGGAAGAAAAACTTCTGATGATTAAAATGATCACTTAATTGCTTTGCTATTGATGCCTTATTATATATTTATTATGAAACAGTTTTGCTTTTTCTTCACTATGAAATTGCTGTTCTTGTCTTGCCTTATTGTGAACTGCTTGAACATTTTGTTAATGGAAAGGCAGTATACTGATAAAATTGATTAACCAGTTGGCAAAAATACTCGTACAGGCTATATCTTACATGCTTCCATCAGCTCACAGCTGTTCATAAACAGAGCCTACATTTTGTATCTAATGAAACTTTCAAGAGCAGCCATGCTGAGCATATTACAGTAATCCCACTTGAAGACGGCCATATCCAAAACTCCCTGGGACTTCAGTTTTCTTCAGCTTCAGCAACTAAGTTAGTCACATGTTGTATCCTTCAAAGTCAATGGGACTTAAGTTAGTTATTTAGGATAGGTGATTTGTAGAGCAGTCATTTGTGTAGTGGTCATGGCAACATCTTTGAGGTATTGGTGGAAGAGTCTCCCTCAGTGAACCAATGAACAGTATGATGGCTCTTGCTTTCTCCTCTGTGAAAATGGTCTCAGTTCTATGTGGCCCTTTGGCTATTCCAAAACAAAACAAAACAGATGACTTCTATGGCCATTCAGAAGGTTAAGCTATTTGACCAGCAGTCCGTGTTCCAAGTGGTACGGAGGGTGCAAATCATCCCACAGTGGAAGGATGGTGCTACTCTCAGTTCAGACTTCTGAGACGCTATTCCTATGGAGAGATTGTGGCAACTGAACTCATTTGGGGTGCTTGGGGAGTCTTTCTTGGTTTACCTGTAAGAAAAACTAGAGCTCCTGATAATTTCTATGGGGAACCCATCTAAATCCAATTTACTTACCAAAGACCACTCAGAATTACAGCTGATTCTTATGGCTGTACAGAAAGAGTATTCTCAGGTGGTGGTGGTGGGACTGGGTTATGAAGCATTTGTAGTTTATTTGGAGATGGTGCCTAATGATCCATATGTAAACCACCAGTTCCTTTTTATTTAATATGTTCCAGTGTTATTTCCTTTTGAAGATGACCCCTAAGAGCAGCACTATATGCAGCCATTAGTTGTTGTCCTGCAAAACCACTGTGTAGGCAGATATTTTGATTTGGAGATGGTCCCTTAAGTCTTCTAATGATTTCCTACTGAAAGCATTTTGATTTGGAGATAAACCCTGAAATCTCATTTTTTTTAAAAGTATGAAATATCTGATGCCTTTCCCTGCCTACCACCCCTGTCTTTTTTCTGACCCAGTGGTTTCTTCTCTAACTGACAACAGTTCTCCAAGGTTTGGGGAAGATGTCTTTCCAAATGCTGATACCTAAAATCCTTCTTGCTGGACCTATTCTTATTTATTTGATGCATTTACACAACACATCGCATAATTCAATTCTGCTGCCTCACTGTGTCATGGAAGGAACCCTTACTCTTGAAGGCAATGCCAGCCAAGCACAAGTTCTGGCAGTTTCCACCAAGCTTTTTGTATGGCCCTGGAGGTGGACTGTGCATCTACCATAGGGGGGCTAGCCTAGGGGGAAAAAAAGAGATTCATCACCAGAAGGCTGGCCATCAGATGACGAATTGGTCACTAGTAACCCAATGAGTTACCAACTCCACCAGTAAAAAGACTATCAATGCAAAAGAAATGCATCTTCTGGGTATTCAAGGTAGACTTCCCTTCTTTTTTCCATCACGGAGCCCAAGGTAGCATAGTGCATGAGATTGCCAAGTTGGTCACTAATCTAGGCTCTGACCACATATAGACCTGATTAGCTTCAGCAAAAGTACTCTTCATGTATGCTCCATCCATGACCTTGGAAAGTTTTTCAGTAGTTTGTCACGGACTTTCCTTGATCCTGGAAATTTCTGTTCTGCCATCAAGCTGTGGGTCCTATCTGGGCTAAAGTCTTACTAGGAACACTGTGTTAGAGTAAACACCACCAGCCAAAGTTAATGCTATGCTTAACATTTTATTTATATTTTTATGTAAACATCATTTGCTTGGTAGGCACAATATAACAAAAGCTCTAAAGCAACAAGGAACAATTAAAACAAATGTTTCAGTTCACTTCATTCAGGCTGATGTTCAAGAGAGGCCTTCACTGTTCTGTAATCCAAACTGGGAAATAATTTCCTTTTGCTTGGTGAAAGCAACCAATTAATTAGAAACTGGTCCAGATACAAAGAGAGTTAGAGAATGATTCCATCCCCATTAATAACAGTAATACTGATTAAGTGCTAATCCTTCCCCCACCCTGCTTTTTGCAAAGGCTTTCTACTGCCTTGAAGGAAAATGATTCCATCCTTTGTCTGTAGAAATAACTGCATTATTTCTACAGTGTAGACGCACCCTAAGTTGCATTTTTGATTGCTCTGCCATATCAGATGCCCCTTACACATGGAAACCTACCATATCATGCTAGACCTACTTTTCACATACTCTGTGTGTATGTGTGCTTTAAATCTGAGAGGAGCATTCAGACTGGCAGCTATCATCACTTGTATTACATAGTGTTTCAGGTTTTTTAAGAACACTACCTCTGTTTCTCAGTATTTGCTTTGACAATTTTTTTTTAAAAAAACCCAAAATAAAATAAAAATAAAAATTAGGGGATAGATGAATTCTTTGTGTGCATCTGATCTATACTAACATGACATAATATGATCTGATTTTTATCATCCTGCACAACATCTTGTGAGAGAGGACACAATCCTGGGGTACACATTTCACATGACTCAAAGCATAATCTTAGTGTTGGGCATTTTACTTCTTATGAAAATTTCATGTGAGGCGTTTGAGAGAAGGAAGCAAAGAGCCCAGTATGGTTTGCATCACTTAGCTTAATAAATATGCTGAAGTCCTGCCGCTAGTGAAAAATACTCAAAGTAACTCGATGTTATGGATTGTGGAATTCAAGGTCAATTTAGTCATGGGTCAACTTACATGAATGAACACACTTGTTCAATGTATTGAGGACTAGGTTTTCATTGTAGCAAACCATCTCTCAGTTTAAACACTGTATTAGGTCCAAAGTAACGTTTTCTAGGATTGGAAAACCTTCTGGTTTGATTTCCACAACTGGGATCTCTAAGCATACACCCTCCTCCCATCTTGTTCCCTGATCTCTGCAGAACTCAGAATGGGTTCAAAGTATCTGTGTGGCTCAGCACAAGAGGTAGGTTAGTATGTGGGCGTGTGAATTTCACTTTGGGGAGCAACCAGTGTCTCCTATGACCATAACTGGATCCTGTGATCCAATTAATAATACCAAAGACAGAAAAAAGAGCAAATTCAGTGTGGCTAATAGATTATAAGACCCTCATCAACAAGAATCAAGACTTGGGAAAGCTGTAAGAAGCATTTCCAAAGTGAATTAACAGTCTCTCAGATCTGGTGCCAAATAGTAGGTTTCTGGGGTCATTGCTTCATTAAATTACACACAAAAAGAGGGTTATCTTCATTCATGTCAGAATGATATACAGTTGTCCCTCCATATCCATAGATTTGGTATCCACGGATTTAAGTATTCACGGCTTGAAAATATTTTTAAAATATAATAATCCTAAAAGTGAACCTTGATTTTTGTCTTCTTATATAAAGGACACCATTTTGCTATGCCATTGCGTATAATGGGACTTGAGTATTCATGAATGTTGGTATCAAAGGGGGTTCCTGGAACCAAACCCCAGCGAATATGAAGGGACAACTGTACTGAGGGAAGTCACACCAGGGAAAAATATTTGCTCTCTAGTTACTTGTAGCTATGTAGTATGCATGCGTGTGTGTGCGCGTGCCTGTTCTTTTGGATATATTTGCCTCACCTGGGAATGTCGAGTTCAAAAGTAATTTAAAAATTGCAGCAGGAAAAGTATTAATAAGGGAAGCAGGGTGCAGTAAGAACCAATGCTCATTTGCTGAATCAGGGGTTTTGAGGAACCTGTGCACCATGAAGAAAAGTAATGTGATTACTTTAACACAAGACCAAGTTTAAGGGTGAATGTCTGCCATTTTGACTCCCTCAAGTACAATGGTTGGAATCCTGTATCAGCTACTTTGTTAAGTATTACTTAGTTAAGTAATGGTTGTTACGTAATGACTGAGTATACTTAAGTAATGACTGTTAAGTAATGATTGAGTATACTTAACTAAGTACAGATTGATCCCCATATCCATGGATTTGGTATCCATGCTTTCACTTATCCATGTCCAAAAATATGTTCTCTCTAGCCATTTTTAGGTCCTCCAATGTGATCCTATGGTCAAACATCCGGTGTTTGTCTCATTAAAAAAAATGGTGTTCCCTATTATCCATGGTTTCATGTATACATGCAGGGGGTGGGAACTTAGAACCTGAGGGAAACCTGATGGAAATATCCTTCACCTACACTCCATTCACTGGCAGAATGAATCTCCTTCTCCCCATGCAGCTGATATGCCCAGTAAAGTAGATTTGGGAGGGAGTTCCTACTGTGGCAATAGTATCAAAATCATGACTTAATACAAATACAAAACAGTCATGTGAATTTACTTATCTGTAACAATTATCTATGTAGTTGGTATAGGATTCCAGCCATTCTCTTTTCTTTTCATTTTTTTAAAAAACCTTCAATTTCCATGCAGTGCATTCATTAAGAAAATCGTGAATTTTGTTATATTCTTGTCATAAATATATGTATAAATACAAACACAATTTTCATCAATCTGGGGTCAATAGATGCAGCTTATTTCCAGCATAAAGAGGCCCATGTTACACTTGCCTACTATACAGATGTTAAAGATAAGGAACCCTTGAGGGAAAGAGATGGTAACCCTAATTCTGCATCACAAAAATAGTCAAATGTACAGGGGTTCAAAACCAGGCATTTAAGGGCTAAGCATTCAAAGCCCTCTGCTTAGATGGGTGAGTCTATCAGCTTTGCTTTCCTTCACGTTTGCTTTATTATTATTTTTATGGCATGTTTTTTCTTTCTTTTTTTAAGAATACAAATTTGTAAATTTTGGAAAGTTCTTATAAAAATAACAAAATTCTTAAAATCTGTAACCACTTCCAGGATTGTAGCGTAGGCTGCTACCATCATCACCAAGTCCTTCTTCTGCAAGATGGAGAGGAGATGGCCTGGCAAAATGATGATACCTCTATATTTGTGAAGAATCCAAAGTGTTCGAAGCGAAGAGGCATCAACTCTTGTAAAAAGTGGAGATTATCAGATGCAGCAAAAACACATCGGAAGATCATGACAAGAACAGGAACCGGGGATATTATCAGATGGCATCATCATTTGGTGTCCTGGGGGTGTAGCGTGGGCGTGAGTAAGGTGTACCTTTTTATTGGTGGCTTGTCCCGTCAATGAAAAAGGGAAGCCTTGACCAAGGCAGCACTACGTCCCAGGAACAGCTGAGGACACGGGCATCTGATAATGTCTCCCGTTCTGTTCCCATGGCATTTTTCTGATGTGGTTGGGAATGTGGTTCTTTGCCACATTTCCCTGCGTCTGATAATCTCCTGTGTTTCATGGGAGGGAACTTTAGAGAACATGCCTGCCCTTTTGTTTCACCTCTCTGTTTCTTTCTTTGATCTATGTACTGAAGCCTTTTGCTTTCTTCCTGCCTGTACAGATCAATTCCCCCTTCTGCCAAAAGTTAGTCCTGTGTCTCCCTTAGACTGGGAACAGAGTGTCCTCAAGGCTTATGCCTCAGGATGGACGCTAGCCAAATATTCAAACATAAGAGCCAACCTTAGGGGCTCTTCTACTGAGATTTTAGTTATTTCCCTTTGTCCATCTCCTTTCTATCCCTGGATGGATTTCCTGAAACAATAAATGTAAGCCTTCCTCTTTTAAGTGCATCCTGAGTATTTTCTCCTTTTTTTCTACCACAAGCTCATATTGCACTGGCTACATAGCACTCTGATATAGATTCCAAATATTCCTCCACGAAGTCCCATGGAGATTTTTCTGTGACAATCATGTGCATGTTTGCAGATACCTATTTACAAAGATAATTGTACCTCCGGATATCCCCGAATTGATAGGGACATACCTTACTGCAAAGAAATCCATACGTATATTCTCAAACTTCTTGTTTGGAAACTTTCCAGCAAAAAAAGAGGATGAACTTGCAAGTTGCAAGTCTGCTATGTAAAAATGTGCTACCAAGGAGCTTCAGTTGACAAAGTGAAGCAGGGCTAGTGTCAGGGGTTGTGTCATGTTCAGCAAGATACCCAACAACAATTCTTGGAGCTCAGCCCTAATTCTTCTCCTTCTAGTTCTGGCTGCTAGCTCTTTCTTCAATGTCTTTGAAAGAGCCAGAAGTAGTAATGAGTGGGAGCAACAATCTCTACTTACTTCCCTTTCAGGAACTGTGCAGATTGGGCCTAGAGGAACAGAACTAGGGTAGTGGCAACAGTAGTGTAGATGAGCCCATGCAGCGGTTGGAGAGGCTAGGGCCCTGTCTACACTAGCAATAAAACCCAAAATCCTCCCCCCCCCCGCAATCTAGCCTGATAATACTACACAACATGCAGCATTATCTGCACCAGATTTTGGGTATACCACCTAAAAATGGTTTGGGGTAACTTTCACTTTTCTCTGGAGTTTGCTGAAGACTCCAGAGAAAACTGTAGCATGGACAAAGCATCCACACTGGTTTTGGGGGTGGGGAGGTAGGACAAATGTTGCCTGATCAATGCCACCATTTCCCCCCTCCTCTGTGCCACTGCCCCTTTCTCTGTTGTCCCAGTGCACAGTCACCCATTCACTATGAACTAAGAAGGCAGAGCCAGTGGCAGCAGCAGCACCAAGGAGGGGGGAAATGGTGGTTCCTGCTGTCCTGCACTGGGAAGAGTTACTTGCTATGATCCTCAGAATGATCAGCCATATGCTGGGGCTCTGTTTTGATCGGCAGTACTCTGGGGGGTCTGCCTTCCTGGCATCTGGCTGTTTATTCTGAGGTCAGAGGGAACAACTGTGCCAGATGGAGTCACTCGGTCTGACCCTCAGGAGGAGCAGCTGCATGCTGGAGGTCTGTCTTGTTAAACAGTATGCATGAAGCGTTTGGGGAAGAGGTGCCTGGCAGCTGTGCAGCAGCAGCAGCAGACCTACAGCAGGGATTACAAATCCAGTGGGGAGATTCGGACTTTTTGGCCAGGTGGGTGTGGTGCTTAAATCCAGACCAGAGTGGTCTGAGTATCATGTGGGGCAGCTCCGGCACAGCTCTAGGACAAAGAAGCCTGGTTTTCAATTGGATTTTTTTCAGATTTTAGTCAAGCCCTGGGAGCGCTGTTCCCATGGCAGAGTGTAGTACTGCCAGTGCGTGTCATATCTAGTGTGGACATGCTCCAATAAGCCCCTAAATATTCCTGTGGCTGTAGCAGTACAGTGAGTAGCACTTGTGCTGGTGGCAGGCTCCAAAATAGGGCATTACGTGGGTGAGTGTTGAATCAGAGCTGGCCTTGGATCCAGTGGAGCCAAAACCCCATGGTCCACCTGACAGTCCTTGCATAGTTGTGCTCTAGCCTGAAGTTGGTATAGGCCAATGATGGGCAACCTTTTGAGCTTGGTGTGTCAAGCTTCGCCAAAAAACAGAGCATAACTTGGGTGGTGTGTCACTTAGAGGAAAAACATTATTTCGCAATATTTACTGTTTAAATAACATAAATGTATACAGTTGCCCCATCACATTCGCAACTTCGACTATTCGCAGAAAGCCTCCCACCCTCACACTTTCACCCCTCCCTTCCCAAGGCACCGACGGCTTCTCATGAAGCCTGTTGGTGCCTTGGCAAGGGGAGGGTAGAAAATCTCCCACCTGAATGCTTTCCCTCCTCCCTTCCCAAGGCACTGAAGGGTTTCTCATGAAGCCCGTCAGTGCCTTGGCAAGGGGAGGGTAGAAAACCTCCCACCCATATGATTTCCCCCCTCCCTTCCCAAGGCACTGATGGGCTTCTCATGAATGCTGTCTCATGAAGCCCATCGGTGCCTTGGCAAGGGGAGGATGGAAAGCCACCCATCCATACACTTCCCCCCTCCCTTCTCAAGGCACTGACGGGCTTCCAAGGCTCCCACCCGCTGCCTTCCCCAGAATTTCTGAGGCGGCTCCGGGGCTTCGAAGGCCTGGAGCCACCTCAGAAATGCTGGGGAGAGGCCGGGCAGAATCCCGCCCACCCTCCCGCTGCCTTCCCCGGCCTTTCCGAGGCGGCTCCAGGGCTTCAAAGCCCCGAAGCCCCCTCGCGAAGGCCAGGGAGAGGCTGGGCAGACTCCCTCCCTCCCGCCTGGCAGCCCACCCATTACCTTCCCCGGCCTTTCTGAGGTGTCTCCAGGGCTTCGAAGCCCTGGAGCCCCTCAGGAAGGCTGGGGAGAGGCCGGGCAGAGTCCCCACCATCCGCCCGCCATCTTACAGTCCAGGGAGAGGCCGGGTAGACTCCTGCCCACCCTCCCACCAGCCCGCCGCCTTCCCCAGCCTTTCCAAGACAGCTCCAGGCTTCAAAGCCCCAGAGCCCCCTCAGGAAGGCTGGGGAGAGGCCAGGTAGAGTCCCACTGACCCACCCGCCACATTACCTGGCGTTTCCGAGGCGGCTCCGGACAAGCAGGCAGGCCTCAGGGGTGGTGGTGGCGATCGGGGCTTCATAGCCCCGCCCGCCACTTTCCTTCCCCCTCCCCCCTTCCCTAAAGTGGTGATTGGGGCTTCGAAGCCCTGCCTGCCACTTTAGAGAGGGTGGTGAGGCTGTGGGGGGGAGGGGGAGGAGGCCTAGCCGCATGTCACCACAGATGGCTACGCGTGTCAGTGGTGACACACGTGTCATAGGTTTGCCATCACCGGTATAGGCACTCCCTTCCTTTTAGTGTCAGTGGGAAGAGGAAATAATTGCTGTAATGGAGATCTGCTGGCAGGATGCTGAGGGCAGACATGAAAAAGTTTCCTCTGAGGGCTGGCCAGGCTTGGGAAATAGCAGAAATTCTACCATGGACATGTCCCCACTACAGCTAAGATTTCTCTGCCCATTAATTGTTATTGGTTTCTTCTACCTGCACCCACTCCTTAGCCTACCACATTAATACTGAATGGCTACTTTCTATTAAAAAGACATTATTGTAATCCCAAAGGCTCTACGGCTCCATTTTTGACTGCCTACCAACTGGAGAGTGCAGCCTAATATGGCACATTTACTTGACATGAGCAACGGCAGTGAAAGGAGATGCAAAAATTATGCAATTATGCTAAGTTGTGCATACAAATCTGTTTTCTTCTTCTTCTTCAAGTATTTGACAACAGATGCTGCTACCTCCCTCCTGCTTCTGGGGTCTGGCATTTTTCTTCTTTAAATTAATTTGTTTGTCTCTGTAGCTTTGCTGATTTAAACTAAACTCCAGTATAGTGATTTACAGACCAAGGCCTTTTTTTTTTTTACA
Organism: Gambelia wislizenii; assembly: GCA_030847615.1. NCBI lineage: Eukaryota > Metazoa > Chordata > Lepidosauria > Squamata > Crotaphytidae > Gambelia > Gambelia wislizenii. The sequence goes on along the minus strand of JAUMIR010000008.1, from coordinate 30,261,520 downwards.
ATTACATAAAACACAGTTGTACACAGAATACAAATGGAGAGAAATTAGGGGGGGAAACACCAGAATGAGATTACTGAAAGTGGCATACCATGTTAATTCAAACTCATCCATTCTTGTCCAGGTTAGGAAAATGTTAGCAATCGATTCCCGCCCCCCACACTTCACTGTCCTGGGCAGGGGGAGATGTTAATTGTAATGGTTCAACTAGACAGGTATAAGGTATTTTCTTTAATAAGTAAGGCATGTCATCTTTGAACTACATGGGTATAGATGTGCCGTACCAACGTGGAAGGGCAAGGCATTGCGGTTTAGGGATCTTTCCCCTGGGTTCTGACACAGTTTTTATTTAGAACAGTGTATAGTACAGAGCTTTGGACTCAGGGAAAAATTACTTGGGGCTTAGGCAAAATAGGTCAGCACCATTTTAATGCTTGGATGCTGGATCAACAAACACATTTCTCCTAATGGTTTGAACAGAGATGGTTGCCAGTGGACAGCCTTGAAATCATAGAATGCACTTTTGTTTTTGACTGATCAGGGGAAATTCCATATTTCTTTGTGGTAAAAGAGCTTTCAGGATGGGGGACGGGGAGCTATCCTGTAGTGTTTTCTGTATAAGGCAATAGAAATGTAGAACAACAGTAAATATTTGTTGGCACCATGAAAGAATCAATTTTCAATTAATTAGTGGGTTCTGACCACTACTGTACATATAACTAACTATACCAATCAGTGCTTCTCAGTGTCTTTCTAGCCTATTTCCTTGCACAACAAACAATACAGTACAAATGAGGTATTTTCTTTTTCTTAAGAAATTAAGAGTGACTTGTTTGTTTATGAGATGAAGTATCATTGGGAATGGAATGGGTGGATGGATGGGTGACTGTCCTATCAGCAGCCTTACATTGTGGTTCAAAAGTATTCATTCTCTTCAGCAGCTCATTGCATCCCTAGGATCAAAAATGAACACAACTGTACAGATGAATACCTGATTTACTTCTGTACTATATGCAGTTCGACATATATGCATATTTATATCCATGGGGATGTCCTTGATGTTGTGCTGGTTCACACTCAACATCCAATTAAAGCAAGAGTGGGTAGTTGGATGTTTTTGGACTGCAGCTCCCATAATTCCACACTGTTTCCAATGCTAGCTAGGGCTGATGGGATTTATAGGCAAAAATTAAAAAAAAATCTGGAGGACCACAAGTTGCCCACCCTTGAATTAAAGATTGTCATTTCTTCATGGAGAGAGTGAGTGTATGAGCTTTCCCACACCATGAACATAAGGTGGGCAAGAGACCCTTTGATCCTTCAAATGCTTTTGAATTTAACTCCCAGAACCTCAATCACTATTGGATTATGACAAGGAGTTATCAGAATTATAGTCCACAGGTCTCCATTCCTGAAATAAGGAATTCTATATGCCTTATGCACATATGCATTTGTCTGGAAGCCCAATACATGCCACCCTTTCCTTTATATTTTAAAGGAAAAAAATTAGCAAGGAAATCAAAACTACTTTTGTTTGTATCTATACATGGTGTTGCCAAATTACACAACCTCAAATGCACTGTGCCAAAAAAAAGAATGTGCATTCTCATTTTCATCCCCAGGAAATGATAGTCCCATTGGAGAAGTGCAGGTGTGGACTCGCCCTTTGCCCTTCATTTTGTCCACCTCATTTTAAAATTATTTCACTGTACCAGCAAACAGAGTAGCTGACTTGCACCCACTCATGCATCTAAACTGTTTTGATCAATTTGTTTTTGAAACTGCATGAGAAGAGGTATCTGCCCCCAAATTGCTGCAGATCTTAATAAGGCTTTAGAGAGAAACTCGATAGGACAGTCACAGGCAAACTGGGTGACACATGAAGGAATGTCATAATACTGTACTGGGTGGGAATGGCACTTGAGTTCAAAACATCAATGATCAACAGCTTATAGCTCAGCTGACTGCGGACAAAAAAAACAACATACACTGTACTAGAGCATTTGTTCACTGGTGCACAAAATGGATTTTCCCAGTCATCTTCCCTTCTTTTGCTCTGTCATTACTTCTCACTTTCTTTCCTGCCACTCACAGCTATTGCTGGATGAATGGTATACGCTCTTTGTTCTCATTGTCCCCCTCGTGGTCTTCCTCTTCTTCACCAGCTTCACTGGTTTCTGTACTATCATTGGCCATCTGCATTTAAAACAGAACACTTGTAAAGCAGGACAAGGGACCATAGGTCAGTGGCAGAGAATGTGCCATTTGCATTCAGAAGGTCCCCCAGTGTTTCCAGCCAGGGTGAGGAATCAGGGATCCTGGAGAGCCATGGTCAATCTCTGTTGCCAGTTCTGGGCTGGGTGGACCAACTGATACAACTAGAACTTGGAAAATCCTTTTGAGAAGAATGAATATACTGAAGACTTCTATAATCGATCTGTTGTTGGATGATGCTCTGGGACAAAGTAAACCTATCATCTATACAATTCAGCTCAATAGGTCTGGGAAGTCCAGGCAAAGCCTGGAACATTATTTTGGGGAGTACAGTCCCTCTAACTGTCCAGATTTGGCAGGGACAGTACTGATTAATCTTCTGTTGCTCTACTTTTTCAGCTGCTTTTGAAATGTCCCAGTTTTCTCTCCTCCTCAAACTGTCCCCCTTTCTCCTCAGCTTACTTCAATTGCTTCAAAACTAAGTTCAAAGTGCAAAAGTAATTTGCACTTACTTAACTCAGCAGGGGGGAGTGGACAGGACAGGAGAGGGTGGAATCTTGCCCTTCTCAGGAGGATCAGGCAAAAGCAAACTGCTTCAGCCTCTCCTAGCTTCATCCTCCTCAATAACTTTTGCCACACTCTGATATTGCATGGCCATATGTGTTCTAGTTTTGATCTGTGAAATGCTGGAGAGTATGGGAATATGTGATTACGGCTCCCAGAACTGTCAGCCAGCATGGCTCTGGAAGAATTCTGGGAATAATAATAATAATAATAATAAACACCAAAACCCAAAGTTTCACAGCTCTGAATAAAATGAAATGAAGGTGGACCTTCTAGAGGCCTGTGGGCCACATTCATTCACCCAGAAATTCTAGTTTTCCACCTTCATAAGCCTCCTCCTCCCCAAATTTTGAAGGCATCAAATGGCCCCTAATAGAGGTCAGTAGACATTTAACCCATCCTCACCAGCCTTTTGTCAAAACCAGATGTATGTGCACATTCACTTTCAGGTTATTGTTTTGGGGTGGGGGAAGAGGCTTCCCATAGAACTAACACAGGTCACCACATTGTAAATAGGGTAAAGTATCCTGCTGAGGGTTGCTGGATCTCAGGGCCTGGCCCCAAGATGCTAGTATTCATGGGTCATCTCCATCTGGGAGACAAGGGTAGAAATTCTCCAGTTTTGGTGGGCTTAGTGCCAGCCAAGAAAAAAAGGGCTGGGTGCAAATATTCAGCTCAGCTAATAGAACAGCAACTTGCTACAGTTTTTCAGGGATTCATTTGTTGCTTCAAGTTGCAAAGACTGTCCCATGGATGTATAGATCTGCTTAGTTAGCTTCATCCTTCCCTTCCAGTTGTTTTGATGCCAGGGCACAGCCTCTGTGCTGCTCTGTATCTACCTTCTAGGTAGAAGCAAGTAGGCTAAATTAAATGTTCCTTATCCCATCTCCCTAAGTGAATGAGAAAGAATAATCCCATCATTTCATCTTGATCTAGGAACATACTTTTAGCTAAGATTTCAGTCTTAACAATTACAACCCAGTCAGCCTGACATCAATACCAGGAAATGTTTTAGAGCAGTGGTTCTTAACCTGTGGTCTGTGGACCCCCATGGGGCCACAATGTCCTTATAGGGGGTCCGCAAAGGACTGAAGGCTGCTTAGCCCACATGACAAGAGCCAAGGCAAAGGCTGGCTGGCTTGGCCTGCACAATGCTATTCAATCCGCTCCAGCTACAAACTTGGAGGAAGAAGCATGAGAAAAGTCTTCCCTCCCCCTCCAGTGCCTCTGAGGCAAGGTTTAATGGATGGTGTAACAGGATGATGATGATGATGATGTGTTGTTGTTGTTAGAGTTTTAAATCTTGAGTTAAGTCCTGGGGTCTGTGGCAACAAAAGATATTTTAAAGGGGTCCCTGGTAAAGAAAATGTTAAGAGCCACTGTTCTAGAGCAGTTCATTAAACAGACAGTCTGTAAGCACTTAGAAAGGAATGCTGTGATCACTAAAAGTCAACATGGGTTTCTCAAAAACAAGTTGCGCCAGACTAATCTGATCTCTTTTTTTATGGAGTTACAAGCTTGGTAGATAAAGGGAATGCTGCTGATATAGCATATCTTAATTTCTGTGAAGACAAAATCCCCCATGATATTCTTGCAAACAAGCTAGTAGAATGTGGGCTAGACAATGCTACTCTTAGGTGAATTTATAATTGGTTGACTGACCAAACCGAAAGGGTACTCGCCAATGGCTCCTCTTCACCATGGAGATTAGTCGGGTACCACAGGGTTCTGTCCTGAGCCCAATCATCTTTATCAATGACTTGGATGATGGAATAGAGGACATGCTTATTAAAAAAATTGCATTCTCATCTCTTGCCTGGAGATGACCCATGAAAACTGGAGATTCAGGACCAGGCCCTGAGATCTGGCAACCCAGCTCTCATGTACATCCAGTTACTTCAGAAAACCAGCTACAGAAGAAGCAAAAACAAGTCAGAATAGCAAAGTTTGTGACTCTGTGAAAAACAAATAACGACAGTTTCAGGAGGCAAAATGTTTCTTAACCTAGAGCAAGGATGAGGAATACTTTTCTTCTACAAAGGGCTATAGACCTTTGGGGGTAATCTCTCAGGAGACATGTGGTGGGTGGGACTGGGTGTATATGTCCTCCTCTTTCTCATCATCTTTCTACCATTTCTCTCTTTCTAACCACCACCACCCAGTAACAGAGGATCATCTACTGGCCATAACCATTCTGTTTTGATAAATTCTAGTCTGGCTTAGAAAGCTGGCCCTAATTTTCTGATTACAACTGGATGTTATGGAGAAAGGCAGTCCTTTGGACATGTAATTCCCTACCATGTGGGATTTTCATGTGACTTTTTTAAAAAGGCGATATCCACTTCTTTTTACTCACCAATGGAGTAGGTGTCTTCTCCACATCCAGAATTAATTTTCCTATATTTCCTCTGTCATGGATTCTTTGCATTGCTTCCTTCACCTATAAAATAACACATGTGTACGTTACATATTTTTTGTGCAATGCAAAAACAACATACACTTCCCTTTGGAATGTGGCAGATAAAAAAACACATGAAATTGTACGACACACCAAATGTTAGCAGTTGGCTGGAAAAAGTGGGGACGGTATGCTTTAATGCATTAGAAAACAAGCATACTAAATTCAGGCTCCACAGGAAACAAAATAATAGAATTGTAGATTTCCTGTTTGAGATCACGTCTAGGTTAGATTTTCTTAGGGGTTTACCACACTCCAAAGAAAAGCAGCAGCACAGCAGGAAGGTTCCATCTTCTGTGCTGCCTTATCTCATGATGTTGTCATTCTTCCAGCATTCTTTCATTCTGGTTCTCTGGGGGACTGAGCTAAAACTGTCTTTTGCTAATGGGTTTTTCCAGTTAGCAAAAAGATGCAGTATTGCCTTGGACCCCATGGGACCAGAATGAAAGAACAACATCATTTGGTAAAAATGTGGAATGATCCACATTCCACGGAAGATGAAATGTTCCTGCTGCATTGCCACTTTTCTTTGGAGTGCGGGAAGCCCCTTAGTGAACTATAAATAACCCATTAAAGGTATAGAACTTAAAGAACTTGGCAAACTCAGTGAACTGTTACAAATAGCTGAAACATGTCTCCAAGGAACCATTTCCTGGCAAGGATGAAGAGTAGGGGGAAATAATAGTAGTAGTACTAGTAGTAGTAGAAAGGTGGTGGGGCAAATCACAAGTAAGTGGTTTTAGTCTTGCAGCCAACATATATAAATATATATATGAATTGAGAGAGAGAGAGTAATTAAAAAAGATTTGGCATCCATTCAGTATTCAGATCAGAGCAGCTCTAAAAATTCCCTACCACAAATCTCATGGTCTGTTGTGGAATGTTTTATTGGGCTAATTGGAATATTTATTCTTAACAAAAGGCATACATCATAAGGTTTGGATTAGTTTTCATAGAATCATAGAACTGCAGAGTTGGAAGAGACCATGAGGGCCATCCACTCCAACCCCCTGCCATGCAGGAAATCACGATCAAAGCATTCCCGACAGATGGCCATCCAGCCTCTGTTTAAAGACCTCCAAGGAAGGAGACCCCACCACGCTCCGAGGGAGTGTGTTCCACTGCTGAACAGCTCTTACTGTCAAAATTTTCCTCCTAATGTTGAGGTGGAATCTCTGTTCCTGGAGCTTGCATCCATTGCTCCATGTTCCAGTCTCTGGAGCAGCAGAAAACAAGTCTGCTCCATCCTCAACGTGACACCCCTTCAAATACTTAAACAGGGCTATCATGTCACCTCTTAACCGTCTTTTTTCCAGGCTAAACATACCCAGCTCCCTAAGTCTCTCCTCATAAGGCATCGTAAGGCATTTTTGCAAGGCTTTATTTGGTTGATAGTTGTTTGCTATATTATTCTTTCTTGTTATTTCATGGAATCATAGAATTTATTTTCTCTGTGTTGTATAATCAAATATTTTTTAAAAAACTACAGCACAGAGGTGAGGCATCACAATAAAGGCACTGGAAAGATGAAATCCATTGGGCCTCCATAAAGGAAAATATCCCAACAAATCTGAAACATGTCCAAAGAAGGATGCCCAAGACGATCAAAGGTCTAGAAACCAAGCCTTATGAAGATCAACTTAGGGAGTTGGGTATGTTTAGCTTGAAGAAGAGAAGACTGAGAGATAATAGTTATTTTTAAATATCTGAAGGTATGTCATGTAGAAGATGGAACAAGCTCATTTTCTGCTGCTCCAGAGGCTAGAACATAACCCAGTGGATTCAAATTATAAGAAAACAGATCCCCCCTTAACATTACCAAGAACATTTTTACTGTAGGAACTGTTCAACAGTGGAATAGATTGCCTTTTGAGGGTGGTAGACTCTCCCTCTTTAAGGGTTTTTAAACAGAAATTGGATGGACATCTTTCAGGAGTTCTTTAGTTATATATTCCTGCCTGGCAGGGGGTTGGACTACATGGCCCTTGTGGTACCTTCCAACCCTTTCCCTCCAGCCCTTTTCCTTTTCCCCAACACATTTGGCCTCTTCCTCTCTTGCTCAGATGAATGAAAGACTGTTGAGACTGTCACCAGCAATTCCTCATACCCAATTTCATTTCGAATTTCTCTATTGGCACACAGTCATTAGTGGCTAACTGAAGCAATTTCCCAGCCCAGTATTATAGTGAGAGTAAATGTTTAAAGAGTGCCAATCAGAGTGGGGAACAATAATGCTAATAGTCTCACATATCATTTCTTCATTTGGGAAGTATAGCTCTCTCAGGACTCATTCAGATGCCCTGTTATGATTGGGAGACATCCTTCTTCCCAATGTTTGTTTGAAATGCCACAAGCAAATGTGAGTAGAATCTTTTTCAGATATTGTCGCTCAACATGGCCGGGTCGGAACATAGGAACAGGGCTGGTGCACACTGGGATGTGGCAAACAGGGCCGATGTGCCTGTTCCCTTGCCCTGCTTGCAGATTTGTGGGCTCAGTTCTAACTAGATTCCTGAAAAGGGCTAAGGATGAGGGTTGGATGGGTTGCAGCATCACTGGGGGTGGGGGAGAGAATTAGGCACAAAAGAGAGAACATTCTACAAATTAAGATAGTGGCCAGGAGTGAATTACTCACACTATTATTTTCAACAAATTGTTGCCATTGCACAGTATTTTTTAAAACTATACACACACACGTATATATAAAAAACATTAGGAAAAGTTGCGAAGGCTCCTCCCCTGTTGTTTTTGTGTTTTTGCCCCCCTCCTTCCAACAAGGACCGCAGATCACGTTGGGAGAAAAGGTATTCTCTTTGAATTCTATGAGGAGATTTTTTCACTGTCTAGAAACTCCAAAGTTTTGAAATAGTAAGACAGGAAGGCCACAACTGATGACAAAAATAGAGCTGGTAGATGGGCTTTAGGGGCCAAGAGTTAGCATGAATTCAAAGACTTTGTTTAGAGGAGAATGAAGACTTTTAAAAATAAGATAAAATATACTTAGTTGGGTTATAAGAGCTCTCTGAGAGGGAAAAAGATTTTGAAGGCTGGTGAGAAGGCCTAGCTGGGGAATGAGGATGAGTATATGGCACTTGTTTCTGCCATTATGACTGCTAATTTCTAGCCTGTTGTGGCTGAGGTGTTACATCAAGTTTCCTCACTGTTGGGTGTGCTTTATGAGGATGGTCCAAAGTGTTGTCTGTTTTACAATGGTAGACTTAAGCCAATCATGCTGCCATGAGAGGCCTTCAAGATCCCCAGCGACCAACTTCCCAGCTTAGGTCTTATGAACTCAAGGCTGCAGCTTCCTTGATTCAATTTAGTCTCCTTCTTTTCCTACTGCTTTACACTTTACCAAGCATTAGCTTCTTTTCCAGTGAGTCATGTTGTCTCATGACATGTCCAAAGTACAACAGTCTCAGTGTTTTGCTTTTAGTTCAGTCTTGATTTGCTCTAAGAACCATTCATGTCTTTGTAGGAGTCTATGGTATCAATAGAACTCTTCCCCAGCTCCACATTTCAAATGAGTTGATTTTCTTTCTGTCCAGTTTTCACAACCATACACAGAAATAAGAAATACTATGGCCTGGATGATTCTGACTTTGGCTAGAGCAACTGCAGCTACCATAACCTTGGGCAAGTATCCAGTCATGGAAGATGCTGTATTGCACAGCAGCAAGTCTGTGAACCTCTGTTTGAAAGAGGTTAGGTAGATTTCTTTGTTCTTGAGGTAAGTATTGTAGCAAAATTTGTATTCCCCTCCACCCAGAGCAACTACTGATAGGCAGCCATACATGCCTGGTAATTTGCTAATCCTCAGGTAAGTGCCACAGGAGAATAACATCTCCTGCCCAACAACTCCAGCTTTCTTCTTTACCTATTGGATGGAGGAGACTGCATTGACTTAACCAGCTTTGGTCTGAGATGCCTTAACAATAATAGTTAAAGGCAACATGTTGCCCTGCATCTTCTTGGTGTCTGTAGAGGTTCCCTATGTGGTGCAATGTTGAAGGCACTGCATAAAGCTTGGACCATTTTTTAAAAAATCAGTCATGCCAAGACAGGTAGCAGAGGTAACTTTATAGGAGCTACTGGGTCAGTCTGCATCATCTGAAAGAGAGGGTTGGGTTCTGGGGTGGTGGTGGCATCTTCACCTTGATATTCAAGGTTCTTGCCATTTTGAGTATCTGTGCAGCATATGGCTTCACAGTTTCTGTGCAACAAGCAGAGGTACTGATGTTGGAACCATGCTTGATATGAGGACTATCCTGATCATGTATACTGTATTATCAAAACAAGGGCTTGTCTGCATGAGGCTATAAAATGTGGATTGATGTGCACTAATTCCAATTTGCAGCAGCTTTCATTTGTCTCCCTGTTTGTTTGTTTTTCAGGATTGCAGGCATGTGAAGCCATAAGTATTTGTTGTTCAAATATGTATGCCTGTGAATCAAGCTGGTGGGTGCAAGTGAATTACATTTTTATTGACTCCAGTTGCCACGGCCAAACAGTTAAAAAAAAAAAAGCATATCCAAGGTACGGAAGTGTGATCTTCCACTTAAATAAACAGAAAAAAGGCTGTTTCATCACCTGAGTGCAGATCACTATGGCGAAAATCCAACATGGCGGTTCTAGGCACTTGCTTTGCCAAGAAGCTCTGCCCCCTGCGCAGATCTGGCCAATTAGATTTCCACTTCTGCTCTTATTGGGAATGTGCAGCAAAGCAAATTGTTTGGTCTAACAAGCAGGAATGTTCATTTCCTTCAGAGTTTTTTTTAAAAAAGTATGGGAAAAGCAGTGAAGGTTTTTCCTGTGGAGTGTTTAGTGGGTTTGCCCCTCCTCCTCAATACGGCAGATTGATGTGGGATCCCATTTAGATAAAACATTTTCTCCTCAAATTCTATGAGGAGTATTTACCCATATAGACAAGCCCTAAGTTTTAATGTGCTATTTATCACAGTAGCAGAATGGTGTAAAGCAGAAAAATATGGGATAAGCAAAAGGGAAAGAAAATAAATGAGTTTCTTTCACAGCCTGGAAAGTTACTTTTTAAAAGTAATTTATTATGTAACTTGTTCTAAAATATAATTTGTTACCATTGATGTTGGGGGAAATTGTGACAAATTTTGCTGCTCATTACGTTTCTAGTTAAGTCTTCATTATTGCTTCAGGGAGGGGGGAAATGGATTGATTAAAAATGGCATAAAATTGAACTCAAAATGTTTTTGAGCAAACCTAAAAATGGCCTGGAAAAGTAATAGGAAAATATTTGTCACACCACAAATAATATTGTTTCTACTCATAATATAAACAGAGGCTGGTTGGCCATCTGTCAGGGATGCTTTGATCGTGATTTCCTGCATGGCAGGGGGTTGGACTGGACGGCCCTCGTGGTCTCTTCCAAATCTACAATTCTATGATTCTATTACTTTTGAATTGTAATATTGTTACACCCACATTACAAAAAAAAGATATCAGCTGGAATCCTATTATTGATATATGCACACGTAACTTGGGGGTTACACATACATATTTCTTCATTTGAACATTGTGTCAGGAGCTGTTCACTTATATCTTTGTACTACATAAACTGACTCCCAAGAGGGCTGTCACATCCCAGGGGCCACTGCAGTGGGGGCTAATTATCTGGCGGGGGAGGGAGAGAAGGGGAAAGGCCACCAGGCAGCACCCAGTTGCAGCTGGGAAAGAGAAATGAAGTTGATCTCCTAGAGATCTAGAAGGGTGACCTCATTTCTCTCCCCCCCAACTACTGCAGTGCTGCCTGGTTTCCTCCCCCATCCCTTCCTCCCACCAGGGCCAATAAACACAAACAGCAGCACCCCTAGAGGTTCACAGCTGCCTAGGGAAAAGCAAGCTGCATGGAGCTACACATGCAGAGCCTTATAGTCTCCATGCTCCAATAGAGCTTCTTCGTCATAATGCTACAGGTAATTGAATTGCCTGTGACTTCCAAGTGTAGGTTTCTTTATGCTAATCAAAATTTTACACTTAAAAATTTACATGTACAGTCACATGTTGCTTAGTTCAATGTATGCACCCCTTTTGTTGCTTAGTTCAATGCACGCACCCCACCCAAATTATCTGTAACACCCCTCTTGCCCTACACTGGCTCTATTGACATGATCCATTCATCTTGATAGATTGTGGTTAGTCTTTTCCAGTAATATCAGTTGGGCATCTCTGATGGACAAGTTTAAGCCACTGTAGTCAGCACACTGGTCACAATATGAGAAGAGACATATTTTCCTTCCTCTCATTCCCTTCCTTCTCTGACTTAACCTAGTGCTGCTTAGGAACGAACAGCTAAATCACATTGCTGCAAATTTCAGGGATAAAATCTCCATGGTTACAGGTCATGTGGCCTTATCAACACAAGCTTTTAGCGTCAAGGTTACTTTGGCAATGCAAGCAGCATAGGTGACTGATCTAGTTCTTGCCCAGATTGAAAGAATGAATCTAAAGATCTTCTTGTCACGGTTTCTCAACACTCAAAAACAAACAACAAAAACAACAACAGGTTTTTCAACCATTTTTTGAATTTTTCAGATATTCCTTTCATCCCTACAGTGGTGGGACTAAGAGAAGGTCCTCTCCTGATGATGCTATGCCCTGGGCAGGTTCGTACAGGGAGATATTTATGCCAGATGGCTTGAGTCTGAGCCTTATATGGCTTTATAGAGCATAACCAGCAGTTTGACTTGTGCCCAGAAACAAACTGGCAGCCAGTGGAGCTGAAACCCTGCAGAGCTACTGCCAATCAGAGGTGACAATGCTTAACCAGATGACCCAGCATTCTGATTCAGCGTAAAGCAGTTTCCCACATTCCTATATAATTATATATGGGATTCGATCATATAGGTTTGAGAGAATGGTCTCAGCACATATTTGAATTCCTATGAATCCCAAAGTATATGGCTGAGACAAAAAGGAATTTTCTCTGTGTTGAATTATTGTGGAATTTGCACTTATTATGTGGAATTCCTATTTTGGCAGAGCTACACCAGGAATTATTCTCATAATTTTTTAAATAAGAAAATAATGAAGCAAGTACATCCCTAGGAGGACTGTAGCTCCAGCTGTCTGGCATAAAAGGCAATTACAAAACAGCAGAGAGGAAATGATTGTTGATGACTATGGGATGGGGAAACTGCTATTATTGTTTTTGCAAAATCATGGCTGAAGTAAACTCCAGAAGTTAGATACCCTAACACATAGTAAAATATCCTTGTTTCATATGGAGTCATACACAGAATACACCTCCACCCCTTCCCTGTGAAATCTGCATTCGTCACACCAAGGTGTTAAGAAGTATATATAGAAAAATGGTGCCTTTATCATCTTATTGTCCCAATGTTGCAGAGGAGGTAGGGCTTGCATGACCAAAACCTAGGGATGTTTTGGGTAGCAGGACAATGTCCATCATCTGCCTGTCCCCTCAGCCTTCCCTGTTTCCTCCAAGCTTACCTGCAATCTTCAAAGTAGTTGGAGTGTGAAGGAGAATGGATTTTCCCAACAGCAATATGTGGATGTGAATTATTGTTGCTGTCTTGGTCTTGAATGGGCAGTTAGGACCCTTTAGATTAGCTTTACAAATGACTTGATCATGGTAGAGATGACATACTCTGCACTGATGAAAACTGGCCAAGCAACATCAGCGTATGTGGTAAGGAGCAAACCATAAAACCATAAAACATAGGTTATCTGTTCCATCTCCTTCTGCCTCTTATACATTTTTAAAATTTCATTTATACATATTTGTATAAAGATATTGTGAAACTTAGCAGTATGTTTGTTATCATTACAAAGATTTTTGCTTACAGCATTTGTGAAGTATGATAATCAGTCAGTCTTCCTCCCAACGCTGAAGATATAGAGTAGGTAGCAATCCTTCTGGGTGGAAGTTGGGAAGAAGATGGAGGATGACCAAGATGCTTAGAGAGCAGGGCCCTACCCATTCTTGACTCTGGAGCAGAAAAACCTGACACAGCCTTCCTTGGCTGCTGATTAGCAGAGTCACTGAGTCCCATTGTCTCTCTCTGGCTTTTCTTCACAAACGAAGATTCAGGAAGGACTCATCCCGTGCTTTCTGCAAGCATGCTGATGACTAAAAAGGCCAATCCGAGTTGTGATTCTGGGTTGTGATTCTTTCTGCGTTATCATTTCTCTTTAAGACTTGTCCGGCGTGAGTTCTCAAATAAGGCTGCAGCATTGTGGATAGTGCGTCTCCAGGCCTCCTGATGTGAGGCCAGGGTCGACCATTGTTGGCGATCAATTTGGCCGAGCCTGAGATGTTGTTTCAGGAAGTCCATGTATCACTTTTTTGGAGCGCCCCTCTTATGCTGACCCGTGGCGAGTTCACCGTAGAGTACTATTTTTGGGAGGTGATGGTCCTCCATCCTAGAAATGTGCCCTGCCGAGTGCAGCTGTGTTCTCAATATCATGGCCTCAATGCTGGTGATCCCTGCTTGCTCAAGGACAGCAACATTTGTCACATAGTCAGTCCACTGTATATTTAGGATTGTACGTATACAGCGCTGATGAAAGCGTTCGAGGAGTTATAAGTGTTGGCTTCTCTGGTGCAGCACTGACTTGCTTTTAATCACTGGAGGATATTACTTGCTGTAATGGCTACCTTATAGCTTTCTATAATCTGTTTGTTTTAATAATTTATGCTTTTTTTAATGCACTGTTGTTGCTTTTGAAATGAAATGCAGGAGATACACATTTAAACAAATAATAAAAGCAAACATAGATTTTCCTTGTTTTTTTTTCTGGGCTGTGAGGCCGTGAAACTGTTCCAGAACACGGTCTCACAGCTTGGAAAAAAACCAAGGAAAATCTATGGATGCCGGCCGTGAAAGCCTTCGACTTCACAATAAAAGCAAACCATTCTTCTCATGTGCCATGGAGTTCAGCCTGTATGTTACAGTAAAGGTTACAAAATGCAAAAAGGCTGCCCATTGTTATTAGAGAAAAAAGGTTGGAAAGATAATATGTATGCCATCTTTGTGACCTGGATTTATGAAATTTGACTGTTACCATCTGATACATTTTGTATTTGCTTTCTGATGGCTAAATGGCTAAACAACATTTCTTGCTTTCTTCTACAAAAATAGGGAGGGGGAACCAGCATTCTAAAGGCTGAATTCCTGCCATAACTTGCATCCACTGAACTCACTGGGACCTTCCCTGGAGTATACTTGCATAATCTACTGTGTCTAGTTCTGTGCACCATAGTTTAAGAAGGACATTGATAAATGGGAGCTACCGTATATTCCGGCGTATAAGACGACCCGGCGTATAAGACGACCCCCCAATTTTTAAGGAGAAATGCAGAGTTTGTTATATATTCGCCTTATAAGACGACCCCCCTCTTCCAACGCATAGCCCCCGCATGCCCCTCCTGCGCTCCCTTCCAGGAGGGAGCGCAGGAGGAGGATGCAGAGGCTGTGCGCCCGAAAGGGGAACGTTCGCCCCTTCTCCCCACCTTCCAGGAAGGTGGGGAGAAGGGGCGAATCGCAGGTTTGGCCGCGCAGCCTCTGCATTCCCCTCCTGCGCTCCCTTCCAGGAGGGAGGCAGGAGGGCGATCCGGAGGCTGCACAGCCAAACCGGGCACGTTCGCCCCTTCTCCTCGCCTTCCAGGAAGGTGGGGAGAAGGGGCGAATCGCAGGTTTGGCCGCGCAGCCTCTGCATTCCCCTCCTGCGCTCCCTTCCAGGAGGGAGGCAGGAGGGCGATCCGGAGGCTGCACAGCCAAACCGGGCACGTTCGCCCCTTCTCCTCGCCTTCCAGGAAGGTGGGGAGAGGGGGCGAATCGCGGTTTGGCCGTGCAGCCTCTGCATTCCCCTCCTGCGCTCCCTTCCAGGAGGGAGCGCAGGAGGGCGATCCGGAGGCTGCACGGCCAAACCGGGCACGTTCGCCCCTTCTCCTCGCCTTCCAGGAAGGTGGGGAGAGGGGGCGAATCGCGGTTTGGCCGTGCAGCCTCCTGATGCCCCTCCTGCGCTCCCTTCCAGGAGGGAGCACAGGAGGGCGATCCGGAGGCTGCACGGCCAAACCAGGCACGTTCGCCCCTTCTCCCCACCTTCCAGGAAGGTGGGGAGAGGGGGCGAATCGCGGTTTGGCCGCGCAGCCTCTGCATTCCCCTCCTGCGCTCCCTTCCAGGAGGGAGCGCAGGAGGGCGATCCGGAGGCTGCACGGCCAAACCGGGCATGTTCGCCCCTTGCGAATTGCGGGTTTGGCCGCGCAGCCTCTGGATGCTCCTCCTGCGCTCCCTTCCAGGAGAGAGCGCAGGAGGGCGATCCGGAGGCTGCACAGCCAAACCGGGCACGTTTGCCCCTTCTCCTCGCCTTCCAGGAAGGTGGGGAGAAGGGGCGAATCGCGGTTTGGCCGCGCAGCCTCCGCATGCCCCTCCTGCGCTCCCTTCCAGGAGGGAGCGCAGGAGGGGGATCCGCAGACTGTGCGGCCAAACGGGGCACGTTCGCCCCTTCTCCCCACCTTCCTGGAAGGTGGGGAGAGGGGGCGAATCGCGGGTTTGCCTCGGCCGCTGCAGAAGTGCTCCAGCGGCAGCAGCGGCAAACCGCAATGTTCGCCCCCCTCCTCTTTCTTCCGTTGCTCCCCAAAGGGGGATAAGGCAGAGGAGGGGGGCGAATGATTTTCAAAACACTTTGCTTCACCCCCCTGCCCCATCTCCTGCCTCTTCGCTCCATTTGCGAAGAGGCAGGAGATAGGCAGGTGGGCGAAGCAAAGTGTATCCGGCGTATAGGACGACTGTCAATTTTGGAGGGCACTTTTGAGTGCTCAAAAGTCGTCTTATACGCCGGAATATACGGTAGTCCAGGGGAGGGTGACCAAGATGGTTTAAGGGCTAGAAACCAAGTGCTAAGAGGGATGGTTGAGGGAGCTGAGTATGTTTAGCCTGAAGAAGAGAAGACTGAGAGGTTATATGATTGCCATCTCAAGGTATATCATATAGAAGATGCAGTGAGCATGTTTTCTACTGCTACAGATGACAGCATCCAAATCAATCAATTCAAACTACAAGAAAGGAGACTCCCACTAAACAAATGGAAAAACCCTGGATGGTAAGATCTCTTAAATGGTGGAACAAATATCTTGGAAGGTGGTGAACTCTCCCTTACTGGAGGTTTTAAAACAAAGGCTAGATGCTGGTGGATAACTACACTGACAGGGAATTGGACTAAATTGCCCTTGGTGTATCTCCACAAATATTCCTAGTTTTTAATAAGCCAAGCAATTAAGGGATGTGGATGAGCAGCAGATATAAAAGTGTGCATTGGCAACAAATTGTTTTGGGGAATGGATGCTGGGAGCTTGGAATATGTCCTCTTACTTGAAACCATTTCCCACTTCAGTCTGGTTACTGTTTGAAATTTGTCACTTGTAGCCACGGGTATTTAGTGTACTTGCCAGACTGTTTAGATGGAACCATCTCCTCCCAAGTCTGTTTTCATTTACTGTGACCCATAGCTCATTATTGTTAATTGGCATTGACACTTGAAGCAGAATGTATTGACAGTGCCTCTGTCTTTTTCAGTCTCTTTTAGACAATATGGTCCTCATGGAAATGGTAATACTCGCCTATAAGAATGAAGTTTTGTTGGTTCATTTCCAGCCTGCAAGTCTTCTGAGTTGAGTCATTTTATTCTTTTGCCAAAGTTTTTCAGAAAACAACCACTCTCAACTGATAGACTGTTCAGACTGCAGCCTTCTGTTAGCTTTGATCTACTCAGAATGAGGTTTACTTGATTACAGCAGACAATATTTTGCAGAGAAAGAGAGATGTCACTGATCTACCAGCTGAACTTATTAGACGACTTTGAACACCCCACGTTTACTTATTAGAGGCATCACAACAGGCGGGATGTTAAATATTGCCAAGCAAACAGCAAAACAGAATGCCAATATACCATGGTCTGTTTTCCCTTCGGTAATCTTATTTGCATGACAAAAGAAATATTATCACAGAAATAGTAGGAGTAACAGAAGAACACATTTCATTAGTTCAAATGAAAAAGAAAGGCTCCCACCAACAGACCTGTTCCCCCCTCCCAATTTGGCTTGATAGTGTGAACTTTATCATAATGAAACAACTAATGTGAAGTTAATTATCCATTCTGTCATAACTAGTACCAGTAGGTATAGTTAATCCCCTCTTAACAGGATTGTTCTCTTCCACTGGATGAATATATTTGTATCTATCATATGATGTATATGATATTTGTATCATATATGATATATCATATAGATTGAGTCTCCCTTATCTGGAATTCTGACATCAAAATATTCCAAAATCCCAAATTGTCCAAATGAACGGGTGAGATAGTGATACCTTTGCCTTCTGATGGTTCAATGTATACAAACTTTGTTTCATTATACAATATTGTGTATAAAATTACCTTGAGGCTATGTGTGCATGGTGTGTATGAAACATAAATGAATTTTATGTTTAGATTGGGTCCTATCTCCAAGATATCTCATTATATCGATGCAAGTATTCCAAAATCTGAAATATGCCAAAATCCAAAATACCTCTGGTCTCAAGCATTTCAGAAAAGCAAACTCAACCTGTATATATTCTGCCAGCTGCCACAAACATTCCAAGCAAGCAGCTTGAGGTAATGAAACTATCATGACTTAGACCTTAAGCAATAACTGGGACTTGGACACAAGGATTTACACATGAATGGGACATAAACAAATGTGAGAGGCAAGGATGCAACACCAGCAATAGAAGCACTGAAGCCAATTTCCAATAGCAAGTGTAGACCTGATAGTCAGAAGCTCCAGGAAGCCAAGCACTCAGATCAAGGCCCTCAGAAACTGCAGTTTAAACTGCACTCCCTAGAAGAACCAGCATCTTCCTTCACAGAATGTCATGGCCAAAGTTACTATTTCCAATCAGGCAGTGCACAAGGTGGGAGTGTAAGGACAGGTAGTAGTGTACTTGTCTGCAGACCTAAGAGATGTCTCTTTAAGGGGTTAACCACTCCTTAGTTAGGGGTAGGTAGGGCCTATGAGTCAAGGCCAGGAAGGAAGTAAAGGCTTAGTTGGATTAAAGACTTACTTGGGCCAAATGATCTGTCAGGAATGATTTGACTATGTATTCCTGCATGGCAGGGGGTTGGACTGGATGGCCCTTGAGGTCTCTTCCAACTCTATGATTCTATGATTCTATGATCTGTTCCTAGTGTCTGTTAGAGGTTTGTTCACTCCTGGGCTGCCTCAATGATAGGAGAGAAAGTAAGTGTGCTGCTGGGGGTTATTGTGCCAGGACAGGGGTGGGATTGGAGATTGTCGGACAGGAATGCTTTGGGGGTTTTCCTGACTTTTTTTAAAAAAAAAACTCTGAAGGAAATGCACATTCCTGCCCATTGGAACAACTGATTCACATTGCTGCACTTTCCTGATAAGAGTGGAAGTGGAAAGCTGCTTGGACAGACATGATCAGGGGGCAGAGCTTGCTGGCAAAGCAGTGCCCAGAACCGCCACATTGGATTTTCACCGTAGCAATAATGTACTGTGACAACAAAACAGCCACAGCCATCCCCCTGTTTTTTTCTCTTTATTTAAGCTGAAGGTCGCATTTACACACCCTAAATTTGCTTTAAAAAAATACTGTGTGGCAGTGGCAACTGGTGACAATAAAAATGGGAATAATTCACTCACACCCACCATCTTGATTTGCGGGCATGCCCGTTTGAACAGCAAATGCATATGGCTTTGCATGCCTGTGATCTTGAAAAAAAAAACACCCATGGAGACAAATGAAAGCTGCTGCAAATTGGCTTTACTGCACATCAATCCACATTTTATTGCCTCATATAGACAAGCCCCAAATAATGTCTCCTGGCTTGACCCCCTCCAGCACCCCTTAAGAGCCAGTTCTGGATCAGGTGAAGGAGGTCTATTCAGCTGGTGATGGGGACACAGGAAGGGGATGGTTCCAGCAAACGAGGCTACAAGGACTTGCAACAGGGTTCCTGTATCTGATAGTCACAGCCTCACTTACTGGTGGGAAGGGTGGTGGTGAAGACATCATCCTCTGAATACAGATTAGTTATGGGTCTGTAACTCTGGGTTACAAATCTTTAACTGCAATACTGAATACCAGCCAATATCTATTTGCACAGCCAAAGTCAGCTTTGGATAAAATCATATGGTATCTACTTAAGTCATGAAGATTGGAATGTATTACCAAATTAAGCACAGAACACAGATTCAGACTACTGAAAATTCTTTTGTTTGGGTTGTCTGGATTGTGAGTTCCCTTATTGATTAATAAATCCATATTTGCTCATAGTCTAATTTTTAATGGTTGATCTCCATCCTGCTTTATTGCAAAGACAAAATTCAAATCATTTAAAACGGAGGCTATTGATGGATTTATTCCTATCAAGCCTGCACTTTTCTAGCCAGAATTGTAAGCACATAAATGGAAATTTGAACTGAATACAAATGACTCTTAACATATTCTCCCTAAACCACAGGATCATTATATTCCAAGCTTGAATGTGCTTTAGAAATTCCCGGCTAGATTATGAGCAGTGAGTAGGATTCATAAATGAGCTAGACTACAGTCTTGAACAGATTGTATTTATACACATCTCAGTCTAATGTCAAAATGACAGGATAGTTTGCTGCCAAATGTTAAATGAAATGTTACCAAACAAATTAAAAACTGTTGCCATGTTAAGACTTCCAATATAGCATGCCCTTCGACTATTTGCACTTTTAAAATTAGAGTTTGACCCCACCTGTGAATCTCCATTTGGACACTGCTGTATTTCTAGACACTGTCCCAGCACAATGCTTATAAAGCTGAGAAGAAATGTATAATGTCTGGATAGTTTTGAATGCTCTCTATTTAAAAAATAAATAAATCTAGTTTCATTCATTAGAATTGCCACCCATACTTAAGAAGCAACCTGAGTTCAAGTCTGGTGCTGAACTTCCACATTATTCCATCCAACAGTAAACTCAAATGGCTGAGTCACTGTCTATTTTGGAAGAACCATCTACAATAAGGAGATTATCAGATGTGGCAAAAACCGCATCAAGAGATTGTGACGAGAACAGGAAGGGGCAACATTACCAGCCGACATTGTCCACCAGAGTCCCAGGGGCATAGCGTGGCTGTGAGTAAGGCATCCCTTTTTATTGGCGGCTTGTCCCCATCAATGAAAAAGGGAAGCCTCATCTGTGGCAGTGCTATGCCCCAGAATGGCCGAAGGATGCAGGTAAGGTCACCCTTTCTGTTCTTGTAGTGATCTTCTGATGTCGTCGGGAACATGATTTTTTGTCATGTTCCCCCATGTCTGATAATCTCCTAAGTAACAGGATGACATAGGGTCATCAAAAACGAGTTACTAGTGTAACTTAACTTTGGGGGCTCTCTAGGTATATAAAAGTACATTTTCTAAATTAAAAGAACAATGTGCTTTACAATTTTAACAATAAAACATATTTTAAAAATACCAAAATAGCCTATGAAGTTCTAAGAAACACACCTTGACATCCTGTTAGTGACATATGCATGCGTAAGTTCACGCAGGGTGGATTATGCACCACTGCTGACAGCGGTGGAAGCAGAGTTGCATATACAGCAATGTTGTGCATTGTGGTTGACTGTTGTGGTTTTGCATTGTGCATTGTGATTGTGCATTTCAGTTGTGCTTTGGGCAATGCATCTTGGTACCCAGTTAGTGACATGTGTTGCTCAGTGTTGCTATTTTGCATGGAGGTTAAGCAGTGCTGGCGTAGCGTGTCTCTGTGTGTGGATATTTATGCTGAGGAGAAGTGGGATTGCAGTGTCAGAATGCTAAGGCTTCATTTGAGTGGGAGACAGGAAACTAAAAGTGAGATTGAAAAGCAGAGGCAGTTTATCTGTTTAAACCCCTAGCCATTAATAGCAAGCATCCTGAGTGGTTATTACTGGGCTGGGGCGAATGAGTTTCTTAATTTTAAAGAAAAACATATCTTCCCTGTATCATACCAGGATTTTTGAGGAGGAAAGAAAGGGGGAGGGGTGGGAAAGACACTTTTTTTCTTTTTGCACTTTCCAGGACAAACCACCACCTTGTTATTTAGCTATGAAATTTGTGAATTCTTAAATTTATAAAACAAATAATTTGACTAACCCCTTCATCCCCTTTAGCAAGAATTATCCAATCCTGGGTTCCACCTCCTTTTCTTTCTTCAAACATCATCAAAACTTGCTTACTTTATGAATGGGTAAGCTCACTATCCAAGCCAAAATGAAGAATGTGTAACTATGTTTGCATAGATCCAGCCTCTGTTGTCCTTGACTGGCTCATTCTAGACTCCCGTCTCTGTCGTGCCATCACTCTTAGGTCCCATCTATTGGGGGGAGGAATAGATTGCTGGGGTGGCAGCAATTCACAGCAGCTGCACAGTGTCTTAACGGTTTTACAGCCCCCCTAAACTTTGCATGACCCCTAGCCAAGATGGTGGTTGCAAGGGAATTACTCACCATTTTAAATCTGCTGCCACCTACGTTTAAAAAAAGTTTACTATGGTGCGCACAAGCAATATTTTGCCTTTACAAAAGAAAAAAGAGAAAATAGAGAGAAAGATTGCCATTTTATCACCTTACCGATCTCTCACTTAGCTGAAAATCTAACATGGTGGCAGCAGGAGCTTTCCCTGTTTGCAAGCCCCATTCTCATCTGGCTAATCAACTTGCACTACCTTGTCACAGCAACTCAAATGTGACTGTCTTAACAATCGGACATTCACATCCCCTACGGAGCTTTTTAAAAACTCCAGGAAAATCGCCAAAGGCTTCCCACACAGAGTTTACAGTGGATTCAGCTGCCCCCCTTCTGAAATGTATTGATGCAAATGTCCATACAGACAGATCACCTTCCACTCAAATTCCATTAGGATTATTTTCACCATTTAGACAGGACCTGACATTTTTCTTTCCACTAGTCCTTTCTCTCCCCCAGCATACCCCTATGGAATGCCCTTCTGATATGTTGAACTTCAACTTCCAGGCAAATTGCTAAGAATAGGGTTGCCAGACCTTGGGGACTGGCCCAGAATCTCCAGTTTTTGTGGTCCATCTCCAGGTGGGAGACAGAGGTGCAAATTCTCCAGTTTTAAGGGGCTCAGCTCCAAGCAAGAGGAAAGGGTTGTGTGCAACTATCTGGCACAGTTATAATAGAAGCAGCTTGATATAATTTGTAAGGCTTGATTGATTTCCTGCTGCAACTTGTAAAAACTCTCCAGGAGTCATTTACTTAGCTTGCTCCTTCCCTCCCAGTTGTTATGGTACCAGGGCTCACCCTCTTTTCTGCACTGCATCCCTATTCTGGCTAGAAGCCAGCAGGGATGGAATTCTTCACTAAATTTCTTCTTGAAGGTAACAAGTAATTTTATCAATGTTCTTCCTGCTACGAAAAAGTCTTTGGAAACTATGCAGTTTTCAAAACCAATTTGCAATTTGGGACTTATTCTGCACAAAACTCACATCAGGTTGTCTTGCATAGAAAACAGTATTTTCTGTGCAGAAAACATTTCAATGCAGAAATATTAATTCCTGCAGGAAAAATACTGTTTTCTGCAGAGAAAATGCTGTTTCTATGCATATCAACCATGTGTGAATTTTATGCAGAATAAAACCCTGATTATAGCATTTTCTGTGCAGAAAATACTGTTTTCCGTGCAAAAAAATGCCATTTTCTGCACAAAACAATTACATGCACATTTTGCTCGGAATAAGTCCTGAATGGCAAAGATTCTCATCAGTCTAAGACTATTCTCATTGGGGTTTCTCAACACTTGAAAAACACTTTTTAAAAACCATTTTTTGAATCTTTTTGAATATTTTTCCACCACTAGAAGCAAGCATGCTAGGTTAAATGTCTCTTATCTCATCTGCATAAGTAGGTGAGAAAGAATAATTTTCCCTCATTACACCTTGATCTGGGAATAACTTCTATGGTGAAAATTTCTCTCTCAATTTCCCGATAGGAAACTATGTTCTCTCTCTGTCTCACTCTTTGTATATTTGAATGACAAGCTGTGAGCCATTGTGGTTAGGACGTAAAGCATAATGCTTAACATCACCATCTGCCCTTATGTCTGAGGTTTGGGCATAGAAGCCTCAAGGATTGGCATGATTCTGAACTAGCAACCCTAGTCAGGAGTGATGGGAGTTGCAATCCATTATGGAGGAAAATTGCCTACTCTGTCAAAATTATACTGCAAGTTTCTTGAGGCAGTGGATATTCTTTTTTCTTTTGCCGTAAGTTGCTCTTTATATACATGCATCATTACTGTAATGAAGCAAGATTTCAGTAAAAGAACATTTCCTTATTTTTGCATCAAAAGTACTTAGTTTTTTTGTTTCAATCTTTCCTCTTTTTTGTACCCAACCATTTGCAGTCTTGCCATATTTCAAGCCTTACAAATATACTATTCTTCCAAGGTTACACAAGGCCAACTAGCTTTTCACACCACTGTAAAGCTACAGGTGCCATAATACATTGCAACTGAGAGTAGAAGCATATGAGTAAAAACATCGATAGCCTTTAAGTAGGGATTACATGATAAACAGGACTTTAATTCTTCACTTTATTCATACTTCCATGCAAGAATGAAACATTTCCCCCCTACTGGCTGAGATTATGAATATGATTTCAATGAAGTTTCACATTTTGAGACTTATTTTATGAAATTTTCATAAAGTTTTCATGCAAAATATTGGGTTTTTTTTTAAAAAAACTGTTTATTCATACAAAAAGTTATTATTTGTATGAATTACTACACTTTTTCCTATTACTGCTGCCTATAGAAACACCAAACACACACACACACAGAGTGTTTCCTTGTTCTTTCTATGGGTGAAAAAATTCACATGATGGTTGAGTTGTTCTGATGGGGCATCTCGACCTGTCAAGGCATTCTTTCTTATCAAGGATGAGAAAATTTGTCCATATTCTTTACATCTCCAGTGATACCACAGAAAAATATGCCACTCAAACAGTGTTGAAACCCAAATCATCAGCAGATGTTCCACAGAAATTAGGACAGAAAATCACTACAAAACAGAATTGCTCTGCTTAGTCATATTTATCCAAAGCATTATAAATGTATTCTAAATTCATGCATGGAAAGTAACAATTCTCTCATATCATTTGACAGACTCAAAATTATAGAATTGTAAAGTGGGAAGAGGTCCCTAAGAAACATCTAGTCCAACCCCATTACAGCACAGAAAAATGATGTGCAGCACATGGCAGCCCAAATATAGCTGGTGACATATACTGGTGTAATGCCAAATTAAGCCTGTGCATGTTTCTAAATGCTTGTTGCACCTCTGTTAATGATCCCAGTGCTATTCACCTACTAATCCAGTGCTGGGTATCCCACAGCTATGTATGTATTTTATTTCATCTGTATGCCACCTTTCTCCCAGGATGGGACCCAAGGTGGCTTCCATAAACAAAAGATTAAAAATACAATATATATAATTAAATAATATAAAATCAAATTAAAATATATAAAATCTAAAACATACAAGATAAAACAAGCCCTGCTGCTAATACATTAAAAGACTGCTTGAAAACAAAAGTCTTTGCCAGCTGGCAAAAAGAAATCAGGGAGGGGGCCAGCCTAGCCTCTCATGGAAGGGCATTCTAGAGGGTGGGAGCAACCACTGAGAAGGTTCTCTTTCTTTTCCTCACCAGAAGAGCCTGTGATGGTGACATGACTGAGAGAAAGCCTTCCCCTGATGATATTAGAGCCCTTGCAGGTTTGTATGAATTTTTTTCTGAGGCATACGTTTACCAGGAAGCCTCCTCCTGATGACCTTAGGGTTCTGGCAGGATTGTATCAGGAGATCCAGTCTTTCAAATAGAATCATAGAATCATAGAATTGCAGAGTTGGAAGAGACCACGAGGGCCATCCAGTCCAACCCCCTGCCATGCAGGAAATCACGATCAAAGCATCTCCGACAGATGGCCATCCAGCCTCTGTTTAAAAACTTCCAAGGAAGGAGACCCCACCACGCTCCGAGGGAGTGTGTTCCACTGCCGAACAGCTCTTACTGTCAAAAAGTTCCTCCTAATGTTTAGGTGGAATCTCTGTTCCTGGAGCTTGCATCCATTGCTCCGTGTTCCAGTCTCTGGAGCAGCAGAAAACAAGCCTGCTCCATCCTCAACGTGACACCCCTTCAAATACTTAAACAGGGCTATCATATCGCCTCTTAACCGCCTTTTTTTCCAGGCTAAACATACCCAGCTCTCTACATCTCTCCTCATAAGGCATTGTTTCCAGACCTTTCACCATTTTAGTCACCCTTCTTTGGACACACTCCAATTTGTCCATATCCTTTTTGAATTGTGGTGCCCAGAACTGGACACAATATTCTAGGTGAGGTCTGACCAAGGCAGAATAGAGTGGCACTATTACTTCCCTTGATCTGGACACTATACTTCTATTGATGCAGCCCAAAATCACATTGGTCTTTTTAGCTGCCGCATCACACTGTTGACTCATGTTCAGCTTGTGGTCTATCAGAACTCCTAGATCCCTTTCGCACGTAGTCTCATTCAGCCAGGTCTCCCCCATCCTATATCGATGCATTTCATTTTTTCACCCTAAGTGCAGTACCTTACATTTCTCCGTATTGACTGTCATTTTGTTAGCTTTGGCCCAGCTCTCCAGTCTATCCAGGTCATTCTGAATTTTGATCCTGTCCTCTAGGGTATTAGCTACTCCTCCTAATTTGGTGACATCTGCAAATTTGATAAGTATGCCCCTAATTCCCTCATAGTCTAGACCCAAGCCATCTTTCAAATAGTCTGGAGCCAAGGAGACAGGATTGGACTGGGGCAGGCTGTATTTCTGAAGCTGGCTACAAGAAGAAACAGGCATGCTCTTAGACTTCCTCTATCTGCAGCTAGCTGCAGCAACACAGCCCACTGCTGCCTGTCCACTCCACTGGCACTACATGACTGAGAGAAAGGGGTGCCCAGCATGGGTCAGCATGTACAGTGCATGCAGAGGTGGAAAGACTCACAGGTTGAAGATCCCAGCCATAATATTTTATGCAAATAATTAAGAGACTTGATTCAAGGTTCCTCTGTAAAAACTGGCTAAGGTGATTAAAACAAAGACAGTTACCCTACCTCTTCCAGTGCCCAGAGTGAATCAACTAGAGGTTTGATCTTCTTCTCATTGTAGAGTTTTATGAGTTTGTCCATTACGTTGTGTATCAGCCCACTTCGGTTTTGTTTGAAAAGCAGATTTAAGAGAGAAAATCCTGCCATGATTTTGTTTTCTTCATACAGTTTGATAGGGTTCACTTTCTCCACTTGCCACCACTACAGGCAAACAAATAGCAACAAGATTAGAACCAAGATTACTTATATAAATAAGCATTTCATTTCATTTTTAAAAATACCCTTACCTCACATACATCACAACAAAGATCTAAACAGTGATGAACATATGAACAGGGACAATTAAGCAGGAAAAAAAGACTTGGTTTAATGGAGGATAAAAATTAAAACTCACATAGACTACTCACACACTGTAGAAATGATGCAGTTTGACACCACTTTAATTATCATGGCTCTATCCTATGGAATCCCTTGGATTTGTACTTTGTTGTGGCAGCAGAGCTCTCTGACAGAGAAGGCTAAATATGTAACAAAACTACAAATCCCAGAATTCTGTAGCATTGAGCCATGGCAGCTAAAGTGGTATCAAACTGCATTATTTCTGCAGTGTGTCAGCAGCCATAATTAGCAAAGGAATGAATGACTTAAAAATAATAATACCAGGGGCAGGAGATGCCTGGTCTAGTTGGGGTTCTAGTGTTAGGGAAGATGTGGAGATGGTAACCCTCCTGTTGTGATACTAATCCAGACTTTGAGTATGTATGTGTTGTGGGGCAACAAAAAAGCAAAGTGTGAAATGTTTCCCTCTTACTTCCTCCAGAATCACACTAGTTTTAATAACAGATGAAAGGAGATTTAGGTGGTACCCCCCCATAGCTATTTAATACCCTCCAACATTTCACAGATGAAAACTGGGACACATGTGGCCGAAATACATCAGCATGTGATCAAAAGGGTGTGGCCAGGCAACAAGAAGGCAAAAATTATTTATGAGATAGAACACACAAAGCTACTATTTTAACCAGAGAAACCCCGGAACGTATTTACTGAGTTTAGGAAAGGCAAGACTCTGCCCCTCCTTTTTCTTCCCTCCTGCTGAACCCAGTTTGCAGTAACTGTAAATAAGCTGAAGTTGAAGGGGGGAAAGTGGGAGGGAAACAAAGAGGAAAAAAGAGAAACTGGGACATTTTCAAAGCCATTGAGAAAATGGGACAGCAGAGAATTAACTGGGGCTGCCTCTGCCAAACCAGGACAGTTGATGTGTATGCCATTCCTCCATTGCAACTGCCAGCCTCCAAAAATGATGGAAATGAATTTTAAAAGTAAGAAATTCCCAGGTGACATGGATCCTGAAGCTTGGATAAATTACACTTTTTAGACTGCAACTCTCAGAATCCTATAGAAAGCATGACTAGTACCTGGAGATTCTGGGAGTTGTCGTCCACAAGAGATATCTGCAAGCCTTGCTGTGCACTGTCTACTTTGTTCCACAGTTTGTGAAAAGTTTATTGTACTAAGAAAAAGCAGAAGGGAGGAGAGAGGGAAAGGAAGGGAGAGAGTGGCAGACATACAAAGAGCTGGGAGCCTGGCAAACAGCAAGACATGCACAGATAAGCTGTCTAGCAGAGCCAGAAGGTGTTTTGCACTTACTGATTTTGCAAAGCTGAAGAAACTTTTGGTTTCCCCAGTAACCATGTTTGATGAGCCTGGGGGGGAAAAGGGCAGAGAAAGAGAATCGGTGAACGTAGAAACTGCTCATTATGAACACCAGACCTGTGTGTTAGAATGTATCTTTAGTCAAAATCTTATAATAGCACCCCCATTTTCCACACACACACACACACACACACACCTCTTATCAAAGAAGTATTAAGATGGAATTCCACATCCTGTCTGATACTGTTGCTCACATTCAGAAACCCTATTGCACTCCCAGTGATATTTTCAGAACAGGTACAGGCCAAATAACTCCCCAAAGTACCTTCCATTTTCTCTCATGCCATGTGATGCCCTGAAGGATGGGTGAGATGCTACCCCCTGGAACTTTTGCAAACCTAATTGCTTTCCATTTGCTGCTGCTACAGCTAAATCATGCTGCTGAAAATGGACAGCAGTGCAGGGAAGGGGGGGAAAATCACATACTGAGAGGGCTTTGTGGTGTGGGGGATTATTGCAGCACCCTGCTGTATCATACATAGAGCCACTGCAGCCAGGAGTAATTCCAGCAACAAAATTGGTAGCTGCTACTAGATTTGAGTCGGGGGGGGCAGTGTTGAGGTCCTAGTGGATTCTGGGAATGGCTATTGTGACCCCATGGAAGTCCCCCTATTTATTTGATCCCTCGGCTGCCTCCACTTGTGATAAACCTCTCGGTTATCTCACTTACTGCCACCATCTGAGAATACCAAGCTCAATCAGTGGGTGCCAATTCTTGTGATAATCACTTTGGAGACCCTTTATGTGAATTATCTTTACTACAACCTCACTGGTATTTCCACTATCACAACTGAAAGACCAAGGACTTTATCAGATGCACTAAATACAGTGTGATAACAATGCCACATAAACACAAAAGGGTGAACATATCAGACAACATCACCCTTTGCATTTATGTCCTGGCCAAAACCCATACCTTTTTATTAATGGCTGAAGCCATCAATTGATCCCCCATGGTGCTTTAGTTCCGGCATTGCTGGTGTGTGAAACCTCACACCATTTAACTCACATGAATTCAGCGTGAATTGTCGGTACAGCACAAACACTTCCACATGACATCCGTGTAAGTGACACACTTTTTATGTCCCTCCCTGGATTACTTGGAAGTGTTTAACAGTATGTCCTTTTAAAAACTTTGTGTGTGTAATTTTTTGTTTTATTTTTGAATTTCCCACATGAGCATCTTCTTGCAAGAATCCGCAGGATTTTGAACAAGGAAGTGAATGAAGCTCCATTCACTTCCTCTTCATTCATAGAATCATAGAATTGTAGAGTTGGAAGAGACCACGAGGGCCATCCAGTCCAACCCCCTGCCATGCAGGAAATCTTGATCAAAGCATCCCCGACAGATGGCCATCCAGCCTCTGTTTAAAGACCTCCAAGGAAGGAGACCCCACCACGTTCCAAGGGAGTGTGTTCCACTGCCGAACAGCTCTTACTGTCAAAAAGTTCCTCCTAATGTTGAGCTGGAATCTCTGTTCCTGGAGCTTGCATCCATTGCTCCGTGTTCCAGTCTCTGGAGCAGCAGAAAACAAGCCTGCTCCATCCTCAACGTGACACCCCTTC
Organism: Gambelia wislizenii; assembly: GCA_030847615.1. NCBI lineage: Eukaryota > Metazoa > Chordata > Lepidosauria > Squamata > Crotaphytidae > Gambelia > Gambelia wislizenii. The sequence goes on along the minus strand of JAUMIR010000008.1, from coordinate 30,231,815 downwards.
AAATACTTAAACAGGGCTATCATATCGCCTCTTAACCATCTTTTTTCCAGGCTAAACATACCCAGCTCCCTAAGTCTTTCCTCATAAGGCATGGTTTCCAGACCTTTCACCATTTTAGTTGCCCTTCTCTGGACTTGCTCCACTTTGTCCATAGCCTTTTTGAATTGTGGTGCCCAGAACTGGACACAGTATTCTAGGTGAGGTCTGACCAAGGCAGAATAGAGCGGCACTATTACTTCCCTTGATCTATGCACTATACTTCTATTGATACAGCTCAAAATCGCATTGGCCTTTTTAGCTACCACATCACACTGTTGACTCATTTTCAACTTGTGGTCTACTAGAACTCCTAGATCCCTTTCGCACGTAGTCTCATTCAGCCAGGTCTCTCCCATCCTATATCTATGCATTTCATTTTTCCGCCCTAAGTGCAGTACTTTACATTTCTCCGTATTGAATTTCATTTTGTTAGCTTTCGCTCAGATCTTCAGTCTATCCAGGTCATTTGCAATTTTGATCCTGTCCTCTAGGGTATTAGTTACTCCTCCTAATTTGGTGTCATCTGCAAATTTGGTAAGTATGCCCCTAATTCCCTCATCCAACTCATTGATAAAGAGGTTGAATAGCAGTGGGCCCAGGACAGAACCCTGTGGCATCCCACTGGTCACATCTTTCCAAGACGAAGAGGGGCCACTGCTGAGCACCCTTTGGGTTTGGCCGGTCAACCAATTACAAATCCATTGAACAGTTAACTTGTCTAGCTCATATTTTACAAGCCTGTTTGCAAGAATGTCATGGGGAACCTTGTCAAAGTCCTTACTGAAATCAAGGTATGCGATGTCCACAGAGTTCCCTTCATCTACCAAGCTGGTAACTTTATCAAAAAAACAGATCAGATGAGTCTGGCATGACTTGTTTCTCTGAAACCCATGTTGATTTTTTGTGATTATGGCATTGCCTTCTAAATGTTCACAGACTCTCTGTTTAATGATCTGCTTTGGGATCTTCCCAGGTATTGATGTCAGACTAACTGGACAATAATTGTTGGGATCCTCTTTTTTCCCCTTTTTGAAGATGGGGACAACGTTTGCCCTCCTCCAGTCTGCTGGGACTTCTCCTGTTCTCCAAGAGTTCTCAAAGATTATTGCCAATGGCTCTGAGATCACATTTGCAAGCTCTTTTAATACTCTTGGATGTAGTTCATCTGGTCCTGGAGATTTAAATTCATTTAGATTAAGAAGGTATTCCTGTTCTACCTCTTTGCTTATTCTGTGCTGGATTTCCCCTATTGTGTCTTCTGTTCCATTATCCTCAGGTTGGTCTTCCTTTTCCTTTTCTGAAAACACTGAGGCAAAGAAGGTGTTGAGTAATTCTGCCTTTTCTCTGTCACCTGTTAGCATTTTGCCATCTTCTCCACATAGTGGCCCTATCATTTCCTTCTTCCTCCTTTTGCTGTGGACATACCCCAAAAAACCCCTTTTTATTGTTCGTAACCTCCCTAGCAAGCCTGAACTCATTCTGTGCTTTAGCTTTTCTGACTTTACTCCTACACGTGTTTGCTATCTGTTTGAATTCTTCTTTGGTGATTTCCTACTTTTCCCATTTCCTATACATGTTCTGTTTAAAACTTAGCTCTGTTGAAAGTTCTTTAGTCATCCATCCTGGTTTCCTGAGACACCTCGCATTCTTCTTCCTCAATGGTACTGTTTGAAATTGTGCCTTCAGTATCTCCCTTTCGAGAAAGTCCCATCCATCTTGAGGTCTCTTCTTTTTTAGTATTCCTGACCATTGGATCACCCCCAGTATTTCCCTGAGTTTATTGAAATCAGCTCTCCTAAAGTCAAGAATGCATGTCTGACTATGCCTGGCTTCCCCTTTCCATTGTATAACAAACTCCAGGAGAACATGATCACTCTCACCTAAGGATCCCACCACTTGCACCCCATTAACCAGGTCATCCCTGTTGGTTAGGATCAGATCTAAAATAGCTGACCCCCTTGTTGCCTCTTCCACTTTTTGGACCATGAAATTGTTTTCCAGGCAAGTAAGGAATTTGCTAGACCTTGAAGTTTTGGTTGAGTTAGATTGCCAGCAAATATCAGGATACTTGAAGTCACCCATCACTACTACATCTCTCCTTTCTGCAGGTGTGTTCATCTGTTCTAGAAAGGCATCATCCAATTCCTCCGTCTGATTTGGGGGTCTGTAGCAGAGTCCCACAATAACATCCCTGTTGTTTCCCTCCCCTTTAATTTTTATCCAGATGCTCTCCACCTGGCTTCCAGTATTGATGTCATGGATCTCTTCACTGGTGTAAATATCCCTGACATATAATGCTATTCCTCCTCCTTTCCTGTTTGGCCTGTTTCTCCTATAAAGGTTATACCCTCTATCCCTACATTCTAATCACGTGACTCACCCCACCAGGTTTCAGTAATGCCTATTATATCATATTTGTTTTGTAGTGCTAGGAGTTCAAGTTCATCTTGCTTATTTCCCATGCTTTGCGCATTAGTGTAGAGACATCTAAGACCATGTGTTCCCTTTACTTGCTGCCTGTGCAAGTTTTTTTGCCTCCCACTGTTGGGTCCTTGCGCTGTTTGCCTTGTTCCCTCTATGACAGTTTGACTATTTTCTTCAGCCCTTTTGCCTTCCAGAATACTGTCTCCCTCCCCCATTTGTCTCAGTTTAAAGCCCTCCTGATCAAATTCTTGAGAATGTTGGCAAAAATGTTTCTTCCAACTGTTGTAAGATGCACCCCATCTCTTGCCCGAAGTCCCCCCTCATGGAAGCGCAGCCCATGATCCAAGAATCCAAATTGTTCTTGGCGATACCATCTACGGAGCCAGTTGTTTACGTCGGCTATTTTCCTCTCCCTTCCTGGACCATGCCCTTCAACTGGCAGAAGAGACGAGATGACAACCTGTGCGTCCATTTCTTTCACCTTCCTCCCCAGGGCCTCATAATCTCTTCTGATCTTCAGAAAGCTGTGCCTTGCAGTATCATTGGTTCCCACATGGACCAAAAGGAAGGGGTAATGATCCGTAGGCTTGACAAGTCTTGTCAGCCTCTCCGTCACATCATGGATCTTTGCCCCAGGGAGACAACACACCTCCCGAGTCATCTTGTCAGGCCCACAAACCACTGCTTCTGTACCCCGCAGCAAGGAGTCTCCCACCACCACGACACGCCTCCACCGAGGCTTCGCAGCTGCTGTTCCTTGCGGTGGTACTCTCAAGGTCCCCTGCTCTACCCCTGAAGTCTGTCCATGCTGTTCTTCCTTGTTGTCCTTGATAAGGGAAAGGGCTTTGAATCGATTCTGTCGCTGCAAGCTGCTCGAAGAATCCCTGGATTTTCTTGTTCTGTGTGTGACATTCCTCCAGCTCTCAACCTCTTGTGTCTGTGGAGTGATCCTCTCCTCCGCAGCCACTTCCTCTGTGCGGTCCCCATCCATGACTACTCGTTCTGTTCTGTCCAGGAAAATCTCTTGCTCACGAATCTGTTGAAGTGCACCTACCCATGTCTCCAGCTGCTCGACTTTCTCCTCCAAGAGGGCTACCAGCTTGCACTTGTGCATGTGAAGTTCCCCACATCTGTAGACAAGAATACAAATATCGCACACGTGTTGCAAGTGACTGCCGCAGTCCCTTCAGTGTCCATGGTGAGAGCTTTTAGGTAATCTAAAAACTCTTAGGTAATGCTGAGAACGCTAAGCTGTACTTTTACATATGCTGTATTTTTGTTTGGTCACTGAAATTCCAACTCACAGTTGAAACTCACACGTGTGACTCACAGAAGCTCCACTCCCTCAGCAACAAGCAGCCTCTCCCAACAATTTTAAAAAAAGTCAATCTTCCCAGTCAAAATGGCTGTCCAGAAGCTGCTCTCCTTCTTCTCCCTGGCAGGAGACTGGCCTGGAAACTGGCAGGAAACTGGCTGTCCAGAAGCTGCTCTCCTTCTCTCTGCCAGGAAACTGGCCTGGAAAGCATCTGCAATGAGTTATATAGAGCTAGGCTCCCAACTCCACCCCCTAGTGACTCACAGGTGTGACTCACAGTTGTGACTCACAGAAGCTCCACCCCCTCAGCAATAAGCAGCCTCTCCCAACAGTTTAAAAAAATTCAATCTCCCCAGTCAAAATGCCTGTCCAGAAGCTGCTCTCCTTCTTCTCCCTGGCAGGAAACTGGCCTGGAAACTGGCTGTCCAGGAGCTGCTCTTCTCTCTGGCAGGAAACTGGCCTGGAAAGCCTCTGCAAGGAGTTATATAGAGTTAGGCTCCCAGCTCCACCCCCTAGTGACTCACAGGTGTGACTCACAGGGTGTGAGTTCCCCATTGCCGGGGAAGCCTTTGCTGGGAGAAAAAGGTAAGTGTGGTGGGAAGCGCTCTTTTGCCAGCATAAAAATGGATTAAATTATGCCAGCAAAAAAATGGATTTAATTATGCCAGCAAAAGTACGTTTTTAGAGGCTCATCTGATAAAGTCCCAAGATAACCAAGTATCACCTGCCTAAAGATGGTGCAGCAACTTAAGAGGTACTTAGATGTGCTATCAAAGAATTCATTAAACCAAAGATAATAAAACTGTTTGCAGCAGTGTGGTGCAATGGTTTTAGTCTTGGACTAGGATGCTGGGATACCAGGGTTTGATCCCCCACTTAGTGACAGAAACCTAGTAGGTGGCTTTGGACAAGTCAAACTCTCTCAGCCTCAGAGGAAGGCAATAGCAAACATCCTCTGAAGAAATCTTGGAGAAAAACCCTATTTTAGGGTTGCCCTAATTCAGAGACAACTTGAAGGCCCATAATAACAATAACAATGGTCACAACCATATATTGTTTAGAATCACATGGCTACACAATGTGTTCCATTTTAAGGGTTACTCTTACTTAAATACTTACTCTAAATAGCATTCCCACAATCACCCCTCACACTCTCCACTTAACTCTATACCCACAGGTCAGACTCCACACTACTGACCACACCTAGTGCTCTGAGAAAATTCTCCTTTCTTACAAACAAGCATCTTCAAATCTCTTTCAAACTCCCAGCCAATCACCATTCACTTCCAACAATCTGTTTTCTTGCCCCTCCCAACAGACCACTTACCTTATTCTCTCTAAAGCTACAATCTGTTGTTGTTGTGTGCTTTCAAGTCATTTCTTATTTATGACGACCCTAAGGTGACCCTATCATTCTTGGCAAGATTTGTCCAGAGGGGATTTGCCTTTGTTCCTGTGAGGTTGAGAGAGCGTTACTTGCCCAAGGTCACCCAGTGGATTTCCACGGACAAGCAAGGATTCAAACCCTGGTCTCCAGAGTCGTAGCCCAACACTCAAACCACTGCACCATGCTGGCTCTCAGTACCACAATACATAACAACAATTTACCTTCTTACCTATCATATATGCTCAATGATATTTTTATATAGGTGCCGAACATCACATCCCTCATCCCCAGATATTTACCACCATACTTGATGACAAGTTTTCTTTGCAAATGCCCTGTGTTGCCTTTTGGAAGGGCAGGATGAAAAGTGTATTAAACAAGCATTCATTTTATTTTTATTTGTAAAGATTTCTTTAGGTTCAAGAAGATGTAATTAAGAGGCAATATGTTTCCAGCTTCAATGTTTCAAAGGGATGCCATATAGGTAATGGGAGAAAATGCTCTCTGTTGCTTTACATGAGATGGAGAATGAAACTGAAGCTATGGGTCCAAATCACCAGAAGATATATTTAGAGGAAATATTTGCAAGAAAGTCCTGAATGGTATAAGCCAGTGGTTTTTAAGCTGTGGTCTGGGGACCCATGGGGGTCCACAATGTCCTCACAGGGGGTCCACAAAGGCTTGACAGCTGCTTGGCCCACCTCCTGCCTGTAGCAGAGAGGCCACGTGACAGGAGCCAAGGCAAAGGCTGGCTAGCTTGGCCTGTGCATTGCCATTCAATCTGCTCCAGCCACAAAGAAGCAGGAGAAAAGTCCCCCCTCCCCCTCCAGTGCCTGTGAGGGAAGGTTTAATGGATGGTGTAATTGTATTATTATTGTTGATGATGTGGTTGTTGTTTTATAGCTTGAGTTAAGTCTTGGGGGTCCACGGCAACAAAAGATATTTAAAGGGGGTCCCTGGAAAAGAAAATGTTAAGAGCCACTGGTATGAGCTATTTAACAGTGGAACAGATTTGTCTTCAACTCTCCTTCAGTAGAGGTTTTTAAACCAAAGTTGGGTGGCCATCTATCAGGATGCTGTAGCAATGGATTTTCTGAACTGGCAGGAAGTTAGACAAAATTATCTTTGAGGCCCCTTCCAACTCGAGGTCCCTTCCAACTAATCAAACTCATAGGCAATCGCTCTGGCACTGCAGGGGAATTGTGTTTGAGGAACTCTCTGGAGGGACCACCCTGGCATCTGGAGAATCAGTCTCCTCATAGGCCTTTTGCTGCCAGTTCCCAGGAGCTGCTGGGCGACAAGATGGTAAATATCAGCAAAAGAGGGAAGGGTAGTCAAGGGTATCCCCAAGTGAGGGAGAACTGGATTCTTTAACAACATGTCAGCTCTCTGGCTTGCAGTCTATAAAAGCCAAATTGCCTTCTGAAGGATCTTTTCAGTGATGATGGGGTGTGCTGTCTTACTGCCAAGTTAATCTCTTGTATATAGAGTGAGGGGAAATACTTGTCTAGCTGCCCAAAAAGCTCTTTTGTGAAGAAGGAGATGTGAAATCCTTGGGAAAGAATGTTCTTGGGGAGAGGGGAGGAAGAAGTAACTAATGATGGGATAATCAGGATCTCTGTGAGATGTTTTGGTACCTTAGACACTTCCCTTATGCATTTCTCTCCTATCCTGCCCCCCACCATCTGTCTCCTTTTCTCCCTTTATTCTTCATCTGTCAGGGTCCAGCCAAGGCTATGGAATGGCTCTAGTGAGAATTAGACCTGGGATAAAGGGCTACCAATCCACAATTCAGAAGAAAAGGCTGAGGTGAACATGGAGCTGCTTTTCAAAGTAGAGTCTGAGTTAATCCTTGAAGTGCAATAGGAAGAAGAAATTTGGCAATATGGCAAGACTGACCAATTGGAAGAGTTCATAACATCCACCACCCCTTAAAGCAAGGAAAATACCCATAGCATCAGGAGGTGCTATGGGAGATACAGTTCTGGATGACTCAATCTTTCCCTCTCCCAACTTTGCTCAGATAATGCATATGTGCCAAGGCAGGCATTTGACAAAGGAAGTGCCCCTTCTGCAGTCATGTAAGATTTGCTGGGTAGTGGGGAGGAGAGGAGAGAAGTGCAGTGACTCATCGAGTTGGAATGGTGGAAGATGCATATGTACCTGCCTTCAAACACAGGGTCCTTTTATACTACACAGTTTTAGCACTCTGATAACACTTCAACTTCAATGGTTCCATCCTGTGGAAACCTGGGACTGACAATTTAGGGAGGGGAATTTAAATTCTCAGCCAGAGGGCTCTAATGCCTCATCAGACTACAAACTCTAGGATCCCATAGGATGCAGCCATGGTAGTGGAATAATAATGCTATAATTGTGTAGTGTGAAATGGTCCTTGGCATCTCAATGAGCTCTAGGGAGGGACTTACCGTAATAAGAAATTTGAAGGACTGTTTGCTCCCTCATGAACCAGCCCAGGCACTTCGATCTTCTGGGGAGGGCCTTCTCTCTGTCCAACCACCCTCCCAGGTACATCTGGTGGTAACTTAGGAGAGGGCCTTCTCAGTGGCTGCCTCCAAGCTCTGGAACTCCCTGGCCCAGAGAAGTCAGATTGATACCCTCCCTGCCTTTCTTCCAGAGCCAATTAAAAACTTTTTTGTTTCAGCAGGCATTTACTGATCTTTGCTAATGACAGTGCTGGGGTATATGTGAGAGTTGTGTACATGTGTGTGTATATATGTGTTTAGAGTTCTAGCTTTTTTTTAGTTGTTTAATTGTGTTTTAACTTTTGTATTTTGCTGATTTTAACAATGCCTTTTCATTTTATGCTGCTTTGAGTCCCAATCAAGAAAAAAGCAGGATATTAGTAAAGATAACAACAACAACGTAAACTTAATCCCCATATTTCTTTTTCCATGCTACATAGGAAGAGCAAGGATGTGAGGAAGCTACCCCCCCCTTTCATCCTCTCATTTCAAGTTTCACAAGATGAGGGATATCACAACCTCTTCTGCTAACTTGGGGTGGGCAATTGCATGCAGAGCAGGTGTCAATATTCCCCCCACATGAGCCCCCCCCCCAGTTCCAGGTGGACTGGAACAAACCTCCCTTCTGAATGCTATTTTCCAGCTATTTTAAAAGAATTTCTGAGGTACTGGGGCCTTCTGTCCAGAAAAAAGCTAGTTACCAGCAAAGTATAAACAGCACTAATCTGGGCAGGTAGCCAACTGTTAATTAGCTCACAGGAATGCAAACACAATCAAAGATTTAGTCCAGTAATACAGTCCAACAGGTCAGAGGCTTATGGCAATCAGTCAGTGTGGGTCCAAAACAATCCGAGGGTCTCACCAGTGGAAAGGAACTGTCCTTCCAGTAGAAAATAAATCAGCAAGTCAGCTGGGCATTCCAAAACTCATTGATGTGTTTGCTCATTTCAAAACAAGAAGAAAACATCTTTAAAAAGCTGAATTTGAAAAAAAACTGAATTTTTCATCACTGAGTGGAAGGTATGTAGATACTGTTCTATATGCAAACTAAAGGGGGTTGCGACAAAAATATATGTTGCTCAAGCTCCCCCACTCAAGAAACAATGGTTGCCATGGCATCAGAGCTGATCAAATAGCTGATTAGATGGCTTTGCAGCAACCCTTCACCAGTATCAATGGGGAAGGATCATAACTCAATGTCAGAGAATGTGCTATTTATGGAGGAAGTCTCACATGTTTTCCTGGCACCACTAGTCAAAGAATATCCAATAGTTAGTGCTGATCTAAAAGGACTCTCCTCAAGATCCAAAGAGATACTATTGGTCAGAGCCAAGCAGAAATACTGAACTAGTTGGGGGTGGATGGAGGAGAAACCAGTCCGGTTTTGCACAAGACTTCTTCCTTCTTCTTCTTTTTTTTTTGGCTGCAAAAAGCTATGAAGCCTGAGCAGTTACAGATGCAGAGGGCTCATGCGATGCTCCTGGTTCAAATTCCACAACTTCCTGACAATATTCTTTCTGCGTGCCCCCACTGTTGTTGCTATATCCTTTCTCACTGTTCTACTGCATTATCCTTTGACAATAGCAATTTTGTAAAATGTGTAAAAAAGAAAAAGAAAAAGAAGGGAGAAGGTCTTGGAGGGACATAGCTTTATAGATTAAACAGTACTGACACCACAGGCAGGTACTAGATAACTTAGAAGACTCATGGGGCAGCTGTCAACCTCTAAGCAAGCTGGTCCACCCCACCCCACTCAAATTGCCCTTCTGTAATTAAAAGGCAGCAACCCAGGATTATATCAGCGCCATAATACCTGCATGTGTCCTATGTATACATTGGCCAGAAGTCCATTGACTGTCCATTAAGCCTATCAATTCAGGATCGTCCCAGGTCCTGTGGTTTCTGAACTGAACCTTGAGACTTAGGCATGGGCCCTGGTGATGTCATGAAGATTTATGCATTTAGTACCAGCCACAGCTGCTCACAACTTGTCATTCAAACGAAACACACATATACAAACACACACAGAGAACATATTTTCCTGTTTGGAAATGTAGACAAAAATCTTACCAAGAGGAGCTGTTCCTTAGCTAAAAGAAATGGGATGAAGGGATTATTCCTTCTCACTTACTTAGGAGAAGGGGTAAGGAACATTTAATCTAGCCTACTTGCTTCTAGGTGAGTCAGCATAGAGTAGTGGTTTGAGTGTTGGACTGCTCAGCCATGAACACCCACTGGGTGACCTTGGGCAAGTCACACTCTCTCAGTGTCAGAGGGAAGAAGAGGAAAAGGCAAAGCCCCTCTGGATACATCTTGCCAAGAAAATGCCTTAGGGTTGTCATAGGTCAGAAACCACTTGAAGGCACAAAACAGCAACTTACTTTTAGCCAGAAGGTGAATGCAGAACAGAGCAGAGGGTGAGACCTGGAGCTGCAATGACTAGGAGGGAAGGAGCAGGCTTACTAAATAAATCCATAGACCCCCCTGGTGAGTCTTTGCAAGTTACAGCAGGAAATCAACAAAACCTTGGATATTGTAGCAAGCTGGTACTCTCCTAGGTGAGCTGGAGATTGGCATACAGCTCTTCCCATTTGGCCAGAAGTGAGCCCACCAAAACTGGAGAATTTGTACTCTCATCTCCCACCTAGAAATAATCCATGAAAATGGGAGACTCAAAGGCAGGACTTGAGATGTGGCAACCCTACTAGAGTCAGAAGGCACCCTGGTGGCTGTGTAGTCTACCCTTCAGCTCAATGAAGGTTCTACAATGAAGGGTGCAATTACAGTGATCACCACTTTTTCATGTTTGATGCCCATGATGACCTATAATTGGACTAGCTATAATTGGACTAAATTGGACTAAATTGGATTAAATTGGACCTATAATTGGACTAAATTGATTGTTGCTTGGCCATGTCAGGATTTCTCTGTTAGCTACCTTTTACTTACCATATAAAATGTAAGTCCCAAGTGGTTTGAGGAGACTGAGACCTTTGCCTGTATTTTCTCCACAAAGGCAATCCAGGACAATGTCTACACCATCGGGGGAGATCCTGAAAAGTGACAGACAGACAGACAGGTAAGTGGCTTGCCATGTTTAACCCTATGGACTCTGGAAGATTCTCACAGAAACAAAGACAAATAAAGGAAACAGAAACAGAATATGGTCTGGAAGTAGGACTCTGTAGTTCAAGTACTCACCACCGTGGCCTATTTCTAAGGGCTGATTTAAATGTGCTGAGGGTCATGTGAGCATGACTCAATCAAATGTTTTTACCACTTGCTACAGCTTATACACTTGCACCATTAGGACTGAAGACCACTGGCTCTTCGCCATGTTGGATACAAAGAGACAGCCCCTTTGTGGCACACCAAATCTTGAATACCCCCTCCATAGCAGCATGGCTAAATGATTCCCCCTCTCCCCCCAAATCTGTCCAAATTGCATTTTAATTAGCCAATTATGGCTGGCATCCTGTTAATGGTATGCACAAGCCATGATACACATGCAGGGTGACCTATTTGTCATGACGCCACAGACATATCGTGCTGAAAGTGGCGGAAGCAGAGTTTCACATGCAGTGTGTTTCTGCATTTGCAGCTGCAAATCACAGTTTCACATTGTCCATTGCACATTGCACAACAGCACCCAGTCATTGACATGTGTTGTGCAATGTTGCTACATTGCATAGTGTTGCAAATAGTTACACTTCACTAAGGGGATGTTGGATTTCAGCCTAGGTATGGAAGCGATTTGACAGGGACTATGGTGCTGGAAGAAAAGGAATTGAACTCTTTCACTGTTGTTGTGTGACTTCAAATAATTTCTGACTTATAGTGAGCTTAAGTCACAGGTTTTTTTGACAAGAATTGTTCAGAGGGGGTTTGCCTTCGCCCTCCTCTGAGGCTGAGAGAGTGTGACTGATACAAGGTCATCCAGTGGGGTTTTACATGGCTGAGTGGGGATTTGAACCCTGGTCTCCAGAGTCCTCATCCAATGCTCAAACCACTATACCACACTGCCTCTCTTTCATGCTAAGCCCCCTTCGTTTTCAAAATTGCCCTCCTCCAGACTACTCTTTTTGCCGTATGGGCAGTAGTTAACCATTTGATATCTTCATGCTTTGCCTCATAGGCCCAATAAAATCTTTCAGGGATTGTGGAGCAGTGAGTATATTCATCTCAAAAGTGGTAGGGGGACATATTAATCTCCCTCTCTTATTATCAGGGTCCTTCTGATTTTGGGTTCCCTGCACTTCATATTCTTAACAGCCACAGTGCCTCCTGTCTCCAGTTCTCCTAACGTCATGTGTTTTCTGCCCTAAGGTTGAAGATCTGATTATGTATTGCACATATATCAGGCCAATTTAGGCCTCAACTCAACAATTAAGAAAAGCAAACCAGGAAGGCTGAAAGTCCACATTGTTAATCTCTGCTGCAGATAATAGAGTAAGCAAAGAAAGAGGAAAGCTATATATAATCATTTATTGGTATTAAAATTTTACAGGACAGGATGGGGAACAGAGGGCAGTGTAGCAAATAGAAATTAAGGGTCTTTTACACAGAAAGAAGGGAAGGCTATAAAGAACAAGAGTGGAGAACACCAGCCAATTAAATGAAGAAAGGGTTGGAACAGCATATGAGTTAAAATGAGACGGGCTCCACTGAGCAAAGATGCCTGTTTTATATGCTCCCCTTTTCTCCAGATTGGGAAAAAAAACCACGTGTCACCTCTCTCACACAGATATGGTCTGTATTTCCTAGCACACATCTCATTTACATACATATGTAGATGGGTTTGGCCCACACTTTGAAAAGACCTGGGTGTGTTGGGTGCATGACTCTCCAGGGCAAGGCAGTGACACTACAGAGACAGGTTGAAAAGTGTCTAAATGATACCCTGGGTGTGTAAATGGTGTAAGTACATGCGTGTGGGAAGAAAGAGCCAGATCTTGTATGGGCATTTCTTGCAGACAGATAATGGGAGAGAGAAACATGTTCTCTGTGTTCAGATCCATTGGGCTATAAGTGAGAAATGCAGATAGATCCTGGGCTTAAAGCTGTGTTTGTGGAAAGGGGTGGTTGAGGTATGAGAATGTGGGGGGGGGGGCGGCGAGCAATGCACCTGTCACAGCCTTCCAGCTCTTAAGCACAGTCAGTACACGCTGAAATACATGTTTCTGTCTCAAAATACATGTGTATCTAACACACAGACACAGAGTTCAGGCCCATCTGAGCTTGCATGGTGTGTTACTCTATGTGTATATAACATCAGTGTGTTATGTGTATATAATGGGTTGTGAAACAGCTGGAGCAGAAGGTATTTATATATCTTGCCTTTCTCTAGGGGTGTAATTCTTCACTAATTTTCTTCTCAAAAGAAGCACTGAGTAATTTTAGCAGTGATAAAGTCTTTGAAAACTGCATGGTCTCCAAAGAAATTTGGGACTTAATCTGTACAAAATTTGTATGTGGATGTTTTGTGTAGAAAGCAGCATTTTCTGAACAGGAAATGGTCTTTTGTTCCCAGAAAATAAAATTTTAGGCACAGAAATATTATTTTCTGCACAGAAAAGGATGTTCCCTGCTTGAAAAGTAGTCTTTTTCTATGCAAAACTGTAGGAGTAATGAGTCTAAACAATAAAATTGTATTAAAAAAATCCAGGATCTTGTCCTTTTAAAAACCAACAAGAATTATCTTCTTTAAAAAGACTTTAAAAATAATTCATTTACTTTTAACTTCATGCAAAGTGCAACTTAGGAATGCTGACTGAAAGCTCAATTAACATTTAAAAAGTGTACTCAGAAGTCTGAGATTACTCAGTTAAATTAGACTCATTACAAAACAAAGGAGTCAGTTTAAAATGCAAATCAAAGTTTACTGAAGGTACATCAATCTCAATCTACATACTAAAACAAACTTTAAAAAGAGGTTCCTAACTGACTAAGAGTATTTAGGGTAGGAAAACTCACCCAGCCTAATAGGCTGCATGGTAAACATCATGGCATGGTTGCAGGAAAGATGGTATAGCTTAAGATGTCTTAAGATGGCTAAAGATGGCTAAAGATGGCTACAGCCTCATGGGGACTCTAACTTAAAAGGGAACTTACACACAGCAATAAAATTTAAATTAGGTCATGTGTTGAATGACCCAGCACTCCAGTTGAACCATGTGAAAATAAATCCTGAAATGTGAAAATTCTTATCAGTTCAAGATTTATCTTGTCAGAGTTTCTCAGCATTTGAGAAACAAAGGGATTTGGGGGGCAATGTTCCAATCTTTAAAAAAAATATTCTTTCCATTCCTACTCCCCTCCTGGGGGGGGGAGTGCTTTGCTTTAACTTATCTATACCCTAACAGTTAGATTTAAAATTAAATTAATACCCAAGACAAGTAGAAATGTTTGTGCTTAGATCTGCAGACTGGCAGAATGGATGCATCTCTTAGGGGCCGATTCCACGACAGGAAAAAGTTCGCAAGATTCCGGATTACCGTTCTTTCACATCAGAAGAGCATAAATCACATGACTCCCCAGCATTTTCGGAAGATGAGCAATTGTTTTCCTTATAGTTCACACAGGCAAAGGTGGGGGGGGATCTCCTCCAGATGATTAAAGCCAGGCAGGAGGCGGGGAGGGAGCAAGGAGGGGGTCATGGAGACCATAAATAATGAGAGGGGAGAAAAAGTACAAACAAACAAGGAATCAAAAGAGCGATCTGTCAACCCCCCCGCTCCCCAGCCCCGAAAGGCTTCTATAAAGAAAGGAGTGAATGAAAAGACAATAAGCAAAAGCATGCTGGAGCTGTCTGCTTCCCTACCCTTCATGCACAGACACACACACCACAGAAGCTTGCCTCATTCCTGATTGTTTGAAGCCTTGAATGGCAGGCGATTGAATGGAAGGACAAACAAACAAAAGGACGAACATACGATCGTCTGTTTTTCCCGCATACACGAATGCACGCACAGACACACTCTCACAGCAGCGAAGCATGGGTGGGTTGCAAGCAGAAGGAGGGTTAATTTTTTTCTCTCCAACCCCTCTATTTGGATAAAGCAGAAAGGTCACTCCAACCAATCAGGATTCAGCTCTGCTCACAGTAATTCGAAAAGGTAAATGATCGTTAGTTCCCATGACAAATTATGCACATTTTTGCGAACTTAATCAAAAAAGTGTGGAAAACTAGCAAAAGCTGATACTGCGCGACTTATGGGGTTTTTGCACCCCCTCCTTCTGAAAAGGGTGCTGTTGCTTCGAAATAGTGGGAACTATCAGGCTTCTTGTCACATTCTTTGAGGATTTATTTTGCCATGTAAACGACCCCTTAGAGTTCTCATCTGGTACTGGTAGTCATTTTAGAGTGGGTTCTTGAGTGGCTGGCCCAGTGTCTGGCTTTATAGAAGTTAACCCTCTATTTGAATGACTGTCAATCTTCTATTCAATGGATACTTCTCCCACTTCTGGTAGGAGATCTGGAAGCCATGCCCTATGAGGAGCGGCTTAGGGAGTTGGGTATTTTTAACCTGGAGAAGAGAAGGTTAAGAGGTGACACGATAACCATGTTTAAATATTTGAAGGGATGTCATACTGAGGATGGAGCAAGCTTGTTTTCTGCTCCTCCAGAGATCAGGACATGGAGCAATAGACTGAAAGTACAGGGAAAGAGACTCCACCTAAAGATTAGGAAGAGCTTTCTGATAGTAAGAGCTGTTTGGCAGTGGAATGCACTGCCTCGGAGTTTGGTGGAGTTTCTTTCTTTGGAAGTCTTTAAACAGAGTCTGGATGGCCATCTGTCAGGAATGCTTGGATTGTATATTGCTGCATGGCAGGGGATTGGACTAGATGGCCCTTGTGGTCTCTTCCATCTCTATGATTCCATGATTCTAAGTAAGAGCTCATAGTGATGTACTAAAGAGTCTTCAGTGAGAAGCAAGACTAATTGAAGTCTACGGCTGCATCTGCACTGAAGAAACAATCCAGTTTGACACTGCTTTAACTGTCATGGGTCAATGCTATGGAATCCTGGGATTTGTAGTTTGTTGTAAAACCACACCTCTCTGACAGAGAAGGCTAAATATCTCACAGAAGTACAAATTCCAGAATTCCATAGCATTGAGACATAGCAGTCAAAACTGGATTATTTCTCCAGTGCAGATGCAGCCTATGAGAGGGTGGGCTATTGGACACCATTCTTTTAAGACTCATGAGTCACACTGAAGACTTGTATGGATGGAAATTCAGGAGACCAAATTTCAGAACAAATTTGATCTCTCTCCACCTCTCCTAAATTGTGTTCCCTGATATTGCAACTCTTTATAATAGTAAAACCTTTTAAATTCTGGCCTTATGCCATATCTGACTGCACTCTGCAATTATACAGACTGCTCCTATCGCTGACCATAGTAATTCTTTAAAAAGATTCTCTTTATGGTGTCCTTTATAATTAAACAATTATGAAAACCATTGGTGCAGTTGTTATGCATAATTGTACTCTAGGGAGGCTGAAAGGAATAAGGTTTGGTGAACAAGTTCTAGTCTGCGTGAGCAGCATTTATCTCATGACAATGATAATGTTTGAAATTGGCTGATAGTAATTAGAGTCACAGCCTGGATGATGGATTCTTTTTTCTTTAACTCTTTTTTCTTTTCTTTTCCTGCAACCAGCTTGGTTCAAGTGGCTGAAGCACAAATATATGGAATACTACATCCAAAGAGTCGATGAAAGCTTATGCTACAATTTTCTCTCTCTCAGTTAGGACTTTATCAGATAAGGCTATAATTGCACGATTATGATGTCATTATAGCATGATGTCATGATAGGTTCCCGCTATCACATGACAATGTTCTCCTCCTGTGGTTCCTGTGTGCTCCAGTTGCTAATAATGTGTCCCTTTTAATTGATGGGACAAGCCACCAATAGCTCTCAATATTGCTATTTTCATGGTATTGAAGGGTGTGAGAAAACACATCCTGCTGTAATCGCAAGATTATAGTGTGAGTGGGCAGTCTTCTTTTCCCCCTCCTCATTCCCAGTAAGAAAACTTTCAGGTGAGAACATGAAAATGATCTACAGGACACTCTTTTAATGAACTGTCCCCTTTTGTGTGTAAGTTTTTAGGATTTTTTAAATGTTTATGTGTTGATTTAGTTTGTAAATCGAGTTTTTTAACTGGTCGTGTCTTCTAGTGAGAACCGCCAAAATCTCACCCATGCTAAAATATGGAAGTACAATCCCATTCTAAAGTGCTAGGGGTGGTCATGCGATAATTCTGTGGTGGTAGTATCATGTGATTACGGCGATGTATTATATGTGTGTGTATTATATATGTGTCTATTATATATGTGTGATAATGCCACTATGTTTCCACTTTCCTCAATAGTGGAATTATAGCATTTTTAGATGCTAGTCTGATAAAGTCTTAGTCTCAAAGGTGCTACAAAATCCCTTTGCTTACTGAAATTCCAAACTAACATGGCTATGTCTTTGAATCTGGACCACTCATGAGACACACAGTGATAAAATGTATTAGATCTTTAGAGGGTGATGTCTAAGCAAAAAATGTATTCTTTGGCTTTAAACAATTTCTGAAAGGGAAGTTGAGTCATCATGCTTTTACAAGAGAAACCTCATCAAAGGAGGCTATGATTAGCTTACACTCCTGGGCAATTGCTTGGGTCTCAGGCAAAAGAGGAATATGCCTTTGATTAAAGTCGATTCAACTGAGCAAGATGAAAGGTGTCAGAAAACTGAATCAACACCTGTTAAAATGCAAGTTAAGTACCTCAGTTTAGAATGCAGTCAGGTTTCTCTTTTTCAGGCTGAACTTGAATAATGTGTATTATTTCTAGATGGAATCTCCAAAGGTAAGAAAGAGTCCTTCCTCTTTGTCATAAGGCTGCATTGCAAAGTCTGAAGTTATTATTTGGTGATACTTTCCCCCCTTACTTCATCATGTTAAAGCATAGCTCCAGTTACCTATTTGCTTCACCAGACATGTGCTGGGAATGAAGGAAATTGTACTACAGTGCACCTAGAAGGGCACCAAATGGAGGAACTGAAAATCTTTGGTTGTGCATGAACCTACCTGTCAAACACTGTCAGTAAGGGATTATAGGCCCTGTCTATACAAGGGGGGAAAATACATTCTCCTCTGAAGAAATTTGCAGCGCTGGGACCTGTCTGAATAGTCAAAAGACCCCCTCCCCGCTGAAACTTCACATGTCCCCTAGCCAAGATGGCAGGAGCAAATGTTTTTATCACTGTTTTAAATCTGCCGCCAGCATTTTTTTTTAAAAAAACTGTTTACCATGGTGTGCACAAGCGATACTTCATATTAGCAAAAGAAAAAATAAGAAAAGAGAGAAAATGATTGCCATTTTATCTTCTTACCAATCTCTCATTTAGCCAACAATTCAACATAGCGGCAGCAGGCACTTTCCCTGTTTGCTAGTCCCACCCCCCATGCCTGTCTGGCCAATCAGCTTATGTTGCCACATCACAGCAATACAAATGTGACTGTCCTAACAATCGGACATTCACATGCCCTATGGAGCTTTTTAAAAACTCAGAGAAAAGCTTTGGAGGCTTCCCTTTAGAGCTTTATGGTGGATTTGGCTGCCCCCCTTCTGAATGAGACATATTGATGTGAATGCCCAGATCGCCTTCCATGTGATTGCCATTTGGATTATTTTCACCTTATAGACAGGACCGTAAACTCACTCCAACTATCACTATGTAATAAACCTAAACCGAAAGAGTAAAAACCATCCTCTGCAAACAACATACATTGTTGTTTTCACCAGGGCCGGTTTAAGGAATTTTGGGGTCCCCTGCAACACTTTATTTTGGGGGCCCCATATGGGCCAGTTTAAGGGATTTTCGGGACCCCATATGGGCATGACCCATCAATCATCTCCCCCCCAGCATACAAGCTCCCCACATAAAATGCACTTCTCCCCCCCCCACCGTCCTACTTCCTGCCCGGTCCGCACAGAGGCACCCCACTTTCCCAAAAGAAGCCTCCCCAGACCTCCCCCCCCCCCGCCCCTTAGGCGGAGGCTCTGGGTGCCTCACCTTTCTGCGGCTCAGCCACAGGACAAAAGGATTGGGGGTGGCACTGGGGGAACCGCCTCCTGCTCCTCCTCCTCCTCTTCCTTCAAGGGCCCCCGGCTCCCCCTCCCCCTTCCATGGCTGGCCCTTTTTCCAGCCTGGGACTTCTCCCCAAGGCTGGAGTCCAGGCAGGGCGAGGAGACGGAGAGAGAGGGGGGGAAGGAGGGACTGCCAGGTGGGCGGCAGGAAGGCAGCTGGCTGGAGAGACGCCCCGGCACCGGATCCTGGCGGGAGGGAGCCAGGATGCTGGGGGAGGAAGAGGAGGAGGAGGAGGCAGGACCACTGCCAAGCTGAGGTGGGGGGGGACGGGCTTTGGGTTTGGAGGGAACGGATGGAGGAGGACTCATGGGGCCCCTGCTGTGGCTGCCCCCCCCCGCCAATGCTGATTTGGCAAACTGGTTAAACCGGCCCTGGTTATCACTGTATGAGCTTTTCAAGTCATCAAATAAGTAAAGGAAGTGAAACAAACAAAGCATTTTCTTACTTTTTAACTTCCTGGACATAATCTGCATTTCGGTCAAAGAGATGGGTTACAGAATCTTTAATTGCCTCATGCTTGAAGGAGGAAGCTGTTCCAAAGACAGTAACACTGGGGACCGTCGAGCAGAGCTGAGCAACAGCTTGTCCCTGCAAAGACATCAAGCAGGTCAAGCAAGACAAGGCTACCATCTGACTTTTAGTTCATTCATCCTTTATTTGAAGCAACCACAGAGGACTCAAGGAGAGAGAGAAGGGCAGAGAAAGAGAACACCAGGTGCCTGTTCTATTGGATCTGTCCCCAACAGGACCTTCTACCACTCATTGTCCTATGGGAAGGATCCTGGTGAACCTTCCCTGTGTTGATACTGTTTGTTGTTAATTGCCATAAAGCTGGCTTCAACTTATGGTCACCCAATGAATGAGAGACCTCCCAAACACCCTGTTATTAACAGCCCTGCTCAGGTCTTACCAACTCAGGGCTGTGGCTTCCTTGATTGAGTCTCTCCATCTGCAGTCTTTCTCTTTCCCTACTGCCTCCCAGTTTACTGAGCATTATCTTCTTTTCTAATGAGCTATGCCACCTCATGATATATGGCCAAAGTGTGACAGCCTCAGTTTCGTCATCTTCACTTCTAGTGAGAGTTCAGGCTTGATTTGTTCTAATACCCCATTTATTGGTCATTTTGGCAGTTCACAGCAGACTATTGATACTATGACCGCGTGCACTGGTTCATGTGCAAGTTCATGAACTGGCAACCTCCCAGTTAGACTACTGAAATACACTCTACATAGGACTGCCCTCAAAGATGGCTGCAGCTAGTATAAAATGTAGCTGCTAGGCTGCTGACTATAACAACTTATAGAAACTTCATAACAACACTTTAAAAATAATTTTATTGGCTGCCAATACATTTTCAGCCTGAATTCAAGGTACTGGTGATTAACCACAAAGCCCTAAATGCTTTGGGAATTTGAAGGAGTGCCTCTCCCTTTATACACCTGCCCAAGAACTGATTTCTTCTGTGTCCTACCAGTGGGAGAACTACAATGTGAGGAGACATGGAAGATGGTCTTCTCCACTGTAGTACCCCTGTTGTGGAATGTCCTCTCTTGCAGGCCCATTTGGCACCAGTGCATTCCAACAAGAAGTCAAAGCTTTTTGTTATAAAAGCCTTTGGAGCCTAAGGATTTCATCCAGATCTGTATAGGTATATGGCTTTAGACTATTTTAATATGATTTTTAATTAAATTATTACAATTTTTACTACATTTTAGAATGTTTACCTTACAATTGGACCCCTGTATCCATGGGGGTTTTGTTTCCAAACTTACCACGAATACTGATAACCACAGATAAAAAGCAAATTCTGTTAAAATAAAGGACTTCTGGTAAAAACATGCCACAGAGTTGCATTGGAAGACCTATAAGATGACTAGAGAGGACACTTCTCTAGGCATTTCCCCAGTGCAACTCTATGGTATGTGCCCTATTTTGTGTCCCACGGATAAATGAAATGGTGGATATTGGTTCCACGGATATGGGGGTCTAACTGTATTTTATTAAAACTAGAGTTTTAAAAGAACAATTTAAAACAATAAAATAAAATGGTTTTAATTGATTTTATTATAAAGCTGCCAGAGGGGTAAGGTATAACTATTTTAAATCAATAAAACAATAAGTAGTATCTATTTATCTATTTTTTCTCTCCCTGCTACTTTTTAAAGGAAGGCATGCATCCATCTTTGCATATAGTGAAGGAGGAAAAATCCAGAAGCTCATGGTGGGGGGCACCATTTGAGCAAGGTCCAATTTCATTTTCTGTTAGGGGCAAGTGTTTTTTTTAAAGCACTGGATTCAGTTAATAATAATAATAATTTTAAAAAATGATTTCTATCCCGCCCCTCTGCAATGCAATCGGGGCGGCTTACAATATAAAAACTCCATAATTGCAGTACCCTAGCCCACCCACCTCTTAAAATACCCGTATATTCCGACGTATAAGACGACTGGGCGCAAAAGACGACCCCCCAAATTTTTAAGTTAAAATATAGAGTTTGCCCCCCCCCCAGCCAGCCACCTGGCTGGAAAGCCTGTCCCCCACCAGCCAGCCAGCTCAGTGGCTATAGATGATGGAATAGTCTGTGAAATTAAAGGACTGAGAACAGCTAAAAAAGCATGGGATACTTTGAAAAATCTCTGTGGTGTTCAATCTTTGGAAAGTAAGGTTGCATTAATACTGTAAGCTGGTTAATATGAAGCTATCAAATCCCAAATTTTTGAATGAGCACATTAATGAATGAGCACATTAATGATTTTAGAGCCACAGTGGTAGACAAGAGAATTTCACCATAGACAAAACTTGATGCAGAATGATAAATCTGAATCCAGAAATTCTAATTTTAGGCTAACTTGTCCTGAAAATAAACATTATTTTGACTCTCCTGAGCTAAATGGGGGGGGGGCATTTAACTCTTCAAAGGCAAAGCAGTCATTCTCACAGCAGGAGGAAGGATCTGCTGGGAAAACTGCCCAGGCCATTTTACACTTCAATCATTCTCACAGCAGGGGAGTATGGTTACTGGGGTATAAGACCACCCCCCCACACTTTTGAGGAGATTTTCAAGTGTTAAAAAGTAGTCTTGTATGCAGCAATATACGGTAATATTAAATTAGAACAGATTAAAAACATACAATAATTAAAAATATATTAAATTAGAAAAAAAAATTAAAAACATACAATTTTTTTTTAAAAAAGTTAAGGCTCCAGGGTTGTTTAAACCTGGTCCCCATCCAATGGCAACCCATGGCTTCCACATCAGTGAAGTAATCAATCTGCTCTGGGTTTTAGTATGAACACTAAAGCAGCTATCCTAGGTACAGAACCCTATGCAGCATCCTGGATAGATTAAGGTCAGAATAAAAGTGCAGTGGCTCATTGCCCCTAACCCGGGACCCACAAGCTGGCATCAAACCTCAAGTAAGTAGATAAAGACAAACATCAGTAAACAAAGCCTTGGACAATGAAGCTCTTTCTTACAAAGTCTTTTTAGTGCTCCCCTTTCTTCCTTGTCCTCTGCCTAGCTGGAAGGATTTTTTTTAGCAGCATTGGCAT
This sequence comes from Gambelia wislizenii, assembly GCA_030847615.1. Taxonomy (NCBI): domain Eukaryota; kingdom Metazoa; phylum Chordata; class Lepidosauria; order Squamata; family Crotaphytidae; genus Gambelia; species Gambelia wislizenii. The sequence goes on along the minus strand of JAUMIR010000008.1, from coordinate 30,209,458 downwards.
TGGAATGGTGGTGAAGGTGAGCTAGAAAGGCAGAGACTTTTGGTGTTGGGTTGCAGCAGCATTTCTGCAGGAATCAATGCAATAAAGCTTGAGCTGGGAAATAAGTCTACTCTCGCCAGTCCTACTGTAACTGTGTGTGCCAGCCCTCAACAGGTAAGGTAAATAGCAGCAGCCTCCAGAATCCCATACGACACATGTATGAACAGCAAAACAGAAAGAAAAGGGGAGAGAATGCTCATAAACCTGTTTCACTAATTCAATCAAGCACTGATCTATACATTTGGCCACCAACATGGGAATCATAAGAAAAGCAGAGGCTTGTGAAAGGAAGACTTGTCCTGACAAGATTTTTTTTTTAAGAAAAAGCCTTCAATTTCTCTCCAGAAGACTCAAAAAGTTTTTGTTTACTTATGCAAGGCTGACCAGAACTGGTTGTTTCATTTTACAAGTGCATATTATTAGTTCTGAATGAAAAGTGTGCTGAAACATGTTGAAGTACTGTACTTTTTTCTTTTTTGCTATGTTATTTCTACTTCTGGTACAAAATTTTCTGTTAAAGAAGTAAAGCTTAGGAACACACCAGTTTTGTTAACTGAGGTGTACCTGTACTCTGAAGGCACCAGATCCCATATGATCTTGGAAGCCAAGCAGGGCCAGACCTAGGGCTTGTCTATACGAGGCAATAAAATTTGGATTGATGCACACTAATGCCAATTCGCAGCAGCTTTCATTTGTCTCCACATTTTTTTCAAGATCGCAGGCATGCCAAGCCATGCACATTTGTGTTCAAATGAGCATTCCTGCAAATCAAGATGGCGAGTGCGAGTGAATTACTCACATTTTTATTGTCACCAGTTGCAGCCACTGAAAAAAGGCTGTTAGTTGCCTTAGTGCATGATCACTACGGCGAAATCCAACATGGCACCCTGTGCACATCCAACCAATCAGCTTTCCACTTCCACCATTATCAGGAATGCACAGCAAAGCGAATTGGTTTTCCCAACAAGTGGGAATGTAGATTTCCTTTGGGGGTTAAAAAAACATACGGAAAAGGCCACTAAATATATTCCTGTGGACTATTTGGAGTTCTTGCCCCTCTTCTTCCGAATATGTTGAAATGATGCAGGATCCCATTGGGACAAAATGTACTCTCCTCAAATGAATTCTATGAGGAGTGTTTTCACCATATAGACAAGCCCCTGGTTAGTACTTGGATAAGAGAGCACCAAAGAATACCAGGGGCTGTAGGCTATATTTCAGAATAAGGCACTGGCAAACCATCTCTGAGTATTCTTTGCCTAAGAAAATCCTATGATATTAATGGGGTCACCATAAGTTGACAGGCAATTAAAAGGCATACACATACACATAAACACTCACACACCCACACAGAGTCAAGGCTGCATCTTCGATTGAGCGTTCATCCACTTAACAAGATAAACCATCCTTAGGATATAGTTTTGGGAGAGTGAAATCTGTGTCAGCTTTAACAATGGAACTCTGTTCTAATACCACTTCCATTATAATCAGCAATATGTCATTGCACAGTAAGAAATAGCTGCACAGAACAGATTACAACCTAAGTGGGCAAGAGAACAAATGGCAAGAGAAAGAAACTATTGTTAGAAATGAACCCATCCCCCTCACACTCACACATAGAAGAAAGACCCAAATTATGTGTTATGGACATAAATGTGCATTGTGAAAGAACTGTATTCAACAGAACATGTTTACTGAGATGTAAAACACTGTACAGAATTTATCCTAATGGTACAATATTATTTTTTTTAGAAGGTAAATATTTTGGACAGATCCCTCTTCAAGGGATATAATGAAAAGTGTGCTATTTGGTAACATCAACAAATGAACAATAAAAAAGTGATATTAGTTGCCACACCTACCCCCAAAATAGGCAGCTTTTGGCCCTGCAGATGTTGCTGGGTTGCAACTCTCATCAGCCCTTGTCAACATAATCAATGGTTGAGAAAGATGGGGGATGCAGCTCAATAACATCTGGAGAACTGCATATTGCCTACCCTTGATGTACACAAGAGGCTTACCTTCAGAACAAAATCCTTCACATTTCTTTCTTTCCTCCCCTGAACACTACAGCATCTGGCAGATAAGATTATCCTTTATCACACACCCCAAGTTTTCCTGCCTCTGTTCCATAGCATTGGCTACTTTGTACCTTCTGTAAAGCAGGGAGCCATCTCAAACAACATGGGGTAGCATTTGGGACATGAGAGGAAGGGGAAGAGTCTCCCATAGTTAGATGAGCAAGCAGCTTCCATGCCAGGGGTGTAAATGCAGAGGTAATGTGGGCATTGTCCTCCCAATTAAGAAATGAGATTTTCCCCCACCCCTGAAATTTTCCTTTAGTATAGTACATCAGAGAGACATACATTGAAAATCATTCACATCTAGAATGCTTATACTTGTGTTTACATTTTATTTATCACTTTTCCTGCCCATTTTGTTTGGATCCCTAAATTGTATTTCTAAATGCTCAACTGAAGTTATAGGGTACTACCATGAAGGAGTGAAGGAAACTTTCACAGGGAGGGGGAGCAGAATTCTTATTTGGAGGGAGCAATGCCCACATTTGGCACCCACCTCTTCGTCACTATGCCTGCTATCTCAGAGTGCTAAAAGGGCAGTTCATAGTCTGCATGCAGCTCCATGTCTCACAAATTTTTCACCTCCAGATTTTTCCCCAGTTTTTTTTTTTAAAAAAAGCCTGAAAATAGTCCCCCAAAAGCAAGACTGCTGCAGATTTATTCAGAATAGCTCCTGGCCTTCAAGCCCTGCAAAAGGCCCCAAATGGCTTCAGCAAGGTTAGAAGTTACAACAAGAAGTTGTTTGGCCTATTTATGGCCAAAAATGGATGGGATGTGTGGTGGTAAAAACTGGCCATAGGTGCCCATCCTTGCTCTATCCCCACATTCTTTGAGAAAGCTCTCTAACTCTCCAGAGATGTTAGGTGGGAAACATCAGTAGATGCAAGGGAAAAATGAGGATGGTGAATTTTCTTTCTGTGAACTTCCTTCAGATAACATATTTTAAGATCCAGACCAATACATTTTTTAAAAATACCTCCTGGACTTTCCAAGATCAGTGTGAAGGCTCAATTTTAGAGCAAGAATTCATCTCCTTTCTCCAGAGAGGTTGTTAAGGCTCATATTTGAACAGTGGAAGCACTTTTGCTTTTCATTGTCTAGAGATCCCTTTTTAAAGAATCTAATAGTCTCCATTTGTACACAGACATATGCCTAGTATCTCTTGGCTGTCTCCCATCTAATTACTCCATATAGTTGTTCCTGTTGTGTGCCTTTAAGTCATTTCTGACATATGGTGAGCCTAAGGTGAACCTATTGTGGGGCTTTCTTGGCAAGATTTGTTCAGAGGGGATTTGGTATTGCCTTCTTCTGAGGCAGAAAGTGTGTGACTTGTCCAATGTTTCCATGACCCAGCAGGGATCTTAACCCTGGTCTCCAAGAGTCTTAGGGCTCATCTACACAACCCAAAGAGGTGCCAACTCCCTGCCAATGTATCCTGGCTGTGGTTCAGGCTCATTCCTCCATCATTACCTGCACAGAATGGGAGGAAGTCCAGACGGGCATGCCAGCCCATTGCTGCCACTGCCACCATTTCCCTCACTCTGGAGGCACGAAGCCAACCCACAACATGCGACCAAGCCCCCTGCATGTCACCAACCTTGGTCAGTATTCCTTCCTGCAGTGGAAGAGAGACAGCAGACCAATAGCTGCAGCAATGGGCCAATGTGTTGGAATGGACTCCTGCAGTCACATGGGACCCACTCCATTTCTTTCCAGTGGAAACAGATTAAAGCAGGTATCTATATATATAATTCTCTTGGGTATGTTGCCTTTTCCAGTGTGCTGATTGGCTGCTCAGGAAACACACTCAACCCACACCAACCAATCACCACCCTCATGCAAATTCCATCTCCACCTCACAATGCACACCTGTCACTCAATCTGTAGCCCAGATTGGGACCCAGGCAGTCAACTGGTGATGGCGGCAGTGGAAGGGCAACAAAGTGAGTCACCCTCAGCAATTCCAGGAAAAGTGTGGAATGCTAAGAAGGAAGAGGAGGAATTTAAATCCACCGGCCTACCTTGACATGAGGTCTACTGGGTGTTTTTTGGGGAGTTTAACAGCGTATGGTACACTGAGTCCAACTAGTTATTTTAGAATGGTTTATTGGCCCTATCCCATCTTCCCCCTGGGGGGTCATGAGGACTGCCCAGGAATACAACAGAACACAAGCCCTGCATTGTCAGGACTGCAGGACTATAAGACGAGGGCAAAACATAATGTATTGCCCATGTAGACAAGCCTTTAGTCTGACACTCATGTCACTGCACCATGCTGGCTCACAGTAGTCCACTCACATAGTGTAATGGCTTGAGTGCTGGACTAAGACTCTGGGAAAAGAGGGTTCAAATCCCTGCTTGGCCATGGAAAACCACTGGGCGATCTTGGACAAGTCACACACTCTCAGCCTGAAAGGAAGACAATGGCAAACTCTCTCTGAGCAAATCGTACCAAGAAAACCCCACAATAAGTTTGCCTTAGGATCTCCATAAGTTAAAATGACTTGAAGGCACACAACAGCAACAACAACAAACTGGTCCCCAACCTAAAGTTGGCTCATTTAAGCAATGCTTCCATACCCATCATCTCCAGCCAGTATGTCCAAAGATTAGGGTTGATGAAAATTGTAGACTGGCAATATTTGTCAGAATCAATGTAGGTCTTGACTGAACTTATTAAAGATATCTAAGCTTTAGGTTTTGACCAAGCTGTTGGGAAATTTTGTTAATAGCACAGAAAAAAAAGCTGAAGATGCTATGCCAGATGACCATGTCCTCATGGGGCAAAAAATCCAGTTTTACTTAATTTTCTTCTACAGTTTGAATCACCATCTGTAAGCAGTTAGTAAAAGGCTTGTTTGTCACAGATGGGAAGGGGGAAAATAACTATATAACTTTCCAAACTACAGTGTATTACAATGGTCCATACAAAACATTATCATTCACACGTGAGGGTGTTAGTGATGCTCTGATTTTTGCACCCTCTTCCCACCAGAGGAAGTCACTTCTGCAACTAGGAGCCCTTTCATGCTATGCAATTATAGCATGGTATTCCACTTTAACTGCTGTGGAAACATGCAATGGAATCTGGGGCGTTATAGTTTGGGAATGCACTATAGTTTCTAAATGCCCCTCACTAAACTGCAGGTCCCAAAATTCCATAGGATGTTGCCATGGCAGTTAAAGTGGAATTATAGTGCTATAATTATGCAGTGTGAAAGGGACCCTGGAACTCATTGGCTGTGATTATGACCAGACCCAGCTTCTGTCTTATTTCTCTCAAACTAGCCAGGAATTATAAGCCAACTTCAATTCGGGTTTCAGAATATGGCATATTATGGGAGAAACACATAAGAATCTGGATAAATTTTTACTCCTCATGAGTTCATGGTAGGAGGGGCCAAGCTGGAGCAATTATCTTATATGTACCATCATCCTTGCTCACAAGCAATAAGCTGTTAATTATTTCAAGGGCCCATTTTGGTGGCTTTCATGGTAGCTGGAGTCTTTTAAAACCTTTTAATGGGATATAATTTTATTGTCAGTCTTTGAGGCTTACTGCATGCAGAAGTAAAGTGGCAGGGCAACCAGAAGGTTCCACTTTCCATGCTGCCTTATTGCCCTATTGCCTGATGTCGTCATTCTTCTGATGTTTGGGCGTCTCACTGAGACAAATGAAAGCTGCTGCAAATTAGAATTAGCTTGTATCAATCCACATTTAATAGTCTTGGGTTATAATGCCAGGGTTCCTCAGCACTTGAAAAATACGTGTTTTGTTGTTGTTTTTTAAAAAAACAACACAAAATTTCACATTTTGTGAAAATTTTCAAATATTTTTTCCATCCCTAGACCTTAGAGGAAGAAAAATGTAGTGTCCAAGGTTACTGATTGTGCCTATTGCCAGAAGACATAGCTCTGTCCTCCAATATCTTGCTACTATCCCACTGAATCTGCTGCCAAAGGCATCTGACACACTCTACTTAATTATAGAGCTAGCCTTGCTGGGATATAACAAGCTTAAAGCAGCACTGGCAAAGTTCAGTGAGCACAGACTGGATCTTAAAAAAAAAAGATAAAAGTCAGCAACCAATCTCAAATAAGATGTTTTAAAAATGCAGATTTTTATCATCTTTGGTGGACCTGCAAAAAAGCAAGGAAGTATTGGTTATTAATTAATGGGATGATTCAAAAAAATGTTAATAGGAACCATAGAGTTTAGACCAGAATTATTTTTTATTATATATGTTAGATATGGAAAATAGAATTGAAAGAGAGAATAAGGTTTTACTTTGTTATTTGATTACAGTGGCAACAATAGCCTATGCCAAGTACTGAAATCAAAGGAAGATCCCAGCTATCAAAGAATGGATAAAGGAAACTACAAGAACTAAGGGAATCAGACAAAATAACGAATATGTTAAAATAAAATCCTATACAGATACATCTAGATATCTGGCAAGCATTTATGGAATTTGTCAAGAATTAAATTGGAGACTAAATATAAAAAGTTTTGCTATTTAAAGTATTTCCCTCCCTCTACAATGAAGAAAGTTGTGTGTGTATGTATATATGTGTGTGTGTGTGTGAGAGAGAGAGAGAGAGAGAGAGAGAGTGAGTATGATTAAGTGGTAGAGGTGTAATATTATACTTTTTGGAAGCAATCACCAGAAAGTGGGAAGTCAGGGGGTGCTGTATGTTGTGGTATATTTGTTGTCTGGTTTTTTTCTGTCTTTTTTCCTATATGAAATTAATAAAATACACTATATTTAAAAATACAGATTAAAATGCATGCATACATGCTTTAGATGGGTGCATCAGATTCCTGGGCTCAGTGAGTTGGCACTGAGAGTAGAAGAGATAGTCTGTTCAGGGAAGGCAAGAGCATTAGCAGATACCTCTTGAGAAAAAGGAAAGCATGTCCTCCCCCTGACCCAGTTGTCACGCCTCACTTTTGCAGTTCAAGTTTAAATAAATGCCATTCCCTTTGTTGCCTGCTCCAACTGTTTCTAGTGCCCTCTGATGCTGAACTCAAAACTGGAGGTCAGATCACACTTATACTGTGGCAATCAATGCTTCTGCATGACTGTCTGCTTAATTTTAGCTCCTGGGGCAAATAGCATTTCATTTTTTTAAAAAAAAGAAACATCAATGGGAATCCATAGAAGACAGCTCTTGGGCTGAAACTGATTTCAAACAAACTGTGATGTTAATTGCATTAATACAATTAGGGTGGAGGTTCTTCTTTGAAATGTAAATAGTAGTTGCAGGAGGTTGACAAGGATTGGCTGGGATTTCTCACCTTCCCCCATGATCCTAAGAAAGATCAAGCCTCTTGAAGGTGTGTATGGATAGGAAGGGAAGCTCTCATCAACACCAAAAAAAGCTGTATTGGATAACACTCATCCCCGTCCAAGATGCCGGTGTGTTGGCAACTTCCATGATCCTTCTTCAATGGCAATACTAACTACCATGCCCCCCAACTGCCCTGATTTGGCTAGGATGTTCCTGATTAATCCACTGTTGTTCCACTTTTTTAGCTGTGTCTAAAATGCCCCAGCTACTCTCTGCTTCTCCCACTTTTCCCTTTTGCCTACAGGTTACTTCTATTGCTGCAAACTGAGTTAAAAGTGCAAAACTAGTTTACCCTCACTTAACTCAGGAAGGGAGAGATGAGAGGGGGGGAAGAATCTTGGCCTTCTCAGAAGCTCAAAGTTAAACTGCTGCATCTCTCTTAGCTTACGTGTCCTTCCTCATTAATAATTTCTGATATGTTAATCCACTCTGATATTGCTTATCCAAGTGTCCCAGTTTTCAGTTTGTGACATGGTGGAGGGTATGGACTATGACTGATGGGAGTTGTAGCCCAACAATATCTGGGGGGCATATATAAACCCCATCTATGCAATACTTGTTCCTCTTGATGCAAATAGCAGACAGGGAGCATTTTCACAAGAATCTGCATATATGTGTGTGTGTGTGAGAGAGAGACAGAAAGAGAGATGGGGAGAAGAGAGAGTTAAAACTTTTTTTCTACTCCTTATTCATGGTGATGAGAGCCAGTGTGGTGTAGTTTGTGCATTCGTCTATGGCTCTGGAGACCAAGGTTCAAATGATCAATACACTTATCCTTAGGTCTCCATGAAACTTGGAGTAGTCCTTGGATCTAGTTTCTTCCATACTCTCCAATTGACCCAATTTGTCAGAGACAGACCTGATTAATCCTCTGTCATCCCACTTTTTCAGCTACTTTTAAACTGTCCCACCTTCTTTTTCCTCTTCCTATTTTCCCCTTTGTCCTCAGCTTACTCCCATTGCTACAAATGGAGTTCAAAATGCCAAAGTAGTTAGCACTCAGTTAATTCAGCCTGAGAAGAGGGGAGGGGAGGATGAAAGAAGAGACAAGGAATCTTGCTCTTCCTAGTTGGCTCAAGCAAAAGCCAACTGTTGCAGCCTCTCTTAGCTTGTGTGCTCTTCCTTATTTATAACTTTTGCCATCTTGATCTTACACTGAAGTTGCTTGTCCACATGTGTCCTGGTTTTCATCTGTGAAGTGTGGGAGGGTTATGTTCTTCCACACTTGGTTCTGCTTCTGCATTTATTGAGTGTGACCTTAGAGGCCTGGTGTCCTGATTTCACAACAGCAAGTGCCTGAGGATAGGGATGCAGGATCAAAAGAATAAGGGTGCAGTCCTAATTTGTCACCAATTGTTCATACCAGGTACAAGAGAAGTCATTAGACAGTCCAGAGTTCAGTCCACACCTGATGCCAGGAAACTCAATAGCCAGTCCAGAGATCAATAGAAACATGGTCCAAAATCCAGGCCTGTGGTTAGAGGGGGGTTAATGCATCAGTCCAGAGAATGAAGTTAGTCTGAAGCCAAAGCAAAGCAGGAACACAGGAAGAATGCTAAAAAAGCAGTTGTTAGCCCTGAATCTGGGAGAAGCAGTGGGAGATTTATAACCAGATACTTAATGGCCAGCTGGGCCTCATTAATGAGTAATCAGATGTGTTTTTAGTATTTAAACAACACTGGGCGTGGCGTTTCTCCCTCCTGCATTCAGAGAAAGAAGGCGACATGTCATCTGGATTGTCCATCACTGACTGGCAGACTGTTCTTCAGGGTGAGATATGATTTCTCTATCAGCTTCAGCTGCCCTCTTAGAGGAAACTAGGGCAATCTCTTCAGGGTGAGCTATGCTTTCTCTATATGCTTCATCTGCATTCTCTGCTTCCTCCTCCTCATCCTCTGAGTCCTCTGCAAGGGGTTCATGACACATGGAATATTTTAAAGCAGGAGGGCTGGGTGGGTAACTTGTAGACTTCCAGATCTTCTGAACTACAACTCCAACTTCCTTGCCATTGACTATGCTGGATGAGGCTGAAAAATCTAAGAGACAAAGTTCCCCCACCCCTGCTTAAACAATGAAACTTAACTTTGTATTTATAGGAATGAAACAAGTGGCTTGTTCTAGTGCCATAGGGCCCTCATTGTTTCACTGGATGGTTCAGAGGAATGTTCATGACATTTAGGAATAAACTGGGTAATTTTTCCTTTCCTTCTGTCAGACATGAATGGCTCTCTGAATGTTTTCCCAGAGGAGGTCCTGAAACTTCTCCTCAGGAGCCATTTTGAATATCTGTTCTCCTGCATTATTCATATGGAAGTTCATGGGTCAGAATTGATTTGTTTTATGCTTCAGCTTTTATTCTTGCCATGTTTTAATTTGTGGAGAACTAGGATGGAAGCGTCCAGGCACTTTATCCACTCTGCTGTCTTGCTGGACAGTCCAACAGAAGATTTAAAGCATAGATGTAGATTGATGGTAGAGTTCAGTGTAACTTATTGACAATCAATGTTATTATTCTACCTGGCTGTACCAGCTGTCATTCATCTAACATTTATGACTCAATTACAAACTCTGTTTGGCTAGAGGACTGACAAGCCAGAGATCAGGTTTGAATCCTGAACCTTCTGTGGCTAGTAATTTCCTGGTTCATTTAGTTGCTCCTACTTGTGAGAAGAAGCAATCAGTAGTGTGCCCTAGCATGCTTGTTCAAAAACAAGAAGTCAGTGTTTTCATCAATTCTGGCTTATTGTTTCATGCAATCATAGCTTATCAGTCATTTTTAAAAAAGTATTATCTAGTTTGTTAGCAACTGTGACAGTTCTCTTGGATACAGGAGGCTGCCAGACTGTTCCATACCATACAGTCTTGCCAATTGGCAGTACAGAATGTCCTCTAGACCATTTTTTGTGTCTCCTTTTTTTTTTCTTTTTTTGAAACTCAATTCTTTTGGTGGCAGAAGAGATGACTACAAAAGCAGCATCAATGGCCGCATGTGGCCCTTACTTAGGGCTCGTCTTGACCCACAGGAAAATCTGGCTTTCATTTGGGTTTCCCTGATTCACAGTGACAATGGGCTTGGCTACATGATTACCACACACATACAGTGAGTTTGAGAGCACTGTCCACACACAGTTCTTCCTTTTGAACTCATCCTGGACCAATAAATCACAGTACACATGGCCACATGCATGTTTTCCCCCTCCCCCCCATGCATGCAAATGTAGGTATGCCTTTTCTCATGGCTTGGAGGGGTGGCTTTGGACATCCTATTAATCAGAGGTATGCCCAACTTATAACGATATGGGTATGCACTTCTCCAAACAACTGCCGTGTATGCCAAATAAGTGGCAATGAAAGACTGCTAAAAATGAAATTGAAACAGGGAAAGAGGTCATCTGGCCCAGGGAGCTCCTCTTGAACTCTTCCACCCACCTGCCAAAACTCCTCCCCGGCCCGGCCAAACAACATAGCTATGGAGCACAGTTTACACACATGTGTGTGAATATACAGATTTTCCACTCAAATCCAGAGTAAATCCCCACTTTTGGGGGTGCAGATTAAAGCCCTGAGATGCTGAAAAGACCTAGATTTGAGCTGTACATCTTCTGGACAGCACGCAGTGAAAATGAGGTGAGATCGTTTTATTTGGCCAGTGTAGACAAGCCCTTAGTTTGGATTGCAGTCTCATTGGGGCAGGAATACATCCTTTCCCCCCTTACATTTATCAGTTAAAAACTCCATGTATTCAATCAGTAAATAGTGTGTGGCCCTGCTGGAGTTTCCTTGCAACCATATTCTTCTGCAGCTCCATGTTATTTTAACATTCCACACTTGGGATTTTTGTATTAATATTCAACAAGAATAAAACAGACCGCCTCTGTACTGTACTGTACTGAACTGTAATAAGATTATAAATTCCAGTCTTTTACTGCAGTGGCCCAGGAGGGGCCATACATCTTAAAACATGATTATCTGGAGCTAAAGAGATTTTCTACTGAGATGATTTTGTTCTTGTTAGGCAGGTTGCAGCCTGCAAGGTCTGAATTTTGGCAAACAATAATGATGCCCCCCCCCCAACTTCCATCCTTCTTTCTAAAAAAGACCACAACAATTGATAGCATTTGATTTGACTGAGAAATGCATACCCTTCAACATTTCACAGATTAAAACCAGGATGCATGTGGCCAACAGAATGTGGTCACAATGGCCAACATTATTAATGAGGAAGAACACACAGGCTAGGAGAGACTGCAGCAGTTTCTTTTGCCTGAGTCTACTGGGAAAGGCAAGATTCCACCCCATCCTCTTATCTCCCTACTGCTGAGTTAACCAAGTACAAACTGCTTTTGCACCTTGAACTCAGTTTGCAGCAATTGTGGGAAGGAAACGAAAAAGGAGGAAAGTAGGAAGAGCAGAGAGAACCCGAGACATTTTTAAAGCAGCTGAAAAAGTGAGACAACAGAGGATTAATTACAACTGTGCCTGCAAAATCAGGATAGTCGTAGAGTTTGGAAACACTGCTTAATCAAATACACACACACCACTTGGGTATGTTTCCTTTCCCAGTCTGCTGATTGGCCACTTAGGAAACATACCCAACCAACCCCCTCCCTCCCTCTCCCACCCTCAGCCAATCACCACCCACATGCAAATTCCCTCTCCACCTCACAATCCACTCCTGCCACTCAATCTGCATCTACACCCCCAGCCTCACCAGGGCCCCTCCCTCTTCTCACTCCCTCAGCCACTCACCACCCAGATGTAAAACAATGCAACCCCCCCCCCCAATAATACCATGAAGCTGAACTGTGTGAAAGGAACACTGCCACTCTAAGCTGCAACCACTGCTTGAAACCCCAGCAGGGCACATAATGGCCTATGTTATGCCAGGTACAGCAATACTAGTATGATATAAAAGTTTCTCCCCTGTGTGTACAGAGGAAGGCACAAGCAAACATTTCAAACTCTTTCAAACCTTCTTGACATGCTGGAACTTCACAATGACATTGGGATATTAGAACTGTACTGAATTTAAACATGTGTGAAAGTGAATTGAAAACCAACTTACCACTCCACCCCCGGCTGAATGAACTAGCACTGACATGCCTTCTCGCAGGTTGGCAACTTCAAAGAGCATCATATATGCTGTTACAAAGTTCATAGGGAATGCAGCAGCTTCGGAGAAGCTCATGTCATCGGGGATTTTGTACACGAATTCAAGTGGTGTGCACACAACTTCTGCCCAGGCATTGTAGTTGACAAAAGCCATGACTCTGTCTCCAATCTAAAGTCAGTGAAAAGAAACACAGTCAAGGGAATGGCATTTCAGGCACAGCTTCCTTAGAGGAATCTAACGTTACAGACTGGTTTAATACATGTGTGCTTGCCATTGGGTGTTTGCAACTTGAAGTGATGCGTTGTAATGCATGGATTGGCCATAACATTTGAGAAAGAGCACTTTCATGTGTCTAAAAACACAAATATAAATACTCTCATCAATTGGAAGTACAAATAATGATGACAGGAATGGGCAGCTTTTCCAGTATTTCTGTTGGTTTTATTTTCTAGAACACCAAAATCTATCAGCTGGATCCTGGTGTGATTGACATACACTTAAGCCTTGTCTAGATGGGCTATTTACCTCACCAGGGCCCCATCTTGGAGTCTTGTTGTCCTAATAATGCAGGGCTTTTGCCCTATTTTGCCTCCAGGCAGTCCTGATGACACCTGGGGCAAAGACGGGGCTACGATGGGGTACAGCCCATTGCACCATTATATTATCACACACACACACAAAATATTCCATCTGGAAAAAATGGATCAGGTCTCATGTAACCACAAGAGCCCAAACCAGCCTGCCAGCCTGTTGCTGCAGCTGCCATCCAACATTGCTCTCTCTGAAGCCAGGAAGGAGTCCTGCAGCATATGACCAAGGCTGGTCACATGTAGGGGGCCTTAATCACATGCTGAGAGCTGGCTTCCTGGCTTCAGAGAGTGGGATGTGGGCATCAGTGGCAGCGTCAGATGCAGGGGTGGGTTGGTATGGCGGTTTCAATTCCATCCCATTTCATGCCGGTAATGGGGAAGGAATGGGCCAGATTCACAGCCGGCAGAGATCCAGTGTATTCTGACCCATAAAGATGAGCCCTTTGACTTCAAGCATTCGATGCTGGGATTTTTCTTCTTAATTTCAGCCCTGTAATTTGGGGCGGGTGAAGGGGGGAAAGGCTGAAGCATAATTTGTTGCTGCTAGTGTTAAAAAGAAAGAGATAGAAGTCTTTGTGAGTCCCTATAGATTACGGAGATTATCAGATGACTAAATTAATCCATCACAGGGACGGATGGAGATCACAAAAGGGCTTCCCTTTCAGACTTCATCATCCCTGTGTCGTTATGTTCCTGTGCCTCTTCTGTTCCCCCATACTCCTTTTTATTCACGGCTTGAGCCATGAATTGACCCATTGTTCTGTTTCTGTAACGGAACGATGTGCATGTGAAAATGTGCCTCATTATGCTGGTGCAATGCCAGCATCACACGGAGGTCCGTGCCAAACACTTTGGTCAAGATCGGGACATCAAGGTAAGTGACACACTTCCCCCCCCCCCGGGTTACTTGGGGTTTTTAAAGTGTGTTTTGGGGCTTGGTTTTAGTTTTTGATATTTAGTTTGCTTTTTATTTTTGAATTCCCCATGTGAATGACCAGGATTTCATTTCCAGGAAGTGAATGGGGCTCCGTGAGGGCCCCATTCCCTCCTGGACTGCCAGAGGGGAGGGGAGCAGTTTTTGCCATGCAAAAAAGGTAGGTCTGAAAAAATAAATAAAGTGCTACAGGGACAGGAGTGGGGCAAGAAATAGCTGGCAACCTTATGAGTTTGATCCCAGAGGGCTCCAAGGTTGACACAGCCTTCCAACCTTCCGTAGGTCAGTAAAATGAGTACCCAGCTTGTTGGGGGCAATTAGCTAACACACTGTAAACCAGTTAGGGAGTGCTTTGCACTGATAAGTGGTATAGAAATATCAATGCTATTGCTACTAGGAGATCCAGATTTACCTGCCTAGTCCTGCATCTTTGCCAAAGCTTATATTTCTGGTGTTGATTACTGTATGCCTAGTATATATGTGATGAATATGTCAAGAAAGCATTACAATGACTTTTTCACCTTGGATCTGAATCTGTAGTTTGGCCAATGTGGGAAATTTAAAATGATAGAAGTAATTTCTTCTTGATCACTAATGCTGCTCCAGTCACATTAAACCACTCCACAACTGTTTTAAAGTAAAAATACATATGTCGAGAGGTTTAAACACAGAGCAGACCCATTAAATTAGTTGTGGAATAGTTAACACTAAGCTTTTATTGATCTAATCATAAATAATCATAATTACAATCTTAAAAATTGGGAAGGTTTGTAATGGGATCCCTGATACTTTTACTTTGGAGGAAATTAAGAACTTTATCAGACAAGGCAAAAATTGCCCCCCAAAAAGTGTCAGGACATGACGATAGCACAAAGGGCAAAATTAGTAGTTGTCCCTGTCGTTCATCATTTCTTACTAAGCTGCGTTGGCACTAAGAGGCAACCCCTCGTTATTGACAAGCAAAACTGTCAATAAAAAGTGACACCTCATTCACGCCAGTGCAACACAGCAGGAATGGTTAAATGACGTTGTCTGATTATTTCAGCCCTTTATGCTATTGTTGCATCCTAATGACACGGTTTTTGCCATGTCTGATAAAGTCCAAAGAGTCAGGATTGCTCACTGGAAAAGAAGACAAGAAAAATAACTTTTTTTTTTTCTGCTGAGAAACGGATTCTATCTTTTAGAGAGTTTCTTTTGAAATAATGTTTTGTCATATGGTGCATTTGTGTTTATTTTTTTTGTGTGTTGATCTTTTTTGTGTTGGTACTTTGCATTGGTACTGCAACGAACCTAATAAAAATTATTTTGGAAAAAAGTCCTATTGCTTTAATCATATGGATCTACTCTAGTTCTGACTGTTAATAGGTTTCAGGCCAATGTTTGTTTGGTCATCTGCCATGGCTGATTTGGTTGTACAACACATAATCCATGGCTTAAGTTACAAACCATGATTAACATAAAATATATATGGCCTCCAGTAACAAGCAAACATGGCACATGGTTTGCCAAAACAACATTTTTCAAATCTGTGAAATACATTCATTCAAACTTGCTTAAATGTGCCAGAATGGTTTCTTTTTCTTTCTTTTTTTTAAAAAGGGGTACAGATTGGATCCTGACTACAAACTCTATGTTGTTGCATTTGTACACCTGCATCCAATTTCTAAAATAAGAAAACACCACACTTTACTCTTGCTGTCAAAATTCAATTACTAACTAATGAGACTACAGCACCAATGAAAAATAGAAGAAATATATTTATTTCAAATATGAAGCAGTACAGATCAGTTTTTTTAAAAAAAATAAATGGTGGTGCTGTCACCCCATGTCCCTGGCATTGAGCTCAACAAGGAAAGGTTAGATGTGTGTACAGGGTGTGTATACAGGGCAATTCTACACCTTGTTCCTGTTACAGAACATATGCCATGATTAGCTCATGCTGTACTATGCTCAGCACGGGGCTGCTCTTGAAAATGTTCTGAAAGTTTCCACTGGTGTAGACTGTAGGGCTGCCAGTTGAGGATCAACCTGGGCCACAAGGTTTCCTCCAGTTTTATTTGACTGGAAATACCAAAAATTGAAACCATGACTTTCTGAATACAAATGTATTCTGCTCTGCTGTTGAGCTGTAGTCCAAGGAAATGGCATGTCACAGTTGGACAACTTGTGCAGCTCTTCATCAATGCATCTGTATCTTTTGCACATATCAGTTTTGACCAATTCCTATTGCACCATTTTGGAGTGAAACCCTATTTATTTGGGAGAGATGTTAGTAATCCAGAAGTGGGCCCAAATACCCTAAAAGCATCAGCTCCCATCCAATCTTGGAAGCTAAGTAGGGCCAGCCCTCGTTAGTACCTGGATGGGGAGCCATCAAGGAATACCAGGTTCTGTATGTTTCAGAGGAAGGAACTGGCAAAGCCACCTCTGAGTATTCCTTGTCTAAGAAATTCACAGGGCTGTCATAAGCTGAAAGGCAATTTGAAGGAACATAAACACATGCATAGTAGTAATACAGAAACATTTACAGCATCTTGAGGCAGTTTCATTTTTAATTGCCTTGGGGTGCAGTAAGGATGTCAAATTTATAAAGCCCACTGACAGCTCTGAAAGGGCAATGTTTTGCTGAAACAGACCTGTCCTCCCAATTTCACCAAATTCTCCCACTCACAAGCTAAAGGTAGGACATTAGTTTAACAGATACCCTCATTTAGTAGCTTTGATCTTTCCTTGTATTCATTTTTTAAAAACAAAATCTTAAAAGGTATGAATCCTACACACAATAAAAGCAATTTTAGAATCAACTACAACCTGCTCTCTCTAACTACAACTGCAATTATAAATACAATGGATTGACTAATTCATTTAAAGGATTAGGGTTGCCATGTGAAATTAGGGATAGAACTTCTGTGTGTAGAAAAGTGAATTTCAGCAGGCATTGCTTGTCATGCAAACAACACTTGCCAATTATACACAGCCTCTTCTTCTCCTCTTCTGCACAGCTATTATAGGGACAAGAACCCTATCTCTTATTTCACCTAGCAACCCTAAGCTAGGGTGCAATTCACAACTATTAATTGGAGACTTGCTGTTGAATTCAGTAGGATGATCAGACAAAGATACTTAACTGATGTTTAGTGGCTACTGGTGCAGCAGTAAAAAAATTTAAAATAAATTTGTGGGTCAATTCTCCAGGGTTACCAAAGGTCTTTTCTGTATTATTGCTGCCACCTTGGGCCAAATCCATGCTAAACAAATAATCCAGTTTGAAATAGGATTATTTGCCTTGTGTTCTTCCTATGTAATCCTGGGATTTGTAGTTTGGTGAGGCACCAGCACTCTTTGACAGCAAAGGCTAAAGACCTTGTAAAACTACAAATCCCAGGATTCCATAGGAAGGAGCCATGGCAAATAATCCAGTTTCATCCTGGTTTATTTGTGTAGTGCGGATTTGGCCAAGCAAATGTTCCTCTAAGTGATATCAAACAAACTCTAACACCTATGCTTTATGAAGCATTTGATTGAAACAGACTCCTCCCAACCTGATGGGGTACCTTCCAGTTATTTTGGACTCCCCCCATCAGCCTTAGCCATCAGGCTGATGATCAGGGACAATGGGGGCTGAAGTCCAAAACAGTGAGTGTGCCAGGCTGGGGGAAGCTGGGATAAAACAAGAAGACATTCTAGACATTCAAGGAGACATTGTACTGAATGTTCTTCCATCTTATTGTTTTCCTCACATTTTCTTGATGGTTTGTACATATAGCAAACCTTCAACGACAGCTTATCATAAAACATAGGCTATCACTGAAGGGTATCAAAATGTCAAAATGTTTGGGGTTTTTTTACTAAAAAGAACTCAAGACATTTATGCTGTTTTTAAAAATAACACTATGTTTTTCAAACTATCTAGAATTTGCTTGGTGAAAAAAAGGTTCCCCCTTCCTAAAAGAATGAATACCTATATAATTCCGATGCATGAGAAAGTGTCTCAGAAACTGAAAATGGTGGAAGTTTAGTTTTACCCATATTTGCTTTGATTTTAAGTATCTTCCTTTGAAAAGTAGACCATGGTCATTTAAAAAAAAAATCAGAATTATATTGCCTCTGAACATGAGAAATTCCTTTTGCCATCGTGGATTAATTTTCAGTGCTGAACTTCCTCAATGAGTTCACTGAACATCCAGTGCCAGCAGAATTAAGATTTTCTTCCCCTTCTGCTGCAGTACTCTGGAGCCTTGTCTAGATGGGCTATTCACCCCATCTTGCCCCATCTTGGAGCCCTACAATCCATATGACATAGGGCTCTTGCCCTGTTTTGCCCCTGGGCAGTCCTCATGATGCCTGTGGCAAAGATGGAGGGAAGAGAGGTTAAAGCCTATTAAACCATTTCCGCAAAATACCAATGAAAAACCACCTCTTTGAGGAAGAAACAGATCAGGTCCCACAGATCCACAGGAGGCCGTACTGGCATGCTGGCCCATCTCTGTCGCTGCTGCCACTGCTGTCTGTGTTGCACTCTCTCAAGCCAGGAAGCAGGTCTGCTGCATGTGACCAAGGCTGGTCACATGCAGGGGGCCTTGATCATGTGCTAGGGGCATCCAAGAGAGTGATGTGGATGGCAGTGACAGTGGTTGTAGAGACAGGCCGGCATGCTGGTATGGATGCCTTCCTGAATTCACGCAGGTAATGGGGGGGGGGCAATAGGCCTAATCCAGGGCCAGAATATGCTGGTGGGAAGATGGCATATTCTGGCCAACGTAGATGGGGCCTGGGATAACAAAAAAACATGTTTCAGAGGTTTCTGAGTATTTTGAGCATTTTTTTAGGATGCAAAGGGGTAACAACTATAGGAGAAAGGTGGGTTGCCAGTTTAAGTGGAAGCAGTGTTCTAGCAGAAACACATCATTGGATTTTGGGCATAGCTAAATGCACCTCAAAGTATTTTGCCAGTTCTGATGTAAGGCCATTCTTAGTGCAATCTTAACTCAAAGATGCACTGTGTTTAGGGGCTTAGGAACAAGTACAAGCTTCTTGTGCTCACTGAACTGACCTTCTGCTGGCTAAGCTTCCCTTCACTGGTACAACTCCTTTCGCCTAGCAGATCTCACAAATCAGCTGACAGAAGGATCTGCTCGCACCACTATTCTGGTTGCTGGTTGAAATCAGCTAGCAGAAAGAGGTGAAGGGGTAGCATTACATCTTCATCCTTGTTGTTGTTGTTGTTTTGTGTCTTCCAGTCACTTCTGACTTAGAGCAACCCTCAGGTGACACTATCATGGAGTTTTCTTTCTTTCTTTTTTTTTTTCAGGGGGGGTTTGCCATTGCCATCCTATGAGGCTGAGAGAGTGACTTGCCCAAGGTCACCTGGTGGATTTCCATGGCTGAGTGGAGATTCGAACCCTGGTCTCCCAAAATCCTTGTCCAACACTCAAACTACTACACCACAGTGGCTTTTCACTGTTACTTGCCCCATTATCCCCACAGCTTGCACTAAGAATGGCCAAGAAAGGCAGGCAGCACTTCTGAGTCTAAGACAGCAGGTATATGGAGCTCAACACCACAAAGTTGGAAGTTATATGTAAGCTATAAGATCCACAGTGAATTCCAATTATTGTCTCAGAGCACACTACAGTAAAGGAGAGGCAAAGTAAGAAACAGTCTAAGGTTTACAGGGATTCAGGAGTAAGCAAAAAGGATGAACACAGTCAGTCCAAGATCACACACAGGGTTTCTAGAAGAGCCTTTAGGCCAAACTAAAGTGAGATATATAAAGCTTGTGATGACATTGTTCTATCAGATCTTCCACCCTTGGACTGAATCTTTTTTTTTTTGTATCATTTTTTTTATTCGTTTATAGTAATAAAATACATAAAAAATCCATTTTGTGGTTGAGAGTCTCCACAAAATGACAAGTAACAATAATATTTTCAACGTATATGGTAATAAGAAAAAATAAATAACTACAACAACACAAACAAACAAGGATAAATATTAAAAGGAAAAAATATGCTGCTATATACGTCTGGTATGCAGTTTCTTAATATATGATTCAATTTGGTTGTGCTGAACTTTGTACAGTGTGTTTATATCATGGAATCATAGAATTGTTGAGTTGGAAGAGACCACGAGGGCCATCCAGTCCAACCCCCTGCCACGCAGGAAATCTTGATCAAAGCATCCCCGATAGATGGCCATCCAGCCTCTGTTTAAAGACCTCCAAGGAAGGAGACCCCACCACACTCCGAGGGAGTGTGTTCCACTGCCGAACAGCTCTTACTGTCAAAAAGTTCCTCCTAATGTTGAGGTGGAATCTCTGGTCCTGGAGCTTGCATCCATTGCTCCGTGTTCCAGTCTCTGGAGCAGCAGAAAACAAGCCTGCTCCATCCTCAATGTGACACCCCTTCAAATAATTAAACAGGGCTATCATATTGCCTCTTAACCATCTTTTTTCCAGGCTAAACATACGCAGCTCCCTAAGTCTCTCCTCATATGGCATGGTTTCCAGGCCTTTCACCATTTTAGTTGCCCTTCTCTGGACATGCTCCAATTTGTCCATATCCTTTTTGAATTGTGGTGCCCAGAACTGGACACAATATTCTAGGTGAGGTCTGACCAAGGCAGAATAGAGTTGCACTATTACTTCTCTTGATCTGGACACTATACTTCTATTGATACAGCCCAAAATTGCATTGGCCTTTTTATCCGCCGCATCACACGGTTGACTCATGTTCAACTTGTGGTCTACTAGAACTCCTAGATCCCTTTCGCACGTATATGATACAGCACAGGAGTTAACATCTTAATTCTCCAGAATATCATTCCACAGTTTTCCATGGGTGGCGGGTGGGGTTTGATGAACCAGGTTGTGATTTATATATTCAATCATTAGGACGCATTTTTCTGTGAAGGTTGTTTTTGCAAGACTGCCTTGGGATGCTCTAATTTGTTCCTTAAGTTTTTCCATTAGCCAAATGTTCCAAAATCCGATTCCACCATTTTTCCATTGTAAATTTGCCTGTTTTCCAATTTTCCGCAATTTCCAGTCTTGTTATTGCTAATAAAAATCGTATCAAGTCTCTATGTTTGACTGTGGTGTTTTGATCAGTGAAACAAGAGAGGAGTACCAGGCTGGGAGTCATGGTAATGTTTTGTTTCGTAATTTGTGAGATCAGTCTGAGTACCTCAGACCAAAATTTTTGAACTACAGGGCAATGAAACCACATGTGGAGATATGTACCTTTTTCTTTGCATCCTCTCCCACAGGTGGGGTTATTGTTTTTGGTGATTTGAGTAAGTTTGTGGGGTGTCAGATACCATTTGTACACCACCTTAAGTATGTTTTCTTGTATTATGACTGGGCTTTTCTGAAATGTTGGGGATTTCCAGATGTTCGACCAGTCCAGATCGCTTAAGGGGTGTGCAATATCTGCTTCCCAAGCTAATTTAAAATGTGAAGTTTCAATCATGGTAGTTTCCATCATGAAGTTATATATTGTTGCCATGTGGCCTTTGACTTGGTTGGTAGAGGATACACATAAATATTCAAATTTTGTTAGAGGTCTGGGTACAAATCCCTGACATTGAATATGAGACAGGAAACGCACAATTTGGATATGTTGAATAAGGTGGGTTGAATAAGGTATAGGTCTCTTATTAGCTCCTCTTTAGTTTTAGGAACATTTTTGTTATAAAGGTCAGATATCGTATATATCCCCTTTCTGTTCCAATCCGAGTAGGATTTGTATTTGATCAGGTCATAACATTCCGGATGTGTCAGAAAAGGGCGGACAGGTGAGACTTGTGGCATCATTTTATGGCTCCATTGTTTCCAAATTCGTAAAGATGTTTGTAAAAAGGGGTTGTCCAATTTATTAATCTGAGAGTGGGAAAGGTTAGAAAAATATGTTTCCATGTGTTTTGGGTCACCTTGGTCTAGTTCAGCTTCAATCCAGTTGGTCTGGGGGGTTTCTCTTGAATATTTGGACCAAATGCGCAAGCTGCGCAGCTGCAAAATAATGTGGAAGATTTGGGACACCTAGACCACCTGATTGGAGTTTTAAATGTAAGATACTTTTTGGGAATCTTGGTTTTTTATTGTTGAAGATGAAGGTATAGAATAGTTTTTTCCAGTTGTTAAAATATGTTGCAGGGGGTTCTAGAGGTAGTGTAAAAAACAAAAATAGAAGTTTGGGGAGTGCAAACATTTTTATTATAGCTATCCTTCCCAGGAGGGAAAGGTTGAATGTGGTCCAGTATTTTATTTTTTGCTTAATCCATTTTGTGAGTGGTTTGTAGTTCCGTGACAGCAGTTGTCCCTGTCTTTGGTAACTAATATATCCCTAGGTATTTAAATCCTGAGGGCTGTAGGTGTAGTTTGGTCAACTGCTGCCATTCCTATTGTGTTGCGTGTGGAGTGTTTGGACATAGTAGTTTGGATTTTTGCATATTTACCCTAAAACCTGTGTGTGTGTGTGTGTGTGTATGTATATATATATATATATATATATATATATATCTCAACACTGGTCAGGATGTTTCTGAGAGCTGGAAAAGCTGTGGTTATATTTGTGATATAGATTTAAAAAAAGAGACCAATTTTGTGCATTTGTTGGTAGATTATTGGGCCTTCGATTTGATGTGACATTCTGATTTGTTCTGTAAGGGGTTCTATGGCTATTGCGAACAATAGTGGGGATAGTGGGCATCCCTGTTTGGTTCCGTGGTGAAGTTCAAATGCTTGGGGGTCAACTTTGTTAGCATATATCGTTGCTTCAGAATTGGAATACAAGTTTTGGAGGAATGTTACAAATTGGTGACCCATATTCATCTTTTGAAGCAGTCCAAATAAGTAGGGCCATTCCAACCTATCAAAGGCTTTTAATGCATCTAGCGATATCAATGCCAAGGGTATACGTTTGTTATTGCAGAAGTGTATTATGTTTAATGTTCTTCTGATAGCATCAGCTAAGCGTCTGTCAGGCATAAAGCCTTTTTGGTTTGAATGTATGTATTTGGTGATGAAAGTGTTCAAATGTTTTGAGAAAACTGTGGTCATTATTTTGAGGTCAGAGTTGATTAGAGTGATTGGTCTAAAGGAGGTGATGACAGGTGTGTCATCTTCTGTCTTAGGGATCGGAATGATCCACGATCTTTTCCAGCTATTGGGGTGTGGATCACTGTGAAGGAGTTCATTATATAAATTGTGTAAATGTGGGGTGAGATCTGTTTTAAGTTGTTTATAAAATTCAGCACAAAATCCATCGGGTCCTGGTGACCGTCCCAGTTTGAGTTGACTGATGGTTTGTTCAATTTCCTGTATGGTGATTGGGGAGTTTAAAGTTGTCTTGTGTTGTTCAGTGAGTTTTGGGATTTTGAGTGAATTTAAAAATTGTGAAGTATGTCTGTGGTTTTGGTTATAGTGGTTCCATCCAGAGTTCTAATTCTTGAGATAATTCTCTTTTCGGCTTTTCTTTTGATTAAGCATGCTAATAATTTTGAATTTTTATTTCTGTGTTGGTAGTACTGTGCTTTTGTATATTGGGTGGCTATATGAATATTTTTGAGGTCTAATTCTTCTATTTCAGATTTTATTTTTGTCATTTGAACTAGTATCTGCTTATTTTGAATCTTCCTGTGCCTTTGGGTCAGTATGTTTAATTCGTTCAATAGGAAGTGTCTGCACGCCTCTTTTAATTATTTTGTTTAGCTCCTTCTTGAATCAGGAGGCTGCGCAAGACTGCCTTTAAAGTGTCCCACAGTAGTGATTCTGGGGTATTGTCTCTTTTATTCTCTTGATAGAATTGTTTTATTACTTGTTGTATTTGCATTTTGAACGGTTCATTGTTTCATAAGTAAGAGTTAAATCTCCATATTTTAGTGGGATGTGTTGTTTCTGTCAGGGACCAATCCCTGTGTGTGGTAGAGTGTGGTCTGAGTGGAGGGCAGGGTAGATGGTTACTCTTTCGATTTCGATGTGGGACATCGTTAGTTTATCAACAAAGAAATAGTCAAGTCTTGAGTAAGAATTGTGAACTTTGGAGAAATAGGTGTAATCTCTAGTAGTGCTGTTTAATAATCGCCAAGGGTCAACCAACTTAATTCTTTTAAGATTTTCCAAGGGAATTTGTGGTACTGAGTGGGATTTCAGTGATTTGTAAGAGGATTTGTCCATGTATGGGTTGAGAACTGCATTAGCATCTCCTGCGATTATAACTGCACCCTTTGTCATCTGTTCTAGAGATTCCAGGAAGGATATCAAGAGTTAGGTTTGGTTTGAGTTTGGTGCATAGAAACTGGCTAGAGTGACTTCCCTGTTCATAAGATTACCTTGTACTATCACAAATCTGCCTTTAGGGTCCATATGGGTTTTCTGTGGAGTGAATGGGGTGTGTTTGTCAAATATTATTGCAGTCCCTCTTGCCTTCCCATTACCTCCAGCCACAAATTGTTGTCCAAATTGGGATTTTGGAAGCACCGGGTCAGACGATTTGTTGTGAGTCTTTTGTAGGAAAATTATATTCGGATGAAGTGGGCTGATTTGTTTCAAAATCTTGGCTCTCTTGACCGATGATCCCAACCCTCGAACATTAAAGGAGAGAAATTTGAGACTAGACATGTTTAGTTAAATGAAAATTGCTATTATAGTTGTTACTCCATGGGTAGGCTGGAGGTGTCAGTTGTAAGGGGCCAGAGAGAGTGCAATTGCAGATATTTAGCGGCCATATAGTAGGAGTCCAGCATTCTTCCAGAACATCGTAAGGAGAGATGTACAGCATAATAGTTAAAAATATCAACATAATCAACACTGACATTTGAACATTCAAACACCTGGGTGTGGAGTCCCACAGAATATGTGGGACTTCGGGTGGGGGTAATATCCTCATCCTTTCCAGGGAAAACATTTTGGGGGGTTAAACTAGAGCAGAGGGCAGGTTACTGAGGCCTCTTGATATCAAGGTGTTGAATGTGCCTTATTATTCATTGATTTTTTTTTTATAGAGGGTTATGCGGTGCACTGTCTCAGGTCTGAGTGTTTTACTCAGGCCTAGGACCACGACACCCCCACCCACGTCAATAAAAATATAGCAAGTAGATACTTATCAATCAGGTAAACCATCAGTTAAGAAGGCAACAAATGTAGATGTGATGACAGAAGGTCTGGTAAAATCTTCAGAGAGTTTGGCTTGAAAATGTACATTTGTCTTGGCTGACGGTGTCTAGCACAGTCATTCACTTTTTTCTTGTCCTGTGTTCTTTTGCTGTTGATGGGGTTGATGGGGTTTTGCTGTTGATGGGGTTGATGGTGGTCCAATGTGTGTTAGACCTTTTGGAGTGTGGGACTTTTCTTTTTGTGTTTGGAGATCTGAGTCCACCTGTTAGTATCAGACGGGTGAATCCTCTGTGCGGCCCAGCTGTCCTCATGACGTATCTCTTGCTCCAACGTTGTAGGCACTAGAATATCAATGGCCAGTAGTATATCCAGGAGTTGAGATCTTGTGGAAGCGATCATTGTTGTATTGTTGTGGGAGATGATAAGTTTAAAAGGGAAGCCCCACTTGTAGCGTATCTTCTCTTTTTGCAAAATTGATGTCAATGGTTTGAAGAGTTTTCTTTTGCATAAACTTTCTGGGGCCAGATCTTGATATATTGCTATCTGGGGACATTTTCAGACAGCGTTTATTCGTGCCTACCATGGGAGGAGCTTCCGGGAGAGGGACGGTGCTCTTGTGCGGCAGGGGGTCATTTTCAGACACCGCCGTCCCTCTCCCGAAATCATCCGTGACACTTCTGTGAAGCTTCGGAAGCTGCAGCACCACATTTTATTCACGGGCAACCTCTGTGATTAAAATATGGCTCTGCGGCTTCCGAAGCTTCACAGAAGTGTCACGGATTATTTCAGGAGAGGGATGGCAGCGTCCGAAAACGACCCCCTGCCGCGCAAAAGCACCGTCCCTCTCCCGGAAGCTCCTCCCATGGTAGGCACGAAAAAATGCTGTCTGAAAATGTCCTGGATTGCATTGTAAAGTATCGGTGTTTGTTTTGAGAGGAGGTCAAATACTCGGGCTTTTATGGAAAAATGGGTAAATCGAGCAATGATATCCCGAGGAGGTCTGTTTAAAGAGGGTGGGGGGCCCAGTGCTCTATGATCGCATTCTATATCAGTTGCAGTAATGGTAGCGCTGAGGCAGTGCTCGTTAGAAAGGTTAGAATGTCTTTTCCCTCAGCGCCCTCTACAAAACTGCGAAATCTGATATTAGCCCGTCTCCCTTGATTTTCCAAATCCTCCAGCTTATTTGTTAGAGATTCATTGGCCTCTTCAAGGTGCTGCAATCTGATTTCATGATTTTGCCCCATTTTGTGTGCCTCAGTGGCCGTTTCTGCAACTTCAAAGATGGTCCCTGTAAGCACCTTGATGGAGGTCTGTAGGGGAGCAAGGGCTGCAGACCAGTCTGTTTGAAGGTCAGAGACAATTTTCTCACGGAGCAGTTCAAATTGGTCTGGCAGCAGTTGCTTATTTTGTTTAGGCGAGGTTGCCTTTCCTCCCCCTCCACAGTTATCTCTCTTACCGCCTCCTCCTTTGCCTGACTTGTTTATTGTGGGCACCATCTTATCTTCCCACTCGTCCTCCTCCTCACTGCTGTTATCCGAGGGGGTTTCTCTTCCTCTTTTTTTCTGGCAGTATTCAGAGATCAGTCTCTCAGACAATCTCTTGCTATCAAACATCAGGAAGGTGATTCTTTATTTAGTGTTTCAGAAGGACCCCTCCGGTCGCTGTAGGGCAGGTTAATATTATGAAGCCTTCAGGAGCCCTTGCTCTACACGTCCGCCATGTTAGGCATCCGGACATGCCCCCCTGGACTGAATCTTTTAAATCAAAGAGACCTATTTAAGTTTTAGCTGCAGTGCATGACAACCTTCTAGAAGAAGTCACCTTCAAGAGGAGACCTCTACATATGAGGAGTCCTCTGCTGCAGCCAGGCAGTTTTGGGTATGAAAGTTATGGCTTGCTTTTGTAGGCATCAATGCTATTAGAGGCTTTGGAGTAACTGTGCAGAACTCACTTCTTCTGGAGAAAGTGGGCACTTGCTCATGTCTCTGAAGGTCCAGGGTCTTCCTGGACCCTCAGCTCAGGCAGTCCCTGAAGGACTCTCTTGCTGGGAGGTCAAGGCCCTCTCTCACATAAAGAGGATTTCTCCAATGTGTTTCACCAAGCTCACAGTTACAACCTCTAGTCTACCAGTGTATCTGTCTAATTGGGCTCTTGCTGTCAACGGTATTAACATTGTGACGTTGAAGGCTTTCACAGCCAGTATCCATAGATTTTCCTTGGGTTTTTTCTGGGCTGTGAGGCCATGTTCTGGAATAGTTTCTTTCTGACATTTCACCTGCATCTGTGGCTGGCATCTTCAGAGAAACTATTCCAGAACATGGCCTCACAGCCCAGAAAAAGCCCAAGGAAAATCTGTAGCATTAACATTACAGCACTACTGATTCACAGTTCTCAAAGAAAGAGCCCCAAGCATTAAAACTGTTCCCCCAGCCCCATAATCAAGTAGACACATTACCTCATAGCCTTTCACATTGTCACCCACAGCTTCTACAATTCCGGAGCATTCAAATCCAGGGACAAGTGGTGTTTTAGGTGGATTGTCAATGTTCCCTTGCCGAACCATCAGGTCAATGAAATTTAATCCACTGTGAACAAAAGAAAGAAGAAATATGAGGATGCTCATTACAGCACAGAACACTAAAGAAACCAGTGCATACGAGGAATGAATTCCCACAATGCTCCTTTATCACAAAGTGGATTTCCCCCCACCCATAAATTGGTTTTCCTAAACTGAATTTTGCTTACAGAGCAGTCCTAAGTTGGCTGTGGAAGCAGTCAACTATCTGCCACTCTTAAGTCCTCGTGTCAGCCATGCTGGAATTCACAGAGTTGTAGAATTGGAGTTGGAAAGGGAAATCAAAAGCCATTTAGTTCAATTCCCCTGCCATGCAGGAGTACACAAATAAAATGGCCATCTAACCTCTGTTTAAAAGCCTCTAGTGATGGAGATTTCACCACCCCATGTTCCTTTGTTGAATAGCTCTTACAGTCAAGAAGTTCTTCCTAATGTTTAAATGGAACTTTACAATATGCATCCATTGGTTCATGTTCTAGTCTCTGGAGCAACAGAAAACAAACTGGCTCCATTTTTTATGTAAAATCCCTTCAAATATTTAAAGATGACTATTGTATCACTTCTCCATCTTCTCCAACCTAAACACACCTAGCTTCATAAGGCATTTCTTAAAGGGCTTGGATTTCAGACCTTTTACCTTGCCAGACACTCCTTCAGGTAATTCATCCTCTACCCGTATCCCCTCTATGACTTCAATGGGGAGGAAATTGCCTATGCTGGTTCCAGGTTGTCACAGGTAATGGACCTGATCCTGGATTCTCTCATAGGAAACACTTTGTAACCAATGACACCAAGGCTGCCTCTACCATGGTCCCAGAATACCATTTTAAGCTCTATCAAAAGAACAGCCTTTTTCAGGGATGTACCAGGGTTTGCTGGGGTAGATTCTTCCCCTACTGCTGATGCCTGAATTCCCTTCCTCTTTCTTCAGTCAGTGCATCTCTGTTTAAGGATTATTCTCTAAATCTTTCTTTAATATTCAGTTCTTCAGAATACTATTTAATCAGTTTTACTCAGGACTTTATCAGCCATGGCAAAAATGACATGATTACAACACCATGATAGCGTGAATGGGTCCCACTATTGCATGACATCGTAGTCCTCCCATGCTTACTATGGGCTCAAGCCGTGAATAAGGTGTCACTTTCCATTAAAAGGACAAGCCATCAAAAAAGCTCTCAATATAACTATTTTCATGGTATTGAAGAGCATGCAAAAACACATCCCACTTTAATCACAAGATTAGAGCATAAATGGGTGGTCCTCTTTTCCCCGCCCCATTCTTGGCGAGAAAACATCTGGGTGAGAACATAAAAACTATCCACAGGACACTCTTCTTATGAACTGTCCCAGTTTATTTGCATGTGTTTAGGTGTGTTTAAGTGTTGATGTGTTGATTTACTTTGTTGATAAAGGGTGGTGTGTGTTTTCTTTGGTGTTTTTAAGCACGCTAGCATCTTCTCATGGGAACCGTCGAAATCTTACCCATGCTAAATCATGGATGTAATGTCCCATTCTTAAAGTGCTAATGGTGGCTGTGTAATAATTCCATGGTGGTTCTTTCAAGTGATTACAGCGATGTGTGATAATAAACTTTCTCCCCAGTTTTTATTTTTTTTTAATTTATGTATATGAGTTTATTAATACAATATATTACCTTATGGTTCATCATATTATACATTACCTATCACAATGTTATACACTATTATTTACTAATCTCCCATATATGCATGATAATAAGTATAATAATGCCACTATGTTTCCACTTTCCTTATTCACAGAATTACAGTGTTATTAGCTACTAGTCTGATAAAGTCCTTAGTGTTGTAAATTACTCCAAGAACTGGTTTTGTTTGTTTGATTGATTGATTGATTGATTGTTGTAGTGGTGCTCATGGAAATGCTGTGAATAAGCAAATAAAATATTTGTGATTGCAAATTCTTCTTTATATAGTGGCATCACTAGGATCGGTGTGGTAACTCATGGTGTTACTCCCATGGCCTTCTCCTGTACCAGATCATACAGAATATATATTGAAGAAATACTGAAGATATTGAAGAAGCCAAAACCTTCCTGACCACTGTGATATTTTATTAAGTTAGTCTTTGTTTGATTTCAGATGCATCTTTCCTAATGAACCAGCTGGGATGTCTACTTTCCCCAATTGTACATCTTGGATTTGCCTTTCTAGACTGGTAAATGAAGAAGAGGGCAAACTAATCAATAACTGAAAGAGTTTCAATAACGTTGAAAAGGAAAGTATTCACACACAACATCTCTGGGGCCAAAGTCTACGAGCAGAACCAAAATAAGGCCATCTGAAAGAAAAATCCTTTGCCGTACTTGGCTCTGCTAGAGAAAATCTTTGCTACAGAGCATTCATGTTCCTGTGAAAAGTCTTTCACTGAATTCCCAATTCCATCAGCAAAAAACCCTTGGATCATGTCATTTCCTTGTCTTTGTGTCTCTTCTGAATATCACCACAAAATTAACGCTGTTTAAAGATATGCAACATGTTTACACATTGTCTCTCTGTAAAGATACACAAGAAACTACCCAGTAAGGTGTTTCTGAAACTTACTAACAGCCTGGGATATACTGTAGTACCAGAAAAATGTGTCTGGGCAAAACCCCCAAAGGTTACAATATAGCACAAGTGGAAACAGATAATTTTGGTTACTGCTAGTCTCCCTCTCCCAGTTAAAGAGGTGATACCAGCACTTTTAGTCTAACATCACTTCCTCTAATAGCACCTACATGGCAGGGAGTTGGACTGGATGGCCCTTGTGGTCTCTTCCAACTCTATGGTTCTATGATTAAACACAGATGATGAGTGTAAAGGCCATTATGACTGGGAATGATAGTATTTGTAATCAACGTATCTTAACTGACTATTACCCCTTCCTTTTGTTCCTTTTGAACCAACAAGAGTGGAAGGCATAGCCTTCAGGATATCACAAGGGATAATAAGGCTCTGGGTAGGAAGCTGGAAGTCCTTGATGCATGAGTTGTAATTTGATCTCTCCTCCCAATTGAAGGACACAGCCCAGGAAGGGAGAAAAGAATGGTGGAGGTGAAAAACTGGCTCCACAAATGGTGCCACCAGGAACAAATTGGCTTCTTGAACCAGCCCCTAAGAAGCCCGCTGATATGGATCAGCGTGTGTATGTGGACTTCTGTCTGTTCCATCATGGTAAGGGGGGATCTGGGCGAACTCTGATGGGGTATTCTGACTGGTGTAAACAAGGTCTTGGCTATGCGTGTGGAAGGGAGAGCACAACTTGCCATCCATCATGCTCTACCACCTGAGGCATAGAATTAATCTCACCTAATGAAATGTAGTCCTACTGAAGCATTCTTTGCTAGGCACAGCTGAAGGTCAGTTTTTAAATGGGGGTTCTTATCTACGTTATCTATATTTTTACCCTGTCTTTCCTACAAGGTTGCTTGGGGAAAGTTAGATGGTTCATTTTCTCTCAACCCATTCTTCCTTACAACAGCTTTGTTGGCTTGGTTAGGCTAAGAAGCAACTATGAATCTCATTGGTCACTGAAAGAAGCTTTAGAGGAGAGTAAGGATTTGAGCCTGAATCCAAAACTGCAAACACAGCACAATACAGGCTTTTGTGAATATCACATCCATCAGACAACAGAGTTCTTCATGTGGGGGCATACAGCCCACAGGTGGAATGAGTAATTACATCCGTGACTGACATGCTACATAGTGTCATGAGAATATCAAGCCTGGGATGCCTGAGTGGAGGCCCACATAGACATTAGCGAAAGAAAGGTCCTGACCTAGAAAAACTGGATGAGAAAACTCCATGAATGCATGACAACATTCATGAGGAGATCTAGGTCATTGGAAACATCAATGGAAATGAGTATTAATTTAATTATTGTGGGTTGAGCACTGATTGGATCTCTAACCTAGCCTTGAAATCTGTATTTATTCAGTCTACAACAGAGACTGCTTGTGTGTATGTTTGATATATGTTCAGCATGCAATATATAATTAAAGTGCAATAAAGCCATGTAAGGTTACTTTACATTTTGCAATTATTTATTTACTCTTGTTGGGCTGTATTATGTATCACCCATGTAGTTAAGTATACTTAACTAAGTAACCTCTCCTGGCCTGATGCCCCTACTCAAAGTTAACAGAAATTTCATTCACCTGTGCTTCGATTGCTGGCAAAATGGACCTTCTTCTTACCAGGTGATGCCCAGTAAAGTTGAGGGAGCATTATGATTGTGGCAATAATGTCAAAATAGTGACTAAGTAGCAATTGTGAACATGAAAATGTTACACTGGAATAAATCTAGGTAACTTTTCTGTATTCACAATTGCAATTTAGGGCTTGTCTAGATGGGCAATTTAGCCCATCTTGCCCCCATCTTGGAGCCCTTCAGGCCTGATGACACAGAGCTTTTGCCCTGACTTTTCCCTAGTTAGTCCTCATGACCCTTGGTGCAAAGACAGGGCTAAGACAGGATGAAGACAAGCTAGGGCCTAATAAAACTTTTAAAGAAAACTAGCTGTACCCAGTGTAATATATGCTGTTATAGTAGATCTGAAAGGTCACATGGTTCAGCTACATGCTGCCCATATCCAGAGGGTGGGATGCAGGTGGCAGCAGCGGCAACTGCAGGGGTGGGCTGACATGCTCGTCTAGACTCTGGCACATTTTGTCCATGTAACAGGGGAGGAATGGGCCTGATCCACAGGCAGGATATGCTGGTGTATCCTGACCCATGCAGATGAGCCCTAAATCATGATTATGGCACTATTGCCACAATTGTAACTCCACCCAAGCCTACTATACTGGTGATTGGAACATGGTTTGATGATGTTTCCATCAAGTTTGGGGTAATCAGACAAGGAGAGATTATTTAGTTAAGCATAAGTATAGTTAAGTATACTTAACTAAGTAGCTGATACAGAATTATGGCCGCTGTATGCATCCATGGGCGAGAATCCAAAACACTGCACAACTAGTTGTGTACTACTTAGTTACTTAATTAAGTATACTTAACTAAGTAGCTGATAGAGAAAAGAAGCTATGTTGTTGTTGTTAATAATCATTCATTTATATCACACCTTTCTCTCAATAATGAGACTCAGGGTGGCTAACAACGTATTTAAAGAAAATACAGATTAAAAAGTATACAAAAACTACAGAAGAAGTATAAATATAAAAAATTATTTTAATAACAATCAAACAATTCATAAAGTTAAAAACATTAAAATTCTTGAAAATAATATCTCTCTGGCTTTTCTTCGCAAACGAAGATTCAGGAAGGACTCATCCTGCGTTTTCTGCAAGCACACTGATGATTAAAAAGGCCAATCTAAGATAAACAAGTCCAGTTGCAGAAAGCACAGCAGAAGGTCTCCTTGGGTGATGTTTTTGGGTTGTGATTCTTTCTGCGTTGTCGTTTCTCTTCAAGACTTGTTCGGCGTGAGTTCTCAAATAAGGCAGCAGCATTGTGGATAGTGCGTCTCCATGCCTCCCGATGTGAGGCCAGGGCGGACCACTGTTGGTGATCAATTTGGCCAAGCCTGAGATGTTGTTTCAGAGAGTCCTTGTATTGCTTTTTTGGAGCACCCCTCTTACACTGACCTGTGGCGAGTTCATCGTAGAGTAGTATTTTTGGGAGGCGATGGTCCTCCATCCTAGAAACGTGCCCTGCCCAGCGCAGCTGTGTTCTCAGTATCATGGCCTCAATGCTGGTGATCCCTGCTTGCTCAAGGACAGCAACATTTGTCATATAGTCAGTCCAGTGTGTATTTAGGATTGTGCATAGACAGCGCTGATGAAAGCGTTCAAGGAGTCATAGGTGGTGGCGATAGGTGACCCATGTTTCAGATCCATAAAGGAGGATAGACAGTACAATGACTCTACACACACTGATTTTTGTGCTTTGCCTCAGGTGTTTATTGCTCCAGACTCTTTTGTGAAGTCTTCCAAATGCACTATATGCCTTTGCTAATCTGTGATCAATCTCTTTGTCAATCTTGGCATCTGAGGAGATGATGCTTCCCAGGTAGGTGAGCTGCTGAATGGACTTGAGCACAGATTTGCCAACAGCAATGTGGGGATGGTGGTGTTCATCCTGTGGTGCAGGCTGGTAAAGAACTTCTGTTTTCTTCAGGTTGACTTCCAGCCCAAACAGCTCTGCAGCTGTTGCAAAGATGTTAGGCGCTGCAGAGCTGCTTCTGTGTGGGCAACAAGGGCAGCATCATCAGCAAAGAGCAGCTCACGGACTAGATAGTTTCGAGTCTTAGTGTGAGCCCTCAGACGGCTTAAATTAAACAAGCTATCATCAGTACGGTAACGTATATAGATGCCGTCATCTTCTTCAAGCTCTGCCATAGCCCTTTGGAGCATCATGCTAAAGAAGATTGTAAATAAAGTTGGTGCAAGAACACAACCTTGCTTCACTCCATTAGTTATTAGAAAGGGCTCTGAAAGAGCATCGCCATATCTGACTTGACCGTGCTGGCCCTCATGTAGCAAGATAATCATTTTAAGGAATTTGGGGGGACATCCTAGTCTTTCCAGGATCTGTCACAGACCTTTTCTACTCACAGTGTCGAAGGCTTTGGTGAGGTTGACAAATGTTACATAGAGACCCTTGTTCTGCTCCCTACATTTTTCTTGCATTGTCTAAGGGCAAATACCATGTCTGTAGTACTCCTATTGGCTCTGAAGCCACATTGGCTTTCAGGGAAAAGTTCTTCTGCAATAGCAGGAACTATATGCAAACCATAAAAAGAGCACTGCAGCATTGATAGCTCATCCCAGTCAGTTTCTAAAAATCTGACAGCATAAGGATGTTTTAACTTGTCAGTGAAAGGAGAGGATGGAGCCATCCTGGCCTCCATAGGGAGGGAGTTCCAAACTCTGCATCCATGTACATAGATGCAGAGTTTGGAAGTAAGGAGTTAAACTATTTACAGGAGGTTAGGGATATAACAAAGTCACATTTCAGAGGTAATGCAATGGAGTAACACTAAAGATACTTTACTGATGTAATCAGCAACAGTTTCTAGTTCCTTTCAAACATTCTATCTAAAGAGCACTTTAGAGGCACTTTGACAGCAGTTGCTCGCATTTTATGCAATTATCTTATCTTACCCAGTGGTGGCACTAGGGGTGTGTGGAGAGGCTGAGCCGCACCAGGTTACATCATCAGGGGGAGGGGTGATACCAGCCTTAGAGATGCCACAGATCTTACCAATGGCACTGCAAGGCATAGCCTTCATGATATCTTAAGAGATTATGAGGCTCTGGGTAGGACACTGTAGGACCTTGGTGCACGGGTTATCATTTTGTCTCTCCTCCCAGCTGAAGGGCACAGCCCAGAAACAGAGAGAAAAATAGTAAAGGTGAACAACTTGGTCTACAGATGGTGTTGTCAGGCCTGATTGGACTTTCTGGACCATGGTCTGTGGTTTCATGAAGATGGACTTCTGGCAAGAGATGGGTTGCACCTAACAGCAGTTGGCAGGAACATTTTTGCTAAGAGTTTCACAAATCTGATCAGGGTGGCTTTAAACTGAGTTATGTGGAGGGAGGGAGACCGTATTCTTAAGGGCAGGAGTTCATCAAGTGCTGGAGATAATAGCCCATCTGTTTTAGAATGAACTGGATGACTAGTAAAAGAACCCAACAGTGGGAGGGAAAAAACCTTAAATAATCAGCTAGAGAGAATGATGTTTCTTAGATGGCTCTACACTAATGGACAGAGCAAGGGAAATAAACAAGATGAACTTGAACTCTTAACACAGGAAAGCAAATATGATATAACTAGCTATACCCAGTGTAACATACACCTTTAAACTCCTGCCCTTACCAGGCTCATCCCCCTTCACGTCCCCATCATCAGGCTTGCCCATCCCCCACCCCATCCCAAGGGTCACTCACCCCCCTCTGGTCACCAGCCTTGCCCACCCACCTACCCATCACCAGCCTCGCCCACCCACCCCCTCTGGTCACCGGCCTCGCCCACCCACTCCTCCGGCTGCCAGCCTAGCCCAGCCCCGCCTCTGGTCACCAGCCTCACCCCACCCCTCCATCACCAGGGTCGCTCACCCACCCCTCCAGTCACCAGCCTTGCCCACCCACCCCCACATCGCCAGAGTCGCTCACCCCCCTCCGGTCACTGGCCTCACACACCCACCCCCTCCGGTTGCCAGCCTCACCCACCCACCTCCTCTGGTCACCAGGCTTGCCCAATCCCCCTGCCATCGCCAGGGTCACCCACCCACCCCATGCTCAGGCACACAAATCTACACACACACACCATGCCACATCCTCCCCCTGCTACTCACACCTCCTCTGCCAACAGCCATGTTTAGAAAGTACTGAAACTTTCAAATGGTCCCACCCCCAGTGTCCTGATTCGCTGCTCAACCAAGCTTTGATTTTTTTTT
Source organism: Gambelia wislizenii (assembly GCA_030847615.1). Classification (NCBI taxonomy): domain Eukaryota; kingdom Metazoa; phylum Chordata; class Lepidosauria; order Squamata; family Crotaphytidae; genus Gambelia; species Gambelia wislizenii. Next base: position 30,173,218 of record JAUMIR010000008.1, on the reverse strand, counting down.
GGTCAGTTTCCTAAACAGCCAATCAGCACACTGGAAACGGCAACATACCTAAGGGAATTATATATACAGATAGGCATCACTGAAGCCTAGTGGGATGAATCTCATGATTAGAATATACTAATAGAAGGGTATAAGCTATTTCAGAGAAAAAGATCAAACAGGAGAGGAGGAGAAGTAGCAGCATTATATGTCAAGGATCTTTACACCTGTGAAGATATCCATGACTTAAATCCTGGAAATCAGGTTGAGAGCATCTGGGTAAAAACTAAAGGGGAGTGAAACAACAATGATGTCATTGTGGGGGTCTATTACAGACCCCCAAGTCAGGCTGAGAACTTGGATGATGCCTTCTTGGAACAGATGACCAAACATTCAGAAAGGAGACATGTAGTAGTAATGGGAGATTTTGAGTATGCTGATATTTGTTGTAAGTCAAACTCTACCAAGAATATAAGGTCCAACAAATTCCTTGCATGACTTGCAAGCAATTTTATTATCCAGAGGGTGGAAGAATAATAGAATCACAGAGTTAGAAGAGACCACAAGGGCCACCCAGTCCAACCCCTTGCCATGCTGGAATAAAAATCAAAGCATTCCTGAGAGATGGCCATTCAGCCTCTGCTTAAAAACCTCCAAAGAAGGAGACTCCACCACACTCTGAAGCAATGCATTCCACTGTTGAACAGCTCTGTCAGGAAATTCTTCCTAATGTTTAGATGGAATCTCTTTTTCTGTAGTCCATTGCTCTGTGTCCTAGTCTCTGGAGCCACAGAAAACAAGCTGGCTCCATCCTCAGTATGACAGCATTTAAACATGGCTATCATGTCCCCTCTTAAGCTTCTCTTCTCCAGGCTAAACATACCCAGCTCTCTAAGCCACTGCTCATAGTGTATGGCTTCCAGACTTTCTACCAGTGTGGTCGCCCTCCTCTGGACACATTCCAGCTTGTCCATATACCACTGGAATTGTAGTGCCCAGAACTGGACACAGTATTCCAGGTGAGGTCTGACTAAAGCAGAATAGAGTGGCACTATTACTTCCCTTGATCTAGACACTATACTCCTATTGATGCAGCCTAGAATTGCATTGGCTTTTTTGTCAATCAAAGGGCTAGAAAAAGCGAACATTTGGTAAGGTGAAAATTCAACATGGCAGCAGCAGGCACTTGCCCTGTTAGAAAGCCCCCCCTGCACTTACCCGGCCAATCAGCTTTGAGTATCCATTTGTATGGGAAAGTGATTCAAAGTGTCCTGACAAGCAGGAATACAAACCCCTTTTCTATTTTTTAAAAAAAACTGCAGGGAAAGACGCGAAGGCTTTTCCTGTGTTGTTTTTGCCATTTTGGGCCCTCCGTTTTCCAAAAACTGCGGATTGATAAGGGATCCCATTTAGACAGGTAGGATTCCCAGCGAATTCCATGAAGCTTATTTTCACCATTTAGACCACCTCCAAGATAGGCAAAAGCACATGTAAAAGAGCAAGCAGGGTCCAGTTCTAAGGGTCCAGAAAGCAGAGCAGAGTTTCTTTGCTGGTGTGGGTCTTTCTTCCACAGAATGGGATTGTTCAGTGAGAACAGCTCAGGTGGCACCAACTGAGGTGCAGGTGTGCCATACCCCTCTCCAGCCACTCTTGTACTGCTGCTATCCCAGAGAGGGGCAAACACTACCTTACCAACAGGATGCCAGCAGCTGTTTATCTCCAGTTTACACAGCTTATTGTTTCATGAACACATCTGAAACAGACCCATTATTGTGCTTTTCTTTTAAAGCAAACACTTTAAATTATGACATTCAAACTCAGTGAGATGGCTGCCTCAGGCAGCAGTTTTTGGTTATCATCAAAGGCCAGGAGATTGTTGGCCATTTACTTTGTTATTCCTGTATGTTTACTGCCAGGGATGGAGGAAAGATGCTTATGGGATTTTCTGCCTCATGTAACAAAATAACTTGGTCAGCCTTGGATATTATGACCCTTGACTTGGGTCAAATTCCTTGGGCTAGGTATGGGATTTGAGTCTGAGTCAACCAAACCATGAAGGAACGAGACACAGAAAAGTCTGTCATTGGGGCAGGAAGGCAATCGGTTCTTTGGAATACAGGGTGAAACTGCACTGTTGCAAAGCAATCTAGGATCAGATATGGGTCCATTTTGCTAACCCAACAACTGAGCTGGTATCTGAAAAAGAGACAGCAAGGCTCATAGGATGCTGCCCTGTTCATGACACTTGGCAAAACAAACCAACTCACCCACAGGGAACATCACTCACGCATGTCGACTGTTTCTAAAATAAGCCACACACTGTTCACCTTGACGTTTTCTTCTCACAAAATACTGGGCATTTGCGTAGCAGCATCACAGCACAGGTCCTGATAAGAAAACACCCCTTTCCCTGAGACTTATTCCCAGAGGACTTATCTTCAGCTGATCACTAACAGCGATTTGTACACAAAGAGTTTGAGTGATACAGAATTCTGCAATTATTAGAAGAAAAAGGAGGGGAAAACCAAAGACTATCACATAAAAATAGGTTGTCAGTGTGTGTGTGTGTGTGTGTGTGTGTGTGTGTTCAAGTTGTCTGTCAACTTATGGCAACTCCATGAATCTGATAGGGTTTTCTTAGGCAGGGAATACTCAGAGGTGGTTTTGCCAGTTCCTTCTTCTGAAATATAGCCTACAGCTATTGATTGGCAGTCTCCCATCCAAGTACCGACCCTGCTTACCGTCCAAGATTGGACAGGTTCTGGTGCCTTTAGGGTATTTAGAGAGAGGCAGCTTGTCACTACCCTTATTATTTCCATGGCTGTCTCTCCTACAGACACTGAGCACTAAAGAAAAGTAAGAGACTATGGGCTCTTTCACACTACACAATTATAGCAGTATGATTCCATTTTAACTGTCATGATTCCATCTCATGGAATCCTGGGATTTGCAGTGTAGGGAGAGGCATTTAGAATTATCAGTCAGAGAGCTATAGTGTTACAGCAAACTGCCAGCCTCTGTTAATCTAGTTGCAGCCATGACAGTTAAAATGGAACCATAGTGCTATAGTTGTAGGATGTAGGAGATTATCACATGTGCCAAGTATCCCAGGACAGGGATGACCAGAGATCGCTAAAAGGCTCTCCTTTCAGACGACATTGCCCCTGTCCTGGAATGCTCCCATTCTGCTCCTGTACCCCCCCACTTCCTCTTATTAACAATTTAAATCATTAATACGTCACCCGTTCCGTCATTGTGACGGAATCTCAGGCGTCTGAAAAGGAGTCCCATTATGCTGGCGCAATGCCAGCCACGATGGGAGGTCCCTCCCAAACACTTCCAGGTACGATCAGGACAAGGAGGTAAGTGACACCCCCCCCCCACACCTGGGTTACTTGTTATTTTTAAACTGTGTTTTGGGGCTTGGTTTTTTGATCTGATGTTTGGTTGGATTTTTTTAAAAAAAAATTCTTGTGCGATTGTTCTCTTGCAAGAATGGGTGGGATTTGCTTTATGGGACGTGAATGCAGCTTTGTGACAGCTTCATTCACTCCTGGCCTGCTGAGGGGAGGAGGAGCATTTCTTTTGCTGGGATAAAGGTAAGTGTTTGAAAATTTTTCTTTGAACTGTTACAGGGACGGGAGTGGGGTGGGAGTGGGGCGGATTGGGGGGGGTGTACCAGGACAGGGACAGGTTTTAAGGACCCATCTGATAATCTCCATAGTGTGAACAGGTCACAGGTACCCCTTGAAGAAATATCTTTTTAAAAGAATCTTGCCCCCCCCACACACACACTGCATTGGTTTGCTAAAGCAAAGGTGAGCAATCTCTGGTCCTCCAGATATTTTGGACTACAATGCCTTTCCAACCACCCACTATGGCCATGGGAAGGGATTCTGGGAGCTGTAGTCCAAAATGTGTATATCCTGGCACATGTAGATGAGCCCTAAGTTTGCAGCAATTCAAGTAGGCAAGGACAAAGGAGGAAAGTAGGAGGATAGGAGAAAAACGGGAACATTGTAAAAGCAAATAAGAAAGTAGGACAGTGGAGGATTAACTGGGACTGTCATTGCCAAACCAGGAGAGTTAGAGGGTAGGCACATCCTCACTGCTTAATTTCTTGTTACATGGAAATATGTACAACCAAATGCCACTCTCTTCCAGGGAAAGCCTGTTTCGAAAAGGGTGGTTTTAAGTAGAGAGGCAGCAGGAGAGAGAGAGGTTAGATGTGTAATCTTTTCTCTGACCACTGCTTATTCATTCCTTTTGCCGTATATTACAACTGTCCTCATTCTCTGAGGTGGGGTGGAAATGGATGTTCAGGGAAAAGAGGTCAAAGCAGAGCAGGAGAAGAATGAATCCCCCCACCCTCAACTCTCTGCTTTAAATGGCCCCTCCTTGAATAGCTTTTCCTGCAATGGGGTAGGGTGAATCTAACAGAGGCAATGAAATGGATCTATTTTTTAAAGTCACTATATATGTTTCCCTCTCTGAAATTGACTGTGGTCAGCATTGCTTAAAGCTTGGGCCATTCTTGCCCATGTGGCTAACAAAGCAAGAAGGTTACTGGGCAAAGAATGAAATATCCTCCAACTGTCCAGATTTGGCTGGGACTGTCCCGATTAATCCTGTCATCTCACTTTTTCAATTGCTTTTAAAATGTTCCAGTTTTTCTCTCCACCTTCCACTTTTCCCCTTTGTGCTTCACTTACTTCAACTGTTGCAAACTGAGTTCAATGTGCAAAACAGTTTGCACTCAATTAGCTCCCTTATACTCAATTAACTCAGCGGTTATCTAAATGATGAAAATGCTCCTCATAAAATTTGAGGAAAATATATTTTGTCCCAGTGGGATCCTGCACCATTTCACTGTATTTCAAAGGGGGGGGGGTCAAATGCTTCATATACTGCACAGGGAAAGCCTTCGCAGCTTTCCCTGAAGTTTTTAAAAAACAGTGCATGAAATACGCATTTCTGCTTGTTGGGACAAGCGATGCAAATTGATGTGCTTTCCCAATATGAGCGGAAATGGGAAGATGATTGGTTGGATGTGTGCAGGGGGGATGGATCTTGCCAGCAAGACAAGCACCCAGAACCACCATTTTGGATTTTCACCATAGCAATCGTGTGCTATGTCTAGAAAATAGCCTTCCTCCCCCACTTTGTTAAAGCAGAAGATGACACTTCTGCATCTTGGATTTAGTTTTTAAAAAAACTGTTGCACGGTGGCAACTCAAGATAAATAAAAACACGTCATTCACTCATGCCCACCATATTGATTTGCAGGCATGCCTGTTGGAATAGAGAAAGTGAATAGCTTTGCATGCCTTCGATATTAAAAAAAAACAACCCGGTTGAGACAAATAGAAGCTGCTGCGAATTGGCATTACTGTGCACCAATCCACCCACATTTTATTGCTTCATACAGACAAGCCTTCAGAGAGGGGAGAGGAGGGGTGGAATCCGGCCCTTCTCTGTAGGCTTGGGCAAAAGCAAACTGCTGAAGCTTTTCCTAGCTTGTGTGTTCTTTCTCATTAAAAACTTTTGCCATCTTGATCACCCTCTGATGTTGCTTGGCCACATGTACCCCAGTTTTGATCTGTGAAATGTTGGAGGGTATGGGATGGGTTTGGGCGATTTTGTTCACATCAATTCACTATGGAATTCTCACCTTCTCTACAGCTGGGACATAACACATAGATTGAAAACAGCAGCTTAGCTGTAGTAATTTGGACCAGACAGAGATGTACTCAGGATCATAGAATCATAGAATTGTTGAGTTGGAAGAGACCACGAGGGCCATCCAGTCCAACCCCCTGCCACGCAGGGAATCTTGATCAAAGCATCCCCGACAGATGGCAATCCAGCCTCTGTTTAAAGACCTCCCAGGAAGGAGACCCCACCACGCTCCGAGGGAGTGTGTTCCACTGCCGAACAGCTCTTACTGTCAAAAAGTTCCTCCTAATGTTGAGGTGGAATCTCTGTTCCTGGAGCTTGCATCCATTGCTCCGTGTTCCAGTCTCTGGAGCAGCAGAAAACAAGCCTGCTCCATCCTCAATGTGACACCCCTTCAAATACTTAAACAGGGCTATCATATCGCCTCTTAACCGTCTTTTTTCCAGGCTAAACATACCCAGCTCCCTAAGTCTCTCCTCATAAGGCATCGTTTCCAGACCTTTCACCATTTTAGTTGCCCTTCTCTGGACATACTGCAATTTATCAATATCCTTTTTGAATTGTGGTGCCTAGAACTGGACACAGTATTCTAGGTGAGGTCTGACCAAGGCAGAATAGAGTGGCACTATTACTTCCCTTGATCTAGACACTATACTTCTATTGATACAGCCCAAAATCGCATTGGCCATTTTAGCTGCCGCATCACATTGTTGACTCATGTTCAACTTGTGGTCTACTAGGACTCCTAGATCCCTTTCGCATGTAGTCTCATTCAGCCAGGTCTCTCCCATCCTATATCTATGCATTTCATTTTCCGCCCTAAATGCAGTACATTTCTCCGTATTGAATTTCATTTTGTTAGCTTTGGCCCAGCTCTCCAGTCTATAAACTGGATAAACAGTACAAGTTTTCTTTTGGTGTCTAGATCAGTGTGAGTAAAGCATGACCTGCACGTTGCATGCAGCTTCAGGACTTTTTTTTTTTAATTAATTTATTCAAATTTCATGCTTACATAGAGACTTCACACCATTCCATCTAATAATTCATATTGTACCATATCATAACATATCATTCCATTCCATAAGTCATATATTTCTATTTTCTCCTAATTACAATCCATTCTATGAATTATTAAGTTATTTTCCATTTCTACTATATATTTACTATATGATCTCAGTTACAAATGTATCAAGTATATCTTCTCTTCACTTTTAACTGATGAAGTAAAAGACTCAAAGTTAAAATGAGCTTCAAGACTATTTTTGTTGTGCCCAGCACCCTGAAGAATACCTGTGAAGTAGGTTTATTTAAATGAATAGAAGCAGATCTTCCAGTCCAAACCCTCTAACCCCTCAAATCAAAACCAGTCTGGTTGTATTTCTTTTTAATTCCCCTCCCCCTAAATTTTTAGCTTTCCTGGGCTGGGGTGTAGCTACTGGAGGGGAGTGCTGCTTTCCTCCAAAGAATTCTGTCCTCCTATGAAATTTTCCTTCACTCCCCATATTTCTAGAATTGCAATAACTTCTACCTTCAAGTAAGCATTTAGAAATAGAATTTAGGTATCCAAAGAAAGTAGACAGCCAGAGTTAATAATAATAATAATAATAATAATAATAATAAAATTTATTTATACCCCGCCCCTCTGCTAAAAACAATCGGGGCGGCTTCCAACAATTAAAACATTATAATAATGACTAAAAACACCACCCACCCCCACCCTCCCACATAAAAAGACATTAAACACAATAAGATTAAAACCTTCTAGCTAAAAAAATACATTAAAAACAAATATATACATAATTTTTAAAAAGCCAGGAGACTGAGTTCCTGAGGCCGGGATCTAATCAGGAAAGGCCTGCCGAAAGAGATCCGTCTTTAGTGCTTTTTAAAAGCTACTCAAGCTCGTCAGCTGACGGATCTCATTCGGCAGGCCATTCCACAATTTGGGGGCGATTACTGAAAAGGCCCTCTGGGAGGTTGCAGACAGCCTAGATTTTTGTGGCTGAAGCAGATTCCTCCCAGAGGACCGGAGTATGCGGGGAGGATTGTATGGGAGGAGGCGGTTCCGGAGATAAGTTGGACCCAAGCCATTTAGGGCTTTAAAGGTAATAACCAACACCTTATACTGGGCCCGGAAACTGATAGGCAGCCAGTGGAGAGATTTTAGTATTGGAGTTATATGATCTCTCCGAGATGTTCCTGAGACCACTCTGGCTGCCATATTTTGTACCAACTGAAGTTTCCGGACCAAGCACGAGGGTAGCCCCATGTAGAGCGCATTGCAGAAATCTAGACGAGAGGTTACCAGCGCGTGCACCACAGTCTCAAGGTCCCTTACTTCCAGGAAAGGGCACAGCTGGCGTATCAGCCGAAGCTGATAACAAGCGCTCCTGACCGTCGCATTCACTTGACTCGTCATCTGAAGCGATGAATCAAGGAGCACCCCCAGACTGCGAACACAGTCCTTAACGGGGAGTGTGACCCCATCCAGGACTGGAGGTTGCAACTCAACTCCTGGTTTCGGGGCCGCTACCTTGAGCACCTCCGTTTTGTCTGGATTTAATCTCAATCTGTTTTTCCTCATCCAGCCCATTACAGCTTTAAGACAGTCATTAAGAGGAGAGATGCCATTAGGATTCGAGGCCGATGATCGGGACAAGGAGAAATAGATCTGGGTGTCATCAGCGTACTGATAACACCCAGCCCCATAACCCCGAATAATCTCACCCAGCGGCTTCATATAGATGTTAAACAGCATCGGGGACAGGATGGCGCCCTGTGGAACACCACAAGTAAGCTCCTTTCTGCTAGAGCAGCTGTCCCCAAGCCGCACCCTCTGGGACCTGCCCGAGAGGAAGGACCGGAACCACTGGAGCGCAGTGCCTCCAATTCCTAACCCTCTCAGGCGATCCAGGAGAATGCCATGATCTATCGTATCGAAAGCCGCTGAGAGGTCCAGAAGCACCAACAGGGACACATTACCCCTGTCGATGCTTAGATGCAGATCATCGGTCAAGGCAACCATGGCAGTCTCAACTCCAAATCCCGTCCTGAAGCCAGTTTGAAATGGGTCTAGATAATCAGTTTCATCCAAGACCACTTGGAGTTGAAGAGCAACTGCCCTCTCGATCACTTTGCTCAAGAATGGTAACATAGAAACCGGCCTATAGTTATTCATGTCCAGGGGGTCTAGGGAAGGTTACCAAATATAACTCTGCAAAATATAAGAATTCTAGGTATGAACAGTTTTAAATATTGTGCTTTCGACAATACTAAAAATTTGAGGTTTGAAGGAAAATTTCATTGGGATGGCAGAATTTTCATTTGAAAGGGCAACGCCCTCACACACACACCCCAATAGCTACACGCCTGTTTCCAGGCCTGGTGTGGGTTTTATGCATGGTCAGTGATCAAATACTCTCCCCGACCCCTAATCCTTCTGCTTATGGACATTATCAGATGCGGCAAAAATTGCAGGATTACAATGCCACAGTAGTATGAACAGGTGCCACTATCGCACAACATCATCATCTTTGTGTGGTTACAATGTGCTCCATCCTGCCAAGAAAACCTTGCAATAGGTTTGCCTTAGGGTTGCCAGAAGTCAGGAATGACTTGGAATAAAACAACAGCAAACTGAGATGGTCAGCCTTACCAAGGTAATCAAGACTGTGGAGTTTCATGATGAAAGGTTCTGCTATTTGCCTTTTCATTGTACAAAACAAGCATATGAAACAAATGGCTCCCAGCTACCTTGCTATCTACAAAACACAATCGGGGCGGCTTACAACAATTAAAATATATATCCCGAACCCTCAATCCCACCCCCCTTAAAATACAAGTCAGGAATTAAAACATACTTTTTTTAAAAATACAAAAAATAAAAATAAACAATGGAGGAGAGTGTGACCCCATCCAGGACTGGAGATTGTATCCCAATGCCTGGGTTCAGGGCTGCTACCGTGAATACCTCTGTTTTATCTGGATTCAGCTCCCATTTATTTTCCCTCATCCAGTCCATTACTGCCTTAAGACAATAAGAGAAGAGATACCATCTGAAGTCAGAGCTTTTTTCATGGATAGGATCTGACAGTTTTGAAGCAATACACAGGTTGATCAATTCACTGTAGCTTGCATTTAGGCTAAGTAACTGAGCAACTTTCACCCTGGCCTAGTGGGGAAATATACTGTGGGACTATAGCTGCAACTAGAGCCCTGCCATAATCCAAGCAGCCAGCACTAGAGGTGGTAGAACAATCCCCCCTCCCCCATAGATATTGGTGCTTTCATGTTTCTCCCATTTATTTCAATGTGAGGGAAATTAGATTAACAACCATATCCTGGGGTTCACTGAGTAACAAAAATTCAGTGAATCCAAACCCTATCCACTAACTGATCAAACCCAAATCTGCCTTATTGTCAGGTTTTAGTTATTTGCATTATGGGTTTTGTTGCTTTAAAAAAAAAAGAAAAGAAAGAAAATGTGCAGATTTTATATTAGTACAGGTCGCGCACCCATATCCACGACAGATATGTTCATAGACTTACTGTTTATAAGTGAAACTGTGGATAATCGCAAACCCTATTAAAATAAAGGACTTTCTGTACAAACATATGATACAGTTGCATCGGAGGACCTAGCAATTCCTAAAGAGGATGCCTCTCAAGGCATTTTCAAGCAAGGGTCTATGGCATGTGTCTCTCTTCTTTCAGCTGTGGATAACTGAAACTACAGATATTGATTCAACAGAAAGGGGGTGGGGGGGTGAGGAACCTGCATAACATTTTCTTATTCTAAATTGCACTGATGTTGCTGTGTGCCTTCAAGTTGTTTCGGACTTATGGTAACCCTAACATGAACCTATTACAGGTTTTTCTTGCCACAATTTGTTCAGAGGGGGTTTGCTTTTGCTTTCCTCTGAGGCGGAGAGTCTGTGATTCACCTAAGGTCACCCAATGGGTTCTCATGGCTGAGCAGGGATTTGAACTTTGATCTTCACAGCCGTAGTCCAATGTTCAAACCACTATACTACTCTGGCTCTCTAAATTGCACTGCTAGCTTCTTTTAAAAAAGCTGGAAGATGACTATTTTTAAAAAATCCACACATAAAGAAATGCTGAAGAACCTTCATGTCCTTATAGCACTGATCATGGCAAAGTGAAACCTGTCTCATGCAGCAGATTTTCAAAATTGTGTGACAGCAGCAAAATAGTAGTTATTTCCTTGTGATTATTGTATTTTTACTCCTTGGGACAAGGGTGTGCAGATCTCAGGGGGTTCTCCTGAGTTGCCAGTAGTCACTGGTCACCCATGAGAGTTCAAATTTTCCAGTTTTTGTGGGCACAGCTTGGATGAGAGACACGATGTACATACATTTGGTCAAGCAGGGAACTTTCTAGCTCTAGATAACTGTGGTGTTTGCTGAATTTTGCAAAAAATAATAGATACAATTCAAGTGTTGCAATTTGTGAAAGATACATAATTTCCAACCAGGGAAATATGGTCACAGTGCGCGTCTGTGTGTAAATGACAATATGTGAGCAACTACAGTTGCTACTTAATGCAGAATGCTTAAGAACATCACTAGGTCCCACCCACCCCTCCTTTGGGGAAAGGCTTTCTTTTTGCCCCCCCCCCACCATCACAAACCTGCCTGGTAAAGACACTGAAGACAAGCCTTCTTGTGGGCTGTGCCCAACCAGTAGAATTCCCTTCTATGGCAGCCCTGACTAGCCCCTCTCTGCTCTTCTTTCACTGGCAGACAAAGACCTTTTTATTCAAATGAGTAGCAGGAGTGGATTGTGAGGTGGAGAGGGAATTTGCATGTTGATGGTGATTGGTTGGGTGTGTTTCCTGAGCAGCCAATCAGCACACTGGGAAAGGCAACATACCCAAGAGTTTGAAATATATATAGATAGTCTGATCTTTATTAAAGATAATGGAATAAAACCAGAGCTAGATGAAATCATTTTACTATCTGGGGTGAAGCAGAAATTATGCCCCTCCCAACAAGTCAAGGTGTATTATACCCTTGGTCACACTGCCTTCCAGGAGAGCCAGTGAGATCAACAGGAGAAGCGAGAGTCAGCCCGCCAGAATGAGTTCCTGCAGACATGTGGGGCTCGAGCCATTTCCTCCCAGTGGAAACAGAGTAAAACGGGTATTATTTTAATGTTGTATCGGACTCTACTTTGCCTTCCCCCCCATCTTAGCACTGTATCTGCCCTGGGGGTGGTAAGGACTGCCTGGGAGCAGAACGGGGCAAAAGCCCTGTGTCATCAGAACTGTCAGGCTCATCCCTGAATTCTGGGCATTGGAGTGGAATTCATGGAGGCCCTGACATGTAGCTAGTATTTTCTCAGGATTTTGGAATGCCTGAGAAGTGAGCCAGGCCTCCTGGTTGGCATGGTAACGCAAGTCCTACCGGGAACTCAAGGCCACGCTCCCCAGCTACTTTTGCTCCCCCGTGTCTGTTCTCACGCTTGATGCCTTATTATCTCTGGATAGTTTACATTTACTTCAGTAGCAGCTTTCTGTGATGTACGCAGAACACAAACTCAGGGTTCTTCAATAAATCTCTTTATTGGAAGAGAAGCTTGTGTAAGGAACCATTGCAAAGCTGCTACTGAAGTAAATGTAAACTATCCAGAGATAATAAGGCATCAAGCGTATGAGGAAGGAGGTGGAGGAATATGTGAAGGGGTGTACCACTTGTGCAGTGTCAAAAGGGGGGTCAGGGAAGCCCAAAGGTTTGCTCCACCCTCTACCTACCCCAAACAAGCCCTGGGAGGTCATTAGCATGGATTTTATTGTGGAATTACCAGAGAGTAGGAAAAAGACGGTTATTTGGGTGGTGACTGATTTGTTCTCAAAGCAAGCGCATTTTGTAGCCTGTAAGAAACTCCCCACGGCCTCCCAATTAGCCAAATTGTTCATTCAGCATATTTATCGGATTCATGGCATTCCGGCCAAGATTGTGTCGGATCGGGGGGCACAATTTACCTCGCAGTTTTGGAAGGCTTTCACAAACCTTCTGGGGGTGGAGCTCGGTCTCAGCAGCTCCCATCATCCCCAATCGGATGGACAATCGGAACGAACGAATCAGACTCTGGAACAATACCTAAGATGCTATGTGAACTTCCAACAATCTGATTGGGTTGATCTTCTACCTTTTGCTGAAGTGGCCTACAATAATGCCACTCACCAGAGCACTGGGCTCTCGCCGTTCAAGGTTGTGTCTGGGCATGATTTCGGTCCCCTCCCCTTGTTGGCGGGGTCCCCCAACTCTGACCCCGTTTCGGTCTCCCAGTGGAGTCAAAAGGTCAGGGATGCATGGCCTCATGTAATCTCGGCCTTGGACTTTGCCAAAGCACGCTACAAACATTATGCTGATCAGAAACGGGATCCTTCCCCCAAATATGCAGTGGGAGATATGGTTTATTTGTCCACCAAATTCCTTAAGTGTCCCCAACCCTCTAAGAAGTTGGGAGCCAAATACATTGGGCCTTTTCGTGTTGTTAGGATGGTAAATCCTGTGGCTTTTGAACTGTCTTTGCCTAAGTTATACCGTCATGTACATCCTGTGTTTCATTCCAGCCTGCTCAAGCCCGTGAACCCTCCGGACAAACACCATCCGGTTCCAGAACCTGCTCCTCAGCCGATCCTGGTGGATCAGGAACAACATTTTGAAATTTCTGAGATTCTGGACTCTAGACTTCACCGGGGAGGGTTACAGTATTTGGTAAAGTGGAAACACCTGCCTTTGGGCCATGCGGAATGGGTTGCTTCTGAGCATGTCAATGCCAAACGCTTATTGCGAAAGTTTCATGCCCGCTTTCCCGATAAGCCGGGCTGAGAAAGGGGGAGGGTTGGTCTTCAGGGGGGCAGTATGTCAGGCTCATCCCTGAATTCTGGGCATTGGAGTGGAATTCATGGAGGCCCTGACATGTAGCTAGTATTTTCTCAGGATTTTGGAATGCCTGAGAAGTGAGCCAGGCCTCCTGGTTGGCATGGTAACGCAAGTCCTACCGGGAACTCAAGGCCACGCTCCCCAGCTACTTTTGCTCCCCCGTGTCTGTTCTCACGCTTGATGCCTTATTATCTCTGGATAGTTTACATTTACTTCAGTAGCAGCTTTGCAATGGTTCCTTACACAAGCTTCTCTTCCAATAAAGAGATTTATTGAAGAACCCTGAGTTTGTGTTCTGCGTACATCACAAGAACTGTGGGGCTCCAAGACTGGGACAGGATGGGGCATATTGCCCATCTAGATAAGCTCATAGAGACAATATTGGCATGGCTTCAGAAGCAGGGGGGGGCATGAGTTTTGTCTGAAAATGAAATAAGGAGTAATAGGGAGGATGTAACTCCCTTGTTGAAACAACTTTACTGGCTGCTGGTCTGTTTCTGGGAACAATTCAAAGTTCCAGTTATGACCTATATAACCATATACAGCTTTGGTCCAGACTCTCTGAAAGATTGCATTTCCCTATTCGAACTTGTCAGTCTTAAGATCCTTGTGGGAGGCTTTTCTTTTGGTACCATCCATCTGGTGAGGACATGGAAAAAAGCCTTCCCAGTGGCTGCTCCTAGCCTGTGGAACTCCCTTCCAGAGACAATGCTGCCACTGCCACCACCCACTGCTCTCCTTTTACTCGCTGGGAACATTATTTTTATTCAAACAGGCATTTAATAATTCATTTTTTCAAAAGAAAGAAAGAAAGAAAGAAAGTCAGTCTGTCTTTTAATGGTGTGCATGCATTGTATTTTTAACTTTATTGTTGTTTTTAAATGATTTTATATGTTTTAAATGTGATTATTTCTTTTTAACTTTTTTATTATCTGGTTTTTATTTTGTCTTGTTTTAGCCTTTTATAAGCTGCCTTGGGTCCCATGCTGAGACAAAGATGACATATAATAATAAATTAATAACATATAAAATAAATTAATAAATTAATGTTTTACATTAGAATGGAAGCATTAAATATATTTTCTCTGAATTAAGTACTATTCATTTGGATAGGGTTAACTTTCAAGTAAGAATGAACATGAATGAAGCTTTAGTTTATTTTTGAGTTTATTATCTAGCCATAATTTGTTCATAAATAATGTCTTTCCTTCAAAATAATCCCAGGGGCTTCAGCAGTGGTGGGGTAGGGGAGAGAGGAGGACTGGCACCACCAATGCTAACCTGCTTTGTGCACTGAATTCCTTCTTGGATTTGGATTTACCCTAAGAGTTGCAATGCTAAACTGGCACCCTGTTTCCAAAGTGTTAAACAAGCTCAGTTTTTGTTTCTGCTAGATACTGCAGATGGCCTAAATACCCCCAAAGCACAAGATCACATCTGATCCTGGAAGCAAAGCAGGGGCAGCCCTGGTTAGTACTTGGATAGGACACCATCAAGGAATACCAGTGACTTTAAGTTATATTTCAGAGGAAGCCAATGGCAAACCACCTCTGAGTATTCCTTGCCTAAGAAAACCCTGTGAAATTCATCAGGCTGCCGTAATGACTTGAAGGCACATACACACACAAATACAG
The DNA here is from genome assembly GCA_030847615.1 of Gambelia wislizenii. Taxonomy (NCBI): domain Eukaryota; kingdom Metazoa; phylum Chordata; class Lepidosauria; order Squamata; family Crotaphytidae; genus Gambelia; species Gambelia wislizenii. The sequence continues at coordinate 30,158,019 of JAUMIR010000008.1, read as the reverse complement.
AATCAATTACGCCAACTACAAATAATGGTGGGGGGGAGACTTCGAATTGAAAAATATAGGTGCTCCACAATATGTTGAAGCCTGGCAGTGGAGAAAAGTGAAGGAGGGAGGGGAAAGGGATTCATTTTGAGCCAAAGTAATGAAAATAATAAATAAGCTTTTGTCAGATTCAGCTGTGCCAGAACTACCAAACACAATCAGTCTGTAACTGACAGACCCAGAAAAGAAAAAAGGAAAAGGAAAGTTAACACTATGCAAGAAATCCTGGAATGGATGACAGGGCAAAACAGCCTTGTGGAAACCAGCCAGTCTACTATTACACTGCAAAGTCACAGACAGAGAGGGAATGTGAAGACGGATGGAGAAGAACCCTCCAAGGCCAAAATGCTGCTTTCCCTCTCTCTCCTCTCCTCTGCATTACTACCAAAAAGGCTGAAGTGATTGGAGTTACACATTCGTAAGGGCTCCCAGTTAGCAGTGGAAGAATGCATGCATGGCCGGTTTCTAAGATGCTCAGTTTGCTAAATATATTCCTTTCGGAAAGCCAAGCCAAAGGAGTGATAGTGGTGATGGTGGTGGTTTGTGCAAAAAGAAGAAGAGGTCAATGAAAGCTGTAATCCTCTGCCTATTTTCCTGGGAGTAATATGAATTGCGATTGGGGGGGGGGTTACTACTGAGTCAATGTAGACAGAATTACCCTGTAAGGCTGCAATCCAATTTATCCTTATTTGAGAGGAAGCTCCGTTGCACTTAGAGGGACTAAATACCTGTGCATGAACCTGCTCATGGCCCCCATAAGGGCGGGGGGGGGGGGCTGACAGGGTTCTAGCCTGGGGGCCCAGCCCCCCAGGATTAGGAGCCCCCCCATGTGATATTATTGTAAGTTTTTTTATTATGTAAATCCATTTAGTTTTTTTAAAAATAAATATAAATATTACTTTGGTGTCAACATTTAAACTGATTTATTTTAATTTTTATCCTTAATCTGGTAGAGCATCTCACTACCCTTAGCAGTAGGTAGGGGGCCCACCAAAGATCATGTCCTGGGGGCCTACTTCAGGATGTTGGGGCCATGGGCCTCCCCTTTCATTTGGGAGTAAACCCAGCCTAAGCTGAGAATGTCCTACTTTGGCCATATATCATGCAAAGAAGATATGATTCACAAGACAATAAGTCTTGCTAAGGTAGAAGGCAGTAGGAAAAGAAGACTGCATTACAGGTAGATAGACCCAGTCAAGGAAGTCATGTCTGGAAGACCTGAGCAGGACTATTGATAATAAGGTGACTTGGACATCTCTCATTCATAGGGTCACCATAAGTCAAAGTCAACTTGATAGCAATTAACAACAACAACAAACCCAGCAGCATCTGAGGAAGTAGACTATGAAAGCTTTTTCTTTCTCCCATTCTCAAAGGTGCTACAAGATGCTCTTGCTTACTAATTTTCCATACTAACATGGTTATGTCTTTTTAAATTCAAACCCTGCCTAGTGTATTCCTGAGTTAATGGTTCTGGGGTTGCATCCTTCCAGGGAAGGAAGCTGCCTTGTCCTGGAGGGGGGCTTATTTCTGAATAAGCATGGTGAGGATGGGGTTATAATGCTGGAAAAGTAGTGTTTGCATGTGTGTGTGTGTGTTTATCCCTTTACCCTTTCAAATTCACAAGGACATCCCTTCTCTCTCACTTTCTTTTTCTTAACTTGCCAAGTTGAAAACAGCCCAGATTCTCTCGCCCTCCCCACAATGTATTTTTTACTTCCTCAATGGGAAAAACGGTGGTGTTTTTTTTGGGGTGGTGGTGGTGGTGGTGGTTGTATTTTGGGAACAAGAGAAAAGGGAAGAAAGAGAGAGAAAGAGAGAAGGCAGTTATTATAAGATACCTCTAGAAATGAGTACTGTAAGTAGAAATGAGTATTATACAATGCATCTAGAAATGAGTACTGTAAGTAGAAATGGGCATTATACGAAGATGCTTCTAGAAATGAGTACTGTAAGTTATAAGATGCCTCTAGAAGTGAGTATTGTAAGTAGAAATGGGTATTATAAGAAGATGCCTTTAGAAATTAGTATTACTGTATAAGTAGAAATGAGTATTATAAGTAGATGTCTCTAGAAATGAGTACTGTAAGTAGAAATGAGTATTATCAGAAGATGCCTCTAAAAATGAGTATTATTGTATAAGTAAGCATGAGCATTATCAGAAGATGCCTCTAGAAGTGAGTATTGTAAGTAGAAATGATTATTATGAGAAGATGCCTCTAGAAATGAGTATTATTTTATAAGTAGACATGAGTATAAGATGCCTCTAGAAGTGAGTATTGTAAGTAGAAAGGAGTATTAAGAGAAGATGCCTCTAGAAATAAGTATTGTAAGTAGAAAGGAGTATTATGAGAAGATGCCTCAAGAAGTGAGTGTTTTAAGTAGAAAGGAGTATTATGAGAAGATGCCTCTAGAACTGAGTATCCTAAGTAGAAAGGAGTATTATGAGAAGATGCCTCTAGAAGTGAGTGTTTTAAGTAGAAAGGAGTATTATGAAAAGATGCTTCTAGATGTGAGTATTGTAAGTCGAAATGAGTATTATAAGAAGATGCCTCTAGAAATGAGGTTGGAAAAGAGAAATGGAAGACGACGACAAAATAAATAATAATAATAATAATAATAATAATAATACTGGACCAGGCTTTGACACGGATCTTGAGCTCTCCCTCCTGAGGCTCCGGCATGACTTTCTTGGAGACCCGGAGCTTGTTGAGTCCCCCAAAGGCGGCGAGGACCACGGCGCGCATCTCCTTGGCGTCCCCGGCTCTCTGGCTCCCGCCGCCGCCGCTGCTGCATCCGCCTTCGGCAGCCTCCTTCTCGATCATCTGCTCCGTCTCCTCCGCTTTCTCGGCGCCTTCCTTGGCCATGGCGCTGCTGGGGAAGAAGGATGGATGGAGGGAAGGATGGAGAGCGGGATGGCTGGACTGGAAAGATGCCGAGCAGCCCAACGGCAGAGCCGGGCTCGCTTCCCTTCTCCGGACCAGCAGCCTTTTCTCTCCTGTTGAATGTGTGTGTGTGTGTGTGTGTGTGTGTGTAAGCGGGGGCGGGGGGGATGCTGAGCTATAATGCAATGGCTGCCGCTGAATGGTTGAGGTCCTACTGCCAGCCTTACCATAAACAATGGAGTAGATGCGCCCTAACAATATTTATTATTATAATAATTATTAATAATAACAATAATAATACTTTCCATTGTCCTTGCAGTTTTATCCCGATCAGTGGTTTGTAAGCTCCTTGCAGCACCCAATGGAGTAGATGCACCCTGACAATATTCATCTTCTTCTTCATTTTCATCATCATCATCATCAATCATCATCATATTACTTTCCATTGTCCATGCAGTTTTATCCCGATCAGTGGTTTGTAAGCTCCTTGCAGTAAGGCGGTGTTTTGTGTGTGTGCAGTGGAGTAGATGAACCCTGACAATATTCATCATCATCATCATCATCTTACTTTCTATGCAATTTTATTCCCATCAGTGGTTTGTAAGCTACTTGTGGTAAGGCAATGTTTTGTGTCTGTGTGCACGTGTGTGTGTGTGTGTGTGTGTGTGCAATAGAGTAGAGATGCACCCTGACTGTGTGCACGTGTGTGTGTGTGTGTGTGTGTGCAATAGAGTAGAGATGCACCCTGAATAGATTCTTCTTCTTCATCATCATCATATTATTTTCCATTGTCCATGCAGTTTTATCCCCATCAGTGGTTTGCAAGCTCCTTGTGATAAAGTGGTATTTTGTGTGTGTGCATGTGCACGCAATGGAGTAGATGTGCCCTGCCAATAATGATAATAGTAATAATTTACTTTCCATTGTTCTTGCAGTTTTATCCCCATCAGTGGTTTTTAAGCTCCTTGCAGTAAGGTGATATGTGTGTGCACACACACAAACACACACACACGCAGTGGGGTAGATGTGCCCTGATGATATTAATAATAATAATAATAATAATAATAATAACTTTCTATTGTCCTTGCAGTTTTATCCCCATCAGTGGTTTATAAGCTCTTTGCAGTAAGGTGATGTTGTGTGTGTGTATGAGAGAGAGAGAAAGAGAAGGGGGGGATCAGTATGTAAAGGGGTAGTATTCCTTCCTTATTGGTTTTTTCTATTTTGGGGCCTTCAAATGTTATCACACAACACTGTTATAATGCTATTATTCCACTTTAGCAGCTCTGGCTGCCTCCTGGGGCATCCTGGGATTTGCAGTTTAGAGAGGGGCATTTGGAACTCTTAGCCAGAGAGTTCTTAGGCCTCACTAAACTACAAATCCCAGAATTCCACAGGAGGCAGCCAGAGCAGTTAAAGTGGGATAACAACATTATAACAGTGTAGTGTAATTAAGTCATTCATGCCACCCTCAAGCAATCCTGTCACCACTGTTTTTCTTGGTGAGATGTCTTCACAAGAAGTTGGCCAGCCTTGCTTTCCTCCAGGGCTGAGTGGGTGTAACTTGCAGAAGGCCACCTGCTTGTGTTTCTGTGGCCAAGGGGGGGCGGGATTTGAACCCTGGTCTCCCAGAGTCCTAGTCTTCCAAAGCATACTACACTTCTTCCCCTTCATCCTCATTATCCCTGAGAGCTGTGATGAGGAGGCTGAGCGGACTTTTGTTAAGCACTTTAAAAATCTCATTGGCTTAAATCCTATTGTTAGTTCTGACTGGGGAAAATCTATTGAATCAGTGAGATTTGCCTCTGTGTTGACTCACCATTCAACCATTGATTTAATGGGTCTACTCTGGCTGGGACTAACGGGATGCCAGACATTATTTTTATTCTGAGAGCGATGATGGTGTTTATTTTAATTATTTAAACCTTTCTATGTCATCCCGCTCTGTGCTTTGGAGTCTCTCTCCCACCCTTTTCCTTCCTATCCAGTTTAACTAGAGCTTGGGAAAGTGTGTTCTTTTCTTTTCTTTTCTTTTTTTTAGAAAGAAATCCTAGAATTTAATGCTGGCTGGGGGATTCTAGGAGTTGTAATCCCCCAAACAGTAACCTTTGCAAGTTCTTCTTCAAATGCAGGCTTTTTTATAAGCTTGGAAAAAAACTTTTAAATAAATGCAAAAGGAAAGAGGAAGGGGCTATACTGGAGAAAAGCCAGAGCCAAGTGGCAACTGTTATAGGGAGCCCTGGTGGTGCAGTGGTTAAATGCCAGTACTGCATGCACAACATTGCAAGTTTGATCCCAAGGGCTCTAAGGTTCACTCAGCCTTCCATCCTTTTTGTAGGATGGTGAAATGAGTACCTGGCTTGTGGGGGCAATTTGCCAACATACATTGGAAACTGCTTAATGCAGTCTAGGTGTATAAAGTGCTATTGCTTAACAATTTTTAAGCCACTCTCCTAGTGGCTGAAGAGTGCGGTAAAAATATCTAAATAGAAATACATAAATAAACTGTTATGAAAATTGCAGCTAAGCTTAAAGGGAACAGGGCTGTCTGAGGGGATTGAGTGGCAGGTGACGGTGCTGTCTCTGCTCATCAATACATATCAGAGCTTTGATCCCAAGAGCCCTAATTTTACTACACCTCCCAAATCTTCTCTGTGATTTGTCTAAGTGGCCCTATAGGACTCACTCCCTTTGACCCTCAGTCTCCACATCTACCATATAGGAATGACAACACTGACCTGGGGGTTGTCCAAACGGTGAAAAAACTCCTCGTGAAATGTGAGGAGAATCCTACCTGTCCTAATGGCATTCCATGTGATTTCACCGCATTGTGAAGGAGGGGGGCAAAAAAGGCCAAAAACCTCACCAGAAAAGCCTTCAAAAAATGAGGGGGTGCACATTTCTGCTCATTAGGACAAGCAAGTTGATGTGATTCACTTGCCCAAATGAGAAGAACTGCAGATCTGATTGGCTGGATGAGCACAGGGGGCAGAGCTTGCTAGCAAGGCAAGTGTCCATTGCCGCCATGTTGGATTTTCACCTTAGTGGATGAGCGCTAAGGCATGAAAATGGGGTGCTGGGTTTTTTTGCTCTTGTGTCCAAGTGAAAAATCACTCAATTGCACCTTGGACATTGTTTTGTTTTGTTTTTTTAAATAAGGTTGTCATTGGCAAATTGAGGTAAGTGCAAACACAAGTAAATCACTCATGGCCTCTGTGTTTACTAATGAGCATACAAAGCTTATGGGGGCAAAAAACAAGAAAAAAACAAAAAAAACATTAGGACAGGTCTTAGCTGCTGCAAAAAGTCTTTACTATGAGGGGCTCCATCAGTGTGTATAGACAAGCCCCTGTTTTACAAGATCGTTGCAAGGATTACAGTGCTATGAAGCACTCTGAATACTAGAAGCATTGCAGAAATCTAAACATTACTGTTATTCTCCTGGCAAAATCACTGTAGAATCCCTACGGAGAATACAATATAAATATTTTATATAAATATAAAATAAAATGTGCTGAGTCAGAAAGATAGGAAGGTAGCTCTGTATTTTTCCCCCCACCTGCACTGGCAAATTTGTGGCTCTCCAGATGTTGGTGAATTACTAATCTACTCATTCTTCACCATTGGCCAGACTAGGAGAGGCCAATAGAACTGATGTCCAGCAACATCTGGAAGGCCATAGGTTCCCCAGCCCTGGTCTACCATTACTGGCAGTGGCTCTCCAAGGTTTCTGGTGGAGTTAACTTCAAGCCCTACCTGGATATGCTGGGTATTTAAACCACAACCTAAAAAACTAAGAGATCAGATAATCTGACACTCAGCTATGGACCTGTGTTTCTACGACATACCTGGAAATTAAGTCCTGTGAAGAACCATCAAAATAATTGAGTTATGTTAAGCCAAAAGAAGAAAAGGTCAAAGTGAACCATGATTATCTTCAAATATGTGGAATGTGGTATGTGTGTTCTTTTATATGTGGTGAATGTAGAAGTACTGTATGAGCAGCTGTGAACATTTGAAAGGACTGACTACCTGACTGTGTTGTTGTTGTTGTTGTTGTTGTTATTGTTATTGTTATTGTTATTGTTGTGTTCCTTCAGGTCATTTCCAACTTAAGGTGACCCTATCATGGGGTTTTCTTGGCAAGATTTGTTCAGAGTAACTGTAACTGTTAGCGCACACACTGACCATGGTATAATGGTGACGTCAGGTAATAAAGGTAAGTGATTACAGCTACTGTCCTGGCACAATTCTGCCATTTCAGCCTCATGTGATAAAGTCCTTAGTCTTAAAGGTGCTGTTAGATTTCACCGCACTTCCCTTTATTCTTTCTAGTTTGAACATACATAAGCTCTTCCATAGGTTATGCCAAACCTATGGATACCATCTTGCTCACCACCCTGCATATATTCAATATATCAAGCAAAGAATCCTACCAGACTGAGCTAACCATCTGGAAGAACTTTTAGTTTGATTCTACAGTGAATTTACTAGGTGGCTTTAAGCAATCAACTCCTTCTGAGTACCCTTTCCACTCAAATTCTAATATGAGGACAATAATACTGACCCACCCTGCAGGATTGTAGTTATTAAAAAAAGGAAACAAAATAATCCTGTAAGGTAAGTGCTCTGAATTCTCTTGAACCATTATACCAATTTAAAGCATTGCTACTGTTTTCATTGAAGAATCCCTCGTGGACATTTCCAAGGAATGTTAGGGGTCAGCAGAACAGATTAAGTTACTCACTGATAGACATATTTCTATCTTGCTGTATATCTGATTATTTGAGGACATGGTATAGTCAATACCTAAAACCCTTTTAAACAATTAAAAAACAATTTAAGCACTTTGAAACAGTTAAAGATAATCAAAATGAAAACCCAAATCCAATAAAATAAGACTTGAGGCCCATTCACATTACATAATTATAGCACTATTATTTCAGTTTAACTGACATGGTTCTGTCCTATGGAATCCTGGGATTTGCATAGGGACATTTAGAATTTTCAGCCAGAGCATTCCAGTGCTCACCAAACTACAAACCCCAAGATTTCATAGATTGGAAATGTGGCAGTTAAAATGGAATAACAGTGCTATCGTTGTGTAGTGTGTAAGTGGCATCCGGCATCATTTCGATGTATTGGGAAGGAGGGGGGACAAATCCACCATATACTGCACAGGAAAAGCCTTTGTGGCTTTTCCCGAAGTTTTTTTTAAAAACAGTGGGGGGAATGCACATTCCTGCTCGTTGGGACAAGTGATGCGATTTAATTAGCCTTCCCTGTTTGAGCGGACGTTGAACGCTGTGATTGGACAGACATGCACGGGGGTGAACCTTGCTAACCAGTCAAGCGCCTGGAACTGCCGTGTTGGACTTTTGCCTTAGTGAGTGAGTGCTAAGGCGATAAAATGTCTTTTTTTTCTTTGCTTTTTTGTTAAAGCGAAAGATTGCTCTTTCGCACCTTGGTTATGGTTCTAAAAAATAAAATACTGTCCGGCAGCAGCAAATTGAGGTAAGTAAAAACACAAGTACTGTAATTCACTCATGGCCGCAATTTTGATTTGCAGGCATGTCCATTTGCACAGCAAATGTGGATAGCTTTGCATGCCTGCAATCTGCCAAAAAAACCACCCTCAACAGCCTGTTAAGACATGTAGAATTTACTGCAGAGCAACCCACTTTTTTGTCTCATGTAGACAAGCCCACTGTTTCCTAAAGGAGTGGTATTGCTCCACTTGTGGCATTACTACATATCCTAGATCACTCAGTCACGAGTGGTCCACCAGTTGCATGAAGATAATTTTGGGATCTCATGTGTGCCATGGCCTTGGGAAGACATTTGTACATTGCAATGATTGTAGCAGCTTCACAAAGGGCCCTCTGCACATGTCAGAGTTTCCTTGTTATTTGATTGAACATGATCCTTCAATCAGCCTTTTATTTTTTAAAAAATAAACTAAAAGTAGTTTCTTTGGGTCAAATTAAGCAATGTTAACATAAGCTTAGGTAGGAAAGAGATCAAAATACACTTTAAACTGTCCTTTCCCTCAGACTATGACCACCTGTCTAATAACTTGAAACTGCATACTTTTCTGAAATTATGCTTTTCAAATGAATACTGTAGAGGAACTGTGCTTCAGAAATTGTAGCTTATTTATCTTGTCTGCTCTTTTCTTTCAGATAATTTGCTTCGGATTTACTGACAGCTTCCATTGTCCCAGAGTGTTGAACTACTTGGGCTGGATTTGGCTGTCTATAACCCCTCCTATAACTTCTGTTCCATTTTCTGTCTAATAAGTACCTTTTCCTATATGAATAAAGGATTTCATGCTAACTAACAAAAGAACAAGAGTGCACTAAATCCTTCCCAGAGAACAGGGATACTTGCTTGTTAGTTATGTAGTACTTCCTTTGTAAAATAGGGAAAGGTGTGTGTGTGTGAGAGAGAGACTGAGATTGAGATTGAGAGACAGAGAGAGAGAGAGAGAGGAAGAAAAAGAGAGAGAGCGATTCAGTGGAAAAATGGGTGGCCGTGGTGATAGGTAAGGCACTCTGTATATACTCTGTATATACCTCTGTATATACCTTCTGCTGTGCTTTTTGCAACCGGACTTGTTTATCTCGGATTGGCCTCTTTAGTCATCAGCGCGCTTGCAGAAAGCACGGGATGTGTCCTTCCTGAATCTTCGTTTGTGAAGAAAAGCCAGAGAGAGAGATATATACCTAGAGATATCTATTAGTCCGCATATGTCCTTTGCTAGAAAAACCTTCACTTAATACATATCATTAATTCATCCAACTATTAATGGTATAGGACAGGGGATGGAAAGCATGCCACCTTCCAGATGTTGTTGGACTGCAGCTTCCAGCATGCTTCATCCTTGCCTTTTCTGGCTAGATTTGCTAGGACTTGCAGTCCAACAACATTGGGATGACCACCTGCTTCCCTGCTATAAGAGTAGGGTTGATAATGAAAAATGTAACCTCAGATTCCTTAATGAACATCACCTTCTAAAACTGATGGTGATTCTTGAAGCCACAGGACAGAAGCGAGAGGAAGGGAAGGAAAATAGGACCTCATTCTTTTATGGATCTGGTTGTGAAGTTGAGGTCTATTTTACATATACAGCTATGTAACATGTCTCATGAATAGATTTATGGTTCATCATAAAGACTGACATGTTGTTTTTGTGGTTGTTGTGTGCCGTCAAGTCAACTTTGGCATATGGTGACCCTATGAATGAGAGAGCTCTAGGTCACCCTGTCATCAACAGCCCTAATCAGGTCTTCAAGATCCAGGGCTGTGTCTTTCTTGAATGAGTCTGTCCATCAGGAATGCGGTCTTCCTCATTTCCTACTGCAATCTACTTTGCCATGCGTGATTGTCTTTTCTAGTGAGTCATGCCTTCTCATGATGTATCTAAAGTACAACAATCTCAGTTTAGTCATCTTGACTTCTAGGGAGAGTTCAGACTTGATTTGCTCTAGGACCCATTGATTTGTCTTTTTGGCAGCTCATGATGCCCTGTGCATAAATAATTGCAGAAATGACGAGCTTTGCATAAATAAATACACTGGCTTTTATTGGAATGATTTTATTGTCTAAACACAATTGCCAGCCTAAATAAATTATTTCTTTCCTTAATTTGTCATTCATCCACTTATAGCCCATCCTTAAATGAAGCTGCATTGAATATTTACCACTTCTGATTTTATTGACCAAATGTAACAATTTCAGCCAGGTAGATATTCTTTTCCCCAGCCAGTTTGTCAGTATATCCACCATTTTCAATGGTATCAGTTGTTGCAGTTGTCTCCAGGCTGGTGCTGCTTCTGTTTCATTTTTGTACCTGACTGCTGTTTTTCTCTCTCTTGATTGAGTTACATCCGTATCCAATCAGGAACTGTGTAGTCAATGGGATGATGTCACTATGCTGGAAAGCTGATCATCCATGGCAGCATGATGACCAAATTGAAGATAAGTTGAAAATGAAAGGAATAAGTCACAGGAAAAAATGGAGACATATCTCAAGCTGCTCAACTGATGGATATTTTTATTGATTTTAAAAAAGCCCAATGCATTTTGCCATGTGCATGTTCTCAAAGGCCTTCTTCAGGGGCTATACAAAATCACAGAAAGCACTAACACATAAATACCTAATAAAACAATCCATAATACAACATTATATGAAATCATTATTACTTCTGTACATTGCTTATGGTCTGTACATATCTATTTGAAATTTAACTCTGAAATTTCTGGAACTCCTGCATTTACTGCAAGTTATGGAGCTGAAACACCAATCACTGGACAAAAAGAAACATGTTAATGAAAGCTAAAGATTTTTGTTTTTTTAAAAAAAACAATGTCAACAGATGGGGGGGAAGGGTTGTTAGATAACATTCAAAGACATTTTGGTATAACTGGGCTGAAGAAAAGGTGGTGTGTTTCCAGTTTCTTCTGCAAATGTTATTGGGTGCTCCCCAATTGTTGCTTCCATTGTAAATTCAACATTTTTTGCAAAGTGGGGAAAGAAACTGAAAAAGCCCAAGTCATCTTGATTCTGTTTCAGCCTTCGGATGACTCCATCTAAGGTTCAAGAATAACTAGGAAGAGCAACAACTAGAAACTGTTTCAGTGATCTCAGTTCATCCTGGGCTGCATCTACACTGCATGGAATTCTGGGATTTGTAGTTTTGTGAGATATTTAGCCTTCTCTGTGAGAGATCTCTGGTGTCACAATGAACTACAAATCCCAGGATTCCATAGCATTGACCCATGGCCAGTGTCAAACTGGATTATTTCTGCAGTGCAGATGCAATCCTGATTATTAAATAGCCAATTTCTCTCTCTTGCCTTAAAAAATATCTTGATAAGAGATGAAAAATGTATTTAATTTATGGAGTGTGTGCCATAATCTATATTCAGGGGACCTATTTTCATCTGCTATTACAATCCATTGTCCATCATAGTTATCAGTAACAAGATCTGTTTCCTTGATTGTTTGTCCTCATTATCAAAACTAGGTCTGCCAAAGAGAGAAAAGAAAATATCCAACCCTCAGGTCCCTGTATCGAGCGATCTTGTAGTTCTGAAAGCTCATTCGCAATCAGAGATAATTGTTTTATTCTCCACTCTGCCTCAACTTCACTGGAGGCTCTTTCCTCCTTTATCTGCTGAAGCTGGTATGAATCATGGATGCAACAAAGCAATTTTCTGCACTGAACCACCACTGAGAGATATAATTTCCCCTTCTTCCAAGAAATGCATATTAACATGCATTGGCATCATTTAAAACAAGTGAAGTGGATTCCACATTAGAAGAAACTCGAGAAACCCAACATATTCACATTTTGAGAATGGCAAAAAGATTCCAGATTGACTCATTTATTTGAATGTATTTGTTCTCTTAGATTGCAGTTGCTTAGGCCCTCATCTACATGGGCCAGAATATGCTGGCTTCCCACTGGCATAGTCTAGCCCTGAATCAGGCCCATTGCTCCTCAATTATTTACATAAAATAGGATGGAGTCTGCATGACCATACTGGCCTATATCTGCAGCCACCGCCACTGCTGTCCATGTCACACTCTCTGAAGTCAGGAAGGGGGCCCACAGGAAGTGATCAAGGCCCCCTGCATGTGGCCAGCTATGGTCACATGCTGCAGGCCTGCTTCCTGGCTTCAGAGAATGTGACATGGATGTCAGTAGCTGCAGAGACAGGCCCGTGTGGTGGTATGGCTTCTTGCAGTCCCATAGAGTCTGATCTGTCCCCCCCCCCACTGCTGAAATGAGGTGCTTTTTCCTAGGTATTTTGCTGAAACATTTTAATGGCCTTTACCCCATCTTCCACCCATCCTTGTCCTATTCTTTTCCCTGGGGGGTCATGAGGACTGCCTCAGGGGCAAAACAGGGCAAAGGCTCCGCAAGACCTTTTAAATCACCTGTCTAGACAAGCCCTGTGTGTAAACCCAACTGGGCTTAATTCTGAGTAGAGGGGTATACAGTTCAACTGTTCACAATGTTGTAGAAGACAAGGACAATCATCATCTGCAACATCATGAAGAATTCAGAGCACTACCAACATCTGTTTGTATTTTCTTTAAAAAAAAATGAATTTGCCAAAAACCTATGCAAAGTATGGTTGTAAATCTGGGACCAGCCCAAGGTATTTCTCTGCCTGAGACAAAGATGCAACCATTTCCACACATAAAAGCCAAGAGGGATGGAAGTTGGATAGTTCTTCAGTTCTAGGAGTGAGACAGTGGGCCCTTCATTTGTGACTTCAGCTGAATAGCTGAGAGATACAGAGCATCCCATGGAGCACAGAGTTCTTTTATCCAGCCTCTTATTGTAGTCCTCCAGCAATTGTCACCTAAGGAGATCACTTCACTCTGTCTAATGGAAGGAATAGCCCTTGTCCTAAACTCACAATAGCAAGTGCCTGAAGAGCAACAGGGTAGCAATGCAGAATCAACAGAATAAGGGGTGCAGTCCTAATCTGTCACCTATTATCCATACAAGCTGCAAAAGAAGCCAGTCCAGAGGTCAATCACCAATTGTCCATATCAGTTTGAGCATTGCTTTCATTAGGAAGAAGCATCCTCATTATTTACGATGCACAAATCAATCATTTGGAAAGAAGCACTGTGTCTCCAAATAAAGTAAGATCTCTTGTTATGAGTGGAACTTCATGTTCACAACCTGGAAAAGAATGGTAAAGTATATATAAGAATAATAGAATCATAGAGTTAGAAAAGACCACAAGAACCATCTACTCATGGAGTAACACACAACTAAAGCACTCCCAAAAGATTCTGGCCATTCTCTATTTAAAGACCTCCAAAGAAGCAAAATCCACCTTCTGAAGCTGTCTATGCTACTATTGAATAGCTCTTACCACACAGAAGATCATCCTACTGTTAGGTGGATTTTTTTTTCATAATTTGAATCCATTGGTTCATGGCCTAGTCCCTGGAGCAGCAGAAAACAAGCTTGCCCCATCTTCTATATGACATCCTTCAAATATTTAAAGATGGCTATCATACCACCTCTCCATCATCTCTTCTCCAATCTAAACATATCCAGGTCCTCAACTGTTCCTCACAGAGTTTAATTTCTAGAACTTTATCATCTTAGTTCACCTGCCCTCCTATGGACATGTTCCAGCTTGTCAACATCCTTCTTGAACTGTGGTCACCCAGTATTCTGTGTGAGGTCTGGCCAAAACTGAACAGAGTGGCTTTATTTCAAATGCTTTTGGAAAACATCAGGAAAACCATGGATACTGACACACTCCAATGATAATGCAGTTTGAGAGCGTTTTAACTATCATGGCTCCATCCTATAGAATCCTGGGATCTGTAGTTTGTTGCGGCACCAGAGCTCTCTGGCAGAGAAGAATAAATAGTTCACAAAACTACACATCGCAGAATTCCATAGCATTGAGCCATGGTAGTTAAAACAGTGTCAAACTGCATTCCTTCTGCAGGATGGCAGCAGCCCATGTTGAATGAGAGGTATTGGAGCCACTAGAGTCTCCAATTTATTCACTACTGCAACCTGCATGAGAAAAATGCCAAATGTGAATCTGAGACAAAAATTATTGGCCCTGATTTGAATTGAACTGCCAAACCTGTCCATATATTTAGTTTAATCCTTTTGTGATGTTTGTTTCACAGGATAACAGTAAACCATCAAACATATGAAAGATCATGTGTGCAAACTGGAGCAGTTTGCATAACTTTTTTTAAAAGGAAAAACTGCTGTAAAAATCAGAAATACTATCAATATTTTAAAATAATGAAACCAACTATTAACAACAGAACTTACCATTGTAGAATAAATAGGGGAAATGAACAGAGTATAATTCAATTATTCAAACATTCATCTGGAAGAATATTCACTCAGAACACTGAGAAGTGTCATACTACTTCCTATTATGAACAATGCCTTTTTTCAACAGAAGACTGTGCTGTGCAGTTTAGAGCATAACAACTGGTAGACAGACAGCATCAAAGGAGCAGAGTTTTTGCATGGTTGGTGGTCTTGTTGTCCAGTGACCAAAAATATGTGAGTTCAGATAATTGTGGGCTCATCTACACTGGCCAGAATATGCCATCCCACAGAGTATTCCACCCACAGATCTGGCCCATTCCTCCCCTATTACCAGCATGAAAGGGGCATACCAGCCTGTCCCTATAGCTGCCACCTCTGCCCTCGGTATCTCACTCTCTGACATCAGGAAGCAGGCCTACAGCACATGAGCAAGGCCCCCTGCATGTGACCAGCCTTGGTCATATGCTGCGGACCCCCTTCCTAGCTATGGAAGAGTGAGGTAGAGGGTAGCTGCAATGATGGGCTGGCATGCTGGAACAGGCTCCTGTGGTCATGTGGGGCCCGATCCATTTTTCCAGTGGGGGTGGGTTTAAACAGGTATTATTTTAAAACATTTTATCAGGCCCTACCCCGTCTCCCCCGGTATCATGGCCCCATCTTTGTCCTGAGGGTCGTGAGGACTGCACAGGGGCAAAATGGGGCAAATGCCCTGCTTTGTCAGAACTGCATGGCTCAAAGGCAGGGCCAAGATGGGGTAAATTGCCCACATAGACAAGCCCTAGGTCACTTTAAAAGCTAAGGTATGTAGTATGGTGATATCTTTATTGAGCCAAACAAAAGACTTAAAGCTCATTATAGCAGCTTTTAAAGTTCACAGGCTTCTTCATCAGGTAAAGATGGTAGAAAAGTAGTTAGAGGACTTACCGCACAAGAAGTCACGTAACAGGCACAACCCTGCTGTGCGGCAGGGGGGCTGTTTCATATGACACTGTCCCCCTGCCAAAATCAGCTGTGTCTGTTCCGTGAGAGACTGGAGCCAGCCGCACCATATTTGGCCTTTTTTTAATTCACGGGCAACTTCCATGAATAAAAAAAGGCCAAATATGGCGCGGCTGGCTCCAGTCTCTCACGGAACAGACACAGCTGATTTCAGCAGGGGGACGGCATTGAATGAAACAGGCCCCTTGCCACGCAGCAGAGTCGCACCTGCTACGAGCCTTCTTGTGCGGTAAGTTCACATCCGAAAAAGTCCAGAGTCACAGCATGTTTGCTTTCAGGTGGAGTAGAGAAAGGGTCTATGTAGAACAATGTTATTTTATTCTGTTCCCTAGCTCATCAGCCATGACAAGCCTGCTGAAATACAAATACTATTATTATGACTATTTTATTCATTTATTGTTAAGGAAAATGCAACATGGGACATACAGTGAAAGAAATAAAATATGTATGTGAAAGTCACAATGACTAAGCAAGAGCAATTATGAAGCTACACAGGTGAAACTGCTAATGTAATCTAGAAGTCCTGAGAGCCAAGGACAGAGGTACTGAATGTAGATTGGAAACACCTGAGAATCATTAAGTGTACAAGGTGAAATGTTGAAATACATGGGTTGGTCTTAAGCATGGGTGGAACTACGTGGACCAATCAGAATGGAAGTACACACCCACTGGGTGGAAACTAACTAGTGGGTGGTGATAAACAATGGCTATAAAATTGCAATGTTTGCCAATGTATTTTTGTTGTTGAGTAGAGGGGGAGTAGTTTGGAGATATTGTGGAGTAGTGTGTAGAGATTGTGATTTGTTGACCGTATAGTATATTTATATAGAAGAATAAAGTAGGTTTTATATATAACTACTGAGTTGCCTGAGTGAATCCTGGAAACGTTTTGGAGACACCTGGTGAAGAGTGAGAAGGCTTGGAGAGTTTGTCAGGATCTTCAGCCTATTCTCTGAAACTCTGCTGCTTTGGAGGAAAGCATTAACCACTGATCTAAGCTGGTCAGCTCTGCTGCATAACAAGGTGGTGAGTTTGAGCCAGAGGTGAAGAGCTACAACTCCCATCATCCCTGACATTTATATCCTGCTTTCTCTCCTAATAATGTGACTCAAGGCTGCCTACAAATTATTTAAACCAGCACAGATTAAAAACATACCAAAAAATCAGTAAAATATGTAGAATCATGGAATCATACAGTTGGAAGAGACCATGAGGGCCATCCAGTTCAACCCCCTACCTTGCAGGAATACACAATTAAAGCACCCTGCTAGATGGCCATCCAGCCTCTGTTTAAAAACCTCCAAGGAAGGAGATTCAACCACACTTCGTGGCAGGGCTTTCCTTAGTTGAACAGCTCTTACTGTCAGGAAGTTCTTCCAAATTAAGTGGAATCTCTTTTCCTGTAGTTTGAGTCCATTGCTTCATGTCCTAGTCTCTAGAACAGCAGAAAACAAGTTTTCTTCCTCTTCAATATGACATCCTTTCAAATATTTAAACATTATTTTAAAAACAATTGAACAACCTATAGAGTTAAATCCATTTAAATTTCATTAAAGGACAATATTTTTTAAAATCAACAAAATTCTACACAACACCATTAAAAGCCCAACACAGACAATTTCTGAAAGCCCGATGAATGTTTTTACTTACCAACATAAGGAGAGAAAAAAGGGAGTCGCCCTAGTCTTTCTATGGAGGGAGTTCCAAAGTCTGGAAGCAGTCTATGAAAAGTACCTCTTCCTTGTTCCCACCAAAAGTGCCTGAGAAGGTGATGGAACTGAAAGACAGGCCTCTCCTGAAGGTCTTAGCCTCTAACAGGCTATAAAGGGAGATATCGTCCTTCAAATAGCCTGGACCTGAGTCATATAATTTTGCTTGCTGGGAGTAGAATATTAAAGATGGAGCTATTCAAGATGTCTTCATTGATAAGGGGTTCCTGAGCCCCAAGTATGGTAACCTCTAGTTTCCTAGGCTGTACCTTGTCCATTCTGTCCTATTGTGACTGTCCTTCTGATTTAGACTGACATATCAAAGGGCTGCTGGTATTACTTCCCAATTCTTCTTTCCCTTTCTCTCAGCCTTCTCCTAAAGAGGAAACATATTGGCTTTGTTCCAGGGGCCTATTCACACTATTCATTTATAATGCTGTTATTCCACTTTAAATGCCATGGTTCCATCCTCTGCGATCCTAGGATCTGCAGTTTATGGAATTTAGAATTCTCAGCCAGACTGCTCCCATGGCTCAATAGACTACAAACCCCAGGATTCTATAGGTTGGACTCACAACAGTTAAATTGGAACAATAGCATTATACCTACGTAGAGTGAATAGGTACTTAAAGTGGCAGAAACAGATTTGGGTACATAGCTCTCCTGCACAGTTAGGAAGAACTGGAATTACACTTATCTTTCTTCTCTCAACAGCATGCTTATTTTGATAAGTGAAGCAGATTCAGTCTGATTGTATACCAGGGAAAGTGGGCTCTCTATGGCTGAATCCACAAAACATAGCTCCAGGACCGGTTTAAGGAATTTTGGGGCCCCCTGCAATGCTTTACTTTGGGGCCCCCATATGTTTATCTCAGATCAATGTAACCTAACCTATTCACCGTACAGGATGTTCAGATTATAGTAGGACCCCCGTATCCCTGGATTCATTATCCATGGGACACAAAACAGCACACCTACCATAGAGTCTTCCTAGAAAATGTGTCTTCCCTAGCCCTTTTCTAGGCCTTCCAAGGCAACTCTATGGTATTTTAAACCAGAAATCCCATTATTTTCATATTAAGGAGGCCAACACGGGGCCCTCTCTTGACCTCGGGGCCCCCTCTTGACCTTGGGGCCCCCTGCCAATGCTGATTTGACAGACAGGTTAAACCGGCCCTGCATAGCTCTTATCTAGCATTAACTAAATTTCTCCAAATCTGCCTGCCCTGTGTCCTCTCTACCACCACTGAATTCCACTCCCTGCTCCTTTCATATAGACTGCTTTCCCCACATCCTTCTGCTGCTGTTACCAACAAAGAGCAAAGACTCATCTATGCCAGTATCATTGGGAGAGGAAGGGAGTGGGTAGAATGTTCTTCATTCTCTCCCAGTCCCAGCAAAGAAAGATTTCCTGTGTATGCATCATTAATTACTTGTGTGATAAGCCCACAAATCAGTACTTCAAAGAGCAGGCCACTATACTATGACTGTTTACTAAAACTGCACTAAATAAAAGAAAGGACCTGCAAATAAATAAATACAACAGATGGGGAATCCTGTATGACCATTGTGTATTGTGTAGCACCGTGACTACAGTGCTACATAGTGGATACTGGCCAGATCCCCCCCCCCAACCCCACTTACCAGAAAGCAGCTGCTGGGATCAATGGGGGTCCATTCCCCTATCAGTTGAGAAGTGGTTCCCATCTTCTCCCATGAGTGATCTCTGGTGTGACAGGCAGAAAAAGGATCCCCATCACAAATCCCCCTTGCGCTGGATATCACTTGCACAAAAGGGTGGGGAACGGGAATGTCAGGCAGCCACTTCTTGATTGACAGGGGAACGGGTCCCTGTCAATCCCAGCAACTGCCTACTAGTAAGTGGGGTTTACTAGAGGCTATGTAGGGAACATGAATATGTAGCAGTTATGAATGTTTTGTAGGTTACATATTAGTAACTGTCCAACAGGATTCTGGCTGATATGCTTTCAAAGGTAGGTCAAAAGGCTCTTGACTTGTATGATTTGAATCAGTATCTCTTCCTGCAAAAACAACATTTGATACAGATTGAATAAAAAGGATTTTTTTTTTATTTGCAAGGATTTTTGTGCCACACATTTCAAAACACTCAGAACCCCTTATCTTATCTTATTAAGACATTGTTGCTCTTTTGCTCTTCCCTGAAGGCCTGGATGTCTCTGATAAAAACTGCTCTGGCACTGTGGTCACATAAAATGTTTATGCAGGTCCTGCATAAGGGGTGTAATATGTTTTTAGGTTGTCATATGCACAGTTTGAAAAGGTTACTTGCTGGTGATTCTGCCACCAAGCTGGAGGCAATTCCAAGAAAGTTGAGCATGCTGAGTTCCACTGAAGAGGAAAAAAAAGGAAGAACAATAATAACAATACAGCATCTTTTGTTCATAAATCTTAAACCTTTTAGCTGCTTAATTAGACAAGACAGTTAAACAACTTGATAGACTCCATTTCAGTACAGGTATGTTCTTCAAATGCTGAGATCATTTACAACTGAATAAATCAAAGCTGTACCAAAGGTGTTAAGATTACCCTGGTTTTCCCCCTTTTCATTCACTGTTGTAGTAATACACTAACTAAACACATATTGCAGTAAAACACCAGAGGTTAATTAAAGATTTTCAGAAAGAAATTTAAACAACTCTCCCCACTCTCCATGGATGAGCAGTGTTGTGGACCTTCAGCTGTTAAAGATGGAGGCCAAGATCCTGCATCAGAGGCTACAATGTGTAACTTCATTATTATGGAGTCATGTTGCTGACATAGAATCATAGAATCATAGAGTTGGAGGAGACCGCAAGGGCCATCTAGTCCAACCCCCTGCCATGCAGGAATAAACAATCAAATCATTCCTGACATGATATGCAACCATGCTAATGAGTTGCAACAGGGCATGACACGAATTATCCTGTTGTACAACAGAAGCTCCCATTGTGCAAGTGCCCCAATGCACAGCATGTCCCAAAGCACAATGTGTCCTGATGCACAATATATCCCATGAGGAATGTGTCTCGTGGAGCATTGGGACACATTGGGCATTGGGATTGTTGCAAAATGGTGATGCTGCTGGCTGCATTCGAGCAATGGTCCTAGAAATGTAGCTATGTCTCTAGCCCCTTCTTGAGAATATGTGTGTTGCATAACACCACAATATACCTTTTCATGATTGTAAGCCAGTTTATAATGATGTAAATACTTAACAGGATGGCAGCCAGAAAGTTCCAGAGAGAGAGAGAGGAGGAGGAGGAGGAGGAGGAGGAGAAGAAGAAGAAGAAGAAGAAGAAGAAGAAGAAGAAGACAAGTGTGTTTTGCTTCAAAACATGTGGTGAGGTACCTTTGTGTCTTGATTAGTATTGCCAGGTGAAATAACAGACAGGGCTCCTCTACATTTAAGGTTTGTGTAGAACAGGTAATTTCAGCAGCTGTTGCTTGGATTGACAGGTAACAACTGCCGAAATTCCTTCCTCTACACCACTCTTAAAGGTACAGGAACCATCTTCCTGATTTCTCCTGGCAGCTCTAGTCTTGACTGGTGTCGACCCCACTCTCCCTAGAAGCCAATGCTTCTAAGTATTGGGAATGCTGATACTTAGAGGAATGCTAAGTATTAGGAAGGGTGTGGAATGGAGTATTAAGTAGGAGGGCAAGACTGTGAACAGAACCACTCCACATTAGAATATTTTGTTGGTGATACCACTCATTTAATTTTAAACTCATGTCCTGGGGTAAATCCAGACTGTCCCTAGTTTTAACTACAGCTTGTGGGCCAGAGGGGGGAGCATTTTGGATTATAACAGCCAAAGTTCCCAGTTATGTTGGCTGGCTGAGGAATTTGGGGAAGTGTTGTCCAAATAAATAATTTCCCCAAGCTCTAGTTGTTGTTGTTAACTGCCCTCAAGTTGACTTATGGTGACTCAATGAATGAGAGGCCTCCAAATCACCTGTCATCAACAGCTCAGTTCTTGAAGACTCAGGGCTCTGGTTTCCTTGATTGAGTCTATCCATTTGGAATGCAGTCTTCTGTTACCATACCTTACTACCTCTCCCATGACATTTCATAACTGCACATACTAGACACTTTTTGGGGTCACACTGGCCGGAGACATTTGGGGTCAAGCTGAGCAGAAGATAGTTGGGGTCAAGATGACCTGAGATGTGTCCAGGATCATGATGGTGGGAAAATCCATAATCCAGATAGGATTATGTGGAAAACCCAGTCATTTATGGGTCTATGCTAATCCTTTTCCTCATCCTGAGGCTCTTTCAAACATGCAATCAGTGTCCATCCCTTGACCCATACCCTACAAAGATCTTTCCTATGCACCCTACCTGTCTGAACATTGAGAAGTTGTTGCAAATCCCATCAATGTTAAGGTAATCAGCCCATTCTAGACCCTTTTGTCCATTCCATAAGAAAGCCATTCAAGCTTTGTCATAACTAGTGCAACCCTCCAGGTACAAAATAGGGTATAAATATCCTAGTTCTGGCCCTAGCCATTTGTGTCACAGACAGGCCCTACCATTCTCTTTCTTGGTAGTAGATTCCCCTGTGCCACCCTGAGATGCTATCTGAGTCCCTCCACTGCACAGATGTCTCTCTCTGAGACTGGTAACTATCACCCTTCCATCCTTGACTTCTCTCTATCCAACCCTTCCTACCTTACCCTTCAATAGCCTTTTATGGTTCTTAAGAGTGTATGTTATTGTTTATCAGCATATCCCATGTGTTAATTCAAATAAAATACTTTGTTTAACTTTAACTGGAGTGTTCTCTATAGTTAGTGCTGGTATACATAGGTGAAAAGATCCCCAAATTTACCCCCCTCTGACAGGCCTACTTTTGAGCTGTAATCCCCTCAAATTTCAAGGAGATGCTGGCATTGTGGGTGGAACTCCAACATTCCCCCTGACTTCTTAGGACAACGCTTGCTCTTTTCCTACTGCCTTCTACCTTACCAAGCATTATTGTCTTTTCTAGTGAGCAATACCTTCTCATGATGTATCCAAAGTATGTCAGTCTCAGTTTAGCCATCTTGGCTTCTAGGGAGAGTTTAGGCTTGATTTGCTCTTGGACCCATTTATTTGCCTTTTTAGCACTCCACACTATCTGTAGAACTCTTCTCCAACACCACAAATTAGTTGATTTTCTTCCAATCAGCTTTCGTCACTGTCCAGTTCTCACAACCATACCTAGAAATGAGAAATACAATAGCATGGACAATCCTAATTTTAGTGTTCAATAATATATCTTGACGCTTGCCTTCTTCTGCACAGTACTAACATGTGTTAGCTATGGTGTCATTGCCATTGTCTCTGAGAGATCCTCTATCAGTGCTGCTCCCCCACTACTTCTGCTCCCCAGTAGCTATTTTATTTAGTCTGGCGCCTCATTAAAAGCCTGTCTGACATAAGTGACCCTACCTGCAGCACTGCTGGCATCAGCATAATCTCACAGGAGCATGCAATCCATGGAAATGTAGTGTCATTGGTGGGAAGCTCTGGTTACAATATACTAATTAGAGTTGTAAAAAGATAGTTAACCTGTTTGTATAAGATTTAAGGATCTCAAACCCAAGACACTGATGGGGATCTCAATGCTTGGTAAAAGATTAAAGGCAAGAGGCTACAAAGTTAGGCCAGTTCCCATCACTATGGGTCCTCTTAGTAAAATATTTGGGAAATGCTGCATTAAAAAAAATCTCTTCAGGTTCCAAACACTTCTGAAGCTCCCCACATTGCTCAAAAATCTTTAAACACTTCAAGGCATAAAAGCTTTTGTCATGATTTTTAGTACCTGTGCAGAAAATATGGAAGTTTAACTGAGACTATTATTCAGTTCTTCTCTCTGTGTATCAATTTAACACCTAGGAAACTTAAACCACCATTTGACATTTCAGATCAATTCCATCTCTGAATGTGTGATACTGGTATTACTTGTTATAAAAGAGCCTTGCAGTTTTTTTTTTAAAGATTATATTTTAACGGTAAAGTTCAGACCCATTAATCCTGTAGAAAAAGAAGCATTTAATACCCAAAGGGTACAATCCTTGGTGGCCATTAGGAGAATGTGATCTACAGCATGACAAAATGACTTGTGATGGCTTGTGTGAAGTCCAGAGGCTGGCCATTATGTTTAGTGTTCTGTCTTTATTGGTACAATTTTGCTCATAACAGACTCAGTCCTATTAGTTGCAATCTCAGGCTTCAAAGCAATTACTTGATCTTGTTTGCCTTTTCATGATGATCACTCTCTTGAAGCGATTCTATTGGTAGTTTCTAATGGTCCGATTTCACATTTTCTTCCTTTACTGGGAAAAATAAGGACTTATCTTTGGGTAAAAGAATTTTTTTCAATTTAGGGCTTTAAGTTAGTGTTGTATACTACTGTGAGGCACAAAACAAGACAAACCTTTAACCGATACATAAACAATCTTGGAATATTGATTGTTATTGTGTGTCTTCCAGTTGTTTCCACCTTGCTGTTATTGTTCCATCAAGTCATTTCAGACCTATGGTCATCCTAAAGCAAACCTATCACAGGGTTTTCTTGGTAAGATTTGTTCAGAGAGGGTTTGCCTTTGCTTCCCTCTAAGGCTGAGAGAATGTGACTTGCCCAAGGTCACCCAATGAGGAAACAGCAGCAGTGGTGGTGGTAACTGCTTTTGTATCAAAAAGATGAGTGTGGGAGGGACTTTAGTTCAAACTAAAATCTACAATGGTGAGTGGAAATTTTTACTACTCTAGATATTTGGCACTTCAGCTCCCATTATCCCTTCCTACTGGTCATGCTGGGTAAGGCTGAAGGTAATTGTAGGCCAGAAACATCTTGAGAGCCAAAGGTCCCCCCAGCTTGAAACATGTGATGTTAGATGCACCTTTGCACTCAACATGCATGTTTTCAACTATGCCCAATGCATATTTGTTAATAGGAGAAAGTAAATTAATGATAGTTAATCTGAAAGCCATGCCCTATGAGGAGTGGCTTAGGGAGCTGAGTATATTTAGCCTGGAGAAAAAACGATTAGCAGGTGACATGATCGCCATGTTTAAATATTTGAAAGGATATTGAAGAAAGAGGAAGCTTGTTTTCTGCTGCTCCAAAGAATAGGACATGGAGCAATGGATTCAAACTACAGGAGAAAATATTTCACCTAAACATTAGGAAGAACTTCCTGATGGTAAGAGCTGTTCAACAGTGGAACACATTGCCTTGAAGTGTGGTGGAATCTCCTCCTTTGGAGGTTTTCAAACCAAGGTTGGATGGCCATCTCTCGGGAGTGCTTTGATTGTTTATATCTACATGGCAGGGGCTTGAACTGGATGCCCTTGTGGTCTCTTCCAGTTCTATGATTCTAGGAGAACTAGCAAGCATGGGATAAGAACATAACCCCCTTCCTCCCCTATTGTGGTCTTAAGTGGACTCTCTCTTCTGAAGCTAGGATTTACTTTGGGGAAAAGTGGGGCATGTCATCATGAAGGAAGCATTTCATCACTATCATGTGTCATTTGGCCCCTAACCAGAGGCTTTTTAAATGTCAGCAGAATATTTCAAAGAGCTGAGCCTCTCCACATCAGACCAAGAAGGAAAACCATCTTTTTAACATGGTTTACCTCTGTTTCAGACTCTGTCACAAAAAACTTGGCTTTTATTGCTGCAGGACCTCTAAAGTTATATATTAACATTGGAACAGTGCAGCTGTTACCAAGCCCTTCTAATGGCTGAAGAAAGAAACCCAAGCTGAAGAAATGTGGACAGATTGACAAAAATAGCAAAGATTTTCAAAGAATACAAGGAATGTGTTGGGGAAAAGAATAAAACCAGGCCTGATCCTGATGTAGGACCAGGCAGAATACATAGGGTGTCAAATTGTTATTTATTTGATTTATATTTAGTGTTTCCTGTCAGAAAGTGGGAGGTGGTGCTGATGGGATATTCTATTTTTCATGTCAAAATTATTTGACTGGCCTTGGGTATTTGGCACTTTGAACGCCTCAGGTAGGGAAAGTTATTGGGGTGGCACCTGAATAAAACCAATCAAACCCAGTTTATGTGTACTGAATATCAAGAAAGCCCCATTGCAGGGTAAATAACAGAAACAACAACAGTCTAGAATCATGGAATCATAGATTCTTAGAGTTTGAAGGGGCCTCAAGGGTTATTGTGTCCAGCCTCCTCTCATGCAGAAATACATAACTGAAGCACTCATGAAAGATACCCATCCAAACTCTGTTTAAAGACCTCCAAGGATGGAGAGTCCACCACTTTCCAAGACAGTCTACTCTATCTACTAGGTTATCTAGTTTAGGGAAAGGTTGTGTGGTATACACAACTGTGCCTTCCAATAGAGGGAAATGACTAGGGAGCTGTCCACGTGTTACAGACTAGTTTGGCAACTGTCACCCAGAGGACTTTTTCTTCAACTGCCCCTAGACTCTGGAATGGCCTGCCGGAAGAGATACGATTGTTGAATACACTGTCAGAATTTAAAGTAGTTTTAAAGACTAATCTTTTCTGGCAGGCCTATCCAAATGTTTTTAAATTGTGAATTTTAAACTGTGTGCTGATTGTTTTAAAATGTTTTAGTCTTACTTGTTTTTTAAATTGATAAGTTTTAACAGTGTTTTTAACTCTTGATCCACAGGGAGAGGTGGGTTAATAATAATAATAATAATAATAATAATAATAGATGTATGCCTTTCCTTTACCAGTTGTACCTTGAGTCTTACATACAGTAAACATGATGTGAACATGTATACCATGTAAAATGTGGAGGTCCTTGCCAGCAGAATGAAAGAACACATCATACACACACCCCGGCCACCCCATCCTCTTCAGTGCTAGAAAATAACCAGACAGTTGAATTATAACACTGGAAGGCACCTTCCTTTGCTTCAGGCTACTGCACTTAAATAATAGCACAGTGAACACTATATTTCCGCATGAACACAGCTATCGAGTGAAACAGATTACTGACCTATCAATCTGTTCAGAGCTTGCTAGGTTGTTGAAGTAAGATGAACTGCCAGCCTTTCTGGATGAAATGGCACAACCTGTCCATCCTGAAGCATATCATCAGAACATAGCAATAATGTGGAGATAGCATAAAGAGAAATGTTTCAAAAATGACTGGGGATGTGCACCTCTATAAAGCCCACATCTGTGGACTTCCTCCTTTTCCCTTCTCCATGTTTAGTCATGCCAAATGCTGTCATTTTGTCTGTATAGATCAAAACCTATCCCTTTTAATGCATTTCCCCACAAATGTGTATATTTTGGTGGACGTTTTTTCTGCACTGTATGTGTTACTTAACTAAATCACATTTAATTAGTCTTTCATATATTTTTCTGAGAACCCTTTTTGAATGTCTCCATTTCTGCAGATGCATCCACAGCTAATTGTCAATGTGTGGGGTCTGGACCTCATTGGCTGCATGAAACCCAGATAGATATTAATTTGTTAGAGCTACTTTTACCTTGACTGCATCAATTTCCCTTCCTAGACAACCTAGAAATGTCAAATCATTGACTTCTGAGGTAAACAGAACCATTGGAAATGATCCTAACAATACCAGACAAAAACATATTGGGTCACCTAAGGCCTGCAGGTGTCAGATTCAGTCCAGTTAAGGAGAGTAGACCCAATAAATTTGGATCCAACAGATTATCCTTGATTGTGGCTTTGTTTTCATGTCTAATGCCTTTGTTTTCAGGCCTGATGTTTCCAATTATATCACAAAATCAATGTACACCATGAACTCTGTCCTACCATGGCTTCTGATTGTCTCCAGCACATTTCATGAAATCACACAAGTTCTGGATGCCCTAGCTATACATCAACACAAAATAAACATTTACTACAATGATGAAGCTAGTACGGGCAACATACGGCCAAGGTCTATGGCTGGTTCCTGTTTGAGCCTTGTGACTCAGCTACCATTGCTTTAAATTACAACTCAGTTACAGCTCCATCTACACGATGTCCTCTCCACATTGCAGATGGGAAAGCTGGTGGCATCAGGGTGTGTGGTCCTAGCCCTGACCTCAGAGATGATGCCACATCTGTTATGTTACCTGGCCCATGAAGGGCTGTGGAAGTAGGATGAAATCTGCCTCCCCCCAGTTATGGTCCCTCTGCTCCTGAGTAACATAATATATTTGGCAAAATGTATCTTCACCCACATGATTGGCTGTACTTGGCCAGTGATCCTTGCTATGAGACTAAGGGTCTTACAAGGAAGTTCTTATTTTCATTTGTGAAATAAATGGAATGTATGGAACTGTAACTACTATAGACATACCCCAGTTAACAAAGCCTATGGCAAAGAAACTCCCTTTTACAAAATCTTGTTACACCTGCCCAGCTTCCCTTTCTATCCCCATCCTCTGTCTATCTAGAGATTTTTAGCAGCCTTGGCAGTGGGAAGATGGTGCAGGAAGGCTGGAGAAACACAGACTTTGGTGGATGAGCTGCAGCAACATGCCTACAGGAAACAATACAACAAAGCTTGAACTGGAAAAGAATGGGATTCTATCCTAGCTCATCCTACTGTAGGTGTGTGCCTGCCTACAACAGGCAAGGTAAACAGCACCTGCATCCAGAGTCCCTTACTGAGGATGTATGAACAGTCAAACAGGGAGAAAAGGGGAAAGCAGATAAGCCTGCCTCACCAGCTATCCCTAACATGTTAAAAAAAAAGAAAAGAAAAGAAAAGAAAAGAAAAAGCATAGTTCTATTTGTTTGGCCAACAAAATGGAAATTGTAAGAAAAGGGGAGACTTGGGAAATCAAAAGTCATTCCTGGATGCATTTTGGAAGAAGCCTACAAGTAGTTTCTAGAAGGTTCCAACTGTTTTTGCTTACTTATGCAAGGCTTCCTTGACCTGGTGGTTTCATTTCACATGTGTATATATTGTTAGTTTTTTTTAATTGGAAATTTTATTAGCTTAGTTCAAAATATAACAGCATAATACAACAGGGGAAAACAACAAGCCATGGTTCAAGATATTGTGATTTTACAAAGACGATGCATATATTGTTAGTTTTGAAGAAAGAAAAAGTTTGTTGAAACATGTTGAGCTGCTCTTCCTTTTTTGTGGTGTAGGGACCACTCCCTATTCTTTCCATGCTATTTCTGCCTCCGGTACCAAAGTTTTGGTTAAAGGAGTGATGCCCAGGAACACATCTACTTTGTTAACTCACCTATACTTGTAAACAGAATAAACTACAGTGTGATTATTTGCCATGGCTCCTTCCTATAGAATCCTGGGATTTGCAGTTTTAAAAGGTCTTTAGTTTTCTATACCAAAGAGTGCTGATGCCTCACCAAACTACAAATCCCAGGATTCCATAGGAAGGAGGCATGGTAAATAATTCAGTGACAAACTGGATTATTTGTGTAGTGTAGATGCACCCAGTGAGCAGAAACCATCAAGATCTGGAAATATGCAGGCTGTAACATCAGGGGAAAAAATTAGTCACTGAAACTTCCTCTCTTCTGCACAATGATTAGAGGTATAGCTGCCCTATCTTCTTATGTATATTCAATACTAAATTCCACTGGCAAAGGGATTTAATGCTGTGCAGGTTCACAGGGAATTTGTATTTACCCAAGATGCATTTACCGAAGGTTGCCATCAAAACATTGGCCTTATAAGTAACCTTTATGAGTCAGCATAAACAACACCAGCTGCTACATTAGGCAATTGACAAATATCGTTATTAATCTATACAACATAGATTAAGAAAGAGGAGCAGCAAACAAAAGCATCTTTCATTTTTCAAATGCAGTCCACTCATACATCGATTTATAATTAATTTAAAATATTAATATTCTGCCCTTCTTGGAACTGGGGCATCTTCAAATATCAATATTAACAGTACACATGAAAGCAATAAAAACATAATTAAAATTGAACAGCGGTAAAATAGGGGATAATAAAACAGCATCCCAAATGTATAAAAGAGAGAGCCAGTTACTCATATTCATCTAAAGAAATATTTGCTTCAACAACCGCAGGAAAATAAGTTTGCATGCTTCCTAAAATCAAGATGGAACTGCACAGTGGCAGCTGGTGGGTTTGTGTCATGAATCAACTCTATGTTCTATTATGAATGTTAGAAGAACGCTCCAAGGTGCTGAACCCTCTACCTAAAACAATTTCAGCACTTTGGATAGCTCCTTGAAAATTCAGACCAAGATTCAGAATCGAGTCACCATCTTGTTGATATGAAAAAAGTCACCAGCTGTCTCCAAAAGTACCATGGCTGAAGTTTTACTGAAGAGAGGGTTTCCCCCACTAATCCAGGGAGCTCAGTTCCAATTTTGGAAGGGTTTTTGTCATTTGCGTTCCAGGTGAGATTATGGGTGTGGGGATTTGGTCATTTCCCCACCAACCATGCAAAGCATAACTCAGTACTAGGGATGTTTTTTCACGAGTAAACCGTAGTGTAACCACTTCCCTATCTACAAATTTTACTTCCATTTTCTGTAACTGCTTTCCAGGCTTCTGAGCAGAACTTCTGCTTCACACAACAATATTCCCAGGCTTTTTGGAATCTTACTTCTAATCAGCTTGATTTAATGGCTTTTAGCATTGCCCTTCCCAATCATGAAAGTTATGTGAGGAGAACTGAAACTGGAAATCTGCTCAGTGATTGGAGATAACAGTGGGATTCCTCAGCATACCCTACAGTCTTTCAATTTGGAAAGAGAATGGGAAGAGACAGGGGAAAACTCTTTACCTGATGAAGTGTGGATTGGGAGGAGTTTATCCAAGCTCTGCATTGACACGATAGAGTACCGCCATGGCCAGATTACATTTTATTCAATAGGATCTTGTCCTTCTCTGCTTTAAAAATGAACCAAGTGGTGATTTCTTCTTTAAGAGATACTAAAAGAACATAATGGTTCTGTGCATGAATCCAACTGATGGCCATAGCTAGAGTAGACTCAATCAATAGGAATTAGAGAAGTCTATAGTTACATAAACTGTGTGGAGTCCATGCTGTTCCAAAGCTGAGACTAGCAATTTGATTTAGGTTTATACATGTTACTGACAGTTTGTAGTAAACTTGGCTAGCTGTAGACTGAAATAGCATGCTGCATGCTAAATAATTCCAATTTGGCATGACATTTCTGGGCTTACATGCTCCTGTGAGGCAAGAGGTTCTGCTGCTGTTAACACTGCTGCTGGCAGGGCCTGCCATATCAGACAGGCTGTAATCCCACTTCTCTGGCCATTTTGATACACCCTAATAATTGGTGATATTTAATAAATTGGCCTTAATGTGGCCTTCCACAGAAGCTGCAGTAAAAGCAGGGACCCCTAAAAATCCCAAGGAGACACTATGGCTGGAAAAAAGCCTAGTCATGCATCGCTTTTAGGAAGGACCATGGAAAATTTCAAAATTGGATGATTTAAGGGTCAAAAGCTATATCTAAGGAAATGTTCTCTGAGCACATCAAATGGAAGACAATATATCCCATCAGCAGTAGTTGGGACATACTTTGTCGGTAAGTAACCTTTTCCTGGTTCCCAGACCTAGATCCAAAAGGTAGTCACTGCTTCCAATTTCAAAGCAGCCATTCAGCAGCAAATACTTGACATCTCCAGAGAGCGATTGTTCAGTCATAAAAATGTCCTGAAATGCTTTGTTCTCACTCAAAATCCCATCGCCTCAGGTCATGTTTTTGGGTATAAATAGTAGCCCAAAGCCACACTTCAGCACACACAAATCTCTTTGGCATAGAAGGCTAAAGACCTTGCAAAACTACAAATCCCAGGATTCCATAGGAAGGAGCCATGGCAAATAATCCAGTCTCAAACTGGATTTTTTGTGTAGTGTGGATTCTGCCCAAGAAGGCTTCAATGACCACCTTTCAAAGGAAAGCAAATCCAGATAAAAGTGCTGCTCTGAAGCTTGTTACACTTGGAGAAGGGGGTGGACATAATGTCCCCCTCCAAAAAAAAAAAAAATACCACTTGTGTATTTACTGGTTGCTGAGGGGAAACCTGCAGCCTCGTTTCCCAACAGAATGGAAATAATGTCAGTAGTTGATTGATAACAGAAATGATCTTTTATTGTAAGAGGCATCATACACTCCATATAATTTTACATGTGTATTGGTAATTTACTGGCACAGCCCTCCACTTCTGAGCTTAAACAGTAAGACAGTATAAAGGAACTAGGTATTTTATGTCCCAGAGCAATTTTGCATATCCAAATAATTCTGTTATAATCTTGAAATTGTATATCATGTGGATCATGCACCATCTTTTGTTAAAAATTAAGACAAGCATAGCAACAAGCAAGAAATACTGTTAAAATGCAACCACCTTTATGATAACAGCAGACAAAAATAATGTTGAACAGCAGCAGAAAATAATAATAATAATAAAGACAGCATATAGAAGATGTGCTGGGGGAGGAAATAATTCAAACAGCAAGTAACAATAGGATCTAAATATTTTTTAGAGCAGATTAATCAAAAGCACTCTTTATTACATGGTCCAACAAATTAAGAAAGCATAGTAGGGTTGCCAGATCTCAGGGCCTGACTCTGAGTCTCCAGTTTTCATGGATCAACTTCAGACAGAAGAAGAGCATGTAAATTCTCCAGTTAAGGGGCCTTAGCTCCTGGCAAAGGGAAAGAGTGGTGCACAAATTTCAGCTTGCTACAATTTGCAAGATTTAATTTATTTGTTGATGCAACATACAAAGACTCCAGGGAGGCCTACATATTTGCTTTGCTAGCTTCATCCTTCCTGCCCGTCACTGTGATACCAGGGCTCACCTACTTTGTTTGGCCTCCACCTTCTACAGCTAGAAGCAAGTAGGCTAGACTAAATGTTTCTTAATCCATCTCCCTAAATCAAGGAGAAAGAATAAAATCCTTTCATTTCACTTTGATTTTGGAACAGTCCCTTTCAGTAAAATTTTTATCTTAATTTACAAACAGGAAAATATGTTCTCTCTTGTGTGTGCGAGTGAGTGGAGAGAGAGAGAGAGAGGGAGGGAGAGAGGGAGAGAAATTGAGAAAGAGTTTGATTAACAAACTGTGGACAATTACAGTTGGTACTTAATGTATAACACTTAATGATACCACCAGGGGCTTCAGGTTTTGGTCTGGAAACGTCAGGATCTGGGACAATACTGAGCTGGCAACCCTATAAACAGCTTTGTCTGGTATAGGCTTCCTATCAGCCTTGTCTGGTTATAGGCTTCAATCACAGGCCGAATGAAATGGCCTCCCTCTGTTCTCATGCCCAGCCATTTGGATGATGCAGGGTTTGGGCCCTGATTCTAGTCTGAACTGCCTGGATGAAGTCCAGGCAGTTGTGACTAGAAACTGGGGCAAAACCCGCTTAAAATGGGTTAAGAAAATACCTGGGAAAACCTTATCCTGCAGGAAAATCTGGAGCGTCCTGTGGTGGGAATGGGCAGCTGTCTGCATGCGCATGCTGCACCATATTGCTGGGTGCCTCTGCTGCTGCTCTTGGTGTCATGAGTTAGGGCACCTCTCTAAGGTGACAACGAGGTCCCCAGCAGGTGTTTTCAGCCTCAGCATGACGGCAGCAGAGGTGCCCGACGATACAGTGCCGCAAACACATGCAGATAGCTTCCCATTCCTGTCCCAGACCACAAGTTGTAATGGGGGGGGGATCCAAGGCAGCTCAAGGGCCAGAATACTCTGGACAAAACATGGATTATTCTGCCCAGTACAGAAGGACCTTAATCTCTTAAAATGAATAATGAATGTCAATTATGTCAATGGCAACCTGCATCTCTGAGTAGCCATCCTTCAATTTTAATGCCTTAACCATGTGTCTGGTCCTGGCTTGCTCTTAGCTTGAGGAAGGTCACCTCATCCTTGGAGCTAAGCCTGGTTAGTCTGTTCTGGAAAGGGCATTCCCCAATTGAGATGCCATCATAGACAATGTTGAGAGCCTGGGGAACCTGGGACAAGGGCCTTTGAAGATCTTAATGTCCAAATATTCACGGATTTGTTAGTGTTGTTCTTTGGCTATGGCTGATCGTTCAAATAAGGCATTCTGCAGAATGCTGATAACTTTAGCATTCATGAGGCTTTCAAGATAACCATCTCATGAATTGTATTATAAACCCATTGTTGAACGTGGACTTTGTTGTTGCATTATCATGGCTCCCTTCCTGCTATCCAGCTAATAGATCACAATCAGTATTTTTCATAATATTTTTGAAATTGATGTTATTTCTGAATTTAATTGATGTTGGAAACTTCCTGTCTGGGGCCTTCTGTGAAAGATACTGATATCATAGCAAAATAAATCATTGTAGCAAACTGTTTCCTCAGTTAAACATAAAAAGCTGAGCTGCAAAGAATTATACTGGGTGGGAGAGCACAAATATCTCAAGAATACAAACAAAACTTTGAAATGAATGCAGAAAGTACAATTTATGTAGGAAGGTGGTTGGGCAGCAATAAATGCAAAAACCCACAGCTATTGCATACCAACTCTACCTTCAAAACTCTTTCTAAAAGTAGCTCAACATGCCCCCCCCCCAAAAAAGAAGGACTTTTAAAAATGCAACTGGAATGAATAGATCTTTATTCACAGAGAATGCAATGAGCTAGCATTCACACACATGGCATGACGGTAGAGCTACCCCAGGACATTTTACTGCCTGAAGCAAATGACAAGATGGCCCCTCTCTACTTTATTGATTTAAGGTATACTTTGCATTTATGTCAAAAAGGTGATGTAAGCAGTTAATAATACTAGAATCATAGGCTGGCTACTTAGTTAAGGAGATGAAACCAAGTAACGTCTCCTGTTCAACCCTCCTGAGTGCACCTTAAAAGCCAGCTGCCAGATCATGTGAAGGAGGTCTGTTCAGATGGCTATTGGGTACAAGGAGGATGACATTTCCACTCTCTGTCCACTAACTAGGAAAGCAACGAAGAGGACTTGCAACAGAAATCCTGCTTCTGATCCTTGCAGTCTCACCCACTGGCAGGAGGGGGCAGGTTGTAAAAATCCTCCTTGCACCACTACTGCCAGCAGAACAGACTTGCTCTGACCAATGTGGCTGCGGGTTGTTAATGTAGGCTGTGGCTATGCAGGGTTAGTGAATACAGAGCCATTATGCATCTGTAGTTCTAGGTTATAAATCTTGAACTGTAATTCTGAGTACTACATATTATTACTGCTAATAATGTTAGTATTATTATTTGAATTATAATTGTATGTACAGATGCTAAATAATCTCAAAGACAAATTAAAAGCAGAATAAAAAGCTCGACAAATAAGAGTTGTTTTTTTAATTCTCTTGAGCTTTTTCAGAATATATAGGAAGATCCTACAAGGATGGTGTGATTTAATGATAAGAAGTTATTTAAAGTGCACAAGTGAACAACTTGCATGGAACTGAACTGCCGTTTACAGGCCAGGAATTTGTTCCATTGGGGCTTACTCCAGAGTAGACATGCAAAGAATTGGACTGTGAACTTAGTAAGAATAATGTTTGGCCCTGCCCACAATCTAGTGATTCTGACCCCTGAGACTTTTTTCAAACTGGAATTTGGCCCCTAGGTCAAAAAGGGTTCCCTAGCCTTGCTTTAAGAAAACATCTGTTTACAGGCTTTCTTAAATCACATGAGAGTAAGTTCATTGGGGCAGGAACCTGC
This sequence comes from Gambelia wislizenii, assembly GCA_030847615.1. NCBI lineage: Eukaryota > Metazoa > Chordata > Lepidosauria > Squamata > Crotaphytidae > Gambelia > Gambelia wislizenii. The sequence continues at coordinate 30,122,842 of JAUMIR010000008.1, read as the reverse complement.
CTCTTTCTTATTTATGATACTCTACAAAGTGCTATGCAAATGGATGATGTGGCATAAGTTAAAAATGATCAGTTGATGATAATTGCATTTCTAAGTAAACCCCACCCTCTTGAACATAGCTGAAAAGACAACAAACTAGCTTAGCATTTTCACTTGATCAAACTGCATTTGTAAATCAGTGCTGGAAGCGATGCTGTCAGAAAACATGCTATACAATTATATATCAAGTCCAGATTATATTTAAATGTTCTGTGAACTATAATCATAAATTGACTTGTGAATAAATTCTTACCAAGCCAATCGAAACACCTCCCAAGGAGGTGAACTCATGCATGAAACGTCTTTTAATGGATTACAGATTGATTGATTTTTAGCAATTTGGCTCTGGCAAATTAAATACTGTTCTTCTGCATTGCCAGTAGCGTTGTTTCAGAAAAATATAGTACTTCTGATGAAAATAATGAGAAACAAGGCAAACCTGTCACTAGCTCTGATAGCTAGATTGAACCATGTGTTCAGAAGGAATTTGCTACTGAATGCCACTTGTAAAAGAGAGATCAGGTTTGGCCTTTATCGCCTCCTTATGGGTTACTCTAGAAGCTTCTGTGTAACCTTTGGGCTGGCAGCCAAGGCCAGCTTCCGTGTCCAGAAGTTATTCTTTATTTCTATTAAGTTCTGGCTCAAGCCTTCTCTGATTTTTTTCACACTGAGTTCAGCTTGCAAACTGAAGTTAGCAGAGGACAAAGAAGAAATGTGGGAGGTGGAGAGAGAAGCCAATACATTTCTGAAGCTGAAAAAGTGGGAAACAGAGAATTAATTGAGACTGTCCCTCCCGAGTTGGGACAGATGGAGGGTATGTAGTTACAAAACCTATGCAACAGCTCAGCCCAAAATGCAAATCAGAGTTGCATGCTGGAGTATTTCACTCCATAATCTGCACTATCTGCTTCTACCAGGTAGCAGACCATATTCCATATTTTTCCTTTATAGCTTTACAGCTGGTTGGATAACTGTGGGAAACAAGATATTGGACTAGATAGACCTTCACATTGATCCAGCAAATTGAAAAACGATATCAGAAAATATCTAACACCATTGCTTAGAAGCAATTGGAGTGTGCTACTCTGGATCCTGAAAAGCCAGAATTTTTATCAACAAAATATGTATCTGGAACAGTGGTCACTAGTAAAATGTTCATGGGGAGGCTGTATTTTGATTTTAAAAGAGAAAATTATTTATCGGAGGAATATAAGTTAAATAAACACACATTTATTTATGTAGTTAATTTTTATCCCACCTTTCTTCTTGCACAGGACCCAAGGTGGCTGCATCTGTCACCAGCAGGATCTAGGGCAGGCCCTAACTTTAGGCAGAACAGTTCTGTTGGTGCAAACAGAAGGTGCAAGGAGATGCCAGCAGGTTGCCCTGAATCCCTTAAATTGAACTGCTGTCTGTGGGTGTGATGGAAACTGCTGCCTGATCACCAGTTTTAAAAGAAAGACTCAACTGGCAGCCCAGTTGGCTTTTGTAAAAAGAACAGCAGAGGGCCGCTGTGATGGAAATCCTATCCAGCTCTGCAGCTCCGGTCCTTGGGTTCCTATGATCCCGTCTACATGATGGGGAAAAAAAATCAGTTTGGGGGTAAAAAATTCAAAAAGGCAGCCATTTGAATGCATACGATCTGCCTACATGATTTTTTATCCCTCCAACTCCATATGCCCCCCACTTGCCTAGCTGGCTGGAGTGAGCATTCCAAGTGGCAGTTTTAAATTTCCTGCTGCTTTTTTTTTTAATTTAAAAAGGTGCCTGACATTCAAACAGCCATGGTTACATATTTATACTTAAAAATAAAAATGAAAAAAATGTATCATGGACTTACCGGACTGTCACCTAGCGGGGAATCCAACATGACGGCCACAGCGCCTTTCCCCCTTTCCTAGTCCCACACCCTCTACCCGGCCAGCCAATCAGATTGCACTCCTGTTTGTATCTGTGTGAACAGGAGTGTACAAGCAACCAATCATTCAGAAGCCACACGATTAATCCCTGAGATCCGGAAAATTTTCTGAACGCCAGAATGCCAGACTTTACAGGGGAATCCACACACCCATCTTCTGAATAAAACAGTTACATTCAAAAGTTCCTCTGTTCAGATCATCAATCTTTCGAATGCCATATGAATTTTTTTCATTGTGTAGACAGGATCTATCACTTACCTTGCCCTTTTACCCTCAAAATTCCTCCTTGGAATTTGTACTTGAGCCTCAATCTAACCACTATACTGGATAAGTGGCTGTAGTGATCAGTGGGTTTGGTGTAGTAATGCATGACCAAATCCTCCTTACTAATTCTTAAATGAAACACCCAGAGATATAGAAAATAATAAAGGGTTTTTTTTTTTTTGGTAACAGATAAAATAAACATTTACTATTATGCTGGTTGCACACACAGTGCATTGTAACACCTCTGTTTCCAAGATCACATCTCCTTGAACTCTTTCCATTCTCTCAGCTCCCATCAAATCAAAACTCTAGTCAAATATTATCTATCCCTCCTTTCCTAGCTAGCCCTATCTAACTGTTTCTAACCAGCTCTAGGTCTAGTTTTGACTGGCTCAAGCTAACTGTTTAACAGACAAGACTGTAATGGGTTGTCTAAATGGCGAAAATACTCCTCACAGAATGTGAAGAGAATATGATCTCTCTCAATGGGATTCAGCATCATTTCAACATATTGGGAAGGAGGGGGGAAACCGCCATATACTGCGCAGAAAAGCCTTTGCGGCTTTTCCTGAAGTTTTTTAAAGGGCAGAGGGGGTGCACATTCCTGCTTGTTGGAACAAATGATTTGATTTGATTCACTTTCCCTATGCAAGTGGACGTTGAAAGCTGATTTGTTGGAGATGCATGGGAGCAGAGTTTGCTAACAAGGCAAATTCCTGGAGCTGCCATGTTGGAATTTTGCCTTAGTGAGTGAGTGCTAAGGCAATAAAACCGGGGGGGGGGGGGGTTGTCTGCTTTTTTGTTAAAGTGAACGGTCACTCTTTCTCACCTTGGATTTTTTTTTTAAAAAAATACTGTCTGCGGAAGCAAATTGAGGTACATAAAAAAGCGAGTAATTCACTTGCAGACACCATCTTGATTTGCACACATGCCCGTTTGCATAGCAAATGTGGATAGCTTTGCATGCCTGCAATCTGTCAAAAAAAAACCCAAAAACAAACATTAACACAAATAGCAGCTGCTGTGAATTGCCATTACTGCAGAGCAACCCCAATTTTTTTTGTCCCGTATACACAAGCCCTAGGTTATACACAAATACAATATTTGTATTGTTTTTAAGCTCTTTAGCAAGCCTAAACTCCATGTGTGCTTTAGCTTTTCTGACTTTCCCCCTACATAAGCTGGCTATTTGAATTCTTCTTTGGTGATTTCCCCCTTTTTCCATTTCTTGTACATGTCCCTTTTAATTTGAACTCAGTTGAAAGTTCTTTAGACATCACTCCTTGTTTCTTTAGACACCTCCCATTTTTGTTCTTCATTGGAACAGTCTGAAATTGTGTTTTCAATATCTCACTTTTAAGAAACTCCCATCCATCATGAACTCCCTTCTCTTTTAGTATTCCTGACCATGGGTTCACCCCCAGTAATTCCCTAAGTTTAATGAAATCAGCTTTCTTAAAGTCTAGAAGGCATTTCTGACTATGCTTGGCTTCCCCTTTCCTCTGTATAACAAGGAAATGATGGTGACCTCATGAATTTCATAGTGTTTTCTTAGGCGAGGAATAGTCAGAGGTGGTTTTGCCAATTCCATCCCCTGAAATATAACCCACAGCACCTGGTATTTATCGGTGGTTTCCCATCCAAGTACTAAAGAGGGCTGACCCTGTTTAGCTTCCAAGATCAGATAGGATCTAGTGTCTTTAGGGTATTTAGGCCCTCTACCAGAGGAGGTGTGGCTATAATAAGCAACACAGAATTACCCTATTATATATTTGCCTCCCTATTACCCTCCAGCAGTTAAATGCTTGGTCACTGTCATGCTAAGTGAACTACAGATCTAGTGTTAAACATAACAATATCATTTTCCCTCATTCATAAACAGTCAATCTCACATCTCTGTTCCCAATTGTCCTCCTGAAACTCCATTCTTCTCTGTCCCATCACACCATTCCAAACAGCACATTCTCTTCTTTTCTCATTTGCCTTGCTTAAAAGACAAAATGAAAACTCTTCTCAAAGAACATTCATTCAGTAACATGAGTGCAGTTAAACATGATTCATGCTCAGCAGAATATTATCTCAAAAGGTTGCTGGATATTTCACCGAGCTATTAATTAGAAAAATACAATTCTAGGTAGAAGCTAGTTTTGCAATGCATCTCACTAGATTTATTACTTTTAATGGCTTGTACGTACCTAAAATTATCTATTCCATACAAAGTTCAAATTTGGGGCCATCTCTGCCTACAGGCTTGTTCTATGTAAGGCAGACCTGCACAACATGGCAGTAGGTAGGGACCAACATTAAAACAGGCTAAACTTTTGAGGGCTGCAGGTAGAATTTTAGTGGCTCACTTTCCAAGTAAAGGTATAATTAATTGAATAATTAATTACAAAGCTAGAACAACCTCCTCTTCCCCCTCCTGCTTCTCTTTCTCTCCCCAGGTGCCTTGTTCGTGCCATAGCACTCCTCTCCCTCAGTCTGCTTGCTGGCGTGGCCATGCCTCTATCCCCACCGCCAAATTATCTCCTCACACAGTGAGGGAACTCCCGGCGGCTGGGGGCTAAAGCAGCCTCTGCATTCCCTCGCTGCACCACCTCTTAAGGGCTGGCCAGTGTCCAGCTGTAGAGCAAGGGAACGCAGAGGCTGCTTCAGTCCCCGGCAGCCAGGAGCTCAAGCGGCCCCTGTGTTCCCTTTCCTCCACCACTTCTGCCAAATCAGCTCTTCACAGCTGGTGGCCAGCCTGCCACAGAGCAAGGGAACCCAGAGGGTGCTTCAGCCCCTGTCCCCCCCCCTCACTGTGCCACCGGAACCCCTGCATGGAAGGAGCTCTCCTCCCTCCCTTCCCCATCCACCCCCACCCCTGCTGTTGCCAACCATGGATACCTGAATCACCGGATGGCAAATCAGTGGATACGGGGGTGCTACTCTACATTCTTTTTGAGGAAGATCTTTTTCCTCTTGTAACTTCCAGATGGATACTTTTGTTAATCTGTCACTGAAAAAAAGGACAGAATATTATGACACCTTCAACACTGGCATATTTTAGCACCATCTTCTGTGAATTATAGTCCACTTCAACTGATGCATGATGATGAATACATCTGATGACCATAGCCCATGGAAGCTTATGCAGTGATAAAACTGTTTACATGTAAGGTGCCACAAAACATTTTAATTTGTGCAGTAACAGAAAAATATTGTTTTGCAAGTACTATTTTGTTAATGTAGATTAGACAGTATGCTGTTTCAACTGTAAATATATTGTACTGTACACATGCAACTAAATGTTCCTTCCACTTAAGAACTAAAATGTGTTTGTAAATTGTGTTTGATGGTCTTTGAATTGAAGAGAACTGACTGAAATCACAATGATATAGAACAGCCTGTTGGAAGACCTGTGGATATATACTCACCCTTACAAAGACTTGACAGACCTCTTTATGTATGTTGTAATCTGTTGAGGACAAACCACTTAGTCAAAAAGCATCTGGCAACATTTGAGTAAAATTAGGCATGCCATATTTATTTAAAAACCATGTGTATAATCCAGTTTGCTTATTTTGTATGTTTACATTTTCTAAAATCATTCTGCAGAACTGTTACTGCTGCAATAATGTTAGCAAGGATGAGTCTTGGAAAACACAATGAATTATTTCTTATACATGGTATAAATAAAATATTATTTATCAGAACAATCCTCACCTCACTATTTTCCCTTCTGATTAAAGCTTTGACACCTTTCAGTATGCTGGCCATTTTAAGAATCCAGGGTTCTAATTTACAATGGATTAGCCAATGTACTATATGGAGGTTTTGAAACTTTACCTAAATTCCTACTTTTCATATGCCTCTAAGTGATAATTAACATTTATTGTTGTTGTTGTGTGCCTTCAAGTCATTTGCATCCTATAGTGACCTTAAGGTTTTCTGAGGCTGAGAGAGTGTGACTTGCTCAAGGTCACCCAGTGCTGTTCATGGCCGAGCAAGGATTTGAACCCTGGTCTCCAGAGTCATAGTCCAACACTCAAACCACTACACCACCTATTAGATGGGAGAGACCATTAACTTACTGCAAAGCGGTCTGTCACTTGGTGTCCCTTAATTTCTGTACCTACATTCTGTTCATATTTACTTTTGAAAAGGTATTAATAATCAAAGGTCAAGTGCAAAGACCCTGTCTTATACAAATATTAGAATTGCTTTATTGAACTGATTACTGGAAAAGCCTGTTTTTGAAACTAGAAAAAAGCATACTACATTAGACATGGGAGAAAACGAAATAATTAGGAAGAATGGTGTCCTCTGTGAAAGTTTACAAATGTAGCAACATCTAAATTAAAATCTGCAAATAAAGTAAACATGGCTGCATTTCTTTTAAATATATTCATTACATGGCCGAACACATTTAATTCTTGATGTGAGTGAAAGCATTTTAATGTTTCCTTGTTTTGATGTTAATTCTAAGTCAAAACTTGAAACTGCCAATAGTAAGGAATCAAACTTTAAAACAAAACACTCAAGTGGATAAAAATGCAATTATTGTATGCATTAAATGTCCAACAACTCCATCAAAAGGCCATAACTGAAACAAAATTCAGTTGTGCCTGCTCCTGTTCTTAAAAGTTACAAATTCACTTTTTCACACCAGTTCTGTATTTTTGGTTCTAGAGCACAGGGCATAGTACATCACCTTTATCCTCACATTAGTAAGGCAGATAATTCAGGTTGCTAAGTCATCTAGCAAACTGCGTGACTTGAATGACATCATTTCTACATCCACAAGCCATTATACTGCAACCTTTCAAGCTGAACTGAAAAAGCTGCATACACAGCCAGCAATTCATTCAAGATTTTAATCTGCATCAGTAGCCAGGAACAGATAATTAAAGTAGGTCTCACCAAGCATTATTCAAATTCAAGTGTAATTTTTCTCTACATTTTCTACTTGACAAATGTGCCTTATCAGTCATGAAAGGCTTCTATGCCTGTAAATTACTATTACTACTACTACAACATATCATAAAACTAATTAACAGCCTAGTCTCATGAGGGTGCTCTTGGACCAACATCACACTACATTCCAAAACTTCCTCCACCATTTATATGGTCATCTACCCGCCCTGGCCTTAGGCTATATCTTTACTCTTGCCTTTATCCCTCAACAACCATCCTTAAACTAGCTAGTCACCTAATTGCCACACCCACTAGTTTTGCTTTTATTTTGCATTTCTATTACTATTCAACAGCCTGCTTATAAGTTTTGCTCTTGGGCACCAGTTCACTCTTTGTCTACAAAAGCTTATGCTACAATTTTCTCTCTCAGTCTCAACAGTGCTACAAGATCCCTTTGCTTTCTGATATTCTCCAGACTAACACGGCTATGCCTTTGAATTCTACTACTACTACTATATTTATTTATATCCTCCCATTTCCCCAACATTGGCACTCAAAGTGGCTCACAATTTAGAAGAACAATACAAGTAAAACATTACAAAGTGAGTATTGAAAAATAATTGATCTATTTACAGTATTAAAACAATTCACACTTGACTAAAAGAATAAAATGCAATTGAAAAGATTTAAAAGCTCTTAAAAACAGTTCAGGCACTGCTTTCACCATTGAAACACATGGAAAAGGGGGGTTACTTTGTATAGTTACCACTTCCACGTACTCTGGAGTAAAAGTCAATGTAGACACATAAGCACTTAACTTACATAATAGAAAACATTTGTTGTGGATCTGTACAAAGTGTGAGAAAAACCTGACCCTATGTACGTCTACTCAGGATAGGATATCAGCTGAGAAACTATTATGAAGTAGAATACCATTTGTACAATGGCACAAAGAAATTTCCAGATTAGTCTGGCAGGCAAGGAAGCCCAGAATAAAACTTAAAACACAATGCTAAAGAAAGGGGTGGTCTGGGAATTCCTAACTAGTAATAGTAATAGTAATAAAATTTATTCGGTCTTTGACCAGTATAAAAACCAAGTCATACAATCGTACAATCATACAAATGGCGTATCAATGATACAATACCAAATTAAAATATAAACTAATAATGGACTGTATATGTACAGTATTCAAACAAATCTTACTGCACAGTGATAGAATGTCCATTTGTCAATTGAGGGCGCAGTTTACAAACGATGTAACAAAATTTAGCCACCTTGTGGGATACTGTGGGGTCAATGTTATCCAATAGGAAGTGCAAATAAACAGAGTCAGTTTTACCTGGAAATTTACTCAGTAGTGGGCTAATCAGTTGGTGACGAATGTCCCTATAAAATTGACAATATAGGAGAACATGCTTATTGGTTTCCACAGCACCCGAACCACATGGGCAAAAGCGAAATTCAAAAGGTATTTTTTTTAGTCTACCTTCCAGCATGGCCGTAGGCAACACATTGAACCGTGCCAAAGTTAAAGCCCTTCTAAACTTCGAGAGAGTGACATGGAATAAATATGGAGCTGGGGAGGGGACCAAGGCTTGAAAGCTAAATAAGGCATATTTTGAAAGAGAAGCAGAATCCATGTATCTTTCTGCTTCTATAATTTTTTGTTTAATAATGGATTTAGCTCTGTCGGCATCAAGCTTTAGAATTTCATTTTTATTGAGACCTAGCTCATTTATTTTCTTATAGATAGAAATTTCCCAAGAGGATTTGAAAGGATCCAGAAAGATTAAATTTGTCAAACCTCCAGGAGTTTTATGTAATTTTTGCCAATAGGTGAGTATACTGATCCACAGACTAGATTCTATTTTGATAGACCCAGCCTCCTTTCTGAGAACAGCATTCGGAACACAAGGGGCAACCTGGAAGATTCTCCTAAGGAACTTAGTTTGCACACATTCAATTACATTGATGTTACAATATGGTCCCAATTGGGCTCCATATAGAAGTTGAGGACGAACCTTGGCATTGAACAGTTTGACTGCGGCCGGAATAAACTGAGCACCTTTGGTGAAAAAAAATCTTAGAATTGCCGTTATGGTTCTTTGGGCATTGCTGACGACAAGTTCTGAATGGGCTGTTCTCCTACCAGAGTTATGGAAAACAATTCCTAGATATTTGAAAGTCTTAACCTGCTCTATGTGTTGTCTATCAAGTGTCCATTGTATCAGTTTGGGGCAATGAGCAAAAGTGAGGATCTTAGTCTTGGAGGAGTTAATTGTTAATTTCTCCTCTTTGCAAAACAGAGCAAGAGAGTTTAGGGCTCTTTTGAGTCCAATAGGGGATAGCAAAAGAATAGCAACATCGTCTGCATAGAGCAATGAGTTAATATGCTTGTTAGCCAACTTTGGAGGGTGAAATGAAAGATTATTCAGAGCAGAAACAAGGGAATTAATGTAAAAATTGAATAAGGTAGGGGCCAGGACACATCCTTGCCTTACACCCGTCTTAACAGGAATTGTCTTGGAAACATGACCTTGGAGACTGCATCTGACCTTGATATTAGAGTTCTCATGAATCTTAATAAGAAGCAAAAGAAGTCGTTTATCTATATTAGTGCACAATAATTTCTCCCACAATCTAGATCTATTGACTGTATCAAAGGCGGATTTAAAATCTATAAATGCCACATATAGTTGTTGTCCATAATGGAGGTATTTTTCAACAAGATATTGCAAAATCATTGTATGATCAATAGTGGATCTTCCGGGCCGAAAGCCTGCCTGTTCAGCCATCAGAATATCTTCGGTCTCAAGCCAGTCTAAAAACTTATTTAAAAGGTGTTTTGTGTATAGCTTACTCACCAAACTCAAGAGACTAATCGGTCGGAAGTTAGAGGGATCAGTTCTGTTACCTTTTTAATATATCGGGACAATAATGGCCAAGCCCCAATCTTCTGGGATGGAAGCAGATCTATCGATGGCCGTAAATAATTTAACAAGGAACCCACCAGTCAAGATTATTTTTAAGTACTTCACCAGTTATAAAATCAGTACCTCTGGGAATTCCTAATATTAAATTGTATTATGAGGCTTGTTTTAGATAGCTGAAGGAATGAATTTTGTTTAGAGATGAGAGACTTTTGGAACTTGAAGGTCATGATTTAAGATTTGGGTGGCATGGTTAACTTGGTATGATAAAGTTAAAGCACATCCTGAATTTAAAAATCATTGTATTAGAAAGGCTCTACTGCGAGTTTGATATAAATACAGAAACGTTTTCCTAAGGTAACATTAGCCACCTCACAGCAGAAATTTTTTTTCAGGAAAGAATAGGTTAAAAATTGGAGGTAGTTGTTCTATGATGATCTTTTGTACTTCTAACAAGACAACTGGGAGCTTAAATTGAGAGGTGCTTCTCAAGGAAGGCAAATATTTAATTGGTTTGTTTATATGCAACTTAAGGATAGATTCAATCAAGGTAAGAGAGATCTAGCCATAGAGGCTGGAGAAAATAAATTTTATTTAGAATTGTGTGAGCATGACAACCATGTAATTAATTAAAATTTAAAAAGTGTATACCTTTTGAAACTAAAGACAGAAGAGAAACCTGTAAAAGATTACATGATATGGGCCCAGGATTTTGGGCCTAATGTTCAAATGGACATATGGGAAAATTGTGGACCAAAAAGACATGCGATTTACTTTTTGCAGTAATTTAAAAGAAAACATGTGTAAGATGGTGTATAGATGGTATCCAACACCATATAAGCTATCAAAAATGCCTAAGGATGCTTCAAATCAGTGTTGGGGTTGTCAAGATGATGTGGGCTCCTTCTTTCATATGTGGTGGACTTGCAAGAAAGGGAAAAATCATTGGTCTCAGATTCACATGTTAATACAAAAAATTTAGTTAGATTTTGCAATATGGATAAAGAATTAGATAATAAACATGGACTACTTCTTTGATATATAATAACAGCAATAAGAACATTGTTTGCTCTAATTTGGAAATGGACTGAAGCACCAATGATGGAGGAATGGATTGTTAAGATTGCTGAGTTAGCCCAAATTGTCAAACTAGCGTGGGTTTTAAACGATAAACCAACTGGACAGGAATTTTTTTGTCAGCTGAATTTCTGGAATGAGGTCATTTATTTATTTTATTTATTTTTTATCATCTTAAGTGACGCAAAATAGCAATGTAAGAGTAGATGAATGATTATTGCTTTCTCCACATTTCTATTTTGTGTTGAGTGGTATCCATGTTTGTTTATTTGGTAGTACTGAAATGAAGTATTTTTTTTTAAAGGATAAACCAACTGAGGATTTTTCTGAAAGGCTGGAAACCATTTATAGACTTTTTGAGCAATAGGAAATCTAACAATGTAATAACCTGTGGGCATGGTTACTAGTAATTCAAGGTTTATTTAGCTGGATCAATAATGGAAGAAAAATATTTTTCCTGATTTCTTTCATTACAGTTTGAATTTTGGGGGGGGGGGTCAGAGTCCTTTTGCACTTTAGCCAGTTAGTATTTAGTGTTTTAGTTGTAGTTATACAAGAATGCATACATCTACATATGTATATGTTATTTTTCCTTTTCTCTTTGATTCTTTTCTTCTACTTGTTTTCCCTCTTGAATGTTTATTGTCTTGGGTCTGACTTAGACTGCGTTGAAATAAATAAATAAATAAATATGAATTGTTTGTCCTTTGGATAGAAGCATGATGCGGAACAGAGCACTGGAGTCTATACCTCGCACTGATCAGTATATACTACACCCTCCATATCCATGGATTCCACCATCTATGGCTTGAAAATATTCCCCTCTACCTGTCCCGCAAAAAATCCAAAAAGCAAACCTTGACTTTGCTATTTTATATAAGGAACCCCATTTTACTATGCCATTGTATACAATGAGACTTGAGCATCCATAGATTTTGGTATGCATGGGGACGGGGTGTCCTGGAACCAAATCCTAGTGCATAGAAATGGCCCACTATATTTTATTTCACTTTGTTGTTGTTGTGTGTCTTCAAGTTGTTTCGACTTACAGTGACCTTCAGTTGAACCTATCATGGCAATTTCTTTGCAAGATTTGTTCAGAGGGGGTTCGCCTTTGTCTGCCTGCTTCTGAGGCTTAAGAGAGGGTAACTTGTCCAAGGTTACCCAGTAAGGTGAGTGGGGATTCGAACCCTGGTTCTCACAGTCATAGTCCAACACTCAAACCACTACACCATACTGTCTCATGGATAGAAACATGATACAGAATAGCTCATTCAAGTCACATCAGATCACAAACTGGTCAGTATATTTTATTTCACGTAAGATATGAATACCTTAAAAATGGATCCATAAAATTTTGTTACAATTTACAAATATAATTTAAGGGAATGTATTTAAACTAAAAGATGTGTTGAGCTGGAGGCTAAGTTTCAACTCCACAAGTCAAAGTCTACTTTTTGACCTGTTATACTGCTCCATGAAAAAGTTCACAGCTGAAGAATTCAAGTTATCAAGATCATACTGAACTTCAAATGTTGGTTTCTCACCAAAAACTGCAAGAGCAAGGAACACTGCAAAGTTTGCTGTAAGTCCTACTATTCTGAAAGAAGTCTTTTGCTCTGGATCGTCATATTCAAAGGAATGCACCAAATACGGACACCCATTTATTTGTACAGTTATGGCATTGTACTTTGAAGGACGAATGAAATACTCCAGCGGCACAGAAAATGTATCACTCACTTCTTCAGGATTAGGCTGGGCTTGAAATGTATCTTCTATAAAGGCGACAACAGGAGTTACCAAAGAATTGGTCTGAAAAGAAATGAGGTGTTAGGTTCCTTAAAGCATCTAGATGTCACAACAATACACTTCTAGTCAGGTAAGGTACAGAACTCCTCTCATAGATCTACCCCATATACTTGTGTGTAAGTTGAAAAATATTTGACAAAAAATTGACCCAAAAAACCTGGGTAGACTTATCCATGGCTCAGTGTTGGAAACAGGTGGCATTTCCGCCGGCTGAATGAGCTCTGTGCTCCTCGCAACTTTGGGTGCTTGAGGTAGAGTTGAGCAGCGGTGGCCATTTTTAATAGGGGCTTCATGTATAAGCCTTGTGAGCCTTCAAAGTATCTCTGCAAGCCTCACAATGCTTGGCAGTCTCTCTGCAAGCCTCACGAGGTGAGGCTTATACAGCAAGTCCGTATTAAAAATGGCCACCGCAAACACGAGGTGAAGCTTATACAGCAAGCTCTTATTAAAAATGGCCACTGCTGCTCCACTCCCCCTCAAGCACCCAAAATGGCAGGCACAATGCATTCTTCAGGCTCACCCACATTCCTGCTGAATGTTGCTTGGGGTGAAAAAGAAGGCGGGGAAGTTGGGAAAGCTGTTTTTCTTTCTCTGGTTTAGACAAGGGTGATGGCGTGGGAGTGTTGCTTCCACACCGGAACAAAGTGGTACTTCTCACCTCTGTTTCTTTTCACTGCCTTCGCACTGAGTTTCTAAGAGGCAGGTCGCTTTCCTTACTCTTCTTCCTGTCTCTTTTTTTTTCCAGGCCACATTCTCATCCTTTTTCCTCATCTATATTCCTTTCCCTAACTGCATTTGTACAGATGTAGACATTTTAAGATCAGCAATGCAATTTACTACCCCTCAACTGTAACCTCTCAAATAAATAGATCCTCTCCTTCTCTTCAGCTGTTCTTAAGTATGTTCCCTCATTGCATTTTTAAAAGGAGAGGAAAAGATTTGTTTGTTACATGGCCCTAAGTTTTACCTTCGACTTATCCATGGGTCATAGCAAAATCTATAATTTTGGCTCCAAAACTTGCCCTGGAAGTTTTAAGTAAATAAACAATAATGAAAGCACTGAGCAATTGTTAGAGGCAATCATGGGAGCTATGAAAAATTATATAAACTCCACGACTACCCAGGGAAACACCTCTCCACATCTCATTCAAACAGCTTGGTTTGAAGGGGCCCGATACAATTTAGCAGTTTGAGGATTTTCAGCGAATATGTAGTAATAATACAGACTGAGCCATGCTATCTTAAAGGCACATTTCTCTAGCCCAACATACCTACTGACTATACTAAGGTGAGCATTACAATAGGCATTTCACAGCAGTTTCAAGATCAAAAACAGTCCAATGCTTATATCCTCTTTTAAAGAATAAAAAACAAAAACTAAAATGTCATGTACCACTTCCCTTGAATACTGTCAGAGACAAATGAAAGCTAGTGGTCATGCTCAATGTTTCAAGCTATCATTATTTAAGCTATCATTACTAGTACCGTAGTTGTTCACAGCCTCATTAGTCATGAATTTGCTTAGTCTCCTTTTAAACCCATCCAAGTTGCCTTATTACTTATTTTTTTTTAATAATTTTTGGATAAACTGAACTTTACTTTGTCTATTAATGGCACAAGTCTACAGATGACTTCAGCCTGTTCAGGATGCAGCCCTACTTCTTCCTGGGCTTCTCGCAGAGCTGTGGCTATTTCGTCTTTGTCTGTTGGTTCACTTCTGCCTCCTGGAAAACACACATCTCCTGGTGATCTTCTCAACTGGCAATTAGAAATACACATTTGTTAAGTATTAACCCCAGTTAGTAAGATCCTAATGAACAATTAACTCATTTTAGAAAAACCTTTTCCAATAAGCATGTTAAAGATTATAGATCTTATATCATCTGCTCAGACCTTGTTCTCTGTGCACTAAAAGCTATAGTCAATAATTTATAGTTTCAGTGTTTCTCTCCACTCAACCACCCAGCTCAAGTAAACTAGCCAAGCACATGTTGGTTAATCTACTTTTTCAAATGTCTCAATAGCATGAAACATGGCAGGGAAGGAGAAAATATGAATGTACACAGATGGATTTTCATAGCTCCTGACCACAGGGATTGCAATTCTCGAAATATTTTTTTAAAGCACATCTAGGTAAACCCTAAGATGTCCTGTACTGCAGCCAGAATACCAGAGTCAAGCTGACAAACAGTATCTAAGAGATATAGTTACTGAAAAATGTTTATACGTCATCACCATGGCGATGAAAGGAAAATCAGTAGAAAAGATTAGTAGCAAATGGGAAGTAATTATAGAGTTTATGAAGGAGAGATGGGGGAAGGAATTGATTCCCGGACTAAATTAGAGTAATGTACGAAAGCTATAGAAAGTACAATTATTATAAGTATAAAACAAATAAAGACTTAGTAGCATAGCAAGTCAAACAAGATAAGAGAAAGTTAAAGAGTACAAATAACAGATAGTGGACAACGATGGGTGGTTATTAAGCTAGAAGGGGCAAGTAGGAGTGAGATGCTAAGCTGGACAAGAACTTATCACAACAAGGAACCTTTGACAAAAAAATATCTTAGAACAGAGCTAGTCAACATGTGGCTTTCCAGATATTATTTAATTCACACTTTCATTCTACCTCACTGGTTTTGGTGGCTAGGACCAATGTCTTGGAGAGTCACACCTTCCTCAACGCTACCTTAGAAAATAGAGTTTGCACTAGCAAACGAGAAAAAGATCTATTCCAATTCTGTCTCAAATTGATCGGGCTAGGCCTGTCTATCTAATATAATCCTCCCTCGATGGTTCTCCTCTATCTTTTGATATGTGAAGTTCAAACATCAAATTTAGAAGATGTTATAATTCTATTGATTACTGTAAAAATCTGTGTTACTACATTACGGAAAAAGAAAGAAATATCTTGTTCAAAGATCAACCAGATAACGTGTGGCATGGGGTTGAATGAACTAAGTTAACATATAAAAGTACAAAACTGCAGGTGGAAAATAGATTTATAGTACAATGGATACATTTTAAAAATCATTGGAATAAAAAGATTACTGATGCAATTTATCCATATACAGTGGGCCATTCAGATCTATGGGGGTTTATTTCATGGACAGTCCCCCAAGGATGGCAACCACCCCCCCAAATATGGATGACTGTGCCCCATATTATTAAATTGAAGCAACATGTGCATGGACGAGTCAATGTGCACGTTTCCACCATTTTAGGTATAGGATGTAACAATCCATGGGTGGTTGAAACCAGAGATCGGGAGGGCCCACTGTACTTTATCAACTACATTATAATACAGTAAGATTTCTGCTCTTTCCATATCTTCCACCCCATTCAATTACATTTACATTTTCCTCCACTTTTTCTTCCTTCCACTTTTTTCTTCTGTTTTAAAACTACTTCAGTCGTTTAATCATAGTGGTAAGAATTCTACTACTGTTGTGAATTATGGTTTGCTCTTTAATATGTTTCATTTTTTTTCTCTTTATTTTGAGTTAACCATATAGCTGATGGTAAAAAAAAATATAAGAACAAAAAAATTGAGATCAAATAATACTATTATAATCAAACAGGATGATAAGGAAATTTCTCTGAGCAAACAAAATATTTATATAACCGGTAAGAGCTTGCATTGCTTAACTTCCATACAAACAATTGAAAGTGCAAAAAATGATTTGTTCAGACTAGAAAATATTAGTGAAAATCAAATGCTGGGACACATTAAAAAATAATCTAAACAACTATGTTATTATTTGAAATGTTTACACCCCAACTACTAAACAAAGTATTCCAGGCAGCTTAATGCATTTAAAATATAAATGTAACAAGAATTATAATGGAGGGATACCTGTGTATCCAAGATTTTCCCCAGACCTCAGATTTCCTATCTGCTACTCTGCTTCTGAAACTCTGTGCCATGGCAAATAATTTAGGACATGGCTGCTTCAACAAACAGATGCCAGTCCTGTATCAGGTGAGGTTTCCTCACCCAGTTGATGCCTCTTCCAGTGTTGGATTCTGCTGGCAAATACAAGAGGCATAGGACGACAAAACAACCCCTTCTCCCAGTACTCAGCTGCTCCAACTGTCAAAGTTACTGCACTGAATATTTTAATTACTGCTATGAAGGTAATGAAGGCAGGGCTGCTGCCATGAACATATGGGCTGTGGTGGCATGGCAGTTCTTTCTTGCTAAGAGGAAGAAGCAAACCTTGTCAGCTACATCTGGCTACTGGCAGATGAGATTAAGAGACAGCCCTTCCTCCTGGAGAAGGGGAAATAATATGAATTAACCCTAGCTATTTGTATTATACATACCAATAGAAACTGTTTGCTTACCTTCATCATAGTTTCATTTCTACAGTGCAGCCTCAGTAATCTTGCATGGCCCAGTCTCAGAAGCAGAGCAGCAGTTGGAACATTTTTCTCAAATAATCTTACAAGTAATGTAATTGGCTTTGACATTCAGATTTCATACCTTCATTGATCTGACAGTCAAAAGAACATGTAGTTTTCCATCCTTAACCATCAGTGGGAGAAGAACAGAGGCTCTTTTCCCTGGAAAATGGGAAAATCTGTCTCCAGTGTCAAATTTCTTCAACTGCAGCTTAGCTTTATCTTTCACATTCATTCTAGAACTAGCAAAAAAATTAAAAAATAGAACATTCATTCCAAGATGTTTGTTAGTTTACACAGAGCTTCAGATTATCGAACAAAACTGTCCATATTCTCAGTGAGATAAGCACCACAGTGAGAAAAACACTGTAGGTATATGAGTCTCTATAGAACCTACAAATATAAGCCCATAATCATCATCTTGTCACCTGGAGGCAAACAGAAATAGAATGCTCGATCTACAATACAAATATTGGTAATAATATATTAACAGCTCGCTCAATCATTGCTAGTAATATTCTACTACCCTGTTTTGTTAAAACACACACACAGTCTATACACAAAATACAAGTGTAGGATGATTATCGGTTTTATTGGTTCTTTTAGAGAACAATTTGTAATACCTTTCAGCAAATCCTATCTTATTCTACATAAGAAGTTTCATTATTATATAATGCTATGAATAACTACAAAGTAACTACAACCCCTGGTTCCATGCAGACCACTGCTAAGGGTAAAAAGTATATGTTCTCATACTGTTGAGGTTCCTTCAAGCTTTCTGTTTTCCATCAGAAAGGTAGCATGTTAAAGACATGTTCTTTTTAATGGAAAGCTATGGCTTGCCATTACATCTGAACTGACCAAGTGACTTCAGATGTCACAAATAAAGTCTAGTTGGATTTATTGAGACAACTTTATCTAGAGAAGAAGACATACAGGTTGTCTCCCTTATCCAGAATTTCAAAATATTCCAAAATCCAAAACTGTCCACATGGGTGGCTGAGATAGTGACAGCTTAGCTTTCTGATGGTTCAGTGTACACGGACTTTGTTTCATGCACAAAATTATTAAAAATATTGTATATAACATTACCTTCAGGCTATGTGTATAAGGTGTATATGAAATATGAATGAATTCTGTCTTTAGACTTGGGTCCCCTCTCTAAGATAGCTCATTATGCATATGCAAGTATTCCAACATTCAAAGAACCGGCAAGGTGCAGCGGTCTGAGTGTTGAACTATGATTCTGGAGACCATGGGTCAAATTCCTGCTCAGCCATAGAAACTCACTGGCTAACCTTGGACAAGTCACACTCTCTCAGCCTCAGAGGAAGGCAAAGGCAAACCCCCCTTTGAGCAAATCTTGCCAAGAAAACCCTGTGATAGGTTTGCCCTAAGGCCACCATAAGTCAGAAATGACTTGAAGGCACACAACAACAACATACTGAATTACCTACATGAGCCTATAAGAAATAAACTGTAAGTGATTATAAAACATGCTATCAATATTCAGATAGCAATACAGTTCTCCCTCCACATTCGCGGCCTCCACACTCGTGGTTCTGCATATTTGCGGTTTGCTGCGAGGGGAGGACGGGGAAAGTGGCGACAGGGCCTCTGAGGCCCTGTCACCACTTTCGGGAGGACGGGTGGAGGACGGGGAAAGGGGTGACAGGGCCTCCGGAGACCCCGTGGTCGCTTGGGGGAGGACGGGGAAAGCAATGACGGGGCCTCCAGAGGCCCCGTCGCCGCTTTCAGGAGGGAGGGGAAGGGCTGTCATTATTTGTGGAATTTTCACATTCACGGGGGTCTGCGGAACCTAACCCCCACAAATGTGGAGGGATGACTGTAAAATGAAACAAGGAGACAACTTTTTGAGTAAAAATTCTAAACTAGCCTCTACTGAACAGCATTATTGTTGTTGTTGCTATGTGCCGTCAATTCAACTTTGACTGATGGTAATCCTATGAATGAGAGGTCTCCAAGTCACCCTGTTATCTACAACTCTGTTCAGGTCTTGCAAACCCAGGGCCATGGCTTCCTTGATTGAATCTATCCACCTGTAATGCAGTCGTCTTCTTTTCCTACTGCCTTCAACCTTACCAAGCATTATTTGTCTTTTCTAATGACTTTTGTCTTCTTATCGTATGTCTAATGTACAACTGTCTCCATTTAGTCTGCTTGGCTTCTATGGAGAGTTCAGATTTGATTTGCATTAAGACCCATTTATTTGTCTTTTTTGGCAGTCCATGGTATCTACAGAATTCCCCTCCAGCACTATACTTCAAATGAGTTGATTTACTTCCTATCAGCTTTCTTCACTATCCAGCATTCACAACGATACATAAAAATCAGAAATATGATGGCATGGACCAATCTTGTCTTTGGTATTGAATGATATATCTTTACACTTGAGGATCTTTTGAAATTCCTTCACAGCTGCCCTTCCAAGTCCTAGGAACCATGACAACCCCCATATCAACTGATTCATTATCCACTGATTAAATTATCCACTGGACACAAAACAGCACATCTACCATAGAGGCTTCTTAGAAAATGTTTTAGGTCCTCCAAGGCAACTCTATGGTATTTTAAACCAGAAATTCCATTATTTTCAATAGTGTTCGTTATTATCCACGGTTTTTGGTATCCACGGGGCACCCAGACCCAATCCCCAGCAGATTTGGGGGTCCTACTGTAATCCAGTTTTCATAAATAAACTGGATTATTTATGTAATGTGGATCCAGCCCAGGTTTCAAATCTCTGCTCGTCCATTGAAACCCAATGGGTGAAACTTGACCAAGTCACACTCTCTCAGCCTCAGAGGGAGGCAAAAAACAACCCCTCTGAACAAACCTTGCCAAGAAAAGCCCTGTGATTCCATAAACTGGAAACAAGCTGAAGGCACACAAGAACAACAAAACCTCCTAGAAACGACAGTTTCTAGGATCCAGAGCCATTACTATAATTGAATAATAATTGCTTATATCCCATTCTTGTTGCCAAAAGTCCCTCAAAGGGGTGTGAGTGTGACTTCTGAAAGGGAGCAGCCTTACATTAATTATGTTTACCTGCCCATCACTGTCGCCATCTTGGAAAAGGGCAAAACTCGACCTATTGCAGAGAGCTTCACTGCCGCCATCTTGATAAAGGGCAAAAGTCGCCCTATCGCCCATTACGAGCGGCCTCACCGACCTCACGCGTTCCTGCCAGACCATTGGTTTTTTGCCGCTGATTGGCAGCCCTTTCTCCGCCTCCTCTCCCAACAAGACGCGAGGCTCGCGTGTCGCAGAGAGCGTTCCTATTGGCTCCTTCTCCGGACGACGGATTCGGAGAGGAACCGAAGGTGAAGCTCGGGCGGTAAAAGGAGGCGACAGAAGCCGGCTTGCTATTGGCTATCAAAGAAAGATATGCGATTGGAGGACTGAGGTGTCTTTCAAGAGATGCTGCCTTGTCTAGTTCATCCTCCTCCAAAGTGGACCTGGGAATAGAGTGCTAAAGTTGGGAGCATTGCTTGCAGTGTGCTTGCGTGCACTTCGCCTGGAAAAGTTACTTTTTCAGACTCCAACAGCCCTTTTTGCAGACTCCTTTTTCCCCTCCAAGAATTGCTATTGTAAAAAATAATATTAATCCACCACAAAAGAAAATATGGAAAAGTTACTTT
Organism: Gambelia wislizenii; assembly: GCA_030847615.1. NCBI lineage: Eukaryota > Metazoa > Chordata > Lepidosauria > Squamata > Crotaphytidae > Gambelia > Gambelia wislizenii. The sequence continues at coordinate 30,101,836 of JAUMIR010000008.1, read as the reverse complement.
TTCAGACTCCAAGAACCCTTTTTCAGATTCCTTTTTCTCCTCCAAGAATTGCTAATCTAAAATAATATTACACCACAGCTAAAGAAAATCCGGAAAAGTTACTTTTTCAGACTCCAAGAGCCTTTTTTCAGATTCCTTTTTCTCCTCCAAGAATTGCTATTGTAAAAAATAATATTAAACCACAGCTTTAAAAAATCTGGAAAAGTTACTTTTTCAGACTCCAAGAGCCCTTTTTCAGATTCCTTTTTCTCCTCCAAGAATTGCTATTCTAAAAAAAAATTAAACCAAAGCAAAAGAAAAGTTACTTTTTCAGACTCCAAGAAGAGCCCTTTTTCAGACTCCATTTTCTCCTCCAAGAATTGCTATTGTATAATAATAAAAATAAAAAAACACAGCTAAAGAAAATCTGGAACAGTTACTTTTTCAGACTCCAAGAGCCCTTTTTCAGATTCCTTTTTCTCCTCCAAGAATTACTATTGTAAAAAAAATAATATTAAACCACAGCAAAAGAAAATCTGGAAAAGTTACTTTTTCAGACCCCCAGGAGTCCTTTATTCAGACTCGTTTTTCTCCTCCAAAAATTGCTATTGTAAAATCATAGAATCATAGAATTGTAGAGTTGGAAGACACCACGAGGGCCATCCAGTCCAACCCCCTGCCACACAGGAAATCTTGATCAAAGCATCCCTGACAGATGGCCATCCAGCCTCTGTTTAAAGACCTCCAAGGAAGGAGACCCCACCACACTCCGAGGAAGTGCGTTCTACTGCCGAACAGCTCTTACTGTCAAAAAGTTCCTCCTAATGTTGAGGTGGAATCTCTGTTTCTGGAGCTTGCATCTATTCCTCTGTGTTCTAGTCTCTGGGGAAACAGAAAACAAGCCTGCTCCATCCTCAATGTGACATCCCTTCAAATACTTAAGCAGGGCTATCATAGAATCATAGAATCATAGAATCATAGAACTGCAGAGTTGGAAGAGACCACGAGGGCCATCCAGTCCAACCCCCTGCCATGCAGGAAATCACGATCAAAGCATCTCCGACAGATGACAATCCAGCCTCTGTTTAAAGACCTCCAAGGAAGGAGACCCCACCATGTTCCGAGGGATTGTGTTCCACTGCCGACCAGCTCTTACTGTCAAAAAGTTCCTCCTAATGTTGAGGTGGAATCTCTGTTCCTGGAGCTTGCATCCATTGCTCCGTGTTCCAATCTCTGGAGCAGCAGAAAACAAACTTGTTCCATTCTCAACGTGACACCCCTTCAAATACTTAAACAGGGCTATCATATCGCCTCTTAACCATCTTTTTTCCAGGCTAAACATACCCTGCTCCCTAAGCCTCTCCTCATAAGGCATGGTTTCCAGACCTTTCACCATTTTAGTTGCCCTTCTCTGGACACACTCCAATTTGTCATATCGCCTCTTAACCGTCTTTTTTCCAGGCTAAATATACCCAGCTCCCTAAGTCTCTCCTCATAAGGCATCGTTTCCAGACCTTTCACCACTTTAGTCGCCCTTCTTTGCACACACTCCAATTTGTCCATATCCTTTTTGAATTGTGGTGCCCAGAACTGGACATAGTATTCTAGGTGAGGTCTGACCAAGGCAGAATAGAGTGGCACTATTACTTCCCTTGATCTAGACACAATACTTCTATTAATGCAGCCCAAAATCGCATTGGCCTTTTTAGCTGCCGCATCAAACTGTTGACTCATGTTCAACTTGTGGTCTACTAGGACTCCTAGATCCCTTTCGCATGTAGTCTCATTCAGCCAGGTCTCCCCCATCCTATATTGATGCATTTCAATTTTTTGCCCTAAGTGCAGTACCTTACACTTCTCTGTGTTGAATTTCATTTTGTTAGCTTTGGCCCAGCTCTCCAGTCTATCCAGGTCATTCTGAATTTTGATCCTGTCCTCTAGGGTATTGGCTACTCCTCCCAATTTGGTGTCATCTGCAAATTTGGTAATTATGCCCCTAATTCCCTCATCCAAGTCATTGATAAAGATGTTGAATAGCACTGGGCCCAGGACAGAACCCTGTGGCACCCCACTGGTCACATCTTTCCAAGACGAAGAGGAGCCACTGCTGAGCACCCTTTGGGTTCGGCCGGTCAGCCAATTACAAATCCATTGAACAGTTAACTTGTCTAGCCCACATTTTACAAGCTTGTTTGCAAGAATGTCATTGGGAACCTTGTCAAAGGCCTTACTGAAATCAAGGTATACGATATCTACAGTGTTCCCTTCATCTACCAAGCTGGTAATTTTATCAAAAAAAGAGATCAGATTGGTCTAGCATGACTTGTTTCTCTGAAACCCATGTTGACTTTTTGCGATTATGGCATTGCCTTCTAAATGTTCACAGACTCTCTGTTTAATGATCTGCTCTAGAATCTTCCCTGGTATTGATGTCAGACTATCTGGACGATAATTGTTAGGATCCTCTTTTTTCCCCTTTTTGAAGATGGGGACAATGTTTGCCCTCCTCTAGTCTGCTGGGACTTCTCCTGTTCTCCAAGAGTTCTCAAAGATTATTGCCAATGGCTCTGAGATTACATTTGCCAGCTCTTTTAATACCCTTGGATGTAGTTCATTTGGTCCTGGAGATTTAAATTCATTTAAGTTTAAGAACGTATTCCTGTACTACCTCTTTGCTTATTCTGTGCTGGATTTCCCCTATTGTGTCTTCTGTTCCTTTATCCTCAGGTTGGTCCCCCTTTTCCTTTTCTGAAAACACTGGGGCAAAGAAGGTGTTGAGTAATTCTGCCTTTTCTCTGTCCCCTGTTAGCATTTTGGGATCTTCTCTGTGTAGTGGCCCTACCATTTCCTTCGTCCTCCTTTTGCTGTGGACATACCCTTTTTATTGTTCTTAACCTCTCTAGCAAGCCTGAGCTCGTTCTGCACTTTACCTTTTCTGACTTTACTCCTACACATACATGTTCACTATCTGTTTGAATTCTTCTTTGGTGATTTCCCCCTTTTTCCATTTCCTATACATGCTCCGTTTAAAACCTAGCTCCGTTGAAATTTCTTTAGTCATCCATCCTGGTTTCTTGAGACACCTCCCATTTTTCTTCCTCAATGGTACTGTTTGAAATTGTGCCTTCAGTATCTCCTTTTTGAGAAAGTTCCATCCATATTGAGGTGTCTTCTCTTTTAGTATTCCTGACCATGGGCTCACCCCCAGTATTTCCCTGAGTTTATTGAAATCAGCTCTCCTAAAGTTGAGAATGCGTGTCTGACTATGCCTGGCTTCTCCTTTCCATTGTATAACAAACTCTAGGAGAACATGATCACTCTCACCTAAGGATCCCACCACTTGCACCCCATTAACGAGGTCATCCCTGTTGGTTAGGATCAGATCTAAAATAGCTGACCCCCTTGTTGCCTCTTCCACCTTTTGGACCATGAACTTGTCTTCCAGGCAAGTCAGGAATTTGCTAGAGCTTGAAGTTTTGGTTGAGTTAGATTGCCAGCAAATATCAGGATAGTTGAAGTCACCCATCACTACTGCATCTCTTTTTTTTGCGTGTGTGTTCATCTGTTCTAGAAAGGCATCATCCAGTTCCTCCGTCTGACTTGGGGGTCTGTAGTAGAGTCCCACAATAACATCCCCGTTGTTTCCCTCCCCTTTAATTTTTATCCAGATGCTCTCCACCTGGCTTCCAGTATTGATGTCATGGATTTTTTCACTGGTGTAAATATCCCTGACATATAATGCTATCCCTCCTCCTTTCCTGTTTGGCCTATTTCTCTTATAAAGGTTATACCCCTCTAATCCTACATTCCAACCATGAGACTCATCCCACCAGGTTTCAGTTATGTCTATTATATCATACTTGCTTTGTAGTGCTAGGAGTTCAAGTTCATCTTGCTTATTTCCCATGCTCTGTGCATTGGTGTAGAGATATCTAAGACCATGTGTTCCCCTTACTTGCTGCCTGTGCAAGTTTTTTTGCCTCCCACTGTTGGGTCCTTGCGCTGTTTGCCTTGTTCCCTCTATGACAGTTTGACTATTTTCTCCAGCCCCTTTGCCTTCCAGAATACTGTCTCCCTCCCCCATATGACTCAGTTTAAAGCCCTCCTGATCAAATTCTTGAGACTGTAGGCAAAAATGTTTCTGCCAACTGTTGTGAGATGCACCCCATCTCTTGCCAGAAGTTTCCCCCCTCATGGAAGCGTAGCCCATGATCCAAGAATCCAAATTGTTCTCGGTGACACCATCTACGGAGCCAGTTGTTTACGTTGACTATTTTCCTCTTCCTTCCTGGACCATGCCCTTCAACTGGCAGAAGAGACGAGATGACAACCTGTGCATCCATTTCTTTCAGCTTCCTCCCCAGAGCCTCATAATCTCTTCTGATCTTTGGAAAGCTGTGCCTTGCGGTATCATTGGTTCCCACATGGACCAAAAGGAAGGGGTAATGATCCGTAGGCTTAACAAGTCTTGTCAGCCTCTCTGTCACATCACGGATCTTTGCCCCAGGGAGACAACACACCTCCCGAGACATCTTGTCAGGCCCACAAACCACTGCTTCTGTACCCTGCAGCAAGGAGTCCCCCACCACCACCACACGCCTCTGCCGAGGCATCGCAGCTGCTGTTCCTTGCGGTGGTACTCTCAAGGTCCCCTGCTCTGCCCCTGAAGTCTGTCCGTGCTGTTCTTCCTCGTTGTCCTTGATAAGGGAGAGGGCTTTTAATTGATTCTGTAGCTGCAAGCTGCTCGAAGAATCCCTGAATGTTCTTGTTCTGTGTGTGACATTCCTCCAGGTATCAACCTCCTGTGTCTGTGGAGTGACACTCTCCTCCCCAGCCAGTTCCTCTGTGTGGTCCCCACCCAAGACTGTTTGTTCTGTTCTGTCCAGGAAAACCTCTTGCTCCCGAATATGTTGAAGTGTAGCTACCCTTGTCTCCAGCTGCTGGACTTTCTCCTCCAAGAGGGCTACCAACTTGCACTTGGTGCATGTGAAGTTCCCCACGTCTGTAGACAAGAAGACAAACATCCCACAAGTGTTGCAGGTGACCACAGCAGCCCCCTCAGTGTCCATGGTGAGAGCTTTTAGAACTCTTAGTTAATGCTGAGAACTCTAAGCTGTACTTTTAGGTATGCTGTATTTTTGTTTGGTCACTCAAATTCACGCACCGTTAGGCGTGCGCCTCACCAACAAGCAGCCTCTCCCAATATTATGAAACAAGCAGCCTCTCCCAATAATATTAAACCACAGCTAAAGAAAATCTGGAAAAGGTACTTTTTCAGATCCCCAGGAGTCCTTTTTCAGATTCCTTTTTCTCCTCCAAGAATTGCTATTGTAAAAAATAATATTAAACCACAGCAAAAGAAAATCTGGAAACAAGAGTCCTTTTTTCAGACTCATTTTTCTCCTCCAAGAATTGTTATTGTAAAAAAATATTATTAAACCACAGCTAAAGAAAATCTGGAAAAGTTACTTTTTCAGACTCCCTTTTCTCCTCCAATAATTGCTATTGTAAAAAATATTAAACCACAGTAAAAGAAAATCTGGAAAAGTTACTTTTTCAGACTCCAAGAGCCTTTTTTCAGACTCCCTTTTCTCCTCCAAGAATTGCTATTGTAAAAAAATAATATTAAACCACAGCAAAAGAAAATCTGGAAAAGTTACTTTTTCAGACCCCCAGGAGTCCTTTATTCAGACTCGTTTTTCTCCTCCAAAAATTGCTATTGTAAAATCATAGAATCATAGAATTGTAGAGTTGGAAGAGACCATGAGGGCGAAAGGGATCTAGGAGTCCTAGTAGACCACAAGTTGAACATGAGTCAACAGTGTGATGCGGCAGCTAAAAAGGCCAATGCGATTTTGGGCTGTATCAATAGAAGTATAGTATCTAGATCAAGGGAAGTAATACAGTTGTCCATTCACATTCGCGGGGGTTAGGTTCCATAGACCCCCGCAAATGTGAAAATTCCGCGAATAATGACAGCCCTCCCCCCACCCTCCCCAAGCGACCCTGAGTCCTCCAGAGGCCTCGTGGTCGCTCTATCTGGCCGCTGCCCGCCCTCCCCAAGCGACCCCCGAGGCCTCCGGAGGCCTCGTGGTGGCTCCTCCCGACCGCCCCCTGCCCTCCCCAAGCAACTCAAACGCCTCCAGAGGCCTTGCGGTGGCTTTTCCCGGCGGCCCCCACCCCCCCAAGCGACCCAGAGGCCTCCGGAGGTGTCGTGGTCGCTCTCCCCAGCCACCCCCACCCTCCCAGAGCGACCTGGAGGCCTCCGGAGGCCTCGTGGTCACTCTCCCCAGCCACCCCCCGCCCTCCCAGAGTGACCCCGGGGCCTCCGGAGGCCTCGTGGTCGCTCTCCGCAGCCACCCCCACCCTCCCAGAGCGACCCCGGGGGCCCCATGGAGGCCTCCCTGGCCCTCCCCACCCCCTCCCCGGGCCTTCATGGGGCCTCCGGAGCATCTCCGGGGGCCCCGTGAAGGCCTCCCCGGCCCTCCCCCTCCCTCCCAAGGCCTTCGCCGGGCCTCCGGAGGGTCTCCGAAGGCCCCGTGGAGGCCTCCCCGCTCCCTCCCAGTGCTTTTACGGGGCCTCTGGAGGCCCCGTGTCACTGTTTTGGGGGGGCTGGGGGGCCCTCCCAAAACCGCGAATAAGCAAAAACCGCGAATGTCAAGTTCGCGAATGTGGAGGGGCAACTGTAGTGCCGCTCTATTCTGCCTTGGTCAGACCTCACCTACAATACTGTGTCCAGTTCTGGGCACCACAATTCAAAAAGGATATTGACAAATTGGAGCATGTCCAGAGAAGGGCAACTAAAATGGTGAAAGGTCTGGAAACGATGCCTTATGAGGAGAGACTTAGGGAGCTGGGTATGTTTAGCCTGGAAAAAAGATGGTTAAGAGGCAATATGATAGCCATGTTTAAGTATTTGAAGGGGTGTCACATTGAGGATGGAGCAGGCTTGTTTTCTGCTGCTCCAGAGACTGGAACATGGAGCAATGGATGCAAGCTCCAGGAACAGAGATTCCACCTCAACATTAGGAGGAACTTTTTGACAGTAAGAGCTGTTCGGCAGTGGAACGCACTCCCTTGGAGCATGGTGGGGTCTCCTTCCTTGGAGGTCTTTAAACGGAGGCTGGATTGCCATCTGTCGGGGATGCTTTGATCAAGATTTCCTGCGTGGCAGGGGGTTCGACTGGGTGGCCCTCGTGGTCTCTTCCAACTCTACATTCTATTCTATGAAACCACAGCAAAAGAAAATCTGGAAAAGTTACTTTTTCAGACCCCCAGGAGTCCTTTTTTCAGACTTGTTTTTCTCCTCCAAAAATTGCTATTGTAAAATAATAATAATAATAATAATTCACAGCAAAAGATAACCTAGGGGTTGAATCCACACTACTCAAATAATCTAGTTTGAAACTGGATTATTTGCCATGGTGCCTTCCAAAGTAACCCTGGGATTTGTAGTTTTACAAGGCCTTGAGCCTTCTCTGCCAAAGAGTGCTGGTGCCTTCCCAAACTACGAATCCCAGGATTCCATAGGAAGGAGCCATGACAAATAAGACAGTTTCAAAGTGGATTATTTGTTTAGTGTGGATTCAGCCCAGGGAATTGTGGACCATGCTATAGAGCAGTGGTTCTTAACTCCAGGGGTCTACAGTATATAACCAACAGGGGGTCAGCGAAGCCTTGAATGCTACTCAACCCATGTGAACAGGAGCCAAGGTAAAGGCAGTCTCGCTGGCTGGCTGTGCCTGCACATTGCCATTCAATCAGCTCCAGCCATCAACTTGCAGGAAGAAGCAGGAGAAAAGCCTTCCCTCCCCCTCCAGTGCTTCTCAGGGAAGGTTTAATGGATTGTGTAATTGCATTATCATTATCATATTATTATCATTATCATTATTATTATGGTATTAAATCTTGAGTTAAGTCTTCGGGGTCCATGGCAAGAAAATATATTTAAAGGAGTCCCTGGTAAAGAAAAGGTTAAGAGCCACTGATATAGAGAACCTGGGAGGAATCAATATTGGTTGGTAACTACTAGTAGGTTGTGTCGTGGCAATTGCTATTAGTTGGGAAAACAGAGATCAAAAGGAATCCCAGGAGTTCTTCTGCTGCCCCCTGCTGGTGGTCTCCTGCAGCCTGTGTACACTCCAGAATTTTCCAAGCTTTTTTATACCATGAACTACTTTCCTAACGAATCCTATGCCCCTTCTCTCAGTATTTGTTATGTTTTAATTTTGTTTTGTATAGTTGTTTTGCCATCTACGACTCCAGTTCTCCTGGTATTGCTTCTATTACAAAATAACAACTATAAAACTTTTTCTTTGTTAAATCAATAAAACTTCCCCCCACCAAAACAAAACCAAAAAAAAAAAAAAAAAAAAAAAGAATTTTCCACTTCAGCTGGTATGGTTCCACTTTATGTCCTTTTGTAGTTTTGTTTTGTTATTTTTTAAGTGTTGCACAGCCTTGTTAATTTAATAAGTGTGATGATGCTGTTACATTCTATTGTTCATTACATTTTTGTACAATAAAATCCATTTACATTTTTGTTTCTTGTTAATATCAACTTCATAATATTACCTTCACCCAGTATCAACAATCAATCAATCAATCAATCAATCCATTTTCTATATTTCACATGACTTCCTCTTAGGTTTTGTAGTTTGGTGAGGCACTAGAGCTCTCTGGCCTACAGTTTTAAAGGACCCTAACTCTAAACTGCCAATAGCAGGATTCCTTAAGATGGAGCTATAGAAGTTTTAAAGGACCCTAACTCTAAACTGCCAATAGCAGGATTCCTTAAGATGGAGCTATAGAAGTTAAAGGTGGAATAACAGCGCTGCAGTAAGACCCCTGTATCCGCTGGGGATTGGCTCCCCCCCCCACCGTGGATACCAAAAACCATGGATAACAGTGAACATCATTGAAAATAATGGAATTTCTGGTTTAAAATACCATAAAGTTGCCTTGGAGGACCTAGAAAATGGGTAGAGAAAACACATATTCTAATCTAGGAAGACTCTATGGTAGGTGTGCTGTTTTTGTCAGGATTTTGGGACATGCAGTCCAAGTACCGTATATTTATTTCTAAAGAGCTGAGGCTGAGATGTAACAGTTTGCAAGGTTTGCAAAGTACTTAGCTCTGAGCAAATGGCAGTTTGCAAGCCTAACAATTGTATCAATATTGACGGCCCAGGAGCAAAACTGTGCGGGACTAAGCAGAGAGCTAATCAGTTCTATTCTGGATTTTACAATGTGTGGTGTGGATGTGTTCTTTAGGATCTCACATTGAGAAGATGTGTTTTTTCTCCTAAAAGCTGTATATATTTGTAAATACAGTTGTCCCTCCATATCCATGGATTTGGTATTCATGGATTTAAGTATTCACGGCTTGAAAATATTCTTTAAAAATCAGTAATCCAAAAAGCAAATCTTGATTTTGCCATCTTATACAAGGGACACCATTTTGCTATAACCATTGCATATAATGGGACTTGAATATTCACGGATTTTGGTATCCACGGGGGTCCAGGAGCCAAACGCCAGGGAATATGAAGGGACAACCGTATATTCTTTACTATGTTCAGATAAAGAACAAGAATGGTTTTAGACACAAGCTTGTGTGTCTGAGCCTTTATTTCTGATGCCTGAAGGAACAACTCTGCTGCAATGTATTGTTGCCTGAGTCCTGTTTGGGTTTGTTATAAACTTTTTTCTATTTTGTGACAAGGTTCTTTTTGATCCAGAGAGAGAGAATAGGGTTCAATCACTAGGACTATAGGAAAGACAATACTTGGACACCAGATCTGGTTTTAAACACTTATTTCATGTAACATTTATTATGCAAACACACAATAACTTTTGGTACCAGGAGTTTTTCACCCACTCACACATTCACCCCCCTCCCCATACTCACACAACAGGCTCCTAAAGACGTGATCAAATTTCATAGAGCTGATGGATGCAGGTTACAGCGCTGTTCCCTACATGCATAGTAGTGGAAAGTCCTTGTTATTATAGTCTTTTCAGCTGAATTACACTTGGGTTGTCATCCATTCAGAAACTTCCCATCACATTCCTTGCAGGCTACAATCAGGTATTCCTTTGATGATAAACAGTTCTGCCTTTCCTGCCATTTCCACCAGAGATGGAACTGATATTGATCTGGTCAATTCTGCTTGTTATAGGGACCGTCTACACCAGTGATGGGCAACCTTTTGAGCCTGGTGTGTCAAACTTCGCCAAAAAACTGAGCATAACTCGGGTGGTGTGTCACTTTGAGGAAAAAACATTATTTCGCAATATTTGTTGTTTAAATAACATAAATGTATAATTGTTATATATAATTGTATTTAATAAACCAAAAACTAATTATTTAACTTACCTGCTTAGTGACTTCTTTGTTCATCTGTCAGTCAGTTTCTTTTGTTGGTCTTGATATTGTTTAACTTGTGTGAACTGAGATAAGTGAGGGGGAGGGGGAATTCTTTAACTAACCTGCCTCGGTCCATGTCTCTTGAAAAGGTCGACCACTGCTACTACCACTTCCTTTACTTAACCTTAGTTTTTTATTTTTGGGATTCTCCATCAGGGGGGCAGTGACAGAAGATAGAATTATATGCACTTGTTAGGCCTGCAGGTAATTAGGGATTAACTAGCCTTATTAGCCACAAAATGGTGTATGTAACTATCTTTTAGGAAAGGGCAGGGTTAATAAGCAAAAATAGGGTTAATAAGGATGCAAAACAGTAATAATGGTGAAATGGAGTCTGCACTATGGAGCAAGATACTCTTCCTTATTTGAATAACAACGGCTGCCACTAACGACAGAAAATGGCACCCATACCATGCCACAGGCCCTCTCCTCTCCCAGACTTCCCTCACTTATCTTAGCAATGATCTCACTTTTCCCACGTAGCTTAGCAATGCGCAGGGAGGGCAGGGGTGGTGGTGTCCGAGGTAGTGTCCGAAGTGCTGCTGGGGCCGAACTGGAGGCTTTGCACCGGGGCCGGCCTATTTATACCGGCCCCGTCGGCAGCCACCGCATCATCCAGCTGCGCCGGATATGCGGCCGGATGGCCCTCCCCTCTGTTCCAGGCAGCCAATTGGGGCACAGCTGACCAGCCCCGATTGGCTCCCTTTTTCCTGCCTTCCCCCGAGCAGCCAAGGCTGCTGGGAAGAAGAAGGCCAAAATGGTGGCCTCCTTGGAAGGGAGGGTGCTTTCTGGTTAGCCTCCTCCCTCCAGCCCCTCCCATCCAGGCGATCAGGCACCCTCCAGCCCCTCCCCTCCAACCCCTCCCCTCCAGCAACCAGCCAGCCACTCTCCCTTACCAAAGCCACGATTGATCGCGGCTTTGGAAATAGAAGGTGCTGGCTGGAAAGGCTCCCCGCTCCAACGACTCCCCTCCAGCCCCTCCCCTCCAGCCACCCACCACCCTCCGTGACTGAGTCACGGAGAACACCCCTCCCTTTCAGCGAGGTTGCACTGGGGGGGGGGTTGAGAGCATCGTTGGCTGGGAAAGGTCCCAGCCAGCGAGCTTCCCCCCCCCCCGTCCAGCCTCGCTGAAAGGGAGGGGTGTTCTCTGTGACTCAGTCACGGAGAACACCCCTCCCTTTCAGCGAGGCTGCACGGAGGGGGGGTGAGAGCATTGCTGGCTGGGAAAGGTCCCAGCCAGCGACCTTTTACCCCCCCCCCCCCCGCATCCAGCCTCGCTGAAAGGGAGGGGTGTTTTCTGTGACTCAGTCACGGAGAACACCCCTCCCTTTCAGTGAGGCTGCACCGAGGGGGCGTGAGAGCATCGCTGGCTGGGAAAGGTCCCAGCCAGCGAGCTTGTACCCCCCTGTCCAGCGTCGCTGAAAGGGAAGGGTGTTCTCCGTGACTCAGTCACGGAGAACACCCCTTCCTTTCAGCGAGGCTGCACGGGGGGGGGGGGGTGAGAGCATCGCTGGCTGGGAAAGGTCCCAGCCAGCGACCTTTTACCACCACCCCCATCCAGCCTCGCTGAAAGGGAGGGGTGTTCTCCGTGACTCAGTCACGGAGAACACCCCTCCCTTTCAGTGAGGCTGCACGGAGGGGGCGTGAGAGCATCGCTGGCTGGGAAAGGTCCCAGCCAGCGAGCTTGTACCCCCCTGTCCAGCGTCGCTGAAAGGGAGGGGTGTTGTCCGTGACTCAGTCACGGAGAACACCCCTCCCTTTCAGCGAGGCTGCACGGAGGGGGCGTGAGAGCATCGCTGGCTGGGAAAGGTCCCAGCCAGCGAGCTTGTACCCCCCTGTCCAGCGTCGCTGAAAGGGAGGGGTGTTCTCCGTGACTCAGTCATGGAGAACACCCCCCCTTTCAGCGAGGCTGCACGGGGGGGGGGGGGGGTGTGAGAGCATCGCTGGCTGGGAAAGGTCCCAGCCAGCGACCTTTAACCACCCCCATCCAGCCTCGCTGAAAGGGAGGGGTGTTCTCCGTGAGAACACCCCTCCCTTTCAGCGAGGCTGCACGGAGGGGGGGGTGAGAGCATCGCTGGCTGGGAAAGGTCCCAGCCAGCGACCTTTTAACCCCCCCCCCATCCAGCCTCGTTGAAAGGGAGGGGTGTTCTCCGTGACTCAGTCACGGAGAACACCCCTCCCTTTCAGCGAGGCTGCACGGGGGGGGGGGGGGCGGTGAGAGCATCGCTGGCTGGGAAAGGTCCCAGCCAGCGAGCTTGTACCCCCCTGTCCAGCGTCGCTGAAAGGGAGGGGTGTTCTCCATCAGTCATGGAGAACACCCCTCCCTTTCAGCGAGGCTGCACGGGGGGGGGGGTGAGAGCATCGCTGGCTGGGAAAGGTCCCAGCCAGCGACCTTTAACCACCCCCATCCAGCCTCGCTGAAAGGGAGGGGTGTTCTCCGTGACTGAGTCACGGAGAACACCCCTCCCTTTCAGCGAGGCTGCAAGGAGGGGGGGTGAGAGCATCGCTGGCTGGGAAAGGTCCCAGCCAGCGACCTTTTACCCCCCCATCCAGCCTAGCTGAAAGGGAGGGGTGTTCTCCGTGACTCAGTCACGGAGAACACCCCTCCCTTTCAGCGAGGCTGCACGGGGGGGGTGAGAGCATCGCTGGCTGGGAAAGGTCCCAGCCAGCGACCTTTTACCCCCCCATCCAGCTTTGCTGAAAGGGAGGGGTGTTCTCCGTGACTCAGTCATGGAGAACACCCCTCCCTTTCAGCGAGGCTGCACGGGGGGGGGGGGGTGAGAGCATCGCTGGCTGGGAAAGGTCCCAGCCAGCGACCTTTAACCACCCCCATCCAGCCTCGCTGAAAGGGAGGGGTGTTCTCCGTGACTGAGTCACGGAGAACACCCCTCCCTTTCAGCGAGGCTGCAAGGAGGGGGGGTGAGAGCATCGCTGGCTGGGAAAGGTCCCAGCCAGCGACCTTTTACCCCCCCATCCAGCCTAGCTGAAAGGGAGGGGTGTTCTCCGTGACTCAGTCACGGAGAACACCCCTCCCTTTCAGCGAGGCTGCAAGGAGGGGGGGTGAGAGCATCGCTGGCTGGGAAAGGTCCCAGCCAGCGACCTTTTACCCCCCCATCCAGCCTAGCTGAAAGGGAGGGGTGTTCTCCGTGACTCAGTCACGGAGAACACCCCTCCCTTTCAGTGAGGCTGCACGGGGGGGTGAGAGCATCGCTGGCTGGGAAAGGTCCCAGCCAGCGACCTTTTACCCCCCCATCCAGCCTAGCTGAAAGGGAGGGGTGTTCTCCGTGACTCAGTCACGGAGAACACCCCTCCCTTTCAGTGAGGCTGCACGGGGGGGTGAGAGCATCGCTGGCTGGGAAAGGTCCCAGCCAGCGACCTTTAACCACCCCCATCCAGCCTCGCTGAAAGGGAGGGGTGTTCTCCGTGACTCAGTCACGGAGAACACCCCTCCCTTTCAGCGAGGCTGCACGGGGGAGGGGGTGAGAGCATCGCTGGCTGGGAAAGGTCCCAGCCAGCGACCTTTCCGCCCCCCATCCAGCCTCGCTGAAAGGGAGGGGTGTTCTCCGTGACTGAGTCACGGAGAACACCCCTCCCTTTCAGCGAGGCTACACAGGGGAGGAAGAGCATCGCTGGCTAGATGGGAGGGCTGGATGGGAGGGGTTTTCTGAATGGGAGGGCTTTCCCCTCCTCCAGCCCCTCCTCTCCAGCGACCAGCCACCCTCCTTTCCCAAAGCTGCAATCGCAGCTTTTGGAAGGGAGGGTGCTAGCTGGAAAGCCTCCTCCCAGTGGTGACTGGGGCTTCGTAGCCCCGCCCACCACTTTAATTCTTTCCTCCGCCTCCCTAAAATGGCGACCAGGGCTTTGAAGCCCTGATCGCCACTTTAGGAAGGGTGGGGAGGGGGAGGGGGAGGGGGGAGCGACCTAGCCGCGTGTCACCACTGACGGCTATGCGTGTCAGTGGTGACACGCGTGTCATAGGTTCGCCATCACCGGTCTACACCGTAAAAAAAAATATGTACGCCGTTTGGAAGATCAATCTTCCATAGACACGGCCGTTCAGATTCATATGTGTCATTTGGAAGGGGGGCTAGCGAATCCCCCGTAAACTACGTGGATTCGGCGTTTGGAAGGATTAGCGGATCTTGGCCTAAAATCTGTACACCCATTCGAATGGTTGATCGTCTGTACCCCCCGTTCGCACACATACGAACAGGCTGTTGGAAAATATAGTTTGCAGTCCAATAAGTGGAAATAGTTTTGCCATTGAAGGGTTAACTGAGAAGGCATATGAGATGAGCTGATGTAACTTCCTAAAGTTTTACTATTGGGCAATCTGGGATGAAGGGGGAGTGTCAGAGGGTCCTTCTTTGTTCCAGATGCCATGTTATCTAACAATCCTCATGGACCTTTGAACTGAGAGGACCCCGAAAGGGGCGTCCTGAATATAGTTTCCAGCAATGTAGTTTTTAAGTATTTTTAACCAGTTTTAGTCTGTTTTGATGGTGTTTTTGTTATCTGCCAAGAATCAGCTCTCTAAACTGTGAGTAAAGAAGTTTTTGTACTCTTTAAACTAACTTTGAGTCTTGAGTGGTTACTTTGGTAGTTAAACAACTTGGGAAAAGACAAAGGGTGTTTGGTTATAAGCTAAGCAGTGTTTTTACATGCATGCTAACATTCTTACGCTAGATGCTGCATGTGTGCTTTAAGCTTGCTATGCTCTGCTATAAAGTTGGCTGCATTATCCATTAACGTGTGAAGTGCAGTGTGGATGTTAAACAGGGACAAAATACCCTGATATTTTAAACAGTGTATTTTTACACAATTTCCAACACAGGCAGTGTAATCTGATTGGCTGGCTGAGTAGAGGGAGCTGGGCTAGCAAAGAGGGGAATTGGGAGAGGCCGCCATGTTGGATTCCCAGCTAAACGAGAGTCTGGTAAGTCCGTGAATTTTATATATATTTATTTTTATTTTACATTGTAATTAGGGAAAACTTACTGTCCGCAAAGCAGGCACCTTTTAAAATAAATAATAAATAAAAAAGCGGCAGGAGATTTAAAACCACCGCTTGCCTTGCTCGCTCCAGCCAGCTGGGGAAGGGGGGGTCATACAGAGTTTAGGGTGGTAAAAATCGTGTAGGCGGATCGTAGGTATTCAAACGACTGCCTATTCGTATTTTTTAACATTTTAAATACTGCTTTTAGCCTGTTTTTATCCTGTGATTTCACCTTTATTTTGTATCCCCTTTTTACCTGTGCTGGTCTATGACCATAATAAAGATTCTATTCTATTCTACCCCCCAAATGGAGTTTTTTAAAATCATATAGACAGGCCCATATCCATGTTAGCAATAAAGAAAGGTCAGACAGAGTTCTTGCTTTCTTTGCCTCCTTGCTTGAGAGAATCTCTATTTTAGGTAGCCTGTTTTCCTTCAGCCTTCAAGGCCCATACATCCACATTCATAACATATTGTAACATATATATTGTAATAGGTTCTCAGTGCGCGCTGACAGTTTTGTGTCCCACGGATAACTGAATCAGCGTGACACCCCTTCAAATACTTAAACAGGGCTATCATATCGCCTCTTAACCGTCTTTTTTTCCAGGCTAAACATACCCAGCTCCCTAAGTCTCTCCTCATAAGGCATGGTTTCCAGACCTTTCACCATTTTAGTTGCCCTTCTCTGGACATGCTCCAATATGTCCGCTCCAGCCATAAACTTGCAGGAAGAAGCAGGAGAAAAGTCTTCCCTCCCTCTCCAGTGCCTCTGAGGGAAGGTTTAATCAAATGGATGGTGTAATTTGATTATCATTACCATTATGGTATTGAATTTTGAGTTAAGTCATGAGGGTCAGTGGCAACAAAAGATATTTAAATGGGGTCCCTGGTAAAGAAAAGGTTAAGAACCCCTGATCTGGACTGACCAACTCTCTCTTATTTCCAAAGATCTCCCTTATTCAAGCTTTTTTTTTTTTTTAAACCCTCCTAGCTCCCTTATTGACCTTCTCAGATGTCAAGGGCAAGCAAGTGACACAGAGGGAGCCCACAAAGGCTGCATGTGTGTGAGAGAGGAAAAAGCAAACCAGGAAACTCCTGCTGGCTTGAGGTGTGTGTTTGCATTCATGTCAGAGCAGTGTGGGTGTGTGAGTGTGTGAGGTAGGGAGATAGGGGAGTATGTGTGTGTTGCTGCATCTGTGTGCATGTGAGAAAGGGAAGTGTATGTTTCCATGTCCCTGTAAGGGAGGGGGGAATGTGGTTTGTGTGTGCTTTTACATTAAACAGAGAATCTGTGAACATTTAGAAGGCAATGCCATAATCACAAAAAGTCAACATGGGTTTCAGAGAAACAAGTCATGCCAGACTAATCTGATCTCTTTTTTTTGATTAAGTTACCAGCTTGGTAGATGAAGGGAATGCTGTGGACATCGCATACCTTGATTTCAGTAAGGCCTTTGACAAGGTTCCCCATGACATTCTTGCAAACAAGCTTGTAAAATGTGGGCTAGACAAGTTAACTGTTCAATGGATTTGTAATTGGTTGACTGGCCGAACCCAAAGTGTGCTCAGCAGTGGCTCCTCTTCGTTTTGGAAGGATGTGACCAGTGGGGTGCCACAGGGTTCTGTCCTGGGCCCAGTGCTATTCAACATCTTTATCGATGTCTTGGATGAGGGAATTAGGGGCATACTTATCAAATTTGCAGATGACACCAAATTAGGAGGAGTAGCTAATACCCTAGAGGACAGGATCAAAATTCAGAATGACCTGGATAGACTGGAGAGCTGGGCCAAAGCTAACAAAATGAAATTCAATACGGAGAAATGTAAGGTACTGCATTTAGGGCGGAAAAATGAAATGTATAAATATAGGATGGGAGAGACCTGGCTGAATGAGACCACGTGCGAAAGGGATCTAGGAGTCCTAGTAGACCACAAGTTGAACATGAGCCAGCAGTGCGATGCGGCAGCTAAAAAGGCCAATGCGATTTTGGGCTGTATCAATAGAAGTATAGTGTCTAGATCAAGGGAAGTAAAAGTGCCACTCTATTCTGCCTTGGTCAGACCTCACTTAGAATACTGTGTCCAGTTCTGGGCACCACAATTAAAAAAGGATATTGACAAATTGGAGTGTGTCCAGAGAAGGGCAACTAAAATGGTGAAAGGTCTGGAAACGATGCCTTATGAGGAGAGACTTAGGGAGCTGGGTATGTTTAGTCTGGAAAAAAGATGGTTAAGAGACGATATGATAGCCCTGTTTAAGTATTTGAAGGGATGTCACGCTGAGGATGGAGCAGGCTTGTTTTCTGCTGCTCCAGAGACTGGAACACGGAGCAATGGATGCAAGCTCCAGGAACAGAGATTCCACCTCAACATGAGGAGGAACTTTCTGACAGTAAGAGCTGTTCGGCAGTGGAACGCACTCCCTCGGAGTGTGGTGGGGTCTCCTTCCTTGGAGGTCTTTAAACAGAGGCTGGATGGCCATCTGTCGGGGATGCTTTGATCGTGATTTCCTGCATGGCAGGGGGTTGGACTGGATGGCCCTCGTGGTCTCTTCCAACTCTGCAATTCTATGATTCTATGATTCTATGTATATAAAAGAAGGGTTTTGATTTTTGTGGGGGTGAGTGTGTGTCTTTGTGTGTCTGTTTTGATAAGATATCTGTAACCGGTCTTTCAGTTTTCTTTAAATTTAATAGTGGTGCTTGGGAACCTTTTAGAATAGTTCTTGTTGTTGCTGTTTAAGTTCCCAGGATAATGAATACATACACAAACAAACAAAGCCAATCAAAATATTTAAACAATATGGCCTGGCCCTTAAAGATGAAACCCTATACTAATTAACATTTGCCAGATTGACGTCACACTGCACAAAATTTGTTGCGACTAATTTGTGGCCCAAAGTTGGTCACCCTAGTTCCATTCTACGATTTTGTAGTTTTGTAATTTGGGGAGAGATCTCTGGCTATAAGTTCTAAAGGTCCCTCCCTAAACTGCCAATATCAGGATCCTATAGGAATAATAGTGCTATAAGATTATAGTGTGAATGGGACCCTGACATGCTGCTGCCATCACTGGCTGGAGCAAGATACAGTTGTCCTTCCGTATTCATGGATTTGGTATCCATGGATTTAAGTATTCACAGCTTGAAAATATTCTTTAAAAAATAATAATCCAAAACCTTGATTTTGCCATCTTATATTAGGGACATAATTTTTCTGTGCCATTGCATATAATGGGACTTGAGTATTCATGGATTTTGGTATCCACGGAGGGTCCTGGAACCAAACCCCAGCGAATATGAAGGGACAACTGTATTGCAAGGTCTTCAAACCTTGTTCTGTATATACGGATCCTGCCATCTGCTGGTTAGTGTTTTTATTGCAGTATGCCCAGTTGCTACGGGACCTATTGCAGTTCTCAAAGGTGCTGGGAACCATGCAAGGGCCCCATGCATCGACTGCATCTCTGGAGTAACTGTAAGAAAGGACAGAGTTAGGCACATCCAGACCTAGGTGTAAGAGTAGGTGTGTTTTTCTGTGTTTCTTTGGCTATATATTAACTTGAATACTGGTACTCTATGGTGAACTCACCATGGATCAGTGTAAGAGGGGCGCTCTAAAAAAAAGCAATACAAGGACTCCCTGAAACAACATCTCAGGCTCGGCCAAATTGATCACCAACAATGGTACACCCTGGCCTCACATTGGGAAGCATGGAGACACACTATCCACAATGCTGCAGCCTTATTTGAGAACTCATGCCGAACAAGTCTTGAAAAGAAATTACAACGCAGAAGGAATCACAACCCAGAAACATCACCCAAGGAGACCTTCTGCTGTGCTTTCTGCAACTGGACTTGTTTATCCCAGATTGGCCTTTTTAGTCATCAGCGTGCTTGCAGAAAGCATGGGATGAGTCCTTCCTGAATCTTCATTTGCGAAGAAAAGCCAAAGAGAAAGAGATGGTATACCTCAATTAACAAAGCAGATGTTTTCCTTGGACATTACCTCTTTAACAGAAAATTTGGTACCACAGGCAGAAATAGCATGGAAGAATAAGGATAGGTCGCTGTACCACACACACACAAGCACAAACACAAAAGAGCTGAAAAAAAGATCGACAAGCAAATTTTAGCAAACTTTTTATTCAAAGCTAATAATATGCTTTGATATTTCAAATAAAATAATATTTGAAATAAAACAACCAGGTTGTGTGAGCCTTGCATAAGTAAACAAAAATACTTTGAACCTTCTAGACACCATTTGAAAGCTTCATTCAAAGTGCATCCAGGGATGAGTTTTTCTTTCACTAGCTTCCACTTTTCTTATTTCGATTTTGATTGCCAAATGTATAGACCTATACTGAGGGGTAGCTGGTGAGACAGGCTTATCTGCTGTCCCCTTTCTCTCTGATTTGCTGTTTGTCTATGCTCAGTGAAGGATTCTGAAGGCAGCTGCTGTTTTCCTTGTTGGTTGGACACACGGCTGCAGCAGGATTGGCTAAAGTAGAATCCTGCTCTTCTCCAGTTTAAGCTTTGCTTATTGCATTGTTCACTGCAGACATGCTGCTGCAACTGGACACCAAAAGTCTAAAGGCCCATCTACATGAGGGGGGGAACCTCAGAGTACTTCGTAGTAATGGCATCTTGCAGCAGCAGCATGTCTTAATGTTTTTTTTGGCCTTGGAAGCCCCCATAAGCCGTGAATTCTAGATGGCAGCCATGAGTGATTTACTCACATTAGTTCTTCACCACTGCTGATTTCTTTTTTTTAAAGTCATCCAAGGTGTGCTTGAGCGATATAGTGGTTTTCCAATTTTACAGGAAAGCAAAACAAAAAATAACCATCCGTTTTATCACCTTAGCGAGCGATTGCTAAGGCAAAAATCCAGCGTTGCTCCGTTAGCAAGCCCCACCCCTGCTGTCACCTGGCCAATCAGCTTTGTGCTTGTCTTCAAATTGCTTGTCATTCGATTGTCCTAATGAGTAGTAATGTGCACTCCCTCGCGGTTTTTAGAAAACATGGGAAAAGCCGCAAAGGCTTTTACGGCGTTGTTTTTGCTGTTTTGGGCCCCACTCCTTCTCAATAGTGTGGATTGGTGCAGGAACCCATTAAGACAGGTAGGCTTAAGCCGTCAATAGATTCCCCTGCTGCTTTTGTGCCAGCATTGCTGGTGTGCAAAACATAGGGGCATTTAAATCGCATACTTAACCCAACAGTGGCTGGACTAGCACAAACACTTCCGGGTGATATTGGGACATCCAGGTAAGTGTCGCTCTTTTTATGACACTCTCCGGGTTACTTGGGGATTTTAAAGTATGTTTAGGTGCTTGGGTTAACTTTTTAGGCTTTTAATTTTTTTTTTTGAATTTCCTACACAATGAAATTGTGTGATATTTCAAACACTTCCTCTTTATTGCCGGGAGCCTTTGCCAGGATTAGAAGGTAAGTGTGGGGAGGAGCATTCTTTTGCCGGCATAAAAATGCTTTTTTTTTTTTTTTTAATGCCGGCAAAAGAATGTTTCAAAGGGTTGTGTTTGATAAAGTCCTAGCAGCTAAAAATGCAGTACAGTTGTCCTCCATATCCACGGATTTAGTATCCACAGCTTGAAAATATTCTTAAAAAATAATAATCAAAAAAGCAAACCTTGATTTTGCCATCTTATATAAGGAAAACCATTTTGCTATGCCATTGCATATAATGGGACTTGAGTATTCACGGATTTTGGAATCTGCAGGGGGTTCCTGGGACCAAACCTCAGCGAATATGAAGGGACAACTGTAATTCCACTATTGAGGAAAGTGGAAACATAGTGGCATTAATACACTTATTATCACACATCGCTGTAATAGCGTAGTACAACTGTCATGGAATTATCGCACAACCACCACTAGTGCTTTTAGAATGGGATTTTTCTTCCATGATTTAGCATGGACGAGATTTTGGCGGTTCTCGCAAGACGTGCAACTGTGCTTAAAAACTCCCCAAACCCCTGAATTTACAAAGTAAATAAACATATAAACACTTAAACCTAAAAATGTGCAAACAAAATGGGACAGTTCATAAAAAGAGTGTCCTGTGGATAGTTTTCACATTCTCACCTGGAAGTTTTCTTGCTGGGAATGGGGAGGGGGGAAAGAGTACCAGCCATTCACGCTGTAATCTCGCAATTACAGTGGGATGTGGTTTCACACGCTCTTCAATACCATGATAAAAGCGATATTGAGAGCTATTGATGGTTTGTCCCGTCAATGAAAAGTGACACCTTATTCACAGCTGGAGCACAGATTGACCACATGAGGATGACAACGTCATGCAATAGCAGGACTTGTTTGCACTACCGTGATGTCGTAATCGTGCAATTTTTGCCACGTCCAATTAAGTCCTTTATCAAGCGGTGTAGTGGTAACCAACAGGTAGCAGTGGCAGGGATGGAATGCATTGGAACTATAATGGTTAGAAATTACTTTTTAAGAGGAATGTTTCAGGCTCTAATTACGGAGACTTTAAATGGTAGCTTCAGCTTGCCTGGGACTCTTTTTAACACTTGTTGCTGCCTCCCTACAGTGCAAGACGGGGATTTGCCAAGGGTTATCCTCTTGAGAGATCCTCCTCAAATCCAGAGTCAGTCCTGCATTGTGGTGTTTTGGTGCAACAGCCTATTTATTTGGAAACTAAGAGGATTATCAGATGCATCAAAAACAGCATTTTAACGGCACCATGAGATCGCAAAAGGGCTTCCTTATCAGACGACATTGTGCCCCAGCATCATGCAAGCATTCTGCTCCTGTTATGAGGGAGTTCTTTTTTATTGTCGGGGAGAAGTTGGAAATAGATCTCCAGTCGTATTTATGTTCCACATTTTTGTGTGTGTGATGAGGTGCCCCGTTCTGCTGGCGTGATGCCAGCATCAATGGGCAGTCCTGCCAGAACACTTATAGGTGGGATCATGAGAACCAAGTAGGCTAACCTCTTTTTTGTACCCTCCCCTCGTTACTTGTTATTTTTAAAGTGTGTTTATGTGCTTGTGTAAACTTTTTTCTTGTTATTTTTCTTTTTGAATTTCCCATGCGTGCGTCTTCCTGTGAGAATGGGTGGGATTTCAATCCAGGAAGTAAATGGAGCTCCGTTAGAGCTCTGTTCACCCCTGGGATGGAAGATAAGGTAGGTCTGATGGGGAGGGTTATTGTGCCAGGACAGGAATGGGATTGGAGATTGGGGACAGGAATACTTTTTGTGTTCCTGTCTGATAATCTCCTAACTATTACCAGAATTATGTCCTAAACTACAAAGAAGTCATGTGCCAAGAAGGGTGTAACTTCTCAGTCCCTACCAACAAATGAAAACATGGCATAAAAGTATGGAGCCATTTTGAAAAAAGAATTACCTTAGTACCTGCTACCTCATATTTGCTCACATTAATCTTTCATTAGTCTTTTCCCACCCCATTATTCTCTACTTTCTCATCACCTGCACTGTCAAAATGTGAATTGAATGCACCTGGGAACAGGGACCTCTCTTTTATTTTGGTTGCAGCACTTATATGGTGCTAAAATAATTATAAGAACAGTCAAGTTCATTGGATTGTAATCTTGTTAGAACGGCTCATTGAGCAGGTCCAATTGCCAATAACAATTAAAACAGTGACATTTGTAACACGAGTAAGCCAATAATATGGAAAATCACGTTGTGACCATTGTGTACTGGTAGGGCTTTCCAATTAGATTCAGATTTATTTTACAACCCTGTTGATTTCACAAAATAAGTGGGCTTCTACTATAAAGTGCACAGTTTGCAAAATGGATTTAATTAACTTATATCACCCATTATTGTAGAGTTTCAATAGGTCAGCTGAATGAAATAATATTCCTTCCCACTGCAGTTACATAAGAATGCTTTCTATGAATGGTGCATTCAGTTTAAGATTGAAAGAGAATCTGTTCTGTTTTGTTACACAGTAGTCCTTTTGGAAATTTATAATCCTTTATTTTAGAGAAAGTATACTGCAGGATGCCTCTCTGTGATGACCTCATCAGTTTCTGCAAGCTATACATTTTCCTTTTTTCTTTTCTTTTCTGACGGATCTCAGTTCTGTTCATCTAAATGCTGTACACTCGCTTGACCCATTATTCCAGTGAATGTGATAATCACACTTTATATTTCACCTTGGCTTTCTCATTCAGGATGCAGATATGCTTCAAGAAGAAGAAACAAACTATTTAATACGTTTTAGAGCATTAATAAACTAAGCATGCCAGATAGCTGTCCAATAGTGCTGGGGAAATGTTGAGATGGACAAACTAGCATGTCTAAGCAATACGATGGGTTCATTGGCAGCCAGTGGTTTCCTTGTTAGTGTGATGGTGAAGCACTCTGCCTTAGTCTGAGCATTAAAGGAGTATTGAATATACTTGGGGGCTAGAGTTCTGTGCTTTGTATAGCTCTTTAGTTCAGACTAAAACCCAGAGTAGATTCATTGCCCCAGTGCTGTGAAGCCATAGTCACTCTTGTATGCTTTTGATCCATGCTTCAGGACTTAGTCATAACTTAAGGGTTTTAGTAATAAGTCAAGGATTTCACTTGGGCTGCTCTAAGCATAAGTAAAGCAGCCTCCAGATTCAGAAATTTCATTCCCCACAAAATTCCCTCAAATGCACTCTAGGGACCATGGGGGGCATTTTCTCCACATTTATGGGCTTCCTAGGCCATTTTGGGCCTGGGAGAGGTCTTTGTTGAAGTAGGGATGGAACAGGAAGTCATTTTGGCTCATTGCCTGTTGTTAAAAAAGACCTCTTCTCGGCCTAAAATAGCCCAGTAGGGACTCATAACATGATGAAAATGCCTAGAAGGCATTCGAGGAGGGAGTTTTTATTTTTATTTTTTATTTGTGTGGGGGTTCAGCCCTCCAAGATCTCCTGGGGGGGGGTGATGTAGCCCCCTACCCTCCCACTGTTGTCCACCCCTGGAACAAGTGTGGGAAAGTGCAGTCATGGCCTCCGAGGTTGTGTTGTGGCCCACAAATCCCTCTAGTCTCCCGGAATTGTCCTTTTTCTGAAAAAAAAAGAGTGAATTTCCTCTCCTGAATTATCACTGGAGAAGTGATCCAACTTTTAAATCTGGTGCATGACCATCTTTGCAGTAATAACATAAAAATTATCTGTTTTTCAAAATCATAAGTTGACTTCCAGACATTTCTGATTTATTGTTTTTGGCACTTTGTGTGGCCCATGAAAATTTCCACCTGGACCCACCACAGTTGTCTACTCCTACCCTAGAACAAAGAGTAAGGGGGGGGGGCTTTGGCTATGTATCTCTCTCAAGGGCTTTCATAGGCCTTGTCTAGATAGGCTATTTACCCTGTCTTGACACCCTGCAGTCCAGATGATGCAGGACTTTTACCTAGTTTTGCCTCTAGAAAGTCTGCACAACCCACGGGGCAAAGACAGATTAAAGCCCCTTACACCATTTAAAAATATATATTTGGGGGAAACTGTTTCAGTCAGCAAAAAACGGATGGGGTCGGGTGTGACTGCAGCAGCCCACACTGCCATGCTAACCTGTGGCTGCAGCTTGCCATCTGCCATCACTCTTCTGAAGCAAGGAAGCAGACCCACAGCATGTGACCAGGCTGACCACATGCAAGGGGCCTTGCTCATGTTCTGAAGGATGGCTTCCTGGCTTCAGAGAGTGTGATGTGGACGACGGTGGCTGCAGCAACAGACTGGCATGGCAATCTGGAGTCCATTGCATTTTGCACCAGTAGCAGGGGAGGAATGGGCCTGTTCCATAGGCATAATATGCCAGCGGGAAGCTAGCACATTTTGGCCCATGTAGATGAGCCCATAGTATGCCTTTCTAAAAGGAATGGTTTCCAAAAGGACAAAGTAGAACCCCAGCATACCTGTTGTGAAAGCATCTGACTTGAAGCCTCAGACAAGAAGATCACAGTAAGAAGAGCAGTGAGAGATCAAAGAAATTAAGAAAACAGAGCGAAGAAATGTAGGAGAGCTAGAATAAAAGATAATGTAGATGTACCAAATAAATAATACCGGTTGGAGTTTACAAAACATGAATGAACTTACATTTAGATCCCTGAAGTACTCATTATAGTCAAGAGCATATCCCACCACGAATTTATCTGGAATTTCAAATCCTGTATCTGTAACAAAAGTTCAGAGGTTAGAATTTCATACCAGTGGTATTCAGCATAAGATAAATGTTGCCATGTTGTAAAAAGGGATTGCTAATTTCAAGAGACCGTTTGCAAAAACAAAACAGAATATATGACCAAGCAAGCTATTGCAATCATCCAGTTTTGTTGGTGGAACATTTGAGGGTGGATTCTAAAGAAGAAAAGTGAGAAGGTGATCATAAGGTCTAAATGCAGTAGAGCTATATTGAAGAAAACAATTTCCTTATATATACAAAATGCTATTTTGTTCCTAGTGATTTCAGGTCAAGTTAAACATGTACAAAACATTCTGAGCCATTTCCCAAAACATCTTGGAATGTTCCACTGATAAAATAACAGCTAGAACACACACACACACACACACACACAAAGATCCAAAGGACAAGTGTGATCTATATCGTTTGGAAATAGTGCTTGCTTCATATTGGTCAGTTTGCATGCATGTTGTAGTCCTTTGTTGATTAATTGTTTCCACTGAATGTTTTTGTAAGAATCATAGAATCATAGAATTGCAGAGTTGGAAGAGACCACGAGGGCCATCCAGTCCAACCTCCTGACATGCAGGAAATCACGATCAAAGCATCCCTGACAGATGGCCATCCAGCCTCTGTTTAAAGACCTCCAAGGAAGGAGACCCCACCACGCTTCGAGGGAGTGTGTTCCACTGCCGAACAGCTCTGACTGTCAAAAAGTTCCTCCTAATGTTGAGGTGGAATCTCTGTTCCTGGAGCTTGCATCCGTTGCTCCGTGTTCCAGTCTCTGGAGCAGCAGAAAACAAGCCTGCTCCATCCTCAACATGACACCCCTTCAAATACTTAAACAGGGCTATCATATCGCCTCTTAACCGTCTTTTTAAACAGGCTAAACATATCCAGCTCCCTAAGTCTCTCCTCATAAGGCATCGTTTCCAGACCTTTCACCATTTTAGTCCCCCTCCTCTGGACATGCTCCAATTTGTCAATATCCTTTTTGAATTGTGGTGCCCAGAACTGGACACAGTATTCTAGGTGAGGTCTGACCAAGGCAGAATAGAGTGGCACTATTACTTCCCTTGATCTAGACACAATACTTCTATTGATGCAGCCCAAAATCGCATTGGCCTTTTTAGCTGCCGCATCACACTTTTGACTCATGTTCAACTTGTGGTCTACTAGGACTGCTAGATCCCTTTCGCATGTAGTCTCATTCAGCCAGGTCTCCCCCATCCTATATTGATGCATTTCATTTTTTTGCCCTAAGTGCAGTACCTTACACTTTTCCGTATTGAATTTCATTTTGTTAGCTTTGGCCCAGCTCTCCAGTCTATCCAGGTCATTTTGAATTTTGATCCTGTCCTCTAGGGTATTAGCTACTCCTCCCAATTTGGTGTCATCTGTAAATTTGATAAGTATGCCCCTAATTCCCTCTTCCAAGTCATTGATAAAGATGTTGAATAGCACTGGGCCCAGGACCAAACTCTATAAAGAATTCTATATAAAGTTGGTTTAATTGGTTGTTTGATGTGGAACACTGGGCTTCCAAGCCAGAGTCCACCTGGTGCTCTGTTGTTAAATAACTACTGAGTTCAGCCTAATATCAGATTCCATTCATGAACTTTAAAAGGGTTAAACAAAATCACTTTCAGTCCCCATTCCATGTCACATGTTAAGGAAACATATTAACTCCAATCAGGACTGGCATAAAAAATGTCATCTAAACCAAGGAACAAGATGGCTTCCTCATTCATTCCATGTACAAATGCCAGCTGGACTGGCAATTGCATATTTCTTAAATACTGGCAATGGGACAGCAACCTCCCTTGCACCTGAAGGGAGCAGGCTCATCAAGGGAATGTGCTGCAGGCTTTGTAGCAAAGCCTACTCCTCCAACACTTAGCTGCCATCTTTAGCTTCTGTCAGCTGAGGAGACTGCCTCATTTTGCCTAGTGATAGAGCTGTTCTTGCCCCTAGGGTTATCAGATTGGGGTGTCTCTACTGACTCTTCAGTTTTTGTGGGTTGTTTCTAGGCAACAGATGAGATGAAGGTGCAAATTCTCCATTTTTGGTTGGCCTGTCTCCAGGCAAAAGAAAGAGACTGTGAGCAGCTCAGTTCACAGAAGAGCAGCTTGCTACAGCTTCCAAGGCTTCATTGATTTCTTGCTGTAGCTTGCAAAGACTCTCCAGGGGCTCTATGGTTAGCTTAATTAGCTTCTTCTTTTCCTTCCGGTCATTGTAGTGCCAAGGCTCACTCTCTACTCTGTGCCTTCAAGTATTTTCTGATTGATGGTGATGTTAAGGCAAACCTATCACAGGGTTGTCTTGGCAAGATTTCTTCAGAGAAGGTTTGCCTTTACCTTCCTCTGAGGCTGAGGGAGTGTCTTGCCCAAGTCCACCCATTGGGTTCCCATGGCCGAGCAGTGATTCAAACCCTGGTCTCCGGAGTCATAGCCCAATGTTCAAGAAGCAAATAGGCTAAGTTAAATGTTTCTTATCCCAGTGGCTCTTAACCTTTTCTTTACCAGGGACCCCCTTTAAATATCTTTTGTTGCAGTGGACCCCCAAGACTTAACTCAAGATTTAAAACCTTAATAATATTAATCAATAATAATAATAATAATAATAATAATACAATTACACCATCCATTAAACCTTCCCTCAGAGGCACTGGAGGGGGAGGGAAGACTTTTCTCCTGCAAGTTTGTGGCTGGAGAGGACTGAGTGGCAATATGCAGGCCCAGCCAGCCAGTCAGCCTTTGCCTTGGCTCCTGTCATGTGGCCACTCCACTGCAGGCAGGAGGTGGGTCGAGAAGACTTCAAGCCTTCATGGACACCCTGTGAGGACATCATGGACCTCTGGAGATCCCCGGGCCACAGATTAAGAACCATTGCCTTATCCAATCTCCTTTAGTAAGTGAGTAGGAATAATCACCTTACTTCACTTTGATGAAGTAAACATCCCCTTTAGCTAAGATTTCTGTCTTAATGTCCAAAGAGAAAAATACCACCCACATGTGTGTTTGAATGTCAAGCTGTGATCAAATTAATGCATAATGCTTAATGATATCAGCAGGGGCCAGTCCTAGGTGTCAGGTTTGGGTCCGGAAATGTCAGGGTTTGGGCAGTCCCAAACTACCAATCTTAGTGGTCCCTGATTTCTTCACATAAGCCATCTGGTTACAGGCTGTTTCTAAGAAGTATCAATTTATATCAGACTTATATGGAATGGAATTGGCTTTATATATCTCTAGCCCCCCATTTCTTTCCACCATATTTCTTTATCACTTTGCTATCGATCAGCCAATCAATCAATCAGCCAGTCAGTTACTTTATTTATAAACTACACTTTCTACCAAGACTGAGACGCAATGATTTATGTAGCAAATATCAGATAGTCATGGTTACACAGATTAAGATTTTTTTTTTTTTAAGATTTCAAAATCATAGAAAATGACCAACTTACAGTCAGGCCGATATGCTGAACTTCTGGTTGTCCTTTTAACAAGCAGGCTGTTAATTTTTGAAAAAGAAAGGGGAAAAAAGGAAATAATTTAGGCATAATAAAGAATATTCTTCATCTTGAGCAATTACCATACCAGAATTTGATGTAAGAAATATGCTGGAGTAAAAAGTAATTGCGAGATAATAAGTGGGAATCTAAAACAAAATGTTGAAGTGTATCCTCAGCCCCGGGCAGATTCAGGGTGCCAGCTAACCTGGAGCAAAAACTCTGAACAAGAAGTCAGTGGGCAATCCTTTTTGGATGTTTGCACCTTTTTTTCTCTCTCTTAGAATTTACAAACTAATAAATTGCTGCATAAACATTAGTATGCCTTATTTTGGGGTGGTCCTGTTTTACTTAAAAACTTGAATGACACCAGATCATCTAAGCTTGATGTTAAGAAGGAGCATATGGGGATAGTATCACAGTGTTTCCCATGGTCCCAAGAGGAATGCTTCTGTTCAAAGCTCCAGCCATCCTCAAACAGGAGCTTTGCAGTGCTTAAAAAGGTAGGAGAAATTTCAGGAGAAGCAAAGGAAAAAGAAAATCTTTCCATCTTCCCAACCTCTGAAACTGCTTCTTCTTTAGCACTAGTGTAGTGATCTTAGATTTGGGATTAGTTCCCAGTTTTTAATGTGAATGCATTATCGTTAGAAATCTGTTAATAATTTATATGCTGGGGTATAAGGAACTTTCTGGCATGTGAGAAAAGTGTTTCCCTTTCCCTTTCATGAAATATTCCTGTACATCAGGGGTGAAGAACTTGTGGCCTTCTGGTTGTTTCTGGACACAAACTGAAATCAGTCCCAGTCAGCATGGCCAATAGTCAGGTTTGATACGGGTCATAGACCAACAGTATCTGGGAGGCTGCAGGTTCCAAATGTTTCTGTATAGCATGAGAGTTTTGTTTTTGTTTTTAAAGAAACAACCTTATGGGATCACCTCATGGCATTCCCTCCCAAATATTATGAACTGTCATGGTGTTACCTACCCTGATAGCCCCCATCTTGGGATACACACATATATTCTTGGGTATGCACAATGGCCTTAGGTATGTAGGAATGTTGCCTCTTGGGTATGTACAATGGGTTTAAGTATGTTGCCTCTTTCAGTGTGCTGACTGGCCCTTCCTGTCACTCCCTCAGCCAATCACCACCCACATGCAAATTCCCTCTCTACCTCACAATCCACTCCTGCCACTCATGGCCAATCTGCATACTGGAGAGACTAAACAATGTGCTACAATGTTGGCTATAGTTACTAAGGTGGTAGGCCTTTCCAGTTCACCAATGTCTCAGGGCTGCACAATTCCCACTTACAAGTTCAGTCTACACAGTAATAGCATTTCTATTCCTGCTGTAACAGGACCCAGGTAGTCAACTGGCAGTGGTGGCAAGATGCCACCACTGCCACTGCTACAGGACCCAGGCAACTGGGCATGATGCCTACCAAACATTTTTTGGAGAGTGTTTTTTAATGGTGTATGGTACGCTGGGTCCAGTATCTAATAATTGGCTATATTTAATAAGTTCGCTAAAGTGGTCATCCACATGGCTACAGGTAAACTAGGTACCCCCACATGCCAATGTGGGACACATGCAAGACCAAGGGAAGGGCGGTTGGAAATTCCCCAAAACAAATACTCTGATTAGGACTCAACACCTGGAGGTGAGTCAATCACTAATGATAGCAAGAGACTTTAATGCTTGTAAAATGGGTCCTTACTTTCCTACTTCCCTACTTCCCTCCAAACAACAGACCTTGCCTGCTCCTATTCAATTCTAAAAGCATCAACAGTTAACGATTGTTAACTCTACCCTATGTTTAGTCTGGGAATCTCCAAGAACCATTGTATTTTACTCAAGCTCCTATCCCTTTAGGAGAACTTTTACATATAAAAAAATCATTCCTAAAACACCACCAAAATGTTCATAGTGCCTCCTCCTCCATCCATGCTGCCAGTTTGCTGTGTGATCCTCAGAATGCAACTCTAAGCCCCTGCTGCAGAAATCTCTGCTCTTCAAGACAGGTGTCGTATCACCCATTATCCCCTCACTCTATTCCTGTATCCAAATATTTTCTACTTTATTCATTAGCCTTGTGTGATAATCTGAATCCTGAGTGTTTGTGTGACTGCTGTCGATGTTAATTTCCAATGAAGATCATTTAATTGTACTTTTTTGGCTTAGAATCTCCTCCATTATTACCAGTATACATAGATTAAAAGGTCCCGCCTTTGTCCAATCTATCACTGCCATAATTGAGCTAATTAACATTCCCCATAGATAATTTTGGACATTTGAGGGTACCCACAGACACCACACAATTTGGGTAGCAATAGTCTCAAGCAAGTCAACTATTTTATCTGTTTTTACTTTTTTTTTTTATCCTCCGCTGACACAGGGGGATTCCAGAGGGCTCCCTTTGAAATGTCAGTTTCTTCATTGGTCCAATGTATATTTTATATTCTTATTGCTTCATCATATTTCATAACATCTCATCTTACCTTTTCCCCCAGACTACCTGCTTTCACTATGCATCTCACTCAATGATTCATACATTCCATCAGTTATTTGCTTTTAATGTTTTGTGGCTGTTAGGAGACAACTTTTACTGGATGTATAACCCTGCCTTCTTACCACTTACTTTGCTATCACAAATCAATGCCTTTGCCACCCTCGTCTTCCCAAGTCTGCAGGGGCAAGAATCACTTGGCATCCCGATGTTGCCATGATACCACAGTAGAAAAGGAACATCAGATATTTTTCAAACAAGTGTTCTATATGTTACAAGAAGTATTGGCTTGGATTTGTTTTTGCAGTAACAAATGTAAAGAGTTACTACGTGTTATTGGATACAAGTGATCCAATGGCTACTGCTAGAAGACAGGACATTAAACCGACAAAATATAAGACAATTTTGAAAAACAACAATGCAGAGAAGAGTTGAACAGGAGGGCACATCCCATTCTGTCATCAGCAGAACAACACCAGAAATAGCACCCCCATCATAGAAGTGAATTCATGCAGGATTTGAAAACGTGCCGAGAAACAAAATTTCTAAAACTGGAAGTACAGTAGGACCCCGATATCCACTGATTCATTATCCACTGATTCAATTATCCATGGGACACAAAATAGCACACCCACTATAGAGTCTTCCTAGAAAATTTGTCCTCTCTAGCCATTTTCGTGGTCCTCCAAGGCAACTCTATGGTATTTTAAACAAGAAGTCCCATTATTTTCAATGGTGTTCGTGATTATCCATGGTTTTCGGTATCCACGCCCCCCACCCTGAACCAATCCCCAGCGAATCCAGGGGTCCTACTGTAGTTAAATTTACTGTTTTATTTGAGAATTAAAATACTGCTGGATGTGATGAGAATGAAGGATGGATTGACTGGAAGGAGGTGAGTGTCATGTGAATTCAGACTAAAAAAATGCACACAACTATGGGCTTGTCTAGATGCCATGGTTTACTGTGAGTGGTGCATGTTTTCACCCATTCACAGCAAAGTTTATTTGTCTTCACCATTTCCATGCCTATTCATATCCATTTGAATTGAGTGGGCACACACACTTATAAAGGGCAATTGAGCGAAAACGTGCAGTGATGCGAATTTGTATGGACACACATCCGAAAATGTGTATCTACATGCATTTTCCAGGAAGCTTTGGGGAAAACCGCAAATCCTTTTACTGCATGGTTTGTGGAGTTCTTATCCCTTCTCCCTACAAATACTGCAAATGATCTCATTTGGACAGATGATATTCTCTGAAAATTCTATGAGGAGTATTTTCATCGTGTAGACATGCCCTTTGAAACACCAAGTGCTCTGCTCCATTCCCCCACACTCAGCATTCAGTGGCTCAAACTGTTCTCAACATTTTCTAAGCCCTTAAAGGCACTGAGCATAGATTTGGGTAGACTGGGGTTATTTGGCTGGCTGGGGTGGGAGAGCCTATTCTTTAAATTTCCAAATGATGTAGTTCTGTATTCTTAAAGAGCCATGTGATATTAAAAAAACAACAACCCACAACAGTACTTTAGATTTTTTTTTTTTTTTTGGTAGCCTGGTTTCACTTCTGAAATAATTGATGTGGTTAATAAATGGAGAAGCTAGTCTTCCATTGGTATTAGCTGAGGCATGAATAGAATTAAATGTAATGAGTTCTGTCACAGATATTTGAATGTTGTAAGCAGTTCATTGCCTGATTTTGAATTGTTTCTCTAACGGCTAAGCAAGGGAAGGCTCATAGCTAAGCAGTAGAACATAATGTTTGTTTGCATAAGGCCCCATTTCCAATCCCAGATATTTCCAGGTAGTATTAGAAAAGACTCCTGTCTGAAACATCAGGAAATCTGCTTCCAAGTCAGTATATAATATTGAGCTGGATGGTCTAATTCAGTATAGGCCCATACTCTCAAACTGTCCCAATTTGTCAGGAACAGTCCAAATTGATTCTCTGGTTGGGCATTCCACTTTTCCAACTGCTTTTAAAAATGTCCCAGTCAGTTGCTGCAAAGTGAATTAAAATGCAAAAGTAGTTTGCACTCAAACCAATGGAGAGAAGAGGAGGGGATGGAATCTTGCCCTTGACAGTAGATGAAGGCAGAAACAAACTGCTGGAGCTCTCCTAGCTTGTCTGTTATTCCCCATTATTTTTTGCAATCTTGATCGCACACTGATGCTGCTTAGCCACATCAGCAAAAGGCTGGAGGGTATGTAAGCTATCTTCCAGTGGTTTGTGTTTTAATAAAACAAAAGAGTAACAGGAAGGGTACAGACCACAGACGTTTGGTATTAGAAGGAATGGTAGTACAGTCGATGTGCAAACGTTTGTCTAACAGCAAAAGAGAATTAGGGAGTCAAACATAATCCACAATCACCTCCTTCTTGAATCTTATAAAAGTCTGTGAGATTCAAGTTCAGTTGCTTTTTTCTTAACTCATATGGCCTGGGTCCAGACTGTCTGAAGGATCATCTCTTCCTATCCAAGTCTATCTGGGCTCTAATAGCTTTGCAAAAGGTCTTTCTCTTATGTGTCCCACCACCTTCATAAGCACATTTGGTGGAAACACAGGCGAGAGCCTTTTTTCGTCTTCTGACACGCTTTTAGGAACTGGCTGCAAGAGTTTTTAACAGTGTATGTTTTATTGGTGTGTGTCTTGTCTTTCAAAGGATTTTGGGGCTTCCTCCCAAAGGTTTCAATTCTATAGATTAATTCACTTTAACAATGATATTTTGTATGTTTTTACTTCTTTGTAAATTTTTGTTTTAATTTTTGTAAAATGCCTTGAACCCCAGGTTTTTTTGAGGGGAAAGCAGGATACAAATGAATTACTACTACTGTGTTGTTGTATGCCATCATATCTGATTTACGATGATCCTATGGCAAACCCTATCTCATGGCATTTTTGGCAGCATTTGTTCTGAGTGGGTTTGCCATTGACTTCCTCTGAGGCTGAGAGAGTGTGGCTTGCTCAAGATCACCCAGTGGGTTTCTATGGGCAAACAGGGATTTAAACCCTGGTCCCTGAAGTCCTGGTCCAGCATTCAAACCACAACATTATGCTGGCTCACTACTTCTATACAGAACTCTAATCTGAAGGTTGTTATAGTGGTATCATGGTTGGAGAAACTAAAATCTATGTAGGTCAGATGCAAAGGGAACTTGTAGCACCTTTGAGACTGAGAGAAATAATTTGGTAGCATAAGCTTTCATAGACTTAAGTCTACTTCATCCGATGCATGAAGTGCCTAGGGGCAGACCATAGCTATGAATGAGCAGGTGGTATGTGCGAATAGCAATAGAAATGCAAAACTTGTGGGTAAAGTGATGAAATGACAAGTTCAGTTTTAATGATGGTTGGTCATTGGGGGACAAACACAGGAGGAAAGATGTTGCCTAAACACAAGATGAGTAGATAACTCACTCCCTCATTCATATGGTTATGTGAATGTAATGTGATGCTGGCTGGGAACCAGAAGGAGATGTGATAAACTATCTAAGAGAGCCTTAATGTGTCAGGGGTGTTAACTATTGTTATAATGTGTGTTGAGTGCCAGGAAACCAATGTCTCTGTTCAGCCTACTGTTGATGGACTGGAATTTGTGAATATATTCCAGTTTTGCTGTTTCTTTTTCCAATCTTCCTTGGTAGTTCTTGTTTGTTTGTTTTGTTTTGTTTAAAGACTGCTGTTCTATAGTCTGAGATCACATCTTCTTCCAGTTAGGTAGGTAGGGCATCTTCTTCCAGTTCATTTAAGGTCTGATCGGGAGCTGGAAAACCTAAAGTGCAGCAGGGAGAACATTTCGCTGTGTTGATTGTGCAGAAGTAGACACCCAACATTTCACAGATGAAAACTAGGGACACATAAGTGAAATAACGTTAGAGTGTGGTCAAGATGGCAAAAGTTATTTATGATGAAGAAAAGACATGCTAGGAGAGCCTGCAGCAGCGTGTTTCTGCCTGAGTCCATAGGGGAGGGCAAGCTTCTGTTTCCTCCTGGGCTTTGCCCCCACTGAGTTAATTCAACTACTTTTGCACTTTGAAGATAAACTGAAGACAAAGGGGGACTACTGGGGGAGAAGAGATAAACTGGGACATTTGTAAAATAGCTGAAAATGTGGAATAGCAAAGGATAATCAGAGCTGTCCTTGCCAAACTGGGACATATACTTCTGGCTACTTTTGGTTTGAGGATGGCAGCAGTCCATAATGAACCCAGGAGAGGGAAGTAGCCCCTGAGATTCCACCTCAACATTAGGAGGAACTTTCTGACAGTAAGAACTGTTCGGCAGTGGAACACACTCCCTCAGAGTGTGGTAGGGTCTCCTTCCTTGGAGGTCTTTAAACAGAGGCTGGATGGCCATTTGTCAGGGATGCTTTGATCGTGATTTCCTGCATGGCAGGAGGTTGGACTGGATGGCCCTTGTGGTCTCTTCCAACTCTACAATTCTATGATTCTACCTTGCTTACCCTGGCTATAAAGTGTGCTCTTCCCAAAAGTAGTACAGTATGATGCTTACCTTACTACCTTAACCATCTTTGGTTCATACTCTTTTATTCTAGAAAGCAGTGTTTGTATTGTTCTACCAGTTTTAATAATGTCCTGGAAGAAAGAAAAGAATTGTCATATGGCTGCAAAAGCAATATTCTTACAGTATGGGTTTTCCTCTTCAGCTCCATTGTATTTGGGACTCTAGGGAGTATGAGGTCATTCCTGTCATAATATGCCATAACATTTTGGGCCCATCCGGGGCCCAAAAGAACAGAGTTCTTTTTTTGGAACAGGAAGTAACTTCAATTCACTTCCTTAAAAAAATGCTTCCTCTGGGCCTAAAATGGCCCAGGAAGGTTTTAAAGCATGGTGAAAATTTCCCCCTGTCTCCTAGAGAATATTTGGGGAGGAAAATGTGGATTTTTTTTTTTTTTTTTTGTGGGAGTAAATGTAGCAGGGGGTGCAGCCCTCCAAGGTCTCGGGGGGGGGTTAATGGGGCCCCCATTCACTGTTGCCCACCCCTACTTTGAAGAACCTATGTAGAAAGTTGCACAGTTTTGTATGCTAGCATGTTCCACTAGATGTCAAATCCCATTATAGCTCACCCTAACCTTTAGCAAAGGCTATCTGGTATTGATTTAGAATCTGATAGTTGAACTGCTGCTTGTGTGTATATACAGAAGTTCTTATACCTGGGAGCTGTTCTTTTACTTTGATTTTCAACTGTGTTATGTTTTTGTCCTTTTACCACTGATCTATGATTGTAATAAAGTTGATTGATTTGATATTCTTACTGCTTACCCACCCCAAAGCTATTTCTGCATGTACCCTAGGAAGAAAAATATGGGTATTTAATGTAATATCAGAGTGGTCTTTATGGAAATGTAATTTTGTTCCCACTTGTTGTAAAGCATAATATAATCATTTCTGAGTAACATTAACATAGCATTAATGGAACACCTACCTCTACTACCAAGACATTCTGTTCCATACAGGATTCACATAGAAGAGAAAACATATAAAATAATTTCCATTGCTATTTGTACTGTTGCAAAATCAGGCATAATAATAGAAAAACTATGAAACATTGCAATCTGGCATATTCTTGTTCAGAGTTCCAGACAGATATGCTCTTTGTTATGATATGTACTCACGAGGGATGGCCCTCGTGGTCTCTTCCAACTCTACAATTCTGTGATTCTATGATTCCATACTGTCTGTCTGTCTGTCTGTTGCTTTGATTATACCTCATCTTACCCAGAGTGGCTATCTTGGATGTCAAGATTAAAAAAATAAAATAAAATACAGTGGGCCCTTGGTATCTGCTGGGGTTCATTCCAGGACCCTCCGTGGATACCAAAATCCGTGGATACTCAGGCCCCAATATATATAATAGCATAGTAGAATGTCATCCCTTATACAAAAGGCCAAGTCAAGGTTTTCTTTCTTTCTTTTTTTTTTTTGGATTTTAAAAACAATATTATCAAACCATGGTGAGCAGAATCTGTGGCTAGGGAGGGTCAACTCTAAGAACACACATGGCTAAATAGTTAAGATTAAAATAATCTATAGAATTAAAATCATTTAGAACATTGTTTTAAAAGCTAGGAATAAAAGTAGTACAGTGTGCAAAGGAAAGCCCCTTTTCTTGTGAAATCATCAGTTCCTCAGAGCTTGCTAGGATAAGTGCTTCTCCCTAAATTGAGGGTTTTCTAGAACACCCTTTCTAGAACCCCCTTTCTAGAGCCATGTCAGCATTACATGGCCTCTGAGCATGCTCAGTCCTTCTTAGAGTATCCTGGACACACACACCCTTAGATTTTTTCTCCCCTAAACTCAGTGTTAGGTTCACCTTGGGGTCACCACAAGTCAGAAACAACTTGAAGGGACTCAACAACATTAACAACTTTCTGTATTTCTGCAAATGCTGGTGTTTTCCCTGCTTGCCAGTATTTCCCCTCTTGTGTGTGGATGGTGCTGCTTTGGCTACCTAAGGATCTTCTTTTGGAAAATTGGCTCACCATTAGTATGCAAGACGTGGGGATGGGGGAATTCTGCAATTTCTCACTTTTTAATATGTGTATTTAAAAAGTAGCCAGCCTTGTCATTTGACCATTTGGCCTTTCATTGGAAAGTGTATATTTAATTGATATATGACAGCACAATTATGTATCTTCCGGATTTTGCAATATTTAATCACATGACACATGACATTAAGAGATTTACTCTGCAATCATTTTTCTTGAGGTAGAGAAGTTGTGTGATTCTGCTGAATTCTCTGCTAGTGTATTTTGTCCTCTTGGATTAGAATCGAATAAGAAACCTGTTCAGCCCACTGTGCCGTATAGTTTCCTGATTCAAAGAAAATGAGGCAGTTGCTTCACCACTTTCTTATTCTGCCTATACAACATTTTTAAGCTAATCAGTTGTAAGGAAGATAAGGTTGCTAAAGGTATAAAAGCTTTGTTTGTTACCCAGGGTTCACCATCTTTTTGTTTTTTGGTGCACTCAACAGCTGTTGCTTTAAATAAAATTTCCTTGCTCTCAAGATTGCTGGCCATCTACATTCTCATGCCAAGAGGGAAATTCTGATGACACTGAATATGTATTTTACCACAGCCTCTCCAGCATAAAATAAAGTAGCAAAATAGAATAGGAGACTGGCAACCTATGTGGCTAACTTGTTCAAAAATAGTTTCTGGGGAAAAAAAATTAAATTGCATAAGTAAAAATGTTAGGTCAAAGAGTACATTATAGAAAAGCAGTACTGTTAATTTTCATATTTGAAAGTGAGAATGAAAGATTGTCGAATAAAGATACAGTACGACCCCCGTATCCTCTGGGGATTGGTTCTGGCGGGCCCCATGGATACTGAAAACCATTGATAATAGCAAATAGCATTGAAAATAATGGGGCTTCTGGTTTAAAATACCATAGAGTTGCCTTGGAGGACCTAGGAAATGGCTAGACAGTACACATTTTCTAAGAAGACTCTATGGTAGGTGTGCTGTTTTGTGTCGTGTGGATAACTGAATCAGTGGATAATTAATCAGTGGATGCAGGGGTCCTGCTATATAGCACTTCTGTTAAATGCTGCAAGATTAGAAATATGGGTCACATCCCATTTACACAGATTAATACCCATGGTTTCACTTTCCTGCAGTTGGGGGGGAGGCCTTTCTAAGCATTTGAAGGACCATAGAGTCACACTATAAGTGGTCTCTCTAGGCAGCAGGAGATCCTCCAGCGCAACTCTATAGTCAGCTTCCACTGGACGTTGACCATAGAGCTGTGCCAGATGCCTAGAGAGGCAGCCTTTTTAGGCATTTTCTAGGTCCTCTGTGACAGTTCTATAGCATAATATAGTGGTTTGCTATTATACATGGTTTTCCATATGTGTGATAAGTCTGGGAATGTATCTCCCACATGAAGAGGGGCAACCTATAGTTAAACCATGGAAAAGATTAGAAGAACTTGCAATACAAAAGTGGATAAATAGAATGTTAGAAAAGCTGACATATAAAGTGACATTAGGAAGAGGAGAAATCAAAGAGGATATGTTTGATGAAATTTGGAAGCCTTTTATTATTTACGTTACACATGTGAACTCTGAATTTTAATCACCACCTGATCATATTTTCTGGACAATAATATTTTGCATGTTAAGAACAATAAGCATCCTATTTGTCAGCACTTTGAAGATGAGTTAGACCTGTGATGTTGGACAGTGATACATATTTAAGCTTATTAAGAAATGGACTAATATATCTGTAAGGTAAGAAATATTTGTAAAGGAAACAAATATTTTTTAAAGGACTTGAATATCTATGAGACTGTGAATGAAACTATTTGTTTTTGTTGACTTTTTGAGACCAAAGAAGATTCATACCTTTCCTTTAAAGGAAGACAGCTCTTCTCCAATGGTACTGCCATTTTCTGTTGATGAATCATTCTGGAAAGAGATAATACCTTCCAGATTGTGCTTTAAATCAGTTAATCAACTATATTATTTAGCAAACAAAGGACAAGACAAAGGGAAATACATAGTGAAAAGCATTGAGAATAAATCGAATGATCAACTATGAAAGCCTAGCACAAGTAACAAGGGCTGAATCCACAGGCAGATATATACTTCTCTTGATTGTGAATTCTCCCATTTTTAAAAATATATCAGAAAGTCAGTGTGGCTTAGTGGTTTGAGTGTTGGATTCTGGGAAACCAGGGTTCAAGGCCCTGCTTTGGCCATGGAAACCCACTGGGTGAACGTGGGCACGTTACACTCTCT
This sequence comes from Gambelia wislizenii, assembly GCA_030847615.1. Taxonomy (NCBI): domain Eukaryota; kingdom Metazoa; phylum Chordata; class Lepidosauria; order Squamata; family Crotaphytidae; genus Gambelia; species Gambelia wislizenii. The sequence continues at coordinate 30,061,471 of JAUMIR010000008.1, read as the reverse complement.
CAGCATCAGAAAAAGGGCAAAGACAAAGCCCTTCTGAACAAATTTTGCCAAGAAAACCCCATGATAACTGCCTTATAGTCACCGTAAGCTGGAAACGACTTGAAGGCACACAACTAAAACAACAATAAAGCATACTATTTCATTTTAATCCATTGTAACAATTCCCATTACTTCTTGGAGAAATTCTTGTTGCCATGCCATCAATTTCATCAAGATCTGTTTGGAAGTAAACCCTACTAATTTCAGTGGAACTTACTCCCAGGAAAACTTAAAGCAGGATTCCTCTGTGTGTGTGTGCATGTGCACACATACATGCACACACACACACATGCCTTCAAAGTGTCTGTCAACTTACCGTGATCACAAGACTTTCATAGGGGTTTTTTTTAAGGCAAGGAATAGTTTCAGAGGTGGTTTTGCCAGTTCCTTTCTCTGAAATATAGCCTACAGCACCTGCTATTCATTGACCCTCTCCCATCTAAGTACTAACCAGAGTTTATACAAGTCTGTTAATATTGATGGAAAGGGAGTGGGGTGGGCAAGGGAAGTTCTGGTGTTTTGGAACAGGGGGACAGAACTCCTGCTTTGGGATAAGGAAAAAATAAAACCTTCTTTCCTGGAGTCAAAAAGTCCAATATGGGTTTACCTGGAAGTAACCTCCATTCACTTCAATGAGACTTACTCCTTCTTGCACTCAGAAGGTATCCCTTCTGTCTCTTCCAGGACAGAGAGTGAGGGGGTTAACAGTGGGAAGAACCAGTTTGTCAGGCTCATCCCTGAATTCTGGGATTTGGAGTGGAATTCATGGAGGACCCTGACATAAGGCTGGTTCTGACCTGGCTCCCTGCTTAGGCCCCTGGAGGTTTTGGAGAGAGGCCAGCCCGCCTTGTTGTCTTGGGAACGCTGCTCTCCACAGCAGCTCAAGGTCAGCTTTCCCCAGGTGCAAGCCTGAGAGAGAGAAATGCATCTTCCCTCCCTAACAGCTGTTCTCATGCTGGGGGGGGGTTATCTAGGGGTTTGCTGTGGCTGTACTCAGTTTCGGCTTTGTTCTATGTTCCTGACACATGAATCCATGTCAATAAAGCAATTTATTGATTGCATGAGAGCGTGTGTGCTTGGTACATCACACAGTTGTTGTTGCTTCTAAGTAATGACTCCTATGGCATGGAGAAATGCATATACACATGTGGGCCAGAAAATATGGCTGGTATATGATGGGGGTGGCAAGAGAAGACAGTACTTTGCTAAGATGACTTTTAAACTGTGAATTTTAATAGCAATAGCATTGATATTTTTATACCACTTATCAGTGTCAAAGCACTCCCTAAGTGGTTTACATTTTTTTTTTAGCTAATTGTCCCAGCAAGCTGAGTACTCATTTTACTGACCTATGGAAGGATGAAAAGCTGAGTCAGCCTTAGAGCCCTCTGGGATTGAACTCAACCTTGTGGCTGCAGTGCCGGCATTTAATCACTGCCCCACCAGGGCAATTTTAAACTGTTTTAATATGTACTGGTTTTATTTGTTCTTTTAAACTGATACTGTGTGTTTTATGTATTTATATATTTTTAATCAAGATATATTTTAATTGATATTAATTGTGTTGAGTGGATGTTTTGTTCCACACCTTGATCCATAGAGAGAGGCAGGTAAACATATTATTATTATTATTATTATTGAATGTGTGAATGTGGCAGGGCAAAACAAATATGTGTTAGAAAAGCTATAAGAAAACACACTGCAGAGGAAACAAAGTCAGTTGTCAAATCTTGTATCACCAAGAAAAACTTCTGGCATCCCTGGGAATAATTGCTTGTTGTTCCTGATCTTTGCTTGCATCATGTGAAACGAAAATTTCAGAATGGGAAGCCCAGCTACTATCAGATGCAATTAGCATACTTTTCACACTGGATGGATTCAGCCCTATATTTAACAATCTAGCTAGAGATGGTGGTGTTGACCTCAATCATGTCACAAAGACAGAAATCAAGCACCCATTCAGTTGCTGTGTTAGAAAATGTCCTTATTAAGGGAAACAGCAAATCTTCCCTTGCCTTCATACAAAAATTATGCTAAAAAAGCATATGTTCAAGAGGTTTGGTTTCCTGAGAGCTTGATACCAGCTGCAGCCATTTTGACACAATAATGTGCTTCCCTTAAGAACTGAGTTTTTCTTTCTGTTGGGAAGTAAGGTCTATTGGGATGCTGGAACCTCAATGAACAGGAGTGAACACAAACACACCTAAGGAGTGATGCTACACACCCATATCTATAAAAGTAACTAAACAATTACAGCTGTATCACAAAAGAAGTAAAGACATCCCTTGTTATGTTATAATTATAATGCAACTTATTTATCCTTTAATTATTGGAAAAATCTATACAATCCAATTAGTGCATTACCAGGCACATACATTTCCCCCCTCTTTATTATTTATTCATATTTACTAGCTGTACCCAGCGTAACATACACCATTAAAATAGTCCCCCCAAAATGCCCGGTAGACCTCACAACAACCCTGTAAGGTAGGCCAGTGGATTTTTAAATTCCTCCTCCCCCTTCTCAGTGTTCTACACTTTTCCTGGAATTACTGAGGGTGACTCACTCTGTTGCTCTGTGGCCACCGCTGCTGCTGCGGCTGCCAATTGACTGCCTAGGTCTCATTGCAGGTGGCCTGCTGCTGTGGCCACCACTTGACTGTCTGGGTCCCATTGCAGGTAGCCCACCGCCGCCAGTTGACTGCTTGGGTCCCATCACAGCCCGTGATTGGTAAGTGGCTGAGGGAGTGAGAGGACGGAGGGGTTCTTGTGAGGCTGGGGGTGTAGATGCAGATTGAGTGGCAGGAGTGGATTGTGAGGTGGATAGGGAATTTGCATGTGGGTGGTGATTGGCTGAAGAATGCTTCCTAAGCAGCCGATCAGCACACTGGGAAAGACAGGATATCCAAGAGTTTTTTATATGTGGATTTTATTTTGTTGTTTGATAACTTGGAAAGAACGTTACTGCTTGTCACACATCCAAAGTGGAGTCTTGGTTTCCTGGGTGGAAAGCAATCTTAACATAAAGAAAGAATGAGCCCTAGATATTGAACATGTCCCTGAGTACAAATCCAAGGGTTACTATATATTCATTTTTTTGTTGCTGTATGCCCTCAAATCATTTCCAACTTATGGCAATCCTAAGGCAAACCTATCATGGAGGTTTCTTAGCAAGATTTGTTGAGACGGGGTTTGCCATTACCTTCCTCTAAGGCTGAGAGAGTGTGACCTGCCCAAGGTTACCCAGTAGGTTTCCATGGCTGAGTGGGAATTTGAATGCTTGCCTTCTGGTGTCCTAGTTTAACGCTACTCGGACCACTACACCATTATTCTTACTCAGTTTTTAATCATATACCATGTCTAAATGCAGAGTTTTCATATCACCAGTCCTGGAATGTTATTTTGATTTGTATTATGGTTCCAGAATTTGGAAAACTTACCTTTTTGGACATCATCTCCCAGATTTCCTAGATTCCACCATTTTTGGGAACTTTAGTCCAAAAAAGTAACAGCTAGCATCCTGTTTCATATCGTAAGTCTGCATTGTTGTGTGCCTTGAAGTCCTTTCCAGCTTAGATGATCCTATCCCTTTTTTTTTGCAAGCTTTGTTCAGAGGCGGTTTGCTTTTGCCTTCTTCTGAGGCTGAGAGAGTGTGACTTGCCCAAGGTCACCCAGTGGGTTTCCATGGCCGAGCAGGGATTTGAACCCTCAACTCCAGAGTCATAGTCCAATGTTCAAACCACTATGCCATGCTGGCTCTTCAAAGTTAGCATTACAACATCAGTATTTACTTTTATGATATCACTTTTATGATATCACTGCAACATTACAATGTTGAGTCTACATTACAACATCACTATTCACTTTTACAATCACAGACCATGCAATGACCAAACATTCTCCCCAAACCTACCTTTTCAGCAGCTCATCCCTCCCAACATAGCCATCTCTGTATTGCTGGGAAGTGGGGGAATTGAGTGGAGAGGTGTCCAAAGAAATCTAGATTCACCTTAACCCATCCCCCTGTTCTCCAGCACAGAAAAATGATTGTGTTGGGTGTGTGTATGTGCTGTGCTGCTGTAAAGATAGGTTTTGAGTGGTAGCAATGGGAGGTGTAACTACAGTTTATCTCTTGATGCAGGATCACCGTCAATGTTTCCAACCTCAGTATGACTCTGGCACACATGTCAGAAGACAGCCTTCATAACTATTATGTATTTAAGAGCTAGATCAGAGCTAGCTTAAGTTACAGGTTGCCCCCCCCATATCTGCAGAACCAATATCCACAGTTTCAGTTATCCACAGCTGAAAAAATAGGGACACATACCATAGAATTGTGTTGGAAAATGCCTAGAGAGATGTCCTCTCTAGGAATTGCTAGGTCCTCCAACACAACTCTATGGTATGCTTGTACCAGAAGCATACCATTTCTTTATTTTAATAGGGTTTGCTATTATCCATGTTTTCACTTATAAATTCTAGGTCCAGGAACATATTGTCCTCCTCGGTGGGGGGCTGTATTTTGCTGCTTGGGGCAAAGAACAAAATTGTGCTCCTCCCTTTCCTCCCCACCCCCATTCCACATATAGAAATCAAGTAAACTGGTAATTGAATTATGTTTCAACACTGTGCACCTAGGAGTGTCAGGCAAAGCAGACATATCCCCTAACACCTTGTTGCCATTCCTCTCCCCCTGACATCTGCCATCAGGAGCATCAACTTTCCAAAATGGTCATCCCTGTATTAGATACATATAGAATTATAGAATCATAGAACTGGAAGAAACCACAAGGGCCATCTAGTTCAGCCCCCTGCCATGCAGGAATACCCAATCAAAGAATTCCTGACAGATGGCTATACAGCCTGTTAAAAATCCTCCAAAGAAGAAGAGATCCACCACACTCTGATGCAGTGCATTCCACTGCCGAACAGCTCTAATACATACCACAAACCACATTGCCACTCAGTAATATAATACCATGTGGTGTAATGGAAGAAAGTCAAACTGGTAAGATGTGGATTTGCAGGAAGAAGTATACTTACACAGTAGCTTTTTAGTCGCAGAAAATCCACCGTGATAGGGACCGATTGATCTCTGTTCCGATTTAGTGCTTTGATGTGGTCCATCAAATCCGCAAAGAATTTGTATCCTCCTTTAAGAATGCAGAGGGCAAAGATGTGATGGTTGCCCATGTCTTGCATGATGTCTCTAGCCAAACGTTCTGTCCTAGGCTCAAGAAAAAAAATATTATAGAATATGCTTCTGTTTCTGGTTGATTTGTGGGAAGTAGCTTGGCCAGTCCATCCGTTGGATGAGGCAGGAACAAAGGTAGCCCTCTAGATGGTTTTGGCCTACAATTTCCATCACCCTTATGAACATAGCCAATGGTGTGGGATTATGGGACTTGCAGCTGAAAAGCATTTGATGGGCCAGAGCTCCCCACCCTTCCATTAGTCAAAGTGAGGTAATCACTTCGGACAGCAAATGTGTTACTCTTAGCCCACAGCAACTCACCTCTGTTTCTGCCTGTTTTGAATTGTTCTGGTTTCAAAGAGCTGTTTCTGTCTGTCCTGGGTCTCCTAAAATAGACTGGTGCTTCAGATGCTGTGGCAGGTGTTATCCTACTAACAGCATTGGAACAAGACACAGTTGACCGTTCACAGTCAGCTTCTCAACATGGAATGGTGAAGCGACATCATCTTTTCCTTTGTCTCAGGCAGCAAAAGGTCTTGGGCCAAGGTTGGGCAACAGAATGCTTCCCACCTTTTGTTATCTACTCAGTCTTCCCTGACCTCATGTCTTCCAGTTATATTGGACACAAAAGTCTATCATTCACAACCAGCATGGCTGACTAAGGATGATGTGAACTGTACTTCAACACTCATCAAGAGCACTAGATTAAAGAAGGCCTTAATACTATCTGCAAACACATCTACCTTATCACATGGTCATGTGATGTAAAATGGAATAATCATGTGATAAGGTGATGTACAGCATTTTTATAGAGGGAACATTGCCACAAAAGAGGGGTTGAAACTACCTTCTCCTTTTTTCACAATTTCAGTTGGATGTGGCCAATTTTGAAGGTAGAGCAAAATTCACTCTTTCTATCTCCTTGCTGCTTTACCTACTGTTTTTAATTCTGAACAATGCTCTGAAAAGATGCTACATCATCATGATGTGTTCTCCTAAAATGCAATTTGTGCCATAGTGTTCTCCTAAAATGCAATAGTGTCCTCTTAAAGTGCAATTTGGAGAATTAAAAAAAGCCAGCTCTGTCTGGTGACCACCATTAAATTCTGGCTTTCTGATGACTATGCCAGTATGATGTATCTGTTATCAAGCATTTATTATATTGGCAAAATGTATGTAGAAACTTAAATAGTCTTAAATGTATGCTTAGTAGATGGAGGGTACTTCCAGAGAGAGAGAGTTCCTTAAGTTAGCATGAGAAGGAACTGTACTGCTACTCTATCTTTGTTTTCTGAAGGGATTTTTTCTTGTAAAAGGAAAGATGGAAAAAGTAGTACCAAAACAAGGAAGAGTTATGGTTGGAGAATATTGTCATATGAAATTTCTGCAAAATTCAGTGAATGAGGCAGGGTGATGGTATGAGAATAGCCATGTCTGGAACCACAAATAGTGTGTCAATTAGCAAGCAAGTTACCTCATACCCTACAGAGAAGGACTATGTGGCCCTCCAGATATTGCTGGCTTGCAAGTCCTATCAGTCCTAGCCAACATAGCAAAGATGCAGTATGATAGATGTTACAGTCCAGTGTCTGGAGGCTTCATGATTCCCACCCTTGTCCTATTCCAACCATTTATGTGTACCTGTCAAGGATGAGGCCATGAGGTATAAAGACCCTTTCTAGATCATCCTCATAATGTTTGGGGACACAGAATAAATTCTTATTGTAGCCATTATCTTCATCTTTTATCTGTAGTTGGAAGAGGGAAAACAAATGATTAGGAGTAATAACACACTGTTCCAAAGCCAAGTTGAAGATAAGATGGCATCTATTCAAATCATGTAAAAGATTTTTGACCACAGATTTTTTTTTTTAAAGGACTGGTTATAAGAAAGTGTGTTAAAAAGTGAAGACAGAATGTTTCCAAACACATAGTTAAAATGTACTTTTATCTTAATGATTTTGTGCTAGCAAGAGCAACACACTTTTGTTTTTCAAAAATCAGTGTGATGTGGTTGTTAAAGTGTTGGATGAGAAAATCCTGAGAGACTCAGGTCTGAATCTCTGTTCAGCCAGAAAACCTAATGAGAGAAGTCTCAGCCTAACCTGCCTTGCAGGCTTGTCTAAAGGATAAAGTGGGGAAGGGAGAGGCATGCATGCCACCTTGAGGTCCTTGGAAGAAAGGCGGGGTAGAAATACAATTATTATTATTATTATTATTGAAGTGAATTTTCCTGCATTCCTTCCACATGCCGAGGAGCTGGAGCATGCAAAATACTTTCCTCTCAGTGGAACCAAGGCACACAGAACAGACCTATTAGTGCCCACCATGGTTATTATCTAAATGTAGCAGTAACCACATTGACCTTAAAACTGACTCAAAACATCCATATTGTTTTATTAGGCTATCCCAGTAGGTGAACACCTCTTCATTAAGCAAAGATGTTTTTAAAAGCAAGTGTGTTATTTGAAATAACATCTTAAGAGTCATTTAGTGCACATGTTGTATTGAAGTGTTGAGGGAGGATGGGTTGGCAGAATAGCAAATTAGGCTCATCAGTTTATATCCTAATGGGAACAGGAAAGGCAATAAAAGGCAGTGAGCTTTGCTTTTCAGTTTTGAACATATAATCCCCCCACTCAAAATTGTCTCTAGCCAGTGGAGAGGGATTGCAGGTTCCTTTGTAGGTAGTGGGCAGAGCATTCCTTTCTCTGTTGTTATCAGTTTTCAAAGGCCTTACTTTCTGGCTATGTCCTGTACTGCTCAGAGCAGGCTGCTGAGAACCAATAAATCAGCTCCCACAGTTCAAAGGGAGTAGCTGGATTTTAGTTAGCTTACTAGTATGCAAAGTCAGTCTAGGAGCCAGACACAAAAAGTAAACACAGTCCAGTCTTAAGACTCAAACACGGAGAGACAACAAGCCAAATCAACAGTCCAATAGGAAAATCCAAAGGCGAGGTCACAAAGGCAAAGGCAAGGTTCAAAATCACGGGCAGTCAGTCAAGAGTCAGAGTCTGGCACAGCTTACACCCAAAGCAGGTTAGTTGTTAGCCATGCTATTCCAGAGGAGGTGCTGCCTAATTTATTCGCCAGAAGCATCCCTCAGGTGTTGCCTGATTGCTTCCTGCTTCCTATTTTATTCTCTCTGATCTCCTACACCTTTCCTTTTCTTGTTGATGCTGCATGAAACTAGATAAGTTTGTATTCTGTTCCTCTGGTGTTTGTGGCTGTAGAATCTCCTGTTGCTCAGATGAGTGAGCCTGCTGGACACTCTGTTCCTCAGCAGCTTGTGTCTTTTGAACACTTTGTTCTTCAGCCTGCTGGGAACTCTGTCCCTTTATCTCTAGCTCAAATGCATCTTCACTGTCCTCTGAGAGGCAGGGCATGACAGGCTACAAGTTGCTGACAACAAAGAACAGGAAATTTTATCTATCAGCAATATGCCCTGTTAGTGCCAGGAGCCATCTCACTGGCTGCTGTTGGACTCCAGGAGGACCTTTGGATGTGACTCCAGGCAGGCAAGAGTTGCCCCACTGTGTTGCCTATTTGACTGTGTTGACTATTCCAAAGTGTTTTGGGACCTCTGAACTCTTGGTTACCCTAGGTAGATATTAGTATCACAAGGCATAAGAAGAACTGAGGACTAACTGAGGACTAAAAGTTTGACAAACTTTTGGTGGAGCACTAGTGGGTCCTCACCAGTGCTAGTGGAACTTCTAGTGGAACACTAGTGGGTTTTCACTAGACTGAGTTCTTGGCCTAGCTGTGAGAGCCACAGAAGGGATCTTGTTGTAGATTCTTCTACTGGTAGGAGTTTTTGGAGGTGAGGAAGGAAATACTAAGAAGCACCAGTTTTCATATACCACACTGCCTTCCTCCACGGGGTTAGCAAAGGACCTAAAAGATCCAGGGAATATGCAGGGTCCTATGGGAGCATCTCAACATGAGCTGGGAGCTCTCATATTAGATGGGTCAGAAGATAAGCTTTTTTCTGTTATAATTAATAATTAGTAATCTGTACCTGTATGTGAAATCTTTTACACTAGAAGCTCTTGTAGTCTTGGCAACTTACAAAGTGTAAAAGGACCTACTTTCCAATTGTCCTGATTTGGAATGGACAGTTCCAATTAATCCTTTCTTATTCTACTTTTTCAGCATCTTTCAAAATGTCCCAATTTCTCTTTTCTCCTACTTTCCTCCTTTGTCCTCAGCTTATTTCAGTTGCTGCAAACTGATTTCAATGTTCTTTGGACTAACCAATAAAACCTATTTTATTATTTAACTGATTTCAAAGTACAAAAGTAGTATGTACCTAGTGAACTCAGCAGTGGGAAGAGGAATGGAGAAGGAAGAATCTTGCCTTTCCCTGTAGATGCAGGCAAATGCAAACTGCGGCAGACTCTCCAAGCTTATGTGTTCTTTTTCATTAAACACTTTTGCCATCTTAACCACACTCTGATGTTGCCTGGCCACATGTGTCCCTGTTTTCATTGTGACATTTTGGAAGGCATGCAGGGAGGCATGGAGTTGATCCAGCCCAAACTGAGAATATGGCTGCCTTCATTTCTGGACTCTCTTGTAAGGACTGTAGAATTTACCACTCCACTCCTATGGATAAGATTGCAGATGTAGCCCCTGCCATCTCCAATTAAATTCAATGAGAGCACAATTTATGTGTGAGGTCTTAGAGAGCCACTGTTAGCTAGCATAGACCAGGGTGGACAACTTCCTTTTGTTTGTGTGTATGTGTGTGTGTGTGTGGGGGGAGACACATTGAGCCCACACACACTGGGGTCTGCATCAGTACTGATGAAATTTGATGGCAACTGTAGCCATTTTTTATGTTGTTATACCATCCAACATTTCAGAGATGAAAACAGACACATGTGGGGCTAATTTGGCGCAGCAGTTTGCTTTTGCCTGACTATAGGGAAGGAGAGATTCAGCACACACACTGGGTTAATTGAGACTTTTGGACTTTGAACTCAGTTTGCAGCAATGTGTTATGGGCCAGGAGTCAGCTTCTCCAGGTGAATGGCAGCTTCAAAGAAGGAGAAGCAAATGTAAGCCATGAAGGAGGAGGGCATGAATGAGAGCTAGTTGCCTCTAGCCTTTTCTTAAGGTGGGAAGAGGGAAGTAGGCTGACACCAGATCCCCTGCTTTGTTGTCAACTTGGACTGCATGACCCTGCTTTGTTGTCAACTTGGACTGCATGACCCCTGGACTGTCTGACATTGCTGTTCGCCAGATTCCCAGATTGACTTTTGGATTGTGTTTCTACTACAACTCTCCCAGACAGGCAAGCTAACCGGGATTGTGAAACTGTTTTTTCAGTTTGTCTGCTTTCAGCCTGCTCTGCTCTGTCGCCTGGCAATGGAGGCTGCCTAGGAAACAATGGAAGTAAGCTGAGGACGAAGGGAGGAAGCTGGATGAGGAGAGAAAAAATTGGGATATTTTAAAGCAGCTGAAAAAGTGGGCAGGCAGGGGATTAACTGGGACCGTACTTGTAAAATCAGGAGTGTATGTAACGTCACAAGGAGGTTTTCAAAAACTGAATGTAGGGGGCCATAGTTGGAGAGCTAATGGTTAATCCCCACCTTCCCTCAAAATCACATCTTCTGAGTAGCAATGAGGGATATGAAAAACGTCTCAGATAGGTTACTGTTAGGATTGTCTGCAATCTTATATCAATTTATTTGGGTTAAACTTCCATTGAACTCAGTAGGACTTACATTTAAGTACAGTAGGACCCCTGTATCCACTGATTCATTATCCACTGATTCAATTATCCATGGGACACAAAACAGCAGACCTACCGTAGAGTCTTCCTAGAAAATGTGTCCTCTCTAGCCATTTTCTAGGTCCTCCAAGGCAACTCTATGGTATTTTAAACCAGAAATCCTATTATTTTCAATGGTGTTCACTATTATCCATGGTTTCCTGTATCCACGCCACCCCCAGAACCAATCCCCAGAGGATAAGGGGCTCCTACTGTATACATGTAATAGTTGGTATTGCCCTGGAAGTAATGGGGTTCTTGTTTCTGCCACATCTTCACATGATGAAGTAGGACACAAAGGTGAAATGTTTGGCCCTCTAGGGTTTTGGATCACAACTCCAAAATTGAGTATGATGGCTGGGGCTGTTAGGGGTTGAAGTCCAAAACATGCAAGAGCAAAGGTTCCTTACCTCTGAACTACAGGCTTTTCAGTGTTCTTGCCTAGTGTTATGGTTTAATAATATTTTATTATATCTTTGAATACTAGGTTTAAACAATATGGAAGTCATATTTTCATATCATGGACAATAGTCAAGGCAACATGAAAAGCGGCTGATTAACAAAACTGTCATCTTTTTAGATGTTAAATTCAATTTCTTGAACTGAAAATTATTTTTCTTTTGTAATGGCCTCCCACTTGTCCTGTAATGCAGTCAGCATAGCAACTGAGACCATTAAAATAAAAGCTTGGCAGCCCACGGTCATTTATCATACAGAATATCAAGGCAGTTTAACTTGTTCATCATGGAAATCCGCCTCTGCCAACAGAGAAATTGTATTCTTTGTCAGTTTGCAAGGAATCAATCAGACTTATGGATGCAATATAAACAAATGAGCTAGCTGCTAGTCTAGGGAAAGCTGCTACCTATGGGGACTTTTTAAAAGAGCCAAACTGGATATGGCACCATTTCTCCATAGCATTTGGATGAATAGTGGATTTTTTAAAAAGCAAATTGCAACCTCCCAGACACCCAGTCTGAATTAAGGGACCCTAGTGTGGAATAAGGGATCTTTAACCTCCCCTTCTAGCTGTGGTCCAAATCAAACCCCTGTTCCTACTGTTTCTTTCAGAATAACATTTATTTATTTATTGGATTTATATCCCACCTTTCTCCCAATATGAGATTCAAGGTGGCTTACAATAATTAAAAAAATACAACTAAAACTTCTTAAGTTACAAAAGTTAAAAATAATTAAATTAAATTACCATTATTAAAATATAGCTAAAAACACATAAATTAAAAACATAAGATCAATAAAAAATACATTTAAAAGCAGCCAATTAAAATTCACATTTCAAATGTTTGCCCAAATAAAAATGTCTTTAGCTGCCTATGAAAAGAGAACAAGGAGGGGGCCAACCAGGCCTCCCATGAAAAGGAGTTTCACAGTCTGGGAGCAGCCACAGAGAAGGTTACGTTGTTTCAGAGTTTTCCTTTTCAAATAAAAATAACAGGTGTAGAACTTGGTGATGATGGGAATTCTTTTAAATTTTTAAATTTTTAAATTTCCCATTCTTGGTGAAACAGAGCCTCTCAACATGTCCAGGCACCCTGATGAGAAATCAACAATTGTCACAAGATTTTTGACCTGTGTGAGAGCAAGAAAACAATTGCTTTCCTGCTCCTAAGTTTTCACAATTGTTCTTGTTAACTGTCATCAAGCTGACTTCAACTTAAGGCTACTCTATGAATGAGAGACCTCCAAGTCACCCTACTATCAACAGCCCCGTGCAGATCTTGCAAGCTCAAAGTTGTGCCTTCCTGGATTGAATCTATCCACAAGTAACGGGGGTCTTCCTCTTTTCCTATTGCCTTCTGACTTGCCAAGCATCATTTTCTTTTCTAATGAGACATGTTTCCTTATGATATGCCCAAAGTATGACAGTCTCAGCTTAGTCCACAATGCTTCTACTTTACAAAGTCCATGCAACAAGATAGCCATAATTGTACTTTTCACAAAAATCATTCCTGCAGCATGGGCAAAAACATTCTTGCAAATGCAAATATTCTCTTTAAAAATTCACATTTTTTTTTTGTGCAAGGAGAAAAAAAATAGAGACTTTTCATTCTTGTGTGTGAGGATGAGTTGAGTAAGCATTGACATCTCTTCTCTGCACTGAAGCCAAGCAGGTTTGAGCTGTTTCAGGTAGATGTCCTTCCCACACCCTACCTAGAGGTACAGGTGTTTGAACCTGCAAACCTTCTGTGTACAAAGCATAAGAACATTAAAAAAGTCTGTTCGTAGTTTGTGCATCCAGTCATTTTGACTTATGGAGACTCTAAGGTGAATTTATCACAGGATTTTCTTGGCAAGATTTATTCAGACTGGGATAGCTGTACCTGGTGTAGCATACACTGTTATAGGACATTGTAAAGGTTATGAACTAATAACTCATTTTATATATTTCTTCATATATTTCATAAATTGTTTTATGTGTTCTTTGTCAGAATTGTTTCACATGGTTCAGTTACATGGTTACATGGTGACTGACAGTAGTGGGGAAACCACCCTCCCACCTCATGCAGCTACGAGGGCGGAAGGGAGTAGCTGCACAGGGCAGGGGGGCCCTCTCTGTGACTGACAGTCACCTTCTGTGTACTGTGCGGGGTGGGGTGGACTTCTCTGTAGCCGCTTTGGTGGGGGCAGGGGAGAGGAGAGACCTTGCCTGGCTCTCAGCTGGCTGCTTTGGAGCCAGCAGAGGGCCCTACGGAGGGGCATACCAAAATGGTGGACGGAGAATTGCAAGGCTTCCCTTGCAAGCCCGCCCCCTCCAATGTCCAACCAATCAGAAATCATCCCATTTCCTGGGATGGTTCCTGATTGTTCAGACAACCAATAACATGGGTTGTCTTGGACTTTCCTAAAAAGTTCCTGAAAAATAGAGTGATGGAAAGTCACGGGTTAACTGGGCTTTTTGCTACCCCTCCTTCTGAATAGCCCATGATGTGTGTGAACTACTAGGGTTCAACACGCATTCTTCTCGGGCATTTTTGTTAGGTCCCAGGTGTTGAGTCTCAATTGAGAGTATTTGTTTTTGGGAATTTCCACTGCCCCCTCCTTTGGTGCTACATGAATCCCACCCTGGTATTAGGGAGTCCCTGGTATATCTGTAACCGTGTGGATGGCCACCTTAGCCAAATTATTAAATATAGCCAATTATTTGGTATTCTAAGATGGGGGCTGTCAGGATATGTAACATGTCCAATTAGCCATCTTTGAAATACATATGCAGGGCGGTTAAATAAATGGAGCCTCTGATTTTAATAAAATTGCTGAATAAAATAGCTGGCTGAGAAAACCAACCAAGATTTTTGATCACAAATTGGTGACAATGAGATTAACTTTAGGAATTCATAGTTGGCACCATCAGCAGCTGCTAATGGGCCAGTAGAGTTTTTAAGGTTTTCCAAACCCAAAGAGAGACATATCAATCTACAGAGATCTCTTCTCTGCATTCTATACTGTTGAGAAAGATCAGTTAAAGTTTCCAGGTTTTTAGTAGAGTTGCCCCAATGATGTCAGGTTTTTAAATGTTAGGCATTCCAGTTTTAGACCCCCCCCCCCCAATATCATTTGGAAACCCTAACTGGGTATCACAATCCAGTTAATAAATTACACAAGCATCCTCTAGCAAACCCACCTCCTCCTTTCCAGTGATTTTAACAGTTAATGATATTTGTGGGGTGGTTTTTTGTTTTTTGTTTTACCTTCAGTCCTCTCGAAGCCATCACCTCACTCCAAACTGTACTGCCTGAGAGAGACTGCAATTTGCTGTGCTCTATTTTAAGCTTATGCTCTGCCTCTCAGAGGCCAGATCTGTCTTCCACTTTGCAACAGTTGTCGCTTCTCTAGTCTCTGGAACATTGACATCACAATCCCATGTTATTACTTAATCAGATTAACTGTAAAAAGAATCGGCATTGGCTCAGCCACAGCCAATCAGCATAATGAATACAGAAGGTGAGGGAGATGAAAAATTGCTAGCACATTAATCAAATTATTAAGAAGCCAATATCATTTGTGCAAATATCAGCTGTATGTTTGAATCAGATCTTATTGTGTCTGTTGTCAATGTAGCTGTGGCTAATGCAGAGGTGTAGATTCTTTGTACAGATTTTTTAAAAGGCCATCATTTGGGTGGGAAAAAAACTATTTTTAGAATGCAGAGCTGGATTAATCTTTATGTAAAGCACGATGCAGCATGTTTCAAGTGGGAAAGTATACTGCAGTGGCAAAATTATTATAACATGTTCTGAGTGTAGAGCGAAGGATCATATTCTTCCATAGAAACTGGCCCATGCTTGAGATCTTCTGGGGAGAAACTTCTCTCTGTCCCACCGCCCTCATAGGTGTATCTTCTGGGAACATGGGAGAGGCCTTTTCAGTGCCTGTTCCCAGGGATTTTCTACACGGGCCAAATACCCCAGCATGCCCCCATTCCAGAGCCCTGCAGTCCAGATGATGCAGGGCATTTACCCCAATCTGCCCCTGGGGCAGTCCTTATGACCCCCGGAGCACATATGGGGCTGGAACAAAGGCAAGCCGGGATAGGGCCCTTTACAGCAATATAAAAAATACCCAGTTTAATCCAATATTGCTGGATTGGGCCCCACATGTCCATGGGAGGCTGTCCCTGTATGCTGTCCCTTGCTGCCGCTGCAGGCTCCCTGACTGTCATGCCCTGTGAGTCTGCTAAGGGTATAGAGTCAGAGGAGGAGGAGGAAATGGAAGGGAATGGCCCTAGGGACCCTGGCACAGGTTTATCTACACCTGTGCCAGCAGGAAACCCTGCCAACCTAGAGGCTCGAGCAGAGGAAGAGCCTGGTCCAAGTGGGTTGGCATCAGTTCCAGCAGAGAGTCCTGCCCACTCTGATAAGGACGAAGAAGAAGAGAGGGACTTATCTCCACCATCATATACCCATCAGCAAGCTCAATAGGAAGCTCAAAGGAAATCTCTGAGACTTTATGAGATAAACCTGCTTGTTAAGAAACACCTGACAAAGCCTTAATTGCTTTATATATGCTGGGAGAGGTGATGGAGACTTCGTCAGAGATCAACTGATTTTGCTGGTGAAAGCTTCCTGCTGACTCCGGTGCCTGGATTCTGGTTATCTTGACTTCTGTTACCTGGACTCGTGCTTAGACCTTGGACTGCCCCTGACTATTCTGCTGCCTGCTCCTGTTGACCCTTGGACTGCTTTGGACCACACTGACTGATTGCTGTAAGCCTCTGACCTTTTGGACTGTGTTACTGGACTAAATCTTTGACTGTGTTTGCATTCCTGTGAGCTAATTAACAGTTGGCTACCTTCCCATACTAGTGCTATTTATACTTTGCTGGTAACTAGTTGCTTTCCAGACACTGGCTCTCCCAGAAGCCAGACAAGGGTCCTTCACCATGGCCACATGCAGGAGGCCTGCAGTCACATGTTGCAGACCCCCTTCCTTGATTCCACATCAGTGGAGAAAACAGCAACAATGGTGGCAGCTGCAGTGACAGGCCAGCATACTGTTTGGACGCCAACCCATTTTCTCCATGTAATGGGGGCTAGACAGACCAGATCCAGAACCAGGATATGCCAGCAGGGAGCCAGCATATTCTGGCTAGTGTAGATAAGCCCCCAGACTCTAGGGTCCTTATCAAAAACAAAACACACTAATGTTCTTGCCCCACTATTAGCAAACCCATTCCTGTCCCAGTACAATAACCCAAGATATCAGACTTACCTGTGGCAGCATTGAAAAGCAGCCCAGGCATGAACAGAACACTAACAGAGCTCCATTCACTTCCTGGTTAGAGATCTTGCCAATTCTTGAGAAAAGATGCGAGCATGGCAAATTAAAAAATAAATAAAAATAAAAATAGAAAAAGTTTGCATAAGCAAATAAACATACCTTAAAAAGTACAAGTAACCTGGGGAGGTTAATAAAAAGAGTGTCACCCACCTGGTTTTTTGTGATCTCACCCAGAAGTGTTCTGGCCAGACCAGCCATTGATGCTGCATTCACATGAGTACAATGGCACAAGGTTTCAAACACCAGCAATGCTGGCCCTAAAGTGCCATGGAGGATCAATTGACAGCTTGAGCCATCAATAAAAAAAGTATGGGTTTTGGCCAGTACATAAACACGAAAGGTCAATGCCATCTGATATCATGATGCCATATTTGGTGTGTCTGATAATGTCCTAGAACTCCCTTCCTGGAGAGGCTAGGCTGGCACCCTACTTACTAATTTTTGATAATTTTTGATAAGCAGGTAAAAAACTTTTGATTTTAGCAGGCCTTTAAGCATGGATTTTTATTTTATTTTTTAGGGGAAAAAGGCCTTGTGTGGTGTGGTGGTCTGTTTTCTTTTTAACTTTTGCATTATGTGAACGGTTAACTATGTTTTAACTGTCATAAGCTGCCATAAGTCCTACATGGGAAAAGCCAGGATGATAATGATGATATGATGGTGGTGGTGATGATGATGATGATGATAGTGATAATGTGGGGCTTGTCTTCTTCATAGAATCATACAGTTCATCTACTTCAATCCACTACTTAATGTAGGGTTTGTAATGCCCTGTCTTTACCCAACTCAAGGAAGAGATTTCATTGATAGACCCAGAAAAGTTTTAATGAAGATCAATTTCTGCACAGTAGCATAGCTTTTGCCACAACTGAGGATGCAACAAAGGTTTCGGTTTAAGAGCCCCTCACCCCCACTCCTTGAGGTTTGCTTGTACATAGTTTCCCACACAACACCAGTCAGTACCAAGCATCTGCAGTGACCAAGCTCTAGTCTGCACCTTCCTACCCCTCGCAACACAGAAGCTTTAGACCAATATGGCAAGGGAGTGGCTAAGCAAACTAACATGCCAAAGAAGCCTAACCTGAATGCTTCTCTGACAGTCTACAATGCAGGATGCAACTATAGTATCCTTGGCAATGACCATTCAGACTCTGTTTAAATGCTGCTCCTGCTGTGTGCCTTCAAGTCATTTCCAGCTCATGGTGACCCTAAACTGAACCTATCACAGGGTTTTCTTGGCAAGATTTATTCAGAGAGGGGTTGCCATTGCCTTCCTCCAAGGCTGAGAGAGCTTGTGACTTGCCCAAGGTCACCTGGAGGTTTCACAGGTGGTCCCCATCACTGAATAGGGATTCAAATCCTGGTCTCCCAGAATCATAGTCCAACATTCAGGCCACTATACCATGCTTGATTACTGCTTAAATATTCCCAGCAAAAGAAATCACTACTTGAGGCAGCCTGCCTCCCTACCAAACTGCTTGTAGTGTCCTCCCCCACCCTACAATGTTTTGCTGCGATCTGTTTCCCAGCAATTTTCATACTTCAGTTTGAGTCCAGAGTAGCAGATTTTTTAAAAAAAATCCTACAAGGCAAGAGAACAAGGACATGTGTGTGTGTCTGTCCCAATCACAAGAAAAGTCAGGAGAAAAAATGATCACATTTTAGTTGTTCTGGAAGAGTTTACTTCTGATGTTTCACCTGCATCTGTGACTGGTATCTTCAGAGAATGGTTGGGTATGAGTGTGTGTGGAGTTTATGTACCGTGAACCCATGTTGGGGAGTATATGTAAATTTGTGTATTTGAATGGCTAGTTTCTGGGTATAGAAATGCAAGGAGGATTAGTGTCTGTTTGGCTAATGGTTGGTTGATGGCCCATTATCTGAGACTGTGAGTTCTGTTCAGTTCTGGAAAGCAGCTTTCCAGAACTGGACAGAACTCATAGTCTTTGCATACAATAATCTGTCCCAGGATACCTCGAACTTGTGTGCTGTCTGCAAAATACATATGTAAATGCCGGCATGGATGAGCTTCCAGGTAATAGTACTCTTTGCATACAATAGTTTGGGGAACAGCAAACAACATTTGAAACATACTCTTTGTAGCTAGGATAAGGCTTCTGTTCACATGACTCTTGCAAAAACAGTTAAATACTTTTGTTCCATAACTATTTAAATGATGTTTATTTCATCATATGTTGACATTTCCTATTTTGTCTTCACATAAAAAGACTAACCCCTATGTTTATTTATTATTTATTTAATAAGTTACCAAGAAAAATTAAATGAGTAATTAAATACATGGATTTAAAATAACAGTAATATCCCATATAGACACTAGAGGGCAGCCTTCATCCTACCAGATCTCATTCCACTTCTTTTGTGTTTTCAAAGTAAAACCAGCTTTGATTCAATACTATAATCTTTGATACTTTGATGGGAACCATATCTCTTTGAAGACAAATTGTAAAAATTGAACAAAATATTAACTTTTTGGGAATCAATGCCAGAGCCCTGCTGGATCAGACCAAAGTCTCATCTTGTTCAACATTCTGTTCATACAATGGTCAACCAGACACCTTTGGGATGCCCAGAAGAACATTCAGACAATAGGTCCTTCCAACACATGTCCTCCAGCAACTGGGATACCAAAGGAATATGGAGCCATCATGATTAAATAGGCACTGATAGATATCTTTGCTACGAAGCATTGTTGTTGTTGTTGTTGTTGTGTGCCATTTCTGACTTACCGAGATCCTAAGGCAAACCTATCACAGGGTTTTCTTGGCAGAATTTGCTCAGAAGGGGTTTGCTTTTGCTCTCCTCAAAGGCTGAGAGAGTGTGACTTGCCCAAGGTCACCCAGTAGGTTTCCATGGCTGAGCAGGGATTTGAACCCTGAGCTCCCAGTGTTCTAGTCAAACCACTACACCAAACTGGCTTCTTTATAGTACAAGTAACTGAAATATGTTCCAGGAACAAGGCATCTATTTTATTCTTATTCAGTACAATAAAATTCTAAATATAAATCTATTATATATTTTAAACTAAACAAAGCAGCATCTTGAACAAATGAAAGCATAGCTTTGCTTTTATGGAGGACACAGTTATGTTTCTTCAGCTGTAGACAGTAGGAACCCTGATTAGCTCTCCTCTAGATTCAAGTACAGTAGCACCCCCGTATCTGTGGGGGATTGGTTCCTGAGCCCCCTGCGGATACTGAAATCTGTGGATAACAGCGAACACTGGACTTCCCTTGCCACCACCAAATGTAAGCCCCACAGAGAAGGGAGAAGGGAGGTGAGCTCTCCTCTCTCCCTCCCCCATACAACCCCCACAGCTCTGCCACGCCACTGGAAACCCCCCCCCACACACACACGCATGGGGAAGGGAGAAAGAAGGTGAACTCTCCTCCACCCTCCCCTGTCCACCCTCCTGCCACCTCTGCCATGCCACTGGAAGCCCTATGGAGAAGGGAGGCAAGCTCTCCTCCTCCCCTCCCACCTCCCCCCCCTCCATTGTCATCTGTGGATCACTGAATCAGCAGATGGCGAATTAGCAGATACGGGGGTTCTACTGTATCTTAGCTTTTAGAGCTAGAAACTCACTTTTTACAAATGAAATTGTTGATACTCTCTGTAATTTTGGATCTGCATACAACACCAGTTCCTCTTATTGTATGGTATTCTGTAAATCATCCAGTGAGGAAAAAAAAGCCAGGAAATTTAGGGGTAGTCCAGATGGTGAAAAAAGCCCTCTTAGAATCCATGGGGAATCCCATGTGTCGAAATGGGATCCTATAGCATTCTGTCCCTTTCGGAAGGAGGGGGAGCAAAAGTCAGGGAAAGTCTGCAGCAGAAGCCTCCAGTACTCTTCCTGAGTTTTTAAAAACCTCCGATGGAAATGTGCACCCTCACCTGTTAGGACAACTGAATCACATTGCATATCATTACTGAGGAGGACAGCTGATTGGTCAGATGTGTGCAGGGGGTGGAATTTGGTAAGAAGGCAGATTGCAGAACTGCCATGTTGAATTGTTGTCGTAGTGATTGTTGCCATGTTGAATTGTTGTCGCTGAGGTGATGAAAACAGGCTTTCTTTCTTGTATTTTTATAATTTAATCAAAAAATCACTCTCTTGCACCTTGGAATTAGTTTTTTAAAAACAAAGTTTGGCAGGGCAAGTTGGGGAGAACAAAATTGCGAGTAATTCACTTTCAGCTGCCATCTTGATTAGCTGGCCTGTCTCCATGTGAACAAGAAACACGGAGAGCTTTGCACACCAGTGATCGTGCCAAAAAAATCATTGAGACAGATGACAGCTGCTGTAAATTGGCGTTTCTGCACCCAAATCCACATTTTATTCCCTTGTCTAGACCAGCCCTAAGTGTCTCTCACACTACATTATTATAGTACGTTGATACCACTTAAACTGTCATGGCTCTGTCCAATGGAATTCTGGGATTTTTAGCTTCGTGAGGTAATTAGAATTTGCTGTCAGAAAACTCTTGATGCCTCACTTAACTATAAATCCAATGGTTCCATAATATATAGCCCTGACAGTTAAAATAGTATAAAAGTGCCATAAATCTAAAGTTTGAAAGGGGAAATCTAGATTAGTGTTACTATTATCTGTATGAAACTATTGGTCACTGGACTATACAGTTTACTTTCAGGTGATCCAAACAAAGTCCATGGTATTCCATTATATTCCTCATTCTTACTCAGGAGTTGTCTAGATGGTGAAAATAATCCTAATAGAATTCACAGGGAATACCCTTTGTCCCAATGAGATCACACAATGATTTGCCTTATTCAGAAAGAGGGAGCCCAAAAACTCCATTTACTGCCCAGGAAAAACCTTTGTGACTTCTCCCAAGTTGTTTTAAAAATGTGAAGGAAATGCACATTCCTACTCCTTAGGACATCCGATTTGGATCACAGTGCATTCCCGGATAAAAGCAGAAGTGGAAAGCTGATAGGTGAGATGGTGCACAGGGGGTGGGTTTGCTGGGAACAAAGTGGATGGAACCGCCATTTGGATTTTTGCAGTAGTGACTGTACACTTTTTTGCTGCGCCAAGGCAAGCCAACAGCTTTTTAAACAGAAGGTCATAGTTCCACACCCTAGATTTACAGGGTTTTTTTTTTAAAAAAACTCTTCAGTGGCAGCAAATTGTGGAGAATAAAAATGTGAGTAATTCACTCAAACCACCATCTTGATTCATAGACATGTGTCCATGTGAACATCAAACATGGATAGCTTTGCATACCAGCGATTTTGCAAATAAATAAATAAATGTGGAGACAAATGAATGCTGCTACAAATTTGCATTAGTACGCACCAATCCACATTACATCTTGTCTAGACAAGAGCATAGAGTTGGAAGGGACTGCAAGGACCATCTTGTTTAACCTCCAGCCATGCAGGAATATACAGTCGGACCCTCATATCTATGGAATCAATATCCACGGTTTCAGTTATCTGTGGGACACAAAAAGAGGAACACATACCATAGAGTCTTTCTAGAAAATGCCTAGAGATGTGGCCTCTCTAGACATTTTCTAGATCCTCCAAGGCAACTCTATGGTATTTTAAACTGGAAGTCCCATTATTTTCAATGATGTTCACTGTTTTCCATGTTTTCTGGTAAACCCGGTAAGTCTGGGAACCAAACCTCTGCAAAGACGGGGGCCCAACTGTATGACTAAAGCACTAAAGATGGCTATCCAACTTCCATTTAAGGCCTCTAAAGAAGGAGAGTCTCCCAGCCTCTGAGGCATTCTATTCCACTATCATAACATCTCTTATAATCAAGAAGTCCATCTAATGTATAGGTGGAATCTCTTTTCTTGTCATTTGAATCCAAAGTGTGTATGTATGTGTAATGTGTGTGTTGTGGGAATCAAACTAGTCCATTTCATTTGCTTCAAATTGCTTACAAAGGACCCTTTTTGGTGGTGATGGGGGATTAGTTTTTTGAAGAGAGCATGTTCTAGGATAGTCAGCTCAGCCAAGCAAGGTTTAATTCAATCAGTAAATAAACAAAGATACCACAATGTAACCCATGGGTGAATTATAGGATCAGTTACCTCCAAAAATACAGCACAGAAATGTTCCACCCAGGTGAATAGCATTGGGGCCAGTCACATCACTCCACCCTGAGAGCAACGGGTGGTCCAGGAAATGGGTCCACTTTGTCATTGGACAGCTGAGCTCACCATCATTACATCCATGTTTAATAAGACTTATTTATTGAACAATGGTTTTATCCCAGTATGTGATCGCAGCTGTTTTATTTTAGCTGTGTAGCAGCACAGGCAATTAAATCCATATTGCTTCTTGGCTATTTATTTTCACGGAGTTGCTCTCCCTCTATTGTCATGAAAGAATTCTTTGTGAGTTGGAAAGAGAGTCTCTGTGTTGAAGGGGACAGGATGGGTAGGAGGGAAACTCACTCACAACTAGATGTCTGTTGTTCTTTCAGATTGCCTGCCGAGGGCTAATATTCAACTCCGAGACATAAATAAGCATGTGATAGCAAAACATCGAAGAACCAGATTATATTTCAAGGAGTGCCAACTCATTTGCTCTCAGTGTCCACTCTTTTGGAACAGCCATGGAACGTGAAATGATGGCTACCATATGCCCCAGCTAGAACCTTTGCTTGGTAGGTTAATCAACAAAAGCTTTAGTTGATACATCAGTGGCAGGGGCAGTATTAACTGAGGAAATCAGTTTTAATTAATGGAGCTTTGTGCTCTGTAGTGTTTGATGTTATTATTTGTGCTTCTGTTTCTTTCTGCTATATGGGATGGTTGCTTCAAAGAAGTCTGTGCAAAAACCCCCACCAAAAACAAAAACAAAAACCTCAGGTGGAAATGGATTAGTAGGGTCTTTGGTCTTTATCAGACGTGGCAAAAAACACACGATTATGATGGTACGGTAGTGTGAATGGTTCCTGCCATCACCACAATGTCATCTTCATATGATCAATCTGTGCTCCAGGCATTGCTTTTCAAGTGATCAATAGTCCCCAATATCACTCTTTTTGCAGTATTGCAGAGTGTGCAAAATATGTCCCACTGTAATCGTGATATTACAGCATGAATGGCTGGTCCTCTCCCCCCCCCCCCCCGTTCCCAGTAAGAAAACTTCCAGGTGCAAATGTGAAAGTTATCCAAAGGACACTCTTTTTATGAACTGTACTGGTTTGTTTGCACATTTTGAGGTTTGTTTAAGTGTTTGTGTATCTGTTTACTTTGCAAATTAAGATTTTTTTGGTGTTTTTAAGCACACTTGTGTCGTCTTGTGAGAAGTGCTGATATCTTGCCCATGCTAAATCACAGAAGTAAAATCCCATTATTAAAGTGTTAGTGGTGCGATAATTCTGTTGCAGTTCTTTCATACGATTACAGCAACATGTGATAATATGTGTAATAATGCCAATATGTTTCTACTTTCCTCATTTGTGGAATTACAGCATTTTTAGATGCTAGTCTGATAAAGTCCTCTATCTTATCCATTTTTCTTTTTGCAATTTTTATAGAGATGAGTGAATAAAGTATATCACACTTCTCTTAAAGTTTGCTTTGGTAACTTTGCCTGCCCCTTTTCACTAGATGTCTAAATCATATTTCTAAATGTTCAACGTAACTTTTTCTGCAGTTCTAGAGATCTGGGGGCTGGAGGAAAATTTCATTGCTGGTTGACAAAATTCTTATTTGAAGGGGCAAATCCCTTACCTCCCCCCCAAACAAATAGTAACACCCCCAAGGCACATGCAAACTACTCTGCCTGTTTTGGTTCATTGGACCACAAAAGACAGAGCTCTTGGAGGTGGATATTTTAAAACAAATAAAAACCACAACAACCTCTGACTGAACATGAACTACACTGTAAAAGCAGGCATGAACATATTGTTAGAATGCAATTATAACCCTACTGAATATATTCTAGAATCCTTTAATGGAAAATATAATCATGTGCTATATTTTTTTTCTACCAAGGGAATTTAGAATACATTTCAGTAGCATTATAATTGCATTGTAGCAGTATGTTTATACCTGTTTTTGCAAGTGGATATGCTAACCCATTACTGTAGATGGGCTCAGGCTTTGGTCTAAGCTCAAAGGATTTAAGGTTCTCTGGCATCTTGTGTTCGAGGTTTTCTAGAACCTTTAGCTTTAGGGGTTGTCTAAAGAGTAAAAAAAAATACTCTCATAGAATTTGCTGGGAATATGATCTGTCTAAATGGGATCCTGCATCAACCCATTGTATTCAGAAGGAGGGGGACCCAAAACAGCAAAAACACTGCAGGAAAAGCCTTTGTGCCTTTCCCCATAGTTTTTTTTAAAAATGGTGATAGGGTGCACATTCCGGCTTGTTGGGACAAGGGATTCACTTTGAATCACTTCCCCATAGGAGAGGAAGAGCAAAGCTGATTGGCTGGGTGAGCATGGGGGTGGGGCTTGCTAAGAGGTCAAGTGCCCGCTGCCGCCATGTTGGATTTTTGCTTTAGTGATCACTTGTTAAGATGATAAAATGGGGGTGGGTTTGTTAATGTTTTTGTTTAATTGAGTAATTGCTCTATTACTCTAGCCCACCTTGGACATTATTATTATTTTTTAAAAAAATTCAGCAGTGATAAAGTACAAATGCGAGTAAATTACTTTGGCTGCTATCTAGCATGCAAAGCTTATGGGGGCAAAAACACTAGTATGACAAGTTGCTGCTGCTGTGAAATGCCATTACTGCGGGGCACTCCATTTTGGGGGAGGGTTCATATAGACAAGACCCTAGTCTTCAATTCTGCAGTGCTAATCAGCCCCAGTACTTCCTCCATTGGCACCACAAGTTCCTCAATGTGTTTCCAGGTCACTGCTAGACTCCACAGTCATGCTATCCTCCATGTTTTTCAAATCCCTTCTTAAATACATTTAAGCCAAGATGTATCATGAAAACTGAAATATCATGTCTCCCCATACAAACCTGCTAGAGCCTTAAGATCCTCAGAGGAGGGCTTTCTCTTGGTCTTGGACTTGCACACCTTGGGCATTATCAGATGAGCCCCTTAAAATCATTCTTTTGCTGGAATACCCCCCCCATGTTTATGCCAGCAAAAGAATGCCCCCCATTGCACTTACCTCTAATCCCATCAAAGGCTTCCCCAGCAATGAAAAAGAAAGTGAATAGAGCTCCGTTCACTTCCTCCTTTGAAATCCCATGGATTATCGCGAGACTTCATCGTGCGGGAAATTAAAAACAAACAAAAATGAGACAGAACAACTTTCAAAAAGCACATACACACACTTTAAAAGTCCCAAGTAATCTGAGGAGGGTCATAAAAACTGTTTCACTTACCTGTGTGTCATGATCTCACCCAGATGTGTTCACACTGAAGTGACCATTGATGCTGCATTGACATGAGTACAATGATGGTGTGAGGTTTCACATACCAGCAGTGCTGGCACAAAAGCACCACAGGGGATCTATTGATGTCTTCTGCCATTAATACAAATCTGTGGGTTTTGGTGGAACATAACTGTGAAAGGGTGATGTCTGATATGCATGTCGTTTCGCAGTTATGTGACAACGTTATGATACCGTATTTTATGCGTCTGATAAAGTCCCCTGAGACAATGCCAATCAGGATTGTCCTATATCTCTGAAAGTGAACAATAACTTACAGTGGGGCTGTACCAGTCTGAGTCTGTTTGGCAGAGTCTCCATTCAGTGTAAGTAAGCACTGGTTGCTCTCAATGAGACAATTTCCTTGTCAGTAGGAGTGGGGTGGAATTTCAGTTTCTACTTTAAAATGAGGCTTGACTTTCCAAGATGGACAGGGATCCAGGTTTTTCACTTCCCTACCCTTTTCAATATATGCCTCTTACTATGTGTGCAGACTCTGGCCATAAGCAGCTTCCTGCCTGAAGCATCAAAAGTCTAGTTGCAATTAATATTTATCGAGCACAACTCATAACATGATTCTGGACACTAATTCTTCATTAATATAATGAAGAAGCTTTAATCATTAATATATTCACTATTAAAAACATATTTGCAGAGAACACAGTCCCTAATATTTGCAGAGAACACAGTCCCTAATACTTACGTTATATAGTATGTTTGATAGTCTCAATTCTATTTAATCATGCATTCAAGTAAGTGTTTTGGTATTAATAAAATAATTTGGTTTTTTTTCACCAAGCTTCTTTAAACGCAGTTTGCAAAAGACCTGTAATCACCCAAGGAAATCAGTTTCCTTTTCTAAAAGAACACATTCTTTCCTTCCATCACTCCAGTCTTGGGGTGAATTTTGAGTTATTATTAATTTGTCTATGTATTTCTATATATGATTTTGAAAGCTGGACAGTGAAGAAAGCTGATAGAAAGAAAATCAACTCTGGAGGAGAGTTCTGTGGATACTATGGACAGCTAAAAAGACAAATAAATGGGTCCTAATGCAAATGAAGCCTGAACTATCCCTAGAAGCCAAGATGACTAAACTGAGACTATCCTATTTTGGACATATGAGAAGACATGAATCATTAGAAAAGACAATAATGCTTGGTAAGGTAGACTGCAATAGGAAAAGATAGATAGACTCAGTCAAGAAAGCCACAGCCCTGAGTCTGCAAGGCTTGAGCAGGGCTGTTGAAGATGGAGGTCTTTCGTTCCTAGGGTTGCCTTAAGTCAAAGTCAACTTGACAGCAGTTAATAACAACAATTAATTTTTACATCTCTCTCTCTCAGTCTGTCAAAGGGATACATGAAATGGTTAGTGATAAGGAAATAACTACAACCATTGCTTCTTTTCCCTTTTTGCATGTGTATCCCACAGAACACCAGAGGCGACAGAAGCTTCACTTTCTTGTAAAAATGGAAGACACAACTCATTGTGATTGTCTCTGCATGCAGACTGATGGCACTCTGTGCTGTGCTGTGCTCTTTCTATAAAGGAAACATATTTAGTGAGAAACATATTTAGTGGAAAAGCCCCAGCACTTTGTGGGAAGAGCCACAGTTTCAGTCACCAGCATGTGTAGTTCAGATTTCTCAGGCAGCAGTTTAGAAAAGTGATGCACCAGAGAGATATTGCTAATCACATTTGATGGTGCCCAGTTAGACTGGACAATAATGGGACTCAACAGAAGAAAACCCACATGTACTTTTGTATTGGACATTGTGGGAAATTAGAGTTTCCCTGTGTTGGGAACTCTAAAAGTTAAATTCCTTTTTAACTTCCCTCCAGCAGAGTGGCAGTTTAAGTTTAGAGGCATGGCTCATGTGCACGTTACTTTTCCCTGAACTATATATGGCCAAAAAGAGACACGCAGCTTTAGATTAAATAACTCAAAAACTTTACTTAACTTAATAGGGTGAAGAAGAAAGAATCATCCTAACACACCAGCTTAGAAAGGAGAAGAATATGATGACTGTCCAAGAAAAAGAGGGTGGGTTGGACAGAAGCATGTTAACTACAAAGACTGAGAGGGGGCAGATCTATATACACAAAAAGTCCAACAGTAAGAGGGTGTGGGGGAAAGAGAATGCTTCAGTCTTTTCCAACACACATTAATGTACAGTTGAATTATATATAGGAAGTACTTATAAGGACCAAGATGGTGCAGGGCTTTCCCTTTTTTCTACTTCTGTGTAACTGCATTTGGTGCAGAATACTGTGACTGTATAGTTAAATCTCTCTCTCTCTCTCTCTCTCTCTCTCTGGCTTTTCTTCGCAAACGAAGATTCAGGAAGGACTCATCCCGCGCTTTCTGAAAGCGCGCTGATGACTAAAAAGGCCAATCCAAGATAAACAAGTCCGGTTGCAAAAAGCACAGCAGAAGGTCTCCTTGGGTGATGTTTTTGGGTTGTGATTCTTTCTGCGTTGTTGTTTCTCTTCAAGACTTGTTCGTCGTGAGTTCTCAAATAAGGCTGCAGCATTGTGGAT
This sequence comes from Gambelia wislizenii, assembly GCA_030847615.1. NCBI lineage: Eukaryota > Metazoa > Chordata > Lepidosauria > Squamata > Crotaphytidae > Gambelia > Gambelia wislizenii. The sequence continues at coordinate 30,032,713 of JAUMIR010000008.1, read as the reverse complement.
AGTGCGTCTCCATGCCTCCCGATGTGAGGCCAGGGCGGACCACTGTTGGTGATCAATTTGGCCAAGCCTGAGATGTTGTTTCAGGGAGTCTTTGTATTGCTTTTTTGGAGCGCCCCTCTTACGCTGACCCGTGGCGAGTTCACTGTAGAGTAGTATTTTTGGGAGGCGACGGTCCTCCATCCTAGAAACGTGCCCTGCCCAGCGCAGCTGTGTTCTCAATATCATGGCCTCAATGCTGGTGATCCCTGCTTGCTCAAGGACAGCAACATTCGTCACATAGTCAGTCCAGTGTATATTTAGGATTGTGCGTAGACAGCGCTGATGAAAGCGCTCGAGGAGTCGTAGGTGGTGGCGATAGGTGACCCATGTTTCAGATCCATAAAGGAGGATAGACAGTACGATGGCTCTATACACACTGATTTTTGTGCTTTGCCTCAGGTGTTTATTGCTCCAGACTCTTGTGAAGTCTTCCAAATGCACTATATGCCTTTGCTAATCTGTGATCGATCTCTTTGTCAATCTTGGCATCTGAGGAGATGATGCTTCCCAGGTAGGTGAACTGCTGAACGGACTTGAGCACAGATTTGCCGACGGCAACGTGGGGATGGTGGTGTTCGTCCTGTGGTGCAGGCTGGTAAAGAACTTCTGTTTTCTTCAGGTTGACTTCTAGCCCAAACAGCTCTGCAGCTGTTGCAAAGCAGGATGTTAGGCGTTGCAGAGCTGCTTCTGTGTGGGCAACAAGGGCAGCATCATCGGCGAAGAGCAGCTCACGGACTAGATAGTTTAGAGTCTTAGTGTGAGCCCTCAGACGGCTTAAGTTAAACAAGCTACCATCAGTACGGTAGTGTATATAGATGCCGTCGTCTTCTTCAAGCTCTGCCATAGCCCTTTGGAGCATCGTGCTAAAGAAGATTGTAAATAAAGTTGGTGCAAGAACACAACCTTGCTTCACTCCATTAGTTATTAGAAAGGGCTCTGAAAGAGCATCGCCGTATCTGACTTGACCACGCTGTCCCTCGTGTAGCAAGATAATCATTTTAAGGAATTTGGGGGGACATCCTAGTCTTTCCAGGATCTGCCACAGACCTTTTCTACTTACCGTGTCAAAGGCTTTGGTGAGGTCGACAAATGTTACATAGAGACCCTTGTTCTGCTCCCCACATTTTTCTTGCAGTTGCCTAAGAGCAAATACCATGTCTGTAGTACTCCTATTGGCTCTGAAGCCACATTGGCTTTCAGGGAGAAGTTCTTCTGCAATAGCAGGAACTAATCTGTTCAGGAGTATCCTTGCAAGGATTTTTCCAGCAATAGAGAGCAGTGTTATGCCTCGATAGTTTGAGCAATCGGATTTTGCTCCTTTTTTCTTGTACAGGGTGATGATGACTGCATCTCGGAGGTCTGATGGCAGTTCCCCTTTTTCCCAGCAATTCACAAGGAATTCGTGGAATTTTTCATAGAGTGCATGACCTCCGTGTTTCCAAACTTCAGGTGGGATTCTATCAATCCCAGCTGCCTTGCTGTTTTTCATCTGCTGTATGGCCTTAAGGGTCTCTTCCAAAGTGGGAGCTATGTCCAATTCATTTTTCATTGGTTTTTGTATCATATGTTGGATAGCTGAGCCTTGGACTACTCGGTTGGTGCTAAAGAGACTTTGAAAATGTTCAGCCCAATGATTTAGGATGGAGGCTTTATCAGTAATTAATGTTTGACCATCTGTACTGTATAAGGAGCTTTGGACCTGATAAGTAGGTCCAAACACTGCTTTAAGAGCTTCATAAAATCCTCTATGATCACCCAGATCTGCACAGTGTTGTGTCTTTTCTGCTATATTGATCCACCACTTGTTCTGCGTGTCCCGGAGTTTTTGTTGTAGTTTGCTACATATGAGGCAGAAAGCTGCTTTTCTTACATGACAGGTTGGCTGGGCGAGGTATGCCTGGTGAACAGCTCTCTTCCTTGCCAACAGCTCCTGGATCTCTTGGTTGTTTTCATCAAACCAGTCTTGATTTTTCTTGTGGGAGAACCCGAGGGATTCTTCTGCAGACTGGAGGATACTGTTTTTGATATGTTGCCAAAGCACTGTAGGAGAAGGATCTGTAGGATGGTCTTCAAGTTTCGTTTGTAGATTTGCCTGGAAGTTGTCTCTCATGGTAGCTTGTTGAAGATTGTTGACTTGGAGTCTCTTCTTTAAGATGCCACCCCTCTTAGGTTTGAACTTAAGATGAAGATTTAGTTTACATCTGACGAGGTGATGATCTGTTTGGCATTCTGCACTGGGCATCACTCGGGTAGACTTATGGGAACACAACTATCATCATTCAGTGGGAGAGGAGAGAAACTGTGTGAGTAATTAGCAGTCCAGGGACTTTATCAGACCACCCCATTATGCCGGCAAAACAACCCCTCCTACCAGACCTACCTTTTTCAGCATCAATGAGGCTTCCCCGGCAGTAAGAGAGCACAAACAGAGCTCCATTTACTTCTGGGGTTGAAATCTCGCTGATTCTTGTGAAAAGAAGCTAACACTGAAAATTCAAAAATAAAAACAAAATACAGAAACAAAATGTTCAGAAAAGCACAGAAACACACACACACAGTCATGTGTGTTTGTCATAAAAATAGTGTCCCCTACCTGGCTGTTACGATCTCATCTGGAAGTGTTTGCCCATTGACACTGCATTCACGTGAGCACAATGGCATGAGGATTCAAGTGCCGGCAATGCCAGCAGAAAAGCAGAACGGGAGATCTATTGATGGCTTGGGCTGTCAATAAAAAAGTACACCTCATTTAGAGTCTCTGGCTTTTCTTCGCAAATGAAGATTCAGGAAGGACTCATCCTGCGCTTTCTGCAAGTGCGCTGATGACTAAAAAGGCCAATCTGAGATAAATAAGTCCAGTTGCAGAAAGCATAGCAGAAGGTCTCCTTGGGTGATGTTTCCAGGTTGTGATTCTTTCTGCATTGTTGTTTCTCTTCAGGACTTGTTTGGCGTGAATTCTCAAATAAGGCTGCAGCATTGTGGATAGTGTGTCTCCATGCCTCCTGATGTGAGGCCAGGGCGGACCATTGTTGGTGATCAATTTGGCCGAGCCTGAGATATTGTTTCAGGAAGTCCTTGTATGGCTTTTTTTGGAGCGCCCCTCTTACGCTGACCTGTGGCGAGTTCAACATAGAGTACTATTTTTGGGAGGCGATGGTCCTCCATCCTAGAAATGTGCCCTTTCCAGCACAGTTGTGTTCTCAATATCATGATCTATTAATGGCTTGGGACGTCAATAAAAAAGTACACCTCATTTACAGTACATGATTGTGAAAGGACATCGTTGTCTGGTACGTGTGCCCTTTCACGATCATTATGCATCCTTATGACGCCATATATAATAATAATTTTTGCCTGGTCTGATAAAGTCCCAGAAGTCAAGAAGCTGAGGGATGAGTCAGTAGCTGGGAAAACCAAGATGGGCAGAGGGACATGCAGAAGAGTAGTCAGGGTCCAATTTCAAGGGTCCAGAAAGGAGGGCAGAGTTCTGGTCCCCCCTACCAAAAATGAGGCTCAGGGAACAAGGCAGAATAGATGTCACACTACCAAAGGAAAACAGCTAATCTTGCTTTGACAGGATTTAAGATCAGAATGAAATTTGTTATGATTCAGTCCAGAAGCTGGCTTGGGAGTCTTTTCTACAGAGTGGGAGGCAGACATTTCTTCCAGTGGCTGACAAGTGATTGCTGTTTGCCTTGTCTCCCCAAACATTGGCTCCCCAAACACTCTTGTACTGCTGCTATCCCACATGACGCTAATTTACTATTATCAATACATCTCTGTTGGCCTACAGTTTTTTTCCTGACATAATTTGAGCTATTGGTGGGGGATGGGAAAATCTATCATTTCCTTCTTTTTATGCATTTTGCTGTTTTGAACATCAAGTTCTGTTGGGCCTCAGGGATTAAAAATAATCACTTTGTGTCTGACTACAGGAACACAGCCAAATGCTTCTAAAGTTCCCTCACTCTCTTCCAAGCTCAAATGGCTGTGAGTGTTGGGCTTTAGAAGCTGGACAGTAGGTCCAGAAAGAATGATAAATGGATCAGCATAGCATAGTTCTGCATGCTTATATTCTATTTATAACTTAGGACTGTATCAGACAAACCTCTACAGTCATTCTTTTGCCAGCATATTTTGCACTATTTTTCTGCAGACAAAAGAACTCTTTTTATCAGACTTACCTTTACTAGCATTTACAGGCAGCCCCAGCATTACTGGAGCACGAATGAAGCTCTTGTTTAATTCTACATTCATGATCTTATTGGTTCTCATGAGAAGATGTGAGCATAGGCTAATTTAAAAAATACAGCCCCCCCCCCAAAAAAGCGCAAAAAGTACACACAAGCACAGAAACACACTGACAAAGGAGATTTTCGGATGCCTAAAATCAGCTTCTTGCCACGCAAGCAGCCTCTGGAACAGTATCGAGGCTGCTGCGCGGCAAGGGTCCATTTTGGGCAATGCCGTTTCTCTCTCGGCGGCGTCCGTGACTGTTGCGGCCAGCACTAGAGGCGGCCGTGCTATTTTTTACTCATGGACAACTTTCGTGAGTAAAAAACAGCACGGCTGCCTCCAATGCTGGCCGCAACAGTCACGGATGACGCCGAGAGAGAAACGGCGTTGTCCAAAATGGACCCTTGCTGCGCAGCAGCCTCGATACTGTTCCGGAGGCTGCTTGCGCAGCAAGAAGCTGATTTTACGTGTCTGAAAATGTCCAAAGTCCCAAGTAAACTAGGGAGGTTCACAAAAAGAGCATCCCCTACCTGGCTTTCTCGATCTCAGCCAGAAGTGTTCTGCCCATTGACACTGTAATCATGAGAGGACAATGGTGCACAGTTTCAAACACCGGCAATACCAGCAAAAAAGTGCTACAGGAGATCTACTGACATCTTTGCCCATCAATAAAAAACAAATGCCTTATTTCCTACACATAATAGCGAAAGCACGATGTCAACTGATGTGCATGCCCTTTCGTGTTCATTAGGCATTGTTATGACAACATATTTGCCATGTCTGATAAAGGTTGATGCTAGGGTTTAGATACCAGTCACTCCAACCTTGTGTAACAGATGCCCTTATGTTGTAACATCATGGCAGCCCTTAGGTGAATATGGACTTTGCAAAACCACTCAGCTGAATTTTGTGCATACATAAAGCCATTTACATAGACATAAGCCCTGAGCCGAATGTCAGGCTTAATTTTAAAACAGACAAATCACACAACCAACCAACCTGCAAGTTCTTTCTATCACATTTTTGAAGACAATATTGTAAATTTTGGAAAGGTCTTGGCAAAAATCCAATCCAATGAAATTCTCACCCATTTTTAGCTAGATTGTTAAATAGTCCAACCGGGTATAGGACAGCTTCCTATACTGAAAGCTCATTTCACCAGCTTGAAGGAACTAGCAAAATCTGCCTGTAGTGAATCTATATAAGCACACACAAAACTCAAGTCAAGATTGTCTAACAGCACTCTGACACAGCTGTGTCAATGATCCTGCAATATAGTAATTTTCTCTGAGTTCATATGGATCACATGTTGTTATGCTTAAATGTATTTAAAAAGAGATCAGGATCTCAAGCTGTGCTTTTAAGCTGAGAGAGTGTCAATGGGGGTCTGAGCTGCAGGATACTTGTGTTCTGTCTTTTAAAAAAAGAAAAGAAAAATAAAGTTAGCAAAGTCATACTTAAAATAAATCCCAAATGTGAACCACAAATAGGACCCACCTGTGGTACTTCTACACAATAATATTTGTGTATGGTGTAAATGGATATGTGGAACTCTGGAAATGAAAGGGCAAAAGAAGTATTATTTATTCGGGTGAAATATTCCTAAGATTGCACAGGAGCCATTTCAGATCATAGAGGATGTGCTTTCCTCCAGGATCTCTCACATGGAATTCTGGGAAATATGGAGAAATAATATGTCACAAAATGGAACCTCCATGTTTAAAGGCAGCACAGTTGTCCCTCCGTATCCACAGATTTGGTATCCGTGGATTTAAGCATTCACAGCTTACAAATATTCTTTAAAAATAATAATCCAAAAAGCAAACCTTGATTTTGCCATCTTATATAAGGGACACCATTTTGCTATGACATTGCATATAATGGGACTTGAGTATTCACAGATTTTGGTATCCACGGGGGGGGGGTCAGCAAATATGAAGGGACAACTGTATATTTGAATATCAGTATTTGAGAGAGCAGCAGGAAAGTCTTTATAGTCTTCCTTGTGCATCTCCTGGAGGCTTCTGTCTTGACACTATTGGAAACAGGATTTTGAGCTCAGTGAAGTCTTTGTATGACCTAATGAAAGCTCTCCTAATCCTACTAAAACCCAGTAATTCACAAATTGAACCTGCAGCTAAATTTTGCAATATGAAGTACTCCCATTTAGGAACCTAGCCAGCCATCCTAGACTCTTTCCTGGAGCAATCCATCTCATTCCTGCCTCCCTTTCAGTTTTCTGTTCCAAAAATCATTTCACATTCTGTACTCACTGAGTCTATTCACTCTTCATTGGATTGTTCCACATTTCTTTCCCACCTCAGGGAAGGAATCCATTTTTATACAACTGCAAACAAGGGGGATTTCTCAGTCTTGCTGATAACTCAGTTTTGTGTATTGATTCTGTCATTTTGGCTACATAAAAATCAACACACAGAGAAAGTATTTAGGATATCAAATCCCTGAGATGCCTTAAAGTCAACTAGTGGATTTCCTCCTTACCTTAAAATAATCAAATGTAAGTAAAGCTGCCAGATCTCTACCTTCAGATGCAATGGCATCACTGGGAGTGTGGGGTGTGGAGAGGCTGAACCACACTCGGTGACACCATTGGGGGGAAGGGTGACACCACCCTTAGTGATGTCACAGTGCAGGTGCTCCCTCCAGCAGGGCCAGCAAAGGAGCAAATGGGGTCAGTACATAATATCTGAAGTGAACCAAAAATCTCACAAGAATATGTCCCTTCTCTAGCAGTTTTTTTTAAAAAAAATACAATAGCAACTAATATAACAAGCAATTGGCAAGCCTTTTGTGACAGCCAAAATCTACTGTGCGAGATGACTGTTTTATTCTAACAGAAGCATTCCCCTTTCCCCTTAAATATCCTGCTGAAAGGGTGATAAGGGCTTTTTTAAAAAAAGTCATATCCCACAAGTCAGGATGGAAATAGATTACAGGCTGTTACCTGAATTGTGTGGGGTCTGCGAGGATCACACTAGTGTCTGAATCTTAATATGGGGAATATTTAATTAGCGCAAAATGGCAATGAGATGCTGGGTAACAGCAGGAACTTTTGAGCTTTGTATACTGGTAGTAATTGAGGAGACTTGAAGCCAGAACATACAACTAAATGGTTTTTATTGGAAATTAATCTTAGCAGCATTCACACTAACGCTCAAGCTTCAAACAATCACACAAGGCTATCAAAGTAAGTAGGAAGTATTTAGCTAGAGGAATAGAGTAAGGGAGTAATGCAGCTGGGTGTGGCAGAGGGATACAATACCTATCAGAGGAGCAGAGATTCATGCAACAGAAGATACTCAGTGTTGCATTCTGAGGGTCACACAGCAGACCAGCAGAGTGGATAGACGCAGCGAAGCTGTGTGCATTTTGGTGGTGTTTTAGGGTGTGTGTGTGTGTGTGTGTGTATATATATATATATATATATATATATTAATTCCCTTGAAAGGATGAAATTTAGAGTGGAATACAATGTCTCTTGGAGTTTCCCAGGACTAGGCAAAGTGTTCTCCAGAAGAGTTAATGATCGTTGATGGGTGATATCTTTGGAATTGAATAGGAGCAGGCAACTCCTGTTGTTGGGGAGAATGGAAGAGGAAACCCTGTTTAGCAACCATTGAGGACTCTGCTATCGTTGAGTGGATTAGTGAATTACTCATTTCCAGGTGTTCTTCAGAAGCACTCTGACCTTGGGTGTGACCTGTTTGAGGAATTTAGAAGGCCCCTCCCTAAGTTATACAACATCAGCAACAACAACAACACATTTATTGATTAGTCAACTGACCGTAGCAACAGTAGAATACAATAGAATACATAGTATCTGAATATCAGAGTACATACAAAAATGAATTAGATCACGCCTAAAACTCATATATAAAATTAACTAGGAAATTAAACCCTATAATTGGGGATATGAAGAAACACATAAAAGTTAGATAAAATAAATTAGATAAAATAAAGTACAAGATAAAATAAAACGTCATGTGAAATAGAAAAAGCTAAAATGAGGGGGTTAAAGGAGCTCTATAGGTCACCATGGCACGGAACCCCATTTTGTGTTATAAACTGATCTCTTAGGTGGGCAGCTTTTATGATAAATTTTGCGATACATTGCACTCATTGTAGATTCTCTCCAACAAGGAAATGGGACAATTTAACAGCGAGATCCCAGTTGTTAATTCTAACCAAAAATGGTTGTAAAAAATGGGAAATCTCATTATCATAAATACAACAATCGAACACCCTAAGTTATACATGACTCCAGCCTTGCTATCTGGTGGTTCCTGGTTTACTTGCCAACTACATGGAAGGCTACAACAAGCCAAATTATTAAATATTATCAATTATGTGATCATTGACACCATTATCACATGGAAATAGTGCTTTACCCGTCTCATGTGATAAAGTCCTTAGTCACTTCATAAAAACACAATTTTCTACGCAACACAGAAAACTCAGAATTCTTTTATCTTGGGCTTTTACACATAACAAAGGGAAACAGATATACTTAATTTTAGATAGACTGACTTCTTTTAAAGTACAAGTCTTTGCGACTACATCTGTTGAGTGTCCTGCATGGCAGGGGGCTTGGACTAGGTAGCCCCTGTGGTCCTTTCCATCTCTGCAATTTTATGTCAAATGATTCTTAGTTTTGCAATTTAAAGGGGATGTCTCCACATTCCTTTGTAGATGTCATGAACTCTCACTTAATAACAGGGGACAAACATTGTGTGGACTGAATTTGACATGACCTATACCAGCTCCTTCTGTGCACAGATGCTCTGACTGTTGTAAATGAGATGCAAATCCACAACTTTATTTAACTGAACAGGTGAGGTGAGTTCTCCTGCATCTTATTCTCAATGTCCAGAAGTTCATCCTTCCCTGATTTTGCAAAGTATGCCTAAAGTCTGCAAATGGAATATTATTTGTGTTGGCAGGCCTCCAAGACTCAAAGTTACAACTGATATCCTTTCCTTTATTCTGTAGAAGCAGCACCTGGAGTATGATTGACTCAGATTGTTTATTAGCTTCATGGACTGAAGTTTTTCATTTAGGTAAAAAAGTAAATTCCTTTAGGAAGGCCTCAAGCTGTTGTTGTTGTTGCTTGACATATTGGTTTTGCTTTACTTATTAACTAAATAAATTGCAACTTAGTTATAACCACACACAAAATAGTAGCAATTGCATAGTGGTCTTTCTTTCTTTCTTTCTTTCTTTCTTTCTTTCTTTCTCTCTCTCTCTCTCCCTTTTTCTAAACAAAACTACCTTGTCAAAGTTGTATTAAATGCCAGGTTTTGTTCATATTCAGGTTTCAGGCAAAACCTGTCTCTTGCTGATTACCAGATGTATATCATTAAACATTTTGAGAATGGAAGGAAGTTCTTTCATAGTATGTACCAGCTTCCTCCTGATGTGTTATTTTATTAGCAGTGGAAGCGAGTTCACATAGCCACAATCAGGGCTGTTAGCAATGAAGAAATCATGGACTAAATGCTTCTGCAACCTTTATTAACTGTCCAAATAGTAATTGGGAGCAGGATGTTCAGTTTAGTGGAATCTATTATGTGGGGTGTGCTTCCACCAGGACTTTGAAATGCCCCTGCTGTCTTTTGAGTTTTTGCATGTTAAAACATATCTATTCAAACAAGCCTTCCTTATTTTGTTCAACCTGACATCTACTTCTTGGACTTCCAAAGAATTTGAGTTTTGTGTATTTGTGTATATTTTATTTTTTAAAATAATATTTTTATTATAATTAGGAAAAATCAATATATAATTATCATTATTTCATGACAAGTTAAACTTATATAAACTACTTAAAAATAAAATTATTATAGATCTTCTTTAATCATTCTCTTCTTTTCTAACTGATTTAAGGTTATCCAGTCTTATAGAACTTTTTAAACTATTCACATTGTTCTCATAGTATAAATTACATACAATAAACTGAAGTCATCATAAACAGATTTTTTAATATAAACTGTTATTTTGTTCCTCCACCCTTCACTTCTTAACTTTTATCACTGTGAGTACTAAAATTGATCCTAATCAATACCTGTTTCAGATCTAAATTAGATTTTGTCAGGTATCTTAAGTGTCATTATTACTTTTCAATAATAATTTACTATATTTGTAGTTTTTCAATATTTATCTCCCATTTCTCTGCCAAATATTTGATCACAGAATCCCAGTCTCTTTTCATTTTCTCAATAGATCTGTCCTTTATATTTGATGTTGTCATGAACTCCCTGGCTGAAGACTCAGAGGAGGAGGAAACGGAGAACACAGAGGAGATTGGGGTGGGGGGAGTATAGCAGAGTCTGAAGAAACAGAGATTGCTCCAGCTCCCTCTGCCACACCCAGCTGCATTTTAATACCAAACACTGACCTATTTCCTCGCTAATCAGCTCCACCTGACCTTGGAACTCTAGCTATAAATCTGGTAGCAGTTCTTCTTTCAAGCCAGTGCTGACAACTGTTTATCTTGAGCTGTTGTACTCTTCCTGGATTCTTGCTTGCCTTAACTTCTGACTGACTTTTGGACTGCTGCTTTAACTCTTTGCTGATGACAGACTTGGACCAAGGACCTGACTCTATTGAATTCTGGCCTGGCTTTTGACTTCCTTGTCACCTGGTATGTAATATTGGTAACTGAACTCTGGACTGGCTTTTGATTACTCTTGCATCTTGTATAGATTATTGGTGTCTGACTTCTGGACTGGCTTTGGACTTTTCTTGTTTCTATTGTGGACAATTGGCAGCAGGCTAGAACTGCACCCCTTACCTTGTTGTTCCTGTATCCCTCCCCTGTTGCTTCTCAGGCACTTGCCACTGTGAGTTCAGGACAGATGTTATAATGTCCATTTTGACCATGAATTTTCAGGTACCAGTCTTCTAAGCTTGGTACTTCAAGTTTCCAATTGTGGACAAGAACAAGCCTTGCTGTTGTGACCAAATATAGTATCTTATTCCAGTGTCTATTTTCATCTTCTTTACCTAAAACATTATATAATAATAATAACATTTTATTTCTATCCCGCCCCTCTGCTTTTTCAGAAGGTAAATCTCTGGTCTCATGGGGTATCTAATCTGTAGCATTTCAGTCATATTTTTATGTGTCTTGACCCAATATTTTTAACTGATGTCCATCCGCACCATATATGACATAGAGTGCCTGCTGGCTTGTGACATTTTTAACATTTGTTGTTTTTGAATTTGTAAATTTTGTTGATTTTCACAAGGGTTTTGTACCATCTATGGGCTATTTTAATGAAGTTCTCTTTCAGATCTTGGCAGCAAATATATTTATTTGTCCTTTTCCATGTATTTTTCCAGCTTTCCAGATCTAAAATATAGCCAAAATTTGATGCCCACTTACTCATCGTGTCCATTATCAGTTCTTGTTCTAAGTCTCTTGACTGGAAGAGGTTATAAAATTTACTAATCTTTTTTGCATTTATTTGGATCCCAAATTATCATATCCAATTCATTTTCCCCCAATATTGAATCCTTCAAGTTTAACATCTTCTTTAAACCTATATTTTAATTGTAGATATGTAAACCAATTTAACTTCATGTCACATTGTTCCAATTCTATTACTACATTTTCATTTTTAATCAAGACATCTTCATATCTTATCCACTTATCAGTGTTCTTCCAGCAACCCATAAAAGCTTTGTGAGGAGAGAGCAACAAGGGAATTTTATTATAGAAGGTTCTCTTAAAAGCACCCTCCTGACATAATAATGCTCAAATTCCTTGTGGATTTTAGCTCTCCCATACCATAGGTAGGCATGCCTGCTGTACCTAAGATTAAAACCTTCTAAATTTAGAATCCTTTCATTTTACAGTTTGATGCAGTGTACTATCCAAATGTATTTTGTGTAGATTTTACACTTTACTGATGTACAGTCATATTTAGACATACAAGCAGATAAACATTTGCAAATGTCTGTATATATGTATGTAGATTTGGATTGGGGAGGATGAAGGGAGGAGTCTTGTTCCCTCCTCTCTGTACATGAGGAACTGTTTTGGCTGTCCATGCTGCATGTGTCTCTCAGCTGCAGTTGTAAAAATATTTGGTATTTCTGCTAGCAGAATTCAACACACTAGTGCAATGGAAGCTTATGGTAAAAACAGTAGTGATTATTCCAAATGCTCATAGTAAAGCTAAGAGAAAAACTTACACATATTGTCTCAGGAAATTCATTCAAGAATAGGAAAGGAAATAAGCAATACTTAAATTAGACTTGAGCACAGGCACCCCTAAAGTTTTGTATTCATGCATGGAGTAATTTAGCAGCCACAACCATGGGATGAGAAGGCAGCAGGGTGACCCCCCTCTCAGGCAAAGCGAACAAAGAGTTTGACTATGGGCCTATCCAAACCGAGCAACTGCCCCACAGCTCTTGCCATCCATATTCAGTAATCTTAAATAGGCCTGCAGCTTGGTGCTCAGCTAGCAGGCAAGGCCAACATGGGTGTTTGGTGTGGGTGGTTAGCATGGAAGTTTTAAGAGGGAGGCCCGGAGTTCTGTTTCAATGCCTACTTAAGATTACTGAATATGGAAGGTGAGTGAGCTTCTGCAGTCACCTGCAATAGCTGTGGTATGTTTCTGTTCTTGCCAGAGGATGGGGGTAGCTACACCTGCAGCAAGTGCAAGTTGGTGGCCCTGTTGGAAGAGAATGACCAGCAACTTGAGGCCCATGTATCTACTCTTCAGCATATTAGGGAACATGAAGTTTTCTTGGATAGAGTGGAGTAGGTTGCCCTGAATGAGGGAAACCCAGGAGATGTCTCTGAGGAGGAGGTCAGTTCCCAAACAAAGGAGGTAGACATTTGGAAGAATGTGGCACATAGAAGTAGAAGGGCCAGGGATCATTCTGTGAGTTTGGAGCTACAGAATCAATTTGAAGCTCTGTCCCTTATCAGTGATAATGAGGAATAGGAACAAGAGCAACAGTATCAGTCCTCAGAAAATGTGCAGGTGACCTTGGGAGATTTTAGCATCTGGAATAGCTCCTGCCAATCCCCAGAGGAGAGTGTGGCCCTATGAGGAGCAACTTAGGGAGCTGGGTATGATTAGCCTGGAAAAGAGAAGGTTAAGAGGTAACATGTTTAAATACATGGAAGGGTATCATATTGAAGAAGGCACAAACTTGTTTTCTGCTGTTCCAGAGACTATGACACAGAGCAATGGATTCAAACTACAGGAAAAGAGATTCCACCTAAACTTTGGGAAGAATGGATGGTAAGAGCTGTTTGACAGTGGAATACACTGCCTCAGAGTGGGATGGAGTCTCCTTCTTTGGAGGTTTTTAAACAAAGGCTGGATGGCCATCTGTCAGGAGTGCTTTGATTGAGTATTTTTCTACAGCAGGGGATTGGAGTTGATGGCCCTTGTGGTCTCTTCCAACTCTGTGATTCTAATTTGGTCTGACATATCTCTGTACCGACTGTTCCCCCGCCCCAAGAAACAAATGACATTCTTCCTGTCCTGGTCTTTGAGGGTGCTTTTGTAGGTCCAACAATGACTTTTTTCACCCAGAGTAGGAGGAGGTTCTTTTGAAACTCTCAGAAGGGGTAAATTCCCCATCTGGCTTCCTCATCTTGTTCCTCCCATACTTCTGCTGATAATGACATGGCAAGAGTGTCCCATTTCCTGCCTTTCCTCAATATACATCTAGGGTAACTGCTCCCAGACCACAGATTTTTCAGACGAGCATCTAAAAACGCTGTGATTCCACTATTGAAGAAAACAGAAACATAGTGGCGTGATCACAGTAATTATCACACATTGCTGTAATCATGTGATACCACCATCATGGAATGATTGCACAACCACCACTAGTGGTTTAAAAACAGAAGTTCAACTTGCGCTGTAGTAACACTTCTCTTTGCCTTCTAATGATGAAGTATTAATGCTTCATGCTGGCTCATGAATGCACCTTTAAGAAAAATATTTCTCTTACTTCCATGACTTTGCATGGGTGAGATTTCAGCTATTCTCGCAAGGAGATGGAGCTTCAGTTAAAAACACTAAAAACAAATAAATAACAAAAGAATTTTAAAAAAATACTTAAACAATTATAAAAACGTACCCAGTAAGGATGACAGTTCATTAGAAGGGCTTCCTGTTTGTCCTCTTCACATTCTCCTCTGGAAGTTTAGTTATGTGTTCTCATTGGGAAAAGGAAGGGGGAAAGAGGACAGGAGGATGTGATTTCACAGACTCATCAATACCACAAAAAGAGTGATATTGAGAACTATTGATGGGTTTTGCCTGTCTATGAAAGGTCACACATAATTAACGGGTGGCACACACATGGACCATGGGAAGGTGATGACATTGTGTGATAACGGCAACCTGTTTATGCTACTATCCTGCTGTAATTGCACAATTTCAGCCTCATGTAGTAAATTCACATATTTCAGTTCAAACAACTAACCCTGGTATGCTTGAAACACAACTGGATGCAGGAGTGAGACCAACCATGCCAAGACATGCACTTCAGGCACACAACAGCTTGGCATCTATTGGGACTTTTGGTCAGTCAGAATACAGCCAAAGGAGGAGGAAGTGACCTGAACAGGAAGGAAGGATGTAAGCAAAAACACCTATGTGTGTCTAGATATAGGGGGAAAGACAAAGGGAACAACATTAGGGGCTATCTATCTACCCATAGCTTGCTTCCTCTGATTACTTTACATACGTTGATGCCTTTTACTTTCAAAAGCATTGCTCAGATGTAAGCTGAAAGGCCTGTTGGAAAATCTCATAGGAGATGCCACCGCCACCAACTCTACAAGATAAGTTGGCCAATTCATGTCCCTCTCTCCCACACACCAGCTGAGTACAGGCAACTGCTCCCATTTGGCTCTTGAAATTTACCCATTATTGTGTTTTTAAAGTTTGTTTTGCAAATTTTAGAATGTTCAACTAGTAATTTGTTGTCTTGTTCATTCCTTTTGGTTAGTTAATAGCAATGATAGCAGAATGGCATGAAACATACAAAATGTTGTTACAATGCCTCTAAAGATGCCCCTAAAAGTAAGTTTTAGAAGTCACTAAAGGTCATTATTAAAGGGTGTTTTCATTTTTACTGTAATGTTTTTAACTTGTCAATTGTTTAATTTCTTTTTAAATTTCATATTTATAATGTGATTTTAACTTTGTACTGTTTTTAACCTGTATTGTTTTTATAATGATGTTGTTAGCTGCTTTGAGTCTCGTTGGTGGGAGAAAGGCAGGATAGAAATGAAAATAATAATAATAATAATAATAATAATAATAATGTTACATCTGTAAAGTCTCTTAATTCCCTCTCATTACTTTACTCTTGAATGTAGCTTACTTGTACCCTTATTATCCTGAAAAGTAACTTGCTAGAGATAAGAACTTTATTGGTAACTCACTCCTTCCAAACTCTGAACATGAGCGCCCCTTGGTCACTGGGACAGGAGCATCTAGAACGAATGTCATCTTAATGTACCATCCCTCTGTTATTATATATATATCTGTATTCAGCAGCATATTATCTGTCACTGGGTTCTCCCTTCACACTTTTGTCACATCTGCATATAGAATCATAGAATCATAGAATTGTAGAGTTGGAAGAGACCACAAGGGCCATCCAGTCCAACCCCCTGCCATGCAGGAATCACGATCAAAGCATCCCTGACAGATGGCCATCCAGCCTCTGTTTAAAGAGCTCCAAGGAAGGAGACCCCACCACGCTCCGAGGGAGTGCGTTCCACTGCCGAACAGATCTGACTGTCAAAAAGTTCCTCCTAATGCTGAGGTGGAATCTCTGTTCCTGGAGCTTGCATCCATTCTTCCGTGTTCTAGTCTCTGGAGCAGCAGAAAACAAGCTTGCTCCATCCTCAATGTGACACCCCTTCAAATACTTAAACAGGGCTATCATATCACCCCTTAACCGTCTTTTTTCCAGGCTAAACATACCTAGCTCCCTAAGTCTCTTCTCATAAGGCATGGTTTCCAGACCTTTCACCATTCTAGTCACCCTCCTCTGGACATGCTCCAATTTGTCAATATCCTTTTTGAATTGTGGTGCCCACAACTGGACACAGTATTGTAGGTGAGGCCTGACCAAGGCAGAATAGAGTGGCACTATTACTTCCCTTGACCTAGACACTATACTTCTATTGATGCAACCCAAAATCGCATTGGCCTTTTTAGCTGCTGCAACACACTGTTGACTCATGTTCAACTTGTGGTCTACTAGGACTCCTAGATCCCTTTTGCACGTAGTCTCGTTCAGCCAGGTCTCCCCCATCCTGTATCTATGCATTTCGTTTTTCTGTCCTAAGTGCAGTACCTTACATTTCTCCGTATTGAATTTCATTTTATTAGCTTTCCTTCCTGCATAATCACAAAAAAACATATTTTTCTTTCTTTCTTTTTTAAAAATTAAAATATTTTAAAACATACATATTATAAACACAACCAATACAACAATTAAACTTATTAACATATAAGTGATTCCCTCCACCCTGGGATCTCAACTTTGCAATCATCCCTCTTTCCAAAATTCCATTGTTTCCAACACAGGTTTGTTCCCTCTCCCCTTTATTAATACAAATTCTAAAAACTTGTTCCATTTCTCTCCAAAAAATTTCTTATTGAGCGTTCCCTTTTTTTCTTTACTACTGTTTGTTAATTTCTCATTGACAGCTATATCCCATACTTCAGTATACCATTCTTCTATTTGATAATTGTCTTGTGTTTTCCATTTCCTTGCTATTATTAACCTTGCTGCTGTCAACAAATTTGTTAATAATTCCTTAATAGCTTGGGACTCTTGTATTTTATCATAATATGATAGTAACACTATTTTAGGGCATAAGGGTATATTTATCTCATTATCTCATTTATCTCCTTCATTACCATTTGCCCAAAACTCTGCACATATTTACAATGCCACCACATATGAATATACATCCCCAATTCTTGACATTTCCTCCAACACTGTGCTGAATACTTTTTACCTATTTGGTTCAATCTTACTGGTGTTAGATACCATCTCCATGCTATTTTATAATAATTTTCTTTTATTCTTACTGATAATGTTTTCAAGTTACACATATTCCATATTTTCTCTCACCTACAGCTATCTATTACAATTGCTATATCCGTTTCCCATAAATCTTTAAGATAATCTTGCAAATCTTCATTTTCCAATAATATTTTATAAATTTTACTTGTAATACCTTTTGTTTCTTTTTATTTCACCTAATTACCATTTTCTGAAATTGTGTTCCTTCTTGAGAAATTGTATATCAATAATTCTGGTTTTTTTAAATTCCATTTGGCAGTAATTCCTTTGTTACAAGTGCCTGATCCTAAAAATGGTGTTACATTTAATGTTATAAATATCATCTTCATTGGTTTTGTCTGTTCTTTTGGGGTGATTCTTTTATTTTACCGCTTGCTTTTTTGACAGCCCATGCAGATAAAATATATAGCCTACATTTCAAATGTGCTGTCACAAGGGGAATGTTAACAAAGGAACTATTTCTCTGTATTTGTTTTGAAACCACCTTTACTTAAAGCAGATTTTCTTACTCTTCATTTTGATTCTAGCTTACAAAAGAACAGTGCAATATGTGGCAGTAAACAATGCAAATCACATAAAAATACATCACAGGAGAACCTAGTGCTGAATATATCTCTATTTTCTCTGCAAAAGAGCTTCAACCCAAGTTTGAAATCTCATTGGATTGTGCAGCTGCTTGCTGTAACTGTAATCTCTAATACTGACAGAAGGATCAAATATTGCGAAGCCCTGGAAAAGAATGCTACAGAAAACAGTATGAACTGTATACCACTTCTCTCATCCCTGCTCCAAAACTGTGGGGATATTAGTTTTCCCTCGGTATTGAGATTTGATCTTCTGTTTGAAGAGAGAGGAGGACAGATATAGTCATATTGTTAAGAGGTGTCTGTATGTGTGTTTCAATGGAAATTTTAGAACCTGAAATTGCCTTTTGAATCAGCATTTTGGAAAGTAGAAGATCTGGTGGGCACCATGTTTGTATTTTAAAGGCAGGTGGGAGTAAGAATCCATATAATCACAGACATGGAAGCTACCCCAAAGACAATTAAGGAGATTATCAAATGCAGCAAAAATTTCATCAGAAGATTGTGAGAACAAAAGGAAGGGGTGAAATTATCAGATAACATTGTCCTTCAGCATCCCTGGGTCGTAGCATGGCTGTGAGTAAGGCGTCCCTTTTTATTAGTGGTTTGTCCCCATCAATACAAAAGGGAAGCCTTGTCCGTGGGAGTACCGTATATTCCGGCGTATAAGACGACCTGGCGTATAAGACGACCCCCCAATTTTTAAGGAAAAATGCAGAGTTTGTGATATATTCGCCCTATAAGACGACCCCCCTCTTCCAACACATAGCCCCCGCATGCCCCTCCTGCGCTCCCTTCTAGGAGGGAGCGCAGGAGGAGGATGCAGAGGCTGTGCGCCCAAAAGGGGCACGTTCGCCCCTTCTCCCCACCTTCCAGGAAGGTGGGGAGAAGGGGCGAATCGTGGGTTTGGCCGCGCAGCCTCTGCATGCCCCTCCTGCGCTCCCTTCCAGGAGGGAGCGCAGGAGGGGGATCCGGAGGCTGTGCGGCCAAACCGGGCACGTTCGCCCCTTCTCCCCACCTTCCAGGAAGGTGGGGAGAAGGGGCGAATCACGGGTTTGGCCGCGCAGCCTCTGCATGCCCCTCTTGCGCTCCCTTCCAGGAGGGAGCGCAGGAGGGGGATCCGGAGGCTGCGCGGCCAAACCGGGCACGTTCGCCCCTTCTCCCCACCTTCCAGGAAGGTGGGGAGAAGGGGCAAATCGTGGTTTGGCCGCGCAGCCTCTGCATGCCCCTCCTGCGCTCCCTTCCAGGAGGGAGCGCAGGAGGGGGATCCGGAGGCTGCACGGCCAAACCGGGCACGTTCGCCCCTTCTCCCCACCTTCCAGGAAGGTGGGGAGAAGGGGCGAATCGCGGGTTTGGCCGTGCAGCCTCTGCATGCCCCTCCTGCGCTCCCTTCCAGGAGGGAGCGCAGGAGGGGGATCCGGAGGCTGTGCAGCCAAACCGGGCACGTTCGCCCCTTCTCCCCACCTTCCAGGAAGGTGGGGAGAAGGGGCGAATCGCAGTTTGGCCGCGCAGCCTCTGCATGCCCCTCCTGCACTCCCTTCCAGGAGGGAGCGCAGGAGGGGGATCCGGAGGCTGCACGGCCAAACTGGGCACGTTCGCCCCTTCTCCCCACCTTCCAGGAAGGTGGGGAGAAGGGGCGAATCGCGGTTTGGCCGCGCAGCCTCTGCATGCCCCTCCTGCGCTCCCTTCCAGGAGGGAGCGCAGGAGGGGGATCCGGAGGCTGCACGGCCAAACCGGGCACGTTCGCCCCTTCTCCCCACCTTCCAGGAAGGTGGGGAGAAGGGGCGAATCGCGGTTTGGCCGCGCAGCCTCTGCGTGACCCTCCTGCGCTCCCTTCCAGGAGAGAGCGCAGGAGGGGGATCCGGAGGCTGCATGGCCAAACCGGGCACGTTTGCCCCTTCTCCCCACCTTAAGGTGGGGAGAGGGGGCGAATCGCGGGTTTGCCTCGGCCGCTGCAGAAGCGCTCGAGCGGCGGCTGCAGCAAACCGCAACGTTCGCCCCCCTCCTCTTTCTTCCGTTGCTCCCCAAAGGGGGAGAAGGTAGAGGAGGGGGGCGAATGATCTTCAAAACACTTTGCTTCACCCCCCTGCTCCATCTCCTGCCTCTTCGCTCCGTTTGCGAAGAGGCAGGAGATAGGCAGGTGGGCAAAGCAAAGTGTATCCGGCGTATAGGACGACTGTCAATTTTGGAGGGCACTTTTGAGTGCTCAAAAGTCGTCTTATACGCCGGAATATACGGTACTATGCCCCTGGAATGGCTGAGGGTTTGTCTACACAGGCAGTTTACCCCATCCTGCCCTGCTTTTGGAGTCCTGCAGTCCTGATTATGTTGGGATTTTGCCCCTAGGTAGTCCTCAAGACCTCTGGGGCCAAAGATGGGGCTAAGACAGGGTGGGGGACAGGGGAGGGTGTAATAAAACATTTTAAAATTACTGTATACCTGTTTAAATGTGTTCCAGCTGGGGAAAACAGATTGGGTTCTGTATGATAGCAAGAGCCCATTCCAGAATACCAGACATTCACTGCAGACACATACAGGGGGTCTTGCTCATGTGCTGTGGGCCTGCTTCCTGACATCAGAAAGAGTGACACAGAAGGCAGCAGCAGTGGCTGCTGAGCTAACTGGTGTGCCTATCTTGACTATGGCCCATTTCATGGAGGTAACATGGGAGGAATGGGCCTGATCCACAGTTAGCATGTGCCGGTAGGGAGCTGGTGTATTTTGGCCTGTGTAGATGAGCTCTCTACGGTGAACTCGCCACGGGTCAGCGTAAGAGAGGCGCTCCAAAAAAGCGATACAAAGACTCCCTGAAACAACATCTCAGGCTCGGCCAAATCGATCACCAACAGTGGTCCGCCCTGGCCTCACATCGGGAGGCATGGAGACGCACTATCCACAATGCTGCAGCCTTATTTGAGAACTCATGACGAACAAGTCTTGAAGAGAAACGACAACGCAGAAAGAATCACAACCCAAAAACATCACCCAAGGAGACCTTCTGCTGTGCTTTTTGCAACCGGACTTGTCTATCTCGGATTGGCCTTTTTAGTCATCAGCGCGCTTGCAGAAAGCGCGGGATGAGTCCTTCCTGAATCTTCGTTTGCGAAGAAAAGCCAGAGAGATGAGCTCTGAGTCTATTCACTTGCAATGTAATCTTCTTTTCCTACTGTCTTTTCTTAATGCCTGCCAAGCATTATTGTCTTTTCTAATGAATCATGTCTTCTCATGATATGCCCAAAGTAGAGTAGTCTCAGTTGAGTCATCTTGGCTTTTAGGGAGAGTTCTGTCTGGATTTGCTCTTGCATCCATTTATTTGGCTTTTTTTTTTTTTTTTGCAGTCCATTGTATCTGCACCACTTTTCAAATGAGTTGATTCTCCTCCTATCAGCTTTCTTCACTGTCCAGTTTTCACAACCACACATAGGAATCAGAAATATGGTGTCATGGGCAATCTCTAGCTTCTGGCAGAAGCATACCATACAGTCATACTGGAAGACTTAGAAGATGTCTAGAGAAAGACTATTTTTTTTTTAATGTGGGCAAGTGAATCCATGGTTACCAGCACAACCAGCTATGAGGGTTGTGCTGTATTCACAAACAACACATATAATTTACCCTTATTTGGACAGTCAGTTAAGAAGATCCCTGACACGGGAAAAAGGTACACAGGATGTCCAATAAATCCTGGATGCCCTGGAGAACCATGGTTTTCTGGTGAACCACCTGAAAAGTCAATGTTCTCCAGTGCAAATCTGGAAGTTCTCATACCACACTCCAAAGTAAAGCAGCCTGAAGATTCCACTTTCCATGCTGCCTGATGGCATGATGTTGTCATTTTCCCAATTTTCTGCCACTTCAGTTCTGTGGGAGACCAAGGTAAAATAGCATCTTTTTGCTAATGGTTTTTTTCAGTTAGCAAAAAGACATGCTAGTCTCTCATGGGACCAGAATAGAAGAACAATGATGGTGTTCAGTAAGGCAGTATGGAAGACAGAATCTTTCTGCTGCAGTGCCTCTTTACTTTGGAGTTTGGTAAGCCTCTTTGTAAAGGATTTTGTTTATCTACCTAAGGAAAAGAACAAGAAAAATTTGGATCTCATTTCAGGGATCAGGTCAACAGCATCATCCACTCTAAAATAATTAGCAGAGCTGTGGGATCTGGTGAGCTTAATAATACAGTGCATTTAATCAGCCCCTTTTCTTTCCAGGGGACTTCAGATTTTCCCCACCAGAAAGAAATCAGAGAACAGAAACATACTCCTGAAAGTTCCAAGGTGAGTGAAGGAATCACTCTTCTTGTGGAACCAGTGGAAATTCTTCAAAGACAAACTTTTTTGAGAGATTGTGAAAATCCAAGTGACTTCAGATGCAAGTCTCAGAGATGTGGATATCACCTTTGAAATGCAGTCTCAATGCACCATCTTCCCAATGCTGATGCTGCTAAAAGACTTCCAGCAAGACAGAGGAGGAAGAAAAGGGGGTGGCGGGCAGGCAGGCATAGAAAGGCTTTGTCAGAAGGAACTTCACTGTCAGAAACTTTGTTAACTGAGATTGCTTGGCAGAGCTGTACAGTCTTGTATGCCAGCCAGTTTTCTAGCACATGAGAGGTTGTCCACTGACCATGGCGGGGTATATACAAGTGTTTTAGGGTACTTATGGAAACATCTGTTAAAAAGCTTTCTGAGGCTTGGATCAGAGATCACTAAGAAAATAGCAAGCACAAAACACTGTCCACTGAAGAAAGAGACAGCAAAACAAATTTTCTTCTGCCCGATGAAACGGTGGGTTCTTCATGTAGTGATAGTGTGAATGTGGGAGTTGGTGTCTTCAGTGATAACCATGCAGATGATCTAGTTGCTAGTTTTAATATATAAAATGGTGAGATCTGCTTCCAATGAGACACCTGCTTAAATAACAAAAGAGAAGGAACTCCAACCTGCTGCCCGATGCCACATAATAGACCAAAGTGCAATACATCTGAGCCTACATTATAGCCAATGGCGATACAGGCAGCTTATAGTCATTCCCTAGAATATACATAAGATATAGTCACCCCTCTGCCAAGCTTGGTGCTCCCTTTGATTGGCTTGACATCCCCCTCAGTTCAGCATCCCAAGGTAACACTCAAGCGTGGCCACCTCTCAGGCTTGCCCTGGATATGGACCTATGACCAGTGTTGGGACTGACCTTCCCAATGGACATGTTCATATTTTCATGTGAGAGGAACAGAATGGACAGTTCATGTCCTGAAACAATGTTCTTGAGGCTTTTTATACACCATGACTGTGATACAGCTGGGAATTAACTGGGGTGTTGAGGAAGGAGCGGCGGGGCGGGGGGGACCAAATCCACAATTTCTTACCAGAAACCTCACCACAAAATTATATATCCTTTCCCATTTTTTATACACTATGCATTTATACTGGCCTTGCATCATACTCTTATGATTAGAAGGAAACAAAACTTTTTAAAACTCCAGGCTGATGTCTTCCATTTGTGGGGTTTTTGTCATTCTTCCAAGTTCAGTCCTCTTTTCACACTTGATTGTTACAGTATGTTTTCCCCTGCTGTTGATGACTGTTCCAAAGCAGCCAACTTCAAAGGGTATGGAAGTGCACAGTGTGTAACGAGAAGAATACCAGCCACAAGCTAGCACATTGTTGTTATTACAGTTACTAAATTACTGTCTTCAAGCTAATCCCACTTGTTTTAATTCAGCAAAGGTCAATGAAGGTTCTCTGTGACTGAGACAATACACGGCTCTTAGGTCAGTTTATGATACCATGTGTTTATTTCTCATCTCACTTCTAGTTCTGTCATGGACCTATTTTATTTAGCTTCCACCATTCCTTCAGACCCTCCAACTGTCCTGATTTGGCAGGGACAGTCCCAATTAATCTTCTGTCACCCCTGTTTTGCATCTGTTTTTAAAATGTCCCTGTTTTTCTCCCCCCCATCTCCCCCTTTGCAAGCTGAGTTCAAAGTGCAAACATAGTTTGCTCTGAATTAACTCAGCAGGAGTAGAGAAGAAGGGAGAGCTTGTCCTTCACTCTTGTTGAATCTTGACCTTCCCAGTAGGCTCAGGCAAAAGCAAACTGCACAGCCTCTCCTAGCTTTGTGTATTGTTCCTCATTAATAACATTTGCCATCTTGATCACACTCTGATGCAACTTGGCCACATGTGTCACAGGTTTCATCTACAAAATGTTGCACTGGGTATGCACTGGGGTTTTGCCTGCCTTGATGGTCCCCACCTTTCAATAACACTTGATTGGCAATATTTAATAATTTGGCTGGCTATGGCCTGCCATGTGTTTGGCAAGTAAATCATGGACTACCCAAGTACCAAGACTGGTGTCATGCACAACCTAGGGAGGAGCATTCCAAATTCCTTAAACAGGTCATACCCAGGTCGGAGTTCTTCCTGAGAACACCTGGAGTCATCCACTAATCCAATCAAGGACAGCCAAGCACCCAGTGATTGTAAAATGGGGTTTTCCACTTTTCCCTCATTCACAAAAGAAGCTTGCCTGTTCCCATTCAGTTCTAAATGTCTCACCAACCAATGATCGTTAACACATCTGGGGAATTCTTTGTCCAGTCCTGGGAACCTCCACATGTCATTTTCTGCCTCTCAGAGGAAAACAAAAAGGAATTTGAGCTAGAGATACAGGGACAGAGTGACCAGTAGGCTGAGGAACAAATTGTTCAACAGACACAAACTTCTGAGGAACAGGGTGTCCAGCAGGCTCACTCATCTGAGCAACAGGATATTCTGCAGCCACAAACA
Organism: Gambelia wislizenii; assembly: GCA_030847615.1. Lineage (NCBI taxonomy): Eukaryota > Metazoa > Chordata > Lepidosauria > Squamata > Crotaphytidae > Gambelia > Gambelia wislizenii. The sequence continues at coordinate 30,007,960 of JAUMIR010000008.1, read as the reverse complement.
CCAGAGGAACAGAATACAAACTTACCTAGTTTCATGCTGCACCAACAAGAAAAAGAAAGGCATAGGAGATCAGAGAGAATAAATAGGAAGCAGGATGCAATCAGGCAACACCTGAGGGATGCTGCTGGCTCATAAATTAGGCAGCACCTCATCTGGAACAGTATGGCTAAAACCCAACCTGCTTGGGTGTATGCCACGCTAGACTCCAACTCTTGACTGACTGCCTGTGATCTTGAACCTTGCCTTTGCCTTTGTGACCTCGCTTTTGGATTTCCCTGTTGGACTGTTGACTTGGCTTGTTGTATTTCCTTGCTTAATTCCTAAGACTGGGCTGTGTTTACTCTTTGTGTCTGGCTCCTAGACTGACTTTGCATACTGGTCAGCTGACTAAAACCCAAGTACTCCATTTGAACTGTGGAAGCTGATTTATTGGTTCTCAGCAGTATAGGACAGCAGGAGACATTGTATTCCACTCTAAATCCCATCCCTTCTGTCCTGATCACAAAGTGGCAAGTGCCTGAGGAGCAACAGGGAAGGAGTGCAGATCTAGCCTATTGCCAGTCATTCACAACAGAAACAAGAGAAGTCAAGAACCACTCCAGAAGTCAGTCACCAAATAGCCATACCAGAGGTCAGGGAAACCAATAGCCAGTCCAGAGTTAAAGTCCATAGTCAGCAAGAAATGACTGCAACAGTCCAGAAGTCCATCTGGTCAAGGCAAGCAGGAACACAGGAGGAATTCAGCAGCTAATAAAGCAGTTGTCATCACTAGAGCATGAAGGAAAACTGCTGCCAGATTTATAGCCAAAGCTTCAAGACCAAGTGGAGTTCATTAGCAAGGAAGTAGGTCAGCATTTGGTATTTAAACAGCAACATTGGGCATGGTGTTTCTCTCTTCAGCATTCAGAGAAAGGAAGTGGCATGTCATCTGGATCATCCATCACTGGCTGGCAGACTGTTTGCTCTTCAGAATGAGGTATGTCTTCCTTATCTACTCCGGCTGCCCTCTGGGAGGGTGCCTGGGCAGTTTCTGCAGGCTGAGTCACACTTTCCCTTTCTGCTTTGTCTGCATTCTCTGCTACAGCTGCTTCTTCCTCCTCTTTCTCTTTCTCCTCAAGGGTGTTCATGACTCCTACAGGGGAATATTGAATATAACAATCATCCTAAAACAAAGCCAATGTGCATAGATTCCTTTCCTTCCAACACTCTGTTAGTTTGTGTCATCAGGCACACAGATCCCCTTCTTCTCATCTCCATGACAGTCTGTGTAGCCACATGCACTGCTTCCCTGCATTCATCCACTCAGTTGCTCTGCTGTGTGACCATCAGAATGCAACTTTTAGTATCCTCTGCTGCATGAATCTGCTCCCCTGATCAGTATAGTATATCCCTTCACTCTAATCCTCTATCCAAATACTTCATAGGGTCTCTTTAAGTCATAAGTTGACTTGACAGAAATTAACAATAACAAGAACAACAAGACCTCCTTCCTTGGAGGTCTTTAAACAGAGGCTGGATGGCCATCTGTCAGGGATGCTTTGATCGTGATTTCCTGCATGGCAGGGGGTTGGACTGGATGGCCCTCGTGGTCTCTTCCAACTCTGCAATTCTATGATTCTATGAATAGGAAAGAGTGAAGGAGGAGCCACTCACAGTGTGTGTGGTTATACAAGGCAAGTACAGTAGGTGTGATAACTATTCTAAAGGAGTTTCACTAACTAAGGCCCACTGCTTATGTTTAATTTAGATGTGTGCTTCAGTGATAGGAACAGTGTCAGGTGAAACAACCTCCGTGTTTCTGAAGAATGTTCCCACATTGTTTAAACAATGAGAAGAACATAGAACCTCTGAAAGAGAAGAGCCTTCAGAGAGGCCTTCATTGACTAAATGTGGGGAGGGACATTGCAGGCCTAATCTGCCTTGTGAAAGAAGGTTTGCTTTGTTCAACCACAAAATTTTCTCCCCTCACACAATTTATCAGTACAAAACCCTTATGTGCGAAAGGTGGACAGAGGTGTAGACCTGCCAGTAATGGTTGTTTGGGAGTCTGAGGAAGACATGGCCACATCCTGCTTGTGACCACTGTGGGAATTAGGGCTGCCAGTTAAAAACCTTGGAGAGTATTATCGTATGTTGAGTGGTCCACATGTCTATTAAAGGTACAAGAACCCTCTCCAGTTTTGACTCTGGCACCCCCAGGAACAGAATGCAGGATTAGATAAGTCATGGGCCTGAATTAGTACAATTTATGTTTTAAATATGGTTAGAGATTTTGTCTGGTAAAATCTCACCCTGGGAACTTTAAGGCTGGGACTTCTCTGTGTGTTTGTGTGTGTGGGGGAGGCATTACAAATGCCTATGCTTCAAGTTGTGTTCAAAACACTACTGCCCCAACAGATGTTCCCTGAAATTGGAATGGAAATTGGCTTCAAGAATGAACCCCAAGTTAACTGTTGTATCATTTTCTAAGTGAAGAGGAGAGGAAAGATGATACTATATGAGGTATTTAGTGGGGTCTATCAAATGGTGTGCTTCTTCAGCTGTAACCCCCCAAATATTGAGGGTAATAGTACCCTTGGGAACAAAAACTGTGTTTTCCTTTCTTTGTATTCTGTAACAAGGATGATGTTGTTTAAGAGATTGAAAGTTCAGGGCATTCCAGGCTGGGAGTGGGAAGCCAAACCTTTCATTATTGCAGATATTGTCTGGCATCTAACACTCATTGAATGAATGCTCTGTGAGACACAGTTATGGGTGAACATTGAGTCTTTTTATGTGGTTAGTGCAGCTGTAAGCAATCTGTACATATCTTCTGCAATACAGAGACCCAACACATGTTATTGCATGTGTTGGGTTTCAGTGATCCCTCAGAAAAAATAAATTAAAACCCACAATCAGTTTATGGAGGATTCCTCCACAAAAGTTCACAGCCATAGAACAACTTGAGTGGGCAAGGGATCATCATTATCACTTTAATGCAACAGTTTACTGAGTATAATCAGGAATATAAGAAGCTGCCTTCTCCCAGGTGAGCCTACACTTTAGTCTGTCTAGTCTATTTGGCAAATCCTGATTGTCCACAGCTCTCCAAGGTCAGGTGGAAGTTTTTTACATCACCTGTTACATAATCCCTTTAACTGAAGATGATCTAGGATTTTTTTATGCACAGCATGTCCACTTTCCTTTTATAATGGTCTCTCCCTTCATGCAAGGATCAGGAACTGGCAGTCTGTTACCTACCCTGACAGCTCCCATCTTGGAATATTGCACAATTGGCAATATTTAATAATTTGGCTTGCTGTGGCTTTCCACATGGTTGGCAGGTAAACCAGGGAGCCCCAGATACCAAAGCTGGAGTCATGTACAACCCAGGGAAGGGCCTTTGAAAATTCCCCAAACAGGCCATACCCAGGTCAGAGTTAACACCTGGGAGATTTTCACATGGGGAAATTATTCCCCGGTGAGATTGGGACAGAAACGGGGCTGTTCCAGTAGCAGTGCCCCGTTTCACACGCCCCCTTCCTTCTCGCGATCTCCATTGTCTTCCCTCCATGCTGCTTCCATTTCTCTCTTGGTCAGTTCCATGATTTTTTACTAACAACAGTTCTTCATTAGTAAAAAATCATGGAACTTACCGGGAGAGAAATGGAAGCAGCACAGAGGGAAGGCGATGGGAGATTGCGAGAAGGAAGGGGGCGTGCGAAACGGGGCACTGCTACTGGAACAGCCCCGTTTCTGTCCCATTCTCCCTGGAGGATAATTTCCCCATGTGAAAATCTCCCTGGAGATGAGTCATCCATGAATCCGCTCAAATATATCAGAGTCCTTGATGGGGTTTTCCTCCTCTCCTTTCCTCAGCTAGAAGTTGCTTGCTCCTATTCAGTCCCAAACATATCACCCATTAAAGGTTGTTAACTCTTCTAGAGAACCCTTTGTCTACTCCTGGTAAACTATGAGAGACATTGTATTCCACTCTTAAACCCATTCCTTCAGGGGAATTATCACAAATAAATATCACCCCAAAACACCACCAAAGTGTGCACAGATCTGCTTCTGCTCATCTCCATGACAGTTTGTCTCACCATTCTGTCTACCGGACCTTTTCACTGTTGGTTTACTTCATGATCTCACTTCCCAGATCGGTATAGTATAACCCACAATCCCCTTACTCTATTCCTCTAGCCAAATACTTCCTACTCTTGTCAATAGCCTTGTGTGATTGCTGGAAGCCTGAGTGTTTGAGTGAATGCTGTTAAGATTCATTTCCAATAAAGATCATTTAATTGTATGTTCTGGCTTGGGGTATCCTCAATAACTACTGATATACATAGGTCAAATGATCCTGCTGTTACCTAGCCTCTCACATTCCCCATATTAAGATTTGGACACTAGTGGGATTCTCACAGACCCTATGCAATTTGGGTAACAAGTCCACGGGACAAATCTATCCCTAACCTCCTAGCAGTTAAGATAGTAAGAGAGTATGGATTGATGGAGCCCTGGCTATGGGATACATTGTCAGCCCTCTTTGGGGTGGAAGTACCCTGGCTTGCCACCATCCACCAGTTTTTTCAAAAAGTATCTTCCAACCAGAACTTTAATGTTACTTCTGGAAGTCTCTCCTTCCATTGTTGGGATTCCATGGCAGTGGCTCCTTGCATGCAATACCCAGAGGTACCCAATATTCAGAAACTATTTTTTACAAACACTAATGTCCTTGATCTAATTTTCACACAGTCTATCCAGAATCTTTGGCATCTTAACTTGAGATTTAGGACTTTATCACACAAGCCTCTAAAAACACTATAAGCCTGCCACTGAGGAAAGTGGAATTATGTTGGCATTAATGCATTAATTATCACATGTGGCTGTAATTGCACAACAATACCGCTAATGGAAAATTGCATGACCACCTACTAGCATTTTAAGAATGGGATTGAAGCTCATGCTATAGTAACACTAGTTTTCGCATTGCGTAGTAATGATGGAGTATTAACATTTCAAGATGGCCCGCACATGCACATTTAATTTTCCCCCTTCCTACTCCATCATTTTGCATGGGCAAGGTTTCTGCTGTTATCATGAAAAGACATGACTTCAATTAAACACACCAAAACCAAACAAATTAGCAAACAAATTTCCACTGAAACTTTTACAATTATTGTTTAGGAATCATAGTCAAATTGTTAAAGTGCTTTAGCAATATTGCAATAGTAAGTTACAATAGTTAAGCATTAGCTTCATTTTGCTTTAGTACTAACATTCTTCTTTCTCTTGTTTGATCCATGTCCTGGAAATATCTATGTTTACTGGCAGTGGCCATCGTTACTGCTTTCAAGATGGTACAAACACATAGGCAAGTATAGATACATTTAATTAAGTAAGTAATTTATATGCTACCTTTCTCCCAGAATGGTACCCAAGGCAGCTCACAAAAACATAAAATACATCATACAATTAAAAATGATTTAAATAATCACAGTTTTTAAAAATGTCAAAAAATAAAAAAAATAAAAACGTACCCTAATAAAAAGCCTCTCTTTATGCACCTACGTATTAAAAATATGCTTGAATAAAAATGTCTTTGCCAGTGAAAAGAAAGCAGGGAGAGGGCCAGCCTAACCTTCCACTGAACGGAGTTCCAGAAGGTGGGAGCAGCCACCAAGATGACTCTCTCTTGTGCCCTCAGCAAGTGAGCCTGTGATGGTGGTGAGAGAAACCTTCCTCTGATGATCTTAAAGTTCTGGCAGGTTGGCATTGGTTTTTCAAATAGTCTGGACCATTTCATTTTGGAATGTACTGGCTTAATTTAAACCTATATGGGGAGTGGGACTGAAAAGTCCTTAGTAATGCTGGGAGCTCACAGTAAATATTTCGGGATAAGAAGCCTTCGTGTGGATCTCCAAAATACAATTAGTTCATATTAGAACAAACCCTGGGACTTGCAGACACTTTCCCCCACTCTCATCTGGAGGCACTTATAGATGCCCCAAGACATTTTATTGCTGTAAGTGGAACAATAAATTGTGCCTTCTCCTGCATTAACCCTCCAAATTAAGATACATAGCAGAGCTTGGAATTTTAGCTTCAAAAATGAATTTGTTTCCATAGTTATTAGTGACCTTCCAAAATCATTATTATTAATATTAACAGTATAGTGAGCCCACCCTATCCATATGCTAGCCTTCCATGGGTTGGAGTATCCACAGATTGCCACATCCCATATTATTCATTAGCAGTGTGTCCATGAAGCATGTCAGTGCATGTGCATCCACCCCATTGATTAATATGGACCTTGAGTATCTGTGTTTTCTCCCATCCCCTGGAAGGGGGGTTGGCAGAAACAAACAGCCCTGGATGGGAAGGGCCCACTATATAAATCTTTACTTTGCTACCTTGCTTATTATATTTTCAAAGAAAGTGTAGCTAGCCTGCAAAACAGAGCTCCTGTGCCATGCAAAACCAGACCTCCAGTAATAATTCCTCCATCCCATCTCTAAAATGTCCGCTTATGTTTAACATCAAACACAGCTGAAAAGTGGGGGTGCAATTTCATGACACTCAGTGTTTATGTTAAAACTGAGATGGGGGAGTATTTGATTTACATTTTTTAAAAAAATAAAATGCTTTGGATGCTATTCATAAGCAGAAATATGAACTGTAGAAAATTTAAATACAGAGATGTTTTGAGTTTCCCCTTCATCTTGGGGCACTGGATATTATGAGCATCGCAATAACAGCTAGATTGAAAGATGGATTAAGGAAGAGATGTTTTCCTGATATTACTGTTCCGATCTCCAGCATTGTGGTATAAAACAATGTGGCTTTATTTTATTGGCCAGTAAAATAGTCTTTATTAGTCATTTACTGGGTTGTATCTTTTTAAAAAGAGGATCTGCAATGTGGCAAGTCTTTATATTTCCTTTGTGCCATATAATAAACCAAAACAGAATGCAGATATCAGGCTAATTTCCTGGTGGTCTGTGATATAGGGTTTGAATCTCCACTAAGTCATGGAAACCTACTGGGTGATCTTGGGCAAGTCATGCTTTTGCAGCCACAGGAGAAGGCAAATGTAAACCCACTCTGAACAAATCTTGCCAAGAAAATGCTGTGATAAGTTTCCCTTAGGGTTGCCACAAGTCTCAATTGAATCGGAGGCACACGAAAAACAACTATGTGGTATCACAAACCCTTGATGCACATGGCTATGAGTGGCTACATCTAAAATAGGGGTGGGAATTATGTGGCTCTACAACTGTTGCTGGACTGCAACTCCCATCAGCCCCAGCCCACATAGCCAATGGCGAGGAATGCATGTTGGTATTACAATCCAGCATCAAGTGGAGGTCCCTGTGATTCCAAGGGCTGCTTTTACTTCCTGTGTAGAGAGTGGAGGGACCAGGGCTTGATCAAGATTAATTTTGAACAAAGTCAAATGAAGAATTATTGGTTGAGGGATATTGTTTTCAGTGGTGTACTGGCAGAGAAATAGTTGGAAGATTTAAAGTGGGAAGATGTATAAACTTTTATTAAAAATGTAGATGAAAGAAGAACACGTTAAAGATCGTATGATAAAGTGGGCCCAAAATTCTGGCTATAACATACAACTAGAATAGGAGAGACTGTGGTTGAAAAGACTGAATTTCATATTACCGTATGTTATAACTTGAAAGATATTTTTTATATGTATCAGTAAAAAATTGGCTTAAATGCACAGAGGTGTTTCTAATTTATGTTGGGAATGTGAACAAATGCATAGAAGTGTTTCTAATTTATGTTGGAAATGTGAGCAACAAGTGGGATCTTTTTATCCTGTGGGGTGGACTTCTGGGTTGACCAAAAAATTCTGGAATCAGATATGTAGCATGGTACAAAACATTTTTGAAAGTTAATTTTCAAATGAATCTTGAATTATACCTGTTGGGATTGGTGGAGGATCAAAAGGAGAAGATATATGGAAAAATACAACAATAAATGACTACAGCATTAAGGCTACTGTACATGCAGAAGTAGAAAAATACAGCTATACCAACAAGTGAAGAATGGCTGTTGAAATTGTTGGGCTTAGCTAAAATGATCAAATTAACAACTTTGATCTGAAACAAAATACTGGTGATTTTTTTTTAAAGATTGAGAACTTTTAATTTTTTTAATAAAGGGAAATTAGAATAATATGTTGACTGTAGGTTTTGACAATCAGTAGATTGTATTAAGCAGTACAGGTCTATAAATCATATTTATATTTGCAGAAGCTATCTTATATAGTTTTGTATAATCATCATTAGGAAGGTTGGAAGTCAAATGTATATACTTTTCTTTTTCTTTCTTTTCCTCCTTTAAATATGCTTTACTATGCTTCTCTTTCTTCTGTATTATTTTTTTTTGTTTTTTGTGTATATCTTTTAAACTATCCAAAAATTCTTAATAAAAATCTATCCCCCCAAAATGATAAAACTGTAGTGAATACAACATGCTCCAACATGCTCTGTGTGTGTGTGTGTGTCTTCAGACTTTATCAGACTAACGTCTAAAAAAACATTGTAATTCCACAATTCAGGAAAGTGGAAACATAGTGGCATGATTACAGTAATTATTGCACATCACCATAATTGCGTGATACTCTCTCTCTCTCTGGCTTTTCTTCGCAAACGAAGATTCAGGAAAGACTCATCCCGTGCTTTCTGCAAGTGTGCTGATGACTAAAGAGGCCAATCCGAGATAAACAAGTTTGGTTGCAGAAAGCACAGCAGAAGGTCTCCTTGGGTGATGTTTCCGGGTTGTGATTCTTTCTGTGTTGTCGTTTCTCTTCAAGACTTGTTTGGCGTGAGTTCTCAAATAAGGCTGCAACATTGTGGATAGTGTGTCTCCATGCCTCCCAATGTGAGGCCAGGGCGGACCATTGTTGGTGATCAATTTGGCCGAGCCTGAGATGTTGTTTCAGGGAGTCTTTGTATGGCTTTTTTTGGAGCCCCCGTCTTACACTGACCCATGGCAAGTTCACCATAGAGTACTATTTTTGGGAGACGATGGTCCTCCATCCTAGAAAACATGCCCTGCCCAGCGCAGCTGTGTTCTCAATATCATGGCCTCAATGCTGGTGATCCTGCTTGCTCAAGGACAGTAACATTCGTCACAGTCAGTCCAGTGTATATTTAGGATAAATTATTGCATGGCCAACACTAGCAGTTTAAGAATGGGACTGAAGCTCCTGCTATAGTAACACTTGTCTTTGCATTGCCTTCTAATAACAGAGTATTAATACTTCCTACCTGATAAAGTCCTTTAAATCATCTGTCTACTTATGGAGACCCCCTAAATAACATAGAGTTTTGTTAAGCAAGGAATGCTCAGAGATGGTTTTGCCATTTCCTTGCTCACATTTCTTGTCACGTCTGAAATCAGCTAAGTAACAAAATGGTGCTTGGGGTGCTTGTGTCTTGCAGACCCAGACCGGACCACCCCATTGCCCTCTTGAATGAACACAGACACCAAATAACAATTAACAGTGTATTGGTAACAGATTAAACTTCAGAATGTAGGTTAGGTACAGGTTAGTAATATAATCACATAATGAGGTAGATAAGGTAATTGTCTATGCTACTTGGATAGCTTGGCAAAAATTGGCCGCAATTTGCAAGCAAGATGGTTGGCGGCAATGTATGGGTCGTGAACACAGCGCGGCCCGTTAACAAGGGCGGCGCGGGGACCGGTCCATCCCGGTTCCCTTGCTTAAAGGAGAGAGCCCTTGGCCGAGCCGCATGCTCGACGCTCTCTCCTCCCCTGAAAACAAGCATTTGTTAATAACTAACAGGGGTCTCCTTTGAGCTTGAACTTGACATTGAACTTGAACTTGAACTTGTACTTGGTCTTGGCGGAGACCCCTGAGCTCTAGCAATTACCACGACCCAATACATCCGCCCCGCAAATTGCGACGTGTATGAGCCGAGGGAGGGTGGGCGGGTGCCGATTTGGCAGAGCGACGGAGGGCGCTGCTGCCTGCTCCATCGCCGCCTCCGATCTGGGAGGGGCGCGCCCGTGCGCCCCCTTTTATCCCAGATCGGTCGGCCAATCAGGAGCGAGCTAACTCGCTCCCGATTGGCCCATCCTCCCTTTCTCCTCCCCAGCTGCAAGGGCGGCTGGGAAGAAGAAAGGGGAAAGATGGCGCTGCCCATGCAGCGCCACGCGGCCCTCTTCCCCCACCTTTCCCTCGCCCCCGCCCTCGCTGCGCCCGATGGGCGGGGCGGGGCTTCCGAGGGCAGCTTGGGGGCACCGGCCGGGCCGCAAACAGGCCCGCCGGCGAGCGGCGAGCCCCCTTGCGGACCCAGACCGGACCACCCCACTGCCCTCTTGAATGAACACAGACACCAAATAACAATTAACAGTGTATTGGTAACAGATTAAACTTCAGAATGTAGGTTAGGTACAGGTTAGTAATATAATCACATAATGAGGTAGATAAGGTAATTGTCTATGCTACTTGGATAGCTTGGCAAAAATTGGCCGCAATTTGCAAGCAAGATGGTTGGCGGCAATGTATGGGTCGTGAACACAGCGCGGCCCGTTAACAAGGGCGGCGCGGGGACCGGTCCATCCCGGTTCCCTTGCTTAAAGGAGAGAGCCCTTGGCCGAGCCGCATGCTCGACGCTCTCTCCTCCCCTGAAAACAAGCATTTGTTAATAACTAACAGGGGTCTTCTTTGAGCTTGAACTTGACATTGAACTTGAACTTGAACTTGTACTTGGTCTTGGCGGAGACCCCTGAGCTCTAGCAATTACCACGACCCAATACATCCGCCACTAAGGCGTTCCGCCATGGAACCGCCTTCCGCCAACCATCCTCCACCATCAGGCGGCCTGACTGTCCTCTTTAGGCCCCGGCCTTGCCGGCAGTGCGGTTTCAGGTCTGATGTAAGCGGTGTACGCCCTGGAGCGCCATCGACCCAGACGCATGATGGATTCCGTGGACATGCCGGCCTCAACCACCATGGTCGCCGCCCCGATCCGGAAGGAGTGGCTAGTGAAGCCCTCAGCTGGCAGGCCCAAATCCCTGAGGGCCATTTTTAACACACTCACAAACTGGAATCTGGTGAGAGGCGACCCATCCTGGTGCCTGAACAAGGTGCCTGATCCCAGCCCCCGCACTTCCAGGAACTTTTTCATGCTCTCCACGGGGCACGGGGAGGAGCCTACGACCTGATGAAGGTGCAGAGTGGCCCCATGGCCTCGTTGATCTGCCTTGGAGCGCCGGATGCGCAGAGACAGGTCCTGGGACCCTAATGTAACATCACCAAGTTGCAATGCCATGCCTGAAGAGTCTGCCTTGGAGGAACACACCACCTTCCCGACCCGCAAGGCGCCGAAGAAGGCGACCGTGTATGCAGCGCCGAAAAGCAGCGCTTCATAGCTGGAGTGGCAAATGGACGGCAAATGGCCTACCATCCGTGCCAACGTTGCGTAGGACAGGGGGCGCCGAGTATCCCGTGCCCTCGGTGCCTGCCTCCTCCAGCCCTCCAACGCCTTCCTTACCATAAAGGTGTTACAAGGGTCCCCGTATCCCGCTGCCTTACTGAAGAAGGAAATGCCTGCTGCCTGGCCGGCTATAGTCCGAGATGCCATCCCTCTGTCCTTCAGCGAAGCCAGGTAATGCAAGACCTCTCTCTCTGATGGCTGGCCAGCGGACCCATAGCCGTGCTGTCGCCTGAAGCTCTCGAACTGTGCTGCCGCCCTCCGGTAGCTGGCCTGTGTGGAGGGGGCCAAGGAATCCGCTATGCCCTGGAGCACGGTTCGTTCCCAAGGCTCCAGAGGTCTGCCGGGAAGTGGGTCTCCCTCTCTTCTGCATTCGGAGCCAGCAAGCAGAATCGCTCTTCCTGAAACCGAGACAAGGCATCTGCGATCTCATTATCCACCCCAGGGATGTGCCGGGCGTGAAAGCTGATATTGGCCCCCAGGCAGGCAAGCACAAACCTGCGCACCAGTCTCATGACCCTCTCAGACCTGGAGGACTGACTATTGATGATTCGTACCACTGCCTGATTGTCACACCAAAAGCAGACTTTCTTGTCCCTGAATTCACCCCCCCACAATGTGATGGCCACCACAATGGGAAAAAATTCCAGGAAGGTGAGATCTCTGGTAACACCCCTCTCAGCCCAGTCCTCAGGCCACGGCTGAGCGCACCAGTGCCCGTCGAAATATACCCCAAAGCCCAGTCTGCCCGCCGCATCGGAATGAACCTGCAAACTGTTGCCCAATTCCATGCGGTCCTGCCATGTGGTAACCCCATTGTAACTGTCAAGGAAAGACAGCCACAGCCTGATGTCCTCCTTCACCTCTTTCGTAAGGCGAATGTGGTGGTGCTGCGCCCGCGCTCCCCCGGTGAGCCTTGCAATGCGCATGCAGAATGCCCTCCCCGGGGACACCACCCTGCAAGCAAAGTTCAAATGCCCCAGCAGCGACTGGACTTCTCTGAGCGTGGCTTTTTCTTTCCCCAGCAGTTCAGCCAGCAACGACCTCAGGCTGTGGATCTTATCATCTGGCAGTCTGGATATCCCTTTTTCTGTATCAAGCTGTATGCCCAGGTACACCAGGGAGGTGGCTGGTCCAACTGTCTTGTCCGGTGCCAATGGTACCCCCAACTCTGCCGCCAAAGCCTGGAACGAGGAAAGCAGAAACCCGCACTCTCCCCCCCCAGCTGGGCCCATCATCAAAAAGTCGTCCAAATAGTGCGTGACAAAGGGGGAACCTGTGCGCCGCTGCAAAGCCCACTCCAGAAATGTGCTGAACGTTTCAAATGCTGAGCAGCTGATGGAACAGCCCATGGGCAATGCCATGTCGTAGTACCACTGTCCCTGGAACGTGAAGCCCAGGAGGCAGTGGTCATCAGGGTGCACAGGCAAGAGCCTGAAGGCCGATTGGATGTTGCATTTTGCCATCAGCGCCCCCGGCCCACAATTTTGCAGCAGGCGGACCGCATAGTCCAATGATGCATACCTCACCGTACAAAGTTCCGGTGGGATCGCATCATTGACCGATGCCCCTTTTGGGTAAGAAAGGTGGTGAATGAGCCTGTACTCGCCAGGGGCCTTCTTGGGTACGACTCCCAGTGGGGAGACCCTCAGGTTGGGCATGGGCTGTTGGTCAAAAGGCCCTGCGATGCGCCCTGCTTCAATCTCTTTCTTGATCTTGCAAGCCAGCACCTCAGGTAGCTGTGTTGCGGACTTCAGGTTACCTGAGGTGGTGGCTTCCCGTGGGCCCTGAAAAGGTATGTGGAACCCGAATTCAAATCCTTCCTCCAGATAGATGGCCGCCTCTTTTTTGGGGTAGGCTGCCAAGAGAGGGCGCATAGCATCCACCCTGACCGGAGTGAATGCCATGGGCCTCCCGACCTCGGCCCTATCACTTGGAAGCGTGGCTACCCGCGGTCCCGCTGGGCCCACTCTCCTTTCTGTTGCCCGATGCAGTGAGGCGGCTGCCTCGAAAGGACTGTCCACTGCCCCCTTGCCGAGAGCAGTTGACCTTCGGGTGCCCCCCTCCACAGCTGTCGCAGGCATGCTCAAATCTGCACTTGTATCTGGAGCACTTGCCCCCATTGAGCTCCTAGCACACCGGCTTCTTCCCCTCCTTCTTGCGTGCCACCTTTTGGGAGTCACCCTTCTCCCGCCTGCCCGGCCCTGTGGCCTGAAGCCAGTTGGGGTAGTCCATGGTCTCCCATCTGTGTAAGGGCGACCTGGATGCTTTCTTCCTGCATTCAATGTCATACAGTATGGCGCTTGCATCCCCTGCCTGGGCCCTTACCAGAAGCACCTGGCGCAGATGGTTGATGAAATGCCAAGCCCGCTCAGGGAACACCAGAGCCACCACCCCCATGAAGACCGTGTACCCATTGAGCCAATTGGCAAAGGTGCGTTCCACAGGCTCTACGCTAGCATTGTCGCCTTCTTTCTTATCACTTTTGTGCACCCTGGCCTCAGCCCCTGGGGGCGGGGCCAGAGTGAAGATGTCCACGTAGTAGCCTTGCAAAATCTTGGTACGCACCTTATGATCCAAGTGCCCCCCTGGGGGATCCTCCTTGGACTTGGCCTCCCTAAGCTCCTCCCCTTGAGGGTGTTTCCCTTCTGCCTTCCTATCGGCCCCGGCTTTTTCCCTGGCCCTGCGCAATTTGAGGGCCCATGCTGGGAGACCCGGCTTGAAGGCCCCCTTTTCTCAATGCCTGAACTTATCCTCATCCGATGACTCACCAGACGAAGACCGTGAACGGGACCGCCGACGCTTCCTGTGCGGGCTCCGCCTCCCAGCAGATCTGCCGCGCCGCCGCGATGACGACTCATGCGAGGCCGACCTCCTGGAATCTCTGGAACCACTCCTCTCCTTTGACCTGGAGCGCCTGCCCCGTTGGCTGCCGCTGGGAGCACCTAGATTGGATGAAGTACTGGGCACCCCGGCCCCCACGGTCTCCGCCATAGGCGGCGGAGCCGGGACCGGTGTGCCGGCCTCCGAGGCCCCTTTGTCTATCTTCTGCAGGACCATGGACAATGCCCCCATGACATCAGCCAGGGTGGGTGCTGGGTGTCCAAAAGCCTCCACCGGGGGCCGTGGAGCTGCGTCAGTCCCATTGGTGCTCTGCTGCTCTGGAGCCCCCACCCCTTCGCCCGACAGTGCAGCTTCGTCAGTGTTTGGCTGACCGGGTTCCGGTCGTTGGCGCTGCTTTGCTGCCCTCTTGGGCCCCATAGTCCTTGCAGCCCTTGTGCTGCGAGGGCTGTGACCCTGGGCTTGCTACCTCGCTGGAGACTGATGAGTGCTTGGTGACTGTGTTGCAATGTGAACTCTTATTTTTGTTTTGGTTTTTTTTTTTTTTATTCAGCGCCGGCCGCCGCCCTGCGACCCGAAACCTGCAAAGGAAAAACAAGCCTCCCCATAGGGTGCTGCGTGCGCGAGAGCCTGTGAGCCCCCGCCTGCCCCCCCCAGTGTGCATGCGTTGCCCACCAATTGATGAAGGGTGGGGAAGGGGTGACTTGAGGGAGGGCTGCGTGAGGCCTGCTCGCTTCCCCGAGGTGCCTCTGCCCCCCCCGCCATGATGCTGCAGCCCATGGCCCCCTCCCGATGGCTGGCCGCAGGGGTGGTGGTCGCGGCCGTCGATGGCGCTGGCCCAGGCTTTGGGAGAGAGCCCTTGGCTGCCCTCAAAAACCCGCCGACCGGGGGCCGGGCAAAAGCAGTCTGCCGGATTCCGCCGAGGCCCCCATGCCGCCGCACCACGCCCGCCGCCCCATGCCATGATGTGGGAGGAGGGGGACCCGCCACCCACGGCTGGCGGGCAGCCTTACCCCCCACCCGGTAGCCGCCAGAGAGCGGCCGCAACCGCGTTCCACCACCCCATCCTCGGCCGTGATGGCGTCCGGGGGCAGGAAGGCCGAAGCGCCGCTTTCCGCAAGCCCCCCCCCTTCTCCGAAGGGGAAGATGCGGCCAACAAGCCCTGGCGGGGAGGGGGATGCGTGCGGTTGCGGGGCGACTGCCGCGCCGGACCCGCTGCCCTCCCGTGGGTTTCGCGGCTGCGAGCACTCGTCCCCCCCCTGGGAAAGCGCCCCATCTGGGCGCTCAAAAGAGCGTCCTGCCTCTCCTCCGCCGGGCCGCTGCGCCCCATGCGGGCCAGCGGGGCGATCCGGCTGCCCAATCCTTCCCCCCTGCCTCATACCTGAACGGGGGGGGGTTGCCGATTTGGCGGAGCGACGGAGGGCGCTGCTGCCTGCTCCGTCGCCGCCTCCGATCTAGGAGGGGCGCGCCCGTGCGCCCCCTTTTATCCCAGATCGGTCAGCCAATCAGGAGCGAGCTAACTCGCTCCCGATTGGCCCATCCTCCCTTTCTCCTCCCCAGCCGCAAGGGCGGCTGGGAAGAAGAAAGGGGAAAGATGGCGCTGCCCATGCAGCGCCACGCGGCCCTCTTCCCCCACCTTTCCCTCGCCCCCGCCCTCGCTGCGCCCGGTGGGCGGGGCGGGGCTTCCGAGGGCAGCTTGGGGGCGCCGGCCGGGCCGCAAACAGGCCCGCCGGCGAGCGGCGAGCCCCCTTCTTGCCAGCCAACTTCAGCAAGAGCACTACATGATGTTCTGTGTCAGATCATTCTGTCCTCCAAGAATATAATTTGTATGCTTGGCCACAAAAGGACTGAGAAGGTGCTAACAGAGGGGTGGGTGGGTTTAGACCTTTGTGAAGAAAAGACTGAAAAACTGAACTGTTGTTGCCATTCTTATTATCATTAAGAGAGAATTGCTGACTTCGCTTTAGAAATCCTAACACTGAATCATTAACAGCTGGAATCAGTAATAGTGCAACTGGTCCTGTTGGGGTGAAATCATTACTAAAATCCAAAAGGAGTCCCAGAAGTCCTCCTGCTGCCACCTGCTGGTAAGTGGTCTTATTGTGATTCACCACACATGTTGCTTTTTACTGTAAATTCATCTTGGACTTATGTCAATGAATGTGAGATCTCCAAGACTACCTCACCAGTCTTGGAGACTCAGGGCTGTGGCTTCCTTGATTGAGTTATTCATCTGTAATCCTGTCTTCCTCTTCTTTCTACTGCCTTCTACCTTACTAAGCATTATTGTCTTTTCTAATGAGTTGTGTCTTCTCATGTATGTCCAAAGTAAAACAGTCTCAGTGTTACCTACACCAACACTCCCTGCCCCATATCTGTAATAATTGGCAATACCTAATAATTTGGCCAAATGTGGCCTTCCACAAAGTGTGGCCATTAAAATTGGGAAATTCCAAAAACCAGGAATTCCAACTAGTGCTGAAACTCAGTCAGGTATGCACTTAAGGAGGGAACAGCCCAAATTCCAAACAAAGATAATTTGCAAGGCAACTTCTTGCCTGAACATCTGGCTAATTCCATCAGCCTAAGCTGAGATACTCAAGTCTGTAAAGAACTCTCATACCTCTCACCTTCCCCCAACCAAAAGAGGGCAATGCCATAATCACAAAAAGTCAACATGGGTTTCAGAGAAACAAGTCATACCAGACTAATCTGATCTCTTTTTTGATAAAGTTACCAGCTTGGTAGATGAAGGGAACACTGTGGACATTTGGCCTTTGACGAGGTTCCCCATGACATTCTTGCAAACAAGCTTGTAAAATGTGGGCTAGACAAATTAACTGTTCAATGGATTTGTAATTGGTTGACCGGCCGAACCCAAAGGGTGCTCAGCAGTGGCTCCTCTTCGTCTTGGAAAGATGTGACCAATGGGGTGCCACAGGGTTCTGTCCTGGGCCCAGTGCTATTCAACATCTTTATCAATGACTTGGATGAGGGAATTAGGGGCATACTTATCAAATTTGCAGATGACACCAAATTAGGAGGAGTAGCTAATACCCTAGAAGACAGGATCAAAATTTAGAATGACCTGGATAGACTGGAGAGCTGGGCCAAAGCTAACAAAATGAAATTCAATACGGAGAAATGTAAAGTACTGCACTTAGGGTGGAAAATGAAATGCATAGCTATAGGATGGGAGAGACCTGGCTGAACGAGACTACGTGCAAAAGGGATCTAGGAGTCCTAGTAGACAACAAGTTGAACATGAGTCAACAGTGAGATGCGGCAGCTAAAAAGGCCAATGCGATTTTGGGCTGTATCAATAGAAGTATAGTGTCTAGATCAAGGGAAGTAATAGTGCCACTCTATTCTGCCTTGGTCAGACCTCACCTAGAATACTGTGTCCAGTTCTGGGCACCACAATTCAAAAAGGATATCGACAAATTGGAGCATGTCCAGAGAAGGGCAACTAAAATGGTGAAAGGTCTGGAAACCATGCCTTATGAGGAGAGACTGAGGGGGCTGGGTATGTTTAGCCTGGAAAAAAGACAGTTAAGAGGCGAAATGATAGCCCTGTTTAAGTATTTGAAGGGATGTCATGCTGAGGATGGAGCAGGCTTGTTTTCTGCTGCTCCAGAGACTAGAACACGGAGCAATGGATGCAAGCTCCAGGAACAGAGATTCCACCTCAACATTAGGAGGAACTTTTTGACAGTAAGAGCTGTTCGGCAGTGGAACGCACTCACTCGGAGTGTGGTAGGGTCTCCTTCCTCAGAGGTCTTCAAACAGAGGCTGGATTGCCATCTGTCGGAGATGCTTTGATCAAGATTTCCTGCGTGGCAGGGGGTTGGACTGGATGGCCCTCGTGGTCTCTTCCAACTCTACAATTCTATGAATCTATGATTCTATGATCTTGGCTTCTAGGGAGAGTTCAGAATTGATTTGCTCTTCATTTGGCTTTTTGATAGTCCATGGTATCCGTAGAACATTCCTCCAGCACCATATTTCAAATAAGTTGATCTTTAAATTAGTGTGTAAAAGCAGAGTTACAGCTGAATATCAAGAGAACAGAAATAATGACCACAGATCTACATAGCTTTAAACAGATGAATGAAGACATTGAAATAGTTTAAGTTTTTCTCCACTTCATTAATCAAAAGGGAAACTGTAGTCCAAAAATCAGAGGAAGACTGATACTTGGATGGGCAGTTATGCAGTACTGTCTCAAGTATAAAGATAGTTCATTAAATAAAAAAATCAGAATCATGTCTGCTGTTCCCCCTTTCAAGTCCCACATCTACCCTCCTTCTGACATCTGCTGGCTAGAGTTTTATTGAACAGCCTAGCTGCCATTGCTAAACCTTCTGCAACACTCCCAAACTGCACGTTCATGGGAGGAGAAGGGGGTCATGCATTTGATTCATCTCTGGACTCAGTGTGAGTAAGGCTAAAGCAAAAGAACTTTCTTGGGTATATCTAGACCTCAGGATAAAGAAAAAAATTATTGGACTAATAGCTGCCATTTGTTGTTTCTTTTCTGTGTTTCTTCTCTTTTCTTGTTTGTTAATGTACTACTCAGACACCCAAATTGGAGTCCTTGGTTTCCTGAATTAGGAGGATTTCAGCCAGAACTTAATAGTAACAAAGATTATCCTTTAGATGTTAACCTTGCCTCCAAGTTATAACACGAGGATTATCAAAGCATCTACCACTATCATCAAGAACACTGAAGGCTCTAACTGGCCAGTGGTTGCTAGGAATGTGAGCTATCCAAATCAGTGCATTTTTTTTAATGTAAGAAGGGAGAGAGCCAGAATTGTAATCAGTGTTGGCATTGCATAAAAGAACCAGTGGGAACTGGTTCTTCTGGATTAATCTGGAGTGAAAATTTTTACTCTTTTTCTTAGCACAAGTAGGGCAGGGAAGCCAAATGGGTGATGGGAGGAAGAAGGATGGAGAGAGAAAAAAGCTTTTGCCAGCCACCAGATTTCCCAAGCTGTTGAGAAGGGTAGGGTCCTGGTGGTGCAGTGGTTAAATGCCAGTACTGCAGCCACAATGTTGTGAGTTCGATCCTGCAGGACTTCAAGGTTGACTCAGCCTCCCATCCTTCCATAGGTCAGTAAAATGAGTACCCAGCTTGTGGGGACAATTAGCTAACACATTGTAAACTGCTTAGAGAGTGCCTAGCTCTATAAAGCGGTGTAGAAGTGTAAGTGCTATTAGTAACAATTTGTAAGCCACTCTGAGAGTCTTTGTGGCTGAAGAGTGGGGTATAAATACTCTAAATAAATAAATAGGGTCAGCAGAAAACTTCAGCTGCTCCTTCTTCAGGATGCAATGTGATCAACACTTTCCATTGGAGTAAACTTCTACTGGGCTGGACCTTCTCTGCATTGTGAAGTAGGTGCAAGATGTCAGAGACCTTTGAACCCCACCTTTCAGGCATCCAAAGGGAGTAACATCAAATTAAGATGGTGAGAGGCACTTGGTTTTAGGGCACCACAAGATGATGCTCTTACCCCCCCCCCTTGGTTCCCTGCAATAAGGTCTGGGCAGGGGTGTGTAGGGGCACCAAAACGTGCCTTATAATGAAGTAATGAAAGAGTGTTGACCTCCGCTGCCCCGCTGTCCACTGTTGGTTAAAAATGATTTCTGTACATGTGTGATACTAGCATCACAATATGCTCTATGTACATATGCAGAAGCTTCCAGGAAGCCAGACACACCCTGGGAGCTTTGTTCAATCATAGCTGGAGAGCCAGCTAAAGTCAACAAAGCTGCATCATGATTCACAAGAGCAGGGGATCAGGCTTCAAGGTACTATATTATACAGGGGTTGGGGAGGGTTTTTCTGTTTCCTGGGTGCCTGCTGGGCATTACACTGTTGAGAGCACAAGATGGGCACCTAAGCAGTGAGGGGCCTGGGTCAATTGCACAATTGATAAGCCAGCTAGGTCCCAGGCAGTTCCTCTATCTCAGAAATTCAGGATAGGACTGCCAGTTCAGAATCATCTCAGGGTCTGAGATTTCTTGGACAAAACTTGAGACCAAGGGACTATCACTGGAGAGATCACTAAGTGCCAACCACAATTGTTCACATCTTGTTAGGAAGAGGAGGGGTTGTCTAAATGTTGAACATACTCCTCATAGAATTTGAGGAGAATACAATTTGTCTTAATGGAATCCCACATGTATCCACTGTATTTGAAGGGGGGGAATACTCCATATACTCCACAGGGAAAGCATTTTTGGCTTTCCCTGAAGTTTTTTAAAAGCTCCTCAAAGAATGTGCATTCATGCTCACTGGGACAACTGACTTGCTTTGATGCACATTCCTGATAAGAGTAGAAGTGGAAAGCTAATTGGTTGGACATATATGGGGTGCAGAGCTTGCTAACAAGGCAAGCACACAAAACCACCATGTTGGATTTTCGCCATAGTGACCGTGCACAAAAATGGCCTTTTTTTTTTTGCTTGCTTCTTTCTTAAAGTGGAAGAGTGCACCTTGCATTCAGTTAAAAACAAAACAAAACCTGTTCAACAGAGACAACTTCAGATAAATAAAAATACGAGTAATTCACTCATGCCCCCCATTTTGATTCACAGCGAACAGCGAAAGCAGATAGCTTTCCATGCTTGTGATTTAAAAAAAAAAAAACACCATGAAAACAAATAGAAGCTACTGTGAATTGGCATTACTGTGCGCCAATCCACATTTTATTGCTTCATATAGACAAACCAAGAGAGAGAGAAAATTTTCCTGTTTGGAAAATAAGACAGAAAACTTAGTTAAAGGAGAGGGGAATATTTCTTCTCACTCACTTGGGGAGATTAAAGGTCACACGACAGTAACACTTGTCTTCGCATTACCTTTCATTGACAATATATTAGCACACATGTAGGCCACAGGAGGAGGAGGATGCTGTCTGATAATTTCAGCCTGTTATGTTATTCTCATGTCACAATGATGTGATTTTTGCCTTGTCTGATGACGTCCTAAGTCTCTGTTATCTGGAATTCCAAAACCTGAAATATTCGAAAAACTGTAACTAAGACAGTTATGAATGAGTAACCTAAAGTTATGCATTTGTCACTGGTTCACATTTACAATCCCGGGTGCCAGTTACACGACAAGTTTTGTCACGGGGCTTTTGCTGTTTACACATGTTTAGCTTTTTTTTTTTTGCTGTCAATCAAGGATGCGATTAGTCGTGTTTTCACAACCTTGGTGACACACTTCCTTTAGAGTTCTGCACCACGAACGATGCTATTGGCTGGCTGGGGGGGAGGGGGGGGCAGAGGTTTGGTATTCCCCTTGCCTCTTTAAAATGTTAACCCTTTAAGCAGAAGGCATTTTGAAAGACCCAGAATGTGATCTTTTGCTCAGACACAGGAACGAGTGCTTTCCTTTTATTTATTTATTTATTTAGTTATTTATACCCCGCTCTTCAGCCACAAGGCTATCACAGCAGCTTACAAATTGTTTTAAGCAATAGCTATTTACACATCTACACTGCATTAAACAGTTTCCAATGTGTGTTAGCTAACTGCCCCCACAAGCTGGGTACTCAATTTACCGACCTACGAAAGGATGGAAGGCTGAGTGAACCTTGGAGTCCGCTGGAAATCAATCAAAATTTCAAATTTTGAAATCAAGGCTGGGGAGCAGAGGCTTGGGATTCCCCTTGCCTCTTTAAAATGTTAACCTTTTAAGCAGAAGGCATTTTGAAAGACCCAGAATGTGATCTTTCACTCAGACGCACGAATGAGTGCTTTCCTGCCTCTTTAAAATGTTAACCCTTACAGTAGAGTTTTAGCTGCAGAGTGAAGATTTCAAGCCAGCGACAGACAGGCATTTTGAAAGACACAGATGCTGGCATTTTTTTTTTTTACTGTGCATTGTGACGGGGGTCGGGGGAATAAAAGTGTGTTCATTCACTCAGACGCTGGAATATTTTACTGTGCCCGTTCAGACCCAGGGAGGTGATAAAGGCAAGGGATGAATGGGCGACCCTCTGCCCACCACGATCTCTTTGTAACATGCAGTTGAAGAAGAGGTTAAAGCTGAAGGGGTTGCAGTGTAGAAATCCATTTAAAAAGGTGATTGAGTACACGCGCGCACACACACACCAACCTACGTGCAGCTGGAAGGGATGCCTTTATTTTCAGCTGGTGAGGCTGGATCTGTTGAACGGGTGACTGACCCCTCCTTTTCTGGTCGCTGATCTCTAAGCCCGCCCCCAGTCTCCATTTCCGGCCGTCCCCTGGTACCGAGATATTTTGTCCCAGGCTGTTTACATTTCCGATTTTCCGAATCCTCCAGTGACTTTTTTAAAAACCAGCACCAGTTGAGGGATAAAAGGTGCCCCCCCCTTCCGAAAATCACGTACCCGACCCGATGTACGTGTAAACTGCCAGGGATTGACACGAATTTTTCCTGGGACATTTTCATCGTGTAAACGGCACCCCTATGTATTCTCTAGTTTAGAGAATACATAAGGACTGTAAAAGTCTTCCAGTCCCCACATATTGGGCAGCAGCCACTGTGAGCAATTGGGGACTGCTCCCTGCCAATCAGAAAGCAGTAGACAGAGGTTTCTGCCCCTCCTCATGTGAGCAATCTGTGGGGCAAAGGGACGTTACAACAGGGAATCTTGCATCAGGGATCACTCACGGGACAGGATGGAAATGTCAGTCAGCTGCTTCCTGATCAACAAGGAAACAGACTCCTGTTGCTCATAGTGGCTGCTTCCTGGTAAGTGGGGATCGTAGGAGTTGGGCTGGGAGACACTACTTAGCTAAGTAACTAAGGTGATTATTCCTTCTCACTCACCCATTCAAGAAAATAAACAAATAAATAAAGTAAGTAGGTAAGTAGGTGATACAGAATGATGGCCTATAATTATTTGGGGTTCGTTTATAACAGATCACAACGCACAGGTTTGGGAAATAACTGCTCTCACTTTTAATTGCCACTAGCATTGTAACTCAGTCCTGGGTCATATGGAGATTATCACACTACATTGTTATAGTGCTATTATTCTACTTTAACTGCTATGGCTGCCTCTTGTGGAATCTGGGATTTGCAGTTTAGGGAGGGGAATTTAGAACTCTCAGCCAGAGAACTCTTATGCCTCATTAAACTACAAACCCCAGAATTCCACAGGAGGCAGCCATAGCAGTTAAAATGGAATTATAGCACTATAACAGTGTTGTGTGATAAAGTCCTCAGACTCTGGTGAATCTCTGGGGCAGAGAGCATATTTTATATCTGAAGGATCACCAATAACAAGTGTGTGTGTGTGTGTGTGTATGTACATATATATGTCTATAAGTGGCATGTGCTGCCCAAGCTATACCATTCCCTTGACAAAGACCTATCCTTTATTTGATCTTTCCAATGTAAACCTGAAGCCCCAAATTGTGCTCTGCTCCATTATGCCACTTATCATCACTATTACAGATTCTTTTTATTGAAAACATTTCTTTAATCCCCTTAGCTGTGCACACACCTGGGGCAGCGTTTATTGTCATTTGCGTCTTTCCAGTCATTCCAGTGTGAAATGTTTACACTCTTTGCTCTTTGAGAATTTCTTGTTTGGCAAGTTCATGCAGAACAACAGAAAAAGGACTCACTTGGAAATTTCACTTCAAAGGGGAGAAAGCTGCTGAAAACAGATTAATGCTCCAGCAAAACCCACATATGGGAGACTGTGAAACATAGCCTGGAGTGAACAGATGTGAGTACCTTGGAAAGATCATCCTATTCAGTAACGTTGTGAGTTCCACAGTGGGCTGAATACTTCCATGTGCATATAGGAGGAACAACTCCATGTATAGCCTCATCACCAGTAACATGACGAGGCTATATAGCAGAAAAGGAGAATCTGGACCCTTTCTACAGAATTATTGCAGAGGAAGGAAAAGAACATCCATTACAGCATGAATGTGCTATAGACAAAGTTGCTCACTTTTGATTTCACACATAAAAAAATTCACATAGAATGTTGATCTTTGAGAATGTTCTAACCTTCAGGTATATCAAGGTAATTTTGATGTTACATAGAGCAAAGAACAGATTTAACCTGCTGTAATGTTATCCATTTCTCAGCCATGGTTCTCTGGAATCCTAGGGTTCTATGAGAGGTTGCTAGGAATTCCACAAAAGATCATCACTGAAAAAACAATAAACATTTTTTGAGCTGCAGATATAACAATTTTTATGCAGGAATTCCTTTCAACCCATACTTTTAATTCCACAAGACCTGAAATTATTCCAAGGGTTCTTGCTGGTCAAAAGGCTGATCTACAAGGAATCCTGTGTGACTTCCTTTAAAAATCAGAGCTGTTAACAGGACTGGTAAAATAACGAACTGGCTTTTGCATTGGCTATATTCATTGGCTATCTGTTTAACTTGTATGCTGAATACTGTATATCTTATGTAATGCAGGATTAGACTCAGAGGAAGGAGGCATGAACATTGGAGGAAGGGACATCAACCACTGAAGATATGAAGATGACACCATGCTACTAGCAGAAAAAAAGAAAAAATGTGAGACGATTAGTGAAGAAAGTCAAGGAAGAAAGTCCAAAGGCAGGTTTACAATTAAACCTGAAGAAAACAAAAATCATGACCACAGATGATGTACATAACTTTAAAGCAGATGATGAGGACATTGAAATATTTCTAGATTTTCCATACCTTGGCTCAGTCATTAATCAGAATGGAGACTGCAATCAAGAAATCAGAAGAATACTAAGACTCGGAAGAGCAGCTATGAAGGAACTAGACAAGATCCTGAAGTGTCAAGATATATCACTGAATGCAGAGCTGTTTGGACTGGAAGTCAACCTTAAGAAAACGGGAGTCCCCCCAAATTCCTTAAAATGATTATCATGCTACACGAGGGCCAGCATGGTCAAGTCAGATATGGTGGTGCTCTTTCAGAGCCCTTTCTAATAACTAATGGAGTAAAGCAAGGTCGTGTTATTTCTCCAACTGTATTTACAATCTTCTTCAGCATAATGCTCCAAATGGCTACGGCAGAGCTTGAAGAAGAAGACGGCATCTATATACGTTACCGTACTGATGGTAGCTTGTTTAACTTAAGCTGGTTGAGGGCTCGCACCAAGACTCTAAACTATCTAGTCCGTGAGCTGCTCTTCACTGATGATGCTGCCCTTGTTGCCCACACAGAAGCAGCTCTGCAGCGCCTAACATCCTGCTTCGCAACAGCTGCAGAGCTGTTTGGGCTGGAAGTCAACCTGAAGAAAATGGAAGTTCTTTACCAGCCTGCACCACAGGACGAACACCATCATCCCCACATTACCATCGGCAACTCTGTGCTTAAGTCCGTTCAGCAGTTCACTTACCTGGGAAGCGTTATCTCCTCAGATGCCAAGATTGACAAAGAGATCGATCACAGATTAGCAAAGGCATATAGCACATTTGGAAGACTTTACAAAAGAGTCTGGAGTAACAAACACCTGAGGCAAAGCACAAAAATCAGTGTGTATAGAGCCATTGTACTGTCTATTCTCCTTTATGGGTCTGAAACATGGGTCACCTATTGCCAACACTTACGACTCCTCGAACGCTTTCATCAGTGCTGTATACACAATCCTAAATGTACACTGGACTGACTATGTGACGAATGTTGCTGTCCTTGAGCAAGCAGGGATCACCAGCATTGAGGCCATGCTATTGAGAACACAGCTGCGCTGGGCAGGGCACATTTCTAGGATGGAGGACCATCGTCTCCCAAAAATAGTACTCTACGGTGAACTCGCCATGGGTCAGCGTAAGAGGGGTGGTCCAAAAAGTGATACAAGGACTCCCTGAAACAACATCTCAGGCTCGGCCAAATTGATCACCAACAATGGTCCGCCCTGGCCTCACATTGGGAGGCATGGAGACATACTATCCACAATGCTGCAGCCTTATTTGAGTGCTCACACCGAACAAGTCTTGAAGAGAAACGACAATGCAGAAAGAATCACAACCTGGAAATATCACCCAAGGAGACCTTCTGCTATGCTTTCTGCAACTGGACTTGTTTATCTCGGATTGGCATTTTTAGTCATCAGTGCGCTTGCAGAAAGTGCAGGATGAGTCCTTCCTGAATCTTCGTTTGCGAAGAAAAGTCAGAGAGAGAAAGTTAGGATTGTCCATGCCATTTCCATTTCTATGTGTGGTTGTGAAAGTTGGACAGTGAAGAAAGCTGATAGGAAGAAAATCAACTCACTTGAAAAGTGGTGCTGGAGAAGAGTTCTATGGATACCACAGACTGCTAAAAGGTCAAATCAATGGGTCCTAGAGCCTGAATTCTCTCTAGAAGCCAAGATGACTAAACTGAGATTGTTGTACTTCTCATATCATGAGAAGACACAACTCACTAGAAAAGACAATAATGCTTGATAAGATAGAAGGTGGTAGGAAAAGAGGAAGGGTTCATTACAGGTGGATAGGCTCAGTCAACAAAGGCACGTCTCTGACTCTGCAAGACCTGAGCAGGACTATTGATGATAGGGTGATGTGGAGCACTCTTATTTATGGGTTGCAATAAGTCAAAGTTGATTTGATGGCAGCTCACAACGGCTGCAATATTCAATCAGTGAGAGAATCAAGAGGATGTCTCTTCCACTTACTGCTGTACCTATTTTTTCTTCTTCCCACTTTCTCCCTTTGACCTCAGCTTAAATAACTTTTGCCATCTTGACCACACTCTGATGTTGCTTGGCCATATGTGTCCCAGTTTTCATCTGTGAAATGTTGAAAGCTATGGCGTGGCTTTAACTCTTTTAGGAATTTATCAGAGCCCCCCCCCACGTTCTTTTGCCGGCATAAATTGTGACGTTTCTATACCGACAAAAGACACACCCACACACTTACCTTGAGCAGTATCAATGAGGCTTCCATGGCAGTAATGGAGCACAAACAGAGCTCTGTTTACTCTTGGGATTAAATCTCACCGATTCTCACGAGAAGACGCTAGTGCGGGAAATTTAAAATAAAAGCCAAATAAATGCACAAAAAGTACTGCAAGGCACAGACACACACGTTAAATGTCCAAAGAACCAAGGGGGAGGTCATAAAAAGAGTATCCCCCTACCTGGCTGTCCCAGTCCCATCCGGAGTGTTTGCCCAGTAACACTGCATTCACGTGAGTACAATGGCACATGGATTCAAACTCTGGCAATGCTGGCAACAAAGCGCCACGGGCAATCTATTGATAGCTTGGGCCATCAATAAAAAAGTATGGCTTTTGAACTTTACATGATTGTGAAAGGATGATGTTGTCTGGTATGCACACCCTTTTGCCATCATTAGGCATCCTTATGACACCATATTTGTCTGGTCTGATAAAGTCCTCTATCTCCTCTGACTGATTGTCCCATGTGCTTTTAATAGTAGGTAGGCTTGGCCACATGGCTCTCTCATATCATAGGAGGGAGCTGGACTAGATGACTTCTGAGAGCCCTTTGGAAAACTAGAAGTTTATTACAGATGGCTAAACTAGATACAGTATTTATGACAACTGCCCCTTGTGTCCTTGTTCTTTCTTTACAAAATAACAAGGGAGGGAATGGGCTAATATTGATTAGAATTATACAAAGGTGGGATTTTCACTGGCTCCCACCCCCACTCCCTGCTAGTACAGATCTGGATTAACATTTGCAGCTGTGCTGGGATGCTGATAGGAATTTGGTAACAGGTGAAGGAAATGTTGTTTTGGCTGATTTCAATATGGCCTCCAAAAAAGTGCTTATGTTTAGTTTGCACTGATGACACTACAAATCACCAGTGTTTTTCTCTTGCATTCAGGGCTGGTGAATTCTGGGAATGATAGTCCAAAACCATCACATTTCCAGACTCTAATCTGGGAAAGCTGCTGCCACGTATAGTTATCTGAAGTACTCTCTAGTTGGGAAGAGGGAGAAAAACAGTATCTTGGATACACAGAAGAGTTCTGCATAGAACCTTGTTGCTCAGAAACAGTCACTAAGAAAGATCTATTTGGTGGCATGTTGGCTGCAAGAAAATCACAGCCTGGGCAGTGCTTAGCTATGGTAGTTCACAGTGAGTTCATAGTGTGTGCATGCCTCCACCAAAACCTGAATTTGGCCCAGATTAGCTTTTGGTCTTCAGCATAATCAGATACTGCAGAACAATTGTTTTTGTGTGACATAAGCCAGTCTTAGCTACATTAAACAAATACCCAAAGCGTATGCTACAGTGTGCTGAGCAAAGGCCAAGGACTCTGCCCCCCCCCCCCACCAAAGGTAATGATATATGCTTTTAATGATGAAAGGAAATGGTTGTGTGCTCAACTGGTCAGTAGATGGCCTCCTTGTTCCAAAAAAGTCAAGTTCTTTCCATTCTTTTTGAACTGTTAGGGAAGAATTAAGGAAACCATCACAGATACCATGGACTGCCAAAAAGAAAAAAAAAAACAATGGGTGCAAGAGAACCAGTGTGGTGTAGTGGTTTGAGTGTTGAACTATGACTCTGGGGACTAGGGTTTGAATTCTGGCTCAGCCATGGAAACCCACTGGGTGACTTTGGGCAAGTCACACACTCTCAGCCTCAGAGGAAGGCAAAGTCAATCCCCCTCTGAACAAATCTTGCCAAGAAGGTCACCATAAGTTGGAAACTACTTGAAGGCACACAACAACAAGAGCAAATCATGCCTGAACCCTTCCTAGAAGCCAAAATGACTAAATTGAGACTGCCCTGCTTTTGGACATATCATGAAAAGACATGACTCACTAAAAAGGACAATGGGCCTGTCTAAATGGTGAAAATATTAGAATTTGCTTAGAATCCTACCTGTCCTAATGGTATCCTGCATAATTTTGCTGAATTTAGAAGGAGGGGATCCAAATCCACCATAAACTCTGAGGAAATAGCCCTTGGGGCTTTCCCCAATGTTTTTTAAAAACTCAGTGGAGAATGCTCATCAGTGATCATTAGGACAGGCTATCACATTTGTTCACATACCCCAGAAAAGTGGAAGTAGAAAGCTGATTGGCCAGATGGGAACAGGGGGTGGGGCTTGATTAGAAGGCAAGCATCTCAGAATTGCCATCTTGGATTTTCACTTTAGTGAGGGAGTGATCATGTGACGAAACAGCCTTTTGCTTATCTTTATTTATTTAGGCAGAATATTGCACTATTGCACTTTTGCACCTTCAATATGCTTTTAAAAAAAACGTTCAGCAGCAGGAACTGGTGAAAATAAAAAATGTGAGTCTCAGCTGCCATATTGAATTGCAGACATGCCTATTGGGACAGCAAAAGTGGGTATCCTTGCATTCGTGTGATTTTGCCAAACACCATTAGGACAAAGTGATCCAGCTTCAAATGTGTGTGAGTACACGTCAATTCACATTTTTTCCCCTTGTACAGATGGGCCCAATTATTCTTGGCAAGGTAAAAGACAGTAGGGAAAAAAGAAGAGTGAATCACAGATGGATAGGTTCAATCAAAGAAACCACAGCCCTGAGTCTGCAAGACCTGATAGGGTGACTTGGAGGTCTCACATTCATGGGATTGTTGTAAGTTGAAGTCGACTTGAAAGCAATTAACAACAACAATCACTTGCAGACAGGGCCAGATGCAAGACGTTTTTGAAGTGGTCAGAAATCTACATCATTGGTTAGCAATAAAAAAAATAAACAAACAAACAAGTAAACAGACTAAAAGAGTGTAACCTTGGTTTTTCACTTTAGGTGAGAAGCTATGAAGCTGCTTTATATTTGGTCAGATTATTTGTAACTCTAGCCTAATAGTGTGTACTCTCCAATTGTCAAATAAATAAATAATAAATTTGGCAGGTACAAGCTCGATTACTCCTGTGTTGTCCCACTGCTTCAGATGCTTTTATAATGTCCCGGTTTCTCTTTCCTCCTACTTTGTTCCCCCTTTGTCCTCAGTGTACTTCAATTGCTGCCAACTTGAGTTCAAAGTGCAAAAGTATTTTTTTCACTCAATGAACTCAGCAGGAGATGAAGGGGAGGAATCTTGCACTTCCCAGTAGGTTCGGGCAAAAGCAAACTGTGACAGTCTCTCCTAGCTTGTGTGTTCTTTCTCATTTATAACTTTTGCCATCTTGGCCACACTCTTGTATTGCTTGGCCATGTGTGTCCTAGTTTTCATCTGTGTTATGTTGGAGGATAAGATGGTTTCTACTCCGACTGGGTGTCCCATGTGCTTTTGATGGCAGGCTTATTGCTTTCTGTGCTTCAAAATATGGTAAGCTGGCCCAGAGCCTGGAAGTAATACATTACAAATTATTTTAATTTTAACATACTGCTTTTGGGGTTGGTGCATAAGGAGGGCATCATAGGACTTTATCAGATGCTCTAAAACTGCCCCCCCATGGAGGTCAGGAGGGGGACACCACTGTCCTGCTTCTGGTGGTTGATACTGCTTCCTCTGTGCTGAAGCAATGGAAAAGGCTCCACTTTTTATTGACAGATATTTCCGTCAATGAAAAGTGGCCCCTTTTCCTCCCTCCAGCATGGAGCAAGAATGGAGCAAGCACGGAGGAAGGACAGGAGGAAGGACGGGATGTGTGGTATCAACTGCTGGAAGAGGGACAGTGGCGTCCTCCTCCCGATCTCTGCGGGGTTTTTTTATTGCATCTGATAAAGTCCGTAGTGTCACTCTTGTGAAAAAAAATAAGAATCATTAACATTATTTTTTTAGTGAAAGAACTAACTTTTGATTATTACATCTGAAACATTCTTTTGAGAAAACTTTTAGCCATTTTAGTCACATTAATAACTGTTGATAAAAAAATAACTAAAAAGTAACACATTGGCAATGCATTATTTGAAAAGTAATGAATCACAACTAATATGTTGACTTTGACAAAATAACCAGGAAAATCTAGATTTTTCTTAGGATTTTTTAAAAGAGCATTTCAAGCCCAGTTAGCATCAGTGGTTACTGGAACTTTCAGATCTGTAGACAGTATGCTCCTAAATAACTAATTCCCTGGAGGAACAGAGTGGGAGAATTTTTTTTTTTTAAAAAAAAGATTAAGTTAAGAAAAAAAATTCTTAATTAATTGGGGAAAACAATTAAATAACAGTGCAGGGAAGCACTGGCTACTTGTAAGAATTAATAGTGACTTCACAATAGGTGTGCAACCCCACATGGGGCATTCTTAAATTTGTCTTCAGAAATACATCTATTGTTGAATTTAGGTTTCTGTAATGACACCAAGCAGTGCTTAAATTTCATGTCCAGAGATCTGAAGGATTTTAGCTTGTACATGGATCACAGCACAAGAAAGAACATTCTTCTTCGGCTTTGTCAATGGATATTATCAGACATGGCAAAAAACGCAGGATTATGACATCAAAGTAGCACGAATGGACCCCAGTATTGCACAACGTTGTCATCTTTGTGTTATTACTCCATGCTCCAGCTGTGAAAAAGTTGTTATTTCTCATTCACAGGACAAGCCATCTAGACATCATCAGTAGTGCTCTTTTCATGCTATTGACTGTGTGAGAAACCATGTCCTGTTGTAATCGCAATATTACAGTGTGAATGGGCAGTCCTCAGCGAGAAAACATCTGGGTGAGAATGAAAAAAATGAAGCACAGGACACTCTTTTTATAGAATCATAGAATCATAGAATTGTAGAGTTGGAAGAGACCACGAGGGCCATCCAGTCCAACCCCCTGCCACACAGGAAATCTTGATCAAAGCATCCCCGACAGATGGCCATCCAGCCTTTGTTTAAAGACCTCCAAGGAAGGAGACCTTACCACGCTCCGAGGGAGTGTGTTCCACTGCCGAACAGCTCTTACTGTCAGAAAGTTCCTCCTAATGTTGAGGTGGAATCTCTGTTCCTGGAGCTTGCATCCATTGCTCCGTGTTCCAGTCTCTGGAGCAGCAGAAAACAAGCCTGCTCCATCCTCAGCATGACATCCCTTCAAATACTTAAACAGGGCTATCATATTGCCTCTTCACCGTCTTTTTTCCAGGCTAAACATACCCAGCTCCCTAAGTCTCAACTCATAAGGCATCGTTTCCACACCTTTCACCATTTTAGTTGAAATGAACTGCCCCCTTTCGTTTGCATGTTTTTAAGTTTGTTTCAGTGCTTGTGTGTTCATTTACTTTCTTAATTAAGGGTTTCTTGGAGTTTTAAGCACACTTGCATCTTCTCGAGAACCACTGAAATATCACCCTTGCCAAGTTGCAGAAGTAAACTCCCATTCTTGAAGTGCTAGTGGTCATCGTGTGATAATTCTGTGGCAGTTCTTTCATATGATTACAGCTATGAACGATAATAAGTGTTATAATGCCACAAAGTTCCCGCTATCTTCATTATTCATGGAATTACAGCATTTTTAGATGCTAGTCTGATAATGTCCAATGGAGAATGTTCTGTGCATACATTCATAGAGGATGCTTTGAACTTAGAACAGAGTATAGATGAACACAACTATAAAGTCCACAACTATATACGTCCTCCCTTCTGCAACCAGTCTGTGACCAGTTCTATCTTTTTAAATAAATAAATAAATAAATAAATAAATGGGACAAGATCCATCCATTTATTTTCCCTCCCATACTCTGTGCCAGTTTTAAACTGTACACACTGCTTGAACCTATCCCTCCCAATGGCTAAAACATACATGCATTTGAAATGGACACATTTTCTGTTAGCACTTTTCAAATGTGCACAGTTTTTCTTTATTAATCCACAGCCATCTAGTCATGTGAGAAGGGCTTCTAGAGCTAGTTACATATACTGTGCAGTCACTCTGGGAAATGTAGATCAAGGGAAACATACAAAACCTCAGACTGAAAATGAACTTCTCAAACTTCCCCAGGATGGATTTATCACTGCTCATTCAGAGTTCCTTGTGGGCACCCAAATGCCTGTGTGTACCCTAAGGCTACTAGTTTGGGACAAATATTTGTGGCATCTGGATGCTGAAACTCAAGAAGCATATAGGCAGGGCTTTTTTTCACTTAAAGAAAGGGGCAGGGGAATCTACTGTAGATAAGTATAATCTGCCAAGGATGTTTGCAGTTCTCCAGATCAAACAGATAAATTGAGAAGGACAAATCTGAGTCTGGTGGAGATCAGTGGGACTGTTGCCACAGGCAAAAATAAGACTACATTCCATATTCTCGCTGGCCGAACATACTAGCTGTCAAATTGAGCTTCTATAAGAACTGCGATAAGGCCAATTATGGGACCTGGAGGCAACCACTGGAGCTGCTTGTTGGTTGACTTGATAAGTATCAATAGGGCTGGGATAAATGAACTGTAATTTAATAAAAATGAATGGATGTAAGAGTATATCTGCTTAATTTGACAACAGGGTTTTCGGAAAGGGGAAGTGCATGCATGGACCATGCTGGAAACAGTTCCACAGGATATTATATATCTCATAGTACTAAACAGAGTGAGTAATATCGGCTTCAATCGCTAGAATGATACAGCACTATGAACTGTAATTTCCCCTAGCAAGACACTTAATTCATGTGTTGGTATCCTGTTTCATTTCAAATTAACTGCTTTCCTCTTTGTGAAGAGTTCTCTTTGTAAAGAAGAGGTCAGGGCTGCAACCTCTGTTCAACCGGACTCCCGCTTGGAATGGACTCGAAGGGAAGCAAACCGTGACAAATAAATTTGGTGGCTGGTGATTGCATTTATTGTTTCCACCAACTTTGACCTCTTGATGTATCTGTGCCTCTCACCCATTCCCACCCCATCCCACCCTGGGATGTTCTGCCCTAACTACACACCCTTCCCTTGGGAAGTAATGCAATGCTGGGTGTGCCAATTTTAAAGTCAAACAGGAGAATGTCAGAGTCAATTGGAAACTTTGAAGGTAGTTAGGAAACAGATTTGTACCAGGTCAGTTCTTCTGCCCTGGTACCTCTAGCAGAGTGTTCTCTATGCTGACCTGCATCTCCCTGTGGAGTACAGGGTCTGTGATCAATGTTGTGTTCATCGCCTGCTACCTGTTCCTATTTTTTTTCTTTAATTTAACTCAACAGGATCTGGAGCCAGAGCCTAGACCTGTGCAAAGCACGTGCTCTGCCACTGAGCTGTCGTCATTCTCCTTGAAAGTCCACCAAGATGATAAGTATTGATGTTCCCATATATAAGCAATATTAAAGAGGAAAAGACATAGGATTCAGGTAAATATGAAATGAACTCAGCATCAGTTAAAGGTTTTGTGGATTTTCAGGAAACCTTCCCTTGATTCCACCACCCTAGCTAATTACTGTCCAGTTTCTAACCTCTAACCTTACTTTTAAAGTAAGGTGCTAGAGAGTGAGTGGTGGAAGCACATCTCCAAGCTTTCTTGAATGAAATGGATTACCAGGATTCCATTCCCATTAGAATGCAAGCCTGGTTATGTGTCAGAAACAGCCTTGGTTGACCTACAGAGTCAGTGTTTCCCAGGTGGTTCTGCTGGACCTCTCAGCAGCATTCAGGACCATTGATCACAGTATTCTTGGCTGATATGGGTGCACTGTTTTGTGGTAGCTTTGGTCCTTTTTGACTAACTGTTTCCAGGAGGTGGTGCCTGCTGTTCAGGTTATTTGTTATTAGCTAGTATTCGTCCCACAGGGCTCAGTAAAAGTACCCTGTGCTTTTTAACAGCTGGGGGAGGTAATCCAGAATACTAGGGCTGGTATCATCAGAATGCTGATAATATCCAGCTCTATCTCGATTTTTACCACTGATGCTAAGGAGTCTGTGGAAGGCTTGGATTGTTGTCTGGAAATACTGAAGGACTGGGGGAGAG
The DNA here is from genome assembly GCA_030847615.1 of Gambelia wislizenii. Lineage (NCBI taxonomy): Eukaryota > Metazoa > Chordata > Lepidosauria > Squamata > Crotaphytidae > Gambelia > Gambelia wislizenii. The sequence goes on along the minus strand of JAUMIR010000008.1, from coordinate 29,972,854 downwards.
CGAATGAACTGAGACTCAGGGATCATTTACATGGTCCAGGATACACTGGCTTCCCTGCTGGCATATCCTGCCTGTGGATCAGGCCTGTTCCTTCCCTGTTACCTGAACGAAATGGGCTGGAGTCCAAATGGGCAAGCCAGTCTGTTCCTGCAGCTGCCACTGCCTGCATCCCACTCTCTGGATCCAGGCAGGAGGCCCACAGCATCTGAGACCCTCTGCATGTGGGCGCCATCCTGATCATATGCTGTGGACCCCTTCCTGGATCTGGAAGAATGGGCTCCTGCGGTCACGTGGGGCCGGATCTGTTTTATTTTGGCTGGAATGGATTTAAACAGGTATTTTCTTAAACTGTTTTATTGGGTCCTACCCCATCTTCCCCCCATTTTAGCCCTGTCTTTGCCCAGGGGGTTGTGAGGACTGCCCAGGGGCAAAAACCCTGCATTGTCAGGACTGTAAGGCTCCAGTCAGGGGCAAAATGGGTAAATTGCCTGTGTTGATAAGCCCTCCCTTTATGTTGATCAGTAGGAAAGCTCTGTTGGTCCACATGAAAGCTAAACTGGAGTTGGGATTAAAACCTGTTCTGGATGTGGGGTGTACTCTGAAAGATCAGGTTTGTAGCTTGGGAGTGCTCTTGGACCCCAATACTGCTCCTGAAAGACCAGCCAGCTGCAATGGCCAGGAGTGCCTTTACTCATCTTCAGTTGGTGCATCAGCTGTATGTACCCTTTACAGATCTGGTCTAATTACTTCCTAAGTAGACTACTAAAATACACTCAGTGTGGGGCTGCCCTTGAAAAGTGTGGCTGCCAGACTGTTGTTGAGTGTGTATTTTAGTGACCATATTAAGACCCATTTTACAAGAGCTGCACTACTTCCCAATTTGCTTCTATGTTCACTTCAGGATGCTGGCTTTGGGCAACAAAGCTCTAAATAGCTTAGGGCAAGGATATCTGAAAGACTGTGTCCTCCCACATGAGCCTGCCTATCTTCAGTTCAGGGTGTATTGTGTGGGACCATCATGCCATGAAGCCAGGGCTTTTTTCTATAGCAGCACCCCAAATGTGGAACTCCTTCCCAAAGGAAGTAAGACTGGCTGCTTCCCTTTTGAATTTCCAGTAGGAAGCTAAGAGTGTGCTGTTTTGCATGGCCTTCAGTCCTTGAAGATGCTCAGGCTGTTTTAATTCTCTGGTTTTCAATTATTTGTAAGGAGTGTTTGTAGTCTGTATTAAAGTTTGTTTTTAAAAGTTTTTATTTATGTATTTTAAAACTGTTTTTATCCATTGTAAGTTGCTGCAGTGCCCTGAATGACTGATGGGTAATGCATAAACTTTCTTTCTTTCTGTCTGTCTGTCTTGCCTTCTGTCTAAAGATGTCAGGGCAGTATACAATAAAGCCAACCTGCCTAATTTTAGCAGTGTAAAATAAATTGATTTTTAAAGACTAAAAACATATTAAAACAATTTAATATTTTCCTAAAGTCCCTTTCTTATCCCCTCCATCCTCAATAGACTTGAGCACTATTGCTCCCTTCAGTCCACTCCCCTATTTCATGCCCCTCCCCAAGCCAAGAAGGCAGGCACCCCAGCAGAGTTATTGTTATGGGCTGTGTTATGGGCAGTGAATGATAATGTCTGTGTTATTGTGGACCAGCCATCAGAACACAGGTGGTGAGGATATAGCCTCTTATCTTTGCCCGGCTTCCCACTTGATATCCCATGGGGGGGGGGGGATGAGTGGGAGGACAGGTAGGCCAGCCATCTTGGAAGGCAATAGTCTCTTGATCCTCAACTGGTTTCTCTTCCTTCCAATCTTACATGGTGTTCAGGTGATCCAGAGAAGGATCCCAGAAGGCTATATCTTCCATCCTCACCTTTCTATCCCCTGACACTACCCCCATGTTGTACGGAGATGGACCAAGTATATAGAAATGGGATTGCATCTTTACAGTGCAGTAGGAGGTATGCTTTACATGACATTGGCCTGAATCTTGTTGTTGATCCCAACTAGGATAAACCCACTGAACCAACTGTTGAATGGTGAGTCAACACTTATACACACCCCATTGACTCAATGGCTCTACTTTAGTTAGGGCTACCAATAGGATTCAAGCCAGTAAGTCCCACTATATTTAAGGGAGTCTTACTCCTAAGTAAGTGTGCATAGAATTGCTGCCTGCAGGACATTAGCACATTAGCACTGTAGATGGTATTCTTCATGAACACTGTAGAGCTTAAGGCTGTTCCCGTTACTGTCAAGATACATTTGATTTGTGGGGAGAGAGTGTCCATGGGAAAGAGGGATTAAGGCAATGGCCATTCAGTTTGTATGAAACAGATATCCAAGACAGAGTTTTGTTAGTATGGAAAAATTATGAATTGTCCTGTCCATCCGTCAAGCAACCCTGAAGGAAGACATGTCTGTAGGTATGGGGAGGGGGAAGGAGAGCATGATTAATGAGGGATGGAGGCTACAGATATCTTTCTATTTCAACATTCTTTATTGAATGATTGTAGATTTGTGTGTGAAGCAGAACTGTATGTATCTGTTCTCTTAGATATATTGTCAAGAAGAGTGTGTCTGATGATGAGTTCCCAGCCATGTTTCTAATTTGCTTTCTTGCGTTCTTTCTGTTTCTGTCTTGCTTTCTTTTTACTAGGCTGGTTTGCACATCTGTATGAGCCTGGTTGAAACCCAAATGTTATGAACAAGTTGCATGGGTTGACAAATATTTGGATGAAGTCAATAGGCTTAGTAGCCAACACTATTTTGTTTTCTTTTAACATGGCACTAAACAGTAAAGCCTTTGGGCCAGATGGAGAAGCACAGAGAGAATGTATCTGAATTTTAAGTTTGTCTTCTTTTTTGACATGTTGGAAAAGGACACAGAAATGCATGTCCAAAATCTTGTGCTAGAGTTACATAAGGGTTGTGCATTCCTTCCTCCCCACGTCCCTGTTATTTATATGCACATCAACCTTGTGCCTTCTTTGGACACTGTCACAAAAGTTATGCTAAATAACACATCTTGGCTTGTCATTTGGATCTGCTTGATATATTCACTTAGATTCTTTCCTTTATTATTACTTCTAATGATGGGTGAGTGGCACCTACCCACTCCAGTACAATCCAGAATTTGATCAAGCAAGCTGAGCTATTTTCTATTTTTAAAAAATAAACAAAGAAGAAATGTAGAATCATAGAGTTGACTCAGTTAATTGTGCACTGAAGGAATATAATGGTGGAGATACTACATTTTGCTCGAGAGACGTACTTCTACACTCACAGGTACACAGTGGTTGTACTGTACCACCCTTCTCCTGAATACTGACATTGTGCAACCAACTGTGTCTCTGCCAATGTGACTGCTTCTTGTCCCATTGTGCATTGGGAAACTATGGCTGTTTTTCACAATCCCAATGAGTCAAGTGTACACTGAAGGTACTGAGAAATAATTACACACAATCCAATAATGTGTAACTGATGGCTGGAATCTTGTCATTTACTTCCAACAAGCGTACACTGCTTCAATCAATCATTGATTGGTCAATTAACATGTACGTAGGTAACTCCCATTGTTTCAATGGTTGTACTGTAGTCAGGACTGACAACAGGATTTAGGACTATGTGAAATTTTACACTTGTGGCACTCTGCTTACACAATCATATCAGGCAGACCCAGGCACTTCACCTATAAAATTCATACATTACCCGAATTGTGTGGTGTCCATGGGGATCCCACTACTGTTCAAATTCTAATAGGGGAAATTTTAATTAGGTTAATATGGCAGTAAGAGGCTGGATAATGGTGGGACTTTTTGTACTCACTGGAGAGACAGCAAGGGATTGTTTTATTTTATTTTATTTACAAATAATCAAGGGAACATGCACATGCTCTTTACCAGCCTGCACCACAGGACAAACACCATCATCCCCACATTGCCGTTGGCAAATCTGTGCTTAAGTCCACTCAGCAGTTCACCTACCTGGGAAGCATCATCTCCTCAGATGCCAAGATTGACAAAGAGATTGATCACAGATTAGCAAAGGCATATCGCACATTTGGAAGACTTTACAAAAGTCTGGAGTAATAAAACACCTGAGGTGAAGCACAAAAATCAATGTGTATAGAGCCATTGTACTGTCTATTCTCCTTTATGGGTCTGAAACATGGGTCACCTATCGCTACCACTTACGACTCCTCGAACGCTTTCATCAGTGCTGTATACACAATCCTAAATATACATTGGACTGACTATGTGATAAATGTTGCTGTCCTTGAGCAAGCAGGGATCACCAGCATTGAGGCTATGATATTGAGAACACAGCTGCGCTGGGCAGGGCACGTTTCTAGGATGGAGGACCATCACCTTCCAAAAATAGTACTCCACGGTGAACTTGCCATGGCTAAGTGTAAGAGAGGTGCTCCAAAAAAGCGATACAAAGGACTCCCTGAAACAACATCTCCAGCTCGGCCAAATTGTTCACCAACAATGGTCCACCCTGGCCTCACATCGGGAGGCATGGAGACACACTATCCACAATGCTCCAGCCTTATTTGAGAACTTACGCCAAAGTTCTCAAATCTACAACTTATGCCGAAGTTCTCAAATCACTATCCACAGTGCTGCAGCCTTATTTGAGAACTTACGCTGAACAAGTCTTGAAGAGAAATGACAATGCAGAAAGAATCACAACCTGGAAATATCACCCAAGGAGAGCTTCTGCTGTGCTTTCTGCAACTGGACTTGTTTATCCCAGATTGGCCTTTTCAGTCATCAGCACGCTTGCAGAAAGCATGGGATGAGTCCTTCCTGAATCTTCGTTTGCGAAGAAAAGCCAGAGAGACACACATGCATACACTCAGGCTTCAAGCAGTCAAACAAGGCTAGCAAACAAAGTGGGAAGTATTTGGATAAAGGAATAGAGTTTGGGATGATGGGTCATGCTACACCTGTCCTGAAGAGCAGAGATTCATGCATAGAGGATGGCTGGAAGCACCAAGTGACTCAGCTAACCAACAGAGTGACAGCCTCTGAGAAACGGTGTACACTTTGGCTGTATTTGGGGAGCATATTTATATTTGATAATCGTTCTGAATGGGTGAATTTGAGTGGAATACAATGTATGTCGGAGATTCCCAAGGTCAGACAATGGATTCTCTGGATGTGTTAATGATCGGTAATGGTTTAAACACTGAACTTGAGTTGTCTCAGGCAAACCACTATTATTTTGGGGAGAAGGGAGAGGAAGAACCATGTTTGCAAGCAAAGAGCACTCAGCCACCTTGATGGGATTAGTGAATGACTCACTACAAGAGATGCCCAGGAAAAATTAGCCCATTTCTCCCTAACTAATCACTTCCAGGGGATTTCATGTAATTCTCACTTGGGTGTGTCTTTTAGGAATTTTAGCAGGCTACTCTCATAGGTTTTCTAAGCAAACCTTGATTCCTTCTATTTGGGAGTCCCTCATCTACTGCCAACTATGTAGCATGCCAATTATAAGTCAATATATGACATTTAGGCGATTGGTAAGTTATGAAAAAGATGGGGGCCTGCCAGGGCAGGTTACACATAAATCCTTTCATGGCTGTTGATTTTAAAGTGTTTTTCTTACATTCACCAGTATCAGACAAAACTTCGCCATGTTTAATTCATTATATTCTGTGTGCTACTGTAAAATCACATGGGACAATATGGCAAGTCACATAAACACTAGCACCAATGTGCTATCGTATATGCACACATCATTATGTGAAAACAAAGTCCCTGTGCTTCAAAAGGAGGCACATGCAGCTCACATCCAAATTAAAAACAAATGAACAGTTTTAGAGGAGGGCTGAAACCCAGGCCAAAACCAAAGCCAATATTTGAGAAAGATGAAAATGAGAACAACAGTTAGTAAGCAATTTGGCTCAGCGCCGCCCAAATCCATCAAAAGAATGTCATGATCATCCCACAAGAGTTTGGGCCCCACAACACACAAATCTCTTGATTGCTTCTAGAATATATTGAGAACTGGACTACGTTCAGTCTTTGGAGGTGAGAGTTCCAGTCTTGGATAGCTGCCCACATAGAAAAGCTCTCTGCTATCTCTATGTCTTCATTCTCAGAATATAGAAAGTGGCCTTATATTGATTTGGGCCTTTGGTCCATCTCCTCCTATTGATATTGGTAGTGCCTCTCCATGGCTTCATCCATGAAGCCACGGTTCTTCTAAGCTTGATCTATATGAAGGGCAGTTCCAGATAGTTGTGTCATGCATCATGGAGGAGCACAATAGGATAATAGCTCCCTTCACTTATCAGTAGCACAAAGGGGGCATCATAGGGTATAGGGGTTCAATATTGGCATTGCTCTTGTTATCACGCATGGGCCAGCTATCCACACTTTACCATCCTCATCTGCAATAAGGAATCCTATGTGCAAGCAACTGCTTGTGTATAGGTTTCTTCACTACAGATGAACACAGCAATGTGTGACTGTCTGGAGGTGAAGCCAGCTACTATCCCCAGGGGTAGGGATTAGATGGCATTGGCCCATTACTCACTAATCACATGATTGTCCCCCATGTGAATAATGTTTGAATGGACTAATGTCAAGACATGATAAATTGCCTTAGTACCAAATGCACATACTCCTTGTCAAGATGAATATGAGTTCTAGCTGTATATTTACATTAGTTAAAAATTACTTTTGGGAAGACCTCACATTATTTAGGAACCAGGGAACTGTCTTAATTACAGTCAGATCACTGATCCATCTGATTCCATGTTGTCTACACTAAACCTGAGGTGGGCATCTTGCAGCCTTCCAGATGTTGCTGAGCCACAACTTCCATCTTTCCTTATCATTGGGTCTTCTGTCTAGGGCTGCTGGGAGTTGAAGACACTCAAGATTGAGACCCTCAGCACAACTTTGAGCCTGCAAAGAATGGACTTTCACAGGAGCTGAAATGAGCTACAGAGATTATCACATTACACTGTTATAGCACAATTATTCCACCAACTACTATGGCTGCCTCCTGTGGAATCCTGGGATTTGCAGTTTAGAGAGGGGCATTTAGAATTCACAGCCAGAGAGCTCTTAGTCCTCACTAAACTACAAACCACAGAATTCCACAGGAGGCAACCACAGCAGTTAAGGTGGAATAATAGCACTATAACAGTGTAGTGTGATAAAGTCCTCATAGCCAAAGGCATTCCTTACCAGTTTCATCTACAGGACTGATTCTTCAACCAATTCATGGCCATTTCATGACTTGAAATAATGAGCAGGATCTACAAACCAGTGACTATCAGCTGTTGGGCTGTAGACAAATATCTGAGGAGTGAGTGCTAAGAATCAGATATCAAGATCCATGGTTGTCCTTGTGGCTGATTATATCACTATCAATGTAGATATATCACAATGCTAAAACCATGCTGGGAAGCCTATGGCCCACCACATGACATCAGCCTTAGGTTCCCTGCCACCGTCTGAAAGCCTCTTCATTGACTATAAAAATAAGTTATCATTGGAAGGAAAGGAGTAAAAGCATTCCAGGATTGCCTGATGCAACAGGCCAGCTTTTAATTAGCACACCGGAATGCAAACACAGTCAAAAGTCAAAGTCTTACGACAGGCAGCGTGGGTCTAAACCAGTCTGTGAATCAGTAGGAAACAGGCAACAGAGTAATCAGGAACAGTTTGAGGTCAAGGCATAAGTTCAAAGCAGCAGAGTAATCAGGAATAGTCTGGGGTCAAGGCACGAGTCAAAGCAGCTAGGATCAAGGCAATGAAATCAGCAGGAAGCTTTCACCAGGAAGATCAGTTGCTCTCTGACAAAGCCCCCATCACCTCTCACAGCATATATAAAGCAATTAAGGCTTTGTTAGGTGTTTCTTAACGACCAGGTTTTTCTCATCTAGTCTCAGAGATCTCCTTTGAGCTTCCTTTTGGGCTCGCTGCTGGGTATATGATGGTGGAGGTAAGTCCCTCTCTTCTTCATCCTTATATGAATTGGCAGGACTCTCTGCTGGGATTGGACCAGGTTCTTCCTCTGCTCAAGCCTCTAGGTTGGCAGGGTTCCTAGCTGGCACAGATGTAGATAAACCTGTGTCAGGGTCCCTAGGGCCGTTCCCTGCCATGTCCTCCTCCTCCTCTGATTCCATACCATCATCAGGCTCACAGTGCATGACAGACAAAGCCTAGATGGGTTTCCAACCAAGTAAACAAAGGAAACCAAAACTTAACTGTTTGCTGTTAATGGCTGGGAGATAGGAATTATGACAACCTGGCAATTCAGGACAGGAGGGAGTTTTGAGGTGAGATTCCTTGTGATTGGGACTGGAAAAGTCACTTGATTGTTTGTTTGGATGAATCATTGCTGAGGTACCCAAGAAGGAATTAACATATACCTCCTTATTGGCTTTGTTTACTAAGGGGCTTCTGTACAATCCTAGTTTGGGCTTTCTTTGCCAAAATGTTTCTAAGACATATCCCAGGTCCTGTGATCTCCACCTGACCTCTTTTTGGATCGCCCTGGTCAACGTGACCCTAGAAGTGTCCAATATTTCCAATTTGGGGGTATCATAGGGAGGGGGTAATTGGGCATGCTATCTCATTGCAAATCCTTGGGCCGGTTTACACAGCAGATTTATTACGGCAACTTGCGGTTTAATTATTTTCTGCAGCTGTGCCAGTCAGGTTTTTTTTTCTAATTATGTCGCTTTGCAGTTCAGACTTGAATAAGTGTGGGGTGTGTGTCTCTGTGTGTCTCTGTAAATCTGCCTGTAAATTAACTCACTCCATAAAGCAGAAGGAGAGTAATCTCTCTGCTAAAAGACCATGCCGTGGATCCTATTTCCCCCTCCCTCCTTCCCCTAAGCAGAGAGAGAGAGAGAGGGAAAATAGCAGTTCAGATTTCTACAGCCCTTCGTGAAATGGTTTCTCTCCCTCTCCCATGCACAGGATAAAAGTGACAAACCTTTACATACTTTCAAAACAGCAGAGGATTAGAAGGAATGCTCCAGGAATGAAAGAAGTTGGGAATCCTTTTTTTTTTTTCCCCAAACTGGCTCGCAAAATAGCAGACAGGATTTTTGCAAGTTTCTTCTCTAATGGCTACTGTCTTTGCCTCCTCCCTGCCCCTCTTTTAAGCCCACCCCTGCATCATCAACCAATCACAATGCAGCTGTGCTTTAACCCTTAGCGGAATGCTAGTTTACACTGCCAATAAAGCACTACATTGCAAATATTCCTGCAAAAATAGCCACATGCCCTGCCACGCTATATTTGGGTGTTTTACCTTCCCCCCTTCTGAATGAGGTGATGCTGTGCTGCGATCCGTGGGAACTATGAGCTATCTTAGCGGTATATTTAGGGGAATATTTGCCTGTGTAAACGACCCCCTTGAGAAAGATCCTCATCTATCAGGAAGCTCTCTCTTGCCATTCACTCCAGTTAATGAAACATCAAGTGACCATCCTGGACTTTTACCTAGCTGTTAGGGTTAACATTGCTGATCATCCTTTGTTAAACTATGTTCATATTAGATTTTGTGGTGGGAATGTACCGAGGTTTCTCCAGGTTTAGTGTCTTTTCTTCTTACATGCTAGAATCCTATTATCCAACCTTTGAAGATGAAAGAAAAGAGCCATTCATTTTTTTGTCACTTCTGCAGTTCCTTTGATGCTAGTACAGATACATGCAAAGACTTTCACCCCTATAGTTCAGAGTCGTGGCAAATTTGCAAACCATGAAACTAATGGAACCATCTTAAGGAGATGAGTGTCATTTCCTTGGGTTGTAAAGATGCCAAAAAGCTGAGCTATAGGCACAATTGTGGGCACAATTATCAACTGAAACAGGAAGAGGAAAGGGGAGGGGGGGCTAAAATACAGTCCAACAGGTCTGTACAACTTGTGAGCCACAAAGCCAAACACAGCAGCTTGCCAGACCATGTACTCTATCCTACAAGAGGCTTGATAATGCCTGCCTCTCTGCAAAACACATTGTTAAGGATTGATTAGCTACAATTTTTAATGTGCTCCCCAAGCTCATCTTGCAAATGATCTGGAAAGACATGCTTGCAAAATCAATAGGAGATTGCATACCCTCTAACTGTCCCAATCTGTTAAGGACATTCCCTACTAATCCTCCATTCTCCCATATGTTGAGAGTTTTTTTTAAAAAAAATCCTCAGGAAAATCCACAAATGCTTTTCTCCCATAGTTTTTCCTCTTTTTGGCCACCCTCCTTCACAATATGATGAGACAATGTGGGATCCCAGTAAGACAGTGAATTCTGTGAGGAATATTTTCACTGTATAGACAACCCCATTATGAAAGGGTTTTTGTGATTATTTTTTTAAAAAAAATCAATTTAATTTATGGAGTTCAAATGAGTGGGATCCTGATGAAAATAAGCTGGCAAAACGGCAACAATACCTCCTCTGTGTGTGAGCTCTCCCCCCCCCCCAATTGTCTAGGACTTCTTCTGTGCCTTGCCATGGAAAATCTGTTATGATGGTTATCATGATGACAGTGATGACAATGACAATGCTTCATCTGCTTGTTAGCAATCCAAAATCTAAAAGGTACCTGTCCACGTAAAAGACGGGTATTTTCCACAACAAATATTAAATACTAGCTGGACCCGGCATACCATATGCCATTAAAAAACTCCCTCCAAAACGCTCGGTAGACCTCATCTGGAAAGACACACTTGCAAAAGTGATAGGAGATTGCACACCCTCTAACTGTCTCAGTGTGGTAGGGGCATTCCCTACTAATCCTCCATTCTCCTACTTGTTGAGAGCTTTGGAAATGTCCAACATGGCGACCCCTGAATATTTGGATTTCAAGGATAATAAAAAACACTCCCATTAGTATTATTACTTTGCAGTATTGTAGCAAAAACACAACATTAGAACAATGAACTATAACAAACAGCTCATCCAAAAAGGAAAGAAGTCCCTGGAAGTATTGAGATTTTCTTTTTGTTTTGATTTTAACCTGTGTATTCATGGATTTGCATCCAAATTCTTTCTTGAAATCTCTCCTAGATTCAGGCAATATTTGAGATACTGACTTTCACCAATTTCCACTGAGATCTTCATTTTTATTATTATTCAGGAGTTACAGTATAGTCAAAGCATTAAAGTGTTTTAGCAATATTAAACTAGTTAAGCATTATGATCATTTTCCTTTATTGCTAGCATTCCACTTTTCCTTGTTTGATCTCTGTTGAATCCAAGTCCTGAAAAACATCACTGTATTTCTTGGTGGTGGCTATCTTAGTTCCAGTATAACACAAACACTCTATGGAGTGGTGCATTTCCTTGTGGGAAATGCTGGGTTAATTTAAGCTGACCAGGAAAGTGGTAATGAAAAGTCCTTGATAATACCAGGAATTCCTTGAGAATATTTTATATTGGGGAAAACATCATGTAGATCTCCAAAATAAAATCAGTTTGTAAAGGAGCAAAACCTAGGACTTTCAGAGCCTTTTTTTCTTATCTGTATAGGCTGAAAAAGGCTGTAATACAAACAAACATATGAGAAGAACCAACAACCAAAGGTATTTCAGCTAACGTCTTCCTCACTGGTATACAGTTTATTTTACTGTAATAATCAAACCACCATAAATAAAAGAAACACTAAATGAGTAAACAGTCAAACACTAAGTAAACCAGAGTTCCTTTGGGCTTAAAGACATGTGACCTCAGGGTACAAAAATTAGTTGAAAACAGCCCACGTCTAGCTGGCTTCTTCTCAAATACATACTTCCCAGCAGTATCTCAAATGGAGTGGCAGCTAACCACAGCCTGTGTTTATTGACACTAACACGGTTTAAGACAGAAAGATTCAAACCCAGATTTACAAGCTAAGCACTCAAATCTCCGGGCCCAGATGGATGAATTGGCTTCACCCACATTTGAAGTTTTGAAATCTCAAATTCTTTCCAACCAAAATGTAAAGAAATTAATGACTGTGGGTACATTTTGAAATCAGAAATGAACTGAAATAAATTCTCATGCACCCCCATTGTGTGTCTACTTCTTCCAAACTAGATGTTCATGGTACAATGGAATATTGGTTCTGCTAGGCACCATATGAACTATGGTTTTTGACAGCCTGAGAAGTAATGGAAGGGATACAACTGAACCCCCCTTTCATGGACCGTGACTGACTAAAATGGTCTAGGCTTCATTCATAACAGAGCACCCCCTTCCAAGTAAGGGGGACAAATTTTGTGACTAAGCCCTCTTTGCCTGGACCTCACTAGCAGTCCTAGGGGGTTATCATGTGAGGGAAGGAAGTGGCAGTAAAGCCTGAGAGTAACATGTCCCACCTTGTCTTATCACATGATGTCAGCATGCTTCAGCTGTTCTTCCAGTCCAGTCCCATGGGAGAGGGTGGAAAAGCTGAGTCTTTTTTCTAACAGATTTTTCCAGTTAGAAAAAAAGACTTGCATTTCTCGCCATCTTCCACAGGACCAGAACAGAAGAACAACTGAAGCAGGATGATCTCATGTGATAACACAAGGAAGGACACACTCTTCTCAGACTATTTCCCTTCTTTTGTATGATAAACCTCTTAGTTTCATGGGTGTCAGGCTTAGTTGCATGGGTATCAAGTTGAACATGAGTCAACAGTGTGATGAAGCAGCTAAAAAGGCCAATGTGATTTTGGGTTGCATCAATAGAAGTATAGTGTCTAGATCAAGGGAAGTAATCATGATGATGATGATGATGATGATGATGATAATTTATACCCCGCCCCTCTGTTAAAACAATCGGGGCGGCTTACAAAAATTAAAATACAATACAGATAAAATCCCCAAACACCCCACACCCCCACCCTCCCCCATAAAAAAATAGTGCCACTCTATTCTGCCTTAGTCAGGCCTCACCTAGAATACTGTGTCCAGTTCTGGGCACCACAATTCAAAAAGGATATTGACAAATTGGAGCATGTCCAGAGGAGGGTAACTAAAATAGTGAAAGGTCTGGATACCATGCCTTATGAGGAAAGACTTAGGGAGCTGGATATGTTTAGCCTGGAAAAAAGACGGTTAAGGGGTGATATGATAGCCCTGTTTAAGTATTTGAAGGGGTGGCACATCGAGGATGGAGCAAGCTTGTTTTCTGCTGCTCCAGGGACTAGAATACGGAGCAATGGATGCAAGCTCCAGGAACAGAGATTCCACCTCAACATTAGGAGGAACTTTCTGACAGTAAGAGCTCTTCGGCCAGTGGAACACACTCCCTCGGAGCGTGGTAGGATCTCCTTCCTTGGAGGCCTTTAAACAGAGGCTGGATGGCAATCTGTCAGGGATGCTTTGATTGTGATTTCCTGCGTGGCAGGGGGTTGGACTGGATGGCCCTTGTGGTTTCTTCCAACTCTACAATTCTATGATTCTATGATTCAGCCTGTGTATTGTTCCCTTTACAAATCCCATTGTATGAAGCTGAAACAGGGGCAATGTTTGAACTGACTGGATAAATCAGAGAACTGGCATATTCCAGTTAAAGAATTAGGGCCTGAGGATAGCCTGGAATTTGAGACCCAAGAAATGCCTGTTTTCCTTCTCTCTTTATTTGAGTTATGCAAGTGCTCTGAATCATGGAAAATGATTATTTTGGCACTCAAAGATATCAGCACGTTAAGTCATTAGCAGCCAAGGGGCATCCACAGTCTGTTTCCATTTCCATCAACTACTGTTTTGTTCTTGGCTTAGGCTTTTTAATTACTTTCAAATGGACATAATAAAAAACACTCCCATTATTATTATTATTTTTTGAAGAAGTCTGAAATTTGTTCAAAAGTTAGTCCCTGTTCCACAAAAGGAGCTTACGCTTCTCTGACAACACAAAGTCACTGCATATCTTGCATGCCCAGCTACGTGTTGCTGCGTTCAATTAAAATGGTATCAAAGTCAGTTTGATGATCCTAACTTTAATAAATAACACACTGTCTTTGTCAGTAAGCCAAAGTATTTGTTAAAGATGTAGCTAGGGGGAATTTTCTTTGGACACAAAGAAAGCATGCAGCGAAGATAACAGAAAGCAGATTCAATACAGAACACCTTAATAAACATTTTAAATATACCCTGTGTAATATGCTGACATTTTTCAATAGACAAGCAGCCATTTTATAGCTATGGCCAGCTTCTCCTTTTACATTTCATTCCCATGGTTCGTTCTGAAAACTCAGTCTAGGATAGGAAATACTTTGGGAAGTGTTTTGTGAAAGTCTACAGTGTGGCATTCTTTGGAGATTTCAAAATCAGTGTGTGTGACCTTTCACAATACTTTGGCAAATGGGGATTATCATCAGTCCCATAACTAGCATGTTTAGCTCTGAAATCTGTCTCTCCCACACCTCCAGGTTCTTCTTAGCAATGCTTTGAAAAACTACATTTGTAACCGATAGGGATATAAGAAACGCATTTTCTATAAGTTTTGATTTTCAATTGGTCTTGATTTTTTTTGTCTAGAATGATTTTTGAACCAATTGCTAAAATCTAGTGAATTACATAGCTGAAGTACAATAGCTGCGGCTTTTGTTGAATGGACTTTTACAAATCAGGAGCACTGCATGGCTATTTTCATCTTCTGATCCATCAGACAGTTTGCTATATCTGGGTGTTTGATTCCCGAGGGGGTAAAAAACACTAATTTTGCATAGACACATTTTGGCACAAATTGCAGAAACTTCAATGCACACATACATGTATACATGTGTACATGCACACACAGTGACAGAGAGATTATTGTCTTGTTTTCATGCTGAAAGCAATAAATCTTGCAGGAATTCTTGAATTCTCAACAGAATTCCATTTTGACCTGCCATCTGTCTGTCTCCTTGAAAATAAGTAATACAGTGAGGTTTCCTCATATCCCTAGTTTTTTTCCAGCACTAGAAAAAGCTGTATTGCCTGCTGTGTCATGGAATGATAGAATTTTAGGAATGGGACTTTGGCAGTCCTCTAGTGTAAATGCATGATTTAGTGCAACTGCAGAATGATGTTGCATCGTAGTTCCCTGTCTTGCTTTTATGTAAAAAGCAAGCCTGTGTGGGGCTTTGATCGAAATTATTGTGTACATGGAGAGAGGAGGAGTTTAAGGCCACATTCCACACAGTAGTTCAAAAACAGAAAGAGAAGAGGTCCATTGGTACAAATGGAGATTGAAATATATATTAACATTTGTGTGAGGTAGGTGAATTTTGTGAGGACAAGTGGCTGTGGAGGGAGGGGGGTTAAGACTTCACATGTGCAATGTTCCTGATCCTGATTAGGATCTCATTAGGTAAAGAAAACAATGCAAGCAAGCTGCACACTACATAATTAATCTAATGTGGTGTTTGGTCCTAATTTGTGTGATTCATAGAATCATAGAATTGTAGAGTTGGAAGAGACCACGAGGGCCATCCAGTCCAACCCCCTGCCACACAGGAAATCTTGATCAAAGCATCTCCGACAGATGGCAATCCAGCCTCTGTTTAAAGACCTCCAAGGAAGGAGACCCCACCACGCTCCGAGGGAGTGTGTTCCACTGCCGAACAGCTCTGGCTGTCAAAAAGTTCCTCCTAATGTTGAGGTGGAATCTCTGTTCCTGGAGCTTGCATCCATTGCTCCGTGTTCCAGTCTCTGGAGCAGCAGAAAACAGGCCTGCTCCATCCTCAGCGTGACATCCCTTCAAATACTTAAACAGGGCTATCATTTCGCCTCTTAAACGTCTTTTTTCCAGGCTAAACATACCCAGCTCCCTAAGTCTCTCCTCATAAGGCATGGTTTCCAGACCTTTCACCATTTTAGTTGCCCTTCTCTGGACATGCTCCAATTTGTCAATATCCTTTTTGAATTGTGGTGCCCAGAACTGGACACAGTATTCTAGGTGAGATCTGACCAAGGCAGAATAGAGCGGCACTATTACTTTCCTTGATCTAGACACTATACTTCTATTGATACAGCCCAAAATCGCATTGGCCTTTTTAGCTGCCGCATCACACTGTTGACTCATGTTCAACTTGTGGTCTACTAGGACTCCTAGATCCCTTTTGCACGTAGTCTCGTTCAGCCGGATCTCCCCCATCCTATGTCTATGCATTTCATTTTTCCGCCCTAAGTGCAGTACTTTACATTTCTCCATATTGAATTTCATTTTGTTAGCTTTGGCCCAGCTCTCCAGTCTATCCAGGTCATTCTGAATTTTGATCCTGTCCTCTAGGGTATTAGCTACTCCTCCTAATTTGGTGTCATCTGCAAATTTAATAAGTATGCCCCTAATTCCCTCATCCAAGTCATTGATAAAGATGTTGAATAGCACTGGGCCCAGGACAGAACCCTGTGGCACCCCACTGGTCACATCTTTCCAAGACGAAGAGGAGCCACTGCTGAGCACCCTTTCCGTTCGGCCAGTCAACCAATTACAAATCCATTGGACAGTTAACTTGTCTAGCCCACATTTTACAAGCTTGTTTGCAAGAATGTCATGGGGAACCTTGTCAAAGGCCTTACTGAAATCAATGTATGTGATGTCCACAGCGTTCCCTTCATCTATCAAGCTGGTAACTTTATCAAAAAAAGAGATCAGATTAGTCTGGCATGACTTGTTTCTCTGAAACCCATGTTGACTTTTTGTGATTATGGCATTGCCTTCTAAATGTTCACAGACTCTCTGTTTAATGATCGGCTCTAGAATCTTCCCTGTTATTGATGTCAGACTAACTGGACGATAATTGTTGGGATCCTCTTTTTCCCCCCTTTTTGAAGATGGGGACAACGTTGGCCCTCCTCCAGTCTGCTGGGACTTCTCCTGTTCTCCAAGAGTTCTCATGTGGCAATGGCTCTGAGATCACATTTGCCAGCTCTTTTAATACTCTTGGATGTAGTTCATCTGGTCCTGGAGATTTAAATTCATTTAGATTAAGAAGGTATTCCTGTACTACCTCTTTGCTTATTCTGAGCTGGATTTCCCCTATTGTGTCCTCTGTTCCATTATCCTCAGGTTGGTCCTCCTTTTCCTTTTCTGAAAACACTGAGGCAAAGAAGGTGTTGAGTAATTCTGCCTTTTCTCTGTCCCCTGTTAGCATTTTGCCATCTTCTCCAAATAGTGGCCCTATCATTTCCTTCTTCCTCCTTTTGCTGCGGACATACCAAAAAACCCCACCCTTTTTATTGTTCTTAACCTCCCTACCAAGCCTGAGCTCATTCTGCACTTTAGCTTTTCTGACTTTACTCCTACACGTGATCGCTATCTGTTTGAATTCTTCTTTGGTGATTGATTTCCCCTTTTTTCCATTTCCTATACAAGTTCCATCTAAAACTTAGCTCCCTTGATATTTCTTTAGTCATCCATCCTGGTTTCTTGAGACACCTCCCATTTTTCTTCCTCAATGGTACTGTTTGAAATTGTGCCTTCAGAATCTCCCTTTTGAGAAAGTCCCATCCATCTTGAGGACTCTTCTCTTTTAGTATTCCTGACCACGGGATCACCCCCAGTGTTTTCCTGAGTTTATTGAAATCAGCTCTCCTAAAGTCGAGAATGTATGTCTGACTATATGCCTGGCTTCTCTTTTCCATTGTATAACAAACTCCAGGAGAACATGATCACTCTCACCTAAGGATCCCACCACTTGCACCCCATTACTTGCACTCTGCTTTACCTTCTTTTTAGATGTATGACTTCTCAGACAAGTTGTCAATCTTTCACCTGTTTTGAGGGGTGATGTGGGAAAGTGGACAAATTGGAACATGGGAGCTTTGGTCATGACTGGCAGAACACAAAACAATATTTTGAGTCATCCCCTTGTATACTGATTCACCTGACAACTGTATTTGGACAGGACCTGCGTATGTGCTTCAGTAGTGGAAGAAGAGACTTTCACAAAAATATGACATCTATCAGAAACATGAGAAGAAAGAGCTGGGCACACTTATTTTCTTTCTTTTGATTACATTTTGTTTATCATGTTTTCTGACAATGCTCACATGGCTTCCATGTCACAGGGGCAGTGAATCTGCTTTTAGCTTAATCTTGATTTTACAGAGCTATCCAAAGTGCTGAAGCTAGTTTAAAATGGATTCATTGTCCCTCTTTCATGAAAGCTACCATTCACGTCTGCTGATAGTACATTTTCATTAGGGTCATTTAGTGATGGGTGACACGACAGTATTAGTACTAGTTTATTAATGTTTAGACCACAGGTCATTCACATACAAAATAAATGAGTAAAGTGCAACATGGAATAAAGAATGTGTGTGTGTGCACGCGCATGCACACACACACAATACAGAACACTTTAAAAAAATCAATAAGATTACATCACTTTTGATATAGACAGCATTGCTACAATTAAATAAAAACATCCCTAGAACAATCGACTGCAATATCAGTAATAAATCTTACCTGAATTTTCTTTGCTGCCAGGACAAAAAGAGAAGCCCTGTGAGTTACCACAGAATCAGTGTCAGACAGGAGATAGAAACTTTTTTTCTGAGACAGTATTAGGGCATAGGCAAGACAGAATACTTCCCCCACATTTTGTTCTTGGTTCTTGGAATTTAAAGGAAAAAAAGGTAAGTACTTTGGATTGGGTGGTACCTCTAAAATAAAATAAAATAAAATAAATCATTAAAATACCTTGGGACTTTCCCCAAGCCCATATATGAGGATTTGCACACTCTGTTATGCTCCCAGTGGTGTTACTGGCCATACAGTTCCTTTTCAACCCTCTGTCTGATGTACTCTCAAATCTCCATCCTACTTACTGCATGTGTACAATACAAGCAGCAAGTTTCTGTCACTTATCTAACTTGCATGGCACAGCTGTGGCTACATAGATGCAAGGTATGTTCCCTGCCCTCCATTGGTAGTATGTGGGTTGATGATGCACCAGAGACAGAATGAAGTACCTGCTGGCCTTTTCTAGCAGCTCTATAGCTACCACACCCAGAGAAGGGTGTGAAGGAAGAGTGGAAGAGAGGTTAAGTGTGTAGGTACATGGTAATGGTGGGGGTTGTAGCTGTTTTTCTAGTTGACATTACAACCTAGATGGAAAAAGATGGGCTTGGAGGTGGCTGTGGTGGACTCTCCATCTCTAGAGATCTTTGAACAGAGGCTGGATAGGCATCCCTTGGGAGTGGTTTGGTTGTGTATTCCTGCATGGCAGGGGGTTGGACCAGATGGCCCGTGTGGTCTACTCCAAATCTTTGATTTTATGAGTCTAAGGACTCTGAGGGCCAAGTAACATTTCACCTCACATTGGAGAAGAGCATTACAATGCTTTCAATGTTGTAAGTCCAAGCCAGAGACTTATTCATTTCAGCAGCATCACTGGTGTTGTTAGAGCTGAGTTTTCTATTTCTTTTGGCCAAAATGGTGTGGCCTGAACATGACCACCAGCACTCAATAAAAAGGGAAATGTGTAGACGAGCTAATAGCTCATGCCAACAGAATCACCTTACTCGCCTCAGAATGATTGTAGTGGGGGAGGTTGTCAAGATGGCACAGATGTTTGGAATCAGGGTAGTCTTTCCTTGGATTGCCCTCTTGCCTTCTATTCTTATATACATTTTGCTTCAAATGCTACCTCAGTTTCAATCCAGGGCTGGAATCTTGCCTTCCCACTGCTAGTACACATGGCCCTAGAGATCCCTTGCCTTAAGAATCTGCACATCAGCTTCCGTACAAGTCTCTGCCAAACCATTTAGGATGTCTCAATGTACAGAAAATATACTTTTCTTCCAAGTGCTGTATCTAATGCATAAAAGCTGGGAAACATTTAACTTGAACTAAATGGGGGGATTTTTTTTCTTTCCCTAGGAGCTTGTTAGCTTAATTTGGGTTCATATATTTTACAGCTCACACTGTACTAATTTAAAACACATTCCTAAAACAAACCCCTGCTAAACTTTCTAAAGTGCAATATAGCAAGTAAAGAGACATAAATACAGCCCATGCCAAAAACTGCAAACAGACGAAATGAATGGCATCTGAGCGACAATGTTGGAATTAGGACACAGATCCATCTATTTGCTTTCTGAGACTTTATGATGTATCTTTACAGTAACATTATTGTGGTTTGGGGAACTTTGGTTGGCAAAATGTTTTCTTTATCTCTTGTATAAGAGATGTTTTGTTTTCCGAGCTAAATGTTATGGTGTCCAGTATAGTTGTATCAACAAAAGTCTCCTTTTTCTTACTTTCTAATACTTGCAAATAAATGACCACTGGAGAGAGAGAAAAACAAATGATGGGGGTGACATCAAAAAGAGGAAAGAAAGTATGCTCCAGAACTTCTGAGGTGACTTTGGAAGGCACTTTTGGAAAAGGGAGGCTTGTACTGACTTAAAGTTAGTCAGTAGCATAGTCAGAATATTCTTTTGAAACAGTCGTTATCATAGCTTTCCCTCTGTTGCAGAAACATACCCTCCAATGATCCCAATTTGTCAAGAACAGACTCAATTAATCCTCTCTCATCTCACTTTTTCTGCTGCTTTTAAAATGCCCCAGTTTCTCTCCTCTCTTTTGTCCCTATAACACACAATATTTTTGCTAGGGACAACTCCCCCCCCCCGCCAATACTATGAGGATTGCAACTAAACCTGGAGGAAACAGGGAAGTTTGAGAGGGAAGTGCAATGGCAGACAACGAAAATTATCAGATGCAGCAAAAACATAGCGTGACCTCGAGTAAGATGTCCCTTTCTATTACTGGCTTGTCCCCATCAATACAAAAAGGAAGCCTCGTCCACAGCAGCGGCATGACCCAGGGACAGCTGAAGGATGTGGGCATCTGATAATATCACCCTTTCTGTTCCTGTAGCGTTTTTATGGTGTGGTTTCGAATGCAGTTTTTTTGCCACATTCCACTGTGTCTGATAATCTCCAACATCACTGTTTCTTCTAATCACTCAGACTTTGAGAGTCCTAGTCCTACTACACTCCTAGTAAAACTTCTGAAAGCAAGAAACTAGGGCCTGGACATTTCTCTTCTGGTGCTGGAAAAAACTAGGGATACAAGGAAACCTCACTATATTACTTGTTTTCAATGAGACAGACTGTCTTGGCAGGTTCACTGTGCTGTCACCATTAACATGAATCTTATTGGTTTGTCCCAACTAAAGCAAACTTACTGACTCAAAGGTTAAGTAATGAATCAATGTAAATGCTACTGAGTCAGTGGTTCTACTCTAATTGGTAGTGCCCATAGGATTCTGGTTTGTATACACTTTAAAAAATGCAATCACTTTTTGAATGAAGAATGAAGAATGAGACAAGTTCACAACCCAGATGAAAAAGAAGTTAAATTTTATATTTTTATTTTTTGCTGTGTTTAAATAATAATAATAATAATAATAATAATATTAATAAATGCAATCACCTGAATAAAATCACCAGAACTTCTCCAGCCTGCCCTCAAATGGGCAGAAAGTGCCTTTCCACTGTTCAGCTGTTACAGACATTACATATTTTCAAAGTTGAGTTTGCTGCTGAAAACATAGTCTACGTAGAGTCTTTTTGCTCCCTGCTGAGTGTTGTCCAGTTCACACTTGTATGCTGACAGCTGTAAGTTCAAATAGTGACTTGCATGTGTGAATGAGCCCTCATAGATATAACACCATGGACAGAATCATTTAACTGTACCTCATTATCTTGAATAGCCTTATCTTATAGAGACTTCTACCACCCCACCCTCAGTTCCCAAACTTCCTGCATTGAACAGGGAAGTCTGAAGGGAGTGTGGACTCAAGTCAAAACTTTCCACTCTGATGTGAATTCCTGAAAAGCAAGGTTCAAAGTGTTATGAAGCAGTGTGGTGAAAGTTTATTAAAGAAGGTGAGTCCTTTGTTTCAGCTCTGACATCAATGAGCTTTTAGTTAAACTTAGTAGGTGACATATTCACCTTCCTTCTTTAGTGAGCTGTATACTCTTTAAGGGTGGGATTCTTTGCTCCAGTATTTTTCTCATGGGAATGAGTGCATGCCAATTTCAACTTGGCATTTAATGAAAACTAATCATAAGAAAATGAGGTTTCCTGATCTGCAGTTTGTACTGTATATTTTGAAATAAAAGTGTAGACAGCCTTTCTTCTTGCTTTTTTTTACTTGCTTTTTTTACTGCTCTATAAGAATAAAGAAAAAATAAGAATAAAAACTCTTATCAAAGTCACATTTTTATACTCTAGATTAGAAATCATTCTATGTGTTGGTGTGTGTGGATCACTTTGTTTTGATGAGATTACTCTTTTGAAAACATGCATTAAATACATTTTTAAAGAAATGGATCCAAAAGAAAATTCACGTGCATGAACATTACTTTTATGATATTTAAACCTACCACACAGAAGATGTTCACAAATTTCATGGATGTCAGGAGATATTTGAAGAGTGAGTTGAATCAACAGAGTGAGCTGAAGCAACAGATTCAAAGCCATGAGCTGCTGAAAACAGGTAAATTGTAAATTGAAGGATAACCAAAGTAGAATAATGCCCAATACGTTCACTCTGTTGTTTTCTGTGTGTATGTGTTTGTTATAGGCCAGCAGCCAAAATCTAGGCTGTAGTTCTAGAGCCTAAATCAAGCAGACACAAATGCTATTGCAGTTAACATGCATAGGTTGATATTATCCAAGAATGGAGAAGCCTGTTTGGAAAGAGATGGGTTGCATCTCACAGTGGTTGGTAAGAATAACCAGAGTGTCACAAATCATAGATGCATAGATTCATCTACTCTAATCATAGATTCATAGAAAGGGTCTTGAAATGTGATGTTTCCCAACTAGGATTCTCAAAAGGGTCTGGTAATTCTTAAGAAGATCTTAAACATACAGCCCGGGAATATCAAGATGTTTTGTATTTCTTCCTCAGTAAGTATACTTTTGCCACTTTTTAAATGGATAACCAATAACAATTTGTGTTTTTGTATCTAGAAGTACTAGAAGAGTTTCATACTTGTGGCCCCTTCCAACTCTATGCTTCTAATGTTGTTTGACTGTGATTCCTATCAACTGTATCACCTATGACCAATGGCTTTGTAGTCCAACACCACCTGGAGTTTCACAGATTGCCCATGCAGGTGTCAAAAATAGTGTGCTAGAAACAATGGTCTAACTTGGAACAGGGCATCTTTTTAGGATTCTCTGTCAAATTACTTGCTCTGGTTTTCACTAGATTAATGTACTTAAGCTATTAGAAGTTTTGCTTTTGACATTGCTAACAACTGATTTTTAAAGGGAAATCAATTTAAGGCTCACTTGTTCAACAGAAAACTCTCCTTGAAGTACAAAAAGAAAGGGGGGAAAAGAACAAAGTACACTGAGTACTATGGTGCAAGGACAAATAATGTTCCCCTGTTACGTGAACATCACAATTAATAACATATCTTCCTATGCCATTCCAGCAGAAGTAATTGAGCCAACTGATCTTGACATTTGTCAATTAATCTCCCACATGAAGCTGCCTGGGATGTTTAATTTAATTGTTACTCACACAAGTGCCTACTTATCATCTGCTATTGTCTCAAAGAAAGCCAGCGAGATTGCAAGAGGACCAAAAAGAAGGGGGAAAAAATGAACTGAACCAAATATGAACATTACATGCCTTGGGGTGACCCTGGCAGAACAAAATCCCAGAGGGAGGTCAAAGCATGTTCTCTAGCTATATCTGTGCTGCACCTGAGGAAATGGCATGGAAGTTCAGTAGGATTAAACTAAGGGGCATCTCCACCCCTAACTGCACCCCATCATATAAGTATCTCACATTGGAAACTCTCTCTTAATTCATTGGCAGCCAACTGCAGAACTCCAAAATATATAAAATACATTAACTCTCAACTTGCATTGTGGGGACAATGTAGCCACCTACTGGGTGACCTTGGGCATATCACTTGAACTCAGCATATCTCTGTTTCTGGATTTTGTAAAACTGCAGATAATGATCTGTTTTAAAAAAACACCAAGTTTTGAGCTTGGGCTACAAAGCATGAAGTATTTCCATTGTTGGACCGATTCTTTTGAACTTCCTGGTTGATTAATGAGTTGGTTCCTATATTAAGATGTAGCTCCACATGGGCCATTGGTAATATGGCAATGTGGCTACTCCATGAGATTTCATTTCCACAAATTTGTCAGTTCAAAATGTACTTTGCACAACACTCTCCAGAAGTGTTGCCTAAAACCCAGCAATTGAGGTAATAATTCTTCTTTCACAAAGTCATTTATCACATGAGTGGGCAGACCTTAGACTTAAAGCCTCCAATTTGCTTATTTCTGTCAGAACCCTGAGGTCTCCCAACTAGATTCAGGTGGGTGAGAAAGATGCACACAAACATGTGAAGCAAGTCACCTCTGAGTGTTTTTCCAGTGTAGGATTCCTGCAACTCCCCCCCTCAAAAAAAGACATGAAGTTTGCACACAAGCCATTTGAGCAAACAAAAATATCTTACACCCATTTCCTCCCACTGATCTTGATTTTGTGGGATTATATGTGCCTTCAAGTCACCTCTCGACTTATGGTGACCCCATGAATTTTAAAGGTTTTTTTTTTTTTTGTAAATATATTTATTCAAAATAAGTTAATATAACAGAATAAGGATATAATGAAGTAACAGCATAATAAGAGTAAAATAAATTAAACTAAAAGTATGATAGAAGATAAATAAACAAAATTCTGAAATCAAACAATACAGTTGTCCCTTCACAACCACTGGGGTTTGGTTCCAGGACCCCCTGTGAATACCCAAATCTGTGAATACTCAAGTCTCATTATATGCAATGGCATAGCAAAATGGTGTCCCTTATATAAGATGGCAAAATCAAGGTTTGCTTTTTGGATTATTATTTTTTTAAGAATATTTTCAAGCCATGAATACTTATATCCGTGAATGTCAAATCCGTGAATGTGGAGGGACAACTGTATAGGTATTATTCTAATTTACTGTACTACTATTTTACATGACTTCCCATGTAATACCATCTTACAAGGATTTTATATGATTATAATCTTTCAACTTCATTTCAAATACATTGTTTAATTTCTTCAATGGTACTTATTTTTTTTTAAAAAATGTAAACTTGAATTTAATAATTTTAAACCCAACTCTCATATTTAATTTGTTATCGAACTCTGACATGGCTCTGTTATATTTGACTCTTCAGTACTTATTCAAGTAAAATGTCTTGCTCAATTCTCCATTTCTCTTTCCAAATTTTTGTTATTGGGAGCTAGTCCATTTTAACTTTATCTGTGTATTTTTTTTCAAGATATGTGTCAAAATATCGAGTTCTTTTATGTCAATCAGTTTTAAGATCCAAGAATTTCAAAAGGTTTTCTAAGGCAAGGAATACTCAGAGGTGGTTTTGCCCATTCTTCACTTTGAAATATAGCCTACAGCACCTGGTATTTATTGGTGGACTCCCATCCAAGTACTAACCATGGCAGACCCTGTTTAGCTTCCAAGATCAGTCAGGATCTGTTGCCTTAAAGTATTTAGGCTGTTTGATTTTAGAGCCTAATTTAAGAGAAAAATGCTTTTTGTTGCCACATGATTGCCAAATGATTGGGAGTCAGAAGTCACTGGTGATGTATTGCAGATCAACCCGCAAGTTACCAACCATTTTAATTTTCAGTTTCAGTCTTTATTACAGTCCATACCCATCACTATGAAAGAAACAGCATAGAACAAAATCAATTAAAAACAAAGAATAAAACAGTTTGCACAGGAATTGTACATGCGGCAGGCATAAAATGTAATGACACTGAATGTAATTGATGCATTTTCATCCAAACAGAGAAAGAAAAATTAAATTTAAAAAAAATGGAATTGTCATGGCAATAAAAGTTTTCCTACTATCATGATAAAAAAAAGAGGCAATAACGAAGAATTTGGATCACTGATTCAACCTCACCAGTGCCACAAGAGCACATGCAGTCAGAGAAGGGGATTTTCTGAAATCTTCCTTCTAGTACTGTTGATAGGAAATACTTGAATTGTGCTTATGTGGAGGCCCTTTGATGATTAGAAACTGAAAGTGCTGAAATATATTTTGCTGGTTTATTCACATGAGGTGTTCTGTTAGGAGATTATCAGTCAGGAACAAAAAAAAGTGTTCCTATCCCCCAGTCTCCACTGCCACCCCTGTCCCGGCACAATAATCCTCCCCACTGCACTTACCCTTCTCTTCTGTCGACAGGCAGCCCAGGAATGAATGGAGCTCTAACAGAGCTCTGTTCACTTCCTGGACTGAAATCTCACCTGTTCTTACAAGGAGCTGTGAGTGCAGGAAATTCAAAAATAAAAAGATAAATAACAAGAAAAAAAGTTACACCAAGCACAAAAACACACTTTAAAATTTACAAGTAATCTGGGGAGGGTAATAAAAAGTGTGTCACTTACCTGGATGTCACAGTCTCACCTGGAAGTGTTCTGGCAGGACTGCCCATTGACGCTTCATTCCCAAGGGTTAAACGGCCTGAGGTTTCACATGCTGGCAATGCCGGCACCAAATCGCAATGGGGAATCTATTGACAGCTTGGCCCATCAATAAAAAGAAATGTCATAATGATGCCAGTGGAATGCAAGAGGTCAACATTGTCTGAATATTTTATTTATTATTTATTTATTTTAGTTATTTATACCCCACTCTTCAGCCACAAGACTATCAGAACAGCTTACAAATTGTTTTAAACAATAGCAGTTTACACATCTACACTGCAATAAGCAGCTTCCAATGTGTGTTAGCTGATATTGGCGTCCTTTTGTGTGCCCCTGGTGTCATTATGACGCCACATTAGCTACATTTTATAATCTCCTCTATCAGTGTGGAATAAGTAATTTGGTCAAGATCATGTTGATATTCAACATCTAGGATGTGTAGCTTAAGTGTTACTTTGGCTGTCTCAAAACCCAATGAGATAAGATACCCAGAGGAAAGACCATATTGCTGGACATTGAAGAATATTGTCCACATTGATTTAAATTACTGCTATAGGATGGGGGGCATTGGGCATTTAAACCTACAGGAAAAAAGAGCAAATTCAGCTAAAAATTGAATATGGCAAGCCAAACTCTAATTTCTACCTTCTGAAGGCAAACTTCTAAACACAAGATAGTGTTTGCTACATAGCAGGCACTTGAAGGACAGCCCTCAAGAATTTAAATTGCACTACTTCCAAATTGGCCTGCAGATAAAAGAACAAAAGAACACTAATGAGCACACAAACAAGCCTCCACTCAGCTTACACAGTCACCTTAACCCAACAGACACAACTCTCCAAATCACAATAGAACAATAAAACACTAATGAGCACACAAACAAGCCTCCTCCCAGTTCACACAAATAAACAGCCTTACCACAACAGACACAACAGCTTTAATGCAACAAACTCTCCCAAAAGACTCTCCAGGGCTGTGGAGTTTAACCCAACAGACAGAAGAAGTTCACCTTATGCTGTCTCTTCCACCATGCACAAACAAAATATCTGTTGGCCTCTCCTGTTAGCTGAGCTCCTGTTTGCCCAAAAGTTGTGTAGTATACTTAACATATAGCTCAGTATGCAGAGATTTATGCAACACAATCCTGATGTAGATCTTGGCTTAATTCTATACAGGCCACAAGTACTTTGCAGGGTGTCAACCAAGCAATTTCTCAGCCCTCTCTGGAGCTTCTAAGGACTTATCCTAAATCTTTCTGCTTTCAAAGAAAGACCCACATTCAGTCCTGAACACCCAGGGTCAATCCATCTAGCCTTGCACTACATTCTGTCCCCAACAAATAGGGGTGATGTCAATAGAGGGCACTAAGAGTTGCAGCTGTTAGGGAAATGCCTTTTATCATCTAAAATATATTTCCTTCATTGTTAAACCATGAGAATTTGTCTTTTTGCACTTGCCAAAACCACAGAAGAGAACAGGCATCAGTAAGTGATTAACGCTGTCTGTCTTCTCTGATTATTTTCAACAACTGTAAGGTACATGTCTAGGGTACGAGCTGAACCTCCTAAATGAACCTTCTCAGCAACAGCAGTGTTTATATCTTTTAACCAGAGGGTTGAATTGAAATGCTGAGAAATGTTTTCTGACTTGTAGACATTTAAGAAGTAATTGAAGTCCTTCTGTATGGGCATCTGTCACATGACATACTAAATCATAAAGAATTATGCCTGAAAGAGTTGCGGCAGTTCACTTACAGAGAGCTTGAAACAGATAATCTTTTCAGCAGCAGAAAAATGAAGTCCCATGGGAAAGCCTTAACTAGAGATCACAGATAAGCATGTAAAGTGCATGCAGAAGACAAGGGAAAACTGCAGAGATGACAAGATGAGATGCAGATGCACAGCCAAACACCAGATTTTTTGGGATTCAGCCTATACTGTGTGAGAGCCATCTTGTCAAAATGGTTGTCTGTATCATATGATATACAGGCTGTTTGGCTCCCACCCCCACCCCCAAATATTTGTGATACTTCTAAAATCCTTGGGCCTCCCATGAGCCTGCTGATACTACATTCTTCTGCATGGAAGTATCATTGTGGCTGTACATAAAGATTTACATTTGTTACTGATATAGGATAATAGCCACCAATACAGGATGTGCAAAACTGATTCTTTTACTTATTTGTATAGCTGTATCCCAAAAGACTAGCCAAATACAGGGGATTCAGCACATACCTCCGAAATGGTGTTGTTTATCAGGAGCTTCGCTTAATCCTGTCTTCAGTGTGTTTGCTGGAATATTTTCAAGACACCTTCCCAGGTCCTTGTGACCTCCATCTGACCTCACGTTGGATCACCCTGGTCTACTTAGACCCCCTGAAGTGTCTAATATTGCCAATTGTGACATATTATAGGGATGAACCCACACACACATATACTGGGCTGAAAATGGGTAACAATTAAAAAAAATACATAGGAAGTGGAGAAATTTCATTTGTCTAGTCCATTTTTCCCCCTTTTGGTTACTTCAGATCAGGTAGCTGTAGAGTAATGGCCACAATATTCAGCAATTAGAAGATACCATTCGTAAAGGGGTATAATTGTGTAGGTATGTGTGTTTTTCTATTGACAAAAGGATGGCAGACAAGGATCCTTATTCTTAGAAAGTGTGTTACAAGAATGTCCTTTTTTATTGTGGATGTTGTAGGGCACTATGTCAATGGTACCAATGGTAGTTCCTCCCGTACATGGAGAATGGCAATGAAAATAAAAACAACAACAACAACAACAACAAAAACGTTTAAACCTCCCCATACAAGAACGATAACTCTAATCCATATCAGGGCTGCACACATGTGCTTAAGAGTAAAATGAAAGTGATCTGAACTGGTAGTTTTTCCTGTATGTAATGTGCTCCAATTTCATCCAGAATTCAAAAATATGGTTCTGAGAAACTTACCAGGAACTGAGGACCCCCAAGAACAGTTCTGAAAATAAGGTAACTGTGATGACAACAGGCAGAAATTTTTTAAAAAATGTGGTATTGTGGAAATGATACCTCCTGTCGGGTCTTGTTTAAAGGGCTAGACAAGAATTCCCAAATCAAGTTTGAGTCACTCTGGTGTCTCTCTGTTAATCAGCAGCCCTATCAATCCAGTCCCAAACCCTGTCTAGATGTCAGTTGCTGATATTATCTTTGAAAATAATGTGCCTGAACAGTCAGCAAAGTTTTCTCCATTCCACTTAAACAATTAAACATACTTTCCACCACAGTCTGAATTGGAAACAGGAATGCAATTGCCCCAGCCCAAAATAATATAGGCTGTTTGCTGGATGGTGTGAGTGGACCATATGGAAAAGCAGTAAGAGAAATCAGCACTCAGTGTTAATTTATTTTCACATTTTCAATGTAATTGGGGATTTCAGAATAAATTTTGGTTAAGTTAACATGGTGTGCTTACAGGCTGAGTTGGAACATTCCATAATTTCCAACCTATGATACTATTATAAGCTTTTATTAATTATTTGGGGTTGCGGGTGAGGACGAATTGAGGTGATGAGGATATCAGATTATGCAGGAACACACACATATATAAGGCTGAAAATGGGTAACAATTAAAAAAAAATACATAGGAGGTTTGAGGTCCAGTGAACCTGTCTACATGATTCTTGTCCTTTTTCTTAATCTCCCCCCTCTTTCCCTTTTTTTATACCTACATTGGGGCTACATTGTTTTAGAACAGGGATTGATTCTTACTAAACTGTTCTGTTACTCCTTAAGTTCTAAAACAGTTTGCAACATTTTATAAGGTGTGAACTAGCATTCTGTTCGGGACATACACATGCAGCAGTTTTCCTTATGCATGTGCATGTCCCTTTTTTTGGTTGGGGAACTAGTATTCCCTTGCTTCCCTCCTGGTATCCATAGCTCCCCAACTTACTGAATAGCCTCTGAAGCCCTGACCAGACCTTCCCTGCTTTGTGGGGCAGGCAGAATCGCAGAAGCATGTCCATGTAACCAGACATGAAATGATGACATCAGCTCTAATGTCCATTGTGGTGCGACATGCCCTTACACCCCTTCCCTTCTAGTATTTCATAAATTGGCAATAATCCATCAATCGGCAATAATTGACAGTTCACATAGTTTCATGGTTGACCAGGCCATCCCCAGAAGGGATTTCTAAGACAATACAGTTGTCTTAGGACATTATCAGATGCGGCAAACTTGCGGGATTACAACACCAGAGTAGCATGAATGGGACCCGCTATCACATCTTCACCTTCTTATACCATTCTCCAGCTGCAAAAAAAGGTGTTATTTACAATTCACAGGACAAGCCATGAATAGATCATCAATAGCATTTTTTCACGCTACTGATGGTATGTGAAACCACATCCCATTTTAATTGTGAGATTACATCATGAATGGACAGTCCTCCCCCCACCCTTCCCGTTCCCAGTGAGAAAACCTCTGGGTGAGAATATGAAAACAAAGCACAGGACACTCTTTTTATAAACTGTCCCATTTAGTTTGCATGTTTTAAGGTTTGTTTCAATGCTTGTGTGTTCATTTACTTTGTTAATTTAGGGTTTTGGGGGAGTTTTTAGCACACTTGCATCTTCTCACCAGAACCTCCAAATTCTCACCAATGCCAAATTGTGGAAGTAAACTCCCATTCTTAAAGTGCTAGTGGTCATCATGTGATAATTCCATGACATTTGTTTCATGTGATTACAGCTACATGTGATAATAAGTGTATAATGCCACGATGTTCCCACTATCTTCATTCATGGAATTACAGTGTTTTTAGATGCTAATCTGATAATGTCCTGAGAAATTCCCCAAAAACAGACATTACCAGGATGAGATTAAGCAAAGGCCCCTCAGACACGTGGCAATGAGGCATACATTAAAATAAACAAGTGACTGAAACACCCATTGTTCTTCATACCTCTGCCTACCTACAATGTGAAGGGTGCCTCGAACCCATCAGTCTCAATGTTCCAACCGTTAGCAACCATTAACGAAGCTGGATATTCCATTTTTTTCAAGCATTGCTCTTCACTCAAAATACCCCCTGTGAGTATGATATTGAGTATAAATATTACCCCAAAACATTACCAAAGTGTGCACAGCTTCTTCCACCTCATCACTCTGCCTCTCTGCTGTGTGATCCTCAGACTTCAACCCGATTATCTCTTCGCTGCATGAATCTCTGCTTTTCAGACAGGTAACGTATAGCCCATCATCCCCAAAATCTGTTCCTCTATCCAAATACTTCCTCCTGATTCTTCACTAGCTTTGTGTGATTGCTTGAAGCGTAAGTGCATGTGTGAGTGGACCCATGGTTATTTTTCAATAAAAGCCATTTTTATTCTTGTCTGGCTTGGAGTCTCCTCAGTTAGTACTGGTGTACACAGGTGTAAAGATCCCGAAGTTATCCAGCCTCTTGCAAACATACCTTTGAACAAATTAAAATTCCCCAATGTAATATCATAACTCAGAGGCCACAAGTGGCTCCCACAGAACCACACTAATTTGAGTAACAGGGGTACTCTCGACATCACAGCATTGCTGTAATCAACTTGCATGTGGCTATGGGGATGTAGCCAGGCACGTCTGCTACCTGCCCACTCTCTACAAAGCAGGGAATGGCCACAGCTTGAACCAGGGAGTGGTATATAGCTCATCCTAGCATCAGTCTGCATGCAGAGCTACTATGTTACACTGAGGCATACAGGATTACCACTACGGTGTTCTCTGGGCTTTGGACAAAGTAACTGCAAAGCACTTTTTAATATATTGGCTCTTCTACTGGGCTTGCACTTGGCAATCAGGTTTACAAACTCTCCAGCAGCTAAGTTGGACAGCTGATAAGCATCCAGGCTAGGAAAAGCTTGTGGCAGCAGCCAAACCACATATATATTTTGGATGGGTGGATACCCCATTCAAAAATAAGGTCACCAGTAGAGCTGGACAGTTTGTTAGGCAAAATAAGATAGCCAAACATCAGGATTGATAAATTGTGGAGTTCCCCACCATCCTGTGATGGGGGTGGAGCAAAGGGGGGGGTATGCCATTCTGTTGCTACAGAACAACAGTTCCTAAACTTTAGTGCAACCTTGTATGATATCTCTGACTTCCTAGCTCTCTGATCTTTGGTATTTCTGGACAAATATCTCTGACAGTCCCCCCTCCTGGCTTTTGACTCTGGCCAGGACTGTTTTCTCCCTTTGAACCCTGGACTTCTTGGACCTTGCTTCTGTTTGTCACCACATGTAAGCCTTGGAAGTAGCCTGGCTTTCCTTGCCAGTTCTTGTGGATTACAGGTGTACTAACCTGGGCACTCACTGGGTTTAAACAGGACACAGGTGCACATTCATCTTTCATGTCCTTTCCCTCAAAAAATTATTCTGCTGATGTACATAAAAGTCTGTTCTTCATTCAATATTGCATTGGATTGTTTGTGTCTTTTCACTGCACCATTACAGTACTTTGATACAACTTCCATAACTCCATCTTATAGAACTGTAGGATTTGTAGATTGGTGAGATAGAGAAAATTCTCCAATACATATCCTTGAACTGCAGCTTTAGAGCTCTCTGATGGAATTCTAAGTACTTCACAAAACTACAAACTCCAAGATTCCATAGGAGATAGAGTTCTAGTGGAACTTATATCACTGCGTAGAATGATACACCCTGATGCAATATTTGGGAATAGTCTGTTTACCATAATTCTGAGAGCTCAGAGCTCCTCATCTGTTTCCTACATTGATACTAGTGGTTTGCCATCTTTTCTTCTTTGCTAACCACATTGAAGTCTACAACTATCAAGGATAATCCTGCTACCTTTCAAACCATTTCTCCTTTCTTCTACATTTCTTTGAACGATGTGCACTTGGAATTTGTAAGGAAAAGGTTTCCATTATCTGCACCTTGGTAAGGCATGAAATATAATCCAAATCCTTTCATTCAATTAATGTGGCTTCCTTTAGAACAATGAAACCTCTTGTCTCCAGTTGTACCACTATGTGTGCATCTGAGTTAAAGGTAATATTTTCTCTTAAACCCACTAAAAGCCTATCAGCGAGTATGAGCAGAAAGAAGATTTGTAGCTATATAGGTTTTGGGCAAATTGTAAATCCCCACGTATTTATTTTTAGGTAATGCTACAATAATATTTTTTAAAGAGCAGGAAATGTGGCTTCCATAGATTGCAACTTGTCGAAGTGAAGATTTAAATGAATACTGTAGAAACTCCATTGTAGTAACATATTTGCTATGTGGCATTTAAATACTGTTTAGTTATTTTGGAAGCCTTCTTAAGCTTTTAGCAGTGAGTAGGAGAAACTTGGAGCCAGCATGGTGTAGTGTTTTGAGTATTGGATTAGGATTTTGGGAAACCAGGGTTGAACTCCCTACTGAGGCATGGAAATCCACTGAGTTACCTTGGGCAAGTCACACTCTCTCAGCCACAGAGAATGGCAATGGCAAACCCCCTCCAAACAAATCCTGCCAGAAACCCCTGTGATGGATTCACCTTAAAGGTGTCACAAGTCAAAAACAACTTGAAGCCACACAACAACACAATGACTAGCACGGAACAAATAGCTACCTCAAGGGCTGGTCTTGACAAAGGAATAAAATGTGGATTGGTGCAAACCTACACCACTTTGCAGCAGCTTTCATCTGTCTCAATGATCTTTTTGAAGGGTTGCTGGTGTGTGAAGCTATCCATGTTTGCTGTTCACACTGAGGCATGCCGGCGAATCAAGATGGCAGGCATGAGTGAATTACTCATGGATCTCTACTTCCCAACTTGCCCCTGCCAAACAGCATTAAAAAAAAATGCCAAACACTAAATGCAAGGTGCAGAAAAGTAATCTATTCAACATCTTTATCAATGACTTGGATGAGGGAATTAGGGGCATACTTACCAAATTTGCAGATGACACCAAATTAGGAGGAGTAGCTAATACCCTGGAGGACAGGATCAAAATTCAAGATGACCTGGATAAACTGGAGAGCTGGGCCAAAGCTAACAAAATGAAATTCAATAAGGAGAAATGTAAGCTACTGCACTTAGGGCGAAAAAATGAAATGCATAGATATAGGATGGGGGAGACCTGGCTGAATGAGACTACGTGCGAAAGGGATCTAGGAGTCCTAGCAGACCACAAGTTGAACATGAGTCAACAGTGTGATGCGGCAGCTAAAAAGGCCAATGCGATTTTGGGCTGTATCAATAGAAGTATAGTGTCTAGATCAAGGGAAGTAATAGTGCCACTCTATTCTGCCTTGGTCAGACCTCACCTAGAATACTGTGTCCAGTTCTGGGCACCACAGTTCAAAAAGGATATTGACAAATTGGAGCGTGTCCAGAGGAGGGCGACTAAAATGGTGAAAGGTCTGGAAACCATGCCTTATGAGGAGAGACTTAGGGAGCTGGGTATGTTTAGCCTGGAAAAAAGACGGTTAAGAGGCAATATGATAGCCCTATTTAAGTATTTGAAGGGGTGTCACGTTGAGGATGGAACAGGCTTGTTTTCTGCTGCTCCAGAGATTGGAACACGGAGCAATGGATGCAAGCTCCAGGAACAGAGATTCCACCTCAACATTAGGAAGAACTTTTTGACAGTAAGAGCTGTTCAGCAGTGGAACGCACTCCCTCGGAGCGTGGTGGGGTCTCCTTCCTTGGAGGTCTTTAAACAGAGGCTGGATGGCCATCTTTCGGGGATGCTTTGATCGTGATTTCCTGTGTGGCAGGGGGTTGGACTGGATGGCCCTCGTGGTCTCTTCCAACTCTGCAGTTCTATGATTCTATGATTCTATGATCTTACACTTAAAGAAAAAAAAAGAAAAAGGGAAAAAAGGCTGTCTTGACTCAGAGTACAATCACTACAGCAACAATCTAACATGGTGGTTCCAGGTGCTGCCTTCTTTGCAAGCTCCACCCTCCATGCACATCCCATCAATCAGCTGTCCTCTTCAGGAATGTGCTGTGATGAGATGTGGTTGTCCTAACCAGCAAGAGTGTGCATTTACCCTGCAATTTTTTAAAAAATCAGGGAAAGCCCCAAAGGTTTTCCCCCTGTAGTTTTCTGGAATTTTGTTCCCCTCCCTCTGAAAATGACGGAAAGCTGTATGATCCCATTTCTATGAGGATTTATTTCACGGTCTGGACTACCCCCCAAAAGCCAGGGAATGCCTCCTGGCCCTCAACACCTCAACTCAAGATGTGGGCTGCTCAGAAAAGTGGGTGGAGTCATGTGTAAACTGCTATTGCTTAAAACAATTTGTAAGCCGCTCTGATAGCCTTGTGGCTGAAAAGCAGGGTATAAATAACTAAATAAAATAAATAAATAAAAAATGATTTTTGCACAGCCAAAATCGCATGGGGCTTTGGACTACAGCCTGTGCACCTCTGCTGTAATAGGATGGTGGGCATTTGAAAAACATTTATAATAATTGTTTTTGATTCAGTTTATTTTTTCATAGCTTTGCAAGTCCAGCTTTGAACACAAAGGGACAGTACAGCACAG
Organism: Gambelia wislizenii; assembly: GCA_030847615.1. Lineage (NCBI taxonomy): Eukaryota > Metazoa > Chordata > Lepidosauria > Squamata > Crotaphytidae > Gambelia > Gambelia wislizenii. Next base: position 29,936,881 of record JAUMIR010000008.1, on the reverse strand, counting down.
CTGGATTCTTTTAAGCCCCATTGATTATACTACATGTAGCTGAACATACAGTGGGCTCTTTGCATTGGGGTGGGGGTTGGTTCTGGAAAACCATGCAGATACAAAAAAATGCAAATGATCATGTTCAATATTATTAAATGACAGCAACATGAATATGGATGCTTCAGTGTGTCTGCGTTCACATAGCTGCCATTTTATAATATGGGATGTGATGATTTGCAGTCAGTTGAATTCATGGATCCTGAGTCAGCATACTTGGGAGGGCCCACTGTACTCTCACATCTCTCCATTTAAACTAGGGAAGTTAAATAATACTTACTTTTTAACTTGATTTTACTAATTAGTTGACAGATGCCTTGTCACATAATGTGCAGAATTTTGAAAGTGAATTCAGGTGGCATCTCCACTGAGCCATAAAGCCTACTTTCCCTCAGTCTTCCCTGCTCTTGTAGGGGTTTTGTTGAGATAGAGGAGGGAGGGGGGTAAGACACTGTCACCTCAATGAGTTCTTCAAACAAGTAAATTAAAGGTTTTGGTACCTCTCTCCCATTCATATAAAATAATGATCTGTAGTGAAAGTTGGGAGCTAACTTGATTAACTGCAAAATACATTATGTAATATTTAAAAGGTTTTCTTTGGAATAAAACTATTTTGAAACAATAGTTTCAGTTTGTTTTTAAGATTTCTTTAGTCATGCATTTAATCTTTTGAACACTCTTTATTCATTGTACATCACCTCAGAAGCTCTTATGGGGTGAGAGGCGATAAGCAAGTGGCTTATATAAATAAAATAAAGAAAGAAATATTTGTTTTGCTGTTGTGTGCCTTCCAGTCATTTCCAACATATGGCAACTCTTAGGTGAACCTATCACAGGGTTTTCTTGGCAAGATTTATTTAAAGCTGGTTTGTCTTTGCTTCTGAGGCTGAGAGAGGAGTCATCTAAATGGTGAAAATACTCCTCGTGGAATTTGAGAAGATGGTGTGTCTTAATGGGATCCCACAGTGTTACACTGTATTTGGAAGGGGTGGGTGGGTCAACAACCACTGAAACGCTGGAGGAAAAGCCTTTACAGCTTTTCCCAGAGTTTTTCCAAAACTATGTGGGGAATGTACATTCATTCCCCCCTTGTTAGGACAGTGATTTGATATGAATCGCTGTCTGGTAGTACAGGCAGCGCAAACCTGATTAACTGGACAAGTGTGGGAGGTGGGGTTGCTAACAGGGCATTGCTAACAGGGCTAACAGAGCTGCCATTTTTTTAACCTTAGCAAGTGATTGTTGAGGTGATAAAATGGGTGTTTCTAGTTTGTTTTGTTGCCCTGTTAAATTTTAAAAAGTCACTCTATGGATGTTGCACACCTTAGACCTCTTTAAAAAAAATCTTCAGCGGCAGCTAAGTACTAAAATGAATAAATCACTTGTGGCAGCCATCTTGGATGTGTTCTGCAGGCAAAAACACCATTAAGACAAATTGCAGCTGCTGCAACTTACTATTACTGCAGGGCATTACAGTTTTGGGGTCTCATATAGATGAGCCCAGAGTTTGGACTTTATCAGATTACCACCCCCTTAATGTTCTTTTACCAGCATAACTTGTGACATTTTTATGCCAGCAAAAGACACATACACCCTATACCAGACTGACCTTGAGCAGGGTCGATGAGGCTTCCCTGGCAGTAATGGAGCACAAACGGAGTTCCATTTACTTCTAGGGTTAAAATCTCACCAATTCTCATGAGAAGATGCTAGTATGGGAAATTCAAAAACAAAAACAAAATAAAGACACAAAGTACAGTAAAGAACTAAAACACACTTTTAAAGTCCCAAGTACATGGAGGGGGTGTCGTAAAAATAGCATCCCCTACCTGGTTGTCGTGATCTCATCTGGAAGTATTTATCCATTGATGCTGCATTCATGTGAGTACAATGGCATGAGGATTCAAATGCCCGCAATGCTGGCAATAAAGCACCATAGCCAATCTATTGACAGCTTAGGTCATCAATAAAAAAGTATGGCTTTAAGACTTTACATGATCATGAGAGGATGACATCATCTGATATGTGCACCCTTTCCCAATCATTATGCATCCTTATGACATCCTGATCTTTTGATAAAGCCTGATCTGATAAAGTCCTTTGACTTACCCAAGGTCACCCAATGGGTTTCCATAACCGAGAGGGGATTTGAACCATGGTGTATATTATATTTGTGTTAGAATCTGAAAATGTCTCTGAATAAACAAGTTGTAATATAATTAAATATAGATAACCTTTATATAGAAGCTAAGAAACACACACACACACACACACACTGAAAATGATAAGGAAGGAAGGAAGGAAGAATTCATGGAATTAAGGGATGAAAATAAAACCCTGTTGTACTCCCCCAATTTGACCTTTGTGCAGAATCTTTTAAATTCTGACATCATAACCAGACAGAAAACCCAAACGCTTTTAAACTTACATCAACATGCAATTAGTAGCCTTTGTAATTAATCAGGGCAGAAAATTGGAGACAAGGGATCTAGCAGGGGCTTCTCTCAATCTTACTGCTTTCTTGGCAAAGGTTTAGACTTTTCTATTTCCCCTTTGAGCAATTCATTAAAAAAAAAGCTCCCTATGCATTTGAGAGATCCTGAATACTCTGGTAGTTCACTGAAAGCACTGTCAGTCCAAGAAAATCTGGTAATTATTTACACTCAAGAAAATAAATTACAGCGTCAACTGAATGGTTTTCTTAAAATGCACTCACAAGCATCCTGCTCTACTCCGCACCTGGCAAATGTTCAGATTGAATGCTCTGGACTCAGGGGTCTTATATGGCCTTCCCTTTTTAGGTTGCAGTGCATTTTTTTAAATTCATTTCCATGAGAAGGTGATAAGCCCAACCTGTGTGTTTAGGTCCTATTTTTGGCTTGTTGCATTTTGAAAGAAACAAAGGGCTCAGCTAGACAGGAGAATTAATTGTGTAAAATAGCACATTACCTTACTATCTCAGCAGTGTTCATTTGTCCCCATGATCCATTCATAAGATCACTGGCATGGGAAGCTCCAGTTCACATGGAGCATGCCCATGAGAAAAGATGATGGCTGCGAATTAATTACCTGTCTTATTATTCAAGCAAATCTCCCTCCACCCACCAGAAAATTTTTGCTTTGCTAAATGAGAGATGTGGAAGAACAACTGTTTGCTTAAAAACATTTTTTCTTGCTCTGTTGCTCCAAAAATGTGCTGGATTGTTCCCCTGAAAAAAAATGGTGGCTCTGACTGCTTCGTCGCTGGCAGGTCCACCCCCACATACATCCAACCAATCACGTTTGACTTCTTGGATGTGCCCCAATTTGAATTGGTTGTTCAGATGGGCAGTTCTGTGCATTTTTGCATATTTTTTGAAAAAGATCATGAGAATCAGCAAAAGCTGTTACTGCAAACTACTTGGAGTTTTCAGTCCTCCTCCTTCTGAATATGGCAAATCCCAGCAGGAGCTCATCTGGACAAAAGGTATTCTACCTGCATTCTTTTGGGATTATTTTTTATCATCTAGACAACCCCAAAGTAAAAAAAGTCAACTTAGGGGTCATTTTATGTTGGAAACAAAACCTTTCTGGGGCTTATAACAAACATTTGGGTTAAAAAAAAATCAAAAACATTTTTGTTTGAACAGAATCTAGAAATGTGTGCTACATTCCACTTCTGCCGTGCAGATAAAAGAAGTGTGTTGAAGGGCCATGAATCACTCAGGTGAAGCTTATAATGGTTTTCCAACTGTTCAGTGGGTCAACTTGAACCATGAATGATACCTCTAATGAAATGGTTTTGGAAGCATCTCCACTTTAAATAATAATAATAATAATAATAATAAATAATAATAAGGTAGCTGGGGATGGGAAAGAACTCCTATGAAACTTTGAAGGTCCACTCCTGGTCAAAAACAACAATTTTGGTTTCAACAGAGACAAAGGAGATTTTCACACGGGCTATATATCCCGTGGCAGGAACAGGACAGGGTCGGGAAAGGTTTTCCCTTTCGGACAATGTTGACCCTGTTATGTCCTGCATCCATCCTGCTCCCGTGATTGTTCCGGAACAACGTAATCTGATTTTTCATCGTGAATAGACCTCCCGTTCCATCGCTATCATGCAATCACGGGTGTGCAAACAGGAGCCCCGTTCCTGTTCCAAAATGACAGCCGTGGAGGGGAGATCCGTTCCAAGCACTTCCTGGCATGATCTGGACATCCAGGTAAGTGGCACCCTTTATTTTACCCTCCCTGTTTTATTGTGTGATTTAAAGTGTGTTTTTGTGCTTGGTGAACTGATTTTATGTTTGGGGGAGTTTTATTTTTTAAATTTACTGCCTGGACATTATCACGTGATAACATGATAACGTTTCAAATGACTGGTCATAAAAGCAGCCTTACGATGGCTGCATTTATGGCTGGCCAGTGAGGGGAGGGGGAGCCCGTTCCTGCTGCAGAATTAAGGTAAGTGTGTGAAAGGCTTACGTTATTCTGTGGCAGGAATGGGAGAGGAGGTGGCAGGGCAGTAACAGGGTATTTTTGGCCCCATGTGAAAATCTCCAAAGGGTATGTTGTAAAAAATAATGCAGTTTGACACCACTTTAAATGCTGTAGCTCCATCCTATGAAAGCCTGGGGTCTGTAGTTTTACAAGGTCTCTAGCCTTCTCTGCCAAAGAGTGTCGGTGCCTCACAAAACTATAAATCCCAGGATTCTGTAGGATGGAGCCATGGCAGTTAAAGTGGTGTCAAATTGCATTCTTTCTACAGTCTAGATGCCCTCTATGCCTACTCACAAAAGCATAGTGGGTTTCAAAATAGCTCCTAAAAATTGCAACCAATTCTAGAAGGTGCATATGTGCATGCATGCTGTATATCTGTCTAGCCAGAATAATCTTTATTGATTCCAAAGAGACTCACTCCCAAGTAAATGTTTATATGATTGCAAATTGGGTTGGTAGACATGCTTACAATATGAGTAAAAATTCCAAATAAAACATTTGGAGCTAAATCCAATTTTTGTTCTGACTAAAATACACCCAAGAAGACTTATGTATGTGGTAAATAACAGATTGCACTAATTAAATGGGTATGGCCTAGTTATGGCTGAAATTGGATTTAGCCTATAGAACATATAATGTAGAACAGTTTTCTTTCTACTGTAAAAAAAAATTAAATACCCCACAGTATAACTGGCTCATCTAGGATACACATTACAAAAAAAAGACAAGATACGTGTTTTAAGATTATTGTGGTGGGCTCAATTCAACATCTTGAATTACATTTTTAGCAACTAGATGTGGAATTCTGGTGCTTTTTAGTTTAATAGCTACAGGATTTTCCATGTGGATGGTCCTATTGCTGAGATTTGGCTTTAAGCTGGGATCAGAGGGGGAAAACATAATCATCTATAAGAACTAATTACAGCTTTACTGGATAAGCTAACTTTCAAAGATGCAGGAGAATCAATGCTTATCGAATAATGTGTGTGGAATGGGTTGGATTTCTTTGTCAATCGTCTTAGTTGTGGGAAAGTATGGCAGACATCTCCGGAATGATAACCTGGTAAGTGCCGGGAAATATGTTGATTGTGTCATTGATATTGATGGGAAAATGTAACTTGGGAAGTTTCATAAGGATTGCCTTGAGAGATAAGCTAATATGCACTTGGTGGGATTAGTTTTACCACTGAGCTCTAGTGAGTCTGGTTAAGTGTGGTCAGAACAATTTTTGTTCATTTCTAATCCGAAAAGTCATAGAGAAGGAGAGGAAGCTAAAGAAAGTGATCATGAGACCCAGCGTGGTTCAGTGGTTTGACTGTTGGACTACAACGCTGTAGAAAAGAGTTTGAATCCCTGCTCAGCCATAGAAGCCCACTGGGTGATCTTTGGTAAGGCACACTCTCTCAGCCTCAGAGGAAGGCAAAGGTAAAGATCTGAATAAATCTTAGGGTCACCATATGTCAGAAATGACTTGCATGCACACAACAACTGAATATGCCAGAGTGTACGGTTTAATAATAATAATACCTTTGTAAGAAGTGTCACCTTTGACAATGGTTGCTGACACACCGCAGAAATAATGCAGTTTGACACCACTTTGCCTATCATAGCTGCATCCTACAGAATGTTGGGATGTCATTTGTTCTGGCATCAGAGCTCCCTGACCAAAGAAGGCTAAATAGCTTACAAAACAACAAATCCCAAAGTTCAATAACACTGAGCCCTGGCAGTTAAAACAGTGTCAAACTGTATTATTTCTACAGTGTGTCAGCAGCCTATGCAAACCAGTGAGTTAAATTTGAGCTATTTCTATGGAGATTTTCACATGGGGAAATTATTCCCCTGAGTGATCGGAAGAGAAATGGGGCTCTTCCAGGAGCAGAGCTCCGTTTCGCATGCCCCCTTCCTTCTCCCGATCTGACGTCATCCTCACTCTGTGCTGCTTCCATTTCTCTGCCAGTATCTTCCAGCATTTTTTACTAACGAAATTTCTTCGTTATTAAAAAATGACGGAAGATACTGGCAGAGAAATGGAAGCAGCACAGAGTGAGGACAACGTCAGATCAGGAGAAGGAAAGGGGCATGCGAAACGGAGCTCTGCTCCCGGAAGAGCCCCATTTCTCTCCCGATCTTTCAGGGGAATAATTTCCCCGTGTGAAAATCTCCTTAGTCTCTGACACATTTTTGCTAATCTCTAATGAGTCCACAAAAAAAGTGAAACCTAACTACTAAAAAGAGCGATACCTAATTATTTGAACTACTTGCAGTTCTAGTTTGCTCAGGTTTGAGTTGTTTGGATCTTTTCCATGTATATTCCAAACACAAGGAGAAAGGGCAGACCAACCAAGAAACAAGATGAAATGTACAATCACAAAGTTAAACCAAAACTATTTCCCATTTTTTCCAAAACATTTGATTCACCCACACTCTTTCAAAACTGCATTTGCTCATTTATTTGCAGAGTTATAAAATGGTAAAATGGCCTGCAGAGTTATAATAACGTAGGACTTCATCAGACCAGGCAAATATGGTATCATAATGGCACCTAATGAACACGAAAGGGCACACATATCAAATGACATAGTCCTTTTGCAATAATGTCCTGTCCAAAAACCATTCCTTTTTATTGATGGGCCAAGCCATCAATTGATCTCCTGTGGTGCTTTTTTGCCAGTGTTTGAAACTTCACGCCATTGTGCTCAGTGAATACGTATCAATTGGCAGAATACTTCCAGGTGAGATAAGGACAGCCAGGTAGGGGATACACTTTTTATGAACCTCCCTGATTTACTTGTGATTTTTAAAAGTGTGTTTCTGTGCTTGTGTATACATTTTGTCTTTTTCTTTATTTTTTGAATTTGCTGAGCACACGTCTTCTCATGAGAATCAGTGAGATCTGGAACCAGGATGTGAACGGAGTTCTGTTCCTGCTCTGTTAGTGCTGGGGCTGCTTTTTCATGTGAGTAAGGTAAGGTCTTGTGGGGAGGGGTCTTTTGCCAGCATAAAAACACCACAAAATATGCCGGCAAAAGGCATTTGAGGAGGATGGTCTGATAAAGTCCAGTCAGATATGACTGGTTGTGTATGCATGACTAAAATCCTGTTCAAAAACATAATCCCTGATTGGTTGGAATTACAAATTGATATTGGAAGGAGGAAGCAACAGCAGCAGTGAGGAGATACAATTGTGCTAAATATGAAGACTAATTAAATATTTTTCAAGGAGGAAAAATCTTCATGAACGGCTATTTTCTAAGCCAGAATTGAAAGTGAAGAATATTTGATACCAGTCTAAATGTCTGTACAAGACTTTGGAAGTTTGAAAGCTCATGATTTAATCCACAATGCTGTTTTAAATAAAAATAAAATGTGACCTCCACACTCCAGAGAATTTCAGAAGGCTTGCTGGCTTAAGGTTGTTGTGCCTATTGGGCTAAGGCTGTTTCTTTGGGAGGAGGCTTGCTTGCTGGCTTGTGTGATTGGTAGTGTTTCTGTTATTCTATGCACAGGATGGGTGACATCTGGCTGGAAAACAGTACACGTGGAAGTGATCTAGGAGTCTTAATAGACTACAAGCTGAACATGAGTCAACAGTATGATGTGGCAGCTAAAAAAGCAAATGTGATTCTAGGCTGCATATATAGGCATATAGTGTTTGAGGAAAGTAATAGTACCACTTTATTCTGCTTTGGTCAGACCATACTGTGTCCACTTCTGGATGCTGCAGTTCAAGAACAATATTGACAAGCTGGGGCATGTCCAGAATAGAACAACCAAAATAGTGAAAGGCCTGGAAACCATGATCTGTCAGAAGAGGCTTAGGGAGTTGGGTATGTTTAGCCTGGAGAAAATAAGTGACATGTTAACCATGTTCAAATATTTGAAAGGATGTCATATTGATGATGGAGCAAGCTTGTTTTCTGCTGCTCCAGAGACTGGGACACAGAGCAAAGGACTCAAACTACAGGACAAGAGATTCCACCTAAATATTAGGAAGAACTTCCTAATGGTAAGAGCTGTTTGACAGTGCTGCCTTGGAGTGTGATGGAGTCTCCTTCTTTGGAAGCTTTTAAACAGAGACAGTATGGCCATCTCTCAGGAGTGCTTTGATTCCTGCACAGCAGGGGGTTGGACTGGATGGCCCTTGTGGTCTTTTCCAGCTCCTTGTTTCTATGATTCTACGATCCCAGCGATGTCTCCCACACATGCCACAATGACTATGTCAGACATATGCCACTGTCTACCATTTTGCCACATGAGGCATCATTTTTAATTTACAGTGTTATGTATGTATGTGTTTTGTTCCTTTTTCTTTGTGTTTGACATGTAGTAGATGCTAGTGGGTCAAATAAATCTCCACATAGGAGCATTAAAAGTAAATCATACACATGACATTTTCCAAACCCAGATCTTCAATTGTTGTGTAAATGGAATGCCCTTGCAGAGTAGGGATAAAGTTAGGTAGTAGGAAGTTGAAGACGAATTGGAGCATCTGCCATCCCTGTGGTTTTGTTTTGTTTTGTGTTTACCAAAATTGTGACTACTCCCAATCAAAGTTGAGATGGGACTTAGAATCATAGAGTTGGAAGAGACCACAAGAGCTATCAATTCCAGCCCCCTGCCATGCAGGAATACACAATCAAAGCATTCCCAACAGGTCGGCATCCAGGCTTTATTCAAACACCTCCAAAGAAGGAGACTCCACCACACTCCAAGGTAGCATATTCCACTGTTGAACAGCTCTTAAAGTTGGGAATTTCTTTCTAATGTTTAGGTTGTATCTCTTTTCCTGTAGTTTGAATCCATTGCTCGGGTTCCTAGTCTCTGGAGCAGCAGAAAACAAGTTTGCTCCATCTTACATATGACATGCTTTCAAATATTTAAACATGGCTATCATTTCACCTTTTAACCTTCTCTTCTTCAGGCTAAGCATAGCCAACTCCCTAAGCCGCTCCTTATGGGACATGATTTCCAATCAGTTAGCTGTCAGTTTTTTAACTGGGGAAAAACCCCAAGTAAAACAGCATCCTTGATTGCAATGAGCTCTCTACTTGCATTCAGCAGAATGTGAGCCAAGACCTTGCTAATCCATGTGATAAGGACATGGAATTAATGGTTGGACATACATAGGAACATTAGGGATGGAGCCATCTCATACCAAACTTTTAGCCCTCATGTGTTCTTTGGAATGCATAAAAAGAGCTTTTGTTTGTTTTTCCCTAGATAAACCAACCCGCTCCATTGGTAAAAGACATACACTTAGTATTAAAGAACATGGTTCCAGCTCTCTGAAACATTACTTTTTTTGGATTATCTCTTCCAGCCAGCTTGACTACTGGCTATGCTAACTCCGGTATTCTGGGAGTTGTGGTCCAAGATACTGACACTTCCATTCTCTGTTCACTGCTCATTCCGAGCCTGGGAATTGCTGTTTGGCACCAGAACTGAAATGGGAGGGTTTTTTTGGGTTTCTTTTTTTTTTTTTTTGGTTTTTTTTTTCAGATAGAGGGCTCCCTCAGCAATTCCAAGGCACTGGGCTTTGATACCATCTTTTTCTCCATAACCATTTTTGTGTAATTATGGAAAGAACTGAAAATACTGCAGAAAAACAAGAGAGAGTTAGAAATGGAAGCTGATATTATCTGAAATGCCTATATCATTGGGTGAATGAGGCCCTGTCTCAAAATGCTCTAAGTCCATAGTCCTTTCATACCACAACTTTCATCAATGCGCAAGCCCAGTTTAAGCCAGGGGAGACATAAACATTTATTGTTACTGTTGCTAAACAATTGGAAGCCAGAGACCTTTGCTGATCAACTGAAGGTCACCCTGGGATCTGCTGTTAGAGATCTTCATTTACCTTCTGCTCACCCCTGAGTTGGATAAGTTAGTCTGAGAAGTGGTTATGTGAGCTTATCAAGCAGAACCATTTTTATTATGTTTTATCAGATTTGCTTGGGATGTTTTGTTCCATAAATTGATTTTTAATGTTTACCTTTCCATGTTCTAACCTGAGCACATTCTCAAGCTGGTATTTCACAGCCATCACAGGATGGCTTTGAAATACACAGTAAAGTACAGAAAAATGAGAACCCCACCACTCTCAGTAAATCAGTAGGCAGTGGCAGTGAACTGTTTAAGAAGATATTAGGAAAGTCTGGATTTTGTGATCTGACTGCTTTGAATTAGCCAGTGAAGTTTAGGAGGTGGAGCTCTTTAGAAGGTCCTATATATGTTAAACTGTAAGTGTATATTTTGTTAAACCTTTGCATTTAGAGGGATATGGAATAATAAAAAGTGTTCAAAATATGTGTTAATGTACAGGGAGACCTTCATTGATAACTAAAGTTAGGATTGTCTGAGCCATTGTATTTCCCATCACTATGTATGGGTATGAGAGCTGGACGGTGAAGAAAGCTGATAGGAAGAAAATGAACTCATTTGAGATGTGGTGTTGGAGAAGAGTTCTGTGGATACTGTGGACTGCTAAAAGGATGAATAAATTGGTCCTAGATCAAATCAAGCCTGAATTCTCCCTTAAAGCCAAAATGACAAAACTTCCTTTGATCAATGAAGCCATGAACATGAGTCTGCCAGACCTGAGCAAGGCTGTTGAGGATAGTGTCTTGGGCATGTCTCATTCATAGGGTTGCCACAAGTCATAGTTGACTTGTAGGCAGTTCACATACACACACACACACACGCACACACGCACACACACACACACACACTATATATATATATATATATATACCCTGCCCTTCAGCCAAAATGTCTTCCACAGTAGCTACAAATCATTAATTTGACAGTTCCTTGCTGAGGTTTAAAACCTGAATAAGAATGGACACACAAGGAAAGGGGGATTAAGTCCAACAGTTGCTGGCTGCTCTTCTCTCCATTAGAGGCCATAGTAATGGCAGTTGGAGTACGGAGGAAGGACCTTTAACCACCTCTGGGGGCAAGGCACATAGAGCTGTGCCTAGTTTCTCTTTTCTTCCTCTTCTCTTTTTCTTCCTCAGAGGCCACAGTAGTGGCAGTTGGGATGGAAGGAGGGGCTCTCACCATCCACAGGGGCCAAGGCATGATGAAGCTGTACCTGGATGCTCTTCTTTCCTTCAGAATCCACCTTAATGAAATCCACAAGCCTCACTTCCTGATGCCCACAATTCTAGCAAAACCATGCTCCCATATAGACATCTCAAAACAGTAGCTAAGGAGTCAGAAAAAAAGGGTCAGAATTCTCTCTGCTCCCCCTCTAATTTGAGCATTTATAAGAAACATTGCAGAAATATATATTTGCTGGAAATCTGATATGGGGACTTCATAAAAACGCTGCAGCAAGCATTGTGGTTTTCCATGGGTACATTCTGTACAATAACCACTTAAAATCCTCTTCAAGTTCTTGTTAGGACAAGTTCAACAAGAATGAAGAGAAGAATGCTTTTAACATTGCAGCACCCCAAATGCCACTTGATAGCCCTTGTGGGGGAAAACTCATTCTTGACAGGGTTGCAGTTTTTATGCCTTTCCCCAGCATGTTTACATCTTTTTATGGGTTAGCAATATAAACTCAGTTTAAAATACTTCATCAAGGGTGGGGGAGTAATACTAGTGGCTTGAGAGAAAAAGGATGGTTATCAGACAAGGCAAATAATGCCTAATGATCATGAAAGGATGTATGTACCATACAAAGTCACTCTTTGGCGATCATGTCCTGTTATTTTTTATTGATGGCCATCCATCACATGCCATCCCTTTTGATGGCACAGTCATAAAATTGTGAACATGCAAGTGCGAATGGGCCAGTATTTATTTGGCTTGCCTTTCAGTGAGGCTCCATTCCTTCAAGGAAGGGAAGCACATTTAGACTATAATCGTATACACGCTGTTCTGGTAGAACAGTGCAATGAACTCAGTGGGGCTTAGTTCTGAGTAGCCATGGATAGAATTGCAATGTTACTGTAAGCTTTCTTGAAGTCAGTGTCTATGTAGACTTGGCCAGTTTTCCTTACTTTTGTCATGATGCATATTTTTCTGCCTGGCCTCACAGCTCCAATTCTGTGCATTCCTGACAAGGGTCATGAGGTTTATAAGCTGAGACAGAAGGGTCCAGATCAACAGATGACTCATCAGGAGACATTTTGGGGAAGCATGGGGAGGGAGAGGGGGGGCAAGAGTACTGCTCTCTGAAAGCTCTAACTATAGTTTGTAGGCTTGTGTGTGCACAGAGGGGGTTGTTACAATCATGGCAATAGTGTCACAATTGTGACTATGTAGGGACCATGTATACAGATCAGTTATAGATGCATAATTCCAGGGGCCAGTCTATAGGAGGGGGGAAAATGTGGATTGATGTGCACTAACGCAAATTTGAAGCAGCTTCTAGTTCACTTAACAGCTTTCCGGAAAAATCGCAGGCATGCAAACCTATCTGCTTTTGCTGTCCCAACAGGCATGCCTGAGAATCAAGATGGCAGTTGCGAGTGAATTACTCACAATTTTAATTGTCACCAGTTGCTGCCACCAAAAAGTATTTAAAAAGAAAAAAAAACATATCTAAGGTGCAAAAGTGTGATATCCTACCTAAATAAATTTTAAAAGGAAAAGAAAAAAGTTGGTTTGTTGCCTGAGCACACAATTGCTAAAGCAAAAACCCAAGATGGCAGTTCCAGGCACTTGCCTTGTTAGCAAGCCCTGCCCCCTGCCCACATTTAACCAATCAGCTTCTACTTCGGCTTCTAGCAAAAATGCAAATGAATGCAAATCCGATTGTCCAAATGAGCAGAAATGCACATTCTCTACCAAGCTTTTTTAAAAATACAGGGAAAGCTGTGAAGGCTTTCTCAGCAGAGTTTACAGTGGATTTGGTCCCCCTCCTTCTAAATACTGTGATACAATGTGGAATGCCATTAGAACAGATTGGATTACAAGTGAATTCTATGAGGATTATTTTGACCATTAAGACAACCCCCAGGTTACTATACATCAGCATGATACTGAATTCTGTCCAAAATAAATAAACAACGGAACCCAGGTTTAAGTACAGTTTTAAAACAAGTACTTTTGCTGATGGATCTATTGCAATTTTTCTAACCAGCAAGATGTACATGGAAGATAAACATTCTGAAACAGAGTAAATGGAGAGAGAATGTTGTTCTCCCAGTTCAAGGTAAATCCAATCTGCTACATCAGCAATTGGGCTTGTTTGATGGTGTTGGTCTTGCCAGAAAAATAGCAGGCGTGCCTCATTGGAACATATGCTTCTGCACTGTGGAAAACAAGAAATGACAGGACTACATTGTAAAAATGTATCCTCTCTGCTGGGAGGTTATTTCATTTCACAATACATATATTCCAGTTAATTTGAAAATCACATTTCCACCGCAGCTCATCTTTTGCTTTAACAAGTGTGTTTTATTACCTGAAATGGTTTTATTTCATTGCAAACTGAAATCTCCTTTCCTTTTCTTTTCCAAAGGGCATAACTCTAAAGGCTTATTTCGAAGGACTGAAATTCAATCTGCTGTACTTAAAAAGCAGCAGTGAATTATCTGTCAGTAATTAGGTTGGGGAGGAGGCAAATACCAGTTTTGATTTAAAAGCATGAGGAACAATAAAATTTGCAAGGTGTGCATTGCTGATTCAAGGCACAGAGATGTGGAAGACAATTATTTGGTTCAAATTTTAATGCTCAATTATCTAATTTGCATGTTTCAAGTCTATATATGAACCCAAAAGCGGCTGTACTTTCATAGTTATTTTATGAAAGTACAGCCGCATTTTATTTTATTATTTTTTAAATTTTGAAATACAGCACACCAGCCAAAAGCTGTGTACAAAATATTCAGGGAAATATGTGGCTAAAAGGTATAAAATACCATAGTAAAATGCATAATATTAAAGACTGCTCACAAAGATGTGTACAGTAGGGAAATGTGTGTGTAAAAATGTGTTCCTGAGAAGAAGTATCCACGGAAATGCATTAAATATTTGTGCAAACTTTAATGCCTCCATCCCCATAAATGGATGTGGAAATAGGGAAAGAACTTACAGTTGGAAAAGTGAGAAGCTGTAAAAAAGATGTAAGAAAATATATAAAAAATAAAGAGAATGAAAAATAAGAGAACCTTTTTCTTTTTCTCCCCATTGGCATAGGGCTACATCTAATTGTGGGGTCAGATTAAGAACAGAATAGGAACCACACTGGTATCAGACCAAAGGACTTTGCAGGTCAACATTTCCTTCTCAAAGTAGCTGCTTGCTTGCACAAAAGGAAGCCTACCAGCAAGACGTGAGTACAGCCTAGGATACCGGAGGTGTACTGTATAGCCATCCTGAATAGTGCCATTTATAGTTCAGTCCTCCACAACTTTCTTCAGTTGCCTTAAAAGGCATCTAATCAGGCAATCTTAACCCCATTTTGTTGAAATAAAACCCACCATGGAAGTGAAATTTGACTGTGTGAATTTTCAAAGAAGTAGCTATGTTAGTCTCTTACAGCATAAAAAAGAGGAGGAGGGGAGAAGTGATATAGCAGCATCTTTAAGACTTAAATGGTTTTTATTTTAGCACGAGCTTTCATAGATATAAAACCAGTTCTTCAGAAACACTCTAAACTTCATCCTCCTAATTTAGGACATTATCAGACAAGGCAAATGATTGCAAAAGGGTGCGCATACCAGATGACGTCACCCTTTCGCAATCATGTTATTAAAAAAGTACCTTTTTATTGACAGCTCAAGCTTTCAATTGATCCCCATGGTGCTTTTGTGCCAGCACTGTTGGTATTTGAAACTTCGCGACATTGTACTCCCATGAATGCAGTGTCAATGGCTGGTCCAGCGCGAACAGTTCTGGGTAAGATTGCAACATCCAGGTAGGTGACACACTTTTTATGACCCTCCCTGGTTTAACTGGAAGTTTCTAAGTGTGTTTCTGTGCTTTTTGAAACTTTTTGAGTGTTCTTTTTGTTTTTATTTTTGAATTTCCCACACTAGCTATTCGCATGAGAATCCACGGGATTTCAAATGAGGAAGTGAACGGAGCTCCATTCACTCCTCGTTCACTGCCAGGAACCCTTTTTCCAGGATTACAGATAACTGTGGCTTGGGGAGTTCTTTTGCCAGAATAAAAATGGCAAAGTTATGCCGGCAAAAGAACAGGGTTTAGGGTGGTGGTCTGATAAAGCCCTTAATCTCATGTATGAAACAAATTAAAAGAGCCAATCACAATACCAGTACCGGATAATCCCCACTATGATACTCTCCGACTGTCCCAAATTGTCAGGGACTGTCTTGATCAATTTTCTTTCTTTCCACTTTCTCAGCTGCTTTTAAAATTTCCCAGTTTTTCTCTTTTCCTCCCATTTCTCCCCTTTGTCCTCAGCTTACTTCAGTTGCTGCAAACTGAGTTCAAAATGCAAAAGCAGTTTGTACTCAATTCAGTAAGAGGGAGAGGAGGGAAGGGGATGGAATCTTGCCCTTCCCAATAGGTTAAGGCAAAAGCAACCTGCTGCAGCTTCCCCTGGCTTGTGTGTTCTAACTTATGAATAACTATTCCCATCTTGACCACACTCTGATGTTGCTTGGCCACATGTGTCCCAGTCTTGGACTTTTTCAGATGGGGTAAAAAAAACCCCACAGAGGTCGGGAGGAGGACGGCACAGTCCTGGTTCCAGTGATCGGTTTCAGACGATGCTGTCCTCCTCCCATCTTTCGTTAATTCTCCCTCTGTGCTGGAGGGATGAGAAAGGTGCCGCTTTTTAAAAAGTAGCATAGGGAAAATGAATGAAAGATGGAGGGAGAATGAATGAAGGATGGGAGGAGGTCATCCAACGAAGGACGTCATCCAAAACCAATTGCTGGAAGCGGGACTGTACCATCCTCCTTCCGACCTCCACGGGTTTTTATTTACCCCATCTGAAAAAATCTGTTATCTGTGAAACATTGGAAGGTATGCACTACTCACATCCCACCATTGTGACGTCTGACCTTTTATTCATACTCTCTGCTTCTGATCCCTAAGCGTACATTTCTTACCCCTACATAACATATGAGACTTCATCAAAAGTCTTTTAGGAAGCAAAAGTAAAAAAATAAAATAAAATAAAAATCTATTAGATAGCTCCTGTTCCTATGTTTGTTGATACTTTCAAAGAAATCATGCTGATTCCTTTTCAGCTTTTCATCTGCCCTTCTCTGCGCTTGCCAATTTTATTCACAGTAACACTCTCCACCAGTTCACCTGGAACAGATGTGCCACTAACTCGCAGTTAATCTTGTATGGGCTAGCATGGACAGATGAAGGTGTCTCATATTGTGTCAGGCAACTGATTCATATAGCTCAGTATTTTTTTATTTTTATTTTTTTATGATGGCTGGCTGTGAGTCTCTGCTACCTTAGGCAATCTGCCTCTGTATATCAGAAGCCTGGAATAATGAGTGGATGAGTGTTGTTGCAGTCATGTGCTGCAGACATGCTTCCTATAGGCAAGCAGTTTGAGTGCTGCATGAACAGAATATTGGACCAGATAGGCCTTTGTTCTAACCCAGCATGAATCTTCTTATTTTCTTAGAAATCCTCTTTAGGGCTGATATCTGAGAGCTTTTAACTTGAGTTGCTGGGGAAACAAGTTGGGACCTTTTACATGAAAGCCATATGCTCTGCCCTTAAGCCACAGTCTGTTGTATAACCAGTTTCATAGCTGGCATTTATTTAGTTATTAATATACTTATATTCCACCATTTATCTTGTGATCATGTTGTTCATAAGTTCCTTCAAGTCATTTCTGACTTATGGTAACCCTTAGGTGAACCTACCATGTGGTTTTCTTGGCAAGATTTGTTCAGAACGGGTTAACCATTGCCTTCCTCTAAGGACTTTATCAGACACATCAAATATGGCATCATAACAATGCCACATAAACATGAAAGGGCACACATACAAGGTGACAACATTCTGCCGTGTTTATGTCTTGTCCAAAAATCATTCTATTTTATTGATGGGACAAGCCATCAATAGATCAGCTGTGGTGGTTTTTTTGCCGGCATTGACATTATTCCAGTGGCAATGATCGCTCCAGCCAAAACATGTCCGGGTGAGATTACAACATCCAGGTAGGTGACACTCTTTTTTATGAACCTCCCCAGTTTACTTGGGACTTTTAAAGTGTGTTTCTGTGCTTTTAAAAACTTTTTGTGTGTTATTTTTGTTTTGTTTTTTGAATTTGCGGCACTCGCATCTTCTTGCGAGAATCTGTGACATTTCATTCGATGAAGTGAATGGACCTCCGTTCACTCCTCTGTCATTGCCGGGGCTGCCTTTTCACCAGATAGGAGGTAAATGTGGTAAAGGGGGTTCTTCTGCCAGCATAAAAACTTCACAAATTATGCTGGCAGAAGAACAGGAAAGGAGGGTGGTCTGATACAGTCCTAAGGTTGGGAGTTGCCCAAGACCATCTAGTGGGTTTCCATTCCCAAGCAGAGATTCAGACCCTGGTCTTCTTGAGTCCTTGTCTAAAACTCAGACCACTATACCACCTGGCTCTCATTGGCTTACAATATGAAACATTTAACACTATGAGATAAAAATCATAAATAACTGAAACATGATGAAAACTTATTTTTTTTAAAAAAGCAACTAATACAACCCCAAAAGCAGCAATTTGAAATCAGATACATGTACATTTTGAAGTAGATTAGTCTTTGAAGACTGTAATAAAAAGCCATATTTTGGCTTGACACCAGAAAGAAAGTGATGTTGGCATCAGTTGCACCTCCAATAGGAAGGCACTTCACAGCCAGGGCACCACAACCAAGAAAGTCCTGTGCCATATCCTCCCACTTCACATTGCCCCTACTATTCGAAAGAAAGACTCTTGCTGCAGACTCCAGTTCTTCAGCAGGTATGTATATGGCATATTTACTGTCACAACAGTTTGACAGTGGAATACATTGCCTTGGGCATGGAGTGGACTCTCCTTTGGAGGTCTTTAAACAGAAGTTGAATGGGCATCTTTCAGGTGTACTGTAGTTGGATATTCCTGCATGGCAGAGGTTTGGTTTAGTTGGCCTTTTTAACCCCTTCTATAAGATTGTATCAGTTTTATCAGACAAGGCAAAAATCATGCCATTGCAACACGATAATAACATAATGGGCTGAATTTATCAGATGTCATCCTCCTCCTGTGGCCAGTGTGTGTGCCAGCCATGAATAAGGCGTCACTTTTTATTAATGGGCTAAGCTGTGAATAGCTCCTCAATATTATTATTTTTTGTGGTATTGAGGAATCTGCGAAACCAAGTCCCGCTGTAATCATGAGAATACAATGTGAATGGAATGTCTTCCTTCCCCCGTTCCCATTGTCACCAAACATCTGGGTGAGAACATTAAAACAACTGACAGTATGCCTTTTTTATGAACTGCCCTATATTGCTGGCAAGTTTTTATGTATGTTTCAGGGCTTATCTGTGTATTTAATTTGTTTTTTAAAGTGTTTTCAGTGTTTTTACATGGACTCATCTTCTTGCGAGAACCGGTGAGATCTCGTACCCAGACTAACATGGAAGTAAGTGGACATTTCTCTTAAATGAACATGTGCAGGCCAGTACAAAATGTGAATACACTGTAATTAGAAAGTAATGCAAAGACAAGTGTTGCTGTCATGGGACCTTTGATCTCCTTCTTAAAACACAAATGTTGCTTGTTTGAGAATTTCTGTTATGATGCCGCGATGTTTCCGCCTTCCTTACTGGCATTATTATAGTATTTTTAAGATGCTAGTCTGATGATGTCCTATGAGTCTGTGATCTTTTGACTTATGAATTAGATTTATCCTAAATAAGAATATTGGTCCAGCTCTCCTAGTACTGACTGGCAAAGTCTCTCCAAGGCCTCCAGCCTTTGGAAATTATCAGACACCCTTAATATGACATTCCAGGAACGCTAGGAGATCACCAAAGGGCTAACCTTTTAGATGACATTGTCCTCATCCCGTGCTGCTTCCAATCCATCCATTCCATCCATGTTTCTTTTTATTGATGGCTTAAGCCATTAACAGATCACCCGTTCCGTTTCTGTAATGAATCACGGGTGAGTGAAAAGGTGGCCCGTTATGCTGGCGCAATGTCAGCCGTAGTGAGAGGTCCACGCCAAACACTTCCAGGTGTGATCAGGACACCCTTCCCCCCTCCCCTGGTTACTTGTATTTTAAAAAACTTTTTGTACATGTTGTCACTTTTCAACCTTTATTTTTGCTTTTTATTTTTTAATTTCCCGTGTGCTCATTCTCTTGCAAGAATGGCCAGGAAACAGGAGGTGAATGGGGCTGTTGAGGGGAGGGGGTTGTCGCATAAACAAGGTAAGTGCAAAACGGGAGATTATCATGCCAGGACGGGGACAGGAGGGGGTGGAATATAGTATAGCGAGACGGAGACACTTTTTTGGTCCCCGTCTGATAATCTCCTTTGTGTGATGGTTGAGTGAGCATATAACTGAACCATGCTTATAACCAAACAGTTCAAGCAGACACTCCAATTCATTACAGAGAAGCTTCTGTGGATTGCTCTCTTTAGTTGTGTTTGATGGCAATGCCAGATTTATCCACAAGCTACATCTGTGGATAAGCTAAGTAAGCTAAATGCTGAATAAACTACAGCTTAGGGCCTCTAAATATTTTTTTAAAAATACCCCCCCCCCAAAAAAAACAAGAGAGTGAATGGGGGGAAGGTAGAGGAAGAGGGAGTAAATGAGAGGGTGGATTTTTAAATCCCCCTCAAAGCACTTCAGACAAGTCTGTGCTGGATGCCAGAGGGATGCAGTTAATCACTTAGAATATATGTTTATTGGAGTGACTAATCAAACAGAAATATTTTAATATTAAGTTTTCAGAAGCTGAAATGTTTTACAGTAATATTCAGATATTTCTATTTGATTAGTCACACTAATCAATATAAATGTACACAAACACACACACTTAAAAATGGCACAGTTTACCCCCCCACCACCTCTGTATGTGCATTTGGCCCTGTCTAAAGGTATACATATGAGGAAACTTATGCTTCAACCTAGAGTTCAGTATATAGTGTTGATGCTCTTCCTTCTGAAGAAACAATTTAAATCTTACTCACTAGAATAAGTGGTGTTAGTGTTTTTCCTCAACCACATACAAATGTGTCTGTGTGTACTTCTCTTCTTTAGAAGTGGTTGGATTCAAACTGCAACAGGAGCTGGTAATAAAGGAATCTTAATATCTTTGTTTCCACAGCACATGGAGAAGTGAATTGCATCAAATATCTGAGGCATCTTCCAAACAAAGGTGCTGTCAAAGCAAAGCTGATAAAACTTCAGCCACAGATCTCTGTGTGGACCTTTGCCAATCATGACTATTTCTCAAAGAATTAGCAGGGATCACCAGCATTGAGGCCATGATATTGACAACACAGCTGCGTTGTGCAGGGCACGTTTCTAGGATGGAGGACCATCGCCTCCCAAAAATAGTACTCTATGGTGGACTCGCCACAGGTCAGCTTAAGAGGGGCGCTCCAAAAAAGTGATACAACATCTCAGGCTCAGCCAAATTGATCACCAACAATGGTCCGCCCTGGCTTCACATCAGGAGGCATGGAGACACACTATCCACAATGCTGCAGCCTTATTTGAGAACTCATGCCAAACAAGTCTTGGAGAGAAACGATAACACAGAAAGAATCGCAACCCAGAAACATCACCCAAGGAGACCTTCTGCTCTGCTTTCTGCAACCAGACTTGTTTATCTCGGATTGGCCTTTTTAGTCATCAGCACGCTTGCAGAAAGCTCAGGTTGAGTCCTTCCTGAATCTTCGTTTGCGAAGAAAAGCCAGAGAGAGAAAAAACTTTGAAGAACTAAGTGGAATTCAAACCAAAGGCCAAAGGCCAGGATGCAAAATAAAGCAAGGGAAAACTCTTGAAAGTCATATGGTTCAAAAGTGAACAACACTCCTTGTGTGACAGACTAGGGACAAATTTCTTATCTTTCTGTGGGTGTGTAACAATGCTCATGCCAAAAAGTTTATACACTTTTGTGCACATTTCTTTTAATATATGAATGTTTGTGTAAGTAATGTTGCCTAATGTGTGAAGTATGTAATCAGGTAGATTTGAAATTTCAATTTTTGATCTGAATACATGAACTCAAAGAATTGATTAACCAACCCTAGTGACCTCATAACAACCCTCTCATATGTATCAGGGAAGGGGTCAGGCAAAGAGTCAAACCACGTTGACTGAAGGGCAATGGATCCCAATTTCACACTGGGGAAACAATTTTTTTTTTTGGGGGGGAGGAAATAGAGAGGGACAGTATCAATTTTAAATCAAGTGAACTTCAAAAAAAATGTACATATTTGGAGGCATTTCCAATTCTGCATTATTATTATTGTGAGCACTGGCCCTATCATTAGGCAGAGTGAGGCAATTGCCTCAGACTGCAGATGTGATGAGGCACTGGTGGCACCCTGGCTGTTACTTGTGCTCTCTCTGTTTCCCTCTGTTGGGAATACATGTACATGCCACACAACCTATGATTGGCACCCTAAAATAGTCTGCTGCCTCCTCCAAAATGTTTGTATTGGGGCAAGACATTTTTCTATTACCTGTATTTTGAGTAAGATTTAACTGCCAGCCTAGCCAGCTTCTGTATATAGATTGGGGAGGGGGCACCATTTTGTCCAGGGTAGTCATATTTTAATTAGTAAACCTAGTATTTTTTCAGCTCTCTGTCATAGGTAGCAACTTGTCAGGACTCTCTTTATCTGAAGTTCTCATCTAAAAAGAAAGAAAGAAAGAAAAGAAAAGTGAACCCACTCTCCATTCTCATGGGCTAAATGATGAAGAACAGTTATACTTGAAACATAATTGGTACAATAAAAGAAATGGAAATGATTTTTGAACAAAATTGCTCCCTCAAGTAGATTTTGAGCTTCTGTCTAAGGGCTTTTCTGCACTATGGATAAACATATACTCACTCTGGATCTGATGCAATTGGTGCACAGGATGCACAGAGTGACTCTGCTTCTTTTAGCCATTAATCTGGTTTAACAGAAACTGCAAATTGCTCCAGAATTTTCAGGTAACTTTGGAGTGGCCCCATGTTTTGGACATGTGGACAGCTGGATTGGGCTAGATCCAAAGTGACCCAGCTGTCCATATGTCCACACACCTACTGCATCAGCACCGCTGGTCCATCCCTCTTGGTGTCATTGTTGCTGCTGCCACTGCCTTGTCCATCGATCAAGCAGCTCTCTGCAAGAGCTTGGCCATTGCCATCATTGCTGGTGAGGTCAGAATTGGACACCATGCCATGTGATCAACAAGGAGGGTGTCACTCTACTCCCTCCTCATTGATCACATGGGTGCCCCATTCTGACCTCACCAGCAGTGACAGTGATGGTCAGGCTCTTGCAGTGAGCTGCTTGGCTGGCGGGTGAGGCAGCAGCAGTGGTGACACCGAGGAGAATAGATCAGTGGGGCTGATGTGGTGTTGGCCTGGCAATCTGTCTGGACTACAGAATGGCTCCAGAACAGATCTGCACCAGTAAATGTAGCCAGCATCATGCTGATCCAGGGCAGCTCTGGAGCATAATGCTCCAGACTGGCCCTGGATTACAGCACCAGTGTAGATGAGTCCTGGGTTTGATATTTTTGAGGATTGAGTATTAGGAACAAATGTTTACTGGTTGGAAAAATCTGAAGACAGTCTCACTAAGGGGAATGTTTCCTGCCTCTCTCTGTCAATATATTGCTGTCTGGACCACCAACAGACAGTGAAAAGTGGACAGAAAAGATAAACAATGGTAGGTGGTTTGTATTTTTACCTCCCCTCCATGACCTCATTTTGAGCTGACTTTTTTTTTTAGCATAAGACATTTCAGCTTAGCCCTAATATTTGTTTCCACACTTTCTCACAACATGGAACAACTTCTCCTTTCACAATTGCCCTGCTTTTCTTCTAAGCAGCTCAAACTACCCAGTTTGGGCTCACCTCCCTGTTTTAGCCTTGCAACATTGCAAGATAGTTTGTCTTAACACACACACACACACACACACACACACAGGGGAAGGGAGAGAATGGGAGAGAGCAGAGGCTATTTTAAGGTCAACCAGTGTAACCTTCATGGCTGAGAGAAGGATTTGAACCTGGATCCCCACACTCTCAGCTGAAAATGGTAGCCATTACAGATTATGAGAACTTACGTACCTATCCAGGCACTGTTCAGATTTAAATCTGTTTAGGATTCTTCATATACTCATGTATGAATCAAAATATTTAGCTGCCTGGAGTGAAGAACAAGATGGCATCACTCATTTCCCCTCCAAACTAGCAGCTGAATTTTACTTCAACACTGGTGGCAAAATAGCCTCCTTCACTGAAACTGAGGGGAATAGGTGTGGTTAGGGGTTGCAGAGTAGATTGCCTGTGACAGATAGAGCTGCCTCAAGTCTCCCTTTTCCTATGAGACTGAAGCAGATCATTCTGAGTCAACAGCATCTACATTCTGACCTACAAAAACTGATAGTTACTGTTACTCCGCTTCTTAGATGCTCACTCCTCCGTACCAAAAATGATGGCAGTTTCTTTCATGTTCCTATGGTTCTTTGTGAAAGGGTCTTTATCTTAGGGTCCTCAGTAATACTGAGATGGCCCCATTATCAGTGAGTCTATAGGGCTGGTGTCCTTTTGAAAGCACGGTTGAATAGTTCACTGCTCCAACATTGCCACCACTGCCTGCATATGCAACCCAGAATATTCTGCCTGTTTAATGGGAAGCATGTGCCTTCAGATCATGCCCTGGAAGAGACCTATGCATTGTTGATGGGAGAGATTCAGACAGTCAGGCCAACCGGAAAGTTCTAGTTGGGAAAATAATCACAGCATTATGGAAGGTAGAGGTGGCGGCTTGTTTTGTAGTAAGTCTATTAATCTGAAATAACCAAGGCTGCTGACGCAATGCAGAAATAATGCAGTTTGACATCATTTTAACCATCATGGCTGCATCCTATGGAATCCTGGTATCTGTAGTTTGTTGTGGCCTCATTGCTCTCTGACAGAGGCTAAAAATCTCAAAAACTACACATCCCAGAATTCCATAGCATTGAGCCATGGCAGTTAAAGCAGTGTCAAACTGCATTATTTCTGCAATGTGTCAGCAGCCCAGGTGGCCCTTAATTCTCCAACAATTATAATGAATCAGAGTATGTGGTTGAAAGAAATACTCCAGAAATACCTCCATATTCATGACTTTCACATTCGCGGTTTTGATCGTTCGCGGAAAGCTGCCTGCCCCCCCCCCGCTCAACACCCCACTCCCTTCCCAAGGCAGTGAGGGGCTTCTTAGGAAGCTCCTCGCTGCCTTTGGAAGGGGGGCGTAAGACGCAGCTGGCGCGCTCACGCTACACCCCACTCCCTTCCCAAGGCAGCCAGGGGCTTCTCAGGAAGCTCCTTGCTGCCTTGGGAAGGGGGGTGGGAAGCAGCTGGCGCGCTCGCACTACACCCCACTCCCTTCCCAAGGCAGCCAGGGGCTTCTCAGGAAGCTCCTCGCTGCCTTGGGAAGGGACTAGGGTGGAAAACCGCTCGCGGGCAGGCTCATCTCTTATTCACAGTTTTTTCACATTCACGGGGGTTGTCTGCCTCTAACCCCCGCGAATGTGAAAGGATGACTGTACTGCATTCTATGAAGATTATCAGACATGGCTAAGGTGGTGCCATAATGATGCCAGAGGAATGCAAAAGGACGCCAATATACGAGAGCATTGTCCTTTTGCATTCCACTGGCATCATTATGGCGTTTCTTTTTATTGACAAGCTGAGCCATCAATAGATCCCCTGTTGTGATTTGATGCTGGCATTGCCAGCATGTGAAACTTCAGCCATTTAACTCTTGTGAATGCAGCATCAATGGACGGTCCTGCCAGAACACTTCCAGGTGCAATCCTGACATCCAAGTAAGTGACACACTTTTTAAAAACTTCCCTGGTTTATTTGGAAGTTTTAAGGTGTGTGTATGTGCTTTTTGTAACATTTTTGTTTTTATTTTTGAATTTCCTAGACTCACATCTTCTCGCAAGAATGGGTGGGATTTCAGCCCAGGAAGTGAACAGAGCTCTGTTATAGCTCCGTTCATTCTTGGGCTGCCTGTCAATGGGAGAGAAGGTAAGTGCGGTGGGGAGGGTTATTGTGCTGGGACAGGGGCGGAATTGGAGATTGTGGGACAGGAGCACTTTTTGTGTTCCTGTCTGATAATCTCTTATGTCCATATAATGGATAATAATAATAATAATAATAATAATTTATTTATTTCTACCCTGCCCATCTGTTAAAAACAATCAGGGCGGCTTACAAAAATTAAAATCCAAATACAGATTAAAAATCCTAAACACCATCCACCCCCACCCTTCCCCATAAAAAGATATTAAACCAATGTAAATTAAAAACAACTTATCTAAAATCACATTAAAAAAATAATAACAAATAGCCAGCAGATTAAAAGAGACCAGGAGCTCCTGAGGCTGGGACCTAATTAGGAAAGGCCTGCTGAAAGAGATCCATCTTTAGAGCTTTTTTAAAGCTACTCAGGCTCATCATCTGACGGATCTTGTTTGGCAGGCCATTCTATAATTTGAGGGCAATTACTGAAAAGGCCCTCTGGGAGGTTGCAGACAGCCTAGATTTTTGTGGCTGAAGTAAATTCTTCCCAGAGGACCGGAGTGCGCAGGGAGCATTGTATGGGAGGAGACAGTTCCAAAGATAAGTTGAACCCAAGCCATTTAGGGCTTTAAAGGTAATAACCAACACCTTATACTGGGCCCGGAAACTGATAGGCAGCCAGTGGAGAGATTTTAATACTGGAGTTATATGGTCTCTCCGAGATGTTCCCGAGACCACTCTGGCTGCCATATTTTGTACCAACTGAAGTTGATGCATCCATTACGCAAAAAGGATTGGCGAAGCAGAGAGCTTTTGTACTATAAGTAGATATAATATACAAATCACCTGTCCTTTTTTGATATTCACATCTGTTTGCTTTGGTAGCAGGAGAGCAATTCTCATCATGTTCTAAAATGCATCAGCTATTATGGGAAGGATGGCATGTGTTTTCAGTGTGACCATTCCATAAAGCAGCTGTTGCTTTAGACTCAGCTAAGCAAGCGTCAAGGATGGTTGAGGGAGGGAGGGAGAGAGGGAAGGAGTGGAAAGACATTTCAAAGTGCTAAGTACATGCTCCCATGAATGCTCTTTCTCAACCCCTTTGCCTTTGCAATGCAGCTGTCACCTGTCCCCAACAGGGATGGCTTTATAAAGGGGCTTTCCCAAAGTTGCACTTGGCTGCCCATGGAAGACCGAAGCCAACAGCAACTGTTCAATAGCGTGGTTGGTATTGAATTCAAGCTCTCCCACCCTCCTCTGAATTCCCATGACCCCGATATTCCAGTGGGGTTACCAGCTATCGGAAACAATGACTGGAATCCTTGCCAATGTGAAATGGTTGCATTTCAGGGAGGGAGAGGGGAAAACAAAATCATTATGGGCCACTTGACTCCTCGCTGACGTTTCTATATTGGCATTGTGCAGTCTCTTTTAATGGGATGGTTCTTTATGGTTCAATCTACATCTTCTCCTGTCTTGAAAATAGAGACAGACAGAAGGCTTCCTTTAAAAAAAAAAATTAAAACAGTTACAAAGAATGAGAATGTTGGGTTGTACCAGTACAGATGGTAGCTTGTGGGGTGAGTCATGGAGTGGTCAGTTTACAGGCGAAACACAGGTCTGTCTGTGATCAATGGAACTCTCAAGCCTTATCCACTGCCTTCCTTCAGCGTCAATCAAATCACATCTTCCATTGCCTTATAAAATCCAGGGGTCAATGGAGAATTTCAAAATATGGGGAGATCTGCTGTCCAGATTTTTAATATGCAAAATAATGCACATTTTCCTACAAGGCACAATCTCAGGCTTTTCTTTGCAAACGAAGATTCAGGAAGGACTCATCCCGTGCTTTCTGCAAGCACACTGATGACTGAAAAGGCCAACCTGAGATAAACAAGTCCAGTTGCCAAAAGTACAGCAGAAGGTCTCCTTGGGTGATGTTTCCGGGTTGTGATTATCATCATCCACCAGCTTTAGAGTAATACAATATTTTCCACAGGCATATACAAAAATAGCCCATAAATTGTGAGGGCAGCAGATCCTACCCACCAAGCCACACCTTCAAGAAACAAGAGACAAACCAGTCTGATCTGCTGAGAAGCTATCTATAACTGAGCAGTGATAGGAGGATTATCTGGTACCTTGTGTCCCTCTGCTTTGCTCTCCCTTGCTATGGTCAGTTGTGATGGCTTCAGCATGTTGTTATATTCATTCTTTTTTTAAAAAAAACAGTCTAAGCTATGCTGCTGATACAGGACTTTTTCAAACGGGGGAAAAAATCCTGCTGAGGTCAGGAGGAGGATGGCACTGTCTTGCTTACTGTGCTCCATTTCAGATGACTCCATCCTCCTCCCGACCTTCCCCTGTGCTTCCTACGTGCCGGGGGAGTGAGAAACGCACCACTTTTTATTGATGGGAGATCTCCATTAATAAAAGTGGTGTAGTTCTCATGCCTGCAGCATGGAGGAAGCATGGGGGAAGGTGGGGAGGAGGATGGCGTTGTCTGAAATGGAACGCTGTAAAGTGAGACAGTGCCGTCCTCCTCCCGATCTTGGCAGGGTTTTTTTGCCCCCCTTTGAAAAAGTCCACAGATTGGAGGTCCGTGCCAGTTTCCTGTTGCAAATCACAGAATCATAGATTTTGAAAACTAGAAGGTATATTGCAAGCCATCTAGTCCAACCTGCTGCCCAGTCCAGGAATCCTGCAGATATAGCATCCTTCTGCCTTCTGCATGAATACATCCAGGAAAATAAAAACCATTCCTTAGGAAGTTTCTCCTGACATTTCCCTTGTTTTCTTGCAATTTCTAGCCCTTGGTTGTAGTCCTGTTCTATGTTCTATATGGCAGCCCTCCACATCTTTAAAGATAGCTATCTGAAAGTCCCACCAATGGCCCTAACTTTCTGCAGTGGTGGGATTGCATGCTTCCATGAGGCAAGAGGCTATACTGATGGCAGCAATGCTGCTGGTAGGGTCTCCCATGTCAGCCAGGCTTTTGTTGAGGTGCCAAACTGAGCAGCAGCCATAGTGGGATGTGTGTGAGAGAGACTAGCAGAGGATCTTTCACAGACAACAGCAGTGGCACCACAGCTAACACTTGTTAGTACTGTGCAGAAAGAGACATAGTGAACCTCCTTTTGAACATCTTCTACCACAAAAACCCTATGACAAGACAATCCAAAAGGAAACAAGAGATAGTGCCAGAAGATGAAACTCCCAGGTCTGATGGCACTCAATGAGCTACTGGGGTAGAACAGAGGACAACTATGAGTAGCACAGTGACTAATGACACAACTGGACTCCAAGACTGGTAAATATCTCCCTATATCCCTAATCTAGTCTTCTATCCAATCTTTCTGCCTTAACTCTTCAATAGCTTTGTGTGGTCCTTGTGAGCATATGTTGCATGTGCGAAAGATTTTTGTGTTATTTCCAATAAAAACATTTTATTTTACTTTAACCTGGTGTTCTCTGCAGTTAATCATAGAATCATAGAATCATAGAATTGCAGAGTTGGAAGAGACCACGAGGGCCATCCAGTCCAACCCCCCTGCCACGCAGGAAATGTTAGTACTGGTATACATAGGTGAAAAAGATCCAGAAGTTACTCGCCTCTCGCAGCCTTCCATTTGAGCTAATAATAATAATTCCCCCAAATATTAATATAGTTTTGGCATCACAAGTGGGGCTCTAAAGCACCCCGCCTCATCAGGTAACAGTAGTATGTACTTTTCAAAAGTCATTTTGAGAATTTGGCTTTCAGCATCAAACCAGCACCATAAATGTCTCTTTTCCACATGTTTGTCAGTGTAAGAGCCATCTGTCTCTTTAAAACCCCACTTAAATTTTAAACATTGCTTTATGTGTTAATTGGTAGGTAGAGAAAAAATAGTGTAATGAGTAACCATATTGCAGCCCTAGCATTTTAAAATATTCACTCAGAGACAACTAGAATGGTTCCAGAGGTCTACAGCTCCCAGTGGTCTTTCCTGAACACTGTGGCTGATTTGGAATTTCAGCACTCTATGTGTTAGTGAAAGCTACCTGTTTTATTTCATTTTTTAACTTGTAATAAATCTCATTTTTGGATTTTATTCTCATGAATGTATAAAGGAAATAGAATTATTCTTGCAGGTTTGGTCTCAACTCCTGTTCAAAATTAGCAGGAGGTCTTAACCCTAACAATATTTTTTCCAGTGCAAAAAAGCCTGTCAAAATTAGACGGAAGTACTAAGAAGGTGGTATGATGGTAGTGAAGCCCCTCACAGCTCAAGTTATGGTAGGCAGAGATGGGAAGGATGTCAGAATGATGCTTATATCATGCCTGCTCCTGCTGCCCCCTCTAAGATATGCTATATAAACCACTTGTAAAGGGTGTTGTGATGTGACATAGTAAGGTGTACAGGAGTCCAAGCTGGGAGTATTATCATGCCATTAATATATTTGCCACAGTTGGTGGAGCTTTACTTT
This sequence comes from Gambelia wislizenii, assembly GCA_030847615.1. NCBI lineage: Eukaryota > Metazoa > Chordata > Lepidosauria > Squamata > Crotaphytidae > Gambelia > Gambelia wislizenii. The sequence goes on along the minus strand of JAUMIR010000008.1, from coordinate 29,906,706 downwards.
ACATCTCAACAGTTTGAACAGTCTGATTTAGTTAGGCAATTCTCTTGCTGTGCAGGACTGGTCCAAGGTATTTTGCTGACCCAAAAGCTGTCCTTTCACCATGTCAAAGTGATTATTCCTAAAAAGTCAACCATGTCTATTTTGGCACAGGAAAAAGAAAATTCCAGTACTTCTTGCTGTCTCTTAAAGTACAATTCTTTTTTAAACAACTAACTTGCTGCTCTTGTGTTACATACAAACACTGCAATCCAACATCCCCTTAGCATAATTTAAATATCTACATGTGGAGATACGTTTTGCAAGCACTATGCAACCCCCCCCATGTAGAATAGCAATAGTGAGCAACACATATCAATGACTAGGTGCTGTTGTGAAATAGGTAATGTGCAGTGCACAACCACAATGTGTGCTGCAATGCTGTACATGCAACTCTGTTTCTGCCAGTGTCAACAGAATGTGCAATGGTGAATAATTCACTGCTCATGCATGGCACAACTTATGCATGTTCATATAGCTAATTGAATGCCAGTCATAGTCTGCTACTCAAGGACTACTTTGGTCTGCTTGGTTTGTAGACTGTGTGAAATCTTTATTTCCTGGCAGCTGTGTAGCAAAATCACCAACACAGGCACAGCCACCATGGTTTAATGGAGGGGTGTGTGTGATTCTTTTATGATTGAAAGCATTTTTCTGAACAATATTCTTTCTATACTTTTGGTGTTCCTCAGCTTTTGGTGGCTCATGGTCCAAGCAGGAGAGGAGGCATCTCATCTTACTACTTTGGGTCAAGGTGCCCTTTCTATTTTGACCATTGGTCACCAGTGCCTGAAGCCAGTTCCCATTATACTTCTATTGAGCTTGGAAATGTTACCTGCCTTCATTTCAATTTCTTCAAATACAATCCTTAAGGAGATTATCAGACAGGGACAAAAATAGCACTCCTGTCTCTCTGTCTCCTCTCCTGCCCCACTCCTGTCCCTGTAACATTTAATTTTTTTCAGACCTACCTTTTTCGTGCTACAGAAACTGTGTCCCCTACCCTCCAGCATCCCAGGAGTGATGGAGCTGCATTCACTTCCTGGAAAGGATATCCCGTCCTTTCTTGCGAGAGGATGATAATGCTGGAAATTCAAAAAGAAAAAGAAAAGGTAAAATATTACACCAAACAGAAAAACACATTTTAAAAACCCCAAGTAACCTGGGGAGTGTTTATTAAAAAGTGTGTCACTTACTGCAATGTCCCGATCTCAATCAGAAGTGTTCAGCAGGGACCTCCCAGTGCTGCTGGCATCACACCAGCATAACACGGCAGCTTTTAACATGCATATGATTCCATTACAGAAATGGAATGACAAGTCAATTCACGGCTTAGCCTGTGAATAAGAAGAACCACTGGCAGAACAGGAGTAGTCCAGGAGTATAATGACACAGGGACAACGTCATCTGAAAGGGAAGCCTTTTAGGCAAACCTGTAATGGTTTATTTTGGTCATCTAATAATCTCCTAAATCAAAAGATTTTGAGAGCTGTAGTCTTAGAAGGTGACTTTTTGAAGCTCAGTTCTTGATCAGCAGATCTTAAAGTTAGGCCATGGATGATTCCTATTGATCAGGTGAACAAGCAATTAATTTCCATGATATTGTAATAGGCTAGTGAACAATGTGACTCTCTCCCTCTCTCCCTCTCTCCCCTCTGTCTCTCTCACACACATGCTGACACATGAACCATAAGTTTTCATTAACATAAGAATTAGACTGTATTTGAGATAATATTCAGCATAACCCCTGGGCCTCAACAGCTGCCAGGGGTTTCTCTTGGCATGTGCATTTATGAAGACATAAGTCATTTCAATATGAAGGACAGTTCACAATCATAAACTGATAAAATGTATGGCTGAACTTAGTAGATAAACACCATGTTCAGAACATTTAAAAGCAGTAAGCCAAACACTGTCTGAAAAGGCTGTTTTATAATATTAACAATCCATGAGGGAAAACACATTTATAATGAGAATTCTTACTATATATATATATATATATATATATATTTGGCAAATGTAGGGATGGTTCCCCCACTTTTTTTCAAAACACACATGGAAGGATTACTTCAAACTTAGGGTTAGTCATCTTTCAGCATCAAAATGTAGAGGTAAGTACTTGATAAACAGATGTCTGAATAAGGAAACATTCATGCTCATGACAGCATTTACTTAGCAGGGACAACAATGCCTGTTTCACAGTTATGATTATCATTGTTTTCAGACAGGAATCCTCCCAAATCATGGTTGTAAATTACCTCTTTTTTTTTTTTTTGTCTCCATGGAATAATTATCAAATGGAGTGGAACTTAAGTGGAATTCCATCAGAAGCTTATAAATCATGAATTTCAACTTTTCCCATTATCATGGTCAACTTATGCAACCTTTTTTGCAATAGTCCTACATAGGCAAAAACCACACAGATCACTTTAGGAAAACAAATTTTCTCAGGGCAAATGGAGTTTTAAAATCCCTGCAGAGCCTGTGCTGTAGCTTGAAAAATTATGCTTTCATTTTGGATGCACCCACTACTCTACACCTCTCAATAACTGAAGGGACACTAGAGCAGGGATGTAAAATATAAGTGATTCTGTCCTATTTCAGATCAAATAGGTTCCAGAGGTTTCTCCCTTTTATGGAGAAAACAGCTATTTCTGTGCAACTGGTATTAGCAAATCCCAAAGTGTTTGGGGGAATTATTATGCGCAGACATATATGTGGGCTTTTTGAGCAAAAACCACTATTTTCAGACAGCCACATCTATTTTGTCCAAAACTGGTGTTCTCTCTCCCCTGGGAGAGCAAGCAGGAAGAATTGTGCTCTGACATTATGGTGGGTTCTTGGACCTCCCTTTATAATAATTGTGACAACAGCTTTGTACCAATGGGCAACGAGTCAAAAGGGATGCATAGAAAGCCTAGTACAGCCAAGGAAAGGGCTCCCCAGTTTGTTGGGACTTTAACAATGGTAAGTGCAAGCAACAAACACACAAGTACAACAACCGATGTGGGACACATGGAGCTTCCCATTCCTGCTCCACCCATTCTCGAGGTAACAGAAGTCCCACTGGCTCCAACAACAGTTCCTCCCAGGGAGGCTGTAGGATTGAATGCACAACTTCACTAATGACTGGGAGGACCACTTGGCTGTCAAGGTGAGACCACAGAGGGCTCCTGGGAACTGTAGTCCAACAACAACTGGGGACCCACAGGTTGAGAACCACTGCCCTAAGGGCACATCTGGAAATGATGCTATTGATCATGCCCTGTGCTCTGACAAATATCTGTCTTTTAATGCAACTGTTAGTATGATTTGGGATTTAGGGCCAGGAGTGCTACTTGCAAAGTGTGACATAAAATCTCACGAGATTGCACATGATCTCAAGCAGGCCTGCATGCTGGGTGATAGGCCATTTCTGGTCAGAACTTCAGTGTGACCCTCCCACCCTCCCTTGTTTCAGCATGCTTCCTTGCAAATCCACAAGCTGTGGGTGATCACCTTTGGGGGTCAGGAAGGAATTTTTCTATGTAATTGTTGCATGGGGTTTCTTTTTTGCCTTGCTTGGGGTTTTTACCCCACTTCATGTGGGCCTTGGAAGGAGGAGGAAACAACTCATCTTCACTTTGCCATCCATGAACAGGCTTCTCATGCTGCTTTGTCACAATTGGTGGGTATGAAAGGGGAAAGGGGACATCAGATGAGTTAAATTGGGAGGAGGAATGCCATGGACCTGCAGGACAGATTAAAAAAAGTGGGGGGGGGACTCATCTGCAGTTTGGATATATGACAGGTCCCTCTTCTGAGGAGGACCTTTTGCTTCCCCATGGATTGGAAATTATGACAAGCTTTGCCACATGATTACTAGACACCTGTTGCATAAGGCTTTGTTGAGCACGGGAAACTGTGGTGTCCAGTGTCCCCTTCACTCCTTTCACTATACATACAATCTGGTGAGGAATTATATATGCATGCAGCAGACTAGTAAGTATCATTAAAATGGTGGCCATCCCACTTAATCCACAACCCTGCATCTGGCCTCTTTGTCTCAATGCAATGTGTAGAAAACTGCTTTCTCTCAGCATAGTACAAGCTAAACAGATTCTTCTGTTTGCTGATGTGCAGAAGACAAGACCCGCGGTTCTTACACTTTTATTTTCTTTAATAAAAATCTTTATTTGTATCGTACTACAAAAACAAATTGCCTTCTCCTGTCTACTGAAGCAGCTAATGGCCTACCAGAGGTGCCCACAATAGGAGGTCTTTGAGAGGAGCCACCCCAAAATTCAAGAGACCTGTCCCACTCGTATTGCTTTGAAACTAAAGATTCTTGAGAACAACTTACATTTTTCCTCTGAAATTCTGTCCTGCTTCTCCTAAATGAACCAAAACAACAGCACACAGGTCTATACAAGTCAAACACTGGGAGGAAAACCTGGTCTAAGTTAAGAAGCAAATTCCAGCATGACAGTGTATCTGTGGGCCCCATAGCCAGTGTAGCTATTAATTGTCTAATATAACAAAGCACCCACCTACTGTTCATAAAGGACATGTAAACAGTGAGATGTGGCTTCAGAGAATGGACTGGGTTCCTTCTATTGGAATGTTACCACATGGGGGAAAAATATAATATTCTCTCTCCTTCTTTCTCTTGCTTCTTGGTTCTCTTTTTACAGTTTCCTTGATGTGAACCCTGATTCTTCTGGAGGTGACAGAAAAGAATTGAAGGACTGTATCTCAGTGCACATAGTATCCATGAAAAATATCTAAAGTTCTATTGAAGTCTGAAAACCAAGGCAGAGACTGCCAATCATTGTACAGGAAGCAGACATAGGCTAATGGTACGTTCTTATAATGTTCCAGATTGTTAACAACCATATGTTTGCCTTTTTAGCAGTCCATGTTATCTGCAGAACTCTTCTCCAGCACCACATCTCAAATTAGTTGATTTTCTTTCTATCAGCTTTCTTTCTATCCAGCTCTCACAGCATACTGACAGGAAATACAATGACATGGACAATCCTAACTTTAGTATTCAATTATATATCTTTGCACTTCAGGACCTTGTCTAGTTCTTTCATAGGCTGCCCTTCCAAGTCCTTGTCTTCTTCTTATTTCTTGACTGCAGTCACAATTCTAGTCGATTGAGCCAAGGTATGGGAATTTTTTAACAATTTCAATTTCTTCATCATCTACCTTAAAGTTATGTAAATCATCCATGGTCAATATTTTTGTTCTCTAAATGTTCAGGAGTAAACCTGCCTTTGCATTTTCTGCCCTGACCTTCTTCATTCATTGTTCCACATCTTTAGTATTTTCTGTTAGTACTATGGTGTCATCTATCTTAAACTGTTGAAGTTCCCTCCTCTGACTTTCATACCTCCTTCCTCCAAGTCTAGTCCTCTGTGTATGATATTTTCAGCATACAAGTTGAACAGATAGGGTGATAGAATGCAGCCTTGCCTCACCCCCTTTCCAATCAGAAACCATTATGTTTCTCTGTAGTCTGTTCTAACAGTAGCATCTTGTCCTAAGTACAGGTTATGCATCGAGACAACCAAATGTTGTGGCACACCCATTTCTTTTTAGAGCAATCCATAGCTTTTCGTGGTCTATACAATCAAAGCCTTTGCTGTAATCTATAAAGCACAAACTGATTTTCTTTTTTAATTCTTTGGTACACTCCATAATCCAATGTATGTTTGCAATGTGATCCCTAGTGCCTCTTCCTTTCCCAAACCCAGCCCATCTGACAATTCTTTTTCCATATATGGTAGAAGTCTTTGCTGTAGAATTTTGAGCATGAATTTGCTTGCATGGGCAATTAATGTAATGGTCCTGTGGTTTCTGCAATATTTTATGTTTCCTTTCTGGGGTAAATGAATGTACATAGAGTGTTTCCAATCTGTGGGCCATTGTTTTGTTTTCCATATTTGTTGCTAGATTTTAGTTAGAACTATCTGTCTCTGTGGAGAGAAGCAGTCCTGTTGGTATGCCATCTATATCCTGGTGATTTATTCCTTCCCAGTGCTGAGTGCAGCTTTCACTTTACTTTCTAAAATCTGAGGTTTGTATTCATATGATTCTTCTTCAAATGAGTCTTTCATTTCCTTTATATAGCTCTTCCATGTATTGTTTCCATCGTCTTTTTATTTCGTCTTGGTTGTGTATTGTGCTCCCCTGCTGGTTATGGAGCATCTGTACCCTTGGTTTAAATTTCTCCTTGATTTCTCAGATCTTGTGGAAGAGGTCCCTTGTTCTTTGTGCATATCTCTATATCAACTATATCTTAACGAACTAGATTCCATTTTTCTTTTGGAGCTAAAATATTCCCTATTATTTTTCTTCACTTTCAAGCCCACTTTCATTCTAAGAACAACCCTGTAAAGTAGGTTTTGCTGGGGGGTTACGATTAGCCACATGAGTGTTATGCTGTAAGGAAGCATAGCTCTGATCTGGTTTGCTGGTGGGGTAGCAAGGGGGTGGGTATAAACACAGTTCATACAGCAGATCTGAGAGAAAGTTGTAATTTTGAGCCAGTCTGATAAAGACATTTTGATTTTAGAATTAAGCATTCCATAATATTATATTTATTGTTAATCCTGCTCTGTCCAGACATGCACACACATATTGATCCAAGCCCCCCCCCCAACTTTCCTAAACTTTGTATATACATTCCAAAGTTCCTCTGTTTAGAATGGAAGTTTTATTGTTCTTCCTCATTAATAACGTTTGCTGTCTTGTTTCTGGACACATTTTTTTAATTGCATTCTGATGTTACTCACATCCCAATTTTCTTCTGTGAAATGTTGGAGGGTATGTTGCTAGCCATCTTGAATCCCAGTTTTGAGTAGGAAGGTATAAATTGACGAAAGGCAGGAAGGAAGAAAAAGAGATGATCACATCACGAATGTAATGACACAATGAATGTAATGACATGCTAAAATTATTTGGAAGCAATATAGAGGACAGGAACTATAGTGTCCAAAAGCCTGTTTGTCATTTAGGCATGGCTGAAGGAGCAGCACAGAGCCATAGAAGACCCCCTTGCTTATATTATGTTCTCTCGGTCCCTGTTTGTTGAGAGACTGCTCATGTTCCTTTTCTCCTCTTTTGCAGCCCACCCAAATATCCAAACATTTCAAACCAGGATTTGAATAGAGGAATGTGGTCTGCATTCTTCCTTTGCCTGATGGGACAATGTAACACACCATGTGGCATCTCCTGGCAATTATTTATTGACATGAAGTAATTCTGGGAGCTTTCTTTGGTGGGGATGTTGGTAGTGGCATTCTTATGTGTCTGTAATGAGTCAAAACATTGCTCAAATTCCTATTGAATTAAATAATCAATCGCTACCTCATCCATCCACTTTAGAAGCTAAAGGCAAGGAGAAAACATGCCTCATAATCCTCTTCCTCAAGTTCCAAACCACACTTTCATGTACATGTGCAGCTGGCATTGATTTATGATAACATTTAGCTGAAGCAGACATGTCACATGATGCCTTCTATTTATTATTTACATTTTGCTGCATGTATCCAAGACATCTAATGAGGAAATTAGTAAAATAAAATAAAACAACTATAGTCACATATAAAACAAGCAGCCAAAATGTTGGAAGGGATTAAGTCAACAACTGACTTAAAACCATCTTCTGTCATTCAGCAGAGCAGATGAAACAGGCAGTTCACAGTCCATGCTGGAATGGCTGGGCAAATGGAAATAGCTTCTCCCAGCACCAAAAAGACACTGGGCAAATTTCTAGCAAGCTTATTTCATAAACATGAGACCATGATTGAAAGAATAGTCTCATCCATCACCTGACATTTGTTTGTTTTATATCTCACTATTCTACCAAGATCTGTATCAATCCTAAGCTTTTTTTTTAAATCTCCAAGGAATATTGGAAAGTAACAAAAAAGTACAGTTGTCCCTCAATATTCATGGATTTGGCATTCACGGATTTAAGTATTCATGGCTTGAAAATATTCTTAAAAAAATAATAATTCAAAAAGCAAACCTTTATTTTAAATGTGATTTTCAATTAGTTGTGTGGCTTTTTTAAAATTTTATACTGGTTTAATATCTTTTTATGGGTGGGGGTGGGGGTGGGTGGTGTTTAGGGATTTTAATCTTATTATTATATAAGGGACGCCATTTTGCTATGCCATTGCTTATAATGAGACTTGAGTATTCATGGATTTGGTTATTCACGGAGGTCCTGGAACCAAACCCCAGTGAATGTGAAGGGACAACTGTAATGAGAAGTACAAAAAGCAATGTAAGAAGTTCCTTTTCCAGCTCTGGAAAAAGGAATGATGATAGGTTATTTGTCAAACTCTGTAATGAGTAATGCAATTGAATTATTTTTTAAAAAAATTCTAAGCGCTGCACATGACAGACATTTTATACTGTCATCCATGACGTCAGAATCCCAAATGTGTCCATCCATCCAAAAATCAGACACCAGAAATTACTTTTGATCACATTTATATGGGAATGAAGTTTATTGAAGTCAGTGAGTCAACAGAGATTATCAGACATAGCAAATGTGGCATGATCACATTGCCAATGGAACACAAAAGGACAACAATATCAGACGACATCATCCTTTTGTGTTCTGCTGGTGTTCTGCTAAAGTTTCTTTCTATTGGCGGCTGAAGCCATCAATAGATCCCCATACCACTTTAGTGCCGGCATTGGCAGCGTGCGAAATCTCGGGCCATTTAAATCCTGTCACTGCAGCAGGAATGGCTGGTCTGGCGTAAACACTTCCAGCTGAGATCGGGACATCCAGGTAAGTTTCTCTCTTTTTATGATCCTCTCTGGATTACTTGGGACCTTTAAAGTGTGTTTAGGTGCTTTCTGTAACTTTACATTTGTTTATTTTATTTTTATTTTTAAATTTCCCATGCGATGGAGTCTTGTGGGATTTCAGGCAAGGAAGTGAATGGGGCTCTGTTCACTTCCTCTTTATTGATGGGGAGCCTTTGCTGGTAAGGTAAGGTAAGGTAAGAAGAAGGTAAGTGTGGGGGAGAGCATTCTTTTGCCAGCACAGAAATGGTTCATTTTATGCTGACAAAAGAATGTTTTAAACCGGGTCATCTGATAATCTCTTTACTTGTGAGCAAACATATATAGGATTGCATTCTTAGTTGACTGTCAGCATTCACAAACAGAGTTTTAAAGAGTCTCACGATGTTTTTGAGATCATCACCATCTATGTTAGAATGCTGTCACATTCACCAAAATGCATGCACTTGACATATCCATTGAATTAAACATAACAACAACAAAAAAGGGTCAATAAAATCCCCTGAAGATCTGGGTTGTGGGTGGTAGCAATTATGATGGATGAGGGGGTACATTTATATTTTGTCTTTGTAAGACAACGATGTGTGGGAAAAAGTGTAGAAAGCTCCAAATCAGTGAAAGCTATTTTCTCTCCTTCAAAACATGAATGTTTCCTTAAAAGCATTGTATATTTAAATGTCAACAGCAGACATCTCTTTTATGTCTTTGGCAAAGATTAACGTTTTTTATTCATTTGGACTTGATGAATTAGACCACAATGAAGACATTGGAAGGAATAAAGCTGTGCTAGTGGCTTCTCTCTCTTTTGTTTGAAAAATAAACATGCTCTTTGAGACCGCTACATTCTTCTGCCTGAACACAGAAGATTGCATTTTCCTGTGCTTTAATTTTTATTCTATTTTTTTAAAGGAGGGAAATATCAAATATGGTTCAGATCAGCTTTCTTTGTCAGGACTTCTTTTCTTTAACCTGTGTTTTCATCACAGCTTGTAAAGAGCTAGTTATAAGTTATGTGTTGTTTTCAGTTAATTATTTTCTTGCATTGTTAAATCCTATTACTTTTGTTGTACAGCATGGGCTAATTTCACTCCTTTTGCAATGTAACAATTTTTATGTACAGTGGGCCCTTAGTAGCCACAGGGGTTTGGTTTCAGGACACCCTCCCCGCCCCCCGGGATAACAAAAACCATGGATGCTCAAGTCATTATTGAAAATTTGAAATTACCTGCGCCTGACTGCAGCCTGGCTGAGAAATGGTCCCATGGTACTAGCGGAGGCTGTGGCAGAAATGTCCAGGCACCAGGTGCACATTTTTCCTTCTTTGGTGGTGATTCTTCTCTTTCCCTCAAAAGGTGAAAGCCATGGCCCGTGTGCTCCCAGCAGGAAACAGGAAGAATGTGCACCTGGCTCTTGGGGCTTACTGTCACCGCTGCCTTCCCTCCTTGGCTTCTGGAAGGCAATCCTACCAAAGTGATCTGGGTAATCAGGGCTTTAGCCTGTTGCAGGCAGGGGGTGTTTGGGTGGAGCACAAGGGATTAATTCTCTGGGAACAAGAAGCTGCATTGAGACAGGAGGATCTGTGAACTCACGGGAATCCAAGCAATCTAAGCAACCCCTAAAATAGGTTATACCACTCTAGTACTACATTCCAATCATGAGACTTATCCCACCAGTTTTCAGTGGTACCTATTATATCATATTTGCTTGTCTCTCTTCCCCCCCCTGTGTTAAGCATTCAAGTTCACCTTGTTTATTTCCCATGCTCTGTGCATTAGTGTAGAGACATCTCAGATCATGGGTCACTCCCCCAGATCCTTATTTAAGTTTTCCCCCTCCCACTGTTGGGTTCTTGCACTATTTGCCCAGTTCTCTCTATAACAGTTAGGTTATCATCTCCAGCACTTGATGAAGTCCTACCCTCACAAATACTCCTTCCTTCCCCTTCATAACTCAGTTTAAAGCCCTCCTGATCAGATTTGTGAAAATCATGGCAAAAACTTTCCTGCCAACTAATGTGAGGTGCAACCGATCCCTTGTCAGTCCATCTTCATGAAAACACAGACCATGGTCCAAGGAGCCAAATCCTTCCTGGCATCACCATCTGTGGAACCAGTTGTTCACTTGTATTCTTCTCTCCCTCCCTTGGCCATGTCCTTCAATAGGGAGGAGAGAAGAAATACTAACCTGTGCATCAAGGTCCTTCAGCTTCCTACTCAGAGTCTCATAATCCCTTGTGATATCCTAAAGACTATGTCTTGCAGTGCCATTGGTTCCCACAGGGACTAAAAGAAAGGGGCAATAGTAAGTGGGCTTGATGAGTCTTGTCAGCCTCTCTGTTACATCACATATTTTTGCCCCAGCTAGACAGTACACCTCTCGAGCCATCCTGTCAAGCCCACAAACTACTGCTTCTCTTCCCCTCAGCAGAGTCCCCAACCACCACCACACACCACCTTTGGGGTTTGGTAGGGGAAATTCAATGTGCTGAATCTTCCAAGGTCACCTGTATGTTCTCCAAGGACTGACACTGTTGCTCTTCTTCCTATTCCTCATCATCACTGATATGTGAGTACTGCAAATTGATTCTGTAGCTCCCAACTCACAGAATGACATACTTCTGTGTGTCACATTCATCACAGACCTCCACCTCAAAGACATCCCCTGTGTTTTCCTCATCCAGGACAGTCTGCTCCGCTTCTTCCAAGAAAACCTCAGGCTCCCTAACATGCTGAAGAGTAGACACATGGGTCTTGAGATGCTGGACCTCCTCCTCCAATACAGACACCAACTGGAACTTGCTGCAGGTGTGGCTACCTACATGCTCCGGTAAGAACACAAACTTACCACAGCTGTTGCAGGTGCCTGCAGCAGCTCACTCACCATCCACATTCAGTAACCTTAAGTAGGCACTGAAATAGAACTCCAGGCCTCCTTCTCAAAAGTAAATGCCCGCACAAAATGCCTGTTGGCCTTGCCTGTTAGCTGAGCTCCAGGGACTGGGGCTGTAGATATGTAGGGAACTAGTGGCTGCAAGCTCTTCCCCCAAACAAGTCACTCACTTCTTCTTAGCAGATACCCCACCCCCTGAAGACCATGTGCTCAGGCAGAGCACCTGAGCCTACACAGAAGAGAACAATACAACACTAATGAGTACAGAAGCAAGCCCCCTCTGGCCTCATATAAAAAGCCTTACCTTAACAGACCCAACAGACATAACACAACAAACTCTAACAAAAGCCTCTAGCTGAGCTCCTGTTCATCAAGCTCCAGGAGCTGGGATTGAAGGTATATAGAGAGCTAGTGGTTGCTTGCTCCTCCTATCAGTGGTGGCTTTTTTCAGCTTCATTTTGGCAAGGCTTTTAGTGCAGGGATTTAGTTAACCCTTTTTAAAACTAACTTACTTATCTCTGTATTTTTATATAACAAGGTGCATGCACGCACACACACACACCAAATCCCAGTCAAACTACTTCCTTTTTCTCACTAATTTGGCTTTGATGCTGAATTTCAGGGGCAAACCACAGCATCAAGAGCAACCAAGAACCAGTTTTAAAGGACAATGGATTGTCTTCCATAAACAAGGTGGACAGTGTATTTGCTTCAAATAATTAACATTTAATTTCACCTGTCAAGTCTCTGGAGTTCTCCCTTCCCCTGTAATTTAGCTATCTCCTTGACCAAATTCCTAGTTCCTCTGTATGGAGTACATTCTTTACAAAGTCCTCTGTGGCTCTGTGTTTCTATCTGCCAAGTTTCTTGGTTGCTTTCCAATTTCCTCCAGGGCTTTTGGGGAACCAAAGTTACTACTCAACTGTCTAGAAGCAATCCACAGTGTTACATGAGTGAATACATTTTAAGAATTAAATTAAATTAAAAAGTACTGAGAGGAGATGTTTAAAGTTGATGATGGGTGTTTTCCTGGCTGATCTGTAATGAATTAAAATAATTGACATTCTGAGGGAGTTGGGGGTGGGGAACAATGAATGTGGGATGTTGATATGAACAGTAGTATGGAGTGTTATCAATGGTCAGTTAATGGTAATAATTATAATAATGAATAATATAATTAACTTTTATAATAAAAATTATAAAAGCTGATGGGCTGAATTATACCATGATATAAACCCCAGAACCTTAGCATTCAGACAGTGGTACATCTCTTTTACACTAGATTCCAGCTCCTTGATACCATAACTGCCATGACTACATCTGAGATTTGTAGTTTGTTGGGGCATTCAAACTCTCCAGCAGAGAATAGTTGTGTAGAGTAAAATAGACCCTAATCTGACTGTTGTAATAAAGCTATTTTTTTCCCCACAGAGAGTATATTTAGAGAAAAAGATGTTTGGATCAGTTACTTGCCTGAGTATTTGTGTTATCCTGGTGGGGGATGGGGGAATCTCAGAAAGTATCAAGTCTTTCCAATTTTCTTTGTACTTGAATATTCATAGGTTTGCATTAGTCTTCTTTCTCAAAGTATCCCAGGTTTCTTTCCATCTCTCCCACTGATCATACATCACATCCAGTCTCATGTAGCATTTTCAACCATTTCCACTGAGACATCATCATCATCATCATCATCATCATCCAGGAGTGATAGGATTTTATCAGACTATGCAAATACGGCATCATAAGGATGCCTAATGATTGCGAAAGGATGCACGTACCAGACAATGTTGTCCTTTCACAATCATGTAACGTCCAAAAGCCATCCTATTTTATTGACGGGCCTAGCTACCAATTGATCCACCATGGCACATTTCTGCCGGCATTGCTGGTGTTTGAATCCATGCACCATTGTACTCACGTGAATGCAACGTTAATGGGCAATGGGTGTGACTGGGACAGTGAAGTGGGGTGTGTGTGCTCTCTTTATGACCACCCCCATGTACTTGGAACCTTAAGTGTGTGTTTTTGTGCTTGTGTGAACTTTGTGTGTGTGTGGGGAGGGTTGCTTAATTTTTCAAATTTCCTGCACTAGCATCTTCTTGTGAGAATCCAGGAGATTTCAACGCTGGAAGTAAAGGGAGCTCCATTTGTGCTCTGTTACTGTCAGAGAAGCCTCACTGACATCAGTAAGATAAGGTCTGGTACAGAGCGTTCTTTTGCCAGGATAAAAATGACACCATTTATGCTGGCAAAAGAACATTAAAGTGAGGTGGTCTGACAGAGTCCATAGTCAAAGTGCTAAAGTGCTTTAGCAATATTACCCTAGGTAAGCATTAGGATCATTTTGTTTTGGTGCCAGCATTACTCTTTCCTTTACTTGATCTCTATTGAATCTGTGTCCTGGAAACAATGGCTGTGTTTAATGGTGGTGTCCATCTTTACTCCTTCCAGGACAGCACAAATACTCAGGCAAGTAACTGATCCAATTAATTTCAGAATGTAGTAGGTTAAAAATAAACCCACCTGGGAAATGGGAAGAAAAAAGACTTCAGTGGTATCTGGAGTTCACTGGAAATATATGGGGACAAGCAAAACATCATCTGGATATCAGAAATAAAATAATTTTGTTTTGGAATGTACTAAGTTAATTTAAACCTACCTGGGGAGTGGGAATGAAAAGTCCTTAATGCCAGGAGCTCACAGGAAATACTTTGGGATGAAGGAAACCTCATGCGGATCTCTGAAATAAAATCAGCTCATAAAGGAACAAAATCTGGGACTTCCAGAGACCTTTTCCTATCTGAAGGTGCCCTCCATTGTTGTCCTTTGTTGTTGTTGTTTTCTATTTATTATTCAGCCATTTATTTAATTTCTCAGCCACTGTGTGTGTGTATATGTGTGTGTGTGTGTTTGCCTTCAAGTCGCCTGTTGACTTATGGCAACCTCATGAATTCCATATGGTTTGCTTTGTCAAGGAATACTCAGAAGTGGTTTTGCCAGTTCCTTCCTCTGAAATATAGCCTACAGCACTTTGTATTCATTGACAGTCTCCAATCCAAGTACTAACCAGTATCTGCTTAGCTTCCAAGATCAGACTGGATCTGTTGCCTTTAGAGTTACTAGGCCATTACACCTACACATGCAGAAGGCACATGCAGAAACTGCCTCAAGGTTCTATACGAAGTCTGTCTATTAAATAACAAGACTATGTTTCTACCTTTCAGACAAATCAGGGAGAACTGATTGTGAATGCTTGACTGGTGAACTTGAACATGTCTGAACCTGCATGACAAACATCAACACTCTTGGCTGTTCAGTTAATTGTCAGTCATCATTTAAAGCAGCTGGTTGTCTGTTGTGCACCAGAAAAATGATGAATTTAAAAGTCGAGCAACATGACATTCTGCAGCAACTTGAGGCAGACCCACACCTTTTTCAAAAAATCATCACTTGTGAGGAAACCTGGATCTTCCAGTATGATCCTGAGACAAAATGACAGTCAATGCACTGGAAAACACCATCATCACCAAGAATGAAAAAAGCACATCAAAGCAAGTCCACATTCAAAATCACACTCATTGGTTGTTGGTTTTTTTACATCAAAGGCATACTATTGCCAGAATGGGTTTAAGAAGGCAGAATAGTGAACCAGCATTATTATAAGGAAATTTTGACAAAGCTGAGAGAAGAAGTGGGGGGGGGAGGCCAGAACTGTGGAAAAATGGTTTTATTCTTCATCAAGACAATGTGCCTGCTCACACAGCACTTTCTGTGAAACAGTTTTTGGCTGATAAACACATCACTACACTTGAGCATCCTCCATATTTGCCAAACTTGGCACCATGCAACTGTTTTCTTTTCCCTGAAGTGAAATCGGTGCTTAAAGGAACATGTTTTGAGTCAACTGATGCAGTAAAGAAGAAAAAGGCAGATGTGATGACACAGCTGACAGAAACTGATTTGCTCCATGCCTTCGACCAGTAGAAAAAAGACTGCATTGGGGTGTGTGTGTGTGTGAACAGTGAGTATATTGAAGGGGACAAGCATTAAAATTGTAATAAATATAAATAAATTTAAAAAATGGGTTATTGTATCAGTCTCGTTATTTAACAGACATAGCTTGTGTATGTCCAGCTTTGCTGGCTCTTCTTAGGATCTTGGGATCAAACCATTTTCCTCAGTGTCAGAGATCAGAGATATAAGAAAGCATATTCTTTGAAATTATTCCTATTGGTTGTTTTTGGTAATGCCTTACAGGCATACTTTGAAATTTTGAAATAGTGCCGCCTCCTCCTCACCTTCTCATCTATTAACAGGTGTTAATGTATTCCTTTAAAAAAAATCATTAAGCCTCCCAGTCCCAGTAGCTAATTGCAACAGATGTACGTTTAGGAAAATAAACTCAACCTTGGAAGGTTTAATTTAAAGTAGTGCTAAAACTTCCTGACCTTGCAGAATTGTTTTTCTTTTCTAATTTGTCATGCTGATTCTCAAAGTGCCTTCATTATTCTGGTAACAGAGGCAACAAAAGATAATAACCAACTTTCTTTTTCTTGGATACCTGCCAGATTTTTGAGGTAAATATCTCATTTGTCCTGACAGTTTTGAGACTCTCTCAGTTTTAAATTAGAGGTTTAGCACCCGTAGTTGTAGCACCTAATCTAATTCCAACAGGAATTATTTATTTATAGATAGATATATAGATATAGATATAGATATGGATATGGATATGGATATAGGCATAAATGTTGAAGGGCTCTGACAGTTATGGATTGTACTCCTTTGAAATAGGACTGTGCTTTCTGGTAGCTCAACTTGACTGCTGCTATTTCTTAGTTCACTCCACTTCTTATGTCACTTTGTTTCTTGGCTCATTTTCTTGATTCAGCTGCCATGAAAAGGGTTTAATGTGATTTATTATTTTTGCCTAACCTTGATAATGCAGCTGATTTGTGAGAGAGCATGTCTTCACATTTGTGGGTGGAGTGCACGACTCCTGCAAACTAGTCTTTCCATTGGAATAGGACCCATTACTTCAGATATTGTTTGGTCCAAAACTCCCAGAATCCCTCAGCCAGAAGGGAATTCTTAGAGGTGGAGTTCAAAAAGCAACATCTCCAATCTCTGTCCAAAGCAGGAAGACTAGGTCACTACTACTACTACTACTGCTGCTGCTACTATTACTATTACTACTTCTACTTCTTCCCATCATCAACATACATGCATACACAGCATATACAGTTATGCTGTTTTCTCCCAAAACTGGGACTCAAAATGGCTTACAATTTAAAAGAATAACACAACTAAAAATATACAAAGTCCCTTCTCAGAGAAGTTGTCATTTTGCCCCCCCTCTCTCAACTCACACTGCTTTCATTGCAACAGAGATGTCCAAAAAGTCAGTCAAGGATGTGAATTTTAATTATGTTTACCACATAATCCCTGCGAATTAGTCATAATTGTATTAGTCATAATTCTGATATATGTACATATTATGAATTTTAGTGGTAATGTGGTATATTATATCTTGGTTTATATTTTGGTCTGTGACCGTAAATAAAATGATGATGATGATGAGGAGGACTACAAGGATGTGCACCAGGAGCTGATGACATGCACTCCAGTGCCCAACCCTCAGATGACCATCCCCATCCTGCTCAACCTGATAGAGAAGGTCATTGACAAACTGGTCACAGCTAGAAGGAAATGGATCGACTGCCAGCATGTCAAGAACAGAATTTATTATCACAACCAGAAATTTCAGTATGTGCCAGACCAACAGAGTGCTTCAACGATGACTATGTGTGTTTCTGTGAAGCAGAGATCCAGTGGAAAAGAGATTTCTTGCTGGATCAAGAAATTGTGGATATAATCTAAGAGAGATTTGGTGCTTGCAAGCAAGGGGAAGATGCTAGCAATGTTCAGAAACATACAAAAGAGCTACAGCAGTTCAAAGATGTGGCCCAGACCTATTGGTACAGATATGATGAGCTTGATGCTCATGGAAATGCTCACAAATGCTTAATGAAACAGTAGCATTGGATGATTGTGGAGAGGAAGGCCCAGGCAGCAGCTGTAGCATAAACAGTAAGCCTTATTTGAATACTAGTTTCAGACTGAATGTCAAGACAGGAATTGTGTGGCTAGGTATAGTTGTATATTCAAAACAGACTGAGCAACAAAACACATGCTGTTCTTTCAGTAATGCTAAATCTGTAAGGCAGACATAAATGTAACTGTTGATAAAACCATACAAAAAGTTAAAATAAAATTAAACTACTCACAGCATTATCACAATTCAAACAATAATATGCAATTTAAAAGATTAAAAATGTTTCAGTTTAAAATAACTCCCTAGCCCTTTCTTTAAAAGAAACTATTTGTTTTAAAACCCTGTCAAAAAAAGATTCACTGTGAAGGATAGTCCTGCAAAGAGGTAGGCAGTAAACATGTGCCATGTGGTCCTGAATCAATATCCCACAGAGATCCTTGTCCTGCTACATTCTCTCCTGAAATCTGCAGAGCAGACTGGGGGCCCGTCTATACGATTAAAAAAAAAATCAATTGGGGGGGGGGATAAAAAATACGAATAGGCAGTCGTTTGAATACTTACAATCCGCCTATACTTTTTTTTTTACCTCCCCTAAACTCTGTATGACCCCCCCTTCCCCAGCTGGCTGGAGCTAGCAAGCCAAGCAGCGGTTTTAAATCTCCTGCCGCTTTTTAAAAATTTATTTAAAAAGGTACCTGCTTTGCGGATAGTCAGTTTTCCCTATTTACAATGTAAAATAAAAATAAATATATATAAAATTCACAGACTTACTGGACTCTTGCTTAGCTGGGAATCTAATATGGCGGCTGCTCCCAATTCCCCTCCTTGCTAGCCCCACCCCCTCTACTCAGCCAGCTAATCAGATTACACTATCTGTTTGTATGTGTGCGAACAGCTGTATGGATTTTAGGCCGAGATCCGCTAATCCTTCCGAACGCCACATCTACATAGTTTACACGGGATTCGCTAGCCCCCCTTCCAAATGACACATATGAATCCAAACAGCCGTGTGTATGGAAGATCAATCTTCTGAATGGCGTACATATTTTTTTACCGTATAGACAGGCCCTGAGTGGAGTCTTGTGCTCCAGTGCCATGTTATGCATCATTGCACATACCATATGAACTTAGGGCCAGTCTAGACAAGGGAATAAATTGTGAATTGGGGCACAGAAACATCAATTGGCAGCAGGTGTCATCTGTTTCAACATTTTTTTTTTTGCAAGATTGCTGGTGTGCGAAGCTCTCTGTGTTTCCTGTACGCTCGGAGGCATGCCAGTGAATCAAGATGGCAGGCACAAGTGAATTACTCATGGTTTTGTACTCCTCAACTTGCCCCCACAAAACAGTATTTTAAAAAAAGAGTGATCTTCTGCTTAAATAATAAAAAAAAAGGAAAGAAAGCCTCTTTCATCACCTCAGCGCACAACAGCTACAGCGACAATCCAACATGGCAGTTCTGTGATCTGCCATCTTACCAAGCTCCTCCCCCTGGGCATGTCCAACCAAGAGCTGTCTGTTAGGGTTTTGAATGTGTAGCCCTTGGAAATGTATGTCATAAAGAGATACCATATATTCCATTTATCTGTAGAGGACAAAGCTGAAGGTTAAACAGCTACGCAGTTAGCTAGGCAGCTGATGTTTTTCTGCCCTCTTATCTCAGCATGACTAATAGAAGGGGAGATAACATGCTAGGGATGATGTCAGATGATGTCACCAGTCACCAACTGAATGAAGGGGAGTTGCTAGAACTTGCTAGAACAGCTAGGAAACTCTATATAAGTCATGGTGCAAGGCAGCCCACTTCACTTCTTCAACTGACTTCTTTGACTGACTGCTCAGTGTAAGCTTAGCTATTAGAGCAATGATTTTGTTTGTTGTTTAGGATGTAAACAGTAAAGACTGTTAGTTTTTAGACACTAAATCTACTCATTGAACACTGAACATGCTGGAAGCATCTGGACCAAGCTTTTGCTACTCTGCTAACCTGACTGCTGGCTGGACTCCTGAACATAGACTCCAGCAGGCTGTAGCGTGACACTGTCCTCTTCAGCAATGCAATGTGATGCAATTCAGTTGTCCTAACAGATGAGGGTGTGCGTTTCCATCTGGAGTTTAAAAAAAAAAAAAAAACCTTGGGAAAAGTCTTGGAGGCTTCTGCTGCAGACTTTCCCCAACTTTTGCTCCCACTCCCTCCAAAAAGGATGGAATGCTGCAGGTTCTGGATTATCCCTTAAACACCTCTGGTAGGGGGAGAGATTTATCATGGGAAACAGGGCCAGGCACCTGTTGCTGCTTTTGCTGTCAAGCTCTCCCACCCTTCCATGCGATTCCCAGGTATGAGGCGAGATATGAAGGGGTAGAATCTTGTCCTTCCCAGTAGGTTCAGGCAAATGTAAGCTGCTGTAGTTTCTCCTGGCTTGTGTGTTTTTTCTCATTCCTAACTTTTGTCATTGTGACCTATGATATTGCTTGGCCTCATTGTCCCACTTTTCATATTTGAAATGTTGGAGAGTATGAGGAAGGAAGGCAGGCTCACATGAGTAATGAACAAAAATTATCCATATGAGTATGGATAGTCCATGGTCCAAATGGGGGAAACTTCACGCCAAATTGGCAGGATAAGATTCCTTATTCTTCAGATCTTGAGCCACTAGTACTTATGAGAACCACAAAGGGAGTGTTCTTCTATGAATAAATAACAAAACAAATGACCAAAAATTGGTATTATAGTCATTTTTCTTAGTGTTTTTCCCCCAGTTAAACTCTATGAGCTTGGCCCTTCCTTACAGTACATAATGTCAAGGTGATGGGACATGCAATCACTGGAAATTTATACTGTAAAGAGCTGGCATGGTATAATGTGCTACAGCCTGCAGAGGCCAGCACTGTGCTGGCTAAACACAGCTGGCTAACATATCTAGATTAAGCCTGAGAGACAGCCTTGGGAAAGGAAGTGAGAGGAGAAGGGCAACTAAAATGGTGAAAGGTCTGGAAACCATGCCTTATGAGGAGAGACTTAGGGAGCTGGGTATGTTTAGCCTGGAAAAAAGATGGTTGAGAGGCGATATGATAGCCCTGTTTAAGTATTTGAAGGGATGTCACGCTGAGGATGGAGCAAGCTTGTTTTCTGCTGCTCCAGAGACTGGAACACGGAGCATGGGGTGCAAGCTCCAGGAACAGAGATTCCACCTCAACATGAGGAGGAACTTTTTGACAGTAAGAGCTGTTCGGCAGTGGAACACACTCCCTCGGAGCGTGGTGGGGTCTCCTTCCTTGGAGGTCTTTAAACAGAGGCTGGATGGCCATCTGTCGGGGATGCTTTGATCAAGATTTCCTGCGTGGCAGGGGGGTTGGACTTGATGGCCCTCGTGGTCTCTTCCAACTCTGCAATTCTATGATTCTATGAGGAGTAAACTCTTATCTGTATGGGGAAATGTTGTGTAGCCCATGTGTATGTGAAACACAAACTGTATAACTCATGACTGTACTGTATCTATACAGTATAACTAGATGATCCCCCTCACTGTCTCTGTACTTGGAGTTTGCCCTTAGACTGTGCACATTCAGTCTGGGCTGTACAGTGCAGGACTGTACTGTGCATGCTGATGTGTTATGTAGTCTGTATGTTAGGAGTCCCAGATTCATTGTAAATATTGCTTCAACATGCTCTAGTAAAGGAAAGTAGTTTTAGACACAAGCCTGTGTCTGTGTGCTCCTTTCTTCAGCCTAATTATTGCAACTCTGCTACAAGAATTTTTCCTGCCTGGTCCTCTTGATATGCTCAGAGGTACCAGTGCACTAGCGTGACACCCAATCCATATCAGTGTGCTACCATGACACCCAAACTCACCCAATCAAACTGTCAGTTGCTGAAGCTGCTGTAACTTGTTATGCTCCTAAACTGAACTGAAATTCTATCTAGCAGGCTGACTTCCATGGCACTGTATAGATCACATCAACAGAGAATATGGCTTCATGCCCCCAGCATGAAGGCAGAGAGACATATAAACTCTCTTAGTAACATGATACTCTGCAGTGTTAGGAGCACCTTTGCTGAGAGGTGATGGGAATATGATATGTCTGTATGGAAACTGCCAGGTATGACAATTTGAAGGAAAACTAAATCATTGTTCCAATGGACTTTGAGAGCTGGAAGCAAACTGATGTTTCTCTATAGAGAGAAGGCTCATTATTAGCATCTAAAAAAAATTACCTATACCTATGCAGGGTTGGATGAGATATTTGCTGTGTCAGTTTCTTTAACTTCTCAGTCTTGAACATGTCAGCAAATACAATTTCCAATCAGAATTCCATACATTTCCAAGCCTGTGATGCATTTCATGAAAAAGAAATGTTTTACAACATTTGCTCTTGGGGCAAATGCAACTTCCTGGAAGGGTGATCAAAGAGTGTTTTTTTTTTCTTTTTTGAGACCCACAATGTGAAATCTTTGAATAAAGTTTTCTTTGACCTAACAGGACAAGTGGCAGCAGCTCTGAATATGGTAGGAAGTCGAGAAGGGGGGTAGAGAGAGGAACACGTCTTTGGATTTCAAACATCTTTCAGTGAGGAATTAGTCTGAAAAAGATGTACAATAAGCCATGAAAGGGGTCCCCAGACACCATAATTCAAGGAACAGAATATGATATAAAACTGGCAGGCATCCAGTCCCTGAGCCAGGTGCTCAATTTGGCTTCCATTCAAGTGGCCTACGGCCACCAACAGAGCTTTCAGGTAGAACTGGGGATGTTGCTCACCTTAGTATGCCCTACTTCAGTTCTATTTCAGGTACCTGCAAAGGATTCCCAGATGGCTGGCTTGCAGCCAAAATCATATGCTTTCAGATCACATCATCTCTACATGGTGATGAGGCAGCACAGAGAAAGAATGTATCTGGTAAAGAAATACTTTTCATGTGCAGTGTGCATTGGGTGCTCCTACTGGTGTCCCATTACACACGTTCGGGCAATTCATCAAAGGGGTTTCTTAGTACCCCTGCAACATAGCTAGGTATACATAAAGTTATGCAATGTAACAGGTCATATAGGATTCCAGGAACTATACGTATATATTTAAAGCAGGTCTGGGCAAAGTTGCTCCTAAACACACCCTCATGCTTCCCAGTGCCATTAAATAATTCAAGCGATTGCTTTGTTTGAACTCTCTCTCTCTGGCTTTTCTTCGCAAACGAAGATTCAGGAAGGACTCATCCCGCGCTTTCTGCAAGCGCACTGATGACTAAAAAGGCCAATCTGAGATAAACAAGTCTGGTTGCAGAAAGCACAGCAGAAGGTCTCCTTGGGTGATGTTTCCAGGTTGTGATTCTTTCTGCGTTGTCGTTTCTCTTCAAGACTTGTTCGGTGTGAGTTCTCAAATAAGGCTGCAGCATTGTGGATAGTGCGTCTCCATGCCTCCCGATGTGAAGCCAGGGCGGACCATCGTTGGTGATCAATTTGGCCAAGCCTGAGATGTTGTTTCAGGGAGTCCTTGTATCGTTTTTTTGGAGCACCCCTCTTATGCTGACCCGTAGTGAGTTCACCGTAGAGTAGTATTTTTGGGAGGCAATGGTCCTCCATCCTAGAAATGTGCCCTGCCCAGCGCAGCTGTGTTCTCAATATCATGGCCTCAATGCTGGTGATCCCTGCTTGCTCAAGGACAGCAACATTCGTCACATAGTCAGTTGAGTGCATATTTAGGATTGTGCATATACAGCGCTGATTAAAGGGTTCAAGGAGTCGTAAGTGTTGGCGATAGGTGACCCATGTTTCAGACCCATAAAGGAGAATAGACTGTACAATGGCTCATGAAAATAAAGTAAGGGCCACTCTGTGTCTTGCCTTGCCCTCAACCTGCAACTCCCACCACAGCTGATGAAACCATGAAGTGGATTTCCAACCACTTCCCAGTTTTTGTTTTTCATTCTTATTTCAGTTTCGGAGCTGATGCATCCAATAGTGATTCCGGGGGAGGGGGTGAAAATTGGTCCCAAGACCCCCAGGGCTCATCTACACCAGGCAGGATATGTCAGCTCTCCACTGGCATATCCTGCCTCTAGAGCTGACCCCTCTCCCTATTACCTGCAGAAAATGTGCCAAAGTCCTAACAGGACGCAGGCCCATTGCTGAAGCTGCTGCCGCCATTTTATCACTAATGCAGAAGCCAGGCAGGGGTCCCGCATCATGTAACTGCAGCCCCCCTACATGTGACCAGCCTTGGCCATATGCTACAGGATCCCTGCTTGGCTTCCAGGAGAGCTAGGGAACTGGTGGCGGCAGCAAGGAGTGGCATTCTGGGATGGGCTCCCACAGACATGTGGGCCCTGATCTGGCTGAAATGGAGCAAACTGGGTATTATCTTAAAACATGGTAAAGGGCCCTATCCTGGCGTGGCTGTGTTCCAGCCCCAAATTTTCCCCAGGGATCATTTAGACTGCCCAGGGGTAGATCGGGGTAAATGTCCTACATCATTTGGATTGCAGGGTTCTGGAACAGGGTCAAGCTGGGACATTTGGCCAGTGGAGACAAAACCCAGAGCTTATCTAGTCCTGATTAAAAGCATTATTTAAAGCCTTGCTCTTCAGGTAAAAGTGTTTGCAGACTGGTAGGTTGTGTCAGAACTTCTCAAGTACATGATGTGGCAGTACTGCTCTCTTCCACCACTTCCCCAATGTGCCCAGGCTCATATATGTGCCATACTATTTGACAGTTTCCTGCAAACTCACCACAGAGGAGCAGCCAATAGCTTGTGTACCAGTACTTCTCTGTGCCCTCCTGCTTTGAGTAGCACTGACCATAAACCTGTATCTGCAGAACTCCCATCTAAAGGATCAGGGCAGTGTATGGAGAGAGGGACTCAGCAAATTCAGGCAACTGCAACACTGCAGAAAAAATGCTGATTGACACCACTTTAACTATTAGGGTTCCATTCTATGGAATCCTGGGATTTGTTGTGGCACCAGGCTCTCTGACATAGAAGAGTAAACAGTTCACAAAACTCTCTCTCTCTGGCTTTTCTTTGCAAATGAAGATTCAGGAAGGACTCATCCCACGCTTTCTGCAAGCGCGCTGATGACTAAAAAGGCCAATCCGAGATCTTTGCCTTGGTTTGACCGCATCAGAAGATTCCCGTTGGCCGTGGCTAGCCAACCAGGTAGTTGGGGATGAGCTTTCGTTAGGCCACCTTTTCTAGGCCCCTCTCCATATGGAGCAAGCAGTGCTCTCCTTAAAAAAAGGGTGCTTGGTCATTCAGGATGCTGCCGATCAAGACTGTCATCTCCTGGGTCAGCCTCGAGCGACCAATGTCCTGAACCGCCTGCATGCAGGGTTGGGGCTGCGGCTTCCAGTGCATCTTTACACCTGCCGGTTTCGTCCCTCGCCAGTCGCTACAGGGCTTTTTTGGAACTGGATTTGTCCTTCGAGCCTGTGCAATGGATTTTTCTGGTGGAGCGCAGCGTGCACAGAACTGGCCTCACCCTTTAAACCAGAGATTCATCTGCCATGACCTTGCAAGCATGGATGTGGCAGCGAGTTCCTCGGGCCGTAGGTTTGATTAGAGTTTCCTTCTCTTAGATGGTTGACCTTACAGGGTTGGACAAGCACCATCTGCCCGGGTTTGGGATTAGAGTTTTCCTTCTCCTAGGACGGTTGCCACAAGGCTAGAGAGCCCATCCTGCCCTTTGACGCTCTTTGTCAGACCCTTCGGTTTTGACCTGTCTGGCATGGGAGACCCTACCAGTGGCTATTATGCCACTGCCAGCATAGCTCAAAACATCATTAGGGTACGCAAGCCTCTCTCCCACAACAAGGGGGCGTCAATGGAGAGGAGTTCACAAAACTACAAATCCCAGAATTCTTTAGCATTAAGCTAAGGCAGTTAAAGCAGGGTCAAAGTCCATTATTTTTGCAATGTGGCAGCAGCCTTAGGCACCCCAACAGTGTGTGGTGCAGGGACTAAGCAAACTTGGGCTCCATTTCTTAAAACTATAGGCATTAAAGGTATAAAAATGACTGGCATGAACAGAAACAGTTGAGGAAGGTGAAACCAAATGAAACTGGGCTCTTAGCTGAACTGGTGGAAAGGACCATGTTTTCACCTCTGTCCTTCTGTTGCCCACCCTCCAATGTTTCACAGATGAAAACTGGGACTCATGTAGCCAAGCAATATCAAAGTATGGTCAAGATAGCAAAAGTTATTACTGAGGAAGAACATTCAAGCTAAAAGAAACTATGGACTTTATCATACGGGGCTGAAATAGCAGAATTACGACACATGGGTTCCTGTTATTGCATGACAATGATGCTACCGTGGTCTGTGTGTGCTCCATCTGTTAATTAGGTATAACTTTTAATTGACAGGCAAAGCTATCAACAGCCCTCAATATCAGTCCTTTTGCAGTATTGACCAGCATTTAATAATCACGTCTCACTCGTAGTTGCACGATTACAGCATGAGTGGGCAGTCGTCTTCTTCCTCTCCCCTTTCCCAATGAGAACACTTAATTAAACTTCCAGGAGAGAATGTGAAGAGGACCTACAGACTGTTCCTTTAATTAACTGTCTCCTTTTCTTAGTACCTTTTAATATTTGTTTAAGTGTTTATTTGTGAATTTCTTTGGTTATTTATTTGTTTTTAGTGTTTTAGGAGATTATCACACGGGTAAAATATCCCAGAACAGGGACAACAGAAGATCGCTAAAAGGCTTACCTTTTACATGATGTCATCCCAGTTCTGGGATGCTCCTGTTCTGCTCCTGTTCCTCCCCCATTTCCTCTTATTTGTGGAAAAATCTGTGAACAAGAGGCCCGTTCCGTTATTATAACGGAACGACAGGCCAGTGAACAGGAGCCCCATTGTGTTCCCGGGATGACAACAGGATGTGACATCACCAGGAGGTCCCTGCCAGACACTTCCGGGTGTGATTGGGACAGAAAGGTAAGTAAAAAAAATTCCCCCTCCTTGGGTAGGTGTTTCTTTTTCAAATGAGTTTTAGTGCTTGCTTTTGTTTTTGACAGCTGGCGGGGGGTTCTTTTTTAAATTTCCCTCCCAGTCGTTCTATCACAAGAACGGCTGGGATTTGAGTTCCCGGTTGTAAAAGCAACCTTGCGACAGCTGCATTCATGACCGGGCAGGGAAGAGAGCGGGAGCCAATTCCTGTTGCAGAATAAAGGTAAGTGTGTGAAACTTTTTCCTTTATTCCATTCCAGGAATGGGAGAGGGGCAGGGTGTGTGTGTGTAGCGGGACAGAAATCCGTCTGATAATCTCCTTAGAGCAAAGTCACAAGACCAGCCGAAATCTTGTCCATGCAAAATTCCAGAACTAAGGGATTTTTTTTCTTAAAGTCACATGGGCTGGACAGCAGAAGGTGTTAATACTCTGTCATTAGAAGGCAAAGACAAGTGTTACTATAGTGTGAACTGAAATCCCATTCTTAAACTGCTAGTGCTGGTTCTGCAATAATTCTATGGTGGTAGTATCGCACAATTGCATGGCAGGGGGTTGGACTGGATGGCCCTCGTGGTCTCTTCCAACTCTGCAATTCTATGATTCTATGAATTACGGCAACGTGTGATAATTACTGCAATCATGCCACTATGTTTCTGCTTTCCTCAATCATGGAATTACAGTGTTTTAGATGCTAGTCTAATAAAGTCCTGCAGCAGTTTGTTCTTGCCCAAGCTTACTGGGAAGAGCAAGATTCTACTCCCTCCTCTCCTGTTCCCCTTCTGAGTTAACTGAATGCAAAATACTTTTGCAAAGGGAGCTCAGTTTGCAGCAACTGAAGTAAACTGAGGACAAAGGGGGAAGTGGGAGAGAAATATTAGGACATTCTAAAAGCAGCTGAAAAAGTGGGACAGCAGTGGATTAATTGGGACAGTCCCTGACAAATCAGGACAGCTGGAAGATATGCTGCTGCAGTCAGAGTATTGTTGTGGAATATAAAAAGCCAAATGAAGCTGGTATCTCAACAGAGCTGATGGAGTAAGTCCTGCTGTTCTATCTCATCTTTTCCTTTTATGTTATAGAGACAAGATAGGCAGTCACACTTGCATATGCATGAATATCAGTAAAACATCCAATTTTTAAAAATCCTTTTTAATATCAATTTTTAAAACTTGGTTTTGCTTGCACTGAATACAGCTGGAGAATTGCTGTTGATTCCCATGTTATAGAATGGGCCATTATCAGAATAATAGTGTAATTTCATTTCCTGTTCATTCCACCCTTGTGAAATTTCAGATCTCCCAGTTGCTGAGGTAGGCAAAACCAAACACATTCCACTGAATGCAGACACAATAAGAAATTAAAGAAGTGCTGTCACAGCAACCACTGGAAACAATGGTTTATAAAATAACTTTCGCGTCCTTAGCATGCCAGAACATGTCTCTCTGGGATTTGACACCAGACAGTCAGTTAGTTTTGTTTGCTAATTAGGAATTTTGTTTTGTTACATTAAAAAAAAAAGAAAGATATGAGAACAATTAGGCACTTCATATTACATCCAGATACTACACCTTGCAAAATAAGATTTGACAAAGATTGGCTTTTGCATGGAAGTTTATATGTCCAAGCAATTGTTTCTGACAACGAAAAGAGAAAATTACTGGAGGCAGAAACACATATCATGAGAGATACCAAACCACCCCTGTACACTATCTTTTCTGCAGCCTTTGTAGTAATGCAATGAAGGATATGGCACGACTGCATGTGTTTTGTCCTGCCCCTTACATCTGACATCTAGTTATGTTGTGTGGGGAAGAGCAGCATGGAAAGCAATAATGTATTATTATTATTATCATTATTATCTATCTATATAATTATCTTGGGTATGTTGCTCTTTCCAGTGTGTTGACTGGCTGCTTAAGGAACTGACCAACCAATCACAGGTCTGTTGGGCAGCCAATCAGCACACTGGGGGTGGGACCATGTGGATCTCAAACATGGAGGCTGGAGCTGGAGAGTGAGTAACATGGGGTGGATGTGGTGTGTGCCTGTGTGTTCGGGAGTACAGGGGGTGGGGTGGGGTGGACAGAATGAGTGGGAGGGGAGAATGAGTGGGGGGAAGGGCAGAATGAGTGGGGGGCAGAACAAGTGGTGAGAGCGGCAGAACGAGTGGGGGACGCAGAACGAGTGGAGGAGAGGCAAAACAAGTTGGGGGGAGGGGAAGAACGAGTGGGGGGTGGGGCAGAATGAGTGGGGGAGAATGAGGGGGTGAGGGGCAGAATGAGTGGGGGGGCAGAACAAGTGGTGGGGGGCAGAATGAGTGGGGGGCCAAACAAGTGGGGGAGAGGCAGAACAAGTGGTGAGGGGGCAGAATGAGCAGGAGGGAAGAACAAGCAGTGGGGGGTGCAGAATGAGCAGGGGGAGGGGCAGAACGTGTGGTGGGAGGGGCAGAACAAGTGGGGAGAGGGGCAGAATGAGTGGTGGGGGCAGAACAAGTAGTGGTGAGGCGGCAGGAGGCAGAACAAACAGTGGGTGGGTGAGTTAAACCCACTAGCCTACCTCAAAGGGTTGTCATGAGTTCTCTTGGGCATTTGGGGGGAAGTCTTTTAATGGTGTATGATATGCCGGGTCCAGCTAGTAATATTATAATGTATTATTATTATCATTATGTTAACGGTTACCTACAGGATCACCTTCTCCCATGTAATCTGCCCCATACACTTAGGTCCTCTGGATGACATTTGCTCTAGTCAGCCAGGACTAGGTTGGCAACTGTCACCCCTAGACTCTGGAATGGCCTGCTGGAAGAGATATGACAGCTGAATATGCTGTCAGAATTCAAATCAGCTTTAAAGACTAACCTCTTCCAGAAGGCCCATCCAAATGATTTTAAAGTGTGAATGTTAAATGGTGTGTTGAGTGTAACTTGGAGGCCTCTCATTCATAGGTCACCATAAATTGAATGACTTTATCAGACAAGGCAAATAGGGTATCATAAGGATGCCTAATGATCAAGCAAGGGTGTGCATACCAGACGACATCACCCTTTTATGATCATGTCCAGTTTTAAAAAACATACTTTTTTATTGACGGCTCAAGCTGTCAATTGATCCCTGTGGTGCTTTTGTGCTGGCATTGCCAGCATTTGAAACTTCATGCCATTGTACTCATGTGAATGCAGCGTCAATGGCTGGTGAACAGCGAGAACACTTCTGGGTGAGATCACAACATCCAGGTAGGTTTTTATGATCCTGCCCAGGTTAGTTGGAAATTTTTAAGTGCATATGTGTGCTTTTAAAAACTTTTTGAGTGTTCTTTTTGTTTTTGTTTTTGTATTTCCTGTGCTAGGTATTCTCTGGGATTTCAAATGAGGAAGTGAATGGAACTCTGCTCACTCCTCGTTCATTGACAGGAAGCCTTTTGCCAGGATTACAGTAAATGTGGCATGGAGAATTATTTTGCGGGCATAAAAACGGCAAAGTTATTCCAGCAAAAGAACAGGGTTTGCAGGGAGTGGTCTGATAAATTCCAAAGTTGACTTGAATTTTCATTTCTGTTTTTTCATTAGTGTTTCTTTCATGACTGTTTTTTCCTAACTTCTTTTTACAGTCTTCTAATTATTTGCTTCACAACTATTAGCTTGTTTGGGAGCAAGCAATTGTGATTGGATGCTTTGTAAAGCAAACCACACCTTGTTTGTTTATCTGCTTATGTGAGAGGAAGGAGAAGAGTGGTAGTAACCACTCATTCATGGTACACCAGGATACTCCAGAAATTGTAGCTTACTGTCATGGGTGAATGTGGCAAGTCTTTTTCTTTTTCTACCTAAATAAGCTTGTTACATTCCACAGAATATTGCCTGGATGCATCAAGCAAACATAACTTATGATTTTTTTTTCTGCAGAGTCTTCAAAGCATGACTAGTATGAACCAGTATTTGGAAATGACATATGCAAAAAAAAAAAAAAAAAAAAAGTTACATTGATGAGTGATGCTGTTCAGGTTTTCAGCCATTTCATTCTCTTTCCTCTAATTTTATGGCCCTCTTTCAAACACTCAGTGTTTGATCACCATTGATATACTCAATTCTCATTGGGTTGAGCTCCCCACATCTGTTCCTTTAGAATTCCCTCCCAAAAGAGTTGCTGTATTTCCACAAACAGTGGAAAACAGCTTTCTCATACTTTCTCCTTATGTGTAGAGGGTGCCATTTTTGTTACAGTAGCAAGGAGTGGCATTTGGAGAATACATTTGGTGTGAGTAAATGCAATAGCCTTGCATCTGCTGAAAGAGATCTGTCCCATTCCATTCTCTTGTAATGGGGGTTGGGGGAGCTAGTACATTGCAGGAATTATTTGCCACACCCCTCAAACAAGCATCAACAGTTACTTTGGTTAAGTGGTTTATTTTTTACTCCAGAGACTTCCAATCTTCAATAATATATAAATAGGTGGGTGTGATTCTATATCACAGTCTATGCTGTGTAACTTAACACATACTTAGCTATGTAGCAGAGGTGCGAAAGAACTCTCCTAATGAATTACAAATATGCATATCAGGGCAGCAGCAAGAGCGTTCCAGTGCACATTGGGTCCTAGCAATGCTCATCAGCAGTCCCTAGCTGTTGAGTGCATTGGCAGTCCCTAACTGTTGTCCAGATGGGCACTGAGAGCATCCAATGTACTTCAGCACCCATTGTGCATCTGTTCCGATGCACATAGATCCCAATGCGCATCGGTCCCTTTGCTGGCTCCCCTATGCATTGACATTGTGAAATTGCTCAATTCTATTTCCTATAGAGGTACATCTACTTACCTAGACCAAAATCCCACACTGAATTCCAGCCGGTATTTGTAACTGATGCTTTCACATCTGTCAAATGGCACAAGTCAATCTGTGCCTTTCCATCCCATTGTACAAAAGGAGAGGCATTTTGGCATGCTTACGACATCATAAGTTGATTTTTTTTTATTACTGCTTTGTGAATTCAGAGTTACCTGTTCTTTAATTACCCTGGGCAAACTTCCAGGAAACTCCTCTAAAATAGAGCACATGAAAAAAACCTAATTTAGGCCACCCACAATGCCATCCGATTTTCCTTCCCCACACTTCTCTACTAATTGATGGCTTCTTTCTTTATTTCTTTTTTTAAAAAATAATTTTCTCTTTGTGTCCAAGAGCAAGAGCCCTGAATCATTGCCTGTTCATTTTTCAGCCATCAAAGTGTTGGGTGCATTAAGACAGAAACTCATGATATTTGGAACCTTTCCAAAAGAATGGTATTTTTTTCCTGTTTTCTAGGATGTCTCCTTTGCTTTCTGGGCTTGGAATTCCCCTGTTCTAACACACACTCTCTCTTTCACTCCCCCTCCCCTATATATAGTGCTAGTGGTGGTGACATTAGAAAAGCAAGTTGGTTAATCTCTTTTCAAACCTAAGAATTAGCCTTTAGCAATCATTGAACGAGAACAGCATCTCAGAGGAGGCACTGCGTGTTAGCTCTTAAGTGCTCAGCATGGAGGTGCAGGCTTATTTCTGCCCTGGAATCCAGATCAGGCAGCAGAGCATGGCAAATACAATGCTGGGATGACAGCAGGATAGCTGGAACTTCATTCCTGGTGCCAGGAGGAGAGGATACCCAACAAACATAAATAAATGTGTAGAACTAATCAAATTAGGCTGGCCATGCTGTGCAATACAGAACAATTCATGTAAGCAGAAAATTGCTATTTAATATTAATAATCAAAAGCATTTCTTTGGGACCAGCACCGTTGGACCAAGTGGAAATGTAAACATTTGATCCCTTTTGATTTCACAAGCTGCTTGGGATGCAAAATGGGATGTCGAATTCATAGAATCATAGAGTTGAAAGAGACCACAAGGGTCATCTAGCTAACCCCCTGCCATGCAGGAATACACCATCAAAGCACTCCTGAAAGATGGCCATCCAGCCTCTGTTTAAAAACCTCCAAAGAAGGAGACTCCACCAGCCTCCGAGGTAGCATATTCCACTCTCAAACAGCTCTTACCATAAGGAAGTTCTTCCTAATATTTAGGCGAAATCTCTTTTCCTGTGCTTTGTGTACTTTACTTGTAGCTTGGGTGTACTTCTGGATTCAGACCTAAACGTGGAGGACAAGATTTCAGTAGTGGCCAGGAGTACATTTGTATAGTTAAAACTAGTGTGCCATTTGCACCCATCACTAGAGATGTCAGATCTGGCCACATGAACACATTTGGATTACTGTAGCATGCTTTACATATGGCTGACTTTGGAAATTATTCAGAAATTCCAGTGGGCCCAAATTGCTGTGGCCAGAGTGCTGCCCAGGTCTACTTACTAGGGAGTATATAACTCCCTTGTTGAAAGAACTTCACTGGCTACTGGTTTGACTCTTGGGACTATTGAAATCGCTCATTGTGACTTCTAAAGTCCTATATGACTAGAAATCATAGAATCATAGAGTTGGAAAGAGACCAGAAGGGCCATCTAGCCCAACCCCTGCCCTGCATGAATATGTAATCAAAGCACTCCTGATAGATGGCCATCCAGCCACTGTTTAAAAACCTCCAAAGAAGGAAACCCCACTACATTCTGAGGCAGGGCATTCCATTGCCAAACAGCTATTACTGTCAGGAAGTTCTTCCTAATGTTTAGATGGAATCTCTTTTTCTCTAGTTTAAATCCCTTGTTCCATGTCCTAGGATGTTATAAGACACAAGGAAACATGGCAAAAGAAATGTGTCCCAAAGCGTGTCACAAGAACGTGATAACAGAAAAGGGAACATTATCAGATGCCTGTGTCCTCAGCCATTCCTGGGGTGTAGCACTGGCACGGATGAGGCTTCACTCTTTTTATTGATGGGGCTATGTTGTCGATAAAATTGACACCTTATACTCGCCTGTGCTACACCCCTGGAATGCTGAAGGATGTAGTCTGATAACATTGCCAATTTCTGTTATTGTCATGTTCTTCTGACATGGTTTTTGCCACATCTGATAATCTCCCTAGTCTCTGGAGCAGCAAAAAACAAGCTTGCTCCATCCTCAGTATGACAGTATGAATTCACAATCTTTGTTCCAGCAACATGATTGGAAAAACCAAGTGTAAGTGATTGGATGCTGCTGCTGCTACTACTACTACTACTAATAATAATACACAGTGAATATGGTGAAAACCAGTTCTGTGGAGATTCTCTCTTAATTTCTGAGAGCTTGCCAGACGTTGTTAGGTCTCCATCCCAGAAACGGGGCATTTTAGAGCTCTTTAGGGGAAACAGCTCCACTTCTAACACTAAGTTTTTAGGCTTCTGCAGAATGTAGAATTTAATACAGAGACTGGGGAGATGGTTGGGATTTTATTCTAGCAGCTTTCCTGGCTCGTAAAGAACAAAAATTAATGGCGGAACCATACCATTTCAAGCTGTATATGTTTTTTGTTACTTAGTCTGTTTCCATGCCATCTGAAATGTAGTTATTTTTAAACAGGATTATTAGTGTGGCATGGAAGAGGCCACGGTTTATGTGAGGGAACAAATCAATTAACCATAAATAAAATCAGCCATAATTATGAGCTACTTGAATACATGTTACCTTAGCTGGGTGGAAGCTGATTTTTCATGAGTGACTCCTATGTTAACTGGGGTTGGGGAAATGATTAAAATGTGGGTTGGTGAAATAGTATGGGTGATGACCATGAAGCTGGTAGCTCAAAGAATTAAGGGTGTTCAGGAGGGGAGGAAAATTATTGTAATAAAGTGATCCACTTTAGCAGCCAGCTTGGTAGGATTTCAGTCAAGAGGAAGGGCCTTCTAGCACATAGATTTAGGGTGATGGGGAGGGGGAAAGACCAGACACTCACTTACAGTTGAACTTGTCAACTGGAAAGGGAAAGCTAGTCACAGAGAGGGAAGGAGATGGATTTAATTGAAGTTCTTTCATGTGTGTGCGTGTATAAAGAGATACTTATTTCTATATCCATATCTAAACACTCACACTTATGTATATGCATATGTGAGAGCCAGCATGGGGTAATGATTTAAGTGTTGCACTAAACTTGGGGAGAAAAAATGCCCATTCAGCCATGGAAACCCACTGGGTGATCCTGAGCAAGTCACATTCTTTCAGACTTATAGAGGAAGAAAAAAGCACCCCCCCCGCCAAACAAATCTTGCCAAGAAAACTCCATGATAGTTGTGCATAAGGATGACTTGAAGGCAGAAACCAAACAATTACAGGTCAACCCCTCTGCATCCACAGAGGATACGTTCTAAGACACACACACCCTGTGGATACCTGAAACCATGGCTAACAGGGAACCTGATTATTTTCTGTGAGAAGAATGCTGTAAGCTGACCATACAATCACACTGGAGGACCTAGAAATACCTAGAGAGAACATATATTTTTGGACATGGATAAGTGTGGATACTGAATATGTGGATATGGGTGTGTGTGACCTGTATGCATATGTACTGTATATACTCATGTATAAGTCTATAAATAATCAATCCCCAAACCCTGGGTTGACTTATCCATGGGTCAATGTAAGTACTGTATCTTAAGTTTTATCAAACATATCTCCTTCTATGAGTAGAGTGACAAAAGGTGTTTTTGAATGCCTGTGCAGGAAAATGGCAGGGGCAGCTGCCCCCATAAAGAGGCATTGGTGCTTTTGCCTCTCCATGGAATGAATCCATATTTTCTTAGCCGCACCCATGCCTAGTTGTTTCCCCCACATATTGCAGTGTCACTACTTACTATAATTCCTTCCTTGTCCATCCAGCCTTTAGGGTGAGCACAATAGTTATGCCTGCCAGAATTTCATAGGGTTTCTATAGGCAAGGATTACTTAGAGATGTTTTGCAAGTTCCTTCCTCTGAAATACAGCCTACAGCACCTGAGATTCATTGGCAGTCTCCCATCCAAGTACTAACTAGGGCTGACCCTGCTTAGCTTCCAAGATCAGACAGGATCTGGTGCCCTTAGGGTTTTTAGGTCATTGGTATATGTAGATATGTATATATGGGTTGAGTCTCCCTTATTTGGAATTCTGAAATCCAAAATATTCCACAATCCAAAACTGTCCACGTGAGTGGCTGCGATAGTGACATTTTTGCTTTCTGATGTTTCATGGGCAAAATTATTAAAAATATTGTGTATAATATTACCTTCAGGATATGTGTCTAAGGGGTATATGAAACCTTCAGGATATGTGTCTAAGGGGTATATGAAACATAAATGAATTTTATGTTAGACTTGGGTCCCCTCTCCAAGATATCTCATTATGTACAGTATATGCAAGTATTCCAAAATCTGAAATATTCCAAAACCCAAATACCTCTGGTCCCAAGCATTTTGGATAAGGGAGAGAGAGAGAGAGAGAGAGAGGGAGAGAGAAAACACCCCCACCTTTCAAGGCTTGTTATCTGATTATTCACTCTTTTCGACACTTGCAAATTAAGGACAAGTTCTGTTTATTTGATGAGGAATCCTGTCCTGTTTGAAGCTAACTGCTCCTTTCTTAATCAGAGAACATCTAATTTCTCAAGGAGTCTCTGTACTTTTGTGTCTGGAAAAACTTTTAGTTGTTGTGCCTCCTAGTTGTTCAGTGGACAGAACTGCCAATCTGTGCATGAGAGAGAACTGCAAGATTACTTGGCTAGTAAGGCACTCTAGACAACTCCTCAGGTCCTGAACAGCCTCTCTGCCTACCGAACAACTAGGAGCCATAGCACCTAAAAGTTTTTCCAGATGTGAAAGTACAGAGACTCCTTGAGAAATTTGATGTTCTCTGACTAAGGACATTATCAGGCATGGCAAAAACCACACTATTACAATGTCATGGTAGCACGAGTGGGCCCTGCTATTGCACAATGTCGTATTTGTGTAGTTACTGTGTGCTCCAGCTGCGAAAAAGGCATCACTTCTAATTGAAGGGGCAAGCTGTTAATAGATCTTCAATATCACTTTTTTCACGGTATTTCTGGCATGCAAAACCATGTCCTATTGTAATTGTGAGATTACAAGCATGAATGGGCGGTCCTCAGCAAGAAAACTTCTTGGTGAGAACGCAAAAACGAAACACAGGACACCCATTTAATTTCAACAATTTTTGATTGGTTTCAGTGCTTGTGTATTTTTTTTACTTTGTTAATTAAGGTGTTTTTGGAGTATTAAGTGTGCTCGCGAAATCTCGCCCATGCTAAATCATGGAAGTAAACTCCCATTCTTAAAGTGCTAGTGGTCATTGTGCAATAATCCAGTGCTATTACCCATTTCAAGTATTCTCTGTAAGGCTGGGACTATATCCCCTGCAGATATGGTGGGTGACCCCTATTCTAAAAATGGTTGAAAATATTGATATTTTCATTACATTAATTTTATTACATTTCAAACATTAATAAATGTTTTTCAAGTGTTGAGAAACCCTGTTGAGAAGGAGAAGGCCTCACTTGGAGGACTGCATTCAATTCTGGGAGCCTCATTTTAAAAAGCATATAGACAAGTTGGAGTGCGTTCAGACAAGGGCAACAAGGATGATAAGAGGTATGGAGAAGAAAACATATGAGGAGAGGCTGAAGAAGCTGGGCATGTTCAGGTTGGTGAAGAGAAGACTGAAGGGTAACATGGTCACAGTCTTTAAATGTCTCAAGGGCTGCCACAAAGAGGAGGGTGCAGGCTTGTTCTCTGCTGCCTCAAAGGGTAGTACTAGATCTAATGGTTTTAAGTTTAAGTAACAGGAGGGGAGATTTCAATTGAACATTAGAAGGAACTTCTTGACAGTGAGAGTCATTCATCAGTGGAACCAAATGCCTAGAGAAGTGGTGGGGTCTCCTTCTTGGGAAAGAAGCTGGACAGCTACCTGCTGGGGATGCTCTAGCTTGAGATCCTGCATCGAGCAGGGAGCTCAACCAGAAGGTCCATAGTGCCCCTTCCAACTCTATGAATCCTGGACTGATGAGACTCCTCACAGTTCAGGACTTATTCTACACAATTTTCACACTTAGTTGTTTTGTGCAGAAAACACAATTTCCTGCATAGGAAACAATATTTGCTAAGCAGAAAATAATATTTCTTCACAGACAATTCTTTTTCCTGAAGGAAAAATGATGCTTTCTGCATAAAACAATGACATGCAAATTTTGCACAGAATAAGCCCCAAGTGGTTTTTGAAGGCTTTCTCATGGCATGAAGAGAATTGTTTAAATTACTCATAGCTTTCTTCAAGAAGATAATTCCATTCCTAGTATGCAAAAAATAAAAAATAAAATAAAACTGTGTGTGTGAAACACATGATTACTGTGCAGAGATGTCATGTTTATTTTTGTGCAGAATAATTTCCCCAAAGAGTTCATGAAGTGTGAAAAGTCTTCCCTGTTGCTCTATTATGATTGCAGTTTTCTCCCATTTCAGGAAATCAATTATTTTGCAGGAAAATGAAGAGTAACAAATATTATTTTCATCTGTAATGGGTGTTCCATTCTTTTCTGGTACTCAAAACAGATCTGTACGTTCAGAACTCTTTAATTTTAAGTCTATGTCTTTTGCACCTGGCTCTGCCTTGTGGATCTTTTGGTGTCAGTAAAAAGTAAATGAGACTTGTTCTTATTTGCTAATACATTGTTGTTGTTAACTGCCTTCAAGTCAGCTTTGACTCATGATGACCCCATGGATAAGACATCTCCAAGACCCCCCGTCCTCAACTGCCCTACTGTTCTAGTGAGTTGTTTCTTCTCATGATGTGTCCCAAGTATCACAGCCTCAGATTTGGTCATATTGGCTTCTAATGAGAGTTCGGGCCTCATCTGTTCTAAGACCCATCTGTTTGTCATTTTGGCCATCCACAGTAGCCTCAGGACTCTTCTCCAACACCTTATCTCAAATGTGTTGATTTTCTTCCTATCAGCTTTTTTCATTGTCAGACTCTCACATCCATACATGGTGATGGGAAATGCAATAGTTTGGACAATTCTGACTATAGTGCTCAGTGTCATATCTTTGCATTTTATGATCTTGTCCAGTTCTTTCATAGTTGCCCTTCCCATTCCTAGTCTTCTTCTGATTTCTTGGCTGCACTCTTCATTGTTGACTATGGTTGATTGAAAGAATGGGAATTATTTCACTATTTCAATTTCCTCCTTGTCTATTTTGAATTTGTGTAAATCCTCTGTGGTCATTATTTTGTTTTCTTAATGTTCAGTATTAAGCCTGATTTTGCACTTTCT
Organism: Gambelia wislizenii; assembly: GCA_030847615.1. Lineage (NCBI taxonomy): Eukaryota > Metazoa > Chordata > Lepidosauria > Squamata > Crotaphytidae > Gambelia > Gambelia wislizenii. The sequence goes on along the minus strand of JAUMIR010000008.1, from coordinate 29,867,743 downwards.
TTTTTTTACTTTCTTTAGTAGTTGCTCTAAGTCTTTGTTGTTTTCTGCTAGTAGCGTAGTGTGTATGCATATCTTAGATTGTTGATGTTCTTTCCTCCAATCTTCATTCCTCCTTCCTTTGAATCTAAACCTGCTCTACATATGATATCTTCTGCATACAAGTTGGAAAAGTAGGGTGATAGAATACAGCCTTGTCTGACTCCCTTTCCTATTGGGAACTATTCTGTTTCTCTATATTCTGTTCTTATAGTGGCCTCCTGTCCTTTGCTAATGCAGAGCATTTTATTCCCTACCTTCGAACATATTGCTCACATACCAAGTGACAAACAAAGAACACAGGGGATTAATGACAGAAATCAATGCTGGCCAAAGAGGTTGGAGAACAAGAAGGCAACCCCTAGCCCATTGAAGAATCTTATTTTAACATTGGTGACAAGACAATGTTCACCAGAGGACATCAGGGCAGCTGAGGTGATATGGGGCATGTCAGCTTGTATACACAGCTTTGTTTTCTACCACTTTCTTGCTTACTCACCCTCCCACCAGTTACTTCTTGAGGCAGCTGCCTCACTCTACCTAATGGTAGGGTTATCTCTGATGGAAATTGGTATGAGAAGCTCTGATTGATAAAAATGTGAGGTGACAAGAATCACAACTTTAGCTCACATGAATTGGTGTCAAACAATGAAGCTGGAGTTGTCACAGAACTGAATACTTCCCAGTTATTTGCTTAGGTATACTCTGTGATTGCCAGTGTGTTGGGCAGTAAAAAAAAATGTTCTAACAAAGAAGCCAAAGTAAATAAATGGGCATTTTTGAAGGAGAGCTTATTGTTTTGCATGATTGTCAGCCCTGCTGGATAAAATGCTGGAGACAGGAGAAACTTTTGATCAAATACGCAGTGCTATGACTTCTGATTTTAGGAAGACGGAGAAGGGGAAGCCTTTAAAAGGGCTCAATGAAAAAACAAAATAAAATGTGCACGTGCACAAAGCATGTATAAAATTGTGATACTTTGAAAGTGAATTTAGTAGGAACCCATGGGACCTGCAACAAAATGTTGCCTTAGTGGAGTGTTCCTGTTCAGTATTCCAGCCAGCCATGTTCTTATCCACCAATACGTTCCCACTCCTATATGATTTTCCATCCAACAGCATTTCATGTGCACTGAATACTCTTGGTATTTCTTAAAATGGAGGGAGGGCTGTGTGAGTACCACAAGCCAATGTCTCCCTGTTCCCTCAAAATCATGCAAAAAATATAATTTTGGGGTGGGGTTTAAGAGGCTTTGGGAGCCCCAAAAGTGAGGACAAGCCTTTGTCCTCTTTTATGTAACAGCTGTTGTTGTTGTGTGCCTTCTCATCTTTTCTGACATATGTCAATCCTAAGGCAAACCTATACTGGGGGATGTCTATATGGTGAAAAAACTCCTCATGGAATTCATTTTGTCCAAACAAGATACCACATTGAACCATAGTATTCGGAAGGAGGGGAGCCGAAACCCACAAAAACAATAAGAGGCTTTAGGAATTTCCCCAAACTTTTTAAAACACTCCACAGGAAATGAGCAGTCCTGATTGTTAAGACAACCACACAAATAGTTGAGCAGTCAAGAGGCGGAGGAACTGAACATCTGATTGGTCGGAGGTGTGCAGGTACAGGCTTGACATCAAACACCTGGAAGTGCTAGGGATCGTGTGCTTTTAATTTTTTTTATAAAAGTGTCAAACAAAAGAAGGGCACCTAGCAGTGCCCAGAGATGACAAGAAGGCAGGCTACTGAGAGAAAGAGGAGAGTCTGAGCTGGCCATCCTTCACCCGTCCCAGCAGCGATTTGGCATCCATATCCAGCTGCATGAAGGGTGGGTATAGTGAGGAAGAGGAGAAGAGATCCACCCACACTTCACCCATCCCAGCATCAGCAGTGAATCTGGCTACATGGAGGCTGTCCTCCTTGTTGTCTCCAGGTGCTGCACTGCCAGGACCCCTTCACCTTCCTCACCCCGTTTGCAAATCTGACATAGTTGGCATCTTGATTTACGGCCACATGAATATCAAGGAGGAGAGCTTTGAATACTATTGTTTTTGCCAAAACATCATGGAGACAAAGGAACACTGCTGTGAATTGGCTATTTCTTCTCGCCTAGTCAAGCCCATGGTTTTCTAGGCAAAATTTGTTCAGATGGGGTTTGCCATTGCATTCCTTTGAGGTTGAGAAAGGATGATTTGCCTAAAATCACCCCGTGTGTTTTCATAAGTGAGTGAGGCCTTAAGCCCTGGTCTCTATGGCTGCTGCCACACTGCAGAAATGATGCAATTTGACACTGCTTGAACTGCCATGGCTCAGTGCCATGGAATCCTGGGATATGTAGTTTTGTGAGATATTTAGCCTTCTCTCTCAGAGAGCTCTGCTGCCACAACAAACTACAAACCCCAGGTATCCACAGGACAGGGTCATGATAGTTAAAGTGGTGTCAAAGTGCATTATTTCAGTCGTGTGGCAGCAGCCTCGGAGTCCTAGTCCAAACCACTACACAACACTGGTTCTCTTACATGAAAGCCCTTCACGAATCTTTGTTAAATGAAAGAAATATTTAAAAAGTGTGGAAGCTTACAACAGATTTCCCTAAAGAAGACAATAATAATATAGAGTTACTCATATTTGATACTATTTGAAAGAAGTTATGGGCAGATAGTAACTGCATTAAATATCAAAATTTGATACATATATTTAGATATATTCTAGGTTTGATGGTAAATGTATGTATTTTTTATTTTTATATATAAAAAGGTACATCTCTAAACTACATATTCAATTTAGTAGTAAATTTATTAAAAGGGATTTTTTTTTAAAAAAAGAGTTAATATAAATCAATTAGAATTAACTAAGGTTTCCCCCCCCCCTCTGGAGGGGAGAACAAAACTAATCATTATAACCTTTCAGTTGATAATTTGGAATCTAAGTGCCCCCTGTTGTTGCCTCTTTTAGATTAGTTGTGTTATGTTGTATTATGTTTAGATGTGGGGGTTAGAGTAGTCAGGAGGGGGTTAGATTAGGGGAAGTAATTAATTAGATTTACTGTGTTATTTGATGTTATTTTTTCTAATGTTTTTATGTCTTTTCCCCCTTATATGTGTTTTAGATTATAAAGTATAAATGTTAAAAATATTAGTTCTTCTGGAATCTGAAAGTTATGATAACTCTGCCACCTTCATCCAAGACCAGTCTGCAGCATTATGCTCTGGACTGGCCCCTGATTTAACACAATGGCGGCCACACGTATCCAGGGAAAATCACGTTGGAGTCTAGATGGGTCAGTGGGCTGACACTGTATCAGCCCGGCTGTCCCATCCCCTTGTCCCCGGTGCCATTGCCACTATCTCACCAGCCAAGCAGCTCCCTGTGTGGGCCTGGCTGGTGCCATCACTTCTGCTGTGGTCAGACCAGGACACCTAGACATGTGATCAACAAGGAGGGGATCACTCTACAATCTCCTCGTTGATCACACAGGTACCCTGTTCTAACTTCAGAAGCACTGGTGCCAACCAGGCTCTTGCAGAAAGCAGCTTGGCTGGTGGGCAAGGATCGATCCCCTTCCCTGTGCTGTTCAGCACAGAGTAAGGGAGATGGTGCCACATTTGTGTGTGGACAACTGGATCAGGATGAATCGAATCCAATATAGCTGTCCAGACATCAAAGAACTAGAGGCACTCCAGAGTTTCTTACAGTTTCTTGGATTATTGGTTTAATGAAGCGGATTCACTGTGTACGTTGTCTGGACACATCACACCGGATCTGGGGTAAATTCACTTTATTTCCTTAGTGTAGACAAGCTATGTCCCCATTTAGTCTTTTCTTCTCTGGACCCTTTTTCATAAGGGTCTTGTTTTCCATATCCCTGACAATCTTTGTTGGCCTCCTCTGAACCTGTTCCTGTTTGTCTTCATATGTACAGCTCAGGACTGGGCATAGTAGTTCAGATAAGTTCTCACAAATTCACAGTAATGAAGGACTATTGCTTCTGATGGCTTGGGAGCTATAGTTTTATATATGTAGCCCAAAAATTCATTATCACCCTTTTTTTGCAACTTTGTCATAATGCAAATTCATGTCCAACCTGTTCCTGAAACATTCCAGATGAAGCAGATAAGAATCTGATGCAGGTGGAAGAAGACCCAATCAAAGAGTATATGATAAAATGGTCTAAGAATTTTGGTTATAACATACAGATGGATCAATGGGAAAATATGTGACCAAAGGGGTTGAAATTTACATCATGTTATGATCTTAAAGATTTTTTAATAAAATGATGCATTGTTGGTATACAGAGAAATTACCCAGAATGTATAAAGGTGTGTCGAAGGTGTTGGAAATGTGAACAACATGAAGGGACATTTTATCATATGTGGGGGATATGTGATTTTTTTTTAAAAAAAATAATGGATTCAAATACATACATTGGCCTTGTCTACATGGGCTAAATGCCCTATCTTGCCACCATCTCAGAGCCCTGCAATCCATACAATGCAGGGCATTTGCAACGTTCTGTCCCCCAGGCTGTCCTCACCACCCCAGGATAGATACAGGGCTGAGAAAAGGGGAAGGCGGTGTAGGGCCCAACCATTAAAAAAAAAAAAATAAATACCCGGGTTATTCTCTTATAGGTATCACACAATGGATTGGGCTCTTCGCTGCCATCGCCATCTCCCTGGCTCTTCTAGAAGCCAGGAAGGAGTCCTGTAGCGTGTGACCAAGCCTGGTCACATGCATGGGGGGCTTGGTCATATGCTGAGGGCCCCCTTCCTGCCTTCTGAGTCAGTGAAAAAAATGGTGGCTGCTGCAGGGATGGTCCACCACGTCTGCTTTTACTTCAGCCTGTTCTGTACAGGTAACAGGGTGGAACGGGCCAGCTCCACAACCAGGATATGCTGATGGGGAGTCAGCATGCCCTGCTTTGTGTAGATGAGCGCACTGATGCAGAGAATTTTAAAGATAAAGGACTTTATTTTTAAAAATGCATCATAAGGATGGGACGATACCGCAAAAGGATGAAATTATCAGATGATGTTGTCATTCAGCCATTCTGGGGTGTAGTGCAGGTGTGAATAAGGCATCACTTTTTTATTGATGGTGGGTGTCTGATAATTTTCCCCTTTGGGCTATCGTCCTGTCCTTATGACACAATTTTGGACATACATTTTTGCCGCATTTTCCCATGTCTGATAAAGTCCTATCATTCAATTACAACTGGAACTTTTTCTTCTGGGATTGATGGGCATACAGCTGGAAAAGGGTCAAGGAATATTACTTCAGTATATGATGATGACAGCAAGACTGTTTTATGTGCAAAGATGGAAAAATTCAATACTACACACTATGGAGGAATGGTAATGAAAATGATAGATTCAGCAGAAATGGACAAACTGTCTTGTTTGATCATAGAAAGGTCAGTAGTAATTTTTCTCAATGACTGGAAACCCCTTGTAGACATTTTTCAAAAGAAAGAAAATAAGAAAGAAAATGATCTGGTAACTTTTCATTTTGACATTTAGAAAGGCCATTGAAAGAAGGGATCATGTGATAATTTTGGAGAGAGAAGTATGAATAACTATATGCATATATAACTGCCGAAAGTTAGATCAGGAGTCTTTCTTTCTTTCTCTTTTTGTTCCTGTATTTTTATTTTTTATTTTTGCTTTGTGGTCTTTAATTTTTACTTCACAGTATTTTAGTTTTCTATCTTTTCTTTGTTTCCAATCTTTGTAATTTTAATGTATTTTAAGATTTTAATAATTTTTTTAAAGGAATCTGATACAGGGCCTTTTCAGACGTGACACTTTGGGGACACACAAAGTGTGTTGGAGAGTACGAAAAACAAGTTAGCAAAAAAAAAAAAAAAAGCCATGGAGAGAGAGAGATAAACAATGACTAGAACATAAAAAAATATGCTATAGCATAACCTTTTAAGGGCTGGAGTCTACTTCAGCAGATATATGATGTGTTATGCTGAATTACAGGTATGTGCACATGATTGCAGGCCAGATAGAATCATAAACACAGGATCTATCTACAGCTATCAGAGACTGGATGCAGTTTACAGGCATAGTATCCCCTTAGGAGCAGGTTACACTTGGCATGTTTCAAACAAATGGATTTCAGAATATTTATGTAAAGTACCATGGTTGTTCTTTAAACAATTGCTGATGACTTTATCTCTTAGCAGAACTGAATGAAATCTGTTTGAATAGTTTTCCTTCTGCCAAGTTTCAGAAATTTGGGTGCAGGAAAGTTTGTGGGAGAATAGCTTTGCTCTTCTGCTGGGATTACCTGTGGATTTATTTCCGCATAGCACCTATGAATGGGGTATTACTTTTGCAAAGCTTTCTGCTGGAGTTTCATCTCTACAATTGAATATATATACAATTGAAAGTACTGTATCTATGAACAAGATTTCTACAATACATTTTTCAAGTCTGTAATCATTGTTGGCATTTTCATTGTCCAATTTAATTTATGGGTTGATTCTTTATGTGTGCATTTGTTCATGAGTTGATTATTAATGTGTTTTTGATGTATGTTTTATGTGCATAATAGTGTACTGCTTTCATTAAGAATTCATTGTTAGCTTTTAAATTAGTCACCTGTGTTTTCTTGGGTATTACAGTTAGTTAGGGGCTGGTTGTGGTTCTTTCATTTCATAGTGCAATGCTCATTGTGCCCCAATGTGCGTAAGAGCCCGTTGTACATCAGGGCTTTCTGGCTGATGCTGTTGCACATCTCTGAAATTCCCTGACAGGCTTTGGTTGTGCCCCTTCTATTTAGTTATAGGTGCATAAAGTTATGCACTATTGACCAAGATGTAGAGTCTCAGCTGTTATTGTTGTTATTGTTATGTGCCTTCAAGTCCTTTACAACTCCTGGTGACCTTAAGGCAACCCTATCACAGGGTTTTCTTGGCAAAATTTGTTCAGAGGGGGTTTGCCATTACCTTCCTCTGAGGCTGAGAAAATGTGACTTGCCCAAGGTCACTCAGTGGGTTTCCATGGCTGAGTGGGGATTCAGACTCCAGAGTTCAACATTCAAAATGCCATACCATGCTGTTTCTCTCTTTTTATTATTATTATTTATATTGTAGGGAGTTCTATTATCCAAGAGAAAAGTGTTGGAGTTTCTAATATTTGCTTACACTTGTCTTGAAAATGGCTTCACTTGCTTTTTGTCATCAGTGGTGAATACAGGGATCTGTTTATTTCTCTCCTTTCTGCGGGTGCATCTACATTGCAGTAATACCACAGTTTGACACCACTTTAAGCACTGTAGCTCCATCCTATTCAATCCTGGGATTTGTAGTTTTGCAAGGTCTTTAGCCTTCTTGGCCAAAGAGTGACAGTGTCTCGTCAATCTACAAATCCCAGGATTCTGTAGGGTGGAACCATGGCAGTTAAAGTGGTGTCAAATTGCATTATTTTGTCAGTGTAGACACACCCTATGACCATATCTATGCCAACAGCATGGCGCCTCTCCATCATCATCATCATCATCAATTGGTGTCCGTAGTTCTTGCTGTTAGGAACTGACAGAATCAAAGTGGCTCTCCCCCGCCCCCAGATCAGTAGCTCTTAACCTTTTCTTTACCAGGGACCCCCACTTAACTCAAGATTTAAAACCCTAATAATAATAATAATAATAATACCTAATAATAATAATAATAATAATAATACACACCACCTATTAAACCTTCCCTCAGAGGCATTGGAGGGGGAGGGAAAACTTTTCTTCTTCTGCTTCTTCTTGCATGTTTGTGGCTGGAGCGGTTGACTGGCAATGTGCAGGCCAAGCCAGCCAGCCTGCTTTTGCCTTGGATCCTGTCAAGTGGGCTGAGCAGCTCAAGATTCAAGATTTAGCTCAAGATTTAAAACTCTAATAATAATAATAATAATAATAATAATAACAATAACAACAATACAATTACACCATCCATTAAACCTTCCCTCAGAGGCACTGGAGGGGGATGGAAGACTTTTCTTCTGCTTCCTCCTGCAAGTTTGTGGCTGGAGTGTACAGTATGGCAATGCACAGCCTCAGCCAGCCAGTCTTTGCCTTGGATTTTTTTTTGGGGGGAGGTATTAGGAATTTTTTATTGGAATAAGACTATTCTACTAAAAAAATACACCCAACCGCAAAAGGCCATAACAATAACACAATAATAATAATAATAATAATAACAACTGTTTTCCTCTTTTCTTACTAATACAAAAATAAAACTATCTATCCTAACACTAATACATGTTTCCTCTTCATCTAAACACACTATAATCACTTTCCCCCCAATGAATATTATATTTACACATTACAATTATACCTATTGAGAAAAGAAAAAAATCAATAAAAGATTAATTAAAAATAATAATACAAAAATACAATAATAATAATAAAATATTTATTTAAAATATCTTTTTATGTTATTGCTGGGGTTGGATCCTGTCACCATGCGGCCACTTCACTGCAGGGAGGAAGTGGGTTGAGCAGCCTTCAAGCCTTCGTGGACCCCTGGGAGGTCGTCGCGGACCCCTGGGGGTCCCTGGGCCACAGGTTAAGGACGACTGCGCTAGATGAACTGCAAAAGCAACCCGTGTTCAAACCCCCCCCCCCAAATCAATCCCTTTCGAGAAGCCACCGCTGAACTAGAGGGGCTTCCCCCCCTTTTCCTGATTGGCGGCGCCCCGCCACCCCGACCCCACCCAACCTGTGTTCCTGCTGCTCTGGCTTCTCCTCCTCCCGGCTGCTGCGCTCCGGGTGGCCGCGTCCTCGTGGAACGAGAGCCTCCGGCTTCCAAAGCCGGACTCTGGCAACGGCCCCAGCGACGGCGGCGGGGGAGGAAGCGGAGGAAGGAGGCGGTGGTAGCAGCACCAGCAACACCAGCAGGCGGGGTCTCTCCCTCCCTCCCTCTCTTTCTCCGGATGGGACGCCTTGCCCCGCTGCCCGCGGTGGGCGGTGCAGCCGGGGGATGCCAAGCCGGGTTAAACATCTGTAAACATGTGGCGGGGCTTGGAGCTCCCGCTGCACGTGGCTGCTGCTGCTGGTGGTGGTTGTAGTGGTGGCAGCGGCGGCGGCGGTGGTGCAGGAGGCGGCGGCAGGGGCAGGTAAAACCTCCATCCCCACCCCGATGTCCCGGGGAGAAAGGACTCCACCATGGATTGCCTCCTCTTTTTCCTGTGGACTTGGCCCGTGGCGGTGGGCAACGGCACCCCCATGCTCACCTTCCTGTGGCTGGGCAGCGTTGCAAAGGTAAGCCCCCCCCCTCCAAAAATGCCCTCCCTGCCCTTTCCTGGACAAACTACAAAAATTGCCCTCGCTGTCCTTCCCCCTTGCCTTCTCTCCTGGAGATCAGATCCTGACCCAAGCCTCCTCTGCCCCCCTTCCAATATTTCTTCTTTCTCTTCTTTCTTTTGCAGAGTTTGCAGCTGTGCTGCTTCTGTTGCGTGTCTTTGGCAGCAGTACTCACCGGTGACAGCAGCAGCAGCATTGGTGGCTTCAACCATGGTTCGTATCTGTTTGGTTTTTTTTTTTAATTCCCCCCTCCCGATTGACAGAAAGGAAGCGCTTGCCTCTATAGGAAGGGACAGGAGTTGGGAGAGAACTAAACAGGATGGTTGGCTTTGGTGTGACTCTCGAGGAGATTCACTGAGAGTCATAGTGGGGAAGCCGCAGTCAGCAGCTATTCAGTCAAGTGCTGGGAAATTGGACTCACCTGTTTAGCATTGCCTGTATTCCCCATTGGAAGTTCTTTGGGGTTGAACTCTGACTTGCACTTGTATAAAATGCCATTCAGATTGATGTTAGGCATTGCCATCTTGAGCTTCTCTGGCAGAGATGCATCTGGCAGGATAGCCCTGAACTATCTAAGACCCCGTCTATATGAGCGGGAAAATATGAACACATCCGGAAAAGCAGCCATTTGCAATGCTGCGACCTGTCTTTATGGTCAAAAGAGCCCCCCTAAACTTCGCATGACCCCTAGCCAAGATGGTGGCCATGAGTGAATTACTCGCACTTTTAAATCTGACGTGCCAAATAATTTTTTTTTTGCGCACATGCGATATTTTGTATTTACAAAAAAAAAAAGAAAAAAGTATAAGATCATTGTTTTATCAATATGGCAGACCCTCACTTAGCTGAAAAACCAACATGGTGGCAGCAGGTGCTTTCTCTGTTTGCTAGTCCCACCCCTCATGCTTGTCCAGCCAATCAGATTATGGTTCCTGGTTGCACCAATGCGAATGTAAGTGCTGGAAGATGGCCCGGAGGCTACCTACACAGAGTTTGTGGTGGACTGGGCAGCCCCCCTTCCAAATGACACGTATTTATGCGACTGTCCATTTGTACAGATTGCCTGCCATTCACATTCCATTAGGATTATTTTCACCATGTAGACAAACCCTAAGATACAAGAAGCAACCTGCTTGATTCCTGATACATACTGTTGCAACATAGTGGCTTTTAATAACAAGTATGGTGATTGATAACAAATATACAGTAATCATTTAAAGCATGTTAATAATGTCTTTTGTTAACAATACAATCTACCAACCAAATGGACAATACACTATGCTTATGCAATATACAATATACTTACTAATATTCCAAATGCCAATCTTATATTGTCCAGACATATCCAAACAGTGTCATCAAGAGAGTAGTAAGTAAAGTCAAGTATTGAGATAAATAATAATACAATATGTAAAGTGATAGTTCACTGTAGAAACAAATGAATTTAAGATGAAGATCAAGAAGAGAGGTACAGTTTCTCCTGGGTATTATGAACTGTTTCATCAGAGAAATTACTTCTTCACCTTCCCAATATTAAATTGGGTTGGTAGAGTGTAATGTTAACAACAGCCATTACTAACATGCTTTATGTGATTATATTTGTTATCAATTATCATACTTGTTACTAAAAGCTAATACATTGTACCAGTATATATCAGGAGTCACACCAGGTTGCGTCTTGAATCTTAGAGTACTCTTACAGGCAGAGATGCTGGGATGGCTGGACCTCCAGTCTATTCTAGCAAAGTGGTTGTTCTGACAGGCAAACCCTTTCACATTACATGATTATAGTGCTATGATTCCACTTTAATCTCCATGGCTGTATCCCATGGCATCCTGGGATTTGCTGTTTGGTGAGCCACTGGAGCTCTCTGGCTGTGAAACTCCCTGAAACTGCAAACTCTAGGATTCTAAAGGACTTGGCCATGGCAATTGAAGTAGAATATTGTGCTATCATTGCAGAATGTGAAAGAGCTACTGGTCTTCATAATTGTGGAAATATGCCCGGGATCTTGATGTGGGAATAACAAACTAACTCAACCAGTTCCATTTGTTCCAATACTGAGGCTCAAAATGGACTGAGAATGGCGAATAAGACCACTTCAAAATCAGTTCTTCCTAAATGTCTAGGACTCATGTCTGTGTAAATGAAATAAGAAGTGGAAACAGCTACAGATCAATACCTTGATCATTGATATCGTTGCAGTATGAAAAGAATCCCATAGGAGAAGAAAGGGAAGGAAATACAGAATATGTTTTAAGGTGATTTAGAAGCAGTACAGCTGGTATCACAACTAAAACAGAACACTAAAACTTTTCTGTAAGAAATCATGCTTTTGGTGTTCTGTCTAAGAAGGAAGGGAGGGAGGAGAAAGAAAGGAAGGGAGCAACCCAGAAAAATATATGAACAGGCAGATAATGAGTCCTAGATTGCAAAGAGAACTGAAGGCAGAATTCAATCTTTTATTTAAAGCACATTTCCCATTCAGAATTCTAGCTAACGTTCCCAACTATTTATTGCATGTTGTGCTTTTATGCAGACCTGGGGTATGAGGGCACAGAAGAATTTTGAACCACTTCAAATTTGTTTTGCTTTGGTGTATGTACATGTTCATGCTGCAGAATGTACAGCTGTGAATGTTTTGTAGCTCAGGAAGATTGAAGTGTGATGCACTTGCTAGGAGCGTTAACAAGGATTGTGCATGCAAGGAGAGGGAAAGGCGAATCCTGGTGCGCCTTGTGTCTGCTCACTGGGGAATTCCTCCCTCTGGCAGCTGCTTGCATTTTTTGGCTACCAGCCTACTTAGCATCCTGAACTTCTGCCACTGATTAGCACCTCTGGAGGAAAGTGAAAAGCTCTCGATATGTCATTTCCACTGTCTGCAGAAAAATAAGCATGTGGTCGCTGCTTACTTTTGCAACAAACTATGCAACTAAAGCTATTTAAGGTGAGAAGATAGTAATGACTGCAATATAGAAAGATAGTTCATTTTCTTTTTCTTCCTTTCATCCAACATGACTGGCAATGAGGAGTTGTTTTTTTAAAAACCTTGCTTTGATGTCAGCAAGAATTTCAGTATATTGGAGATTGGGGTCAGGGTTAGGATTTTTGGTTGGGGTACAATGTACACTTCTTGTATCACATGACTCAAGTGAGTATTAGTCCAACGTCCTGTCACTGGAACAGATTTTGATTTCCTTCTCAAATGGGACCAACCAGTTTACTACTGCAGCATTGTGTTGTATCAGTTTGCCAAACACCCCTACAGGTATACCACAGTTAAAGTAAATGTGTTCTTGGGCATTACTTCTATAACAGAAAATTTGGTACGAGATGCTGAAATAACATGCAGAGGCAGGTTCCAACACCACAAAAAAGAACAGCACTTCAATATGTTTCAAAATTTCATGTTAACAAAAACTAACAATATGTGCATGTGAAATGAAACAACCAGGTCCAAGAAGCCTTGCATAGGTAAACAAACACATTTTGAATCTTCTAGAGACCATTTGAAGGCTTCTTCCAAAATGTATCCAGGGAGGACTTTTTTCTTCACCAGGCCCCACTTTTGTTATGATTTCCATTTTGGTGAACAAAGTTACAGATCTGTGGTTTTTTAAAGATGCTGGGAGTAGCAGGCAAGGCACTTATCTGCTGCCCCCCCCCTTTTCTCTGTTTTGCTGTTCACACATGTTCACTAAGAGATCCTGGAAGCAGCCGCTGTTTATGTCTCCTGATGGGGGCAGGCACATGCTGCTACACTAGGATCAGCTAGAGTAGAATTTTGATCTTTCACAGTTCAAGCTTTATTGTATTATTTATGGCAGATATACTGCTGCAAGGTAACACCAAAAATTGTGTTCTTCCATCTCTCCTTCACCATCTTCCCAGTGCTGATGTTGCTAAAAAATCTCCCAGCTAGACAGAGGACAAGGAAGAAAAGTGGGGCTTTGTTAAAAAGGAGCTTCTTTGTCAGAGGCTTTGTGAACTGAGGTATGCATGTACATGGGGCATATTTTTGTCTGAACTGGCAGGAACAAAAAAAAATGTACCTGAAGGGCTGAAAGTAGTACAGTACATTTATTGGGACTTTTTTTATTGTTTGGGCTATTTTTAAAAATGTGTTCATTGTTCAGGTGACAGTGCAGCAGAATGCCTACATTGTAGTCTAGTTCTGCATGAATTCATAGAATCATAGGATCATATGACTGGAAGGGACCACATGTTCCATCTAGCTCAACCCTTGCCATGCAGGCACACCATCATAGTACTCCCAAAAGATAGCAACCCAACCTCTACTTAAGGACCTCCAAATAATATTTCAATGCAGGTGTGTGTATTGAGATTGGTGCTTGACCAAGAAAAACCAAAGACATCTATGACTATGTTTTCATTGTATCTGTGCATGTACCTGATGTCTGAATCATTTATGTAAACTACCTCCAAAGACTTTGCTTAATAAACTTGGTCCTGTTGGCACCTGGTTGTGTTTAAACACATCTATAATGTGTGCTAGTCCTATGGCATGTTAAGGTAATGATCCCAGGCACGTGCTTTACTCAAGTACTAAGGCAGATAGGTTAGTGTGTATGAAAAGTTCCTTGCTACCATAAAAATAAGAACACTGAGGAGCTCATGGCAGTATAAGAGCATAAGTACATAAGAGCCTTGCTGCATCAGGCCAAAACCTCATCCCCTGCATCCTGTTTCCAACAGTGGCCAACCAAATATTCCTGGGAAACTACCCAGCAAATCATGAAGGCTATAACCCTCTCCCATTGATGCTTCCCAATAACTGATATTGAAAAGCATGAAGCCTGTGGCTTCAATATTTAAACTCTCAATGTACCTGGGCTGCTGACACACTACAGAAATAATACTGTTTGACAGTATTTAATGGCTATGGCTCCATCGTATGGAATTCTGGGATTTGTAGTTTTGTGAACTACAGTATTTAGCTTTCTCTGTCAGAGCACTCTGGTACCACAAACTACAAAGCCCAGGATTCCATAGGATGGAACTATGATTATTAAAGTGGTGTCATGGTGTTTTATTTCTGCAGTGTGTCAGCAGCCCTGGTCTCATCGGATTTTGGAAGCATAGGCTACAGACACACTGCAGAAATAATGCTGTTTGATACCGCTTTAACTTCCATGGCTCAATGCTATAGAATTCTGAGGTTTCTGGCTTTGGGAATTATTTAGCCTTCTCTGTCCGAGAGCTCTGGTGTCACAACAAACTATAAATCCCAGGATTCCATAGAATGGTACCATGATAGTTAAAGTGGTGTCAAACTGCATCATTTCTGCAGTGTGTCAGCAGCTTAAGACTTGTTCCTAACACTTGGAATATCAGGGATCTGGTAGGAAAGAATCTTGTCTCAAATTCTGGAGAACCATTTCCAGTTAGAATTGGCAGTACTGAACTAAATGGAACAATGGCCTGACTTGGTGTAAGGCAGCTTCCAAATGATTCTATGTCAGTAGGGGCCCATTCACAGTACACAATTTTAGCAGTATGATTCTGCTTTAGCTGCCTGGCTGCAGTTTGGGAAGGTGCTAGAGCTGTCTGGCTGAGAATTTTAAATACACCTCCCAAAGCTGCAAATCCCAGGATTGCGTTGGACAGAGCCATGGTAGTTAAAATGGAATAATAGTGCTTTAATTGTGTAATGTGTATAGGCCATAGAAGTATTTATTTATATAGTTATTTAATTTGCCGACGGCCTCACATTGGGAGGCATGGAGATGCACTGTCCACAATGCTGCAGCCTTATTTGAGAACTCACACCGAACAAGTCTTGAAAAGAAACAACAACGCAGAAAGAATCACAACCCGGAAACATCACCCAAGGAGACCTTCTGCTGTGCTTTCTGCAACTGGACTTGTTTATCTCGTATTGGCCTTTTCAGTCATCAGCACATTTACAGAAAGCACGGGATGAGTCCTTCCTGAATCTTCGTTTGCGAAGAAAAGCCAGAGAGAGAGAGAGAGAGAGAGAGAGAGAGAGAGATTTAATTTATGTTGCACCTTTCTCCCGGAGAGGGACCCAAGGCGTCTCACAAAAGGTATCAATAAAACCTGATAATAGAAATGTAAAAGCAATTAGAATCATTTTATGAAAACGATAAAATTATTTTAAAACCATACAAATATATATACCTCATTATATATATACCTCAATCACATACCTCATTAAGAAGCCTCCCTGCAAGCAATTACATATTAAAAGCTTGCTTAAACAAAAAGATCCTTGCCTGCTGGTGAAAGGAAAGCAAGTAGGGGGCCAGCCTAGCCTCCCATGGAAGGGAATTCCAGAGGGTGGTGACAGGCACAGAAAAGGCTCTCTCTGGTCCTCACCTAACAAACCTGTGATGGTGGTGAGCCTGTGATGGTGGCAGGACTGAGAGAAAGCCCTTCTACGAAGAGCTTAAAATTCTGGCAAGAACCCCGTATTTGGAAGAGGTCATAAATTTTGTAAGCATTTCTGGCATATCCTATCAAATACACACTGGTCCATATTTATGCCATGTTAAGACCAGCACTGATCACCTATACACGTTAAGTTTAGGAATTTTATTCTGTGCTTTTTTTTTTGGTCTGTTTGCTCATATCTCTCCATTGTCCTTGTTGGCTTGTTTGACCAGGTAACATAAAATCACATTGTTTTGATTTCAAAATTGCAATGTTAAACAGAATTAAACCTAAGAGGCACGTTATCTTTCTCAACAGGAGGTTAGTTACAGCTTGAAACCCGGCCTAGCTAAACCAGTATGGGGTGAGATCCAGGGGTGTGGGGTGGATGGAATAAAGTCTGAGTCTTTTGAGACTCTAATAATTTAATCTTTTAATCCAGTTGAACAAATTGTACAATTCCTCCTCCTGCAGCTGCAGTATTCTTCCCTCTGCTTTATGAGAGGCAGGGAGAAAGGGAAAACAAATAAAAACATACAACCTCCCCACTCCAAAAATACCCCCACTTTCCCCATTTGTCATCAATTAATGGAAAGGACAAAGGAAGAAGAACAGACATCCCAATGATGACAGATGTCTTCATCAACATGACTGTGGGAAACTTCACAGCTATGCTACTCCATCTCTCCTGGCCGGAATGATCAGAGAGCAGAGAGGAAACAAGTCCTGTTTTATAATCCTTGTGATTTACGTGGGGCCAGCTGAAATTGCTTCAGAAATATTTATGCATGCCTGGCTATATCAACACAGACTATAGGTCCCAAGTACCATTCCAGAAATGGTGATAATGATCATGTCTTACTGAAAAACTGATGTTTTAAATAAGTGCCTTTCAGAGGTTTACCTTGGCAGCAAGCAAACAAACTGTGCCCTTGGATGAGGATGGTGTATGGCTAACTCAGAACTTTCTTCTTTCAGATTACATCTTTGTCACCCCCGTTGAGGTGGACTCCAGTGGATCATACATCTCACACAATGTTTTGCACAGCACTAGGAAAAAGAGAGCGGCCCCAAGCTCAAGGAGTTCCTTGCACTACAGATTTTCAGCATTTGGACAGGAACTACACTTGGAGCTCAAACCGTCTGTCTTTTTTAGCAACAGTTTGACAGTCCAGGTGCTTGGGAAAGATGGCATCATGGATTCTCAGGAACATGAAGTTGAACAGTGTTTCTATCAGGGATTTATAAGGAACTATAGCTCTTCTTTGGTTGCCATATCTACGTGCATAGGCTTGGTAAGTCTATACTATTTCCTTAAGTACAACCCAGCCTCCAGACTGTTGTTTTGGCTTAGGAGTGAGCCTGCTGCATGTCTATTAAGACCCTGCTAAGGAGTTGTGTAAGCCAGTTAAGAGGTCTGTCTATTAAATAACAAGACTGATACAAGAACCCATCTTTATTTATGTGTATTACAATTTTAATGCTTGTCCACTTCAGTATAATCCCCATTCACACTCACACACTGATGCAGTCTTGCTTTCCACTGGTTGAAGGTGTGTAGTAGATCAGTTTCTGTCAGGTGTGTCAATACATCTGCCATTTTCTTCTTTACTGCATCAGTTGACTCAAAACATGTTCCTTTAAGCACCAATTTCACTTAAGGGAAAAGAAAAAAAGCCACATGGTGCCAAATTTGGTGAATATGGAAGCTGTTCAAGTGTAGTAATGTGTTTATCAGCCAAAAACTGCTTCACAGAAAGTGCTGTGTGAGCCGGTACATTGTCTTGAGGAAGAATGAAACAATTTTTCCACAGTTCTGGCCTTTCCCCTCTGACTCTTTCTCCCAGCTTTGTCAAAACTTCCTTATAATAATGCTGGTTCACTGTTCTGCCTTCTGGAAACCATTCTGCCAAAATTATGCCCTTGATGTAAAAAAACACCACCACCAATGAGCATGGCTTTGAATGTGGACTTGCTTTGATGTGCTTTTTTCATTCTTGGGAAAATGGTGTTTTCCAGTACAATGACTATCATTTTGTGTCAGGATCATACTGGAAGATCCAGGTTTCATCACAAGTAATGATTTTTTGAAAAAGGTTTGGGTCTGCCTCAAGTTGCTGCAGAATGTCACATTGTTTGACTTTTAAACTTCACTTTTTTCTAGCACACAACAGACAACACAGCTGCTTTAAAGGATGACTGACAATTAACTGAACAGCCGAGAGTGCTGATGTTTCTCACACAGGTTCAGACATGTTCAAGGTCACTACTGAAGCATTCATAATCAGTTCTCCCTGATTTGTCTGAAAGGTAGAAACACAGTCTTGTTATCTAATAGACAGACCTCGTACATTATCCATACCTGTATAGAGCCTGAATTCTATAGTCAAAGTTCAGCAGACAGTTTTTACATAGTTATCAGGATCCTGCAACATCTTTTCCTCATTGCCTGGTTTATATCTAGTAAGAGACCTTTGGTTACAGATGATATTTTTCTATGCTAACCAGTAGCTATTTTCAACTGGTTTTGAGGAGGCAGGCTTGATGAAAATATGCTGAGAGCAGATGTTAATCTGTGGGAATTTCTTTTGTGCAGCAAGTATGTACAGTGTAAGCACATGGCAGTGTGTAGTTGGCTGGAAATGTTCCAAACACTGCCTATATGTCAGTATCAGGGAGAGGAAATGTGTTGGACTGCAACTTGTCCCTTACCCTAGGCTACGTTGGCCGCAGCTGATGTGAGTTGCTAGCCAACAACATCTGGAGGGCCATACGTTCCCCATTCCTGCTATATAGGTATGCATAATGTATGCATACTCTTTATTCTTACTTTTGCTATTATCACATATTTGCTTATATGAACCATATTGCAGCATGAATCTCAGCTGTTATCCACAAAGATTGCTTTGTGATGCCAGGTGCTCAGTTTCTTGCTCCTCAGGTATGGGAGGGGATGTCTACTTTTTATTATGTATTCTGGTTGGATTTGACATTGCTATGTATCTTCAGTACAGTGCTTTTGCTATGTAAGCACATAGTCACACATACATGGATTCTGAAATTCCTTCTTCTGAGCAACCATTAAAGAGACAGAAACCATATACTACATTTCAGCTGGTCATATTAGCTGGGTTCTGTTGAACTATCTGGGAATCAGTGAGATATTGTTGAGCAATGTGGGATGTTCCAAGTAGTATACACTTGTTGTTATTCTGTTGTTGTGATCCTATCTATGGCAATTTCATTGAGCGGTTTTGTCAGCCTGTTTGGAAATGCTCCCAGAGCATTTATTACCACTACAACCACAATTGTGCCCCCCCCGCCCCCGTCAAACATGCTGACTCAGTTTGAAAGGCTCAATTTTTATTTAATTCTGCTATACCCAGGAATTGCAACATCTATAATCCAAATGTTGTTTTTGTGAAGCATAGTTATGTTTGACATGTGGCTGAAAAAAGTTTGTTGTTGTTACCGCTGTTGTTATATTTTACAGCCTGCCTTTTCCAAGCCCTGGGGTTCAAGGTGATGTAAAAATAATATAAAATGGATACAATTAAAAGCTGTCAGCAATAAAACTTTAAAGGCATTAAAATATAAAATATCAATAGATTTGTTTTAAAGAAAAACATATCCATCACAGAAGCAACAAATAAGAGCAGTGTAGCAACATTATGAAGAGCCCTTTCCCAGTAAACAGTTCCCAAAGACCTGTAAAAACAAAATCTACCTGCTTGAAAGGGAGGGAGCCATCTAGAATTCTTTATGACAGTCTTAAACTTTTCTTTACCAGGGACCCCCTTTAAATATTTTTTGTTGCTGTGGACGCCCATGACATAACTCAAGATTTAAAACTCTTAACAACAACAACAACAACAACAACAACACAATTACACCATCCACTAACCCTTCCCTCAGAGGCACTAGAGGGTAGGGAAGACTTTTCTCCTGCTTCTTCCTGCAAATTTGTGGCTGAAGCAGATTGAACAGCGATGAGCAGGTCAAGCCAGCCAGCCTTTGCCTTGGCTCCTGTCATGTGGGCTGAGCAGCCTTCAAGCCTTCACAGACCCCCTGGGAGGATGTCACAGCCCTCTGGGGGTTTGCAGACCACACGTTAAGAACCACCTCTCTATGAATTTTGGGTCCTTTGAACAGCCACTGAGAAGGCCCTCTCCCACGTTCCTACGAGCTTCCTGTGAAGAAGGTGAGACGGAGGGAAAGGCAATGTTTTAGAAGCTTTGCAGTAGGGATGGAGAGCATGGGATAGTGGGGAGGAGTGTAGAATCATAGAGTTGTAAGGGGCCCTTTGGGCCATCAGGTCCAACTCCTACCACCTTGAACCTTGCAGAAGTGGCTGTAGGGCCATTTTGGCAACCTTGGCTTCCTCCTTCTTCCTCCTCTGAGCTGGGCTGGCTGGCCTCTGCATGGCTCCAGCTGGGAGGAGTTTGCTGGGTTGCTTTTCAATCATCTCCTCCCTCAATCCTGCCCCCCCAATGGCTTGATCTGGGCTTGACACCTTCTCCCCCCTTAGCTTGCTTTGTACATAAGCAGCGTGTGCACATTCCAGTGGTCCAGTGCCATTTTAATAGGGACTTAAAAGCCTCACCTTGTGTTTCCAGTCTCTCTCAGTCTCTCGAGGCTTGTAGAGAGATTGGGAATACAAGGCAAGATTTATAAATCCTTGTTAAAATGGCATGGGCAGTCCTGGAGGTGTTGGCAAATAATTGATGAATAATCAAATCTGCAAAACCTAAATGCACAAATGTGGAGGGACAACTGTATTTTGAACTTTGAAGGAACTGTCCAAGGTACTAAATTTAAATGGGGGTGCTGTTCAGAACCTTGGACATCTCCTGTGAAACTCAGTCTAAAATGTGGAAGGTTCAGCACCCCACTGACATGGAAGCCATCAGTCATCAATGAGTCTATAACAAGACTGAAACATGATCTGAAAGAGTATAAATAATTGGTGACTACCATTGAGCCACCACAAATCCGGTTGTTATTGTGTTGTTACTTGCCATCAAGTTGGTTTTGAGTTATGGCAATCTTATGAATGGGAAACCTCCAAGACACTGTGTTATTAACATGGCTCTGATCTGATCATGCATACTGTGGGGCCTGGCTTCCTTGATTAAGGACTTTATCAGATGTAGCAAATATGGCGCATATCAGATTATGTTGTCCTTTCATGATCATGTAATGTAAATGAGCTGGGGGTTTTTCATTGACGGCCTAAGCCATCGATAGATCTCCCATGGCACTTTTTTGCCAGTATTGTCGGCGTTTGAAACCTCACACCATTGTACTCACGTGAATACAGCATCAATGACAGAACACTTCTGGGTGAGATCACAACAGCCAGGAAGGGGGCACTCTTTTTATGAACCCCTCTGGTTCACTTTTAGGTTGTAAAGTGTGTTTTGGTGTTTGTGTGTATGTTTTGTGACTTTTTTAAAAAAATATTTACTATGCTCACGTCTTCTCATGAGAATCAGCAAGATCACAAGTGCAGAAGTGAATGGAGCTCTGTTCATGCTCTGTTCATACTGAGGGGCTGTGTTTGAATTCTGATCAAGGGTAAGTTTGGTAGGAAGTGTTCTTTTGCCAGCAGAAAAATGTTTTGAAATATGCCGGCAAAAGAACCCTTGGAGAGGCTTGTCTGATAAAGTCCTTAGTCTATCCACCTGTAATGCAGTCTTATTCCTTTCCTGCTCCATTCCATTTTACCAAGCATTATGAGCCTTGCATTTCTATACCCAGAAACTTATTCAATTACAGAAATTTACATATACTCCCCAACAGGGGTTCACAGCATATAAACCCCAGAAACACTCCTACCCAACCATTCTCTGAAGATGCCAGCCACAGATGCAGGTGAAATGTCATAAAGAAACTATTTCAGAAAACGGCCTCACAGCCCAGAAAAAAAACAAGGAAAATCTATAGATGCCATCCGTGAAAGCCTTTGACTTCACATGCATTATGATTGTTTGTAATATGTCATGGAGTCTTTTCTGTGGTTTTTTTCCCAGGCATATAGTCTCATGGTTTGTCCAAAATATGATAGCCTTGGTTTAGTCATTTTGGCTTCTAAGGCGAATTCAAGCTTGATTTGCTCTCAGACCCATTTATTTGTCTTTTTGTCAGTCCATTGTATCTGTAGAATTCTTCTCCAGCACCAGTTTTCAAATGAGTTAATTTTCTTGTCAACTTTCTTCACTGTCCAGCTTTTACAGCCTTATCTAGAAACTGGAATTAGCATGGCATAGATGATCCTGAATTTGGTATTCAATTATTTATTTTCACACTTGAAGATCTTACCTAGTTACTTCATAGCAGTCTTTCAAAGTCCTCTTCTTCCTCTGATCTTCTGCTGGTGGTGGTGGTGGGGGGCAGGGGATGAGGCAACAGATGTTCCTGCACTACTAAAAAAGAAGAGCGATTCAGCAAACCATTTATTCAGAACTAACAATATGCATGTGCAAAATGAAATAACCAGTGCAGGAAAGCTACATTGTGTTTCATTGTGCTTCACAAGTAAATGAAAATATTGTAAACTTTTGAGAGACCACCTGACAGCTTTTTCCAAAATACATCTGGGGTAATTTTTTTTCTCAGCCCCCACTTTTCTTAGAGTCTTCTTTTTGATGGACAAACGTATAGGTCACGTTGGGGGGTAACTGATAGGGCAGGCTTGCTTTCCCCCTTTCTGTCTATTTTGCTCTTCCTGCATGCTCAGTGAGGGATTCTGGAGGCAGCTGCTGCTTACCTCACCTGTTGTTGGCAGACACAGTCAGCTATAGGATCCCATTCTTTCTCAATTCATGCTTTTTCTTTTCTTTTCTCTCTCTCTCTCTCTCTTTTTTTTTTTTGGCATTGTTTGCTACACATATGTTGCTGGTGGAACCCAACGCTGAAAGTCTGTTTCTCCAGCCCATCTTCACTATCCTCCCAGTGCTTAAAAAAACCCTTCCAGCTAGACAAAGAACAAGAAAGAAAGGGCTTGACTGGGTTTAAAAAGACATTGTAAAAAGGAACTCCTTCATTAGAGGCTTGTTAACTGAGGTATACCTATACTGGACTGGTCCATAAACTGAAAGGGTTTTTGTTTTTGTTTTAAAAAGCTAACTTTGCAGAAGCCAAATTCATTATTTAGGGACAAATGCATGCTTTCTGCATTTCAATCAATTCAAGACAATCATTTCAGGATAAGGTATTGTCTTAATCTCATGGGGCCAAGTAGGGATGTTAGGGTAATGCTTACTGTGTATCTAGTTTAGTATGCAAATAAATGATGGCCCTCTTGCTCATAAAAGCATTCAGTGCTGAGTCCATGTTGTGGAATGTTAGCATCAGCAATGGAAAAGTAATGGAGTTGAAATTTTATTACCTGTCTTTTATTGCCCTTTGTCCCTAACCTCCACATGGCCAAGAGGGGGAGTGGAGTCTGCTTACATTGAGATCTCTCCAGACTATCTTAACTGACAACATAAGTAACATCTGAGACAAAATGTAGGCCTGTGACTCTCACGTTGTCACTTTTCTTTTTCCTGTATGATTTTTAAAAATCTTTGCTTGATGAAACCAGTGAAAGCTTCAAAAGTTTGCATGATATATTTTGTGCATTTTGGTTGGTCAATGAAAGTATTACTCTTTTGTGGATTTTGTTGTATTTTGCTGCATGGCCAACATGGCTGTTCCTGAGTATGTTTTAGTTGAGAGTTATACTCCCCAAGCCTGGTGTTTAATCTCACCGTGTGTGTGTGTGTTGCTGTATGGATCATGATGTCCTTGGTTACATTCAGTTTGGCTCTTGTCTGAAAAAGATTCTCCAGTAGTTATTAGTGAGAGGGTGTTAGCAATTCTTTGAAAAGAATCCAGAAAGAGGTTGTAGCTCAGTGGTTGCATGTTTTCATATAGAAAGTCTTAGATGTACTTGAAGGACTTATAGAGCAGACAGTATGGAGCTAGATGGACCTGTGGTTTGGCTCAGTAGGAATCTTCACTCTCCCCTGCCATGTTCACTGAAGCACAATGTAGGGCTGCACCTGTGGCCTCTCATCTTGATCTCACATGGCCACAACTCTCACAATATTTAGCAAAAGGTCTGAAAGGGTTGCCTACAGTTGCCGATTGTATGTAGAGCTTGGGTTGCAGTCAGCATTATGTGCCCGGATATTTCTTTCAGACTTTCCACCAAATACTTGAGAATTGGGGCCCATGTGTGCTGGATTCTGGGGCATGGAGACTGGGAAATGGAGTATGTATATGTAGAGTTTGTGATGCAATACAAATCAAGGCAAAACCACTATAACTTTTTCTTACTTTCAGGCAAGGGGCATGATTAACGTGCAACAGCAATGTAATCTTTAATATTCTGTAATTGTACATTTGGGCTCAACATGTTGCTATGATCAGGCCCTATGATCAGGACAACTACTATCTGTACCCCCTCCTCCACTCCCCCCCCAGCTATATTTTATCACTTGGTTGCCCGTCTTTCCTATTTGCTTTGTTTGCTGCAATTAAACTGAAAGTGGTGTTGCTTCTACATGGTTGGTAGCACTAATCTTTTCATTGTTCCTTTCATTAGCAGTAGCTTCTCCACGAGAAAACTGCAGTGACCCATTCTTTCAAGCATGGAGCATCACAATGTGATTTGGAAGCAATTGTATTTCAGTAGACTGCAGGAATTCTTTGATCTCACTTTTTTTTTCTTTTTGGTTTGTATGTGTAAGAGAGAGGGGGGGGGGAGAAAAATTGAGAGAGTAATGAGAGAATACAGTCATTCAGTTGTTCGCTTGCTGCTTTTGCCCATGTAGATGATTAGGGGGGAAAAGAAGAAAACTCTGTGTGCAATCTAAGTAGGAAAAAGAATGACCAAAGATCTGTAGCTTATGTTGACAGGATTTATTTTCATTGTTATTCTGCTTTATATGTTTTTATAGGGAATTAGGACAGGACCTGATATGGAGTTACAGAAGAGTTCCATCTAGAATTTTAGACAGGAGTATTTCCCAGCTCTGACTTGAGATATTAGGGACTGAACTTTAGATCTCTTATAGCACTGACCATGACATTTTCTCACCTGAGGTAGACCACGTTTAGTCTTTCACACCGTGTCATTCACCAACCTAGAATCATAAAATCATAGAGTTGGAAGGTGCCCCATGGACCATCGGGTCCAAACCTGTGCTCAGTGCAGGATCTCCAATTAGAGTCCCCCCAGCTGGTAGCTGTCCAGTCTCTTTTTGAAGACATCGAGAGAAAGGGACCCCACCCCCTCTCTAGGCAATTGCTTCCATTGTCAAACTGCTCTCACTCCTTCTAATGTTCAGGTGAAATCTACCCTCCAGTACCTTCAAACCATTGAGTATAGGTCCCGTCTATACATGGGGGAAAAATATGATCTCCTCTGAAGAAACATAAATTTGCAGTGCTGGGACCTATCTTAATGGTCAAAAGAGCCCCCATAAACTTTGCATGCTCCCTAGCCAACATGGTGGCCGCAAGTGATTTACTCGCTGTTTTAAATCTACTGCTGTGGGATTTTTTAAAAAATTGTTTACCATGGTGCGCACAAGCAATACTTCAGATTGACAAAAGAAAAAATAAGAAAAGAGAAAGAAAGATTGCCATTTTATCTCCTTACCAATCTGACATGGCGACAGCAGGTGCTTTCCCTGTTTGCTAGCCCTGCTCCCTCATGCTCATCCAGCCAATCAACTTATGCTGATTCTTTGCAGCAATGCAAGTGTGACTGTCCTAACAATCGCACATTTGCATGCCCTACGAAGCTTTTTAAAAACTTAGAGAAAAGCTCCAAAGGCTTACCTTCTGAGCTTTACAGTGGATTTGGCTCCCCCTCTTTTGAATGAGGCATATTGATGTTTCGACAGATCACCTTCCATGTGATTGCCATTTGGATTATTTTCACCATTTGGATGGGACCCTAGTTTTAACCTCTGAGGCAACAGAGAACAAGCCTGCACCCTCCTCTTAGTGGCAACCCTTCAATCTTCTCTTCATCAAAGTGAACATGCCCAATTACTTCAACGTTACATGTTTTGTTCTCCATACCACTTATCATCCTTGTTGTCCTAAATAAAATCAGCTTTCCTGAAATCCAAGGTTTGTGTTTGAGTATACCCTTCTTTGGCCTGTTCCACAATTCTGAATTCTAGCATTACATGGTCACTCCCCCCTAAAGTACCAACTGCTTTGATTCTAGTGGCCAATCCTCCCCATTGGTTAGGATCGAGTCCAGGATTGCCAATCCCCTTCTTTTGTCCACCTTTTGAAAGAGGAAATTATCTTCAAGGCACGTCAGGAATGTGTTGGAGAGCCTATGCTCAACAGAGCTAGTCTTTCAGCAGATATCAGGATAATTGAAGTCTCCCATAACTACCACTTCTTGCTTTTTGGAGATTTCTGGGATTTGTTTCAGAAAAGCAGTATTTACCACCTTGTCTTGGTTTGGTAGCCTGTAGTAAACTCCTAACACAATGTTGTTTTTATTTCTTTACCCATTTATTTTTAAACAACTGCTCTCCACTGGTCTAATTTGATCACTTGCATGGATTTCTGTGCAAGAGAATTTGTCTTTGACATATAATGCTACTCCCTTTCTTTTTCCTCCCCACCTATTCTTTTTGAACAGATTATATCCCTCATCCCATGAAGTCTCTGTTACACTTGTCAAGTCATATTTCCCTTCCTGTGCTACCACTAGGACATCAAGCTCATCTTGTTTGTTTCCCGAACTCTGTGCATGTTGGGCATGATAAAAAATAGTACAGCAGAATTGTGGAGTTAAAAAATAGAGCTTTACTCAGCTGAGTGTAAGACAATAAAAAATGCAAAAACAAAGAATATAGCATCATGGGCTAGGCACAAAAACAGTACAGCATAACTTCCTGCATACCTGCAGTACTATATCTTCATAGCAAGGAGAAAACCTTACTTCCCAGCAACAGGCTTCTAACCAGCATAGAGAGTAATACACTCTCTATACCCCAAGCAGACTCCCAATGCAGTTATACACTACTAAGTGGCTATCAAGTCCACCTGGCCTAATTGGCTGACTGCATCATTAATTACTGGAGCTGGCTTATTATCATGGACTCCACCTGCCACTTTGCTATACCTTCATCCAGTCACAACTTAGTATGCAAACTGGCATACCCTGACACCCCTCCTTGTGCACTGAATGAAGTATGTAGCTAAGTGACATGCTTACGTAACATTTTGAATCATACTAAGCCTGGACATCATTTCTTTATGTTTTACAGCTACTAAGGGCTTGGTAAACATATCAGCAACATTTTCTTGTGATGCACAATATATTAGCTGTATTACATTGGCTTGTATAATATCTCTGACATTATGGTACTTAACATCCACATGCTTAGTGTGAGTTTTTATCCTTTCTGATGTGGCCATCTCAATACATGCTTGAGAGTCTTCATACACAGTTACAGGGTTCTCTACCTTTAATTGTAGATCCTTCAGAAGTTGTATAAACCATACTAATTCACAACATAAATCAGATAAGGCTGCAAACTCAGCTTCTGCTGAAGAAACTGATACAAAACTCTGTTTCGTTTATTTCCATACTACAGGAACTCTGGCATAAAAAATAACAATGCCTGTTGTAGATTTTCTATCATGCACATCATTTGCAAAGTCACTGTCTACATAACAGTACAATTCATTTGATACAGAAGATGAAATTAACAAACTATAATTCATTGTCTCCTTTAAATACCTCATGGCTCGTTTTACAGCTTGCCAGGCTCTTGTTGTAGGCTTTGAACAAAAACAACTTAACATGTTAGCAGTTGCAGATAAATCTGGTCGACTCCAATGTGCCAGATATAGCAAACTGCCTACTGCTGATTGATATAGTTCTATGTCTTCAAATACTGTATCACATTTGTTTTTAAGAAAGTCTGTTACCATGGGGGTGGCTTGACCTTTGCAGTCCTCCATATGGAATTTTTGCAGGAGCGGCTTAATTTTTTCTTTTTGAATGAGCAGAAAACTTCAACCAGCTGTCCTTTCTATTTCTACACCTAGGTATTTCTGAATGCTTCCTAGATGTTTTATTAGATGGTAAGTTTACAACTGTATATACCTTGTGCTCATTCATAGAATCCATCTCAGCTTGCATAGCCTTCTCCCACTTTGCCTTCTCATTGGGTGACAAACTCATAACTTCGGGGTTCTAAAGCGATATTACAAACTCTAATAACATTAGGAACAGAAAACCTTACAGGTGGAACCCCTTTATTCTCTCTCTGAGACCTCCTTGGTTGATCAGTAACACTTGATTCAACCAAAACCTTTGGACTTTCCTGCCCCTCCATTTTAACATTACCAGGACTTTTTCTGGACTTTTCTTTTATTGACCACTTGGTGGAGTCATGTCTCCAACTGGACTGTCTGACCTTTCAGGGGATTGAGGTGATAATGGCACAGTATCACCTAACCCATCACTTTCAGTCATGGGTAGAAAGATGTCTGAATTAGCATGAACATGCTTCCAATTGCTTTCAATAAAACTAGCATTCTGAGATATTATTACTTTGCCTTTGCCGGCATCAAACCTATAACCTTTACTTCCTGTTGCATATCCCAGAAACCTTAGTTTGGCTGTTTTGACTTGTCCTTTTCTCCTTTGTGCCTTTGGTATATGTACCCAGGCAAAGCATCCAAATATTCTCATGTGAGTAAGATTGGGCTGTTTACCAAACAATATGTGATATGGAATGCCATTGATACTTGTACTCCAAATTCTGTTAACTATATAATTGGCTGTGAGTAGAGCCTCGGCCCAATATTTACAACTCATGCCAGAATCACATAATAAAGAATCCTTAACTGTTTGGAATATCCCCCCTCAGCGTTCTGCTACACCATTCTCCCAAGGAGAAAATGGGTTAGTTAGCCTGTGGAAAATGCCCTTTTTCTTCAGCCACTGCTGAAAGCAATTTGAGATATATTCTCCTCCCCGGTCAGATTGCAATTGTGCCACCTTGTGGCCAAATTGCCTCTCTACATATGCTACCCAGTTTTTGAAAATTTGAAATACCTCTCCTTTACTCTTTAACAAATAAACCCAAGCATAACGACTATAGTCGTCAACAAAAGTCACAAAATATTTTGCGCCACCCAAACTGCTTGATAGCGGTCCCACAACATCGGAATGTATTATTTCAAATGGCCTTTTAGTAACTCTGTTACTTTTCTTCATTATGGGCTGCACCTTACTCTTAGACTGTTTACACACAGCACAGTCAAGAAACATTTTACACTCTTTCAACTTTGTATCCTCATACAAAGATATCATTTTGTCTATTACTTTAAAACCAGCATGGCCGAATCGCCTATGCAACAAATGGATACACTTGTTATGAGGAGGGTTATTGTTATAAATTGCACCTACAGAACTCTGTAAATTGGGCACCGTGTGGTAAATGCCATCTTTTTAAACTCCTTTAGCACATAGTTCCCCTCCTTTCTTAATATCACATGTTGTGCCAGCAAATGAAATCTGATAGCCTTCTTCTGTGAGACAGGCAACACTTAGAAAACAAAAATTTAACTCTGGCACAAAATATACATTCTGTAATGATGTGGATAAGCTAGGGACATAACACTCTCCCATTCCTTTAACAGAAACCTTTAGCCCATTTCCTAACTTAACATGGTTTATACTTGCTGGGTCCAGAGATTTAAAATAACTCCTCTGGTTAGATATGTGACAAGCACATCCAGAATCCAGAAGCCAGTCCTTTTCTCCTTGGTTTAGACAATATACAGCTGAAACAAGCTGTGACTTACAGCCTTGCTTGCATCTCTCTTGCTGCTTCTTCTTGACTGCAACATTTTGTCTCTGCCAAGCCGGACAGAAACGCTGAAGATGCTTTGTAGATCCACATTTGTAACATTTCCTCACAGCAAACACACTCTCTCCACTGTTCATCTCATTCACTTTCTGAGGCTGAGCTGAAGAATGCCTGGAATGCTGCTTGGAAACTACCAGTTCCGCTCGGCGTTCCTTCCTCTTGGCTTCTTCCTCCAACAGACGACCAATGAGATAATGTAGTGTTAGGTCTTTCTCAGGAAGAATTTCCAAACTTTGGGCAAACATATCCCATGATTCATCAGGAGAACTCAAAATAATGAATACTTTAGCACTTTCCTCAAAAAAAATGTGCCTCTTTCTGACAACTTAAGAAATGTGTTCTGCATGTATTGCAAATGCTGGGAAACATCCCCAACTGGTTCCAGACGTGCTCTGTAGAGTTTTCTTGTCAAGGCCATCTTGGAGATAGCAGAGGTGCGAATGTGTATGCCCCGCAGAGCATCCCAACATTCTTTTGCAGACTGCAAGTTCCCTTATGTGAATCAGTTGACTCTCTTCTACCCCTAAAACAATCCAGGAGTGAGCCTTCTGTGCTGCAATCCTTTGTCCTCTGCTAGGTTGTGCCGGGGGGTTTACAACTGATTCCCATAACCCTTCTTTGATGAGAAAACATCGCATCTTTACAGACAACGTCAGGTAATTGTGGTCATTCAGTCTCTCTAGTGGTAAACCACTAATTATTGTGCTAGCCATGGCTGCCAGTCTTCCACACCCTTCTCAGACAGACACCAGGTGGTCAGCAAGCCCCTTTGTTTCTTACCAGCCTCTGCAAACTCTTCAGACTCCAGACGTCCTCCAGACATACACTGCGTCAGCAGTGGCGCTCTGGGCCCATAACCATTGTTGGGCGCATTACAAAATAGTACAGCAGAATTGTGGAGTTAAAAAACAGAGCTTTACTCAGCTGAGTGTAAGACAAAAAAAATATGCAAAAACAAAGAATATAGCATCATGGCTAGGCACAAAAACAGTACAGCATAACTTCCTGCATACCTGCAGTACTATATCTTCATAGCAAGGAGAAAACCTTACTTCCCAGCAACAGGCTTCTAACGAGCATAGAGAGTACAGTCATCCCTTCACGTTCACGGGGGTTACGTTCCACGGACCCCCGCAAATGTGAAAAATCCGCAAATAACAACTGCCCTCCCCCTCCCCCACCATAGCGACCATGGGGCCTCTGGAGGCCCCATAGTCGCTTTCCCCAGCCTCCCCACTCCCTTCCTAGGCCTTCCCGGGGCCTCTGGAGACCCTCCCGAGGCCCCATGGATGCCTCCCCAGCCCTCCCCCCTCCCGCCCAAGCCCACAACGGGGCCTCCGGAGAGTCTCCGGAGGCCTGTGGAGGCCTCCCCGGCCCTCCCCACTCCCCCCCAAGGCCTTCACGGGGCCCCGCGGAGGCGTCTCCCGGCCCTTCCCCCTCCCTCCCCAGGCCTTTGTGGGACCTAGCAAGGCCCCGCAGAGGCCTCTCCCGGCACTCCCCATCCCTCCCCGGGCCTTCTTGGGGCCTCCCCAGCCCTCCCCACCCCCTCCTCAGGCCTTCATGGGGCCTCCGGAGCATCTCTGGAGGCCCCATGGAGGCCTCCCCGGCCCTCCCCGCTCCCTCCCAGGCCTTCATGGGGCCTCCGGAGCGTCTCCGGAGGCCCTGCGGAGGCCTCTCCCAGCCCTCCCCCTCCCTCCCCGGGCCTTCGTGGGGCCTCCGGAGCCTCTCCGGGGGCGCCATGGAGGCCTCCCCAGCCCTTCCCACCCCCTCCCCGGGCCTTCGTGGGGCCTAGCAAGGCCCCGCGGAGGCCTCTCCCGGCCCTTCCCCCACCCTCCCCGGGCTTTCGCGGGCCTAGCAAGGCTCCATGGAGTTCTCTCCCAGCCCTCCCCCTCCCTCCCCGGGCCTTCGTGGGGCCTCCCCGGCCCTCCCCGCTCCCTCCCAGGCCTTCATGGGGCCTCCAGAGCATCTCCGGAGGCCCCATGGAGGCCTCCCCAGCCCTCCCCCAGGCCTTCATGGGGCCTCCGGAGCGTCTCCGGAGGCCCCGCGGAGGCCTCTCCCAGCCATCCCCCCTCCCTCCCCAGGCCTTCGTGGGGCCTCTGGAGCGTCTCCGGAGGCCCCATGGAGGCCTCCCTGGCCCTCCCCGCTCCCTCCCAGGCCTTCATGGGGCCTCCGGAGTGTCCCCGGAGGCCCCATGGAGGCTTCCCTGGACCTCCCTGCTCCCTCCCAGGCCTTCATGGGGCCTCTGGAGCATCCTCCCTTCCCGGCCCTCCCCACCCCTCCCTGGACCTTCATGGGGCCTCCGGAACATCTCCGGAGGCTCCATGGAGGCCTCCCCGGCCCTCCCCGCTCCCTCCCAGGCCTTCATGGGGCCTCCGGAGCATCGGCCCTCCCCCCTCCCTCCCCGGTCCTTTGTGGGGCCTAGCAAGGCCCTGCGGAGGCCTCTCCCACCCCTCCCCCTTCCTTCCCAGGCCTTCGTGGGGCCTAGCAAGGCCCCACAGAGGCCTCTCCCGGCCTTCCCCCCTCCCTCCCCGGGCCTTCCTGGGGCCTCTGGAGCATCTCTGGAGGCCCCATTGAGGCCTCCCCAGCCCTCCCCCAGGCCTTCATGGGGCCTCCGGAGCGTCCCCGGAGGCCCCATGGAGCCCTCCCCGGCCCTCCCCACTCCCTCCCAGGCCCTCCCCGCTCCCCCCCAGGCCTTCATGGGGCCTCCGGAGCATCTCCGGAGGCCCCATGTTCGTCTCCCCAGCCCTTCCCACCCCCTCCCCGGGCCTTCATGGGGCCTCCGGAGCGTCTCCGGGGGGCCCGTGAAGGCCTCCCCGGCCCTCCCCCCTCCTTCCCAAGTCCTTTGAGGGGCCTCCGGAGGGTCTCCGAAGGCCCCGCGGAGGCCTCCCCAGCCCTCCCCCTCCCTTCAAAGGCCTTCGCGGGGCCTCCGGAGGGTCTCTGAAGGCCCCATGGAGGTCTCCCCGGCCCTCCCCGCTCCCTCCCAGGGGTTTCACGGGGCCTCCGGAGGCCCCGTGTTGTGGTTTTGGGGGGGCCCGGGGGCCCTCCCAAAACCGCAAATAATCAAAACCGCGAATGTCACGTTCGCGAATGTGGAGAGGCGACTGTAATACAGTCTCTATACCCCAAGCAGACTCCCAATGCAGTTATACACTACTAAGTGGCTATCAAGTCCACCTGGCCTAATTGGCTGACTGCATCATTAATTACTGAAGCTGGCTTATTATCATGGGCTCCACCTGCCACTTTGCTATACCTTCATCCAGTCACCACTTAGTATGGAAACTGGCATACCCTGACAGTGCATTGGTGTATACACATCTGAAGCATTGCTTGTTGTCATCTTTTATTCTACTGTGAGTTTTACTGTTGTTCCCATTCTCTCCCTCCAGAATTCACATCCTTGTGTTTAGAGCTTGCTTTTGGACAGATGCTTAAGCTATAATCTCCAACCCACCTAGGATTTTGCTCCTCTTTCTTTAGGCAGCTTCTGCAAACACTACCCATTGCATGCCCCCATTTGCACCTCATGCTACCTCACAGTGAGGAAGAACTCAGGCTGTGATGTTATATCTTTCCTTAGAGTGAGGTATCAGAAATACTAGGCTCTGATGGCCTTTACTGTTTGCCTGTAGCAGGAAATACTGCTGGCTTTTCTAATACTTGACAGTGAAATTTTAAATAGTGTTTGTTGGCTTGGCATTGATCAGGGGTGGGGGGCTGTTGTGGGTAAGGGACCCTCAAGCAATCTTGGAGTAAGGAATGGGAGGTTAAGTCCTGCCAGTAAAGCCAAGGGCATATGGGTGGCTTCAGACAGAGTTAATATCAGAAATCAGTATGGTTTCCCTCTCCCTCTTCCTATAACAACCTTATAAGGAAGGTTTACTGAAAGGTAGTGATGGCCTAATGTCACATGATAAATTTTACAGCCAAGCAGAGATTTGGGCACCAGTCTCTCTGTTTCATGTCCATCACTTTAGGCATTACTCCTTAATGGTTCTGCCAGATCAGCTGCTAGTATTTTTAAAAAATGGCACAGATGTTAAAACAATTATAGTGCCTATTTTGCCTAATTTGAGTGCAAATTATTATAATTGCATAATTAGAATAAACTGTGTAAGATGCAAATTAGATGCTCAGAACTGAGGAACTAGAATATGGTAACTCTACCCTAGTTCTGAAGCTCCCTTCCTAAGGAAGGTAGAATGGCTGTCCTCTTTGCTGTCTTTCCATCTGTAGGCAGACACTTAAAAAAAAAGTTTAAGAGGCTTTTGAGAATTAAAGGTTTCATTTATTTATATGTTTATTTATTTAAGGGTTTTCTTTTATGGGATGCTGTCCTGTTTAAGTTGTACTTTTTAAAACTGTGTTTTATGATTTTAATTGTATACTTTAAATTGTTTTTAAATGTTGATCTTTTGTATGATTTAACTATAGAGGCTGCGTATTCCTTATCTGAAATGGTTTGGACCAGAAGTGTTTGGGATTTCCCCCCTGGATTTTGGAATATTTGCCTATAGATAATAAGATATCTTGGAGGTGGGAGTATGGGACCCAAGTCTAAAAATAAAATTCATTTATGTTTCATATACACCTTATACACACAGCCTGAAGGTAATTTTATACACAATATTTTAAGAAATTTTGTACATGAAGCAAAGTTTATGGTACAATGAATCATGAAAAGCAAAGGTGTCACTATCTCAGCCAGCCATGAGGACACTTTTGGATTTTGGAGTATTTCAGATTTTCAGATAAGGGATACTCAACCTATATTGTATTTTAATTTGTGATGGGAGGTGCAGCCCTTCACGGTATCCTGGGGGAACAATGTGGGTCTCTAGCCTTCTAGAATAGCCCACCCTGCCTTAATTGGTATGGATTCTATGCTATCTTGCAATATTTTATGGCAGGCTTCATTTGCATTCCATTTAATATGGCTTAAACTGGGGACAATGTTGAATATGAGGCTGGTAAGCAGGAAACTAATTCCTGTAATGAAATAATGATTTGTGTAGTCACAGCCACAATATAGATTCCTTGGATAAGAAAACAGCCGATTACGTTACTGTCTGCCTTTCTAGTTCTATCTGTGGGGAAAGGGAATTTGCCTCTTTCTTGCCAAATTCTTTTTTGGCAGGTCTACACTTATGTTTAAGGCACACAGCAAGCATTCTGTACTGATATACACTGACATTGATTTGACTAGCTGTGCTGTGGACTGCTGAAAACTAAATTAGTTTTGGTTTCAAACAGTAGGGAATAGGCTAGAAAAGTGTACCGTTTGTACAAATTTGTACATTTTTTAAAAATCAGCCTTATAAAGTTGGAAATTGTACTGACCAGAAACAGGTCAAATGGGAATTTTGCTTGGGATTTCAGCTGATAACAGCAAATGTCAAATTGCCGAAATATCCCCCCACCTACTTCAGCTGCTATATTCAGATACAAACAACTTTTCAGCTCTTGGAAGGAAAAAAAATCTTGATATATGGGTTTCCAGATGATATCAGAGTTGAGGAATAATAATATTAGGCAGATACTTCTTTGTTACTTCTATGTTTTCTAAAGAAATCTTGTTAGAGGTACCAAAAAGCAGATTAACCAAGTGGATTGAAGAAGCCCACTATGGTATGGCAGGAAGAACTCTCAGAGACTTCTTTGGGTGTCTTCAAAAAGAGGTTGGACCACTACCTGCTCGGGATGCTTTAGCTGGAGATCCTGTACTGAGCAGAGAATTGGACTTGATGGCCTATGAGGCCCCTTCCAACTCTATGATTCTATAAAACATGCTTCCTTAGAAACATCAGTAGCTCTGTTCATTGAAGGTGGGGAGAAGGGAGAATATGGAATTGTGAATGTCCCCATCTATCCATTTTTCTGAAAGTCTGAACAGACTCTCTCTCTCTCCCCCTGTGTGTGTGTGTGACTTGAAAACATATGTTGTATGGTGACCCCATGAAATTAATAGGGTTTTCTTAGGCGAGGAATACTCATAGATGGTTTTGCCCATTCCTTCTTCTGAAATATAGCCTACAGCACCTGTTTCATTGTGGTCTCTCTCTGAAACAACAAGTGCTCCAACAGGTGGATAGTGGAAGCCATCTTTGTTTCTTACAGTGTCCCTGCAGTTGAATTGTTCCATGGTACTGAGGAGGGATAGCCTTTCCTCTTTGCCTTCAGGAAATTGCAGGAAGCAAAGTTATTGACCATGAGCTGCACATCTACTAGCAAGCTAAGTCTACCAGAGCTCCTAGAAGACCAGTAAGGGCCACAGTTTGGCACTTATTTGACCCCTATCCTCCATCCCTAGCTGTCACAATGTAATTTTTTTTCAGTACAAGGGAGGGGGGAATGTTCACAAGTAGTAGCCAGAGACAACTGGCTCCTGGGGCCAGTGGTGCTGGTCAGTTTCATATGGCCTGAGCCCTTGAGTGGGCCCTCCACCAAGACTGTTGTCAACTCCATATGCCAACCATAGACCTCAAAAGTCTAGCATCCCTCCCTTTGCTCCTTTGTCCAGTACATTGTAGGTGAATTAAAATGGTGGGTGTCAGCACAGAAGCTTGCTAGATAGACCAGCTTTGTGGCTGGCAAGGTTAAAGAGGTGGAGAGTGCTGAGCTATCCATCAGGTTTTTAGTTTTAAAAGCACATGGATGCTACAAGTTGCTGGCCTGTGGTACAAAATGTACTCTCCTGTGTAGCTCATCATCACCTAAACACCCTCAATGGAGCACAAGGCAACTTCATATGACACACTGGAACCATGTTCTATTTTTCTGCCACTATTTTACCACAAGGCCAAGGACTCCCTGAAACAACATCTCAGGCTTGGCCAGATTGATCACCAACGGTGGTCCGCCCTGGCCTCACATCGGGAGGCATGGAGACGCACTATCCACAATGCTGCAGCCTTATTTGAGAACTCACGACGAACAAGTCTTGAAGAGAAACGACAACGCAGAAAGAATCACAACCCAAAAACATCACCCAAGGAGACCTTCTGCTGCACTTTTTGCAACCGGACTTGCTTATCTCGGATTGGCCTTTTTAGTCATCAGCGCACTTGCAGAAGGCGCGGGATGAGTCCTTCCTGAATCTTCGTTTGCGAAGAAAAGCCAGAGAGATACTTGGTAACTTGGTAAATGATTTTATTGTACACTTTCCTGAGATCCCATGATTTAGGATGGGATGTACCATATACAGTCGTCCCTTCACATTCGCGGGGGTTCCGTTCTGCGGACCCCCGCGAATGTGAAAAATCCGCGAATAACAAACACCCCTCCCCCTCCCTCCCCAGGCCTTCGCGGGGCCTTCCTAGGCCCCGCGGAGGTCTCCCCGGCCCTCCCTCCCTCCCTGCCCAGGCCTTCGCGGGGCCTTGCTAGGCCCCGCGGAGGTCTCCCCGGCCCTCCCTCCCTCCCTCCCCAGGCCTTCGCGGGGCCTTGCTAGGCCCCGCGGAGGCCTCCCCGGCCCTCCCTCCCTCCCTCCCTGCCCAGGCCTTCGTGGGGCCTTGCTAGGCCCCGCGGAGGCCTCCCCGGCCCTCCCTCCCTCCCTGCCCAGGCCTTCGCGGGGCCTTGCTAGGCCCCGCGGAGGCCTCCCCGGCCCTCCCTCCCTCCCTCCCTGCCCAGGCCTTCGCGGGGCCTTACTAGGCCCCGCGGAGGCCTCCCCGGCCCTCCCTCCCTCCCTCCCTGCCCAGGCCTTCGCGGGACCTCCGGAGGCCTTCCGGGGGTCCCGCGAAGGCCTCCCCACCCCTCCCCAGGCCTTCGCGGGGCCTCCGGAGGGCCTCCGGGGGTCCCGCGAAGGCCTTCGCACCGCTCCCCAGGCCTTCGCGGGGCCTCCGAAGGGCCTCCGGGGGTCCCGCGAAGGCCTCCCCACCCCTCCCCCGGCCTTCGCGGGGCCTCCGGAGGGCCTCCGGGGGTCCCGCGAAGGCCTTCGCACCGCTCCCCAGGCCTTCGCGGGGCCTCCGGAGGGCCTCCGGGGGTCCCGCGAAGGCTTCCCCACCCCTCCCCCGGCCTTCGCGGGGCCTCCGGAGGGCCTCCGGGCGTCCCGCGAAGGCCTTCGCACCGCTCCCCAGGCCTTCGCGGGGCCTCCGGAGGCCCTCCGGGGGTCCCGCGAAGGCCTCCCCACCCCTCCCCAGGCCTTCGCGGGGCCTCCGGAGGGCCTCCGGGGGTCCCGCGAAGGCCTCCCACCCCTCCCCAGGCCTTCGCGGGGCCTCCGGAGGGCCTCCGGGCATCCCGCGAAGGCCTCCCCACCCCTCCCCAGGTCTTTCACGGGGCCTCTGGAGGCCCCGTGTCGCAGTTTTGGGGGGGCCCGGGGGGCCCTCCCAAAAACGCGAATAACCGAAACCGCGAATGTCAAGTTCGCGAATGTGGAGGGACAACTGTATACTCATGTATAAGTCAACCTCATTTATAAGCTGAGGACAGGTTTGGGGCCAACATTATAATTTTTGATATGACTTGTGAATAAGTTGAAGTGTAGAAGCTGGTAATGACTGCACGCTCCCTTTTGCCCTCCATTGGCCTGTTTACCTTGCCAGCCAGTTGGCATGAAAGTGGGCTCTGCCCTGTTGTCACCCTGTTCAGATCCCTCTGCTGTGACTGGAGGAGTAGCTGGTTGCTTATCTTTTGCATGCCTTCTCCAGCTCCCCTTCACTGCCCAACCAACTGCACTTGGTTGGCTGCAGCCAGCTCACTTGTTCCTCAGAGAAGGTGGAGAGGAGAGGAGGAGGAGGTAGAGGAGTAGGAAGAAGAGGAGGAGACAAGCAAGCAGCCAGCAAACTGAGATGCTGGAGATGGCAGGCCTGGTTTTTGCCTGCCTTTTCCAGCTCTTTACCATCGCAGGAGACTGTAAAAGAAGTGCCTCCTGTAAAAGAATTGTCAACACCCCCTCCCCATCTTGGCAGGGAAATCTTTTATAGGAGACTCCCTGGATGGACTAAGATTTTGCTGTAGTCCATCTGGGCACAATGTCCCATAAAAGAAGTGCTGAACCCCACCTCTCCCTGTCATGGCAGTGGCATCTTGCAATTTTCCTGCTGCAGATGGAAGAGTAAGTGTGTAGGGGAAAATCAGCCATTCTTTTAGGACCCTCTTTGCTCTCCCCACCATGGCA
This sequence comes from Gambelia wislizenii, assembly GCA_030847615.1. NCBI lineage: Eukaryota > Metazoa > Chordata > Lepidosauria > Squamata > Crotaphytidae > Gambelia > Gambelia wislizenii. The sequence continues at coordinate 29,828,976 of JAUMIR010000008.1, read as the reverse complement.
GAGAAATCCCAAAGTGCAACCAACATGATTTTGTTGAGCAGGATTACCATACTGATCTGTGTATAAGTTGACCCAGGTTTTGTAAGTGATTTTTTGGGGGGGAATTTTGAGGGCATATTTGGCCATTTTTTTACTTATACACAAGTATATACAGTAAATATTTTAATAAAAATAATTATAAAATAACTTGAATTTTATGGAAAAGTTTTTAAAAAACAACCAGTGCCTGTTAAAACATTTATTGGACCCCTGAAATATAACTAAAAGATGAGCTTTTGAGTCCTGCAGGATTCTTCATCAGGCTTGCTGTTATAAAACTGTGGGCTTGTCTACACTGGCCAAAATATTCCATATTCTCACTGGAGTATTTCAGCCTTGGGCCCACAGAATTTCCCCCAGTTATCTGTTGTTCCATTGCTGCAACAAAGGGGTGTCTGCAGACCACAAACTGCATGGAAACTGGCCACATCTGAGTCCAGGAACAAGGTGACCAGCTGTGGTCACAAGGCTGGGTGCCTTGTGGTGACCTCAGCAGACACAACATGTGCAACTAGCTAGGAAATGGCTGTGCTGAGCACAATGTGGGCCACATGTGTGGACTCCCCCTCATTTTCTACTCTGTTTTAAGGTTTGTTTGTTTGTTTTGCACCAGATTCTCATTGGAATTGCCCAATTGTTGTCTGGATAGTTCAGACTAGGATCAGAGCGAAAATCCTGCATCGTGCAGACTGCTGTGCACAGGAATGGGGGGAGGCTGTTTCATTTGACCCAGGTAGAGAAGGCCTTAGTATCATTCTGTACAGATATACAGCTAAGCCTGACAAAGAGTGCTGGACAACTCAAAACCTCACCTCAATGATACTGTAATGATCCAACGTGGTCCTGTAAATGTATTATCCAATCTTGGTTTTAAAATTTTCTGTTATGCTGCCAAAAGAATGAAGTTACATTTTTAATGCTTTAATTTCATTATTGGAAAAAAGGGAATTCATGTCAAGCAAATAGTTATTTGCAACTAGCTACTTCCAAGCTTTGAATCCTATAGCTGTCTCTTTCCCCCTCTGTAGCTACTAGGAGTTTTGGGTAGATTTTATGATAAAGAGTTCTCCTTCTGCTATGTTCAGTTCAGTTCTCCTTCTGCTATGATGTGACCTTTATCCAAAATATTTTTTGGGGTGTGTGTGTGTATGCCTTGGCTCACTGCAATAAAAGGGAAAAAAATCTGAAATATTGGGGCCCATTTACACCACACAATTATAGTGCTGTCATTCCAGTTTAACTGCCATAGTTTAATAGTGTGGAATCCTGGGATTTGGAGTTGAGGGGAAGGAATTGAAAATTCCCATCTAGTTTGGCCTTTGGAGAGACCGCTGGCAAAAGTCCAGAACAACTGAATGTCAGCAGAATAAATAGACCATTAAAGTCAAAACATAAGTATCTCAATGGATTCTCTCTCTTTGAGTGAAAATGAGAGAGAGAAAAACATAACACCCACCCACAGAAAGAGGAATATGCCTATAGGGAAAAACAAAAAGGAAACTTGTGTTCCACACCATGTTCCTAATTCTGCACTGAAATATTTTTTTTCCCTTCAAAGAGATTTGGGATGTAGGATGTTATTATCCATTCCATATGCTTTAAATTAGTCTAGTCCAAACTGCAGGAAATGTTTAAAGTTAATATTGTAATTGAAAATGTTTCTTGTAGGTAAAAATATATTAAAAAGTCACAATTAAGAAAATCTGCCAGTAGTTGGAAACTGTGACAAATGAGAAGGCTGGGAAAGATTCTAAATTAAGGAGGAAAATTCAGAAGCATAGCACCTGTTATACTAAGTGTTTCTTTGTGTGTGAATGAGAGAGAAAGAGAGGCACAGCAAATTTACCATTAAAAAGGGGGTTGTGTTTTGTTTGATAGTAATACATAATTGTCAGTCATGCTACACAACATTTTAAAAATAAATGGCAGGCTCAGAGGAGGTCTGGATGAAGACCCTTTTGTCCTGGTCTGAACTGAGAAATACAGTCAGACCCCCATATCTGTGGGGGTTCAGTTCCTGGACTAACTGCAGATAACACTGAACCCTATTAAAATACAGGACTTCTGCTAAGAACATACCATAGAGTTGCATTGGAGGACCCAGGGCTGGTTTAAGGCACCAGTGGCATCAGCATCTGCAGGGGGCCCCATAGGAACTCTCCTACTGCAAAATCATTATTAATAATAATGTAAATATCCTGTACTGTGAATAGCTTAGGTTGAGTTAGGTTAGGAATAGCTTAGGTTGAGATAAACATATGGGCCCCCCAAAATAAAGAATTGCAGCCCCCCCTCAAATCCCTTAAACCGGTCCTGGGAGGACCTAGAAGATGCCTAGAGGGGATGCAATTCTCTATGGTATGTGTCTCCTATTTTGTGTCCTGGGGATAACTGAAACTGCGGATATTGGTTCCGCAGATACTGGGGTCTGACTATATAACTTTCTTGAATGAAGACTCCAAAATGGAGGCCATACTGACTGGAGGAGTCTGAGAGCCACCATCCCATGAAGTAACATTTCAATTTATGGTTCTGATCCTGAGTAAAGACTCTTCAGAGTTAACTCCCCATTCTCCATGCAAATAGTAGGCTTGGGTCTTTCTGGAACAGTAGTGCAGTGATGGTGGGCAAAGGGTAGGGTCCCCTTAACACCCCACATCTACCACTTACCTTCCAACTTTTCAGAAATGAACACCAGAACACATGCAGTTGAGCAACTTCACAGTGTGGTCAAGATGGCAAAAGTTATTAATGAGAAAGTACACAGTAGTTAAGAGAGGCTGCAGCAGTTTGCTTTTGCTTTGGGCCTACTGGAAAGGGCAAAATTACTCCCCTTTATCTCCCCGCCCCCAAGTTAACTAAGTGCAAACTACTTTTGCACTTTGAACTCACCTTTCAGCAATTGAAGTAAGCTGAGGACCAAGGAGGAAAGTAGAAGGAAGGGAAAGAAACTGGTACAGTTTAAAAGCAGCTGGAAAAAGTGGGATGAAAGAGGATTAATTAGGACTGTTCCTGCCAAATTGGGATGATTGGAGGGTATGCCACCACCACACCACTCAGTCTGGATATTTATGTCAGAAATTTACTCTTTCACATGAACAACCTCACTTTAAAATGACTGCTTGCTGTATGGATGGTATCTAGTCTGACCCATAAAGCCCCAGATTTAAGAGCTCATTCAAGTGCCATTGCTTACCTACCAAAGGTGTCGTGACACTATTCCTTCTGAAGTATACCAGGATGAGAGTCAAGTGTGGAGAAGAAGAGAGGTGTATGCTGTCTTGAGCTCACTGGAGGAGGGGCAGGATAGAAATGTAACTAATATTTATATTTGTATTGGAATTTATAGAACTAATCTGATGTTTCTAAAACTGAAGATGATCCATATGTATGTAGAGAAGGATCAGAATTCTAGCCACCCTGCTGCGATCCTAGCCCCAACGGTTAACTGATCAACATATTATGATGTCAATATTGGAATGGAGTTGTGTGTGCTTTGACAATGACCCTGAGTTGACATCCTTTCCCCTTACAAAGCAGCAAGCAAAATGATGATGATGATGATGATGGTGATGGTGATGGTGATGGTGATGGTGATGGTGACGACAATGACATGGAGTTAAAGGCAAATGGATGAAGCATTTGATGGATGAGTAGTCCAGCTACGTAACTTCAGTCTAGAGGAGGACAACCTTTGCCCCTCCAGATGTTATTGAACTGCCCCACAAATTGTCTGTAACCATTGCTTATGCTGGCTAAAGCTGAAGGGAGTTGCAACCTCAAAACATCTGCAAGGCCACAGGCATACCCCCATTTTGGCCTGGACAGTCCTGATTAATCCTTTATCATTCCACTGTTTCAGTTGCTTTTAAAATGCCCCGGTTTCTCTCTTCTTCTACTGCTTTCCCCTTCATCTTCAGTATACTTCAGTTCCTGCAAACTGAATGCAAAGTGCAGAAGTATTTTGCATACAATTAACTCAGTGGAGGGTGGAGAAGGAGTGTGTGAAATCTTGCCTCTCTTAGCTTCTGTGTTCTTCCTCATTAATAACTTTTGCCATCTTGATCACATACTAATGTTGTTTGGCCACACACGCCCTGGCATTCAACCAGTGGTGGCACTGGGTGTGTGTGGAGAGGCCGATGCCATTGTGTGTGTGTGTGGGGATAAGCCAGCCTTAGTGATGGCACAGCTTTCATCTGTGGAATGTTGGAGGGTATGTACAAGTTGCCTAGCCCCTCTTTTAAATATTCTGGCCATATGTGAAGAGGCTCTTGAAATGGAGATGTGTATATTACTTAACTTGCTACACAATGTAGGAAGCCAGCTCAGCAACATTGGGGTTCCTCCTGTTCATTCAGCTGAGTTGGGCCTCAAAGTCCTGGACTGATGCTCCCATTTCCAGTGAGGAGATAGGAGCATAGGAAGAGGAATACTTGAAATTAAGACCAATGTCAGGATAAAAGTTGTCTCTAGCAGAAGATGCCTCTAGCAGAAGTAGAAATAAAATGGGTTTTTACACAGGATCATCCCCAAACCACTATCAAATTAAAGATTATGTTGCTTCTTAACAGGGGATCCTCCCAAAACCACCATGAAATCACTGGTCATCTCTGTATCCTGTGATTTGATGGTGGTTTTGTTTGCATCCCATGGAGATGCAGAAAGATCCATGCTTTGTGGCCATGTTCTTGTGCTGCTGTGTCCATTTTTTTTAAAAAAAATTGGGCAGTCTATAGACATAAAATAATTTTTAATTTGATGATGGCTTGTTATGCATATTCAAAAGTATCCATTTATGATGTACAAGGTTCAAGTGTTACCCTTGGTATTTTGAGACAGGTTGCAACCCCTAAGCAGCCATTTTGTGCTTAGGTGGAATTATATGCTGTATCTGCACTACTTTGTTGCATACACTCCATACCACTTGAATTGCCATGGCTTCATCCTACAGAATCCTGAGATTTACAGTTTGGCAGGATACTTAGAATTCTCTGATAGAAAGCTTTAATCCATTCCCCCGAGGCCCACTTCTCAAAGTAATTTAAGTGCCTGCCAGCTCTATGGAATTTAACTGATACAATCCCTAATTCCTATCTTCCCACCTTGGTGCCTCATCAAAGTAGGTACTTAGTATGGAGTCAAAGTGGTACGAAGCTGATATAACCATCGAATGTAAATGTATCTTTAGAGTTTAAATTGCTAGGAGGACAACTATTAGGTAGGAAGAAACATCTGCTGCAGGTGTTGGAAGGCAGAGCTATGGATGCTGGGGATGTAGCCCATCCCATATCTCTTAAGCTACATACACACATATGTTCCATCCTTCCACATGCAGCCCACAGTAGCTAAGAAAAGAATAATAAAATACAATTTAAAAGAGCACCAACAAGCAAAAACCATGATGGTTAAACCAATTCAAAAGTGTGCATAATAGTAAAATATAATCAAAGTCCATGGACCCATATACATTTAATGCCAGATACAATAATTACTCCTTTAAAAGCCAAGGGTCTTCCAGAATAGGAAGGTATTGGGCAGAATAGGAAGGTATTGGGCAGAAGGTATTGGGCAGAAGAAGGGGCAAGATGAATCTCCAGGTCCAAAGTTTTATCACAGCAATAGAGAAAGTAGGCTTCCTTCTTTCACATGAAGCAATGTAAATCTCTTACTGAATTTTGTTGGATGATGTTGTTGGTTGATGAAAATACAGTATTATGAGAGCAAAACTGGTAGAAATCCTCTTTGTAAGAGCTCAGTTATATGATAGTGTCATTACAACAACAAAATTGAGCTTTGGAAGACATGAGACACACATCATTTTGCATCTCAGAGTGAGACAGAGTACAAAACACATTATTATGTATACACCATTATTTGTTTATTGCCTCTGTATGTTGTTTTCATCCTTACTTTTCCACTCATCAATCTAAAAAAAACCCTTCCTGATCAGCATACAAAAATAAGTAATGAATCAAAATGGAGACTGTAGTCAAGAAATTAGTAGAAGATTAGGACTTGGAAGGGCAGTGAAGGGCTTGTCTACCTGAACCTAATAAAATGTTTGTGGGCTGTCCTGGGAGCAATCTGTGCAGATGATGCTGGGCTCAACCCTGGAATCTGGACCAAACAGTCCTCACAACATTCAGCCAGCTCAGTCCACAAAACAGTGTAAACCCACCATTAAAATGGTTTTGAAAAACTCCTGATTTACTCTGGCTCTTCCAGGAAAATCTGGAGCATCCCATACCAGGAATGGGCAGCTGTCCTCACATGCATCCTGCTGTATTGTCTGGCGCTGCAGCCAGTATGCATTGCATTCTCTTAGGTCACAGTGATCAATGCTGGGTGCCTTGTTTCTGGCCTGAGGGAACATGATGCACACCAGCAGTGGTGCTGCAGCTGGGTGATATAGCAGGATGCACATGATGTGGGGTGGGGTCCAGGTCTCTGGGGCCACAATTCTCCGGGCTGCTCCTGCGTTATCTTGGCCAGTGTTGATGAACCCTATCAAAGAACTAGATAAGATCCTCAAGTGTAACCAAAGTCAGAATCGAACATGTCATACCTTGATTTCAGTAAGGCCTTTGACAAGGTTCCCCATGACATTCTTGCAAACAAGCTTGTAAAATGTGGGCTAGACAAGTTAACAGTTCAGTGGATTTGTAATTGGTTGACCGGCCGAACCCAAAGGGTGCTCAGCAGTGGCTCCTCTTCATCTTGGAAAGATGTGACCAGTAGGGTGCCACAGGGTTCTGTCCTGGGCCTAGTGCTATTCAACATCTTTATCAACGACTTGGATGAGGGAATTAGGGGCATACTTACCAAATTTGCAGATGACACCAAATTAGGAGGAGTAGCTAATACCCTGGAGGACAGGATCAAAATTCAAGATGACCTGGATAAACTGGAGAGCTGGGCCAAAGCTAAAAAAATGAAATTCAATATGGAGAAATGTAAGGTACTGCACTTAAGGCGAAAAAATGAAATGCATAGATATAGGATGGGAGAGACCTGGCTGAATGAGAGTACGTGTGAAAGGGATCTAGGAGTCCTAGTAGACCACAAGTTGAACATGAGTCAACAGTGTGATGCAGCAGCTGAAAAGGCCAATGCAATTTTGGGCTGCATCAATAGAAGTATAGTGTCCAGATCAAGGGAAGTAATAGTGCCGCTCTATTCTGCCTTGGTCAGACCTCACCTAGAATACTGTGTCCAGTTCTGGGCATCACAATTTAAAAAGGATATTGACAAACTGGAGCGTGTCCAGAGGAGGGCGACTAAAATGATGAAAGGTCTGGAAACCATGCCTTATGAGGAGAGACTTAGGGAGCTAGGTATGTTTAGCCTGGAAAAAAGACGGTTAAGAGGCGATATGATAGCCCTGTTTAAGTATTTGAAGGGGTGTCACGTTGAGGATAGAGCAAGATTGTTTTCTGTTGCTCCAGAGATTGGAACACGGAGCAATGGATGCAAGCTCCAGGAACAGAGATTCCACCTCAACATTAGGAGGAACTTTTTGACAGTAAGAGCTGTTCGGCAGTGGAACGCACTCCCTCGGAGTGTGGTGGGGTCTCCTTCCTTGGAGGTCTTTAAACAGAGGCTGGATGGCCATCTTTCAGGGATGCTTTGATCGTGATTTCCTGCGTGGCAGGGGGTTGGACTGGATGGCCCTCGTGGTCTCTTCCAACTCTGCAATTCTATGATTCTATAGTATTTCTGAATTGTGTGTATGGTTGTGAAAGTGGAGGATGAAGAAAGCTAACAGGAAGAGAATCAACTACTTGAAAATACAGTGTTGGAGGAGAGTTCTGTAGATACCATGGACTGCCAAGACTAATAAATTGGTCATAGAATAAAAAGTAATAATCCAAAAAGCAAACCTTGATTTTGCCATTTTATGTAAGGGACACTATGCCATTGCATATACATTTCATAGAATCATAGAATTGCAGATTTGGAAGAGACCACGAGGGCCATCCAGTCCAACGCCCTGCCATGCAGGAAATCATGATCATGCTAGGGTTTGGTTCCAGGACCCCTCCATGGATACCAAAATCCATGAATACTCAAGTACCATTATATGCAATGGCATAGCAAAATGGTGTCCCTTATATAAGATGGCAAAATCAAGGTTTGCTTTTTGGATTATTATTTTTTAAAGAATATTTTCTTGAGTATTCACGGATGTTGGTATCCACGGGGGGATCCTGGAACTGAACCCCAGCGAATATGAAGGGACAACTGTATATGTTTGCCATAAGCTGAAGCCAGCCTGATGTTTTTTAAACAGAGGCTGGATGGCCATCCGTCAGGGGTGCTTTGATTGTGTATTGCGGACCCAGACCGTACAACCCCTCCGCCCCTCCACCCCCTAAAGAAAACTCACACACCGTGTCTTTGTAATGATTGTATTGATTACATATTCAGAAAACATGGTTAAATACAGGTTAGTAAAGACATGGACATGGATGGATGGACATAATTGGCAATAAATGGCCACAACTTTCAAACTAAATGGTTGACATGGATCATGATCTCTCATTGGCTCCACCCATGTGGATCAATGGCTATACATTGGTCAATCCCGACTCCTCTGGAGGAGAGAGATGATGGCTGAGCCATCCTGCCCGACTCTCTCTCCTCCCCTGAAAACAAGGAACTGTTAGTGTCTGGAGGCGTGGTCTCCCTTGAACTTGAACTTAAACTTACTTGACTTAGTGCTAGAACTTGAACTTGATGGAGACCATCCTGTGCCACACTCCATGATCACGACCTATGCCATCCACCACCAAGGCGTTCCCCCATGGAACTGCCTTCCGCCAACCATTATCCCTGTAGGCAGCCCTACAGGTTCGCAGAGCCCCCAAGCTGTGCATACAGAGTCCTCTCAGGCCGAATGTACGCTGCATAGGCCCCGGACTGCCAGCACCCCAATCTCATGATGGTCTCTGCTGACAAGCCCCCTTGCACTGCCATGGTGGTGGCTCCTATTTGAAAAGAGTGGCTGCCAAATTCTTCTGCCAGCAGCCCCAGTTGATGTAAAGCCATTCTGTTACAGAAACAGAACAGGGGATCTATTGATGGCCTAGCCTGTCAATAAAAAGCAGCACCGGCGGAACAGCAGCAGCATGGATACATGGTGAGATGGCAGTGACATTGCCTGAAAAGGAAGCCCTTTAGTGATCTCGTGGCATCATGCTAATGCCATATTTAGTGTGTCTGATAATCTCCAAAGGCAGAGCTAAGATAAATATTGGCCTTCTAGATAGTTTGAGATTCAGGTTCTAGCAGCCTGAGTCAACATGACAAATGCTAAAGGATTCTAGAAGCTGTAAAACCAAAACATCTAGAGGCTAAAGTTTCCACTTCCCTGAGGTAGAGCCTTCTGCCTCAGATGGTAGAAATGTTATCCATAGTAGGAATGGAAAAAGTGCAAACCTGAGGCTGCTTGATGTACCAATGCTGTTTTTGCAGCCCGCAGTCCCTCCAAACTTCTTACACTCGCCCTTTTCTTGTTATTTGCCATCAAGTCGACTTTTGACTTAAGGTGGCCGAATGAATGGGAGTCTGTCAAGAGCCCCCACCATCAACTGCCTTGCTCAGGTCTTGAAAACTCATTGCTGAGGCTTCCTTAATTGAATGAATATACCTGGAATTTGGTCTTCCTCTTTTCTTATGGCCTTCCACTTTACCAAGCATTATTATCCATTCCATTGAGTCACATCATTTCATGATGTGTCCAGAGTAAGACAGTCTCAGTTTAGTCATTTTGATTTCTAGAGTTCAGACCTGATTTGCTCTAGAACCCCTTATTTATTTATTTACTTATTTATTAGTAGCCCATGGCCTCCATAGCTCTCTTCTCTGGCATCACATTTCAAATGAGTTGATATTCTCCCCATCAGCCTTCTTCAGTGTCTAGTTTTCACAGTCATACATAGAAATCAGAAATATGATGGCAGCTCTTTTTCTAGCCAAAAAAAAGAGACAGTGAATTGCCTCTCATGAAAGGCTCCAGGGTGATGATTTAGCTTTTAAATAGGTTGCAGCTCTTCCCTTCCCTGTTTAACTTTATCCCCCCACCCATTAAGAAGACTTATGACCACATCTGGTTTGAGGGGTCTTCTTGATTGCATTTTTGGCAGTCAGTGTGGCCCCTGGTGTGTCCCAGGACAGAAAATTGGCCCCTAGACCTTCTGCAGTTGCTCTCCCCCCAATGTATAATCTTCCTTCATAGTGGTGATGATGGGGAAGATATGCCTTGTAATATACACACACACACACACACACACACACACACCCCACGACAAATGGGCAAGTTCATGCTATGATTTCAGACACTGTTAAATAGAGAGGAATATATTTTGTATGTCAAAAATAAATCACAGCAGTGGAAGTAAGTGTGTGTGTATATCTCCCACTCTGCCTCCCGCTAATTTGCTTCAAAGCCAGACTGTTGGGAGCAATCTTGAAATGTCAAGGAGATGGATTAGATCTTTTTGAAATAAGTCTTTTCTATATATCATGGTAGTATTTTAAATTTCTGGAACAAGCACAGGTACAAATTGACAGGTGGTTTTAAAATAGGTGTGAGACATGTGCAAGGAAATAGAATGTCTTTTTTGCAAGTCAAAGCCTGATCCAACCTGTACTGTTTAGCTGGGGCTGCAGTGAAGGCAGCTTTGCCTGTCCTTGAAACTAAAGGAGGACCCTTTGACGAGGATCCATGGGGCCAAATGTTCCATGTATAATACAGAAACATAGAGAACTTGCCTTATACGAATCCAGACAACTTTTGTGTTTAGCCCTATACTTCCCTGCTCTGACTGGCAACACATTTCTGGAGTCTCTTTGAGCTTGGAATTAATTCATTAACTTATTTTGTGACCCATAATTAGTTACTGGCTGGAACTTACAATACAGTTACAAATGCATAAGCTAGAATCATGCATTTGTAAATGATTTGTATTCATGATCCTTATGTCTTCAATAAGTGTAGGGAATACATAGACATGATAAAAGTCCCCCAGTTGTGAGTCACTGTGCAGCCACTGCTGTGAGCAATGGAAGTCTGTTCTCCAGTCCATCAGGAGGCAGCAATTTCAACCCCTCTCCTGTGAGCCATTTTTGATGTGAAGGGGAATTATGACAGGGATCCGGCTTCTGACTGCCTCACCAGAGATCACAAAGTCGGATGAGGTTGAAATGTGGGGGGTTCTCTAGAGAGTGAAAATATACCTCATAGAATTAGAGGAGAATACCTTTTGTCCCAACAAGATCCCATAGTCATTTGCGTTATTCAGAAGGAAGGGAGCCCAAAACTTTAAATACTGTGGGGGAGAAAGCCTTCACAGCTTTTCATGAAGTGTTTTTTTTTTTTTTAAATGTGCAGAAATGCACATTGCTTCTCATTAAGACAACCAATTTGAATTGCAGTGCATTCTTGGTGAGGATAGAACTAGAAATGTGGCTGTTTGGGTGGGCTTTCTGGCAAGAAAGTGGCTGGAAGCATCATTTTGGAGTTTTGAGGCATTGATCATGCACTTTTTTGGGCTACACTGAGGTGACCAAACAGTTTTTTTAAGTGGAAGGTCACACCTGCACACCTTTAATTTACAGTTAAAAGACTGTGCAGTGGCAGCAACTTGTGGAGAATAATAATGCGAGTAATTCACTCTCATCCATGATGCTGATTTACTGACATGGCTGCGTGTGAACTTCAAACACAGATAGCTTCTTATACCAGCGATTTTGCCAAAGGACTGTGGTGACAAATGAAGGCTGCTGGGAATTTGCATTAATGTCCAGCAATCCATGTTATATCGCCTCATCTAGACAAGCCCTCAGTCTGTTGCACCCTGATCAACAGGAGAATAGACCCCTATTGTTTGCAGTGGATGCTGCCTGATACATCAGGAATAGAAGGCTCAGGCTGGGAGATGCTACTTAGCTATGCAATGTGGGTAGTGACATAACAAAGTAGTGTATGTGGAATTCTGGCCATGACTTAGGACTTTTTCATACAATGCTTACCGTGCTAGAAGCTTGCGAGAGTAGTACAGCACTGTCGCATGGCAGGGGGTCTGTTTCGGATGACACCATCCCTCTCACGGAATCGTCCGTGTCACTTCTGTGTATGATTAAAGGCAGCCGCGCCCTATTTTACTCACGGACAACTTCCGTTAGTAAAATATGGTGCGGCTGCCTTCAATCATACATGGAAGTGACATGGACGATTCTGCGAGAGGGACGGCATCATCCGAAACGGACTGCCTGCCGCGCGACAGCACCATACCTCTCTTGCAAGCTTCTAGCGCAGTAAGCATTGTCTGAAAAAGTCCTTAGTTAAACAACAGTAAAATAGTTATGATAATTGTCATAATGTCAATAACGTTAAAGGTTTGGGAAATGACCAAAGACCCATTACTTTTGATTAATATTTACTAAAATTAATTTTATAATACTAACTAAAATAATTCACTTTTAACAAATTATTCTCTGATATGCTGCATTGGCTGCTTAGTTATGTATGCATAACTAAGCAATGCCTTCTGGCCAGATCTCCCCGCCCACCCCACCCAACCTATCTTAACAGCAAGTGGTTGATTAAGTGAAGGAGGTCTGTTCAGTTGCCAGAGCACAGAAAATATGACTTTTCCAGTTCCTTGCTGCCATGGAGCAAGGGACAAAAAATTGTGGCAGAGTTCCTGCTTCTGATTGTCACAGCCTTGCTTGTTGATTGTAGGGGTTTGGAAACATCGTCTTCAGTCTGCCCCAACTGGCAACTGAACAGAACCCCTTTGTCCTATCCAGCTGCTAGCTGTTAAAGTAAGTTTGGGGAAGGGTATTTATGTAGTCTCACAGTTAAGACTATGTAGACTTACTATGTAGTAAGACTTACTGACTAGTCAACAGTTACTGTTCTGTTAGGAATACTTAACTGCAGTACTGGATACCAGCCATGGTTATTTAGTTAGTGTTAACATAGTAGTGTGAAACACATTCCCTTCCCTTGGCTCAGGAAACATTTAGTTGCCTGCTGTGAAGAACCAGGCTTCTGGGTTTCTCTGGCCCATCAAGTACCGGTAAACAAAGAAGGCCAAGCAGTTAAAATGAAGATTCCTAGCATTAGGGACAACTGATGATCTCACCTTTTGCTCTGACTGTTACTGTTCACAGAACTTTGCCTTGCCTTTGTGCCATTGTTATGACTTGTACATTCTAGTGAAGCTTTCCTTCTGCAGGTCAGTAAAATGAGTATCCAGCTTGTTGGGGGCAATTAGCTAACACATTGTAAACCACTTAGGGAGTGCTTTACACTGATAAGTGGTACAGAAATATAAAAGTGATTGCTGTTGCTGAAAGGACTTGTGATCTTGGTTGCAATATCAATTCCAATTTTTCCTCAGCTGAGTATATGGTCAGAGGCACCTTGTACTTTAATTATCAGTGCATGCCTATCAGCTTTGAGCCACTGTTTTGCACCTGATGCCCGGTTGTGGATCTCAGGCATGTAACGAAATACAAGGTACATCCCACAAGCCCACCATCTGTCTGCCCTCGATCTACAGCATTATGCAAATACCAAGTATTATTCAATTCATTCATATCTGTTTCCTCTTTTCTCTGCTTTGTGGTCTTTTGTAGGCTAACCAAAGAACACCCCGAGTTTACTGGTGGTCCTAGAGACTTTTTTTTTTTTTTTGGAGAACATGCTGTTCTAGGCAGTAAATTTTGGACCAACTCCAAAATGAAGGTTTTCATCAAGAAGTGGTATTCACAAGCTTGAAACATTTTTTTTTAAAAAAATAAATGGAATACATGTCTGCCATATGGAAGGAAAATGCTCAATGATCATAATTCTCTCTCCCCAGCCTCTGTCTCTTCACCCTGAGACTTGTTTATAAACATATGAAAAACAAAATGTATAGGGAGGGTGTGGGACCTGTTATGTTCTTCATGCTGTGTTCCTCATCTGATCTGTTATTCTCATCTTTAATTTTTGTGTGTGTGTAAGACAGTTTATGACTGATCTCCTTTATATATAACAAGAAACAAATGAATCTTCTTACACAGTTGATGGCACGCTTTGCATGACAACCATCACCAAACAAACTTCATGTATTCACAAAGTCGTGGCATGTAACTGATCCACATGGGGTGGGGGAGCATGGGAGTGGAGGAGCACAATGTGCCATACTAAATGGAGCATTACAAGGAATAATAACCTCGGGCTGTCATTCTCAAATGAGTGGTGTGCTAGTATGATGTGAGAGCTCAGTAGAAACCAACCACAGTGTTTACTTTTAGCAAGAGATTTCTGAAAGTAAGAATAGATGTTCCAGAGCAGGTGTGGAGTGTGTTCATCACACTACAGAGTGACTACAGATGTCCTACACGTATTGCCTGGGGAAGGGGCATTGATTCCAGTCCAAAGAATCCTTTTTTGTCCGCCTCCCCCCCGCACAATTAATGAGGCATTATCATTGAAGTCTACAAAACTATTTTGTACCAGGTCAGGCTGTTACTCTGTCTGCCCCAGAGGTGGGCAATATGTGCCATTCCAGATGTTGGATTCCATCTCCAAGCATCCTTCCCCATTACCAATGCTTGCTAGTTCCAGAGTTGTCATTCAACAACATTTGGAGGTTCATAAGTTGCCTATCTATCTATCTATCTTTATTTATTTATTTATTTGCTCTCTACTCTGACCAAGAGTCATTCTTCAGGATCCCCGGCAGATTTTCACATTGGCTGCTTCATGATTCTTTCAACTGATGATGGTAGAAACTGCAATTTCGGCCTTCTGCATGTCGTGCAAGTGCTCTGAAACTATACTGTGGCCATGATTAGCTTTATGATTAGCTTTGGGGCAGAAGGTGTGCCATTGGTTTCTCCCTGTACGTTTGGATAGAGCACTCATCACATTGTATTTATTTATTCCATAAACCCTATGATCAGATCTAGGAAAATTCCTTTAAAGGTAATTAGTCCCAGTACCAAGACTTTCCCTGTAGTTAGGTACCATCATAGTTATCACAGTTAAATTGTTATTTTTGCTTACAATGCTACAAGCCACAGCCCTGTGGTAGAAAGTGCCTGTAAGCAGACAGGTCGTACCATTTGTAACTATAAAAGCAACTAAAACAGTTATAGTTACACTACAACAATTACTGAAGTTATCCTTTTTTACATTGCAGTCATAATGTAACTTAATGCCTTATTTATTGCAAAAAGGAATCAAGGACAAGTAATTCATTATTTATTATGAGTTACTTTGCAAGTGTTGGTTTCTATGTGTAACAACAGATAACCATCACTCAGCAGAGCTCCATAAAGCCATTTTTATGACCCTGGACTTCTGGCTCAGCAATGTTTCACTTTTAACAGACAACACAAAGATGATTCAGGTGTAAGTTAACAGAAAGATGATTCAGTTGTAAGTTAACAGGCATGCCTTGCACTGCATGATCTCTTTGCTATTAAAACCTGGAAGTTTGAGGATGTTTACTATTTTATTTATTTATTTAGTTAGTTAGTTAGTTATACCCTGCTCTTCAGCCACAAGGCTATCAGAGCGGCTTACAAATTGTTTTAAGCAATAGCTATTTACACATCTACACTGCATTAAACAGTTTCCAATGTGTGTTAGCTAATTGCCCCCCACAAGCTGGGTCCTCAATTTACCGACCTACGAAAGGATGGAAGGCTGAGTGAACCTTGGAGCCCACTGGAATCGAACTTGCAACGTGGTGGCAAGATATATATATATATATATATATATTTAAATATATAGATACTATATATCTAAAAGTTAAGTTAAAGTTGTTACCTTGACTTTTTAGTGTTGTGGAAAACCTTGGAGGGAGGGATGAGGGAATAATAATGAAGAGATAGGATTTTTAAACTTGTTGATCTTCAACAGAAATACTGCTGTTCTGGAATTCAGATTTAAAACAGCTTGAACTGGAGCCAACAGGAATGAAATTTACTGCTTTATCACCTTTTAATATCGGAATGGGATTCAGATGGGCCAAGAATGTTTCTTTCGTTCATACTGGCAATTGCTGGAGAAAGATGACATTTGCTATCCTTCCTCTGCTGACTCTTGCAGATGTGCCAAATAAATTTGTTTTACTTAGGGAGGAAAACATATGACAGGGTTCCTAGGAACCTTTCTGTTTTTCTCCCCACTTTTAGGAGGAATGAGACATTTCAGTGTGGGTAGAGCAGCCATTTCAGTGTCCCGTTTCAGTGTGGTGCAATTCTGCTTGTGTATCAATTGATAATTGATAATTTTGTCAAGAAAATGCAGTCAAAACCATTTCTATCTGGTGGGGATTGTCTTGCAAAACCATTTGGGTAAGGGTTAAGGTTAAGGTAAGGGTTAGCATTAGGGTTATTATCAGTTATCAGTAATATCAATTAGTAGTTAGCCTGCTTTGGAATAGCAAGCAGGAGGGGGAGAGAGGAGGAGAGGAGGAAAATCAGCCGCCTCGTGGCACTGACTGCTGTAATGCCAGAATTGAAGTAAAGGGACCTATCACATCAGGGCCAGCAGTGGAATAACAGTGACATTTAGAGCTGTTGATAGGCTTTTCTCATCAATTAAAAGGGATGCCACAGTAATGGTTTGAATACATGCCACTTACAGAACAGTCACAACAGAGTGTGATAATGTTCAGCCATAGATGCTACTATCCTGCTTTAATTCCACTTTTCTAGCTTTGTGTGATAATCTCCTAAGATTAAAATTACAAGAAAAGAGATTCCACCTAAACAGTAAGAAGAACTTTTTTGCCCTAAGAAAAGAGCTGTTCAACAGTGGAATGGACTACCTTGGAGAGTGGGGGAATCACCATCTTTGAAAGTCTTTAAACCGAGGTTGGAAGGGCATCTTTCAAGAGTGCTTTAGTTGTGTATTCCTGTATAACAAAGAATTGGGCTAGATGCCCTTGTGGTCCCTTCGAATTCTAAGATTCTGTGATTCTGATGATAAAACAAAGACCATTCAGAGATGGGGCAGTGAGACTCAAGCTCCTGACTACTATCTCTGCTTCTGACATGCATATGCTTCTCTGAATGCATATGCTTTACTAAATTTATATACCACTTAGCATATTGCTTTCTGGGACACTTGCCAATACATTTCACCAGAAAATGTATCTAGAGCACTAACTCTAAAAATATTATATTTTGCAAAACTCAGAGTGACCTCCCCACCCACAACAGCCTAGTGACTGTTTCTTGTTTCTGAGTGGACACATTTTGGTCTTTTTCTACCATATCTCATCACCATATTTTCTATTGTTTGGTTGTTGTTGTTGTTGTTGTTGTTGTTGTGTGCCTTCATGTCATTTCTGACTTATGGCAACCCTAAGATGAACCTATCACAGCGTTTACTTGGCAAGATTTGTTCAGAGGTGGTTCGCCTTGGCCTTCCTCTGAGGCTGAGAGAGTGTGACATGTCCAAGGTGTCTCCCAGTGGGTTTCAGTGGCTGAGAAGGGATTGGAACCCTGGTCTACATAGTGGTAATCCAACACTCAAACCACTACTCACACTCTCTCTCTCTCTCTCTCTCTCTCTCTCTCTCTCTATATATATATATATATATATAGTAGGGAATGTTATTATCCAAGATAAAAGTTTTGCAAAGTTTCTTTGTAACATTAGCTTACACTTGTCTTGAAAATTGCCTCATTTGCTTTTTGATGTTTCAGCAGTGGCTATAGGGATCAGTTTATTTCAGTCCTTTCTATGACAACATCTTCTCTATCACTCACTTAGATTCTAACATTTCATCTTTGGTTCTTGTCAGTGCATGAGTATCAGTTCAAATGTACGAATAATACTGCACTGTTTCCTTTCACAACAAAACAAATGAAGCATTAGGGAATGAATATCCTAATCCCATGGCTTCCTGTTTGCTTTGCAATGCATGTTGAAACTGTCATTACTAATAAAATGTCTAGATGTTTTTTCTGTATCGCTTAACAAGAAAGTGTCCCCTCCCCCTAGCTGTCAAGCGTCCCTTAGGTCTGTTTGTCTTAGCTAACTGCAACTGTTCAGGCTATTGTTTTGGAAAAGTGAGCTTGAAGCCTTATCTTTGCAATATAGCTAGAACTCTAGTTACCTATGTACCTCACAAATCTATGTGGCATTGGGGAACAGGACTGTGTTTGCCCCTTTTCCTGGCATGCCCCTATCCCAAATGGAACTATGATTCAAACTTCCCTTCCACCCCTGTTTGGATCATTGCACTGCGGGGACAGGGGTGACCCCTGTCACCAGGCAAAAGTGGTTTAGAATCTTGGTCAGCATTATTTGTTGCTGTGTGCCTGCACGTCCTTTCTGATTTACCGTGACCTTAAGGTGAACCTATTGGCTGGTACTTGCCCAAGGTCACACAGCACATTTCCATGGCCAAGCGGGAATTTAAATCCTGCTCTACCAGAATTGTAGGACTTTATCAGATGCAGCCATTTAAAATGTTCTTTTGCCAGCATAAAACCCCCAATTTTATGCCAGCAAAAAATGTTCCCAACCACACTCACCTTGTAATCCTGGCAAAGGCTCACAACAATAAAGAGGAAGTGAACGGAGCCCCATTCACTTCCCCATTCAAAATCTCATGCAATTTAATCACGTGGGAAATTCAAAATAAAAAACCAAAATAAAGCCTAAAAAGTGTTTAAAAGCACACACACATTTTAAAGGTCCCAGGTAACCCGGGGAGGGTCATAAAAAGAACAAAACCTACCTAGATGTCTTGATCTGACCCGGAAGTGTTCGTGCCAGTCTGGCCATTGTTGGGGTAAGTACAAGATTTAAATGGCCTGAGGTTTCACAAGCCGGCAATGCCAGCAAAAAAGCGGCAGGGGGATCTATTGATTGGTTAAGCCACCAATTAAAAACAATGGGATTTGGGCTATTTTTAACCACCAAAGGATGACATTGTCTGATCCGCCTGCCCTTTCACTGTTATGTGACATCCTTATGTCACTGTATTTTGTGTCCAATAAAGTCCCTAGTCTAACAGTCAAGCCACTACACCATCTCATTGGTTAACAGCTGTCCAGTAGCATAAAATCATTATTTTGTATTAGTAGACCTTGCTAGATACCTTCACTATAGCATGCTGCCACCCAAGGAGCAGACCAGATGCTAGAAATAAACTGGAGGAGCACCCTTTCTTGTAGCAACTTGCTTGCAATGTTCACATAGTTGTTGGGATGGATCTCTCATTTCTTTGTATGGTTTTGCCATATATAACCCCCAAATCCATAATCCAGTTGCTTTATCAGGTGGAGGCCTGTTATCTAGTCATAGAGATTGGGAGTGTTGGCTCTGGGTAGAAGTTAGTATTTAGTGGGCCAGTTCTGCCATTAGTTGTGAGGGATGCTGGAACCCATCATCTAAATGACTTTCCTCCCCTGCTGCATCGATTTACTAGCAATAAGACTTATGACAGTAAGGTGTGACAGTTTTTGGTACCAAATGAAACTCTGAGAAAGCTTGGAAGTCCAGCAAGTTCCAGCTCAGAACCACTGCCACTTTTTTGTTTGTTTGTTTCTTCTGTTCCTGGATATGTTACACACTTACACACATCAGAGATGCTGTATATTCCAGCGTATAAGACGACTTTTGAGCACTCAAAAGTGCCCTCCAAAATCGACAGTCGTCTTATACGCCGGATATACTTTGCTTCACCTGCCTGCCTATCTCCTGCCTCTTTGCAAACGGAGGGAAGAGGCAGGAGATGGGGCAGGGGGGTGAAGCAAAGTGCTTTTCCAGTTCATTCGCCTCCCTTCTCTGCCTTCTCCCCCTTTGGGGAGCAATGGAGACAGAGGAGGGGGGTGAACATTGCGGCTTGCTGCGGCCGCCGCTTGATCGCCTCTGCAGCGGCCGAGGCAAACCGCTAGATTCGCCCTTTCCCCCCACCTTGTTTGAAGGTGGAGGGAAAGGGCAAAAATGCCCCGTTTTGCTCCACGACCCCAATCCCTCCTTCTGGGCTCCTTTCCAAAGGAAGCCCAGGAGGAGGACGCACGGCTGTGGATCTGAACCCCGGGATTCGCCCCCTCCACCCAGCCTCCCAGACACCCTCCGCCCAGCCACCCCCCTTCCCCAAATCCGTGCTTTGGAGAGGGGGGGTGGCTGTGAAGCCCCTTCCCCCCAGCCTCCTAGCCACCCTCCGCCCAGCCACCCCTTCCCCAAAGCCGTGCTTTGGAGAGGGGGGGTGGCTGTGAAGCCCTCTCCCTCCACCCCCCAGCCAGCTGGCCATTCCACATTCCCCAACCCACGAGGAGGCTGGGCAGCCTCCTCATGGGTTGGGGAATCGTGGGAGGAGGGAGAATTGTGGGAGGAATCGCGGGAGGAGGAAGAACCCCCCTTAGCCAGCTGGCCATCCCTCATTCCCCAACCCAAAAGGGGGCTGGGCAGCCTCCTCATGGGTTGGGGAATCGTGGGAGGAGGGAGAACCTCCCCGAGCCAGCTGGCCATCCCGCATTCCCCAACCCACCAGGAGACTGGGCAGCCTCCTGTGGGTTGGGGAATCGTGGGAAGAGGGAGCCCAGAAGGAGGGATCGGGGTGTGGAGTTAAATCCCTAGATTAACTCCCTCTCCCTTGACGGTGGGGAGAGGGGGCGAATCCCAGGGTTTGGCTCCGCGGCCCTGCATCCTCCCTATGGAGCCAAACGGGGTATGTTTGCCCCTTCTCCCTGCCTTCCTTGAAGGTGGGGAGAGGGGGCAAATCTAGGGGTTTGCTGCGGCCGCCCCCACTTCCCCTGCATTGGTCCCCTTTAGAAGAGCCAAGACGGAGGGAAGGGGGCTGTTGAGGCAAACTGGGCATTTTCACCCCTTTCCTCCACCTCTGAGTCCAGTTTGACTGGAAGGTTGAAGAGAGGGGCGAATGTTGGCCTGCCAGCTCATCCTGTTCGCTTTCCCAACTCACGAGGAGATCCTCATGAGTTGGGAAACAAAGAGGATCAGCTGGCAAGGCTCCCCCAGCCAGCCAAATTGGGGTGGGGGGTCTTATCTGGCAAATATATGCCTAAACCTAGATTTTTGGCTTGAAATTGGGCGTGGTGGTCTTATACGCCCAGTCGTCTTATACGCCGGAATATACGGTACATATGGATACAGATCCAACTAACACCCATTGAAGTGTGGTTTTGTGCTTATTTTTAACAAGTATGTCTTATGGCTTGGGCTCAGCAAATAAGGATTAAGGATGGACTAGGGATACAAGACACTGCAATCAATTTCTTTGGAAATAGTAGTTGCCACAGAAAAAGTGATGGAAGATTTTCACAGTACTGTACTGAGGAAAAAAACACTTCATATATGCTTTAAAGTACTGCTCTCCATGTCAGCATTTCATATTTTCCAATGTGACATTTAAGGGAAAGCCTATGACTATGATGCACTAGGCTACGGTATAAAAAAATCACACTATTCTTTCAGTCCAATGCATTTCAAATGATTTTCCTCAGGGGCAGCAGAAAAACAAAGTAACTATGTCATGTATGTTTTGCTGCAAAGAAAACAGGAAATAATTTTGCTTTTCCCAGGGCATACAGTTATTTGAAATGTGATGTATTGAATAGACATGGTGTTTTTGTGCAAAGAGTCTATGCATCAAAAGTCTCATCTGTTTCACCATGCTGAGAATAGAGGCAGAAGGGATGAAACATGCAAAAGGATGTTACTGTGTGTTAATATTTTTCTCCTTAATACAGCAAAGCCACCAGTGCTGTTATTTCTAACTTGATGGCCTCAATCCAACCCCCCCCCTATGTGTAGCATAAATACCTGCATGGGGACATATGTCACAGCAGCAGTACAGAACTCCCATGTAGAATAGCAACATTGGGGAACACATGTCAATGACTGAGTGCTATTGCACAGTGTACAGTACATGATGCAGAACCACAATGGGAAGTATAGGATGCACAACCACAGTGCAAAGGATAGGATGCACAACAAAGATATGAAATCACAATGCAAAGTAAAAGATGAACAATCAAAATGCAAAGCTCAGAATGAACAACCACAATGCTTATGTCCATAGCAAAAGGAAGAACAAAGAAATGTTACGGTCACTGTCTTGAGAACATGGTGAAATACTAACAGGGAAAGAGGAAAGGCAGAAATACTCAGCGCCTTAGGTTTTTTTGTGGTTTTTTCCCGGACTGTGAGGCCGTGTTCTAGAAGAGTTTATTCCTGACATTTTGCCTGCATCTGTGGATGGCATCTTTAGAGAATAATGCACATCAGGAGTAAACTCTTCTAGAACATGGCTTCACAGCCTGGAAAAAATCCACCAAAAATACCTATGGATGCCAGTCGTGAAAGCCTTTGACTCAACACCTTCTTTGCCTTGGTCTTCTCCCAAAAGGAAAACGGTGCTCAAGCTGGGGAAAATGGAGCAGATGGTGCAGTAGGAGAAATGCAGCACACAACAGGTAGAGAGGTAGTACCGAAATTGCTGGCTACTCTAAACGAATTCAAGTCTGCAGGGCCAGATGAACTGCATCCAAGAGTATTAAAAGAACTGGCAGAAGTAATCTCAAAACTCCTTGCAATAATCTTTGTGAATTCCTGGGAAACAGGAGAAATCCCAGCAGACTGGAGGAGGGCAAACCTGGTCTCCATCTTCCAAAAGGGAGGCGGGGGAGAGAATCCAAACAATTACCTTCCAGTCAGTCAGGAAAGATTCTACAGTAGAACATTAAAAAGATAGTCTGTAAGCACTTAGAAAGGAATGCCATGAGTACTAACAGTCAACACGGGTTTCTCAAAATCAACTCATGCAAGACAAATAGAATCTTGGTAGATGAAGGGAATGCTGTGGATGTAGCATATCTTGATTTTAGTAAGACCTTTGACAAGGTCCCCTATGATAATCTTGCAGATGTGTAAACAAGCTAGTAAAATGTGGTCTGGACAATGCTACTGTTAGGTGGATTTGTAATTGGTTGACTGGTTGTTGAACCCAAAGGGTGGTCACCAATGGCTCCTGTTCAACATGGAGAGAAGTGACCAGTGGGATGCCACAGAGTTTTGTCCTGGGCCCAGTGCTATTCAATATCTTTATCAATGACTTGGATGATAGAGCAGAGGGCATGCTTATTGAATTTGCAGATGACACCAAATTAGGAGGGGGTGGCTAATACCCTAGAGGACAGGACCAGGATTCAAAATGAACTTAACAGATTGGAGAGCTGGGCCAAAACTAACAAAATGAATTCCAAAGGGGGAATGTAAGGTTCTACATTTAAGAAGACAACCTATTAGACCACAAGCTGAACACGAGTCAACAGTGTGATGTGGCAGTTAAAAAAAGCCAATGCAATTCTAGGTGGGATCAATAGGAGTATAGTGTTTGGATCAAGGTAAGTGATAGCACCACTCTATTTTGCTATGTTCAGACCTTACTTAGAATATTGTGTCCATTTCTGGGCACCACAGTTGAAGAAGGATATTTACAAGCTGGAATGTGTCCAGAGGAGGGTGACCAATATGGTAAAAGGAGTGGTTTAGGGAGTTGTGTATGTTTAGCTTTGATAAGAGAAGGGCAAGAGGTGGCATGATAGCCATGTTGAAATACTTGAAAGGATGTCATATTGAAGATGGAGTATGCTTCTTTTCTGCTGTTCTGGAGACTAGAATCATAGAATCATAGTGTTGGAAGAGACCTCAAGGGCCATCCAGTCCAAACCCCTGCCATGCAGGAATACACAATCAAATCATTCCCGACAGATGGCCATCCAGCCTCTGTTTAAAAACCTCCAAAGAAGGAGACTCCACCACACTACGAGGCAGTGTATTCCACTTCTGAACAGCTCTTACTGTCAGAAAGTTCTTCCTAATGTTTAGGTGGAATCTCTTTTCCTGCAATTTGAACCCATTGCTCCATGTCCTTGGATTCAAACTACCTGAAAAGAAATTCTACCTAAACACTAGGAAAACCTTCCTGATAGTAAGGGCTATTCAACGTGGCATACACTGCCTAAGAGTGTGATGGCATCTCCTTCTTTGGATGTTTTCAGAGTCTGGGTGACCATCTATCAGGAGTGCTTTGATTGTGTATTCCTGCATGACAGGGGGCTGGACTCTTCCAACTTTATGATTCTACAATGCTAAACTTGCAGATACAAGGCACAGTTGAACATGATTTCTGTGCAGTCTGCTTCCACTACTATCAGAAGACTAAGTCCATTATGCAATGGTGACTTTTTGACCCCACATATGTAGCATTTTTTACACATCCATATGTCCCTAAGTGAACTCTGGCCATAGACTGTCCTGAGTGGGGAAACTTTTCTTAGTGTATTCCCCAAGGCCCACAATATTTTATTTCCTGAAGTTGAGTAGCAAGTCCACTCCATCAGTGAAGGTGCATAGCATTGGTGGCAGCATCTGCTTCTTGTCTGTCCTTAACTGCTTGAATGGTTTTATCTGTCATCTATTGAGGCTTCTCTTTCTTTTTGGCTGTGGATAGTGTCTTTTTTGCATTCCTCCCTGAAAATGTCCCTGGCTTCAGTCCAGAGTTGTGGCTCCCAGTCAATTAGGCTTAATAGTGGAAATCTATTCTTTACATTATCTTTAAATTCTACAGGGATGCTCATCAGGTTGTATTTTGGCACAGTGGTTGGTTTAGTGTTATTCTTTAGCTTTACTTTTTTTTTTGAAATTAGCAGTTTGTAGTCTGTGCCACGATCTACTCCTGGTCTTGTTTTTGCAGAGAGAATGGAGCTTCTCAATCTTCTGCTTCCAATTCTGTAGTCTATTTGATTTCTGTGTTGGAGTCCATGTATACAGTTGCCCTTTTGGTTGCTTGAAGAATGGGGTTTGTGACAAACAAATTTTTGGCATCACAAAATACAACCACTGGCTCTCCTGCTTCATTTCTTCATCACCCAAATTTTCCGTCAGTCTTTCATTCTTCTCTGCTTCTTACTTTTGCATTCTAGTTGCCTTTGATTAACAAGAAGTCCTGTTTTGGTGTGTGGTCATTTTTCTCCTGGAATCCAGCAAAGAATCGTTCAGTTTCTTCTTCCTCTGTCTCTGTAGTTGAAGCATAAATTTGGATTATGGTTATATTGATGGGTTTTTCCTGAAGATTGATTGATATTATTCAGTCAGACTTTGCTTTGTATCCTTTGACTGCATTTGCTACATCTCTCATCACAATTAATGCTACCCCATTTCTTATTACATGTCTATTTCCTGAGTAAAACACTGTGTAATTACCTGACTGAAAATTTCCCATTCTTGTCCACTTTACCTCTGTCACGTCAAATATTCAATATTTATATATTCTATTTCTTGTTTTACTATGTCTAGCTTCCCCTTATTCATGCTTTATTCCCCTTATTCCCATTCCGTGTTCCTAGAATATGTGTTTTGGAGCTTCAAGACTTTCCTTTCACCTCTGAGCATGTCAGCAACTGAACATCCTTTGGGCTTGAATCCAATTGTGTCATTACCCACAGAACTACTCATAGTTACCCTCTACTGTACCCCAGTAGCTTATTGAGTGCCATCTGACCCAGGAGTTTCATCTTCTGGTACTATCTCTTGTTTCATTTTGGATTGTCTCATCATAGAGTTGGCATACAAAAGTGGTTTAGCACGCCTCATTCTGCATAGTGTTAACAAGTGTTAGCAATGTTGCCACTGCTGTTGTCTCTGAGAGATTGTCTGCCAGTGTCACATACCCACTACTGCTGCTGCTTAATAGCTGTTTGGCACATTTAGTCTGGTTCCTCAGCAAAGCTTGTCAGATATGGAAGACTCTTCTATCAGTACTTCTACCATCAGTGTAACCTCTTCCATCACAAGTGCACGCAATCCTAGTACCATGGAAAGGTGGTGCCATGGTGAGAAAGAAGCCCATATACACATGCTTTTACAGACAATGTTCTCACCCTGAGATTATTCCCCCCCCCATTCTGAAAACTGAAGAAGAGGCTAGGCCCTGAGATCTGGGAACCCTAGGACCAACCAGATGGGCACTGCTCTGTGCTCTGTTTGTGTGCCACTCGCACACAGTACTCCAAAACAACTGATTGATTTTGTGTTCTGTGGTAGAAAATTTCATAAGCACTTTCCATTTTTCTGGTGTTAAAAATAGTATAATTAAACTACTAGGGGATTGTTTTGACAATGAAAAAAATCCTCAAAGAATGCGGGCAGAATGCCTTTTGTCCAGATGAGCTCCTGCTGGGATTCGCCAGATTGAGAAGGAGGGGGGCTGAAAACTCCAAGTAGCCCACGATAACAGCTTTTGCTGTTTCTCACAATCTTTTTTTAAAAGTGCTCAAAAATGTGCATAACAGGATGTCTGAACAACCAATTCGAATTGAGGCACATCCAGGAAGCCAAAACGTGATTGGTGGGATGTGCACGGAGGTGGGCTTGCTGGCGACAAGGCTGTCAGAGCTGCTATAGTTGTTTTCAGGGGCGCAACTGGGTGCATAGAATCATAGAATCATAGAATTGCAGAGTTGGAAGAGACCACGAGGGCCATCCAGTCCAACCCCCTGCCATGCAGGAAATCACGATCAAAGCATCCCCAACAGATGGCCATCCAGCCTCTGTTTAAAGACCTCCAAGGAAGGAGACCCCACCACGCTCCGAGGGAGTGCGTTCCACTGCCGAACAGCTCTTACTGCAAAAAGTTCCTCCTCATGTTGAGGTGGAATCTCTGTTCCTGGAGCTTGCACCCATTGCTCCGTGTTCCATGATTGAGTGCTTTTTTTAATCAGCAGAGCAAAAAAATAAATAAAAATAAATTGTAAGCAGAAGATTGCTTTTCCACACCTGTCATTTAACAGCACAAAAAAAAGAGGGGGGGAGGGAGCTTTGTGGGAGATAATAAGGCAGGTAATTCACTCATGGCCACCATCTTTTCTAGTGGGCAAGCTCTGTGTGAACTTCAAACTTGGATAGCTTTCTATGCTAGCAATCTTGTGAATGATTCATGGAGACAATTGAACACTGCTGCAATAGTGAGGTAATGCACTATTTCCTAGAATGAATTCTCCCATCTAGCTGTGCTCTAGCAATTTGTTGCATTTTCACTGGTCCTGTGTCATCTTGTGCTGTTTGTTAAAACTTGTAAGTTCACTCTTATGCTCTGTTGCTTTTACACCCATTGGGAAAAGGATATATATAAATATTTCACGAGTGGGTATAAAAGTAAACCGAGTTGTATTTTCAATGGAAAGACAACACAGGGCAAGGCGATTTCCTTCTCCCATGCTATCTTTATTTCAAACCACTCTCAATGCATTCGTTGTGTACGTTGCAATTTTTTTTAAAGAATGTCGATGACATATAACTTGTATGTTCACAACACAGTGACACAGAGAAAAAAGGAGGCAGATAATCAGCTTTGTTTGTATTTCATATTATGGAGGAATTGTAAATGAAATACTCTACATATAATCTTTAAAATATGGAAACACTGTAGGATTAAAAAAAAAAAACTAACCTGGGAAATGGATTAAAATACAGATATAACTCAGTTAACAAAGCAGATGTGTTCCTGGGCATTAGTTCTTCAACAGAAAATTTTGTTCCAGAGGTAGAAATAACATGAAGAGTATAGGGTATGTTTCTTCACCAGAAAAAAAGAGAGCAGTTCTATGGGTTTCAACAAACCTTTTTTCCAAAGCTAACAATATGGACATAGAAAATGAAACAACCAGGTCAGGTAAACCTTGCATAATGAAATAAAAACATTTTGAACCTTCTAGAGACAACTTAAGAACTTTCCCAAAATGCATCCATGGATGACTTTTTCTTCACCTTCCTCCCCTTTTCTTAGGATTTCTATCTTGGTGGCCAGATTTATAGATTTATACTTGTTTAACATGCTAGGGGGAGCTGGTGAGGCAAGCTTATCTGCTTTCCTCTTTTGCTCTCTGATTTGCTGTTCATATATGCTTAGTAAGGAATTCAAGAGGCAGTTGTTGTTCACCTTGTGTTTTGTAGGCACACACATGGCTACAATAGGATCAACTAGAGCAGAAGCCCATTATTTCCCAGCTTAGGCTTTGTTGCAGTGTTTACTGCTGTCATGCCCTGCTACTCTGACTCTGAAGATGAACCAGAGGAGGATAGAACTTTGGAGCAGGATTTACAGCAGGGAGCAGATTTAGCACCAGAGATTCCTGACCCCTCTGGAGCAGATGTATCAGCACCTGCCCCAGCAGAGCTTCCTGGGCCCTCAGAGATAGCAGAGGGGGACAGAGCAGATAACCTAGACCTGGCAGAGAGGCCTGGCCCCTCAGACAGAGAAATACTAGATAAACTGGACCCGGCCTTATCCAACTTTCAAGAACCCAGGCACCAAAAGGAGGAGGGGCAAAAGTCACAGTGTATTTGTGAGAAATGTTGAGCTATCATGGAAAAGCTGAGTAAACACTGAGTAGGTATAAATCAGGGACAGCTGCTCTGCCAACTTGTTGGAGATTATCTGATTACATTAGTGGGAAATCTCTGCTCCTGAAGACTCTTGTTGCCTTCCTTGGACCTTGACCTCTGGACTGAACACCCTGATAGCCATGACCCTTGACTTTTGGGCTGGTAAATTGGACTACTCTTTTGCCTTTGTGGACTGGTTTTGCTGCCTAGATATTCTACCCTGTCCTGGTTGTTTCTATGTAGCTGTGAGTTCTTGGCAAACTGCCACTCAGCTATCTGTGGGCTGCACTTCACATTGGCTGGTTTCCCAGACAACTGCAGATATACCGGTCAACTCCCTTATTCATGGATTAGGTATCCATGGTTTCACTTAGCCATGTCCAAAAAACATGTTCTCTCTAGGCATTTTTAGGTCTTCCAATGTGGTTCTATAGTCAACTTCTGTTTTTTGTCTAATTGAAAATTATACAGTTCCCTATTATAAATGGTTCTGGGTATCATATGCCGTGTGTGTCATGGAATGTATCCTCTATAGACATGGGTGTTGATCTGTACTCTGTTTTTCGAGACCTCTTTCACCACCCTTGTAATGATGATGTTGCTTAAAACAAACAAAACAAAACAAAAACTCTTCCTGATCTACAGAGTGCTAGGAGGAAAAGCAGGGCTGGCTAGATGTAAAAAGACTTTGTAAAAAAGGAGCTTCTTTCTCAGAGACTTTGTTAACAGAGGTATGCCTGTACTACATCATTGCTATATGAAGATGGAAAAGGATGTTTTAGAGATATTTTTAAAAGACCCAGTCAACTGCCAAAGCACAAAGATACCATTCAGTGCAACCTCCTCCCTCTGTTTGCATCTGAATAATTAGAAGGAAGGCTAGTTTTGTTACCTTCTTTTAACCATTGCTGAACATTTAGCAATAGTGCTCATTCCAGTGGGAATAACTTGAAATGAGCAGTCTTGTAGCCAGAGAACAAAATGGTTGTTTGAATGGTTCTTTCATCTTGCTGAAGAGCCCTTTAATTTGTGGGTGGACGAAAATGCCATGTTGTCTAATGTCGCTTAACATTTGAAGACTTTAAAATACAGACTGTCCCAGAAAGCTGTGTCATTATACTGAACACACACACTCTCCACAAAATGACCAAAGCCTGTCATTTCTATAGCATTCATTATTTGCAGCATGCCAACATTGTTTGTTTGTTTGTAAAACAACTACACCCATATTCACAAGCTTGTCTTTTAGTTTTCCTTTAGAACCAAGTCTACTCAGTATTAGGGATGTAATTCTTCACTAAGTTTCTTCTCCAAGGAAGAAATGAGTAATTTTAGCAATTTTCTTCCTGCTGCAAGAAAGGCTTTGTAAACCTCACAGTTTTCAAAGGCTATTTGCAATTTGGGACTTAGTCACACATGGTTGTTTTGCACAGAAAACAGTGATGTATTTTTTGCACAGAAATATTGTTTCCTGTGATTATAATGCTGTTTTGTGTGCAGAAAAATCTGTTTCTGCTCTGCACAAAAACAACCATGTGCAAATTTTGTGCAAAGCATTCTCATCGATCCAGGATTCTTCAGGGTTTAACACTAGAAAAATATTTTTTCCCAACCATTTCCCAAGCATTTTGGAATATTCCTTCTGTCCCTATTCTGTGCCTATTTCCTTAGTGATTGAGCACTGATTATGTCATTTAAGGGTGACCTAAGATAGACCCAGTAAAAACCACAGAACTGAAGAAGAACAGCCACCCAAAGGGAAAGTATCTTTACCATACAAAGGAGTCACAGACAGAATAGGGAAACTGATGAGGAAACACAACCTCCAAATGATCTATAGACCAATCAAGAAAATCCAAGAAATGCTATGCTCAGCGAAGGACAAAAGAGACCCTCTCATAGCTGCAGGAGTTTACTGTATACCATGCAGCTGTGGACAAGTCTACCTAGGGACCACACAATGCAGTGTGCAAACACGAATCAAGGAACATGAAAGACACTGCAGACTGGGCCAGCCAGAAAAACCAGCACTAGCAGAACATGTTATAAACCAACCTGGACACAAAATGTTATTCAAAAATACCGAAATTCTGGACCAGGCCAACAACTATCATGTCAGAATGCACAGAGAAGCTATTGAAATCCACAAACACCTGGACAACTTCAACAGGAAAGAAGAAACCCTCAAGTTAAACAAAATCTGGCTACCAGTCTTGAAAAACACTAAAATCAAAACTCAACACATGCAAATGAACTCCACCCAGGGACAGGGGGATTTCCAGCAGACAATGGACC
Source organism: Gambelia wislizenii (assembly GCA_030847615.1). Lineage (NCBI taxonomy): Eukaryota > Metazoa > Chordata > Lepidosauria > Squamata > Crotaphytidae > Gambelia > Gambelia wislizenii. The sequence goes on along the minus strand of JAUMIR010000008.1, from coordinate 29,798,204 downwards.
AAGCAGACACTAATCCTCCTTGCATATCTCCACCCAGAAACTAGCCATTCAACACACAAATGTACATATCCTTCCCAACAGCGGCTCACAGTATATAAACCTCCCACACACTCCTACCCAACCATTCTCTGAAGATGGCAGCCACAGATGCAGGCGAAATGTCAGAAATAAACTCTTCCAGAACACGGCCTCACAGCCCAGAAAAAAAAAAACATGGAAGACCTATGGATGCTGGCCATGAAAGCCTTTAACTTCACATTGACCTGAGATACTTTGTTGCCTGAAGCTCTGTTCTGTTTAAAAATGCTGACTGAATTGAGGGCTGAAATTTCATCTCAAGCACTTGGCATTTACTGCCCCTGACCATTGAGATTGTATTGATCCGGTGCCCCTAAGAACCTTCTTCTCCATGAACATAAACCTCTGTTCTACCCACTGATGATTATGGGCACCCTTTTTAAAATTTTATTTTTTTATTTATTTAGGTATTTATACCCCACTCTTCAGTCCTAGCCCAACACTCAGATCACTATACATGCTGACTCTCGTCGCAAATTTATGGCAGAAAAATGTGGTAGAGAAGTAATGGGGCAGAGTCCTCCTAATTATGTTTGGAATATAGTACTGAAGGGTGGAGTTCTAAATTGCTCCTCCAAAATGTGGTCTTTGGTTGAGGAAGGCATGTGGGGGACATTATTCTGGGAGTTCATTTCATAGTAGGATGGATGGTGACATCTCCAGGGGTAGTGCAAGGGATAATTGGTGAATCATCCATGCTCTGAGATGCTTTGCTACTGTGGGTTAATCCAAACAGGGCTATACACTTCTTGTAGTTCAAATGCATCAGCAACTTTTGAGCAGGGAGTCACTGTTTCATGTTCCACCAATGTAGCTATTCACATTACTTCTCAGAAATAAACACCATGGATTTCAGAGGAACTGACTCTTACAACTCATATAGCCAAGCACTGTAAAGTTAATTGTGAGGTTTTATTCATGGTTCATTTGGGTTTTGATGTCAGTGTTTTATATTGAGGTTTGAATATAAATATTAGAAGTGTTTTTGCATATTTGTAGCATAATATAATATAGTTACATAGCATGACATAATATAACATAATGGAATATAATACATGTGTTTGGGTACACAGATATAGAGATGGTAATAGGAGCTACCATGATATGTACCTCAGTATTTACCACTATGGACATTATCAGACTAGCTTCTAAAAACACTCTATTTGTGAGATTGAGGAAAGTGGAAACATCGTGGCATTATAACTGAAATTATCAAAAGTCCACTACTAGTGTTTTAGGAACATGATTAAAGGTCCCACTACAGTAGCACTTGTCTTTGCATTGCCTTATAATAACACTGTAATGTTCACTTACTTCTGTGTTAGCCAGGGTGTGAGATCTCGACAGTTCTTTTGAGAAGACAGAAAAACACCAAAAACACTTTAAAAAACAAATGAAATACACAAGCACTGAAACAAACACAAAAACTTGCCAGCAAAATGGGAAAGTTAAGAAAAAGTGCATTCTGTCGACTGTCTTCATGTTGTCACTTGGAAGTTTTCTTGGTGGCAACGGGGATGGGGGAAAGAGGACCACCCAGTTACACTGTAATCTCGCGATTACAGAATGTTCTTTCGACACCTTCAATATCATGAAAAAAGTGATAGTGAAGATCTATTCATGGGATAACCCATGAATAAAAAACACCTTATTTGCAGCTGGACCACAGATTGGCCACAGATGTGGGATGACGTCATGCGATAGTAGGAATCCCCTCCCGCTAACATCTTATTGTAATTGTGCAATTACAACCCTGTCTGATATAGTCCTATGCCACTATTCACTGGATAAAGGAAATAGTGCCTTGGGATGGAGAATTGAGAACTTTGGAATATTACAAGTAATATTCTCTCTCTCTCTGGCTTTTCTTCATGAACGAAGATTCAGGAAGGACTCATCCTGCACTTTCTGCAAGCGCGGATGACTAAAAAGGCCAATCCGAGATAAACTAGTCCAGTTGCAGAAAGCACAGCAGAAGGTCTCCTTGGGTGATGTTTCTGGGTTGTGATTCTTTCAGCGTTGTTGTTTCTCTTCAAGACTTGTTCGACGTGAGTTCTCAAATAAGGCTGCAGCATTGTGGAGTTAACATGTTATTTGGAGGCTAAAGACATTAGCAATGTCATTACTTCTAAAAAGTAATGTAACAACTGGCACTATTATCTTTATCTGTATCTTTATCTGTATCTGCACATGCACACACACACATACATTTTGACATAACAATTGACTTTGTTGGGAGGTCATTTGGGTGGATTTAGAGACATTTTTGCATTTTGAATATATTTTAAAAATATATTACTAAATTTATTACTAAAATATTACTTACATTTTTTAAAAAAATAGTTATGATTTATTAAAAACTAGTTAGAAACAGATAACATGAGTAGTCTTCTTTATAACGAGTAATGGCAGTGAGTTACTTTGAAAAAGTAATGTTCCAGATTTAGGGTTGCCATAAATCCTGGAAAATCGGGAGAATCCCGGATTAAAAAGGCAGAAAGTTGTCACATCTGGCTGTGCTGCTTCAAGCAGCAAATTCTGGATTCCAGCTCCAGGCTCACTGTCAGTGGGCTCTGGTGTCACGTGGCAGGAGAGTGTAGTCTAGGGGGGAGAGTGCAGAAGACAGGAGTCAGGAGAGTGTGGAGTAGACAGCAGCAGAGAGAATGAAGGAAAGTCAGAGGAAAGAAGGCCAGCAGCGGAGTCAGAGTAACTTTACTTGCATGTGTGTGGTGAGTCTCTGGCTTCCTTGGCCAACCCCCACCCCCTTGGAGGACCAGCCGGTGGCTGAATTGAAAGAGTCTTCAGAAGAGGAGGGGGGCTCTCCCTTCATTTCCCAAGCCCCACAACAGGGCTGGAAAGAGACTTGAGACTGTAACATCCATGATTCCCCCAGCCAGCACAGCCACTAGCTGGGGGACTGTATTAAAAAGTAACTTTTCTAAGCTCTGGGGAGGAGGAGCAAGCCTTTAATTCAAATGACTCTGGTTGCTAACTGGCACCTTCTTGAAAAAGAATGAACAATGACATTTTAATGTTTCTACATGTGTAGCCAACCTGAGAACCAATGTGGTGTAGTGGCTTGAGTGTTGGATTAGAACACGAGGCAACCAGGGCCAAATCTACATTAGACAAATAATCTAGTTTGAAACTCCTTCCTATGGAATCCTGAGATCTGTAGTTTTACAAGGTCTTTAGCAGAGTTCTGAAAAGTATAATTGGTACCAGACACCTTAAACATCTGAAATATGCAATTAAACAATGTTAAATGTCAAAATGGTTTTTTTTTTTTTTTGCTTTTGTTTTGTCTTTTTGTTGATAGTCCGCCCAATCCAGTCCTGTATATTTTTGTCCCGGTTTTGTGGCAGAGAATTATGGCAACCCTATCCAGATTGGAATGGGAAAATGGCAAAAGACAGTTAACTTTTTTCCCATAGCACTATGATATTGACACACTTTGGCCTTTGCTTTGGACTCTCTCCACTTCAAGTCCCCGCTCATCTCACAGCCATTCATTAAGAGAAATCTGATCAAGGATTCCATGTCTTTTTTAGTTCAGTTCTTAGAATCATGATTGTTGCTTTGCCTTGATTTATCATTGAGAGTAGTTCAAGAGACAGTTGTCCAGAGTGTGCTGGTCCACCTGAGGTTATTCATGTCATCACATGAAAGAAAGATTTATTGTTGAATACTCTGCACTAGTTAATTTAATATTATTAGCATAGAACTCAGGTCATTGGTCTCATTACCCTCTTATGTTTTAAGTTTTGGATTTCATGTTGCTGCAGTTCATATCTTTTTATTTGCATCTGGTTTTTGAATTTCTGGGCAATCTCTGGGCAGTCCAACACACATATTGATGAACTGTTGCTTGTAATTTGATTAACACTTCATGGAAGCAATTTTCTGCAGCTATGAAATTTGTAGCTGCAAGGCAGAATTTGGAGAGGGGAATTAGTCCTTGTCTAGAATTCTATTTTAATTCAACACAGACAAGACAATGGCAATTTCTGAAGAACTCCAGGGGTGCAAATGCTTCAGCTGTCTCAAAAAATCAACCAGTACACTAAAGGTTGGCATTCTTATTAACCTGCCATGTATTATCCTGTCAAGTGGTTAACTACAACAGATTGAAATCAGATTACTACAAGATGTGTGAGTACAATTATTCTTACTGCAGAACTCATCTTGACTGCAGATAAGTGCTCTAAGGATGTTTCCTCTGTGCATGAGCCTATCTAGAGTTGTCAGATCTCAGGGCCTGACCTGGAGTCTCCAGTTTTTCTAGGTCATCTCCAGGAAGGAGAGATGAGTGCAAATTCTCCAGTTTTGGTGGGCACAGCTCCAGGCAAGAGAGTGCAGATCTTCAGAGCAGCTGTTAAGTTAGAATTTTTCTACAGTTTGCAAGGGTTAATTAATTTGTTGGTGTAACTTGCATAGACTCTCCAGAGAGTTTATCTACTTAGTTAGGGCTTGTCTATATGGGGGGAGACTGTGGATTGATGTGCACTAACACCAATTCACAGCGGCTTTGATTTGTCGTAATGTTTTGGGGTTTTTTTGGGCAAAATCTCAGGCATGAGAAGCTATCTGCTTTTCCTGTTCCAACGGGCATGCTTGCAAATCAAGTGAATTACTTTCATTTTTATCTCTGCCAGTCGCCACCACAATTTTGTTTTTTTTAGTATGGAGATTATCAGATGTGGCAAATACAGCATTATAACATCGAAACAAGACTGCAAAAGGGCTTTCTTATCACATGATGTCATGCCCCAGCGTTCTGCAAGCGTTCTGCTGTTCTCAAGAGGGTGTTCTTTTTTATTAGTGGGCAGAAACCTTCAATTGATTTTGTGGCATTCCTGTGTGCGAAACCATTGCCCTGTTATGCTGGCATGGTTACAGAATCAATGGGTGGTCCCACCAGAACACTTCTGGGTGAGAATGGGAAAACTAGGTACTGTATGCTCTTTTTATGAATTTCCCCATCTTGCTTGCAAGTTTCCAAGTGTATTTCAGTGCTTGTGTGTTCGTTTTGTTTGGTAATTTGGCTGTTTTTGTTTTGTTTTGTTTTTTTACTTTTAAGCACACTCGCATCTTCTTGTGAGAACCACCAAAATCTTGCCCATGCAAAAACATGGAAGTAAGCAGCGCGATTGGTCATATTGCTGGAATTCAGGGTGTCTATGTCTCATGATTACAGCAGCATGCAAAAGGAAGTAGTATTATGCCAGGATAGTTTTGCTGTAAAATATAGTGCCAAAAGAATATTTTTAGACCCTCGTCTGATGATCTCCTATATCTAAGGTGTGGACGTGTGATGTTTTGCCTAAATAAACTTTTTTTTTAAAAAAAAGGCAGTTTTATCGCTTCAGCATACGATCTCTGAGGTGAAAATCTAAGATGGAGATTCCGGGAGCTTGCCTTTTTAGCAAGCTCTGTCCCCTGCCCACATCTGACCAATCAGTTTTCTACTCCTGCTCTTATGGAGAATGCAAATCATTGTGAATTTGTATGTGAATAATTGTTTTATTTTGTAACCTTTTGTAAAGTGCCATGTACATTGATGACACTCTATAAATAAATGGTTAAAAAAAAAGAAAAAAGAAAAAAAATGTTGTCCCAACAAGCAAGAATGTGCATTCTCTGAGGAGCTTTTTTAAAACTTTGGGAAAAGCTGTGAGAGAGCCCTGATGGTGCAGTAGTTAAATGCCAGTACTGCAGGCCACAAGGTTATGAGTTCTATCCCAGAGGGCTCCAAGGTTGACTCATCCTTCAATCCTTCTGTAGATCAGCAAAATGAGTACCCAGCTTGTTGGGCCAATTAGCTAACACATTGTAAACCACTTAGGGGGGTGCTTTGACACTGCTAACTGGTACAGAAATATCAATGCTATTGCTATTTTCCTTCAGTTTTTGGTGGATTTGGCTCCCCTCCTTCTGAATACAGCAGATTGATTCGGGATGGCATTTAAACTAATCCTATTCTCCTCAAATTCTGTGAGGAATATTTTTGCCATTTAGACAACCCCTAAATTACCTTCCTCTTTTCCTTCTAGTCATAGGGCCAAGGCTCACCCTCTACTCTGCTCAGCATCCACCTTCTGATCTTCAAATAGGTTAGATTAAATGTTCCTTATCATATTTCCCTAAATAGGTGAAGAGTCATAATCCCCTCATTTCACCTTGATCTTGGAACAGCCCTTCAAGTAAGGTTTATTTTTCAGATTCTAAAGAGGAAAATCTGTGTGTGCTTGAATTACACGCTACAAGCAAACTTGTTTGTTACTTAATGCATAACAACTAGTGGTTGAATCTCCTTTATCTGGAATTCCAAAATCTGAAATATTCCAAAATCCATATCTTTTTGTGTGCCAACGTGACAGGGCAGTTTATGTTCTAAGTGTTTTCTGATGGTTCAACGTACACAAACTTTGTTTCATGCACAAAATTATTAAAAATATTGTGCATAAAATTACCTTCAGACTATGTGTATAAGGTGTATAAGAAACATAAAATGAATTTCATGTTTAAACTTAAGTTTCTATCTCCAAGATAGCTCATTATATATATGCAAGCATTCCAAAATCTGAAATATTCCAAATCCAAAATACTTCTGGTCCCAAGCATAATGGATAAGGGAGACTCAACCTGGACTGACATCACCAGGGACCATGCTTAGGTTTCAGGTTGTGGCTCAGAATCATAGTACGTAATAATAATAATATCTCTCTGGCTTCTCTTCGCAAACGAAGATTCAGGAAGGACTCATCCCGCACTTTCTTTAAGCGCGCAGATGACTAAAAAGGCCAATCCAAGATAGACAAGTCCGGTTGCAGAAAGCACAGCAGAATGTTTCCTTGAGTGATGTTTCCGGGTTGTGATTTTTTCTGCGTTGTCATTTCTCTTCAAGACTTGTTCAGCGTGAGTTCTCAAATAAGGCTGCAGCATTGTGGATAGTGCGTCTCCATGCCTCCCAGTGTGAGGCCAGGGCAGACCATTGTTGGTGATCAATTTGGCCGAGCCTGAGGTGTTGTTTCAGGGAGTCCTTGTATCGCTTTTTTGGAGCGCCCCTCTTACGCTGACCCGTGGCAAGTTCACCATAGAATACTATTTTGGGGAGGCGATGGTCCTCCATCCTAGAAACATGCCCTGCCCAGCGCAGCTGTATTCTCAATATCATGGCCTCAATGCTTGTGATCCCTGCTTGCTCAAGGACAGCAACATTTGTCACATAGTCAATCCAGTGTATATTTAGGATTGTGCGTAAACAGCGCTGATGGAAGTGTTCGAGGAGTTGTAAGTGGTGGCGATAGGTGACCCATGTTTCAGACCCATAAAGGAGAATAGACAGTACAATGGCTCTATACACACTGATTTTTGTGTTTTGCCTCAGGTGTTTATTACTTCAGACTCCTTTGTAAAGTCTTCCAAATGCGCTATGTGCCTTTGCTAATCTGTGATCGATCTCTTTGTCAATCTTGGCATCTGAGGAGATGATGCTTCCCAGGTAGGTGAACTGCTGAACGGACTTAAGCACAGAGTTGCCAATGGCAATGTGGGGATGGTGGTTTTCGTCCAGTGGTGCAGGCTGGTAAAGAACTTCCATTTTCTTCAGGTTGACTTCCAGCCCAAACAGCTCTGCAGCTGTTGAGAAGCAGGATGTTAGGCGCTGCAGAGCTGCTTCTGTGTGGGCAACAAGAGCATCATCATCAGCGAAGAGCAGTTCACGGACTTGATAGTTTAGAGTCTTAGTGCGAGCCCTCAGACGGCTTAAGTTAAACAAGCTATCATCAGTTTGGTAATGTATATAGATGCCATCGTCTTCTTCGAGCTCTGCCGTAGCCCTTTGGAGCATCATGCTGAAGAAGATTGTAAATAAAGTTGGTGCAAGAACACAACCTTGCTTCACTCCATTAGTTATCAGAAAGGGCTCTGAAAGAGCATCGCCATATCTGACTTGACCGCGCTGGCCCTCGTGTAGCAAGATAATCATTTTGAGGAATTTTTTGGGGGGGACATCCTAGTCTTTCCAGGATCTGCCACAGACCTTTCCTACTCACGGTGTCGAAGGCTTTGGTGAGGTCGACAAATGTTACATAGACACCCTTGTTCTGCTCTCTACATTTCTCTTGCAGTTGTCTAAGGGCAAATACCATATCTGTAGTACTCCTATTGGCTCTGAAGCCACATTGGCTTTCAGGAAGATTCTTCTGCAATGGCAGGAACTAATCTGTTCAGGAGTATCCTTGCAAGGATTTTTCCAGCCATAGAGAGCAGTGTTATGCCTTGATAGTTTGAGCAATTGGATTTTGCTTGTACAGGGTGATGATGACTGCATCTCGGAGATCTGATGGCAGTTCCCCCTTTTCCCAGCAATTCACAAGAAGTTCGTGGAATTTATCATGGAGTACATGACCTCTGTGTTTCCAAATTTCAGGTGGGATTCCATCAATCCCAGCTGCCTTGCAGTTTTTCAGCTGATGTATGGCCTTAAGGGTCTCTTCCAAAGTGGGAGCTATGTCCAATTCATTTTTCATCGGTTTTTGTATCATATGTTGGATAGCTGAGCCTTGGACTACTCAGTTGGCACTAAAGAGACTTTTAAAGTGTGCAGCCCATCGATTCAGGATGGAGGCTTTATCAGTAATTAATGTTTGACCATCTGTACTGTATAAGGAGCTTTGGACCTGGTAAGTAGGTCCAAACACTGCCTTAAGAGCTTCATAAAATCCTCTAGAATCCCCCAGATCTGAACAGCATTGTGTCTTTTCTGCTATATTGATCCACCACTTGTTCTGCATGTCTCGGAGTTTTTGTTGAAGTTTACTACATGTGAGACGGAAAGCTGCTTTTCTTACATGGCAAGTTGGCTGGGCGAGATATGCCTGGTGAGCAGTTCTCTTCTTTGCCAACAGCTCCTGGATCTCTTGGTTGTTTTCAACAAACCAGTCTTGGCTTTTCTTCTGGGAGAACCTGAGGGATTCTTCTGCAGACTGGAGGATACTGTTTTGATATGTTGCCAAAGCACTGTAGGAGAAGGATCTGTAGGATGGTCTTCAAGTTTTGTTTGCAGGTTTGCTTGGAAGTTGTCTCTCATGGTAGCTTGTTGAAGATTGTTGACTTGGAGTCTCCTCTTTAAGATCCCACCCCTCTTAGGTTTGAACTTAAGATGAAGATTTAGTTTACATCTGATGAGGCGATGATGTTTCTGGCATTCTGCACTGGGCATCACTTGAGTATGACGGACATCACGAATGTTTCTCTGACGGACTAGATCATAGTCAATGAGGTGGCAATGTTTGGATCAGGGATGCATCCAGGTTGTCTTCAAGATGTCTTTCTGCTGAAAGATTGTGTTTGTAATAGTCAGCTGTTGTTCTGCACAGAACTCTAGCAAGAGGCGTCCGTTATCATTGCAATTTCCAACACCATGCTTGCCTAAGACACCTTTCCAGGCTTCGGAGTTCTTTCCTAATCTGGCCTTGAAGTCACCAAGGATAATAATTTTATCTTCTACAGGGACTTTTTGTATGAGGTGGCGTAGGTCTGTGTAGAATTTGTCTTTCTCTACAGGGTTGGCTTGCATAGTTGGGGCATATATACTAAAGAGAACAAACAACATGTGGGAGGCGTAAGGAAATAATGTGATCAGAGTGTCCTGTTGGGAAGGTTTCGAGTTTGGAGGCAATGGAGTTTTTAATCATGAAGCCTACTCCTGAAAGATTTTTTTCGGTTTTGCGTTTGCCAGACCAGTAAAATGTGTAGCCGGTGCCGTGTTCTTTAAGGTTGCCTTCCTCATGGAGACGAACTTCACTAAGAGCAGCAATGTCCATATTAAGTCGTGATAGTTCATGGGCTATTAGAGCAGAATGACGCTCAGGCTGTCCCACTATCTTCAGAGTCTCGCATGGTTCTGATGTTCCAGCATGCAAGCGTCAGTTTATTTACACCTTTGGAGGCCGGTGTGCACCTTTTTTTCTTTGCCTTGGTTTGACCGCATCAGAAGATTCCCGTTCGCCGCGGCTAGCCAACCAGGTAGTTGGGGATGAGCTTTCGTTAGGCCACCTTTTCTAGGCCCCTCTCCATATGGAGCAAGCAGTACTCTCCTTAAAAAAGGCTGCTTGGTCATTCAGGATGCTGCCGAACAAGACTGCCATCTCTCAGGTCAGCCCCGAGTGACCAAAATCCTGAACCCTCTACATGCAGGGTTGGGTCTGCGGCTTCCAGTGCATCTTTACACCTGCCGGTTTCGTCCCTTGCCTATTGCTACAGGGCGGTTTTTGGAATTGGATTTGTCCTTCGAGCCTGTGCAATGGATTTGTCTGGTGGAGCGCAGCATGCACAGAACTGGCCTCACCCTTTAAACCAAAGGTTCATCTGCTGTCCTTGCAAGCATGGACGGTAGCAGTGAGGTCCTAGGGCCATAGGTTTGATTAGAGTTTCCTTCTCTTAGATGGTTGACCTTACAGGGTTGGACGAGCACCATTTGCCCGGGTTTGGGATTAGAGTTTTCCTTCTCCTAGGACGGTTGCCATAAGGCTAGAGAGCCCATCCTGCCCTTTGACACTCTTTGTCAGACCCTTCGGTTTTGACCTGTCTGTCATGGGAGACCTTACCAGTGGCTATTGTGCCACCGCCAGCATAGCTCAAAACATCATTAGGGTACGCAAGCCTTTCTCCCACGACAAGGGGGTGTCAATGGAGAGGTAATAATAATACTTGGGTATTTATTGCCCACCTATCCCCTCAGGATCGGGGTGGAGTACAACATCACACAGTATACAACATATCACAATACATCACTATACAGTACAATTCAATGCAGTAAAATTCAATGCAGTACAATTGAATACAGTTTTTAGTACAATACAGTTCAAAGCACATTCAGTACAGACAATACAGACATTTGTACAATGTGAATGCCAGTAGATGGTGCTGCTGGCATGCAAACGATGCTGTAAGACTGACACTGAAGAATGCATTGTACACTAATAATGACGGCTGGTTTTTTTTTTGAAACTGTAATTACTGTTTCCACAGCATGTCACCCCAGCTCTTTATTATGCTGGTACTCATTCTACCAACTTACGGAAGGCTGATTTGACCTGGGGGACCCTTGGATTGAATTTACCAACTCAAGATCTACATGAGTTTTGGCTGCAGTTTTGGCTGCATTAGCTTACTGTGCCACGAGAAACCTCAGGGCCTGGGCTGATCCTCAATTGGGAACCCTAGGCCTATCTCCTCTATGTCACTGACATTGCTGACCTTTCCATTATCCTATCTTTCTGGCTCAAAGGTGTCCAGCTATCAAGAGACCTATGTTTGGGGAGGCAAGAACAGTTATGGATGTGATCCACTTCCATTGCATTCTTCTGAATCCCACAAGATTTTTCTGTATCAAGTTGACAGATTTTTTCCTTCTTTGCATATGGAATTTGTGAGTATTTAGAATGATTTTTTTTCTGAATATAAACATTTTTCCATTAACAATAAAACATGTTTGTGCATATTTCCTCCCAATACTCACATTTTAAATCATTCATATTTGTCAGAAATGCATCGAAAGCCTCAAAATGTATGGCTTTCTGAGGTGAGGTGTGTTTTATTCCATTGCCAGTGCTGGGAGGTGTGAAATGGATAACTTTGCAGGGAACTGCCACCCCTTCCTGCAAAATTGCTCCCCATCCCTCGGAGCAGCAAAGGAGCAGAGAAAGAAGATTCTGGGGAGTCAGTAGTATGACTTTGGCATTGATATAGGTGCACAATGATGCCTGTCTCTGATGCCGACCTGTTATGAGCTCATATGTGCATTCTTACATGATTTTTACAGTGATCAAATGTTAGGAATAGAAAATAATATTTGCCAATTTCTACACAACCCCCTCCCCCAGTAATCTTGCACAACAAAAATTTTACACAAGAAAAAAATCTTGTTTAAAAGCCCAGCAACCTTGCACAAGAAAAATAATGCAGAAAAAAAGAATCTTATGCAAAAACAACAATCTTGCACACACACAAAAATAAGCATATGGTTTTGTTGTGTGAGACTGCAGTTTTTTGTGCAAGATTTTTGTTGTGAAAGATTGCTGGGTTTTGTGTGTATGCCGGAAAGAGCAGTCTTGTGCAAAACAAAAACAACAACACATGTGGCTTCCTGGGTGTGAGTTTTCTTTCCTGCACAACACCATCACAATTGCCACACAATCCCTCCCCTGGGTGTATTTCTGTGCAGCATAATTTCCCAGAAGACTTTGGAATGTGAAAATACTGGACAAGAACTGTGTAGAAATATTTGTTTCCTCAGAAATTAGGAGAAAACATTGATAAATATCCATCCCCACTTGCAAGAATGAAAATAGTTGAATATTAACATCCCTATCAAATCTGAGAATATGATGCACTGGATATGTGTGGTAGACAAGACTTCCCTGTCAGCTCATGCTATGTTAAATACAATCTTTTTCACTTGAATTGGTCCACACATTCAGCTGTGAGTCATCAGGTATGGTGTAATGAAGTGATTTCTATAGCTATATGTCAGTATGAGCTGCCACTAAAAGATATATCATGAAAAGCTTAACGTTTTCTGCTTAGAGGTTGGGCCAAAAATTATTGCCATCCCATGAATTTGTCTCTTAGCCAGAAATAATGAAAACCATGATAAGGAAGTAGGTACTCTAGCTATTGAACAAATCTTGGTCCATTACATTTGACGTTCAGCAAAAAAATAGAGAAAAAAGAGGGGAAATGCAACTTGTACTTCTTAAATCAAGGACTGTGTAACATGGTCAACCTGTCAAGGCCTATATGTTACCTGCTATCTATGCAATCCTCAGCAAAATTGATAATGTGATCATATTGGCCTGTGTGGTGGAACCTATTGTTCAATTGCACAGTGGTGTGTTTGATCCTGTGTCTTGATATGACGTTAGCATCCAGCACCCACTAGTCTATGTATTTTCCTTATGCTTAAATCTTTCAGGAAAACCTTAAAAATGTATTTTTTTTAAAAAAAAAACAGACTATTTTTGTAATGCTTTCTACTTTGTTTCAAAACGCAGTGAGGTTTGGTTTCATTTTCAGGTTTCAGCTATAATTTCTTCCTCAAAAAGTGCTGTGAGTAGGCTGCAAGATGTTAATTGACAATTGTCTGCAACATGACTTCTCATGATAAAATAGAATTAGGGCTCATCTACATGGGCCAAAAATTCTGGCTTCCCGCCAGTGTATTTTGGCCCCAGATCAGGCCCTTGTTAACGTGCACAGAATGGGCAGAAGTCTGCATGGACATGCTGGTCCATCTCTGCAGCTGCTGCCACTCCCATCCATGTCTCATTCTCTGAAGCCAGGAAGGGGGGGGCACAGCATATGATCATGGCTCAGGCATGGTGGTATGGCCTCCTGCGGACCCGCAGGGCCTGATCTGTTTCTTCTGAAATGAGGCAGTTTTTCCTGGGTATTTTGCTGAAATGGTTTAATGGACTTTACCCCATCTTCCCTCTGTCTTAGCCCCAGGAGTCATGAGGACTTCCCAGTGGCAAAAGGGGGCAAAAGGCCTGCATTGTTTGGACTGCAGGGTTCCAGGACAGGGGCAAGATGGGATACGTAACCTGTTTAGACAAGGCCTTAGTAATGTTCCTGAACTTTGCAATTTTGTGGTTCACAGTATGTGTTTGTTCAGTTTACAATGTTCAGATATATCAGAAAGCAACTATCATTTCCTCTCAAAGTTCTTCTTTAGTTCAGAATGTAAAATGAGATTCTGCACATCAGTTTACAACATTCAGGCTGCTTTATACACATGCACAAAATATGTATTTAATGTATTAGAAGCTTTCACTTCATAGTGAAGTACTGCACTAAATTCACTATTTAGTGATCCTCCCACCCAAAATAGTGAAGTGCAACTGGGTTTCTTTGCTTTTCGTGTAAGTCTGCTTCCTCCCACCCCCAACGCAAATCATGGGTTTTGGTCACAGCTGATGAAATTTTGAAGGAAAATTTTGTGATACTGTGGTGCAACTCTGCCAGCATAAGTATAGGATCTTGCCCTAAGGAGGCAACTGTTGCTATATCTTGGGCTGTTGTATTCTAGTTCCCCTATGCCCTCCATGAAGAAGTACATTTCTTTGTATATCTTGAATATCCCTCCATTTATCAGTGGAATTTTCTTTAAGGAGCATACCCAACTAACAAGAACAAAATTCCTAATAGCTTTCTAACTAATGTGATATGAAATAGTGAGCTTACAGTTATAGTTGAGACTACAATGTAGTGTACATCATGAGCAGGTTTTTAAAAGGGAAGCCCAGACAATTCTGTTCCATCTGGTTCAAATCATTTATGAAATGAAGCCTCTAGGAATAAGTTCAGATATTAGAAACCTTTAAAATGGCAAAATAAAAAACAGACGTACTGTGTTTCTTTTTTCTCTCAATAGGAGGGAGCAAAAGCAGTTAGCAGATGCTCAGTTACTCATGCAGAATACCAAATGATTATTAGGTTTTCTTCTCCCTTTTACTGCATATGAATGGTGTCATTTCTTAATAACTGATGACATAAATCATAAGGATTAAAATATCAGTTCTGTCCCCTACAGGGATATGCTTCTCTATCCCCCCAGTGCGACTTGCCAGTTTGAAGATTGCCAGTTCACCGAGCAGAGAGGACAAATTAATTTAGGACTTTTTCAGATGAGGGTTTATAACACTAGCAGCCTCGTCCCCGTTGCGAGGCTGCAGCACTGCAGGGCTTCCCTTTCGGATGACGCTCTGCCCTGCTGATCCTCTGCCGGTACTGTTGCGTAACCGCGGGGATGCAGCAGCATTATATTTGGCAGTTTTCTAATCACGATCAACTTTCGTGATTAGAAAACCGCCAAATATAACGCTGCTGCGTCCCCGGGGTTATGCAACAGTACTGGCAGAGCATCAGCAGGGCAGAGCGTCATCCAAAAGGGACGCCCTGCAGCGCTGCAGCCTCGCAACGGGGACGAGGCTGCTAGCGTTATAAAGCCTCATCCGAAAAAGTCCTCAGACCTTGGCAAGAGCTTGGAAAGTTACTTCTGGGGGACTGCAACTTCCAGAATCCCCCAGCTATTGTGCATATATTATATTACTGGCTGGATCATTCTGGGAATTGTAGTTCAGCAAAGTCACTCTTCTAAACTGTGCTCTTGATGAAGATGAGCTCTTTTGTTTCTTTCATAGATTGTAAAGTTTTGTTTTTTTTTTAACAGAAAAAGAATTGAGATGGAACTATGTAGACTTACTTAATTTATTTGGAAAGGAAGGAGTAAGTCTGTAACTGAAAGTAAATCTCTATACTGCCAGGTAGAGGTCTTTCAGAGACATATATATTTCAGGTTTCAGTTTGACCTGCATTCTCATTTTTAGGACCTCAAGCTCTTTCCATGCCAATCAACTGATTTGTAAATTCACTATTAAATAACATTCTCTGCCATTTGTAAAAGTCGAATTCAGTAGGTACAGTTATTTCTACCATGAAGAAGACCAGAACTTGTCAAACTATCTGATGTGGTAGACCAGCAACCGTATTTGTGCCATATTATTATCATATTTAGGGGCCTAAATACCCTAAAGGCACTAGATTCTGTCTACACTTGGGAGCTAAGCAGGGTCAGCCCTAGTTAGTCCTTGTATGGGAGACCACCAATGAATACCAGGTACTGTAGGCTATATTTCAGAGGAAGGAACTGGCAAAACTGAGTATTCCTTGCCTAAGAAAACCCTGTGAAATTCATAGGGTCACCATAAATTGATGGGTGACTTGAAGGGACATACACACACATAACCTCACCATGTACTGTAATACTTCTCTCAAGTAAGCTAAATAAATTCTAATGAACTCAATTAATTGCCAGGGAGCTTCACTAAAGACAGTTTCTTTCCACTTTTCCCAATTAACCCTCACTTTCACTCCCCATTTCTGTATTCAGAATATTAATACACATGTTTCCAATTTGAGATGTTTAGGGCATGTCACCAACAGGCTAGAATACAGTATATGGTAGCAACATGGTAGGTCACCAATGTGCTGATAGCATGTGAGTGACTAAACTACTTACTACATCAGGTTTTGATGTGTCAGTAAAGCATAAACCACAAAAGCTGTTGAGTGGTTAACAAGGTTCACAGCAGTGCTAATGTCAGCCCTTTCAACCAAAATTGTCCAAAAAGCAGGAGATTTTATTTATTTATTTATTTTAGATATTTATACCCCATTCTTCAGCCACAAAGGCTTCAGAGCAGCTTACAACTTGTTAAGCAATAGCATTTTATACATCTACACCACTAAATAAATAAATAAAATATTCATAGTTGTCCCATGCTGTACCCCAGTAGCTCTCTTGAGTGCCATCCAATCTGGGAGTTTCCACTTTTGGGACTATGTCTTGTTTCATCTCGGATTGTCTCATCACAGGGTTTTGTGGTAAAAGATATTCAAGAGGAGGTTTGCCATACCTCCTTCTGCACAGTACTAACAAGTATTAGCTATGGTGCCACTTCTGTTGTCTCTGAGAGATCCTCTGCCGGTGTCTTCCCCCCAGTATTGCTGCTGCCCAGTAGCTGTCTGGCACATTTATTCTGGCTCCTCAGCAAAAGCTTCTCTGACATGGTAAACCCTACCAGTAGCATAACCGCTTGCTTCATAGGAGCATGCAATCCCACCACCAAAATGGAAAGGTAGTGCCATTGGTGGCCTTCCTATATATGACTCTGCACAATATTTGAGATCCTCAAGGGAGGACTTTCACCATTACACAGGGCTTTCTTGATGCCTGTTGGCAGGCAGACACATTTTCTTCCACCAAAGACTAGTTTGGCCTTTTCTGCTTTCCTTCTGGCAAGAGTTGAAGAACTTTTCTTTTTATTTAAACAGCTATTTGGCAATTAACTGGCTGTGCAGGAAAGTATTTTAATGGTGTGTGTGTGTGTGTGCGCGCGCGCGCTGTGGTTTTATTTTTATTGTTATTATTATTTTTAAAAATATGTTTTTATACAATTTAAAATTACAGTAATAGTGTCTTAATAGGATAGCTTATTCAATTGTCTTCTAACTTTTGCATTACTAGGTTTTAAGTGTACTTATTTTTCAGTCTATGCTGTAAGTCTCCTTGAGTCTCATGGTGGCAGAAAGGGATACAAAGTAAATAAACCAAATAAATTAAATAAACATTTATGTGTTAAATGTGCAGAGACAGGAATCAGTTTGTTAACTAAATTTGTCAAGTTATTGATTTGCTAGATTTTCCAAATGACTTCCCCTGACTCACTAGATCCCTCAACTAATATTAAAGTTAAAAATATGCTTTAGTGAATGGGATTGTTAGAATTCATTCTGTAAAATAGGAAAGCCTGGTGTCCAAGAAATATTAGAATAGGAGGAAATGAACCACATGGCTGTCTTTTTAAGCAAGCTAATCTTTGTGGTTTCTTTGAGGAAACAGGAGGGGTAGGGAGAGAACTTTCTGTAGGCTATGTCAGAGCAAATGAACTGCTGAGTTTTGGAAAGAAGAAAAAGAGTGAGTCTTGGAATGGAATGGCATTGGGGAGTGATTTGTTTGCTTAGTGGGAGATCAAGGGCCTCATGTAGCCAGGTCCCTTTCAAAATGTCAGGTCTTTTATCCCTGAAAGTCAGATGCCCCCACCCCCAGACCTGTATAGAAGGAAAGTATTTGAAGTCTTTCTGGGGTATGTGGCTGCATTCTCTCCCTTTATTACATCTTCTCTGTTCTGAACTGGTTTCTGCTCTATAATATAAGTCTTGTATAAAGGTTCCAGATCCTCTCTTATCATGGAAACAAAGCAGGGTTAGCCCTGGTTAGTACTGGTTGGGAGGCTGCCAATGAATACCAGATGTTGAGGCTATATTTCCAAGGAAGGAACTGGCAAAACCATCTCTGAGTATCCCTTGCCTAAGAAAACCCTATGAAATTCATGGGGTCACCATAGGTTGCCAGGTAACTT
The DNA here is from genome assembly GCA_030847615.1 of Gambelia wislizenii. Lineage (NCBI taxonomy): Eukaryota > Metazoa > Chordata > Lepidosauria > Squamata > Crotaphytidae > Gambelia > Gambelia wislizenii. Next base: position 29,780,136 of record JAUMIR010000008.1, on the reverse strand, counting down.
GAAGGCACATACACACATATTATTTGGGGTGAGTTGCAGTAGGTCCCTTGGTAATCTTATCCACACAGTGCTATGTGCGTGGACAATTATGTGCGGGTTTTCCTTAGGTCCATTCCTCCATACCTTTCTGTCTTAGGAGATTTTCAGACCTGCCAAAATGCCTGTTTGCCGCGCGAGCAGCCTCCCGAAACTGCTGCGCGGCAAGGGTCTACTTCGGACGACGCTGTGCCTCTCGCGAAACCGTCCGTGTCACTTCCGTGAAGCTTCGGACGACTCAGCACCATATTTCAATCTCGGGCAACCTCCGTGATTGAAATATGGCGCTGAGCCGTCCGAAGCTTCACGGAAGTGACACGGACGGTTTCGCGAGAGGCACAGCGTCGTCCGAAGTAGACCCTTGCCGCGCAGCAGTTTCGGGAGGCTGCTCGCATGGCAAACAGGCATTTTGGCAGGTCTGAAAATCTCCTTAGTGTCTCTCTCTCTCTCTCTCTCCCCGTCTCTCTTTGCCTCCCCACCCTTTTCATTCTGGTTTTTACCCATTCCACCTCATCCATCTTTCTAGTCCCTTTTAATTATACAGATGGTAATATGGGTGCTAAGATTAGTGGGCTTGTAAGATGCCCAATCATTTAAACTGAAAATACCACAGACTGAATTTGGGATCTTGGTTCTTGCATGCAAAAGCCATGCTCTACTGCTGATCTTTGGAGACTACTCTTCTTAGTTGGTAGTGGCTAAGCAGAAAGGATGCAATGATTCAGTTGAGCTGAAAAATGTTCCCTGTCTGTTCAAAGACTAAAAAAATAAATAAATTAGGAATTCTCTATTTTTAATTCACTGATCAATTTGTATAGCTATTCACTTACTGTTACAGTCATTGTGGGGTTGGTGCCCAGTAACTGAAATGCATGCCTCCTTATTAATCTTTAGCAAACAAGGCATTTGAAGATTGAGTCAAGTGTCCATGTTGGTGGGGGTGGAAGCAGGACTGGTTTAAGGAATTTTGGTCTCCCCTACAATGCTTTATTTTGGGGGCTCCATATGTTTATCTCAGGTCAATGTAACCTAACTCAACCTAAGCTATTCACAGTACAGGATATTCAGATTATTACTAATCATGTTTAGCCCAGACTTGGCCCCCCTGCGGATGCCGACGCTGCTGGTGCCTTAAACTGGCCCTGGGTGGAAGGAATCTACTTTGTGGCTGGATCTGAGAAACAGTAATCTAACCAAACTTATTTATAACCTTCACTTTTCTTTATATTTATCTTTTAATCAGGTTTGAAATACATGCCTCCTTGTTAATTTTTAACAAACAAGGCATTTGAAGATTGAGTGAGTGTCCATGTTGGTTGGGGTAAAAGAAAAACAGGAGTAGATGAATGACAGACTGAAGTGTTTGTAAGATGAGATCCCTTGCTTTAAGACAGTCTTTCACAATCTGACAGTTCCCAGATCAGCTGGACTCTCACCATTCCCACCATTCCTAGCCTGTTATTGATTTTGTGTCAAGTGCTGGCGCATTCCGCTTACCTGCCACAAGACTTTATGGTGTGGTGATTGTGGGATATGTAGTAGTATAGTTGGCTAAAGGGGAACATATATCCAGTCTGTTTGTTGTTGCATTCTTGTGTGGTTATATAGCAGTGGGGTGCTGGAATGCTCAAGGTCAGTTGGATGGTAGAAGTGTGTATAAGAAATTAAAGTAATGCTAGCCTGGGAAAAAAGAATGTTTTGCTTAAACAACAAATGAGATTTCAGCCCACCTAAAGTTTGAAATGGCTATGCTTTAATTATACTGTACTGATGAGGACTGGCCGATCCTGACATTGAAAGTCAGTGGATGATGTTCATTTCAGTTTCTGTAATAAAGCTTTGCTGCATTAGTGCTGAAAGCCTGGATTTCTGAACTACTAGGACTCTGCACATGACAGATTGTCAGGGCTCACTTTGTCCTGAATTGCTGCAACAAGCTGGGAGTTTCTTCATAAAAACTTGGCCAGGGGGTTTCATAAGACCAGCTACTTCACTGATGTCTGCTCCAAGTGTTTTTTCCAGGAAAACAAGGATGGGGGGATGAGACTGGTTACTCTTTATCAAGGGTTAAATGATATTTCCACCTCAAACAAGAACCCGATCCCTTTGGTAAAGGACGTCAGCCTTAAGTTGAACTGATCACAGTTTCCTGAGGGCTGAGAGTGTGTGACTTGCCCAAGGTCAGCCAGTGGGTTTTTATGGCTGAGCGGGGATTCAAACCCTGGTCTCCAGAGTTGTAACCCAACCCTTAAACCGCTACGCCATGCTGACTCTCACTAACATTTATTTGTATGTAAATAACTGTTTACATATACACAGTATAAACTGTGAACATCACTGTTACTATTTATTGAGTTTATTCATCTAATTCAGTTTGAGTCTTCTGTACTGTTATTCTTTTAAGTACTGAAGAAGCAATACATTCTGACTGGTATTATGTGTAAACTATGGTAAGTTGTTACTGGGGTAGCCAAATCTCCATTTATGCAATGGTTCTGACACATTTCAATCATGTCTTTTTCCTTCTGTCCTTCTTTGAATTTCCATGGTGATCATGTTGAAATTGAAGGTGTAACAACTATCTTTTTGAGAGTCTTTTGAGCAATATCCATGTGTACCTGCCAAACCTCACTCACAAAATCTGATGGCATGAGCCCTTGGAGAAAATAGTATTTTCTAATGCAGGAATGGGGAACTTGTAGCCCTCCATATGTTGAAATCCAGCTCCTAGCATCCCTCACCATTACCTATGCAACCTAGGGAGTATAGAGTTGGAGTCCCAACAATATCTGGAGTGCCTAAGGTTCTCTGTTCTAGCAGGCAAGGTTCGTAGCACGTTCCGGTAATGCCCCAAGCATTATGGGAAATCTAGAATGGTGGGTGGCTTCCTGTCCTCGTCCAGATAGGTCTATAGCTATAGAGCATGTGTGTGGGCTGAGAAAAGTGAGTGAACAAATGAGGTAGTTGTGGTGGGTGGAAAGGTACTTCCTAGCCTAGACAAAGTGCTAGGGGCTGTGAGATAGGTCTTGGATTGGGGGAACAAGTGGATAAAGCCAGACTTACATCAGTGGTTCCCATTGATATGCTTGGATTCCAGGAGTTAGCCAAGGATGAAGGGTAATAACACCAGGCCCTAGGGCCACAATATGATCAAGTGTTCCACAAGTCAGTGGAGCTGACTTGGTCATCTACTCTGTGGCTGCATCTGAGAAACAGTGATCTAACCAAACTTATTTATAACCTTCACTTTTCTTTATATTTATCTTTTAGTCAGGTTTGATAAGGACACAAGAGAATGACTTCCTTATATCTCCATTACCTCAACACCTAGCGCAGGAACACAACTACATGCCACCCGCTGGACACCATCCGCATGTATTATACAAACGGACAGCAGAAGACAAAGTGCACCGGTACAAAATACATTCAGATCCCCATCACTTTCCCCCTGGCTATCACAGAAATCACACTGCCCACAAGTACCATGTTCGAGCAAATGATTACCACCACGGAAGGTTTCAAAAGCAACATTTTTGTGGACGTCGCAAGAAATGTATGTAAGGAAACTTTCTTTCTTCTTTTGATGTAGACATTCATAGATAATTAGGTGCCTTTTTGGTAGTGGTTTGCAGTCATGATTTTGATGATGACTGCATGTTGTAAACTGACCAAATAAATGGAACAGTCTTTCATAGTATTAAGTCACAGTCTATTAGTGTTGATGAATGCATGGAGTGAATCTCATGAATATGTGGAGATTCATGAGATAAATTCCTTTTCCATTTCTTTGAATTGTAGTAATAGCTGTTATGATCCTATAATTTGTACAGAGATATTCTGGAATACAGGGAACACTCTGCTATTGTAGAAATATGTGCTTAAGAACACCTCAGAACTTTGCATGTTACCTCAATTAGCTTTAAAAGATTTAATTAGCATAATTAGCTTTCCTGTTTTCTTGATAGGGAAACTGAGGTTCAAACACACATGTTCATACCTGTGGTGGTGACTTTACTAGCTCACCAGCCAGTCTTCAAATTCCCCCTAAAACTAATGTGTCTGTGTTAGCTGTGGTGACTTTGTCAATTTTTCCTTTTGTATTAAATGCATAAACTGCCAGAAATTTTTCAGAATTTTTCAGAAGGTCAATTGCCAACAGAGATCCGGTGCACACAAAATGACTAGTTGAGCAGGTGCGGGGGTGGGGGGTGAAGTATTTTTAAAAAGTTTTCCCACAGTCATGGGCATCAGCAAAGTGCTTGTGAAGTAGCTTGCCCAATTTATCAAGCAGGGTTTCTTGAAGCTCCAAAGTTTTCCTTAGTCTGTATGGCAAGCCACTATGTGGAGATAAACACTATGGAGAGTGGTTTTCACCAGCCCCCATAGGATCATCCTTTCTTGTACACTAATCATAAATAGAAGTAATGCAATATCCCATGAATTTCCTAAACTGCTAATAGCTTGAATCTTGTTTATATCGTCATCCAAGGGTGAGATCATACTAGGAGACCCCACTCCTGATCTCCATGCGCCCAACCTATCATTTGCTTAGAGACACATAGGTTTTCCATATACATAGACCATAAGTTGAAGTAGTAATCATGAGAATGGGATAATGTGTGCACACGTTGATGGATGTATTCTTGAGATTTGGACCTTCAGTGAATGGGAGATCAAGGAATGTTGCTTATTTATTTATTTATTTATTTAATATCCCACCATTCCTGTAGCACAGGACCCAAGGCAGTTCACATCAAGTTAGAAACACACTACCAAACACCACACACACACACACACACACACACTCACACAAAACACAAAAATGATGTGATGCCTATTTGAAAGTTTTTTTAAAATAAATAAAAAACAGTTCTATTAAAATGCTAAATTGAAACAATGAAAATACATTACAATTAATACAATTAAAAACATAGTAAAAAGACAAAACATAATTTACCCCATTAAAAAGATCCTTCTGCCACATTAACTTAAATAGGACCAACATTTCTACCTCAATGACTCATAGAATCATAGAATTGCAGAGTTGGAAGAGACCACGAGGGCAATTCAGTCCAATCCCCTGCCATGCAGGAAATCACGATCAAAGCATCCCCGACACATGGCCATCCAGCCTCTGTTTAAAGACCTCCAAGGGAGTGTGTTCCACTGCGAACAGATCTGACTGTCAAAAAGTTCCTCCTAATGCTGAGGTGGAATCTCTGTTACTGGAGCTTGCATCCATTGCTCCGTGTTCCAGTCTCTGGAGCAGCAGAAAACAAGCCTGCTCCATCCTCAATGTGACACCCCTTCAAATACTTAAACAGGGCTATCATATCTCCTCTTAACCATCTTTTTTCCAGGCTAAACATACCCAGCTCCCTAAGTCTCTCCTCATAAGGCATCGTTTCCAGACCTTTCACCATTTTAGTCGCCCTTCTTGGCACACGCTTCAATTTGTCCATATCCTTTTTGAATTGTGGTGCCCAGAATTGGACACAGTATTCTAGGTGAGGTCTGACCAAGGCAGAATAGAGTGGCACTATTACTTTCCTTGATCTGGACACAATACTTTATTGATGCAGCCCAAAATTGCATTGGCCTTTTTAGCTGCTGCATCACACTGTTGACTCATGTTCAACTTGTGGTCTACTAGGACTCCTAGATCCCTTTTGCATGTAGTCTCATTCAGCCAGGTCTCTCCCATCCTATATCGATGCATTTCATTTTTTCGCCCTAAGTGCAGTACCTTACACTTCTCTGTATTGAATTTCATTTGGTTAGCTTTGGCCCAGCTCTCGAGGCTATCCAGGTCATTTTGAATTTTGATCCTGTCCTCTAGGGTATTATGAGGAGAGACTTAGGGAGCTGGGTATGTTTAGCCTGGAAAAAAGACGGTTAAGAGGCGATATGATAGCTCTGTTTAAGTATTTGAAGGGGTGTCACATTGAGGATGGAGCAAGCTTGTTTTCTGCTGCTCCAGAGATTGGAACACAGAGCAATGGATGCAAGCTCCAGGAACAGAGTTTCCACCTCAATATTAGGAGGAACCTTTTGACAGTAAGACCTGTTCGGCAGTGGAACACACTCCCTCGGAGAGTGGTGGGGTCTCCTTCCTTGGAGGTCTTTAAACAGAGGCTGGATGGCCATCTGTCGGGGATGCTTTGATAATGATTTCCTGCGTGGCAGGGGGTTGGACTGGATGGCCCTCGTGGTCTCTTCCAATTCTGCAATTCTATGATTCTATGATTTCAGTACTTGTTTTAGGGTAGCTAGTTGGGTTGTTTGTTGCCTTTATGAGCACCAAATCTAAATTCTTTTGTATAATCAGATTAGAGAAACTTGGTTACTACTGTGCTAAACTTAATCCTGGAGTTGGTTGCCACAGTTTTAGCTGAGGGTCCTTTTATTTCTTGGTGTTGTTCAGCACAGACTTAACTATAGACTTTTGAAAATATTATTCATTTGATTCACTTTAAAATATGATCCTGAGCAACTGTGGTCCACCAGATGTTGAACTGCAACTCCCATCAGACCTAGTCAGCTCATAGCTAATAGCAAGGACTGCTAGTAGTTGAAACCCGCACATTTCCTATACCTACTCTAGATGTATTAATTATCTCAGGCTAAATATCCTGATCCTAAATATACTTCACCCCCACAACCTGCTCAACTAGTCATTTTCCCATTTTCCCTGAAGGAACCAGATACTGTCTGATCTTGGAAACTAAGCAGAGTCTGACCTGGTTAGTACTTGAATGGGAGACCACCAAGGAATTCCAGGTGTTGGTTATATTTTAGGGAAAGGCAATGACAAACTACACCTGTGTCTAATAAGAATCCTGTGAAATTCATGGAATTCCCATAAGTCAACAGGCAACGTGAAGGTGTGTGTGTGCATGTGTATGTACGCGTATGTGTGCATGTGCACACACACACACACGCACACTAGATAAACTTTCCATATATATCAGTGTCATCAGTTTTAAGATGTAGGCCTATAGCATTGTTTGCACTCAACATGTAGCTTTTATAAAAATCAGCCTTAGTCAGCATTAGTTTTAAGCTGCTTTTCTAAAGGTACAGTACAACAGAGCAGGCATGCCAAATGGATCATGTTTAGTAAGTCACGCTTAAGTAATACCATTCCCTTTATATAAATAACTCCCCCCCCTCTCCTTAATAGGAACAGCAAAGACAAAACTAATCTCAAGACAAAGGTGGCTTGGAAAGGTTACCTACTGCACGGGATGAAATGTTGTATATTTTGTGAAGCCCATATGATCTCATATTCCTCCTGCCTAGACAAATCTTTTAGGTGGAACATGGAAAACAAACCAGGGCTACAATTCAGATAAATAAATAAATGGAGCTAGAAGGCCACTTAATGGAACAGATCTTTCCCTATTTTCCCATGTCCCATAAATGCCTCTTTGGAGGATCAGGGTACACTTTTGAATACAATGGGTTGGGTAGAGGATGAGCTGTCATGGGAGGAGGCAGTCACCCCAAGACATGGTGGCGAGAAGAAGTGCATACCATTTGAGTCCAACATAGTGTATAAATTTTGCTAGTGGATATTAATAGAGAGTGGAAGAGCTAAGCGTATATTTTGAGATTTTGAGGATGGTATTGCAAAAGGCAAAGGAATAGGTGATATGGGAGTGGGAGGGCAGCAGAGGTAATATTGTTTTAACAGAGGGGCGGGGTATAAATAAATATTATTATTATTATTATTATTATTATTAATATGGGTGGTGAAAAGATGGCAGTACTGGTGGTGGCATAACAGCAAAAGCCATTTCCTTCAGGAGAGGAAGCAGCCTTACCAACTCCCAAGCAACTCAGAAGCCAGCAGGGCAGCTCCCTCTCCCGATGGAGACAGATTTCTCTGCCATCTCACTGCTGCCACTACCCACCACATGAGAAACTGCTTGCATAACAGACTGTTAAAAAAGCATATGTCATCAACAGGGTCCTGGCCAAAATCTCAGATTGTAAAAGGTTGAATCTGAATGATGCAGGCTGTCTCCTAGTCCTATAGGACATTATCAGACTAGGGTCTAAAAATGCTGTAATTCCGCAAATGAAGATAGCGGGAGCATGGTGGCATTATAACACTTATTATCGCACATAGCTGTAATCACGTGAAAGAAACACCGTGGAATTATCCCACAACAACCACTAGCACTTTAAGAATGGGAGTTTACTTCTGCAATTTGGCATGGGCGAGATTTTGGTGGTTCTCACGAGAAGATGTGAGCATGCTTAAACTGAAAACACACACACACACCCTTAATTAACAAAGTAAATGAACACACACGCACTGAAACAAATCTAAAAACATGCAAACCAAAGAGGACAGTTCATAAAAAGAGTGTCCTGTTCTTCATTTTCACATTCTCATCTGGAGGTTTTCTTGCTGGGGACTGCCCATTCACTCTGTAATCTCGTGATTATAATGGGACATGGTTTCACATGCTGTCAATAGTGCTATTGATACTCTATTGATGGCTTGTGCCATGAATTGGAAATAACACCTTTTTCGTGGATGGAGCATGGAGTAAGAACAGAAGGACGATGATGCCGTGTGATAGTGGGGCCCATTTGCACTACCCTGATGTTCTAATCCTGCGATTTTTGCCACATCTGATAATTTCCATAGACATTAGGATCACTGAATTCTAGAGCTGGAAGGAACCCTAAGGGCCACTAGTCCAATTCCTGCCATGCAGGAATATGCAGCTAAAACATGCCTGAGAGATGACCATCCAGCCTCTGTTTAAATACCTCCACAGAAGGGAGGCAGCTTCTTGAAGAGCTGTTACAGTAAAGAGGTTCTTCCTAATGTTTAAGTGGATTTTCATTTTATTATTTTTAGAAAAATAAACTATTTTGTCCTCACAAGGAAGGACAAATAATTTCCACAGCTCTCTTCCTGCTGCACAGAAAACTAATATTTCTGCACAGTTCTTGCTCAAAAATTATTCTGTGCAGAAGCACACCTTTTCTTTCTTTCTTCCTTCCTTCCTTTCTTTCTTTCTTTCTTTCTTTCTTTCTTCCTTTCTTTTTTTCTTTCTTTCTGCATAAGAATTATGGATGGGGAGTTGTACCAAAAAACTGTTTCCAGGTAGCCACATATGGTTATTTTTGTGGCAGAAAAAAAAACAAAGATAACCACAAGTGGGATTTTTTCTTGTAAGATTGCTGGAGGGTCCCCCACCTCACAAAATCCAACTATCTTGAAAAAAAACACACCAACATAGTTATCTGAAAATTAAAGCACCCACAATTCTTAGACAAAGAAGCCATGTGTATTTCTATGCAGAATAATCCCCCCCCCAAAAAATTAGAATGAGAGAATACCAGTTGAAAACTGAAAAGTCCTCACCACTGTTTTATTCTACCCATCAGGAAATGAATACGGACAAATATTGTCTCTGTCCCTATACATGATGTCTGGTCAGATATTTACATATGGTTATTGTGTCACTTTTCAGGCTTTACTTCTCAAAGTAGTAAAGCGGTTCTTCATAGGACTTGGTTTCCAGACCTTTCACTATTTTGGACATGTTCCAACTTATCAATCTCCTTCTTGAACAGTGGTTCCCAGGACTGGACATAGTATTCTGGGTGAAGTCTGATCCAAGCAGAATAGAGTGGCACTATGACTTCTGGAAATTATCCTTCTGGTGATGGAGCTTAGAATTTCATTGGACTTTTTGGCTGCCACATCACACTGTTGACTCATGTTTAGCTATAAGACCCCTAGATCTTTTTAACATGTCCTTTTGTCAGGCTGGGTGTCATCCTTCCTGTATTTGTGCATTTTATTTTACTTGCCTAAACATATTTCTCCAATTATGTTAGTTTCGGCCCAACTTTCTAATCTCTTAAGGTCATTTTGAATCCAAGTTTCCTTTTCTCCAGTGGAAGGAGTTTCCTGTGATGGAAGGAGTCATTCTGTCATCAGAAGAAGCCCTTCCAGTTCTCAAAAAAATAAAAAAATAAAATAAAAAAAAAAATAAAAAAAAATAAAAAAAAAATGGAATCCATCACATTAGTATTTCCACTAGGCCTTGTATTCTGAGGGAATATGTCAACTCAACATGTTTATCAAGTGTTTATCAGGTAGGCATCCCTGTCTCTTTTGTTCATGGCAGATTTAAAATAGACTAATTGGGCTGCACCATGTTCAGTTGGATGCAGTGTTTCCCTGGGCACATGATAGGAATAGCCCATATTTTTCTAGGGAGATTTTCACACAGGGCCAAAATGTCCCGTTACTGCCCCGCTAGCTCCTCTCCCGTTCCTGCCACGGAATAACATAAATCTTTCGCACACTCACCTTAATTCTGCAGCAGGAACGGGCTCCCCCTCCCCTTGCTGGCTGGCCATAAATGCAGCCGTCGTAAGGCTGCTTTTACGACCGGCCATCTGAAACGTTATCACGTTATCACGTGATAACGCCGGATAGTAAATTTAAAAAATAAAACTCCCCCAAACATAAAATCAGTTCACCAAGCACAAAAGCACTCTTTAAATCACATAATCAAAACAGGGAGGGTAAAATAAAGGGTGCCACTTACCTTGATGTCCAGATCGTACCAGGAAGTGCTCGGAACGGACCTCCCCTCCATGGCTGTCATTTTGGAACAGGAACGGGGCTCCTGTTCGCACACCTGTGATTCCGTGATAGTGACGGAACGGGAGGTCTATTCACGATGAAAAATCGTGATTACATTGTTCTGGAACAGTCACGGGAGTAGGATAGATGAAGGACAGAACGGGGTCAACGTCGTCCGAAAGGGAAAACCTTTCCCGATCCTGTTCTGTTCCTGCCACGGGATATATAGCCCGTGTGAAAATCTCCTAAGACTGTGTTAAAATAATGGCATGCCTCACAGTGAAGAGGGAAGCTCTCCCACATAGTGTTATCCCATATGATTGTATTGTATTGTATTGTATTACTTTATTTATGCCCCATTTTTTCTAGAAAGTGTGGAGCAAAGAAAAGAGAAATTCAAGTAAAAACATATGTAGATAAAAACACATCAAAATTATCTATGGAATTAAAACCATTTACAATATCTCCATTTAATAGCAAACCATAAAATAGTACAACACAAGAAAAAAAGAGCCTTTCTTGTAAAAAAAATATGATTATGATATGCATGTCAAGATAGAAAGCATGTATGTGGAGCCAATTGGTGAGTATTTTCCATCCATAAATTATCTTTTATCTGAACTATGCTATCTGTTTGGCTTGTGTGATGGGATGTAGGTCAGGAGTTGGGAACCTTTGGTCCTCCACGTATTTTGGCCTAAAACACACATCAGCCTCATTCATGACCAGCAGTAAAAGAATGTTGAATTCATAGTCCCATACATTTTGCAGTGCATTTCTTGACTTAGGATTTGCATATAGAAATCTGTATGTTGGGAAAAGTTGCATAGGAAGTTGCTTATATTAGAGAAAGGTGTGTACAAAATGCATGTTACAGAAAAATGCATATGAAAATAAATACATATTTTTTTGTTTTTTATTTGAAAAAAAAGGTGACAGAATGATGCAAAAATTGGATTACATGGACTTGGGATTCTAGATATATAAAAGTAATCCGAATATGGATCAGATGTACATGGACTGATTCAAACATACCTATACAAAGGCCTCGTATACATAAGGGGTGGTGGAATGGAGTACCTCACAGTAATGGCATTTTGCAGCAGCAGTGACTTAATGTCTTAATGGTGCTTTTGGCCCAGAAGCCCCCAGAAGCTTTGCATGCCAGATGGTAGCCATGAGTGATTTATTCATGTTAGTTTTTCGCTAACACCAAACTTTTTGAAAAAATAATTCTTTTAAGGTGCTCTGGAGCACTAGAGCAACTTTTGAATTAAAAGGATGGGGAAAAAAAAACCCACCCCATTTTATCTCCTTAGCAATCGCTCACTAAGGTGAAAATCCAACATGGTGGCAGCGGGTGCTTGCCCTATTAGCAAGCCACACCTCCCGCGCTTACCTACCTGACTCTGCAGGGCTGTGAGGAAGCCTTCCTTCCTTCCCCATTACACCGGGGTAAGGGCAGCTGAGGCAGCAGGGAGTTGGGGTGTGGCCAGGAGTGGCTGGCCTTAGAAGTCACTCCACCACCCCACCCCAGAACACCTACCAGCCAGCCAGCCAGCCTGAAGAAGACTCTGCAGGGCTGTGAGGAAGCCTTCCTTCCTTCCCCATTACACCGGGGTAAGGGCAGCTGAGGCAGCAGGGAGTTGGGGTGTGGCCAGGAGTGGCTGGCCTTAGAAGTCACTCCACCACCCCACCCCAGAACACCTACCAGCCAGCCAGCCAGCCTGAAGAAGACTCTGCAGGGCTGTGAGGAAGCCTTCCTTCCTTCCCCATTACACCGGGGTAAGGGCAGCTGAGGCAGCAGGGAGTTGGGGTGTGGCCAGGAGTGGCTGGCCTTAAAAATCACTCCAACACCACCACCCCAGAACACCTACCAGCCAGCCAGCCAGCCAGCCTGCCTGAAGAAGACTCTGCAGGGCTGTGAGGAAGCCTTCCTTCCTTCCCCATTACACCGGGGTAAGGGCAGCTGAGGCAGCAGGGAGTTGGGGTGTGGCCAGGAGTGGCTGGCCTTAAAAGTCACTCCACCACCCCCACCCCAGGAACACCTACCAGGGGCCGGGAATGATCTGGGAGCGGGAATTGAGGTTGTGTGGGGGAAGGGAAGGTATGGCGGCAACAGAGTGAAAAATTGTTACAAAAGAAGGCAGGATCCATGTTTAATATCTATCCCGCCTTCAGTTCACTCTGTTTCCCAGAATAAATTGGAGAGCACACCAACCATTCCACAGACCCTTACTCTGCTCCTTTGCAATGCCAGGTCGGTTAAAAACAAGACGCATATTATCCATGACCTCTTATTGGATGAGGCTGCCGACCTGGCATGCTTTACGGAGACCGGGCTGGGAGAGGCCAGTGCTGCGACTTGGGCGCAGGCACTCCTGGCTGGGTACTCAGTTAGTGAGCAGGTAAGGAAAAGTGGGCGGGGGGGCGGAGTGGCTCTGGTTCATAAAAGCAATCTAAACTTGACCAGGAAGCCTATCCAGAACACAGTCCACATCGAGTGTATGTACCTAAGCCTGAGGTCCAGGGATAGCTTAGGGATTCTGTTAGTGTACCGGCCACCCCGTTGTCTAACAGACTCCCTAACCGAGCTAACACAGTTGGTCTCAGAGTTGCTGCTGGAGTCGCCCAGACTTTTAGTTCTTGGTGACTTCAACATCCCACTTGAGACCAGCTTGCTAAATCTAACTGGCGCAGCTTGGGAGTTCATGGAATCCATGACAAACATGGGCCTATCCCAATTGGTTGTCGGGCCTACTCACTGTGCAGGTCATACCCTCGATGCGGCCTTTAGTACGGAACAGGAATATCCGTGGGCAGAGGTTATTAAAACCTCTGCATTGTCATGGACGGATCATTTCCTGGTCAAGATGGAGCTAAGAGCCACTGTCTGCCCCACCGGGGGTGGTGGACCTATTAGAATGGTCCACCCTCGAAAGCTAATGGAACCAATTGGATTCCAGAAAGCCTTGGAGGGTTTAATGGTTGGTAAAGCCGGTGATTCTGTTGAAGCTTTGGTTAATATTTGGAACACCGACCTCACCAAGGCTATCGACACAATCGCTCCCAAACGTCCTTTCCAGCCTGCTCCTAACCGTAAGCCCTGGTATTCAGAGGAGCTTAGGAAGATGAAGCAGGCTGGACAACGACTAGAGCGCACCTGGCGGAAGACTCGACTCTTGTCTGACAAGACTCGTCATAGGAATTTCCTTGATTCTTATCGAGAGGCGATACGTGCAGCGCAGAAGTCTTTCTCCTCTGCACATATTGCGTCTGCAGAGTCCCGTCCAGCAGAACTGTTTAGGGTGGTGGGGGAGCTGACGCAGATTCCACCTGCGCAGAACCCCTTACTTAACCCGACAACGGCCTGCTGTGATGCGTTTAATATCCACTTTGCAGATAAAATCTCTCGGATAAGAGCCGACTTAGATGCCAGTGTTATGACAGAATCTATAGACGAGGTGTCCAGCAACTCCGTTGATGAAATTTTATTGGATCAGCTTCAATCTGTGAGTACCGATGACGTGGACAAACTCCTTGGTAGAATGAGAAAGACGACCTGTCCCCTCGATCCCTGTCCATCTTGGCTGGCCACCCAAGGGGGAGACGCATCGAGAGTACTCCTTAGGGATATTATCAATGCGTCCTTCAGGGAGGGGTCCATCCCACCCTGTCTGAAGGAAGCGGCGGTTAAGCCGCTCCTGAAAAAGCCTTCCCTGGACCCCTTGGACAGGAACAACTATAGACCAGTCTCCTTGCTGCCTTTTCTAAGCAAGGTGATTGAGAGGGCGGTCGCTTCCCAACTCCAAGCTGTCTTGGATGAAACCGATTATCTAGATCCATTTCAAACTGGCTTTAGGACGGGATATGGAGTGGAGACTGCCATGGTTGCTCTGGCTGATGACCTCCGCTTGGGTATCGACAGGGGTAGTGTGACCCTGTTGGTGCTCTTGGACCTCTCAGCGGCCTTTGACACAATAGATCATTCCATCCTCCTGGATCGCCTGAGGGGGTTAGGAATTGGAGGCACTGCTTTGCAGTGGTTCCGTTCCTTCCTCTCGGGCAGATCCCAGAGGGTGAGGCTCGGAGACAGCTGCTCTACCAGAATAGAGCTTAACTCTGGCGTTCCTCAGGGTGCCATCCTGTCCCCGATGCTATTTAACATCTATATGACCGCTGGGAGAGATCATTCGGAGGCATGGAGTGCATTGTCATCAGTATGCTGATGACACCCAGATATACTTCTCCATGTCTCGGTCATCAGCTTCGACTTCAGATGGCATCTCTCCTCTCAATGATTGTCTTAAAGCAGTAATGGACTGGATGAGGAAAAACAAATTGAGACTGAATCCAGACAAAACGGAGGTACTAACAGTTACAGGCCCGAAACCAGGTCTGGGAATACAACTTCCAGTCCTGGATGGAACTACACTCTCCTCCAAAGACTGTGTTCGCAGTCTGGGGGTGCTCCTGGACCCGACGCTCCAGATGTCTAATCAGGTAAATGCGATGGTCAGGAGTGCCTGTTATCAACTTCGGCTGATACGCCAGCTGCGCCCTTTCCTGGAAACTAGGGATCTCGAAACTGTGGTACATGCACTGGTAACCTCCCGTCTGGAGTTCTGTAATGTGCTCTACATGGGGCTACCCTTGTGCTTAACTCGGAAATTTCAACTAGTTCAGAACATGGCAGCCAGGTTGATTTCTGGTATTTCCAGAAGAGAGCATATAACACCTGTGCTAAAAGCTCTCCACTGGCTGCCTATTCGTTTCCGGGCACAGTACAAGGTGTTGGTTATAACCTTTAAAGCCCTACATGGTTTGGGTCCAACTTATCTCCGGGACCGCCTCCTTCCATACGACCCTCCCCGCGCACTTCGGTCCTCTGGGAGGAATCTGTTACAGCCTATGAAAACAAGGCTGTCGGTGACGTCCCAGAGGGCCTTCTCCGCTGCTGCTCCCAGATTATGGAACGGCCTGCCAGACGAGATCCGTCTTATTACTACCTTAGACAGCTTTAAAAAAGCTGTCAAGACGGATCTTTTGCGGCAGGCCTTTCCTGAATAACTATCCCGGCCCAAGACTCGGCTTTCCTCCCTGAGCTGTAATCAGATTTTTTTAAAAAAAAAACTATTGTATGTTTTAATCTTTTTCTAATTTATATATTTTTAATTTACTGTATGTTTTTAATCTTTTATAGTTTAATACTATTTTAAGGGTGGGTGGGCTAGGGTACTGGGACTATGGAGTTTTTATATTGTACGCGGCCCCGATTGCGTTGCAGAAGGGCGGGATAGAAATAAAATTTTTTTATTATTATTATTATTATTATTACCACCCAGCCGACCAGCTTTGTGCTTCCGCTCATATGGGGAAGTGATTCAAAGTGAATCACTTGTCCCAAAGAGCAGGAATGGGCACCCACCTCTTTAAAAAAAAAAAAAAACACTATGGGAAAAGCTATAAAGTTTTTGCTGTTTTGGGCTCCCCTCCTTTTGAATACTGTGGATTGGTGTAGGATCCCATTTATATAGGTAGGATTCCCAGTGAATCCCATCAGGGTTATTTTGACTGTTCAGACAGTCCCAAAGAGTAGCTAAGGGGGAGTCACAAAGTGTCCCTTATGAATGTGTGAGCATTTAAACGTGCAGTTCTCGCTTATAGTTTGAAATAGTATAGTCCATAAAGAACTTCAAGCCGTGATTCTGTGGATCTTGCTGATGTAGCCCAGCAAGAACTACTGTAAATTATCACCATGCTCAGCATTTAGTCCAGCAAAGAATATGTTTATGATTCAAAAAGATACATTTGTTGGCCATGGTTTCAGCCCGCAGGTACAATGTAATTTTAAGTTTCCTTTGACAGAAGTCTACATACATAGTGCAGTAAATGTTAGACATATTTTAATTTCAGATATTTTGGATATGTGTGTGTATAATAAAATCTTCCTCTATTGAAAGCAATTAGATAATTTATACATGTAGGCTTACCCTTTCAAGTAGTTAGACTTCAGTGATAGAGCACACATGCATGCAAGATCTCAAATTCTGTTCCTGGCACCTAGAAAAGATTCACATCTGGGACCCTAGGAAATCACTGTCAGTCAGTTTGCACTGTACAGTGTACTCTACAGTGTAAGTAGACAAGTATTGCAGACCATACTTAGGTAGGCAGCCCAGTGATTTATAAGGTAGTGGCCTATTCAAAATCTATCAGTAAGAGCTTCTGTTTTGAGAATTATCCTTCCCTGATCCAATTTTTGATTTTTTTCCAGGAAGCTATTAAATTACCTTCTTTCAATATTAACACACTAATTACGTCAGTTTTCATGGATTTCATTTGATGCATGAGATGAGGAAGACTTAAACCATGACAAATTTGTTGGTCTTTCTGGTGCCATAATAGTCTTTCTTGTTTTTGGTACAACAAACATGACTGTCCCAAGGAAATTCTTTTCTTATCTTGTTAATGAAACACACACACACACACACACACACACACACACTTATTTGTGGCAAGGGTAATATTTGGCTTCAGTTCTTTACACACTTGCATGGAATAAATCTCACTGAATACAATTAAGCTGCATAAGATTCCACCTCTCATTCTCTTAGATTTAGATGTAAATTTAGACAAGTACTTGCGCATGTTTCCTCTAATTCTAGGGTATGTTCAAAGAACTAAAAAATAAAATGCAGTAAAAATTATATAATTTTATATATTATTATAAAATAAAACTACAGTTGTCCCTCCGTATCCATGGATTTGGTATTCAGGGATTTAAATATTCACGGCTCAAAACTATTCTTAAAAAAGTAATAACCCAAAAAGTAAACCTTGATTTTGCCATCTTATATAAGGGACACCATTTTGCTATGCTATTGCATATAATGGGACTTGAGTATTCATGGATTTTGGTATCCACGGGGGGTCCTGGAACCAAACTGTACAGGGACAGCTGTAACACACAATCAGCAGAGAACAAATGATTAGTAATAAATCCAGTGATTTTTACAATGGAAATTACTCATAAATCATAGAATTACAGAGCTGGAATGAATGCTAAAAGCCATTTAGTTCAGATCCTTGGTAGGCAGCAAATGTCCAGATAAACAACGTGGTCGCCAGATCCTGTCTGATCTTGGAAGCTAAGCAGGGTCAGCCCTGGTTAGTTATTGCATGGGAGACCAGGCAAAACCACCTCTGAGTATTCCTTGCCTACGAAAACCCTATGTTGGTCATGGGGTCACCATAAATCAACAATGAGTTGAATGCACACTCACACAGACTTATCTTGGAACTAAAATGTTAGTATACTTGGCATTAGATGTACCTCTTTAGGGAGGACATTCCAAAGTTAGGGCATAAGTTCTTGGGTCACCACCCAATATGCTTCACTTAATGGTGGAGATAGGTTTTCCCCTCCTGTCCCATGTGCAGGTACAAGGAGAAGATGTCTTCAAAAATATCCATAGACAGGGGCTGTGAAAATACTGTAGGTCAAAAACTTCACTTCTGAGTTGCTAAATCTTGTTGTGTTGGGATTCTGTGGAATAAACTGGAACACTGAAGTCCATTTATACAAGTTGCATGTATGTTCCCATAACTGTCCATTTGTACTGCACTGCAGTTCATGGAAATTCCTACATTAACTAAGGATTCTTGTACACAGGTGAAAATACGCTGGCTTCCTGCCAGCTTATTCCATCTGAAGATCAAGGCCAGTTCCTTCCCTGTTACCTGCACAGAATGGGAGGAAGTTCAGATGGACACACTGGCCCATTGCTGCAGCTGCCACCACAGTCTCCCTTGCTCTCTCTGGTCAGGAAGCCAGCCAGCAACTGTGAACAAGGCCCCCTTTATGTGACCTTGATCACATGTTGTGGGCCTGCCCTCCAGCAGAAGAGCAATGGCAGAGGGCAAAGGCAGTGATGGGCCAGAACAGGCTTCTACTATTATGCAGAGTGAAGCAGCCACCTTAGGCAGTGGATGATGTGGGCAGTATCTGCCATGTATACACCACATGGTCTTTCCTACACTCCCTAAATTAGCCTGCTACTCTCAGGTGAAGTGGACAACACAGTCTAATCACCAGTGTGAAAGTCTCATTCACTTCTGTCATAAGAGGAAGGAGGACATCTTGTACTTTTCATTAGGCCACAAGCAGCTCGGCCCAGTCCTGGTCATTGGTATGGCCTCAGAAATAAAGAGCAGATGCTGTAAGGGCTGTTCGGAAATGGAATACACTGCTGCTTGGAGTGTGGTGGAGTCTCCTTTGGAAGTTGTTAAGCAGAGGCTGGATGGCCATCTGTCAGGAGTGCTTTCATTGTGTATTCCTCCATGGCAGGGGGTTGGACTGGATGGCCCTTGTGGTCTTTTCCAACTCTAATTCTATGATTCTAATTAGGTGGGGCCTGATTTGTGTTTTGCCAGTGGGAGCAGCTTTTCCTGGATATTGTTTTAAAATATTGTAATGGGCCCTATCCTATCTCTCCCCTCCCCACCGGCTTAGCCCCGAGGGTTGTGAGGACTGCCCAGGGACAAAACACAGCAAAAGCCCTGCATCATCTGGACTGCAGGGCTCCAAGATGGGGGCAATACAGGTTAAATTGCCTGTGTAGACAAGCCCCAAGAATGGTTCACAACTGTTCATCCCCACAATAAGGAGTTATTGGTTGTCTTGTGAACAGATCAGCATTACATGTCCTAAACAGAACCAGGCTGTACAGATGGGAAAATAGTAATATTGTTGAAACAGAAAAAGAGATAAAGGATTGGAGGGAAAACAGGTGCAGAAGAGTGTCTAGATTTATACAATAGTATCATATGATACACAGTATTTCTTAAGCCCAGCTACAACAATTATTATCCACTTGCTCTTACCATAAATAATTATGCAATAAGCATGATTAGCATCTGTAAAGAATGTGCATAGAAAATACATTATCTAGAGAAAGAGAGAACAATAAAAAGCTAAAGCAACTGTTGACAGAGGTATTGTGTTCTGTGGTGCGTACATAAATTTCACTGTTTTCTTTTAGCATGTTCCCATGTTGTTCAGAAGTGAGCAACAGCTTATCACAACTCCTAATGAATGCACCTGTCTGATGTCTACAAATAGATGGTTGTTACGTTTACACTTTAAATGTGTAATAAACACCTAAAATGTCATGTGTGAAGAGCTATAGTGTTAAATTTCTACAAGTATTTCAAATCCCATTTATTTTGATGTGATGATAGAACAAAAGAAATAGGTGTGTACACCATGGAAACAATGGACCATTAGTCATATTGCTTTCAACTCTCTTTAAAATATGAAGATCTCAAGAGATTAGTTTTATGCAGTCTGAGTTTGTGGTTTTAGCATTCATTTGGAATTTGTTATTCAGTGGTGGAACTGAAAACCAGTCTGTTGGATATTAGGATTAATTTGCACAAACAATACATGTTTCTTTTCATTTGGCCCAGATGGCATCATTTTAGTGGAGAACAGGCTTCATGCTTCTTTTTTTCCAAGGAGAACCCAGGAGTTTGCCTGTTATTGTAACCATCTGAACACCATTCCATTTCTACTACAGCTTTCAGGGACTCTGTTCATCATAAGACTGGTGTACAGTCCAGCCAGGGGATAAAAATTAAACAGCTGGCCACACACACAGTTGTAGTCATTTGAATTGGTCCCATGATGTTGCAATGGTAAGGCGGAAAAGTGTGTGTACACCACAGGCAGATAAAAAATAATCAGGCAAAAATTAGATGTCTTTCCTTTCCCCAAACATGACGCTCAGTGAAAGTTTTGTGACTTACTATCTGTGACTTACTATGTTATCTTTTCTTTTCTTTTCTTTTCTTTCTTTCTTTTTTTTTTTTTTGACAAAGAAGGGTGAATCGGGACTTGAAAAGAATTCTGCTTCTAACAGCCCATTTTAATAAGTATTTGGCAGCCTTCACAATAGTATAGTTTCATTCAGGGTTCTAGTGCAATGGCACTTTAGTTCTGGTCCAAATTGCTCATTTAAAAAAGAACCATTTCTGAGCCTTTTCCAAATTTCTGCTCTGTTTCCTTTTAGACACACCTAAGCCGCCCACAGAAGACACATTTATTTTTTCTGATGAATATGGAAGCTCAGCACGGTTGAAAAGATCCCCTATTAAAAGTCAGAAAGGTGGAACTTTGAATGTTGAAACCCTGGTTGTGGCTGACAGAAAAATGCTGGAGAAACACAGCAAAGAGAATGTTACCACCTACATCTTAACAGTGATGAATATGGTAAGTTTGAATGTAGGCTAAGGACTTTATCAGATGCACTAAATACGGTGTCATAATGACACCACATAAACACGAAAGGGTGAACATATCAGATGATGTTGCCCTATTGCATTTATGTCTTGTCCTTCGGCCAATCTATTTTATTGATGGCTCAAGCTGTGGATTGGATGTGCCATTTTTTTGGATTGGTTGTGCCATTTTTTTAAAAAAATATTTTATTATTATTATTTTTTTTGCTGGCATAGCCAGCATATGGAACCTCACATCTTTTTTTCACATACTTACCTTGTGAATGGGTGGACCAGCCAGAACACTTTTGGGTGTGATCACAACATCAAGGTAAGTGACACACTTTTTATGACCCTCCCTGGGTTACTTGCAAGTTTTTAAGTGCGTGTTTGTGCTTTGTGTAACTTTTTGTGTGTTATTTTTTGTTTTATTTTTAAATTTCCTGCACAATGAAGTTTCTTGGGATTTCAAAGGAGGAAGTGAATGGGGCTTTGTTCACTTTCTCTTCATTGTTAGGGAAACCTTCTGCCGGGAGAGAAGGTAAGTGTGGTGGTGGTGTGTTGTTTTGCTGGCAAAAAATGATTTTTTTATGCCAGCAAAAGAACATTTAAAGAGGCTCGTCTGATAAAGTCCTAAATGTATTCACACTGATTAGTTAAACTTAGTGATGATCTAGTTCAATATGGTGTCTTGGTTTGAATGTTGTACTAGGATTCTGGGAGACTAGGGTTCAAATCCATACTTGCCTGTCGAAACCCACAGAGTGACCTTGGGCAAGTCACACTGTTTTAGCCTCAGAGGAGGACAATGGAAAACCTCCACTGAATAATACATCTTGCCAAGAACAACTTAGGAGAGGGTCATTGTAAATGGGAGTTGACTTGAAAGCACACAACAATAACAACGAAGTTCAAAGACAGCTTGTTCACGGTACAAAATGTACCTTGCTCACAACAGAGACGTGAATCCTGGGGTGAGCACCCCAGAAAATAGTTTTCACGTTGTAGTGTAAATCAAGAGTATTACAAGCATATATGGCTATTGCTGCACCTGAACAGCAGGTCATGTACACTGAACAAATTTGGTGAAAATCTGGGAAACTCTACAGTGAGGCTAAAGGAAGGAAGATGGCACAGAGAAAGAAGGCACAGTACAAAACTGAAACAAAACAGTTTCAACAAAGGGAGTATTTTTCCCCTTCTGTGATTTGATTGGCTGTGCCCAATGCACTACTTTAAGAAGACAGATGGAAATGAGAGAATCTTTGGCAAAAGCTTGGTTAAACACTGGCTCATAGACTCACATTGTGAAGATAGAGCAAAATATCTTTGTGGAGACGTGTTTTTCTTTCATAAACCATTTCCTTTTCACAGCAGTCCTTGGCCTGGTCTGTGCATAGCTTTTGTACTTGCAAGGAGCTGTGTCATTTTAAATTAAATAGCACAATGCAGTCAATCCCAAGGCCTTGTTCAAGCGATTAAGCCCTGCTCCGGTGTGAGGAAGGAAAGGGGGTTATGAACTTGCTCCCTCTTCCCCTCCTGACCTCTCTCCTTGCTTATGCTGGCTAGAGCGTTGCTCAGAAGTCTAAATGCCTACTTCTCTGGAAATAAGTCCAATCAGCCCTTGTTAATGAGAGATGGTGTACAGACAGTTGGACCTCAAGCTGGAGGGAAAAGGGGAGAATATGTGGGATATGAAGCAATACCAGCCACTGTGCTGGTTCTCAGTTTGCTTACAGCCATAATTCAAAGTGATGGTCTTGACCTATAATGTTCTAATTGCCCTTGGACCTATATTTCTGAGGACCATCTTCTATATGAACCTGTCTCTTGATGGACCAGGACATGGCACTTATGTCCCTCAGAGTCACATTTTGCTGTGGAATCCACACGGAATTAAACCTTAAGTATAGACATTCTGTGGCATTTTCAGTTGAACGGTATTACAAATTTCCCCCCAAATGCCAGCTGTTTACCACATAAAGTTTATTTTAATGAAAACAAACAAACAAACAAAAAGCTGAGAAAAAACACTCAAATGGTGGCAAATGTATCCAATTAATTTTGATTTTAGGGTTCTTATTTGTCTCACCCAATGTAATACTGTTTATTGGGACAAAACATGACCCATGTTATTTTTTTGGTGGACTGTGATGTGGTGATGCAAACGTTATGTGCTCTGATTGTCAGGACGTGTGATGTACCAAGAACACATGCTCACATTTACTCAATAAGAATTCTTTATTGGTAAGGAAACGTGCATCAGGGACATAGGACAAAGCCAAAACTAAACACAGACTAGCACAACACCCAGACAAAACCCTTACAGCATGAGAATGGCATTTAGGGAGGAGAATAAACAGCCCAGCCAGCACCTGGAGCCGCGACCTTGAGCTGCTGTGGAGAATAGCATTCCCAGGCCAACAGGGCAGGCTGGCACCCCTCCAAAGGCAGGGAGGCCCAAGCAAAGAAAACAGGCCAAAGCCAGCCTCATGTCAGGGTCCTCCATGAATTCCACTCTAAACCCCAGAATTCAGGAATGAGCCTGACAGGAGGTTGACCCCACTACATAGGACATTGGGCACTGTGGTCAGGAAACAAGTTATTCAGTGTAGGGTTTCCTTCTTTTAAAATCCTGGTGCATGAGGGTTAAAGCTCTCTTCTGAATTATTGCTCCCATCCTTCCCCCTTCAGGGAGTTTCTGCTAGGTCAAGGTTTTTTGTAATGTTAGGCCTAGGCGAGCCTTCTTTAAAAAAAAGCAACAGGAAATTACTAGAAGTCACTTCTAGTTTACTTCCAGTTGCAAAAAGCCTTTCTTTGTGTCTAAAATAGCCCAGGGGGACAAAATGTAGCAAAAATGATCCTTATAGAGCATTGGGGGACAATAGGGGGCAAAACATTTTTTGTGTATATGTTGGTTTGGTTTTGTGGATTCTCTCCCCCATTTTTAAAAACTTTTTTTAACCCCTGGAGGGCCTCTAGAGCCACAAAATGGTCCTGGGGCCTACAAGTACCCTGTAGGCTCCACGTTGCCCACCCCTGTTCGAAACAATGGATTATTAAGATCTGAATGGACATAGCTTTATCCATGGTCTCCACAAGTGGGGGGGGGCTGTCAGGGCTCAAGCATGGGTGCCTCAGGGGCCCAGGATTAGGAGGTTGGGGGCCTGGCATGATATTATTGTAAGTTTTTATTATGTAAATCCATTTAGTATTTTTTAAAAATAAATACAAATATTACTTTGATGTCATCATTTAAGCGGACTTATCTTAATTTTTATCCTAAATCCTGTAGAGCATCTTGTTGCCTTTAATCTTACCAGTAGGTAGGGGGACTGCCAAAGATCCTGGGCTGGGGGCCCACTTCAAGATGTGGGCTTTATCCCTAACTCTTACACACACTCTCTTAACGTCTCTTCTTTTGGTGCCGTTGGAAGGATAATGAAGGAATCTTTCACTTCTGCTTTCCTTTAAACTCAGTTTCTTGTATCCAAACTGGAAAGACATGTCTATCACTAGCAATGTTTAAGTTTCAATATAGCTCACTTCAGACTATGGGGATTATCACACGCTGAAAAAATCCCAGGACAGGGACGACAGGAGATCACTAAAAGGCTTACCTTTTAGACAATGTCATCCCTGTCCTGGGATGCTCCCGTTCTGCTCCTGTTCCTCTCCCGCTTCCTCATGAATAAGAAGCCCATTCCATCATCATAACAGAATGATGGGTGAGTGAACAGGAACCCCGTTCTGCTCCCAGGATTATGACGGAACGTGACGTCACTGGGAGGTCTGTGCCAGAGATTTCTGGGTATGATCAGGACAGCCAAAAAGTGACACCCTTCCCCCCCCCCCCCGGCTTGCTTGGGCTTTTTGCGGACCCAGACCATACAGCCCCCACCACCCTCCTAAATAAACACAGACACACCAATTCAGTTAACTTTTGTATTGTCTACAAATATATACTTCAGAAAACATGGTTAGGTGCAGGTTAGTAAATTTGTATACATGTTGAGGTAGATTTGAGTAATATATATATATGGCAATAAAATGGCCACAACTTGCAAGCTAAATGGTTGGCGGCCATGTATGGGTCGTGACCACAATGCAGCCCACCCATGTGGGCTTTCTTAGAGGAGAGAGATACTGGCCGAGCCACCCGCTTGACTCTCTCTCCTCCCCTACAAACAAGTACATGTTAACAAACTCTACAGGGGCCTCCCTTGAACTTGATCTTGAACTTGCACTTGAACTTGCTCTTGATGGAGACCCCTGATTCTTTCTACCTATCATGACCCAATACATCCGCCACTAAGGCGTTCCCATGGAACCGCCTTCCGCCAACCATTACTCCATCAACAGGCAGGCCTACTGGTCCCCTTGGGCCCCCGGCCATGCAGGCAGTGTCCTTCCTGGTCTGATGTAAGTGGCATAGGCCCTGGAACGCCATCGTCCCAACCGCATAATGGACTCTGCAGACATGCCGGCTTCCGCTGCCATGGTTGCTGCCCCTATCCTGAAGGAATGGCTGTTGAAATCCTCAGCTGGAATCCCCAGACCTCTGATTGCCATCTTGAGCACACTCACGAACTGGAATCTGGTGAGAGGGATCCCGTCCTGGTGCCTGAACAAGGGACCTTGCCCAGGACCACTTGCTTCCAAGAACTCCCTCATGCTTGCCACAGGACAAAGGGAGGGACCGTCCACCTTCCTTAGGTGCAGGGTGGCCCCATGGCCGCGCTGATCCGCCTTTGAGCGCCTGATGCGCAGTGACAACTCATTGGCCCCCAGCAAGACATCACTGATGTGCAGTGCCTTGCCTGATGTGTCCGTCTTGGAGGAGCACACCACTTCCCCCACCCTCAGTGCCCCGCAGAAGGCAATCGTGTACGCAGTGCCGAAGAGTAGTGCCTCGTAGCCGTTGTGGCATATAGCTGGCAGATGAGCCACCAGGTGCTCTAGGATTGCATAGGATACAGGCTGCCTTGCATCCTGTACTCTCAGCGCTGTTCTCCTCCATCCCTCTAGCGCTTTCCTTACCATAAAAGTGTCGCAGGGATCCCCATGCCCCACCGCTTTCCTGAAGGAGATGCCTGCCACTTGCCCTGTGATGGTCTTGGGTGCCATCCCTCTATCCTTCAGGGAAGCCAGGTAATGCAGGACTTCCCTCTCTGATGCAGGGCCAGCCGACCCGTAGCCGTGTCTCTGCCTGAATCTCATGAACTGCGCCACCGCCCTCTGGTAGCTGGCCTGCGTGGAGGGCGCCAATGAGTCCGCTACACCCTGGAGCACGATTCTCTCTCAAGGTTCCATAGGTCTGCCGGAAACGGGATCACCGCCTTGTCCGCATCCGGCGCCAGCCGACGGAACCGGTCGTCCTGAAACCGAGACAAGGCATCTGCGATCTCATTATCCAACCTCGGTATGTGCCGGGCATGAAAACTGATGTTGGCCTCCAGGCAGGCAAGCACAAACCTGCGTACCAGACTCATGACCCTTTCAGACCTGGAGGACTGCCTGTTGATGATCCTTACCACCGCCTGATTGTCGGACCAGAAACAGACCTTGTTATCTCTGAAGTCCCCGCCCCACAGAGTGATGGCCACCACTATGGGAAAGAACTCCAGAAATATGAGATCCCTGGTGATGCCCCGTTCTGCCCAGTCCTCTGGCCAGGGCTGTGCACACCAGTGCCCGTCATAATAAACCCCAAAACCCAGACTGCCAGCTGTGACACCCCCCCCCCGGCTTGCTTGGGCTTTTTTTGTTTTGTTTTGGGGCTTTATTTTATTTTTTGACATTTGTTTTTGTTTTTATTTTTAAATTTCCCATGTCATCCTTCTCTTGTGAGAAGGAGTGGGATTTGGCTTCACTGCAATAAAAACAGCTTTACGACAGCTGCCTTTACTACAGTGAAGCCGAGGGGAGGGGGAGCCATTTATATTCTGCAAAAAGGTAGGTGTTTGAAAAGTTTTTTTCTTTAGTGATACAGGGATGGGAGTGGGGCAGGAGTGGGTAGTGGGACAGAGATAGGTTCCAGGGTCCCATGAGATAATCTCCTATGACGTGTGAAACTCATGTCTTCACCCTAGTCAGAACTATCAACAGCAAAGGGGCAGGGTCTCAACCACAAGTCCTAAAAACATGCAACATCACCATATAAACAAAACAAATATGTAACAAATATGAACAACCAATAAGCACAACATTTATATCAAATATGAAAGTAGAGAAACGAGCAATAAATATGGTATTTATAGCAGATACGAACAACAGAGAATTGAAAATATATAGAGTTAAGTAGACTATCATCCTGAACATACAGTATGAAAAATAACATACAACATAGCCAAAGTCATATATATATATATATATATATATATATGGTAAGACAATAAATGAAATCTCTGGCTTTTCTTCGCAAACGAAGATTCAGGAAGGACTCATCCCACGCTTACTGCAAGCGCACTGATGACTAAAAAGGCCAATCCGAGATAAATAAGTCTGGTTGCAGAAAGCACAGCAGAAGGTCTCCTTGGGTGATGTTTCTGGGTTGTGATTCTTTCTACGTTGTCGTTTCTCTTCAAGATTTGTTTGGCGTGAGTTCTCAAGGCTGAAGCATTGTGGATAGTGCATCTCCATGCCTCCTGATGTGAGGCCAGGGTGGACCATTGTTGGTGATCAATTTGGCCGAGCCTGAGATGTAGTTTCAGAGAGTCCTTGTATCGTTTTTTTTTGGAGCGCCCCTCTTACGCTGACCCGTGGCGAGTTCACCATAGAGTACTATTTTTGGGAAGTGATAATCCTCCATCCTAGAAATGTGCTCTGCCCAGCGCAGCTGTGTTCTCAATATCATGGCCTCAATGCTGGTGATCCCTGCTTGCTCAAGGACAGCAACATTCGTCACATAGTCAGTCCAGTGTATATTTAGGATTGTGCGTATACAGCGCTGATGAAAGCGTTCGAGGAGTCGTAAGTGTTGGCGATAGGTGACCCATGTTTCAGACCCGTAAAGGAGAATAGACAGTACAATGGCTCTATACACACTGATTTTTGTGCTTGAAATATATAATAATGTACAAATGTGCAACATAAAGACCAAGACTTTTGCTACAAATATCATATTTATTGGTTGTTGATATTTGTTTTATATTTGTTTTGTTTAAGTCGTGGTCTTGGGTGTGTGTCCCCCCCTCCGCTCTGGGCTTCTCTACACTATCAAATACCCCAAATCCTCATAAGAATACCTCCAAATCTTCTGCAGTCAGCAGATGGCATGGCTTTTCCCCTGAATCTGGGGCTATCCGGCCACACATGGCATGACCCAGATTCACAACATTTCGGGGGTATTACCAGGATGTGCAGTGTGTGGGATTTGGGGTTTTCTCCATATTTTCAGCTGCCACTGCAGCTACTACCAGCATCACCACCACCACAACAATAAATTTTAAAGCTCTGGAGGCAGTTCCCAGCTGAAAGGAGAGGTTTTGTCCCTTTGAGAAAACCTCTCCCTTCAGCTGGGAACTGCCTCTGGAGCTTTAAAATTGGTCGGTAGTGCTGCACCTGCCTGCTCTCCTGCTCAACCATCACAGGAAGAGGCACTTGAAAAAAGTGACAGAAGAAGCCCTTGAAGGAAGCAACAGACAAGTGGGAGGCTGAGCCAGGGGAAAAGAGAAAACCTCTCCCTTCAGCTGGGAACTGCCTCTGGACCTTTAAAATTGGTCACAGTGTCAGTGGTGGCAGCAGTGACAGCATCAGCATTGGACAAAACTCCACAGGGATGGTGAAGACAATGTATCCCACATCCTTGTGGGACATAATAATGTTCAAGGGGAATGCGAGGGCATGTGGGCAAAACTCCATTCAGAGCTTTTGCCCCACATGTAGATAAGACCCGAGTTAGGACACAATAAAAGCTGAGTTTAAGAGAAATAAAGCTTCCAAAATCATGTTCCTTATATAACATTACTGATCAGGAACAGGAAGGTTGAAGCATATAAGCCCAGAAGGAGCCTAGACTTTTTCATGTCACATTAATGTATGGTTTGCTATGACAAGCAAACATGACCATTGTTTTTCAGTAGCGTTCCTATGGCAACATTATCAATGTGATAATCAGGAGCTCAGAAAGCTACTTGCAGAACATTGTAAAATGAATATTCCCAGTCATTTCATTTAGAGTTGCATAGCAGAACTTTCTGATGAATTGTGTATGTATCGCTGTATATAGTCAGTGAACTGTGCCCTTACTACTAGTTTTTTAATCCCTACTGTTTCTTACCTTACTCTCTTGTTCATGTTAATGCTTCACATAGGTGTCAAGTCTTTTCAAGGATGGTACAATTGGAAGTGACATCAATATTGTGGTCGTGAGCCTTCTTCTTTTGGAGCAGGAACCTGTAAGTGACATGAATGAAAATAATAAAGAAAATGATAGTTAATCTGTAGATTATCTCTGATTTTCCACCACTATACCAGAGAGGCAAGTAACATTTTTAAATTTTATACTGAAAAGTTTAAAGAAATATAATGGACCAATTACGGGGATAAATTTGGAAGAATAAAAAAATGTTAGAACAATAAGTGTAAGGAGAGAATATAAGGATTAAACAATGAAATGCAAAAGGTAATTAAAGTAATCATACAAGAAAGGTATAGTACAATCTCTTTTAATAAAGAACATTAGTGTACTAAAACTAAGAAGAAGAAGAAAAAGAGAAGAAAGCAGAATTACAAAATATACATTAAGACCTAGTACTGGGTGGAGGGAAGTTAGATTTCGTAATTAGAAATAAGTACAGAAGTGGAAATAAGAAGTACAACAAGGCATTAACAAACAGATTAATAGAAATCTTTTTTATTTATCTTTGGTGTACATAATATTGAAATAATTATTAATGTGAAATTAAGGATTGTATATACTATGTTCTTTTAATAAAAATTATTTGAAAAAAATATATACTGAAAAGCACTATGTGTACATTCTTAATATGTGCATATACAGGTCACCCCACTCCGTATTTGTGGGAGATATGTTTCTGGACCTCACGGATATACAAAACAGGGTATAATAGTGAACCACCTTAGGATACTATAGAATCGTGCTGGAGTACCTTGAAAATGCCTAGAGAGGACACTTCTCTAGGCATTTGGCATGATTCTATGGTCAACTTCCAGTGGAAGTTGACCATAGAGCTGTGCTGGAGGACCTCCTGATGCCTAGAGAGACCGTGGGGATGTGGGTGAATGGGGGGAGGTGGAGAACTGTTGTTCCATTAGTTGACATAGTGAACTATGACCATTTAGTGACCTGTAGTTGACATCTATCTATCTATCTATCTATCTATCTATCTACTCTTGGGTATGTTACCATTCCCAGTGTGCTGACTGGCCACTTAGGAAACTTCCCAACCAATCAAAGCTCTCTGTTGGCCAGCCAGTCAGCACACTGGGAGCAAAAACATGTGGAACACTTCCAGTAGCTGCAGGGCCTGAGTGTGCCACCAGCAGGTCTGCAGCAGGGGGGAAAACTCATGAGTAAAGGTTTTCTTATCCTCCCTCCTCTGGGCTGTTCAGCTGAACCCCGCACACACTGCCGGAGCTGGATTTCTTCAGCTGCCTGAGGGGCCTATGCCGCAATGCCAGGTGGGTATACTTGGAAGTAAAGCCCAACCGGGCTTCCTTTCCAAGGAAGTGGCAGAACTTGATCTCCCCATGAAGGGTGTTGAGGGAGCAGGATAAGATAATGGCGTATGCTATGCCAGGTACAGCTAGTAGATAGTAAATACAGCTGTTTAGTTTTAATTTGGAATAATTTTATCACTCCACTTATTTTACCATAAGGTAAGAAACTGTGGTAATCTGCAAAGGATAAGCTAAAGAAAAGTGTGGCCCTCAATGCAGCGAAACCCAAGAGCCAATGCTCTAAACCAGTGCTAGGCAAAACGAGGCCCTCTAAGTATTTTGAGCCTATCAGTCTCATCAGTTCTAGCAGACAAAAAACATACGGAGAGACATAGTTTTCTCACTCCTTTGCTAAAACCTACATATGCTCTACATATTCATTCATTGGTTTAAATTTTTTTTTTATTAAAGTTTGTTAAAGAAAAGGGGAAAAAAAACCACTAGCACAAGCAAACAAACAAACAAACAAACAAACCAAAATGACAAACATGATGTATTCAGCAAATTCCGCCCCCCTCCTAACCTCCCCACCCTACCTGGTCAACTTCCTGCACATTCATTCATTTGTTTATTTTAATTATAATCTGTGTCTTCCTAAGAATGATACCGAAAGGGTAGCTTATAATTAAATAGAAGAAATGCTATTAAAACATAAAATAAACATAAGCACATTTTTTTTAAAAAATTTTTTTTTAAAGTAGACCATAGAAAAATGTAGAAGTGCATTTAGTTAAAGACCCTCCACACAGTTAAAGACCCTCTTCCACAATGGAAAGATATGAGTTCCATTGTCTTCCAAGCATTCACTCTTTTTTTGGTTACTGGTAGTAGAATTTTCTGTTTGTCTGTGAATTATTTGCAGGGTGGATTGGTGATCAACCATCATGCAGACCAGTCACTGAACAGCTTTTGTCAATGGCAATCAGCTCTGGTTGGAAAGAATGGGAAGCAACACGATCATGCCATCTTGCTTACTGGATTTGATATATGCTCCTGGAAGAATGAACCATGTGACACTTTAGGTATGGCAAGGAAATATTCTGTAGTGAAGTGGTGTTCTTGTTCTGAAGCAAATAATATGATACATCGGGACTGAATGATAGTCAGCAGCCTAAGGTTACTGCCACACTGCAGAAATAATGCAGTTTGACACCCCTTTAACTGTCATGGCTCAATGCTATGAAATTCTGGGATTTGTAATATTGTGAGATATTTAGCTTTCTTGCTCAGAGAGCTCTGGTGCCACAACAAACTGCAAATCCCAGGATTCATTAGGATGGAGCCATGATAGTTAAAGCAGTGTCAAACTGCATTATTTCTGCAGTGTGACAGCAGCCTAGATCCAACGTTACTAAATACTGCAATGCCGTCGGTTGGTTGACTGAGTCTCCATCTGCACTGTAGAAATAATCCAAATTGACACTGCTTTAATTGCCATGGCCCAGT
The DNA here is from genome assembly GCA_030847615.1 of Gambelia wislizenii. Classification (NCBI taxonomy): domain Eukaryota; kingdom Metazoa; phylum Chordata; class Lepidosauria; order Squamata; family Crotaphytidae; genus Gambelia; species Gambelia wislizenii. The sequence goes on along the minus strand of JAUMIR010000008.1, from coordinate 29,748,065 downwards.
GCTATGGAACCCTTGGATCTGTAGCTTGTTGTGGCACCAGAGCTGTCTGACAGAGAAGGTGACATAGTTCACAAAACTACAGATCCCCGAATTCCATAGCATTGAGCCATGACAATTAAAGTGGTGTCAAACTGGATTACTTTTGCAGTGCAGATGCTATTCAACCAACAGAGATGCAGGTAAGTTTAGAGAAGAAGGAAAGGGTTGGATGAGTTTGCTTCCAGTGGTTATTGTTCTGTACAGGTTCGGAGAATGTTTGGTATAAATTCTGAAGTGGAAAGTGCACATTTGCTCTAGCACACAGTCTTGTACAATCTGTAGTCCAAAAATGTGATGTTAAACGCATCTCAAGTTTCAGTCTTTTAAACTTCTAAGCAACAACAGTGAGGAGAGGGAGTCAGCATCAGGGCTATGCAAAAAGAGCTACCGGTAAATAGGCACTAGTCCCCCTCACATATCCTCCCACCCTAAAAAACTGAACTTCTAACAACTGAATGCACAAATTTACATGCTAATCCTCTTCAACAGGGACTCATAGTATATAAACCCCCCACATGTTTGTTTCCAGAGGGCTCCAAGGTTCATTCAGCCTTCCATCCTTTTGTAGGTCGGTAAAATGAGTACCCGGCTTGTGGGGGCAATTAGCTAACACACGTTGGAAACTGCTTAATGCAGTATAGATGTGTAAATTGCTATTGCTTAAAACAAATTGTAAGCGTTGAAGAGTGGGGTATAAATACCTAATTAAAAATATGTGTAGGTTAGACTTTTTAAAATGTGTATTTTAAAAAAAACAAAACAAAACTGAAAACAATATGGTAACTTGAGAGGAATAGCTGGGAATATGATCTTTCTTCAGTTGTGCTATGAGCCTTAAAGGAAAGTGAATCGCTTAAGCCATTCAATGGAGATTATCAGAAGGGCCCTTAAAACCTGTCCCTGTCCTGGTATCCTCCCCACACTCGTTCCTGTTCCACTTTAAAACAAAACTTTTCATATACTTACCCTAGTTCTAATATAAGAACTGCTCCCCCTCCCCTCGGCTGGCTGGGAGTGAATGCAGCCATTGCAGACCTGAATTCACATCCTGTAAAGCAAATCCCGCCCGTTCTCGTGAGAGAACAATGCACAGGAAATTTAAAAAGAAAAAGAAAAAGAAATGTCAAAAGCAAAAAACAAACAAACAAACAAAACAAAAACAAAAACCCAAGCCCCCAAACACCCCCCAAAATCCCAAGTAACCCCGGGAGGATAAAAAAAAAGAAGAAGTTTAACTTACCTCCTCATCCTGATCGCATCCGGAAGTGTTCTGCAGGGACCTCCAGTGACATCACAGTGACGTTTACACTGCCCCAGCAGAACGGGGCTCCATTTCAGATGCCCGTGATTCCGTTACTGAAACGGAACAGGCTTTTTATTATCAGCTTTTCCCCGTGAATGAGAAAACACAAGGACAGAACGGGGTGAGAATGGGAGAGGGACATCATCATCTGAAAGGTAAAACCTTTCGCAACCCTGTTGCATCCTTGTCCCATATTATAAAGCCAGTCTGATAATCTCCAATAACCATCAGACAATTTAGGAACATCTCCATTTTGATGGGATTTCTACTCAACAGTACAGTTACTTTTATCATTAATCTGGCATTCAGGGCAATCCAGTGTGAAAAAAGTAAATGAGAAAGTAATAATATGATGACAGTCTTTTGCAGGTTTGTCTAGTAGTTATCAAATCAGCAGGGTTTGGGATGCAAAAGGAGAAATCTTCTCATTTTGGATGACCACTGTGCTTGGGGAATCTTCAGTTCAGTCATGTTGTTTTAGATGTTGAAAATATCTCTGGCACTCTTGCTCTTTCTGGCTGACCTTCAGAAAAGAGCTGGCGCCCCTTTTTAAAATAGCTTTCCCAGCTGACTGGACTAATGTTGAGTCAGCAGAGAAAATGAGCCTGTGTTAGTTTTGTAGGCCAGCTGTTGCAGACAGAATGCATTTTTCTTGGATTGGGCCCAGCATTACCATGTGTATAGGGGTTTGTCTTGTGTATTCCATCTACATAACAAAACTAAATGTGCTCTGAATTCTTACATAAAACATCTCAGTATGTATGAGGTTACGAAGTGGAATGCATGCATATGCACGCACGCACACACACACACACACACACACACACAACGTTGTTGCTTCCTTCCATCACTTTGCCATTCCTCATCGCTTTTTGGCAGGTTTTGCTCCAATCAGTGGAATGTGCAGCAAATACCGAAGCTGTACCATCAATGAAGACACTGGGCTTGGTTTGGCATTTACTATTGCTCATGAATCTGGACACAAGTAAGCTATTTCTCGTGAGTCTTTTTCCCTACATGCTACTAAACCATGATGATGATAATAATGATGATACTGATAGATTATTTTTTTTATTTACTAATTAAATTTATATCTCACTTGTTCATCAAAAATAGTGTTGCATGATCAAAGCAACCTTGCAGGTGTGGAAACATTGAAGATATCAGTCATTTTACTCATTTTTTGGTTCTTTTAGGCAGGAAGCAGAGGGGAAATGTTATTTACCATAGACATATTGGTTAGCCTTCACAATATGGAGTTACATAGAATCATAGAGTTGGAAGAGACCACAAGGCCCATCTAGGCCAGCTACCTGCCATGCAGGAATCATATTCAGAAAACCTTCTAGCTTTACACAATAGGAGGTTTCTGCTGCTAGGTTTTGCCTACAGTTGCTTATAAAGAAATAACGATTGCTTGTGTCCTTTGGCTGTATTTCATAAGGATTATTCTTATTTGATCTCAGTAGCACTGGATGAACTTCTAAAAATCCAAAGATTCTGCTTCAATTGTCAGGGGATTCTTTGAGGCAAAGGTGTGTGTGTGTATGTGTGGGGCAATTAGCACTCTTGGGAGTATGGACAAATTGCAGGTGGTGTGCTAGTAACAGGCATTTGTGTGACTTAGGGCTTGTCTACACCAGCCAGAATAATCCATGTTCTGGCTGGATTATTATATCTCTGGACCCATGACATTTTCCCCATTACCTGCATATTCGTTGCAGCAATGGAGGGGTGTCCTCACACCTGTGGCCCATGTATAAACCAGCACTTCTCTTCGCCATGTTGGTCGCATCTTCTAGGGCCAGGAACAAAGCACCTGGCCATGGTGATAGGGCTGGGTCCCTCACAGTGATCTCAGCAGACGTGGCACGCATGACCCAGCTGGGAAATGGCTGTGCTGGGCACCTCACGGGCCACATGTGTGGACACCACACCTTGTTGCAGTAATGGAACTCACATTTTCTCCAGAAGAACTGGAGGAAATGGTGAGGCTTTTTAAAACACATTTCTGTGCTATTTTAAGGGGTACACATTCTCATCAGAACTGCCTGGATATCATCTGGGCAATTTGGACTAGGATCAGGGCAAAACCCTATGTTATCTGGACTGTTGGGTGCAGGAACAGGAGAAGACCATTTCATTTGGCTTGTCTAGACAAGCTTTTCATCTTGCCTTCCCAGTGCTTGTGGCCACTTCTTTCCTGGTTTTTGCCCTACTATGATGCTGTGTCATCATAGAGTAGTGTTCTGATTGGTGTTTCAGTGAAACTATTTTCCATCCCATTGGGATTCTCCTTTCTGATATTCCAGATCTCCCAAGTAGAAGCTCCAACAAAACCAGGAATATCTCATTGCATCTCTGAAAATCATTTGGCCTCTTCAAGGGCTGACTGGGGGAACATAGTGGTCTGTGCTGATCCTGTCCATGCCATGTCAGCTGTGTTGACCTCTGATAAACCAATGTAGACTGAATCCTGTACATGAACCTGCCAACGCTGTGGGCTTCCTTTACTAGATGTGCTGAAACCACGTGCTTGATTTCTGTAATGGAGCCCATCTGGCCATGCCCAGAGTTAAGAACAAATTGGGCACTACAGCCTTCAAAAGATTGTCTTTATTGTGCCATTATAATGTGTGGATGGCTTGATCTGTTTGGTTCTTAGCAACTGTCCTCTTCTCTGTGGTTTGGTCTTTCTCCTAGAGGCTTTCCAGGAGCAAAAATGAGTAATTTTTGAAAGCACAGTAAAGACATAACATCTATAAATCTGTTTTGGCTTTTGGATGATACTGTGGGAAGGATAAACCTAGAGGAGGAGAAAAATAAGCTGCAATATGATGTGTTTTCCTCCTGGAGTCTGCTGAATAAAAGGAAGTAGGGGTCATAGACCATCCACTTGAACCTTGTCTTCATGGGCTATAACTATTGGTCCAGAAGTTGTTGAATTGCATCCCATCTGTCCTGGCTAGCAAAGGCAATGTTGAGGAATGATGGGGGAGTTGCAGTACAACATAATTTGGAGTACTAAAAACTGCTTAGCCCGGGAGTAGACGTGGAAGCTAGGTCTTATCACCAGCAACTAGCCATGGTAGGTAAGAAGAGCCTGCATCTTCAGAGTTACTATGCTGTTAAATGCAAGTTGCTGGGGAGTAGCCAAGCCCTTCCCTATCTTCCTCCTCATGGACTTATTGGAAGGCATCAGGCTGGCAACTCTGAGAAGATCTCGAATGAGACAGGCTTCTCTTCTGCTCTAAGAAGCCTCTTATTATATACAGTTCAACCCCTATATCTGCAGGGATATGTTCCAAGACAAACCTCCACCCCCTGGATACCTGACACCATGGATAATAGTGAACCCTGTTAATTTCAATGGAATGAACAGCAGAAGTTGACCATAGCATCAAATTGGAGGACCTAGAAATGCCTAGAGATAATACAGTGGGCCCTTGGTATCCACTGGGGTTTGGTTCCAGGACCCCCCATGGATAATAAAATCCATGGATGCTCAAGTTCCATTATATACATGGCATCCCTTATATAAAATGGTGAACAACGAGGTTTGCTGTTATATATATTTTCAAGCCGTGGTTAGTTGAATCCATGGATAAATAATCAGTGGATATGGAGGATAAGTTGTATTTTTTCCCCAGATGTGGATAAGTGAAACTATGGACACCAAAACCATGGATATGGTAGTCTACCTGTACTCAAATTAACTATAAACCTTTCAGTGATCGGGGATCTAGCATATGGGATAAACTGACTATTTTGATTGGGTTTCAATTTACTATTTTACATTTGGCAAATTGTACCTACTGTTTACTACCTGATCTTTTTCAGAGAGAAGTTGGTGCATGCATCCTTTAAGCAAATTACCATTTACCATGATGTTACATCCCCTAGGTATCAGTAGCAAACTAACTGTTCCACTGAGCACAAAGGCAAGATTAAATCCAGAATTCTCTTTGTTCAGGAAACTGTATGGAAATACATCCCACTTCGAAGCTCCCCTTTGTTTGCTGACAGTTCCATTCAGCTCATCCCCTTTTGTGAATAGCCATGCTGCTGTCATCCCATTCACGTGTTACATGAATCTCTGATTCTGCATGACTGCTTGAAGCTATTCAGTTGTCATTGTGCAAATATGCTGTAGACTGTCTGCTGTGACCTCATGTCTACTGAGAGTGGCCCATTTTGCAGATTTTTGTCCATCTGAAAGGAAATGAGGACTTAAAAGCTAATCTGAAAACCAGGGGTAATTTTGCCTAGGATTTAGGGGTGGGGGCAGGATAGAAGGGAGAATGAGTGTCAAAGAAATGATAGCATTCAGAACAGTACCTCTGAACAGACAGTATGTGGGTGTAGATCTTTTCAGAGGTGGTGAAATAGAAGAAGTAGAGATACAGAAGTTAGGGTGTAACTGTCGCTTTTTCTTCAAAACCAGTTTCTCTTCTTTGAAGGAAAGTCAGCTTTATCCAGCACTGATTGACTGGTCCTTATGTCATGCAGTAATATTGCCTCCTTCTTGTAGCTGTGCTATATACAGTGGAGGTGGGCAGATTTTTTGACTGAGATGATCAAAATATAATCCAGGCATCATATTGCTCCCCCTTCCTTTATTCTCCTTTTACTGGCAAAAAATAAAATATTTTATTTTTTTAAAAAAAATGCTATAAGCATTTGGAACCATTTAAAAACCCTGTCCTGAACAGCTGAACATTCATCCATTTTTCAATAATGATCATCTATTTTTCAAAATTAGAAGTGGACATCCAGCCCTCTTTCCCCAGAAGGTCCCAAGAAGACAGAATTGCCCCCTAGATCATGAGCAGCATGATCAGTGGTTCTCTGGCAGCTGCTTTTCCTTGTCCTCAATGCTTATATGTAGTTTAAGATCACATCTGCTGAGATCACCTCAGTCATCTCTGGGCTTGGCCAGCCCATGATTACCACTCCCATGTCTTTGTCGGAAATTTTGACTTGTTTGCTGTTGTCCAATATCCTAAGTGCACCAGCATGACTGATTTTTTGCTGAATTTCTCCCTGATCTTTCTAGCTGTAAAATACATGGTTTGGGAGAAAGTGCAGTGGGAGGCTCTTCTAAACTTCCCTCTCACAGAGACATAAAACTAGAGTTAAGAAAATTGATGCTAAAATTCAGTTGATTCAGTTGAATTTTTGGAAGTCAGTGAGTTATTTACAATAAATATAATTTCCCAAACTTTTCGCTTGTGAAGACTCCATTAATATGAATGAAAACTACACAGAGTCATGGGACCCAGACATTGCTGTATACACATGCTATTAAAACGAGTGCTAGAATGTTCTCCTTAAGGTACCTTGAGAGCATTAGAAGAAAGGCACAAAGTCTGGAAGTGTGCGGAGCAAACCTTTTTTGGCTCATCTATTAATTTCAAATTTTGCTGCAAAATAAGCCAGGGCTCCAAAGCTTCTTGATGGATTGTGCCCTATGAAAAAAAATTCTGTGCCGTAAATATATTATTCAGAACCTCAACTTAATTTTCTTCACCTTGGAGAGGATTTGGGAAATTCAATTCCTAGTCCCCTGTAGAGGCATGAAGCTCATTGGCTGTCTCTGGGTCATTCACTTTTCTCTCTAAGCCTGAACTCCCTCACAGGTTTGTTTTGAGGAGAAAATAGAGAGAAAGAAACAATGTACACTGTCTCATTAGGGCGTGTCATTTAGAAGGTTAAAAATTATTTTTCACAAATTTTTGAATTAGGGGATCTAAAATATGTCTTTTGATGTCAGGAATTCAAATTTGCTATAGTTTTTTTTGATTGGACAACATTTAGTTCGGTAAATTAGAACTTGAATAATACATGTTCACTGCTCTCAGAAAACAGTGTATAATGCCAAGAAGCATTCATTTTCTGTTGTATAAAATGCACAGTTGCCATAAAGCATATCTTTCTAAACAAAGAACAACAAAATGTAATAGCAGCCCTTTAAAAATCATGCAATAAGTTTCATTAAGTCTTGTTTTGATTCATTCTTAGACATCAACCACTGACTTGCTTCCTGACCTCTAGGTTGTATATACTTTGCCTGCTACCTCTGTGACTTCTTTGACAATTCTTTCTACAGACTGAGCATGACAGGGCCACTTTGGAACTTGCATAAGTTAATTAATGAACTTCTTGACTTCTGATATCGACCGTTTGCATGTCAAAGGAAGTTCATATACATTTTCAAACCAGTCTATGAGTTCTAACAGGGAAGTAGAATGAATACAAGGAGTCTTTCTGGGATGTAATAATAATAATAATAATAATATTTATTTATACCCCGCCCCTCTGTTAAAACAATGGTGTACAGAAAGAACTCCCAGGAAATAATCATCTCCACTCCTTAAGTCATCTTCTGCACACCAGCTTTTCTCTCATTACTGTCACTGGAGCACCGGAGTATCTGAATTATCATTTTACTGAATGCATATCATGCTGAACACTGGATGGTTGGAAAAAGTGTCCACTCAGTATAGGCCCACTGAGAGGCACCTGGCACAGCCTGGGAACGAACTAACCCAGGAATAGACAAACAGAAGAGCTGCACAGCAGAAAGGGCACAAAAACAGAGGCTTCAACAAGCAGCTGTTTCACTGCTCTGACCCACTTTCACACACAGTAAGAGACTTACAGGCAGTGAGGTTCATCCAAAGATATCTGGAGACCTTTATCTTCAGTTGCAGTATAAACAAACACAGTAGATACACAGCAATCCTCATTAACAAACTCAACAGCAATTTCTCCAACATCTACCAACACTCCTCTTTCTCCATAACATCAACCCACACACAATGCATTTTGTGCTTCAACTATATAGTAGAGTTTGATTGTTAGCCATCTGTCTAGCCACAGCAGTGAACAAACCCACTTCAGCTGTGCTAGTGTGGTCTGTTGCTCCAACACGTTTCCTTTTGCACGTAAAGCAATATTACCCTGACAAAAAGAGCATCTACTGCAGCTTTCTTTTGGAGTCTGAGGAGCTGGAGCTGGAACAACAGAGGTCAAGCTGCAACTTTTTTTTTCATTATTATTTTTACTTTCAACAACGAATCATAATTCGATATACAATATGCAATGTTCAATATACGGTATGCTCAAAGTGTAAGTACAACATATGAATATTTTAAATTGAAAAATAATTCACTTTTTACCATCCATTCCCCTTCTTCCCCTCCTTCCCCTTACTCCACTAACTTCCTTAACGTATCACCTGTATGAGATATTCCAATATTTGTCTCTTCCTTTTTTCCTCCCTATCCCTTATCTCATTATGGCTAGAGGAAGAGTGGTCACCGATCCGGGAACTATGGGAGAAAAGATGGAAGAGGAAGATAAACTCAAACAGGATTTATAAGGCCACCAAACATTAACAATAATTTTAGGAGTATTACATTTCAAGGAGAAGATACCGAACTTTAAAACATACGCTACAGAACTATTACAGAATTCAAGCTGCAACTTTTTAGCACCCCTAATTTTTAAATTCAGAAAATTTGGCATGCCCTACTGATAGTGGAATACATAGTTGGTGTGTACCTTTCCTGCTGGTTCCAGATCAAAGTAAAACACTCTTGGGCGAAAGGCCCACACCATGTGTCTTGTGCTCATTGGAATGGAATGAACATATCAATAAGATGAGTGAGAAAGAAAAAGGAGGGGATAGACAGACAGACAGATAGATAGATAGATAGAGGAGCTTTTCCAGTACAAGTGGCCAATGTTTTGTCATTTTTTTCCTGAGAATTTTCTCCTTTTTTTCTATTATAACCTTTTCAGCTTGGCATTTAAGTGCTGATATCCGGACAGGAAGGATTTATGAAATGCCTTCCAAAAAAGTATCTTGGAAAGATTGCTGTGCTTTCCTTTGGCAATAACTGTTCAAAATTTTCCTCGTTGTCATTTTTCCAAACGTGTGCCTTTTCAGCTGTATAATATGGGAAATTGGCAGCCATGGCCTTCAGATGCCTGGAGGCAGATGATCTTTAGAAGTCTTGCCTAATGATCCTATTAGCAGTTAGACAATAATTACAGATGGGAGGGCACATTTGAAACAAGTTTTTTTTTTTTTTTGGTCAAATAAATCACTTAAGTCTTAATAGAACTTCCTTCCCTATGAAATGCAGGATAGGACAAACAGGCTCAAGCAAAGACTTTACAGATGGAGAGTTGGAGCAACCTAAATTCTACAGCATGAGTTTTGTGTTTAAACTGGAACTCAGCTAATATTATTTCCCCCAAATGTTTCACCATATTTGTTGGTGAAGAAATTGGGGGACCATTTTACTGAATATTTATTGGTGGGAGGGAGAAATGATTTAACAGGTTTTTTCTTCTTTTTCTGATATGAGACTTTCCATTACTAATGGCAATGGCACCTATTCTTTCCTTTTCACCAACTTGTCCATAATTACATGTTGCTAATACTGCAACACTGCCAACCATGTAGGAAGCCTGTCTGCCATTTTTTATCTTCCATAGTGCCCTAGGCCCAAACATTCTACAGCATGGTAGCAGCCACCACAAATGAATGGTGGAGAATATGGCACTGGAAAGAATGGTGAAAAGGAAATTCTCGGAGAGTTTAAAATGTTTAAATGTTTAAAAATGGAATATCTGAAATCACATTAAAATGCAGTGATAGTCTGCTTCAGAGAGTGGTTTTTTTTAAAACAAAACAAAACAAAACAAAACCCTATCTCCTATATGTACCCATACAGTTTTGTGTTTAAGGACTCATCTACATGGGCCAGAATACATTGGCATTCCACCAGCATATTCTGGCCCTGGCTCAGGCCTACTGCTCCCTTGATACCTACATGAAGTGAGCATGTTCTGTCCACATCACACTGTTCCACGCCAGAAAGGGGGACATGATCCAGGACCCCTGCATGTGACTTAACTTTGGTTACATGTTGTGGGCCTGCTTCCTGGCCTCAAAGAAGGCAATGTGTACAGGAGCAGGAGCAGCTGCAGATACAGGCCAGCAGTCCCGGTTTATCTTAAAAGAGGTGTTTTCCCCCAGGTATTTCACTGAAACATTTTAATGGGCTTTACCCTGTCTTTGCCCCATCATAGCCCTGGGCATTGTGAGGACTGTCTGGGGGCAAAAGGGGACAAAAGCCCTGCATCATTTGGAGGGCTCCAAGACAGGAGTAAATAGTCCATCTAGACAAGGCCTAAATGAATAGAGCATTGTGTCCAAAGATTCCTTCCAACATGACTTTTCATCTGACGAAAGGACACTTTCCATCAAATGGAGTCCCCTGTTCAAGTAGGGAATCTTCATGTTTGAAGGACAGAAGGTTTGAATCCAATCCAGTAAGGAAAGAACTGTATGGATCTATGTTTCCCCACAGAGTTCATATCTTGCACATTACATAGTTCATGTAATGGGGCCGGGGGTAGTATGCAGCCTACAACATAAGGATAATCACATTAAGTACAGTCGGACCCCCATATCTGCAAGGGTTTGTTTCCCAAACTTACCATGGATACTGGAAACTATGGATAACAGTGAAACCTATTAAAAGAAAGGACTCTAGTAAAAGCATATCATAGAGTATGGTATGTGTCCCGTGTTTTGATTCTCACTGATAACTGAAATGGCAGGTATTAGTTCCAGGGATAAAGAGATCTGGCTGTACAAAAATAGAGCCATGAAGATGAGGGATATATACAGGGGTGCCCATGAACTATCACGGCTTAATATTGACATCGCTGCTCTTAGTGAAGTTCGTCTCCATGAGGAAGGCAGCCTTAAAGAACACAGTGCCGGCTACACACTTTACTGGTCTGGCAAACCCAAAACCGAAAAACATCTTTCAGGAGTAGTCTTTATGATTAAAAACTCCATTGCCTCCAAACTTGAAACCTTGCCAACAGGACACTCTGATCACATTATTTCCTTCCACCTCCCACATGTTCTCTTTAGTATATATGCCCCAACTATGCAAGCCGACCCTGTAGAGAAAGAAGAATTCTACACAGACCTACGCCACCTCATACAAAAAGTCCCTGTAGAAGATAAAATTATTATCCTTGGTGACTTCAAGGCCAGATTAGGAAAGAACTCCGAAGGCTGGAAAGGTGTCTTAGGCAAGCATGGTGTTGGAAATTGCAATGATAACGGACACCTCTTGCTAGAGTTCTGTGCAGAACAACAGCTGATCACGAAAGTTGATAGTGAGTAAAAATCAACAAAATATGATGCTCAACTCTCCCCACGGTAACGCAACAGTACCGGCAGGGGTGAGCGTCATACGAAACTGATGCTTTGCAGCGCAGCTGCCTCATAAGCTGACAAGGCTGCTTGCGTTACTTTCTTTGCGTCCGAAAAAGTCCTAAGTCCTGTATTGTGAAAAGCCTTAGAAAATAGTGTGAGTTTAGAAGATTTTCTCTTGGCAGGAAGAAAACTGCTAAAATTGCTTCTTGCTTTTTTGCAAAGAAGTCTAGTGAAAAATTACATCCCTAATCTATATACACACTTGAAGCAACAGTCCAAGACCGACCTTTGAATCTTGGTCTTCTTTCAAGGAGTTCAGAGTATCAGCCATTGTTCTTTCTTGCTGTCATATCCTCACATGAACCCTTAGAAATAGGTTAGGCAAGAGCGTAGAAAATTACTCTTTGAACGTTATTTAATTCTGTTACTTGGTGCAATGTTTGAAAAGTAACTAATTGTTAGTTGCTACAAATTGTGTTTCTTGTTACTTGCTTCCCCCCCCCCATTACTTAAAAATCCTTATATATATCCTTAGGATTTAGAAAAGAGAGAGATGAACTTTGAAATATATCTCTCAAAATTCCTCTTAAAATGCCCTTCAAAGGTAACTTTTAAAAATGCTTAGGAAAAGTTACTTGTTGCACCCATAAGAGTGACTTAATCCCAATTTATTATGTTACTTCTGAAGTGTAACTTCATTATGCTACCATTACTGAACCTTAGTTTTTCAACATATAGCCTAGTGCTCCTACCGCTACAAATCAGGATATAGGAGAAACCTATCCTTAAGGTAACATGGCCCCTGACTGTTTCAGCTTATTGATCAAAACCAAAGAATGGGCTTGGAACCTAACCAGGAACCTAACCTAATGTTTCAGTATTGGAATTTAATGTTTCATGCTTCTGAATATACTGTTGTTAATAGGTTTGCTACTATTTTGTGGTCCACTTGTATTTTTAAGTACTTTCCCATATGAGGTCTGTCTAATAAATAACGAGAATGATACAATAACCCATCTTTATTTATATGTATAGTTGTCCCTTCATATTCACTGGAGTTTGGTTCCAGGACCCCATGTGGATACCAAAATCCGTGATTACTCAAGTCCCATTATATGCAGTGGCATAGCAAAATGGTGTCCCTTATATAAGATGGCAAAATCAAGGTTTGATTTTTGGATTATTATTTTTTAAAGAATATTTTCAATCTGTAAATACTTAAATCCGTGGATACAAAATCTGTGGATACAGAAGGGCAACTGTATTACAATTCTAATGCTTGTCCCCTTCAATATACTCCCCGTTCACACTCACACAAATGCAGTCTTGTTTTCCACTGGTCAAAGGTGTGGAGCAGATCAGTTTCTGTCAATTTTGTAACACATCTGCTGTTTTCTTCTTTAATGCACCAATTGACTCAAAACGTGTTTCTTTAAGCACCGATTTCACTTTAGGGAAAAGAAAACAGTTGCATGGTGCCAAATCTGATGAATATGGAGGATGTTCAAGTATAGTAATGCATTTTATCAGGCACATTGTTTTAATGAAGAATGAAACCATTTCCCCACAGTTCTGGCATTTTTTTCCCCTGACCCTTTCTCTCAGCTTTGTCAAACTTCCTTATAATAATGCTGGTTCATTGTTTTGCCTTCTGGAACCCATTCTGCCAAAATTACACCCTTGATGTCAAAACAAAGCAAAACAAACAAACAAACAAACCCAATGAGCGTAGCTTTGAATGTGGACTTGCTTTGATGTTTTGTTTTGTTTTTTTCCATTCTTGGTGATGATGGTGTTTTCCAGTGCATTGACTGTCATTTTGTCTCAGGATCATACTGGAAGATCCAGGTTTCTTCATAAGTGATGATTTTTTGAAAAAAGTTTGGGTCCGCCTCAAGTTGCTGCAGAATATCATCACATTGTTCGACGTTTAAACATAGCATTTTTCCGGCATAAAACAGACAACACAGCTGCTTTAAAGGATGACTGACAATTAACTGAATGACTGAGAGTGTTGATGTTTGTCATGTAGGGTCAGACATGTTCAAGGTCACCACTCAAGCGTTCACAATCAGTTCTCCCTGATTTGTCTGAAAGGTAGAAACACAGTCTCGTTATTTAATAGACAGACATTGTATGGGCATACTCCAATAATAATTTATCCTAATAGGATGCCCTTATTTGCCTTCACGTGTTGTGAAGGTTTTTAAATTCTTTCCTTCTTCCTTCCTTCCTTCTTTCCAGCCTGGGCATGATTCATGATGGGGAAGGAAACCCCTGCAGGAAAGCTGAAGGTAACATTATGTCTCCCACTCTCACAGGAAACAATGGAGTTTTTTCTTGGTCAGTATGCAGCCGGCAGTATCTTAACAAATTTCTCAGGTAGGCCTAACTGACATTATAGTTTTTAAAATGTGAAACAATGTTTTCTGCTATTAGCATGCATATAAGTAATTAGTACCATTCTAGAGATCATAGAATCATAGAATCATAGAATTGCAGAGTTGGAAGAGACCACGAGGGCCATCCAGTCCAACCCCCCTGCCATGCAGGAAATCACAATCAAAGCATCCCCGACAGATGGCCATCCAGCCTCTGTTTAAAGACCTCCAAGGAAGGAGACCCCACCACGCTCCGAGGGAGTGTGTTCCACTGCCGAACAGCTCTTACTGTCAAAAAGTTCCTCCTCATGTTGAGGTGGAATCTCTGTTCCTGGAGCTTGCACCCATTGCTCCGTGTTCCAGTCTCTGGAGCAGCAGAAAACAAGCCTGCTCCATCCTCAGCGTGACATCCCTTCAAATACTTAAACAGGGCTAGCATATCGCCTCTAAACCGTCTTTTTTCCAGGCTAAACATACCCAGCTCCCTAAGTCTCTCCTCATAAGGCATTGTTTCCAGACCTTTCACCATTTTAGTTGCCCTTCTCTGGACACGCTCCAATTTGTCAATATCCTTTCTGAATTGTGGTGCCCAGAACTGGACACAGTATTCTAAGTGAGGTCTGACCAAGGCAGAATAGAGTGGCACTATTACTTCCCTTGATCTAGACACTATACTTCTATTGATGCAGCCCAAAATTGCATTGGCCTTTTTAGCTGCCGCATCACACTGTTGGCTCATGTTCAACTTGTGGTCTACTAGGACTCCTAGATCCCTTTCGCACGTAGTCTCATTCAGCACGTAGTCTCATTCATATAACAGTGTACAATCATGAATGGCTATTTTTGTGGCCTCCAGGTATTTTTCTTTCTTTCTCTGTATATGTGTGTGTATGCACTCTAGTAAATGCTTTCTACACCCTCAGGAGATCAAGTTGATAGCATTCCCACCATGTTTGGAGCCCTGTCAGACTCCCTGGGGTCAAAATGAACTTTTTCAAAAGAATTCAAAAACGTCCCCCCCCCTTAAAATGCCTTCTAGGGGCCCATGAAGGCCAAAAACATGTCCCATGTCTTTTAGAAGGTATTTGGGAGCCAAAGACGTTTTTTCTTGTGGGAACAGGTACCCTGGAGGGCTAATGTGCTCCCTAGTCTTCCACAGTTGCTCACCCCTGATTTAAGTGTTATATTTGATGTCTGAAATTGCTACCTTGAAGGAGAATCCTTAATTTCTTTGAGGAGTAACTACCAAATGAAATCTTTTTTTAAAGACTGTTGCTGTTCAGCCACCTGTGTGCAATGAATGATGGGGGAATTTTTAATTTCTTTGTTTTTTTTAATTGGGTGGGGATGGAGTTGCCAGCACTTTAGGGCTGCATTTGACCTGACTTATTGATGAACAATTAACAGATAAAATTTGACCTGTGTGGTTCTGTGTAGTCATATAATAGTAGCACAGTGATCAAGTAGATCATTAAGAGATGTTTTTCTTCTTTAACAGTACTGCTCAAGCAGCTTGCCTGATAGATGAACCAAAGCAAGCAGGACAGTATAAATACCCTGAAAAACTCCCAGGACAGATCTATGATGCCGACACACAATGCAAATGGCAATTTGGAACAAAGGCAAAACTCTGCAACCTGAGTTTTGTGAAGGTACATCTTTTTTTCTTTCTTTCTCCTTTTTTTTTGGTAACTTGCAGACAGTGTCAGAACTTGCATCAGGGAATAACAGTGTGCTACAGATGAGAGGTTTATGAATGAGTGGAGGGGTTCCAATGAGCTTCAGGGTCTTATGCTCTATTTCTAAATGGTAAATTGCTTGGCAAAGCCATTGCTGGCTTTGAAGGTGTGGGTTTGGATGGAAGTCAAAGTGGTCCAGCATGGCTGCAGGAAAAGATTGTGCTTCCAGGATGTGGAATTTAATTGCTAGAAACTGAGGAACTGAGGCAGGAAGGTGGGAGCATGTTCAAGCATCACTATGAATCAAATGTGGTTTTAGCATGCAGTCCTATTTCTGGTTCCGTAGGATAACCCCCACTGAATTAAATGGGGATTACCTGTGAGTACACATATATATGCTCCTGCTCTTAAGATACATACATACGTTGATTCAGTACCCATTCAACCATACATGAACTTGATTATAATCACAGACTAATGTTTACAATTACAAAAATAAAAATAAAAAAATTACAAAATAAACAAGTTTCACATTGCTAGTGTAAGGATATTCCAAGATATACACACAATAGCAAAAAGATAACTGTTTTCAGTGGGGACACTTATTGGTTTCTACCAATACTGATACAATTAATAAGAAAGTTTAACCAGCTAATTCCTAGAAGAGCATGCTAACATATACAATTTTGTCAGCCTAAAGGTAAGTTAATTAATGGGTGCTGAAAGAAGAAAGGAAGAATAAAAATGAACAGATTTGCTTGGGAAAATGGTTACAACTGGAGTAATATGGATGTCCATATAGTATAGGCAATACAATAAAACATACTCAGCTGTTTCTGTTGTACTGGATTGACAAGGGCAGATATTATAAACATTGCCCCTATAAAAGGATTGTTCTTAGAGCATTAAAGCAAGCCAAGGCAAAAATTCGACAGTATTTAGGGACCTCTAGGGCATAAAGAAAATTGGCAGTGGCAAAGTTTTTGCTGTAATTTCCAGTGGCTCAGTAGCTTGAAACTCATGCCCCATCTTTGTGAAGATGGGCTTATGACTGAGTAGCCTTACATAGAATTGCACTATATATTTCTTGGCGAAGATAAAATAATAGGGAGCTCAAATTTCCTTTTAATCTTTTAGTGTGTCATATCAGATACACTTACAGAAAGTCTGGCATGGTCCAGGTAGAAAACGATGACATGGTATGCTATAGGAGTTTCTTTTGTAGGGGGTGTAACTCTTAACAGCTGGTATGGCTGCAAATCTCAAAGTCCCTGATTTGAATCCCATACATGCTGTGACAATGCTAGTTGGCCTTGGGCAGACTGGCAGTGTGTATGTGGGGATAATAATTAACATCACACTGATGTTTTCTAGCAAATTAATTTTACTAATCTGTTGGGAGGGTGGAAAAGCAGATGCATGTGAAAATCATGGGAGGAGGTAAGATCAAAGCAGGGCTGTGGGGCTACAGCACACACCTCACTGCAGCGTACGCTCCAGTTGTCCAAATATGGCAGGGACAGTCCCAGTTAATCCTCTGTCATCCCACATTTTCTGCTGCTTTTAAAATCTCCCAGTTTCCCTTTCCACGTTCCACTGCCCCCCCTTTGTCTTCAACTTACTTCAGTTGCTGCACACTGAGCTCATAGTGCAAAAGTAGTTTACACTCAGTTAAATCAGCAGGAGTAGGGGGCATAGTCTTGCCTTCCCCAATAGACTCCCCTGAATAGACTTTCAGGCTTTCATATAGTACACACACTCCAAAGCATCTTTGCTTAAAGTAGTTTGTGCGTTCTCCCTCATTAATAACTTTGCCCTCTTGTTACCTATCTTCTGACCACACTCTGATGTTCCTTGACACACTCTGATGTGTCCCAGTTTCTAGCTGTGAATTGTTGGAGGATATGCTACAATGACATTTAACTTTTCATGGACATAGACCCCTTTGAGAATGTGTTGGAAATTATAGAAACAAATTATTTGTACACCTGGTCCATGGTCCTCCTGAAGCTCATCTATGGACCCACAGGTTAAGAACCTTGCTTTATTCCAACAAGGTGGCTGGTGTGTGTTTGTGTCTCTTGCTGTGTAGATACTCCTTCTTTTCCAAGCCATTTATTATTCTCCTGTGCTTTGTCACCTCCATGGCTTCGTGAAAACCCCCTGAGAGGACATAAGCTTATGATCCGTTCCCTTGTGATTTCCAATGGTGCTGTTTGATGGGTGACTGAAAGCTGAGTGAGGTTTTGTTTGGGTTTTTTGTTGCTGTTAAAAAGGCATTTTGCCTGTCTTTATTGTTATTATTCAGCACCACCTTGCTACGCTTGACTACAGAACTGTTATATTTTTTAAAGAAATCCAAAGATCACAGTAATCACAGATTACATTTTACTGCAGTCCACAAAGTTACCTTGCAGAGTTAATAGTTACTAACAGGTTACTATCACTAATACTATTGTGCCATTGGAAAAAATAGGGAACTGCTTCTTATAGAATCATAGAATTGCAGAGTTGGAAGAGACCACGAGGGCCATCCAGTCCAACTTCCTGCCACGCAGGAAATCATGATCAAAGCATCCCCGACAGATGGCAATCCAGCCTCTGTTTAAAGACCTCCAAGGAAGGAGACCCCACCATGCTCCAAGGGAGTGCGTTCCACTGCCAAACAGCTCTTACTGTCAAAAAATTCCTCCTAATGTTGAGGTGGAATCTCTGTTCCTGGAGCTTGCATCCATTGCTCCATGTTCCAGTCTCTGGAGCAGCAGAAAACAAGCCTGCTCCATCCTCAGCGTGACACCCCTTCAAATACTTAAACAGGGCTATCATATCACCTCTTAACCGTCTTTTTTCCAGGCTAAACATACCCAGCTCCCTAAGTGTCTCCTCATAAGGCATGGTTTCTAGACCTTTCACCACTTTAGTTGCCCTTCTCTGGACATGCTCCAATTTGTCAATATCCTTTTTGAATTGTGGTGCCCAGAACTGGACACAGTATTCTAGGTGAGGTCTGACCAAGGCAGAATAGAGCGGCACTATTACTTCCCTTGATCTAGACATTATACTTGTATAGATACAGCCCAAAATCACATTGGCCTTTTTAGCTGCCGCATCACACTGTTGACTCATGTTCAACTTGTGGTCTACTAGGACTCCTAGATCCCTTTCACACATAGTCTCTTTCAGCCAGGTCTCTCCCATCCTATATCTATGCATTTCATTTTTCCGCCCTAAGTGCAGTACTTTACATTTCTCTGTGTTGAACTTCATTTTGTTAGCTTTGGCCCAGTCTATCTTGGTTTTCCCAAGTGGACAATTCTGATATTTTACCTTAAAATCCAAAGAAAAATACAAAGCAATGTTTTCTGGCTGCAGCGCAAAGCAGTCACCCATGTGACCCTTTCTTTCCACCTTCCCATTCCTTAGATCAGATCAGCACACACAGGTTGAGTGATGTTTCCATTCTAGCTAATAGCAAATTCCAGCCATGGCCATTACAGTCAAAAAAAGTAATTCAATTCCAACTTCATTTTAAAAAGTAGCTGGTGTCACAAGAGATGATAAGATGAAGATGGTTAGATGAAGCATCTTAGTAAAATATGAATTAGTTTCTAGCTCTTCACCATGCCTATTTTGAGTAGCACACACCAGGTGGCAGCAGTGGAAAGCCCCAAGAAAGGAAGCCATGCTGTTACAATCTCTAGGGTCTTCCCCGGAAATGGGAACAGCTAGAAAGGCTGCAAAGGAGAGGAAGAGCGTAGATAACTTCTCAAATAAAGTCACTTCTCAGTCCCCCTGTTAAAATAGGTTAAACACTGAAGTTCTCTTTGCTTTACTGATCTCATTATTTTTAGGATAAAAGATGCTGGGAATGAAAATGTTGGCTTAATCCAGACACAAAGGCCTAATAATACATATATATATATATATTTTAAAAAATTTCAGGATATATGTAAATCATTATGGTGCCATAAAGTAGGCCATCGATGTGAAACAAAGTTTATGCCAGCTGCAGAAGGAACTCCCTGTGGGATGAGCATGGTAAGTTGCAAATGTTTCTAGGGGAAAATGTTTCTAGCGGGCAAATGTTTCTAGCGGGCAAATGTTTCTTGGGGGTAAACTCCATTTGACAAGGAATTACTTTCAAATGAACACATAGAAGGTCTAGCTGGCTCTTTTGGTCTGAAACATGATCAGCAGGATGGTATGATACTGCTCTTATACCTTCAAATCTAGCACGTCAGGAAGAAGACCCCGGCCTCAAGAGCTCCTGGCCTCTTTTTAATCTGCTGGGTATTTATTATTTATTTAATTTTTTTTTAAATGTGATTTTAGATTTGTTGTTTTTAACTTATATTGGTTTAATATCTTTTTATGGGGGAGGGTGGGGGTGGATGGTGTTTAGGGATTTTAATCTGTATTTGTATTTTAATTTTTGTAAGCCGCCCCGATTGTTTTTAACAGAGAGGTGGGGTATAAATAAATTTTATATTATTATTATTATTATTATTATTATTAAGACTGTAGTGGAACATTCTCTTTCACATGCTGTTTCTTGGTGCATCAGATTTTTTTCTTTCTATGAGGAGAGGAAGTATTGATAGCTAATACCCTAGAGGACAGGATCAAAATTCAGAATGACCTGGATAGACTGGAGAGCTGGGCCAAAGCTAACAAAATGAAATTCAATACGGAGAAATGTAAAGTACTGCACTTAGGGCGGAAAAATGAAATGCATCGATATAGAATGGGGGAGACCTGGCTGAATTAGACTACATGCGAAAGGGATCTAGGAGTCCTAGTAGACCACAAGTTGAACATGAGTCAACAGTGTGATGCGGCAGCTAAAAAGGCCAATGCGATTTTGGGCTGTATCAATAGAAGTATAATGTCTAGATTAAGGGAAGTAATAGTGGCACTCTATTCTGCCTTGGTCAGACCTCACCTAGAATACTGTGTCCAGTTCTGGGCACCACAATTCAAAAAAGATATTGACAAATTGGAGCATGTCCAGAGAAGGGCAACTAAAATGGTGAAATGTCTGGAAACCATGCCTTATGAGGAGAGACTTAGGGAGCTGGGTATGTTTAGCCTGGAAAAAAGACGGTTAAGAGGTGATATGATAGCCCTGTTTAAGTATTTGAAGGGGTGTCACGTTGAGGATGGAGCAGGCTTTTTTTCTGCTGCTCCAGAGACTGGAACACGGAGCAATGGATGCAAGCTCCAGGAACAGAGATCCCACCTCAACATTAGGAGGAACTTTCTGACAGTAAGAGCTGTTCAGCGGTGGAACACACTCCCTCGGAGCGTGGTGGGGTCTCCTTCCTTGGAGGTCTTTAAACAGAGGCTGGATGGCCATCTGTCGGGGATGCTTTGATCAAGATTTCCTGCGTGGCAGGGGGTTGGACTGGATGGCCCTCGTGGTGTCTTCCAACTCTACAATTCTATGATTCTATGATTCTATGTGATCATGACTCACTTGTGGTCAGAATGGTTCAGATCAAGAAATTTTTTATTGAGTTTTCATTCATTTTATATCCCACTTTCTTCCAATGCAGGAAGTTGAGAACAAAATTGTGTTAACATTAGCTACTTAAGTTTTTCGTTACTTCATTCTCTCCCTTCCCTTACCACTGTGCAATCTTTGACATTTCTGCACATGCCCAAAGACATACCTTAATGGAAAGAAATGGAGACAACAAGAGATGAAGCCACATTTATGAACAGTTATATTTTATGATGTTATGCATGGGCACAACATAGTAAAATATAAATGTTCATAAAATTCATTGTGTGTGGCCTGAAACTATACAACCAGTGTCCCAGCGAGGACTACATTCACATATGCTAAGGCTCTTTGCTATGTCAAAGAATAACCCTATAAGGTTACTAAATAAAAGTGAATTATTCCAATAGTGTGTGTTTGTTCATTTAGAGAAATCAAAATCTACCACACATTTGAGCCAATGCAAATTAGCTCTTACATTCATACACCACTGTGACTATTGGACACCATGTAGACCTATGGTGAGGTTGGATACATTCAACAAATGGGCAGAGTCAAGGAGCACATCTTATTCTTTTTCCATGCAATGGTGATTATCTAGTGGTGGTGATCATTGTCGTCGTCGTCGTCATCATCATCATCTTCATCCTGCCCTATATCTAAGGATCTCATGGCAACATATAATAAAATCAACTTAAACAGTTTACTTAAAATAATTAGAATAAATTAAACAGACTGGGGATAAATTGCTCTGGAGGACTTGGAAAATGCCTAGAAAGAACACTTTTCTAGGCCTCTTTTAGGTTCTGCAGCATGACTCTGTAGTCAGCTTCCAGTGGAAGTATATAACAGATTTCCACTTGAGGATGTAGAAGATATCTAGAGAGACCGTATTTTGGGGATGTAGGTCAGTGAATCCAAATATATGGGTCCCATGGATACATGGTTTATACTGTATGAAACAAATTGACGAGCTAAAACAATATTTGTAAACAGTTGATGTGCATTTGAAGATATGGATGAATATCCAACCAAACCATATATAAAAAAGGAAACAAATGTAACTCAAGTCTCTGCTACTGACTCCAGTTTCCTTCATCCCCCTTTCTTAAACTTTGGGTATCCATTTGAATCCCCTTTACAATTTACGGTAGGACCCCTGTATCCACGGAACTAATATCCTTGTTTTCAGTTATCTGCAGGACACAAAACAGAATACATACCATAGAGTCTTCCTAGAAAATGCTAGAGAGACGTTCTCTCTAGACATTTTCTAGGTTCTCCAAGGCAACTCTATGGTATTTTAAACCAGAAATCCGATTATTTTCAATGGTGTTCGCTGTTATTTGTGGTTTCCAGTATCTGTAGTAGGTCTGGGAACCGAACCCCCACTGATACGGGGGTTCTACTGTACTTTCCTTCCCGTCTACTCTAAGCCTTAGCTTCCTTTCTATTCTATCTGATCTTGTCTTATTTCTTATATCTGATTCTTTTAAAAATCTTATCCAGGAGTCCTGGCAAGCACTAACACAGCATTGTTGTTGTGTTTTTAACATTCTTTCCTACAGTGGTGTCGAAGGGGCCAATGTGTAAGCTATGGAGACCATGGTCCTAAACCTATTAATGGCCAGTGGTCCACATGGTCTGAGTGGATGGATTGCTCAAGGACCTGTGGGGGTGGAGTTACATACCAAGAGAGGCATTGCAACAATCCAAAGTAAGACATTGGTTTGAAAAGGTATTGTTTTTATTATTATTTGTGATCCTCATGAGAAAGGCAATGCAGTAGATATTTGTTTTCTCTCTATGTATTGTAGTAGGATGACAGATATACTGTATATCATAAAAGGTGACAACTACAAATTGTTTCAGATTCAGCACACTCCTGTTCAGGGTTGCAGCCAGCCAGACTGTAATTTTGCTGGAAATTTAAATGGGTTCAAGTAGGGCATTATGTTTTCTACCCCAGTTCCCATTTTAATTTTCCAACTGACATGATATTCTGTAAAAATTCACAGCCTTAATCATTAATCATTACTGGGAAGTATTTTTATCATTGGGATTTCACATGTGTTGCAGGGCTGTTTCCTCCTTGCTGAGAGGAAGTGAGTCAGAAACTTGGTTGGGGAGGGGCTAGCAGTCGCTACCTCTCTATATAGCTCAGCCCCTGTCCCTGGAGTTCAGTGATCAGGAGCTTGGCTAACAGACGAGGCCACAGGGGTGTTTTGTGTGGGTGTAGTGGAAGAGACATCATAAGTGTTGGTTTAAACTTCTCCAACCCCACAGAATCTTTGGGGAGAGTTTGGTGGGTCAAGGCTGTTGTGTCTGTTGGGCTAAGACTGTTTGTGTGAGCAGGGAGAAGTCTTGCTTGTGTGCTCATTAGTGTTCTATTCTATTGTGCTTTGGTGAGCTTGTGTCTGTTGGGTTACGTCTGATTGTGTGAGCTGAGTAGATGTGTGTTTATGTGATCATTGGTGTTCTATTGTTCTTTTTTGTATAGGCCCAGCTCCTCTACCTAGCACATAGTGTCAGAGAGGTGGGGCATCTGCTAAGAGGAAGTGAGTTAGAGACTTGGTTGGGGGAGTTAGCAGCCACTAGCTTTCTATATAGATGCAGCCCCAGTCCTTGGAGATTAGCAAACAGGAGCTTGGCAAACAGGGAAGGCCAAGAGGGGTGTTTTGCGGGGTGCTTAGTTTTGCGGGGAGACCCAGAGTTCTGCTTCAGTGTCTACTTAAGATTACTGAATATGGATGGTGAGGAAGCTCACTGCAATATCTCTGGTATGCTTGTGTTCTTGCTGGAGGATGTGGTGACTACTGCTGCACCAAGTACAAGTTGGTGGTCCTGTTGGAAGAGAAGGTCCAGCAACTTGAGGCCCAGGTATCTACTCTTCAGCCTATTAGGGACCATGTCTTGGCTAGGACAGAGAAGACTGTCCTGGATGAGGAACACACAGGGGATGTCTCTTAGGAGGAGGTCAGTTCCCAAACACAGGGGGTAGACATTTGGAGGAATGTGACAAATAGAAGTACAGGGACCAGGGATTGTTCTGTGAGTTTGGAGCTACAGAATCAATTTGAAGCTCTCTCTCCCATATCAGTGATGATGAGCATCAAATGCAAGAGTGTCAGTCCTCAGAGAATATGTGGGGGGCCTTGGAAGATCCAGCACACAGAATGGCCCCTGCCAGTTCTTCGAGGAGATGTGTAGTGGTGGTAGGAGACTCCCTGGTGAGGGGTTCATAACCAGTGGTTTGCCAGCCTGACAGGATATCTTGGGATATGTGCTGTCTCCCTGGGGCAAAAATCCATAATGTAACTGACAGGCTGACAAGATGCATTAAACCCATTGACTATTACCCGTTCCTTTTGTTCCACATGGGTATCACTGACACTTAATGGCATAGCCTTCAGAATATCTTAAAGGTTTATGAGGCTCTGAGTAGGAAGCTGAATGACCCTGATGCCCAGTTGAAGGACACAGCACAGGAAGGAAGAGAAGAATAGTGGAGGTGAACAATTGTCCTCACAGATTGTGTCACCGGGAATGATTTGGCTTCTTGTGCCATGGTCTGCGGTTTAATGAAGATAGATCTCTGGCAAGGGATGGGTTGCTCCTCACAATAGTTTTCAGGATCATTTTTGCAAAGAAGTTCAAAAATCTGATCAGGGGGGCTTTAAAGTGAATTATGAATATGGACAGACTTCAGGGGTAGAGCAGGGGACCTTGAGAGGACCACCGCAAGGAACAGCAGCTGCGAAGCCTCGGTGGAAGCGTGTGGTGGTGGTGGGGGACTCCTTGCTGTGGGGTACAGAAGCAGTGGTATGTGGGCCTGAAGAGATGACTCGGGAGGTGTGTTATCTCCCTGGGGCAAAGATCTGTGATGTGACCGAGAGACTGACAAGACTTGTCAAGCCTTCGGATCATTACCCCTTCCTTTTGGTCCATGTGGGAACCAATGATACTGCAAGGCACAGCTTTCCCAAGATCAGAAGAGATTATGAGGCCCTGGGGAGGAAGCTGAAAGAAATGGATGCATAGGTTGTCATCTCGTCTCTTCTGCCAGTTGAAGGGCATGGTCCAAGAAGGGAGAGGAAAATAGCTGACGTAAACAACTGGCTCCGTAGATGGTGTCGCTGAGAACAAATTGGATTCTTGGATCATGGACTGCGCTTCCATGAGGGGGGACTTCTGGCAAGAGATGGGGTGCATCTTACAACAGTTGGCAGAAACATTTTTGCCAACAGTCTCAAGAATTTGATCAGGAGGGCTTTAAACTGAGTCAAATGGGGGAGGGAGACAGTATTCTGGAAGGCAAAAGGGCTGGAGAAAATAGTCAAACTGTCATAGAGGGAACAAGGCAAACAGCGCAAGGACCCAACAGTGTGAGGCAAAAAAACTTGCACAGGCAGCAAGTAAAGGGAACACATGGTCTTAGATGTCTCTACACTAATGCACAGAGCATGGGAAATAAGCAAGATGAACTTGAACTCCATTAGCACTACAAAACAAATATGATATAATAGGCATTACTGAAACCTGGTGGGGTGAGTCACATGATTAGAATGTAGGAATAGAGGGGTATAACCTTTATAGGAGAAACAGGCCAAACAGGAAAGGAGGAGGAATAGCATTATATGTCAGGGATATTTACACCAGTGAAGAGATCTGTGACATCAATACTGGAAGCCAGGTGGAGAGCATCTGGATAAAAATTAAAGGGGAGGGAAACAACAGGGATGTTATTGTGGGACTCTACTACCCCCAAGTCAGATGGAGGAATTGGATGATGCCTTTCTAGAACAGATGACCACACACAGAGAAAGAAGAGATGTAGTAGTGATGGGTGACTTCAACTTTCCTGATATTTGCTGGCAATCTAACTCGACCAAAACTTCAAGGTCTAGCAAATTCCTTACTTGCCTGGAAGACAATTTCATGGTCCAAAAGGCGGAAGAGGCAACAAGGGGGTCAGCTATTTTAGATCTGATCCTAACCAACAGGGATGACCTGGTTAATGGGGTGCAAGTGGTGGGATCCTTAGGTGAGAGTGATCATGTTCTCCTGGAGTTTGTTATACAATGGAAAGGAGAAGCCAGGCATAGTCAGACACGCATTCTTGACTTTAGGAGACCTGATTTCTATAAACTCAGGGAAATACTGGGGGTGATCCCATGGTCTGGAATACTAAAAGAGAAGAGACCTCAAGACGGATGGGACTTTCTCAAAAGGGAGATACTGAAGGCACAATTTCAAACAGTACCATTGAGGAAGAAAAATGGGAGGTGTCTCAAGAAACCAGGATGGATGACTAAAGAACTTCCAATGGAGCTAAGTTTTAAACGGAACATGTATAGGAAATGGAAAAGGGGGGAAATCACCAAAGAAGAATTCAAACACATAGCGAACACGTGTAGGAGTAAAGTCAGAAAAGCTAAAGCGCAGAATGAGCTCAGGCTTGCTAGGGAGGTTAAGAACAATAAAAAGGGTTTTTTGGGGTATGTCTGCAGCAAAAGGAGGAAGAAGGAAATGATAGGGCCACTATGTGGAGAAGATGGCAAAATGCTAACAGGGGACAGAGAAAAGGCAGAATTACTCAACACCTTCTTTGCCTCAGTGTTTTCAGAAAAGGAAAAGGAGGACCAACCTGAGGATAATGGAACAGAGGACACAATAGGGGAAATCCAGCTCAAAATAAGTAAAGAGGTAGTACAGGAATACCTTCTTAATCTAAATGAATTTAAATCTCCAAGACCAGATGAGCTACATCCAAGAGTATTAAAAGAGCTGGCAAATATAATGTCAGAGCCATTGGCAATAATCTTTGAGAACTCCTGGAGAACAGGAGAAGTCCCAGCAGACTGGAGGAGGGCAGACATTGTTCCCATCTTCAAAAAGGGGAAAAAAGGGGATCCCAACAATTATCGTCCAGTTAGTCTGACATCAATACCAGGGAAGATTCTAGAGCAGATCATTAAACAGAGAGTCTGTGAACATTTAGAAGGCAATGCCATAATCACAAAAAGTCAACATGGGTTTCAGAGAAACAAGTCATGCCAGACTAATCTGATCTCTTTTTTTGATAAAGTTACTAGCTTGGTAGATGAAGGGAATGCTGTGGACATCGCATACCTTGATTTCAGTAAGGCCTTTGACAAGGTTCCCCATGACATTCTTGCAAACAAGCTTGTAAAATGTGGGCTAGACAAGTTAACTGTTCAATGGATTTGTAATTGGTTGACCGGCCGAACCCAAAGGGTGCTCAGCAGTGGCTCCTCTTCGTCTTGGAAAGATGTGACCAGTGGGGTGCCACAGGGTTCTGTCCTGGGCCCAGTGCTATTCAACATCTTTATCAATGACTTGGATGAGGGAATTAGGGGCATACTTATCAAATTTGCAGATGACACCAAATTAGGAGGAGTAGCTAATACCCTAGAGGACAGGATCAAAATTCAGAATGACCTGGATAGACTGGAGAGCTGGGCCAAAGCTAACAAAATGAAATTCAATACGGAGAAATGTAAGGTGCTGCATTTAGGGCGGAAAAATGAAATGCATAAATATAGGATGGTAGATACCTGGCTGAATGAGACTACATGCGAAAGGGATCTAGGAGTCCTAGTAGACCAGAAGTTGAACATGAGTCAACAGTGTGATGCGGCAGCTAAAAAGGCCAATGCGATTTTGGGCTGTATCAATAGAAGTATAGTGTCTAGATCAAGGGAAGTAATAGTGCCACTCTATTCTGCCTTGGTCAGACCTCACTTAGAATACTGTGTCCAGTTCTGGGCACCACAATTCAAAAAGGATATTGACAAATTGGAGCGTGTCCAGAGAAGGGCAACTAAAATGGTGAAAGGTCTGGAAACGATGCCTTATGAGGAGAGACTTAGGGAGCTGGGTATGTTTAGCCTGGAAAAAAGATGGTTAAGAGGCGATATGATAGCCCTGTTTAAGTATTTGAGGGGATGTCACACTGAGGATGGAGCAGGTTTGTTTTCTGCTGCTCCAGCGACTGGAACACGGAGCAATGGATGCAAGCTCCAGGAACAGAGATTCCACCTCAACATTAGGAGGAACTTTTTGACAGGAAGAGCTGTTCGGCAGTGGAACGCACTCCCTCGGAGTGTGGTGGGGTCTCCTTCCTTGGAGGTCTTTAAACAGAGGCTGGATGGCCATCTGTCGGGGATGCTTTGATCGTGATTTCCTGCATGGCAGGGGGTTGGACTGGATGGCCCTTGTGGTCTCTTCCAACTCTGCAATTCTATGATTCTATGTTGGGGAGGGAGACAGTATTCATGAGGGCAGGAATTCATCAAGTGCTGGAGATAATTGCCTGACTGTTATAGACAGACTTGGGCAGATTGTAGAAGAACTCAACAGTGGGAGGAAAGTTAAATGTCTCTACACTAATGCACAGCACCTGGGAAATGAACAAGATGAATGTGAACTCTTAGCACAGAACAGTAAATATGATATAATAAGCATAACATAAACCTGGTGGGATCTCAGGACTGGAATAAAGTAGTAGAAGTGTATAACTTATTTTACAGAGATAGACCAAATAGGAAAGGAGTAGTAGTAGCTATATATGTAAAGGATGTTTACACCTGTGAAGAGATCCATAACTTAAATCTGGGAAGCTAGATTGAAAGCATCTGAGTAAAAATCAACCAGGAAAGAAATAACAGTGATGTTATTGCAGGGGTCTACTACAGACCCCCAGCCCAGACTGAGGACTTGGATGATGCCTTCTTGGAACAGATGACCACGCATTTGGAAAGTAGTAATGGGGGATTTCAACTATCCTGACATTTATTCAAAGTGAAACTCTGCCAAGTATATAAGGTCCAACAAATTCCTCGCTTGCCTTGCAGAAAATTTCATTGTCCTGAAGGTAAATGAAGCAGCAAGGGGAACAGTTGTTTTAGAACTTGAGATACATCCAAGGATATTAAAAGAATAGGCAAAAATAATCTTTAAACCACTGGCAATAATCATTGAGAATTCCTAGAGAACTGGAGAAGTCCCAACAGACAGAGGAGGGAAAATGTCCCCATCTTCAAAAAGGGGAAAAAAGACCCAAAGAATTGCCACCCAGTTAGCCTGCCATCAATACAAGGAAAGATTGTAGAGCAGATCATCAAACAGGTAGTCTATAAGCACTTAGAAAGGAATGCCATAACATGTTTTCCCCCCAAAACAAGTCATACCAGACTATTCTTATTTCTTTATTTGATAGAGTTACAAGCTTGGTAGATGAAGGGAATGCTGTGGATGTAGCATATCTTGATTTCAGTAAGGCTTTCAGCAAGGCCCCCATGATATTCTTGTAAATAAGCTAATAAAAAGTAGGTTAGACAATGCTACGGTTATGTGGATTTGTAATTGGCTGACTGACCCCAAAGAGTTCTCACCAATGGCTCCTCTTTATCCTGTAGAGAAGTAATGAGCGCAGTTCCAGATGGTTCTGTCCTGGGCCCAGTGCTATCCAACATCTTTATCAATGACTTGGATGATGGAATAAAGGGCATGCTTATCACATTTGCAAATGACTCTAAATTAGGAGGTGCAGTTAGTACCCCAGAGGACAGGATCAGAATTCAAAATGACTTTAACAGATTGGAGAGCTGGGCCAAAACCAACAAAATGAATTGCAAGAAGAAGAATGTAAGTTACTCCATTTAGGCAGAAAAAAATTAAATGCACAGATATAGGATGGTGACACCTGGCTAGATGGCAATACAGGCAAAAGGGATCTAGGAGTCTTGGTGGACCACATGCTGAACATGAGTCAACAGTGTGATGTGCCAGCTAAAAAAGCCAATGCAATTCTAGGCTGCATCAATAGGAGTATAGTGTCTAGATCAAGGCAAGTAATAGTACCAGTCTATTCTGCTTTGGTTAGAACTCAGCTCGAATACTGTGTCCAGTTCAGGCCACTGCAATTCAAGAAGGATATTGACAAGCTGGAACGTGTCCAGAGGAGGGTAACCAAAACGATGAAAGGTCTAGAAACCACACCCTGTGAGCTGGGTATGTCTAGATAAGGTTAAGAGGTGACATGATAGCCATATTTAAATATTTGAAAGGGTGTCATATTGAAGATGGAGCAAGCTTGTTTTCTGCTACTCCGGAGATTAGAACACAGATCAGAGATTCCACCTAAATATTAGGAAAAAAACCTTCCTTACTGTAAGAGTTGTTTGCCAGTGGAATATGCTGCCTCGGAATATGGTGGAGTCTCCTCCTTCAGAGGATTTTAAACAGAGGGTGGATGGTCATCTTTTGGGCATGTCCTGCATGGCATGGGGTTGGACTGGATGGCCCTTGAGGTCTCCTTCAAGTCTATGAGTCTGTGTTTTTATGATTCGATGATTTGCGTTTTTTTACAATATTTTTTATTTTATTTCCACAAACCTTTGTGTTCTTTCTAGCATTCTGACCGTCATGTTTCTGTTTGATCCAGTTTTGGCTCCATTTCTGTTGGCACTCACCATATGAGTTTAATATTGTAGGGAGTATGTCAAAATAATTCTTACTTTACAGAATAAGCAGAGGAAGCCCAATGCATGACATTCAGAATCAGATTTCATAAAGCTTCTGGAGAAGCATGGAAGAATAATCCAATACATGATAACTGTGGTGCTACTTCTGTGTGCTCAGAGATGGAAAGATGATATCATACCAACACAAGAGGAATGGCTGGTGAAAAAAATATGATTTGGCTGAAATGGAAAAATTGACAATGTTGGTTAAATCTTGGTTTCAAGAATTGGGACTTGGTTATTACATTTTTACAACAACTTTGGGGGATGCTATCAGTATTAGGTTCCAAGGGCTAGTAGAGTTTTGCTTATTTTAAAAGTGGGGTTAAGATTTTATTTAGAAGAAGTTGACCAATTTGATAATTATGACCACTAGTCGAGAGAGTGGAAGCCATCTAGATTCCTTTAGTTGTTGCATGTATTAATTGTAGTTTAGTTTGTTGTAATCATTTAGTTATAATGTCTGTAGTTTGTTATGTTTTTGTGTCTCTCCCTTAAATGTTATTTCGTGTGTGTGTGTGTGTGTAATTTTTGTCTGTGTTAATAAAATATTATTAAAAATGATTTCATAAAGATTCCTGCTCTATAGAATTGGCATGTAAATCTTCACTATATTTATTTTCAAAGGAAGCAGTTATTTTGAAAATGTCCTTCCCACTACAAGATGCTCTTCAACAACCATGCAGTTTTCAAAGCCTATTAACAATTTGGGATTTATTCTATGTACAATTTGCACATGGTTGTTTTACATTGAAAACACCATTTTCTGCACATGAAATAGCACAGAAAGTAATGTTTCTGCAAAAAATAATAATAAATTACCATGCAGAAAAAAAAAATCTGTTTCCTGTGCAGAAAACCATGTTTTCTGTACAAATCAACCATGTGTAATTTTTTCTGATTTTTCATTTTCTGCTGGTCACAGAAATTGATATGCATTAAACTGTGTCATGTAGACAACTTGTTGATAGAAATTTTAATCGCTAACAGATGACATTTATCATTCAGTGTTAATTGTTGAACCTTGAGAAATTAGAAATATTGGACCCATTCAGCAAATCCCCATTCCAGTTGATTCTTCTCATGTTGTGACTCCATTTCTATCCACTGGGTGGTAGGGAAATGTATTTTCTGAATTTGACTAGTTCTCATTACCATCTTGTGTCAAATGTTGGATTTAAACCCTTTTCCTGGTATAAAGAATGATATGTAATAAGAATGTACAATAGAAATGGAATGTGTTGAGCTTATAAGAAAATTGACTATGGTATTCTGACTATTTCTCAGCATTAGATACATCCTTACAGCACCCAACACCTTCAGAGGTCATCCACAGTACAACAGACCTATGCAGATTTGCTAAAATCATTAAATTTGTAGAAGCCTGCTGCAGCATAAATTCATGGATCTGTTTTCCATACATCACAACATTTTACAATCTAGATTTTTTTCTGTGTGAGAGAGAAAGAAATAGATTACCTAATTTAATAGCTTGGCTGTAAAGAACATGAAGAGTGCCCAGGAGACGTAGGGTCATAGTTACTCATATCTGTGGGATTGAGTCTTACCTGCTTCATAATAGTACATTGTTCACTAAAATATTAGAATGCAATTTTAGACATCTATGTACTTAAAAAACCCACCAAATCAACAAAATTGCTTCAACATATGTACATCTTTTATTTTTTGTGTGCCGCTGCTTGATCAGTGATCTTGAGAACTGCAGCAAATGGAATTGGAGTGCACACATGAAACAAACGTGAGATTGAACAAATGTGGAGTTTCATGAATTCATTTTTATATAGAAAATATATAGAAAATCCTTTATATAGGAAATGCAGGGGTGTGATTGCCTATGCTTAACCCAGTTTACTTCAATGAAGAATGAGTTTTAATGGACCTTTCTTCAATAAGAAACTAAAAAAAAAAGTTCTGATGGATCAAGCCAAAGGTGCATCTAGTTTCTTATTATGTTTCACATAGCATCTGGCCAATAAGCTTCCTGGAAGTCCCCAGGCAAGTCAAGAGAGCAACAGACTTCTCCGTTTGTTCCATCCCAGAAGATGGTATTCAGCACTATACTTTTTCTTGCTCTGGAGAGTTGTTGGTTCCAGTAGTTGTGGTCAGATCTTATTCTTCAAAAATCTGTCAAATGTCTACTGGAAGACCTCTGAGTCTCCCTCTTATGATGTTAACTCCACAAATTAATAATTATTCTTAAGATGGCAAAATACCAGAAGGGTGGTTGTGTTCATTTGTTGAAGCAAAAGCAAGAGAGCCTTGGGGAACCTTAATCATTAATAGACTTATATTGAACATGTTCACATAACATGATAAAACAATGTTTTTTTGTTTAAACCACAAACTAGATACCAGGTAATGTGTCTAAGGACAAATATAGGTCAATCCCCATATCCATGGATTCAATATTAACGTTTCACTTATCCACATTCAGAAAAAAACATTCTGTGCCTTTTTAGGTCCTCGAATGCAATTCTATTATCAACTTCCAGTGTTTTCTCATTAAAAATAATAGGGTTCCCTATTATCCACAGTT
This sequence comes from Gambelia wislizenii, assembly GCA_030847615.1. Classification (NCBI taxonomy): domain Eukaryota; kingdom Metazoa; phylum Chordata; class Lepidosauria; order Squamata; family Crotaphytidae; genus Gambelia; species Gambelia wislizenii. The sequence goes on along the minus strand of JAUMIR010000008.1, from coordinate 29,714,803 downwards.
TCAGGTATCCACAGGGGGGCTTGCAACATGTCCACTGCAGATACAGGGGTTGACCTGTACATCATGACTTACCTTCCTCATTCCTTTTTTTTTTGTTTGTTTTTGTCTTGCTCCTTTCAGCTCCTGTTTCAGGGTGGGTGTCAAGGGAAATAAGCCAGGGAATAGTCACAGCTGTAGTTCTGGATGTCAGAACAAGCCATAGTTTAAACAAGCTGCATTTTTGGAGCTAACAATTATGTGTTTAGATGATGGTTTATGGCTGATTAACAAACATTACTTATTAGCAAAGGTGGTTCACACATCATAACAGGCTAGAGTTCAACAAATCACTACATGGTTCATTGTCATGTGCAAATGTTGTTACTATGATGTAAGGTTTTGTGGTATCCTAGAAGCATCCCCTTATATCTGAAGAAGTTGGACATGGTTTACAAACATTGGTGCCACAATAAACATGTTGATTGTTTAAGGTGTTGCAGGGCTCTTGGGACTGCACTGTCTTAGATTCATAACATTTTTTTGGAGGAAGGTGGTTGCCAGTCACTACGCTTGAACCACTTCCAGATTGATGGTTTTATTGATATCACATCTAGATACCAATAAAAATATAGATTTGGTATTTTGAATGAGTTGGCACTTGTTGCAACAGGATAGTCTTTTTACTGAAACTTTTCTGGGAAGTTTTACTGAAACTTTTCTGGGAAGGTGGTGTTTTGATCATAATGGTAGACTTAAAGGCATTCAAGCCACAGAAACATGTTCCAGCTTGTATTGTAAATATATAAGAATGCTGAGTCTGAGCTGAGGGAACATATTTTATGTGCAAATTGTACAAGGATTTCTGTCGTACAATTACATACATGCATACATACATACATATGTACTGTACATTAAGTTGAAATGCTTCCTCCCCCCCCCAGCCCTTCTACAGTGTATAAAAGAGTTCTGGATCAGCATAACAAAGATTTGCCCAAGGGTGACTTCATGACATGTGTATTCAGGAGACATGCTTGGATGGATGATAACATTTGCTCAGAAAAGCTTGAATAAAACACATCTTGTTCATGGAATAATTATATCATGTAGTGCTTACATTGTAAAGAGACCCAGAGTTTTGGAGTAATGAGTTACAACGAATTTGTTCTTTTGAAGGTAATGTGGGTACACAAAGATTTCAAAAGTAACTCAGCTAGTGGAAACAGGAGAAGGGAGTAAAAAGTAGCATGTAGTTAATTTTAATGGCTGTTCCAAGCATTTTTACAGGCAGCGTGAACAGAATTTTTGATGTTTTATGCTGTTCCCTTATCAATCCCATAAGTGATAGTGAAGCTAACAGAAAAGAAAAAAAAATATGCAGCATAATCAGTTACTAATAATTGTTTGTAATACAGATGGTAGTGAATTATTTTTGGAGGCTTTGTAACAAGTTACATAATTAATTACTTTTTTAAAAAACAAACCTTCAAATTCTCATCAGATCCCTGGGAGTCATAGAAACCAGTTATAACAGTGGTTCTCAAACTGTGTGGTGTTACTCTCAGAGGCATGATAGTTGCTCAAGACGGGGGCACAAGGATTTTTTTGGATGAGGCAGTTTCTTGGGTGGGGAGAGGGAAGAGGGAGGCACAGAGTGTGAGAGCTCAGCATTAAGATGAAGGGCCTGCGAGAGAGGTGGGGCCGAGAAGTGTATAATAGGACATGTTATCTGTGAGGCATTGACATTCCCATCCCTCATTCTCCTTCCCTGAGATGGACTTCTAGTTACCTGTTGGGATTTTGTCAATAAGATTTCAAAAGTAACTCAGCTAGTGGAAACATAATCTTTCAGTCCCAGACCCGCCCTTCATCCTCCAGCCCCAATTCCAATTGGAAGGGCTTCTTTGGGTATCCAGTGAGAAAGGTGTGAAATTACTGCTTTTCTTGCATGATCTTCTATTAATTAAACAATGCAGAAAACGAGACTGTGGCTGCTGACACACTGAAAAATGCAGTTTGATACTGATTTAGCTGCTATGGCTCAATGCTATGGAATTCTGGGATGAGTAGTTTTACAAGATATTTTGCCTTCTTCTGTCAGAGAGCTCTAGTGCCACAATAAACTACACATCCCAGGGTTCCATAGGATGGAGCCATGATAGTTAAAGAAGTGTGAAATGGCATTATTCCTGCAGTGTGTCAGCAGCCTGAGTCAACCTTACATGGCATGTTAAAGAATTGGATGAAATATATCACAAAAAAAGGATATTGTAATTTTTAAGAACATGTGATTTGTTTGAAATCCACTTAAATATTATAGCTGGATATTGGTTGCATTCAGCCACTGAGACCCAAGCCTACTGCTGTTCCTACAAGACAAAGCCAGCAATATAGTTCTCAAAACCTTTCAATCCCAGTGTCAGGCTACTAGATGACATCTTGTATAGGCTTCCTCATAGTTCTTAAAGGAGAAGAAAGATGAGTTTCTTCAGTGGAATTCATGAAGGTAAAAGGAACTCAGCTCAGCACACCTGAGCTCAGCAAAACCAACAAGCAAGGGGACCTCTGGTTTTTGACAAGAAAAATTACTCTTCAGTAATGTAGCACAATGTAGCAAGATGTTGCTTACACTTCAGAAGCAAAATCAGCAAGTTCTTTAAAAGAAATACTCACGCCTTTTCTTTTTGCCCAGAGAAACATTAGACCCCCACACTTACGGATTCCCGGCCCCGCCTTTTAAAGCAGACAGGCCCATCTGAAAGAACTGAGAGACTCAAATCCTTTTCCTGTCTCATTGGCTCTAGTGGCTGCTCAGTGATCTTATAGAGAAACCACCTACCCTGAGTAACTGTGTAATTGAGTAATCTGCAAGCATCCATTTGGGGTAACACTACTGGTAAATGTTTCATACTTAGAAAAGGGCAGCCTTGCCACATCACTGGTCATAATGTCTCATAATGTTCCTCACTTGATGCTCTTCAACTGCCAATATGAACAGTATTTGTTTTGAAAATGAAATGGTTTTTATTCACTCTAAAAAAAAAAAAAGACAAAAATTATTGTTCCACCAGCTATGGCTGTTGCAGGAAAGAGCATTACATCTCTACTACGACACTGAGTGCTAGAAAAAGGAGGTATGATGAAAATTGCTTGTCTCTAGATTAACTGTCATTAACAGTGAAGAATATCCACAGTGTATAATATGTTTACACAGTGTGTAATATGTTTTAGCTTCAGATAGTATGAAGCCAAATAATTAAAAAGGCATCTTGAAACAAACCAAAAGGTTTTTTTTAAACCAGAAAATTTAGTATTTTCAAGTCTACCCAGCAAGGCTATACTAAAACAACAAGTGTGCCATCTGAAACTCTTCTGTTCTCTTCTGAGTTTCCCACAGAATTGTCAAATGTAATAAAACCACACACAGTAGGAGAAACTCTTGTATTACCTGAAGCAATTGATATTGTTTCTACCATAGATTTTCCTTGGTTTTTTTTCTGAGCTGTGAGGCCGTGTTCTGTTTTTTTTCCAGGCTGTGAGGTCGTGTTCTGGAATAGTTTCTTTCTGACGTTTCACCTGCATCTGTGGCTGGCATCTTCAGAGAATGGTTGGGTAGGAGTGTGTCTGGGGTTTATATGCTGTGAACCCCTGTAGGAGAGTATATGTAAATTTGTAAATATGTAAATACTCCCCAACAGGGGCTCACAGTATATAACACACACACACTCCTACCCAACCATTCTCTGAGGATGCCAGCTACAGATGCAGGCAAAACGTCAGAAAGAAACTATTCCAGAACACGGCCTCACAGCCCTGAAAAAAACTCAAGGAAAATCTATGGATGCTGGCCGTGAAAGCCTTCGACTTCACATTGTTTCTACCATGTTTGGTGAATATATGGTGCAGCAATTAAAGAATATCTGCTTTTCTAATGACACAGTATCCAGGCAAATATTAGAAATTTCAGAGGACTTAAGTGACAACTAATAGGTTGAGAGGCAATTATGATGCACTTCAAGTTAATGAAGGAACTGATGTGCTTAGAGATGGCTATCTAATTGCATAGTCTGGTTCATTGATGGTGATAAGCTGTGAGAAGTTCTTTTTTGTGAGCCTTTTCTTACAAATACGACTGCAATGTATTTTCAATATGACTGATACTTTTAAAAAAAGAAAATGGTATGTCATGAGAGGGATGTGTTGGCATATGGACAGATGGTGCCCGCACAATGTCTGGAGTGTACACTGGACTTAAAGCAAAGATTAAAGCAGTAGCCCCTGAAGCCAAGTAGATGTACTGCATCAGGAGACACTGGCATCTAAAGAGCTAAGCTCCCCTCTGAGCAAAATGTTACAGGCAGTTGTGAAAACAGTAAATTGCATCAAAGCACAGCCACTGAACTCTCAAATTTTTAAGGTTTTGTGTGACAATATGGGTTCAGAACACACTGCCTTACTTTTTCACTCAGAAGCCCAGTGGTTGTCCAGAGACAAAGGTGCTGAACAGAATTTTTGAACTGAAACCTGAGGTATTCTGTTTTTTCCTCAAGCAGAATAATCTAATGACAACGTGTATTTCCTTTTGAAACTGGCATATCTTGCAGATGTGTTTGAAAAATTAAACATTCTGAATATTTCTTAAAAAAAATGAAGCACCCATACTTCACTGGAATGATAAAAATTTCAGGTTTTTTTTTTAAATCCTACAACTTTGGACAAATGGTTTGAAAAGTAATGATTTGGAAATTTACTGTATCGGGAGGCACTGGCATCTAAAGAGCTAAGCTCCCCTCTGAGCAAAATGTTACAGGCAGTTGTGAAAACAGTAAATTGCATCAAAGCACAGCCACTGAACTGTCAAATTTTTAAGGTTTTGTGTGACCATATGGGTTCAGAGCACACTGCCTTACTTTTTCACTTGGAAGCCCAGAGGCAAGGTGCTGAACAGAATTTTTGAAATGAGATCTGGGGTATTCTGCTTTTTTTCTTGAGCAAAATAATCTAATGGCAACATGTATTTCCTTTTGAAACTGGCATATCTTGCAGATATGTTTGAAAAATTAAACATTCTGAACATTTCTTTTTAAAAAATGAAGCACCCATTCCTTCACTGGAATGATAAAATTTCAAGACATTTTTAAAAAAATCCTACAACTTTGGACAAATGATTTGAAAAGTAATGATTTGGAAATGTTTCCTACTCTTGTCAACATGCTTAAAGAAACAGACCCTCAAGTAATTCCCTCACAGCTGGAAAGTTATTTGACTGATCATATAGTCATGTCACAAGAACATTTTAAAAAGTATTTTTATGAACACCTTGATGCACTGAGCTGGATAAAATATCCGTTTGGAAATTTACCACAGCTAAGATCATTAAACATGACTGATCAACAACATATTATTGATCTACGGACTGATGTTTCTTTCAAAATGTAAAAAGAGCTCCTTGCCAGAGTTTTGTATTAGCATTCGAGAAGAATACCCAACATTAAGTGAAAAAGCTATGAATGTGCTCATACTATTTGCAACTACAATGCCAACCTTTGTGAAACTGGATTCTCAGCTCTGACAGCTATGAAAGGTAAATATCATGCAAGACTTGATGTCACCAAAGAACTGAGAGTTGCACTTTCTGATATTACTCCTCGTTTTAGTAAACTTTGCACTCAGAAACAAGCACATCTATCACATTAAGTATAACCATTACTGGAGAAAAGTTACACCAGCAAATGTTAAACAAGTATTTAATTAAAAATTAAAGTAAGTAGTATCATGATATAAACTTTTAAAATATGCTATAAATGTTGGTGTTTAAGAGCTAAAATATTATTTTGTGTTGAGTGAGGTATTGAATTTATTTAATAAACTGTTCTAATTTGAACAATGTTATTTCTTTATAAAATGTTTAAATATGAAAATGCATAAATGTGTGAACAATAATACATACAGTAAACAAACAAAATATTTTAATTCATTTCCTACATCGAGTGGGGAGGGGGCACAAAGTCCATATGTAGATATAAAAATAATAAATTTAAGTTACCTTTGGGAAGATGAACACTACAATTAGGTCATTGTGATTGGACTGATATGTTCATATATTTGCATGCATTCTGAGGCTTAGGATCCTGGTCATTGTAGATATATAGATCAATCCAGCAGTTATTTCCTAGTTGATCAAAGGCTTTATTCAGTAAGCAGTAACATATCAAATTATAGTTCATTGTTGAACTTATGGGACCTTATTGGATGTCATGTAGTATGTTCAGTGTTCTGGGGAATGAAATAAAAGCCAGAATCTCACACAAAGCTTGGATTAGAATAACTGCATGTGTCTGTATGTTTTACAACTGAGGTTGCTATCATGATAATGATAACAGCTGAACATCTATTCAGTGCTTGGTGCTGCAATTTTTTTCTTTTTTCTTTGTAGGCCTCAGCATGGGGGCAAATTCTGTCAGGGCTCAAGTCGCATTTATCAGCTTTGCAACACTCAGCTCTGCCCACCTGGTAGCCCCGACTTCCGTGCCCAGCAATGTGCCGAGTATAACAGCAAGCCTTTCCGTGGATGGTACTACAAATGGAAACCTTATACAAAAGTAGAAGGTAAATCAGTAATAGTATCAAGTCCTTTCTTTGATGTCTTAGCTTATCTACTGAAATCTTTGATACCTCACCTTCATAACAGACATATAAAACAGTTTTACAAAAGATTTAAACCAGCAGTTCTCCAGGCTGTGATCTCTGGACTGTGGGTGGTACATCACTCTGTGGCACATTTTCAAGAAACAAACAAACAGTTGTTGTTAAGGGGCACAAAGGTGGTGCCAGTCCATGGCACACTGGGGGAAATAACTTGCTGGTCCCCAACTTAAGAGGCACTGATTTAAGCCATCTACAATAAAATTTTATGTGTAGAAAAACTCTGGCAAACAAAGGCCTAAATCCATCTGTTAGTCCCAACTAGACTAGACCCAATGAATCACTGGGAACATGGTAGTTCAGCATTTATATGAATTCCATTGCTTACTTGTACCCCATCTAATTGTGGGTAACAACAGAAGTTAGGCTGAAATTCTTTTTCATTCTAATCTGAAAACCAGAAAAGAGATATTAAAAGGTAGTGTAATATAGTACAGGCATACTTCAATTCACAAAGCCTCTGTTGAAGAAGCTCCCTTTTACAAAGTCTTTTTCTCCCCATCCAGTCCCTTCTGTTTCCCTCCTTGTCCTCTATCTAGCTGGAAGATATATATATATATATATATATATATATGCGCATTGGAAATGGGTGGTGGTGGTGGTGAAGAACTGAAGAAACACCAACTTTCAACTGCCAGGTTGTAGCAGCAGGTGTGCAGTAAACAGGGCAATAAAGCTTGAGCTCCGCAAGAATGGGATACTCCGCAGCAGATCCTACTCTAGTCATGTGTGTCTTCCTAGGCAAAGTAACAGCAGTTGCTTTTACAGTTCCTTACTGAGCATGTCTGAACAGCAAAACAGAAAGAATGGGGGAAAGTGAATTAGTCTGCCTCACCAGCTACTGCCAGCATGTTAAAAAACAAACAAACAAAAATCCTTAGATTTATGGGTCTTGTCACCAAAATAGAAATAAGAAAAGAGGAGGCTGGTGGGAAAAAAAGTCATATCTGGATGCATTTTGGAAAAAGCATTCACATGACTTATAGAAGGTCCAAAATGTTTTTGTTTACTTATTCAACTCTTATCAGTCCTGGTTCTTTCATTTCACATGTGCATACTTGTCTATACTGAATAAAACTTGAGTGAAACATGTTATACTGGTCTTCTCTTCTTTTCTTTTTTGGGGGCTGCTGCTGGTGGCGGTATAGGAACCCCTCCTTATTCTTTCCATGTAATTTCTGCCTCTGGTACCAAATTTTCTGCTAAAACAGTAATGACCGTGAAGATATCTACTTTGTAAAGTGAGGTATACCTTTATCTAAAGGAATTACATATTGATTTTTTTTAAACTTTTGGGAGAGGCTGCTTGCTTCTGAGGGGGGTGGAGCTTCTGGGAGTTTGTATTTTTTTAAACTCTTGGGAGAGGCTGCTTGTTTTTGAGGCGTGTGCCATTAGGCGCGTGAATTTCAGTAACCAAACAAAAATACAGCATTCCTAAAAGTACAGCTTAGAGTTCTCAGCATTAACTAAGAGTTCTAAAAGCTCTCACCATGGACACTGAGGGGGCTGCTGCGGTCACCTGCAACACTTGTGGGATATTTGTCTTCTTGTCTACAGACATGGGGAACTTCACATGCACCAAGTGCAAGTTGGTAGCCCTCTTGCAGGAGAAAGTCCAGCAGCTGGAGACAAGGGTAGCTACACTTCAACATATTCGGGAGCAAGAAGTTTTCCTGGACAGAACAGAACAAATAGTCTTGGGTGGGGACCACACACAGGAACTGGCTGGGGAGGAGAGTGTCACTCCACAGACGCAGGAGGTTGATAGCTGGTGGAATGTCACACATAGAACAAGAAAATCCAGGGATTCTTCGAGCAGCTTGCAGCTACAGAATCGATTCGAAGCCCTCTCCCTTATCAAGGACGACGAGGAAGAAGAGTATGGACAAACTTCAGGGGCAGTGCAGGGGACCTTGAGAGTGCCACCGCAAGGAACAGCAGCTGCGAAGCCTCGGGGGAGGCGTGTGGTGGTGGGGGGACTCCTTTCTGCGGGGTACAGAAGCAGTGGTTTGTGGGCCTGACAAGATGTCTCGGGAGGTGTGTTGTCTCCCTGGGGCAAAGATCTGTGATGTGACAGAGAGGCTGACAAGACTCGTCAAGCCTACAGATCATTACCCCTTCCTTTTGGTTCATGTGGGAACCAACGATACTGCAAGGCACAGCTTTCTGAAGATCAGAAGAGATTATGAGGCTCTGGGGAGGAAGCTGAAAAAAATGGATGCATAGGTTGTCATCTCGTCTCTTCTGCCAGTTGAAGGGCATGGTCCAGGAAGGGAGAGGAAAATAGCCGACGTAAACAACTGGCTCCGTAGATGGTGTCACCGAGAACAATTTGGATTCTTGGATCATGGGCTGCACTTCCATGAGGGGGGACTTCTGGCAAGAGATGGGGTGCATCTCACAACAGTTGGCAGAAACATTTTTGCCTACAGTCTCAAGAATTTGATCAGGAGGGCTTTAAACTGAGTCAAATGGGGGAGGAAGACAGTATTCTGGAAGGCAAAAGGGCTAGACAAAATAGTCAAACTGTCATAGAGGGAACAAGGCAAACAGTGCAAGGACCCAACAGTGGGAGGCAAAAAAACTTGCACAGGCAGCAAATAAACGGAACACATGGTCTTAGATGTCTCTACACTAATGCACAGAGCATGGGAAATAAGCAAGATGAACTTGAACTCCTAGCACAAAAAAGCAAATATGATATAATAGGCATTACTGAAACCTGGTGGGACAAGTCTCACAATTGGAATGTAGGAATAGAGGGGTATAAGCTTTATAAGAGAAACAGGCCAAACAGGAAAGGAGGAGGAATAGCATTATATGTCAGGGATATTTATACCAGTGCAGAGATCCATGACATCAATACTGGAAGTCAGGTGGAGAGCATCTGGAAAAAAATTAAAGGGGACGGAAACAACACGGATGTTATTCTGGGACTCTACTACAGACCCCCATGTCAGACGGAGGAATTGGGTGATGCCTTTCTAGAACAGATGACCACGCACACAGAAAGGAGAGATGTAGTAGTGATGGGTGACTTCAACTATCCTGATATTTGCTGGCAATCTAACTCAACCAAAACTTCAAGGTCTAGCAAATTCCTTACTTGCCTGGAAGACAATTTCATAGTCCAAAAGGTGGAAGAGGCAACAAGGGGGTCAGCTATTTTAGATCTGATCCTAACCAACAGGGATGACCTGGTTAATGGGGTGCAAGTGATGGGATCCTTAGGTGAGAGTGATCATGTTCTCCTGGAGTTTGTTATACAATGGAAAGGAAAAGCCAGGCATAGTCAGAAATGCATTCTTGACTTTAGGAGAACTGAATTCAATAAACTCAGGGAAACACTGGGGGGGGGGACTCCATGGTCAGGAATACTAAAAGAGAAGAGACCAAAAGATGGATGGGACTTTCTCAAAAGGGAGATACTGAAGGCACAATTTCAAACAGTACCATTGAGGAAGAAAAATGGGAGGTGTCTCAAGAAACCAGGATGGATGACTAAAGAAATTTCAACGGAGCTAAGTTTTAAACGGAACATGTATAGGAAATGGAAAAAGGGGGAAATCACCAAACAGATAGCGAATTCAAACAGATAGCGAACACGTGTAGGAGTAAAGTCAGAAAACCTAAAGTGCAGAATGAGCTCAGGCTTGCTAGAGAGGTTAAGAACAATAAAAAGGGTTGGTTTTTTCCCAGTATGTCCGCAGCAAAAGGAGGAAGAAGGAAATGGTAGGACCACTACACAGAGAAGATGGCAAAATGCTAACGGGACAGAGAAAATGCAGAATTACTCAACACCTTCTTTGCCTCAGTGTTTTCAGAAAAGGAAAAGGGTAACCAACCTGAGGATAAAGGAACAGAGGACACAATAGGGGAAATCCAGCACAGAATAAGCAAAGAGGTAGTACAGGAATACCTTTTTAAACTAAATGAATTTAAATCTCCAGGACCAGATGAACTACATCCAAGAGTATTAAAAGAGCTGGCAAATATAATCTCAGAGCCTTTGGCAATAATCTTTGAGAACTCCTGGAGAACAGGAGAAGTCCCAGCGGAATGGAGGAGGGCAAACGTTGTCCCCATCTTCAACAAGGGGAAAAAAGAGGATCCCAACAATTATCACCCAATTAGTCTGACATCAATACCAGGGAAGATTCTAGAGCAGATCATTAAACAGAAAGTCTGTGAACATTTTTTTTTATTTTTATTAATTTTTAAAATTAAACAACATACAATTTCTACATAAAACTTAACAAAAACATATAACAGTGATTCCCTCCACCGAGGGACTTCCCTTTACATTTACAGTACAGCCAACTTAGATGCCAATAATTTGACAGAAACAATTGACGAGGTGTCCAGCAACTCCGTTGATGTAAGTTTACTGGATGAATTTCAATCCGTGAGTACCGTGAGTGACAAGCTACTTGGCAGGGTGAAGAAGACCTGCCCTCTCGATCCTTGCCCTTCATGGCTGGCCACCCAGCGGGGGACTGCCTTGATGTTGTTCCTTAACGACATCATCAACGCATCCCTCAGAGAAGGGTGTGTTCCATTTTGTTTAAAGGAAGCAGCCGTTAGGCCGCTCTTGAAAAAAATCTTCCCTTGACCTCCTGGACATGAACAACTATAGGCCAGTTTCTATGTTACCATTCTTGAGCAAAGTGATCGAGAAGGCAGTTGCACTTCAACTCCAAGTGGTCTTGGATGAAACCGATTATCTAGGCCCATTTCAAACTGGCTTTAGCACGGGATTTGGAGTTGAGACTGCCATGGTTGCCTTAACTGATGACCTGCGTCTAAGCATCGACAGGGGTAGTGTGTCCCTGTTGGTGCTTTTGGACATCTCAGCGGCTTTCGATACGATAGATCATAGCATCCTCTTGGATCGCCTTAGAGGGTTAGGAATCGGAGGCACTGCGCTCCAGTGGTTCCGATCCTTCCTCTCGGGCAGGTCCCAGAGGGTGTTGCTCGGGGACAGTTGCTCCAGCAGAAAGGAGCTTACTTGTGGTGTTCTGCAGGGTGCCATCCTGTCCCCGATGCTGTTTAACATCTATATGAAGCTGCTGGGTGAGATTATTCGGAGTTATGGGTCTGGGTGTTATCAGTACGCTGATGACACTCAGATCTATTTCTCCTTGTCCCGATCATCGGCCTCAAATTCCGATGGTGTCTCTCCTCTTAATGACTGTCTTAAAGCAGTAATGGGCTGGATGAGGAAAAACAGATTGAGGTTAAATCCAGACAAAACGGAGGTGCTCACGGTAGCGGCCCCAAAACCAGGAGTTGGGTTGCAACCTCCAGTCCTGGACGGGGTCACGCTCTCTGTTAAGGACTGTGTTCACAGTCTGGGGGTGCTCCTTGATTCATCGCTTCAGATGACAAGTCAGGTGAATGCGACAGTCAGGAGTGCCTGTTATCAGCTTCGGCTGATATGCGAGCTGCACCATTTCCTGGAAGTAAAGGACCTTGAGACTGTGGTGCACGCACTGGTAACCTCTCGTCTAGATTTCTGCAATGCACTCTACATGGGGCTGCCCTCATGCTTGGTCCGGAAACTTCAGTTGGTACAAAATATGGCAGCCAGAGTGGTCTCGGGAACATCTCGAAGAGACCATATAACTCCAGTGTTAAGATCTCTCCACTGGCTGCCTATCAGTTTCTGGGCCCAGTATAAGGTGTTGGTTATTACCTTTAAAGCCCTAAATGGCTTGGGTCCAACTTATCTCCGGAACTGCCTCCTCCCATACAATCCTCCCCGCGCACTCCGGTCCTCTGGGAGGAATTTGCTTCAGCCACAAAAATCTAGGCTGTCTGCAACCTCCCAGAGGACCTTTTTGGTAATCGCCCCCAAATTGTGGAATGACCTGCCGAACGAGATCCGTCAGATAACAACCCTGAGTAGCTTTAAAAAAGCACTAAAGAAGGATCTCTTTTGGCAGGCCTTTCCTAATTAGATCCCGGCCTCAGGGGATCCTGGCTTCTTTTAGTCCGCTGGCCACTTATTGTATTTTATTGTATTTATTGTTTTAAATGTGATTTTAGATCAGTTGGTTTTAATTTATAATTGTTTAATATTTTTTATGGGGGAGGGTGGGGGTGGGGGTGTTTGGGGATTTTATCTGTATTGTATTTTAATTTTTGTAAGCCGCCCCGATTGTTTTAACATAGGGGCGGGGTATAAATATATATTATTGTATTATTATTATTATTCATCCCTCTTTCCAAAATACCATTGTTTCCAACTCAGGATTGCTTCCTCTCCCCTTTATTAATACAAATTCTAAAAATTTACTCCACTTTTCACCAAAAACATTCTTATAACCCTCCTTTTTTTCCCTTAATCATATTTGTTAATTTCTCATTTATAGCTATATTCCATACTTCATTATACCATTCTTCTATTTTGTATTCACCTTGTATTTTCCATTTCTTTGCTATTATTAACCTTGCTGCTGTCAGCAGATTTGTTAATAAATCCTTAACAATTTGAGATTCTTGTATTTTTTCACAATATGATAATAATGCTATTTCAGGGCATAAAGGTACATTTATCTCCAGTATCTCACTTGTTTCCTTCATTACTATTTTCCAAGATTTCTGCACATATTTGCAATTCCACCACATATGAATATACGTTCCCAGTTCTTGGCATCCCCTCCAACACAGTGCTGAATACTTTTTATCTATTTGATTCAATCTTACTGGGGTTAAATACCATCTCCATATAATCTTATAGTAATTTTCTTTTATTCTTACTGATAATGTTTTCAAATGTTGCATATTCCATTTTTTCCCCACTTTGATTTGTCTATTACAGTTGCTACATCTGTTTCCCAAACATCTTTAAGATAATCTTGTACTTCTTCATTATCGATTAACATTTTATATATTGTACTTGTACTACCTTTTATATTAATTTTCTCTTGAGTAGCTTTTATAATCAATTCCTCAAATTTTGTATTTTTTCTACAACTTCCCTCCTTTAACCATTTTTTTGTCCATCGTTCTAACTGTATCAATTTAAACCATGTAAATCCTTGCTCCTTTAATATTTTTTCCATATAATTTTTATTTTTCATTTCCCCCTTCCATTCCTTCAACCTTATTATTTCTTGTCCTCCTAATTTTGCTTCCACTTCATTTCTTAAATTTGCTGGGAAACCCTCTAACAATATTACTGGCGTTAATGGAGATATTCCTGGAACTAATACTTTTTTTATATTTAATCCATATATCTAGTATATTTTTTATAGAGACAGACTGTATTATTTCCCTAAATTTCTTTTTTGGTTTACAAAAAAATATATTTCTTAATTTTAACTCTATCTCTTGTTTATTTATTTCCATCCATTCCATTTCCTTTACTTCCGCAACACTATCAATAATATATCTCAATTGATTCGCTACATAATATAGCTTCAAATTAGGTAGGCCTAGACCTCCTTTTTTGGGGGGATTTATACCATCTATTTTTATTGATTCTTGATCTTTTGCCTCCATTACAATAATTATTTATCATATTTTGCCACTTTTTAAATTCCATCTCTGATACTTTAATAGGCAACATTCTGAATAAAAAAAAAATATTTTTGGTAATATTTTCATTTTAACAAGCACTGTTCTTCCAAACCATGGCAATTTAATTTCCCCATATTTCTCTATTCTTTTCTCCATATCTTTCCTTAACATAGTAAAAAAAAATTTCCTCTAATTTTTCCAATTCTGCCACAATATTTATTCCTAAATATTTTATTTGCTCCTTTATTTTAATATATTTCTTTTTACTCTTCATATTTTTTTGCTCTGCCTCTGTATAATTAAATATCATCATTTCTGATTTATTCCAATTTACTTGTAAACCTGTCATCTTCCCAAACATTTCCAAATGTTTCACTATCTCTTGCATTTTTCCCCAATGGATCTTGTATTGTTATTAAAGTATCATCTGCAAACATATTCAGCTTAATCTCTTCAATATTTCCTATCCCTTTAATATCTTCATTGTTTCTAATTACATTAGCTAATATTTCTATTACCATAGCAAATATTATTGGGGAAAGAGGGCAGCTTTGTCTTGTTCCCCTAGTTAAATTTATTTGTTCTGTCTTACCATCAGTTACTATTACTGTAGCTTTATTTTTTTTCATAAAATTGGTAAATCATGCCCGTAATTTTTTCTCCATATCCAAATATTTTCATTATGTTTTTTAATGCTGGCCATTCCACACAAAGGCTTTAAATATATCTATAGCTATAAGCCCTGCTTTAATTTTCTTTCTTCTAATTATATCTATTATATTTATTACTCTTCCAGTTAAGTTAGCCATCTGTCTTCCTGCTATAAATTCACATTGGTCTTTTTGTATATATTTGTGCATAAATTTATTCATCCTTTTCGCCATTATTGCTGTAAATATTTTTGCATCTTGATTTATTAATGATATTGGTCTATATGATTCTGGATCTGTCAAATCTCTATCTGGTTTTGGAATTAATATAATCAAAGATTGTTTCCACGATGGTGGGATCTCATCTCCTTTTAAAATGTTATTATATAATTCCTTCATTCTAGATATTAATATACTTTTAAATGTTTTGTAATATTCGGCTCCCAAACCATCTTCTCCTGGGACCTTCCCTAGTTTCAATTTGTTTATAATATCTTCTATTTCCTCTTCTGTTATAGGTTTTTCCATTAATTCTTTCTCCTCCTCACTAATTATATTCTTACAATTTTCCTGTATATATTTCTCTAAGTGTTTCGGTGGATCACCTGCTGAATATAATTTTTGATAATATTCTTGAAATATCTTTAATTTATCTTTCATCAAATTACTGTTCCCCCTTTTTCATTTTTAATAATTCCAATCAAACTTTTAGATTTCTTTGCTTGTGTGGCTCTTGCTAGCATTCTAGAATTTTTATTACTGTATTAAAAAAAATCTCTTTTCATAAATAAAAGATTTCTTTTTGCTATTTCTATATCTTCCTTTTCTAACTCTTTTCTCTTTGCTTGTATTAATGTGTGGATCTGTTTATCGCCGTTTCTAAAATATTCTTTTTCTAAACCTTTAATTTCCTCTTCTAGTTTCCTCTTACCTTTTTCCTGTTTTTTCCACAATGTATGTGCTTCCCTAATAAATATTCCCCTTGCTACAGCTTTCATGGAATCCCACAATAACGCTTGATTGCTTTGTCCTGCTCTATTTATTTGCCATATTTCTTTTAATTCTACCTGTATTTTTTCTACTATATTTTAATAACCCAAGATTTTTGTATCCAATCTCCATCTTTTTGCTTGTTTATAATCTTTTGTAATCTTTATATCTGCTGTAACTGCTGCATGATCTGTAATTTTTATAATCCCTATATCTGTGTTTACAATTTTGGGGACCAGATTTTTTTTGATATAAAAACATAATCTATTCTAGAATAGGTTTTATGTGTTGGTGAATAGTAAATGTATCTCTTTTCTTCTCCTTTCCATTCTCTCCACACATCTCGTAATCCATTTCTATTTATAATTTTGTTCAAACTAGTTTCATACGTTTTCTTGTCCTCTTTAGTAGGATTAGATGTATCTTTCTGCTTATCCATTACCATATTAAAATCTCCCACCATTATTATAGATCCCTCACTTGTTTCATTTGTTGCTTTAATAACTTCTTCATAAAATTCTATTTGACCTTCATTTGGTGCATAAAGATTAACCAAAGTGAATTGTTCCTTACCCCTAATTCCTTGTATAATTATATATCTTCCTTTTAAATCTTTTTAAAATTTCTTAACAGTAAAATCACATCCTTTCGACAAAATAGTTGCTACTCCTCTTAATTTTGATGTTCCAAAAGCTTTTTCGTATGTATTTGCCCATTTCAACTTCAATTCATTCACTCCGTCTTTATTTTGGTTTGTTTCTTGAAGGAATATTATATCTGCTTTAGATTTATTTAATAAAGATTCTATTCTTTTTCTTTTTATTATGTTTCCTAACCCTTTGACATTTAAGGTCAATATTCTCAATCTGCCTTCCATATTATGTATAATAAATTTCTACTTCTATTAATCCCCATAGTGCACAAATACTACAATACTCAAATAAACAGTAACAATAACAATCCCCCCTGCACCACCCTCCACCTTCCCCCTCCTCCCTACCCCTCCCACATACACATTTCCTCACCCCCTCCTAATCCCAGGGATTACTATCCCCAGCATAGCTACAAAACTTTGAGGGGGGGAGGGGGTGTCACCCATCACCGATGTCACCTTTGATCTCATCTCTCTCAGTTTTTTTCAGTCACTTGTCTTTATATCTTCATTTCTCCTTTCCTCCTGTTGCTCCGATCAGCTCCACTTGGTCTTTTGCTGCTTCTTGCTCTTCCTCTCTCAATCCCAGTGTTATCAGCAGTTGTAATTCTTCCAGTGTTTTTATTTTGTAGAATTTCCCAGCATACGTGAACTTCAAAAATATTGGGTTTCCCCAATTGTAGCTAATATTGGTTTCCCCCCGCCCCCAGTATAGCTATAATGGGTTTGATACATCTCCATTCCAATGTTTTCACACACAAATCATTGAAGATCATCACTGGTGTTGATTCAAAAAGTATTTGGTCACCCAGTTTCCTGATTTCTTTCATAAATGTCTCTTTTTTGTAGTAATTGGCCACTTTTACCAATACATCACTGGGAGTTGTTTTCCTGAATCCAGTTCTATGAATTCTCTCAAAATCTTCTTGCACCCACTGTAACTGGGGTATCAGTTGCTGGAACCAGTTTATTATTTTAATTCTCAGCTGGGTTGCAGTTTCTCTTTCAAAGTGTGGTACATTTCGAATCCTGATATTTGTCCTTCTACCCCTGCCCTCTTGGGCAATAATCTGTGTTTGTATCTCAACAATCGTTACTTCATGTTTCTGAAGCCAATCTTTGTTATCATTTGCAAGTTTGTTTATTTTTTAACTTTCTTTACACATTCCTTCCATTTCCTGATTAATTTGCTGCATGGCACTTTGTAGTTGTTTAAAAACTTCCTGTATTGTTTCTTGTTTCAAATTCTGAATTTCATTTCGTAGCTCAAGTGTATGAGTTTTAAAACTTTTAAGTAATTTTTCATTATTCTCTGCCAGCAAAGATTGTAAATCCTCTTGCCCTGACAGGTTTTCCTTCTGCCCATTCTTTCTTCCCCCTGTGCCAGTCGTCATTTTTTTTTAAATGCTTCGGTCTGTTCTTTTCCCTTCACTCCTTTTGAAATTTTAATCTTTTCAGTTGCTGTTAAGGTCTCAGCTCTTTCAAGTCTTGAAATTGTTTTGTCAGAGGGTTTATTTTTAGATCTTGTCCATAAGGGAGTTTGCAAGAATTTTTTTCCCCTTATCTCCCCTTCCACCTTTCAACATCAGCTTCCCTCATAAATCCCCAAACTCCGAGCTATCAGTTTTTAGATAAGGCAGAATTTACTCACAGCATTCCGACACAGGAGAATAGTTTCTTTTACTTTAATTAACTGCTTAAACAAGGTATTTTCTTTGTTTCAAAGATATCACATTGGAGAGAGCTGGATTCTACGGCTACATCCGGTGGTGCGTGACTCTGCCCCCCAAGTCTGTGAACATTTAGAAGGCAATGCCATGATCACAAAAAGTCAACATGGGTTTCAGAGAAACAAGTCATGCCAGACTAATCTGATCTCTTTTTTTGATAAAATTACCAGCTTGGTAGATGAAGGGAACGCTGTGGATATCGCATACCTTGATTTCAGTAAGGCCTTTGACAAGGTTCCTCATGACATTCTTGCAAACAAGCTTGTAAAATGTGGGCTAGACAAGTTAACTGTTCAATGGATTTGTAATTGGCTGACCGGCCAAACCCAAAGGGTGCTCAGCAGTGGCTCCTCTTGGTCTTGGAAAGATGCGGCCAGTAAGGTGACACAGGGTTCTGTCCTGGGCCCAGTGCTATTCAACATCTTTATCAATGACTTGGATGAGGGAATTAGGGGCATACTTATCAAATTTGCAGATGACACCAAATTAGGAGGAGTAGCCAATACCCTAGAGGACAGGATCAAAATTCAGAATGACCTGCATAGACTGGAGAGCTGTCTAACAAAATGAAATTCACTATGGAGAAATGTAAGGTACTACACTTAGGGCAGAAAAATGAAATGCATAGATATAGGATGGTAGATACCTGGCTGAATGAGACTATATGCGAAAGGGATCTAGGAGTCCTAGTAGACCACAAGTTGAACATGAGTCAACAGTGTGATGCAGCAGCTAAAAAGGCCAATGTGATTTTGGGCTGCATCAATAGAAGTATAATGTCTAGATCAAGGGAAGTAATAGTGCCACTCTATTCTGCCTTGGTCAGACCTCACCTAGAATACTGTGTCCAGTTCTGGGCACCACAATTCAAAAAGGATATGGACAAATTGGAGCGTGCCCAGAGAAGGGCGACTAAAATGGTGAAAGGTCTGGAAATGATGCCTTATGAGGAGAGATTTAGGGAGCTGGGTATGTTTAGCCTGGAAAAAAGATGGTTAAGAGGCAATATGATAGCCCTGTTTAAGTATTTGAAGGGATGTCACATTGAGGATGGAGCAGGTTTGTTTTCTGCTGCTCCAGAGACTGGAACATGGAATCATGGATGCAAGCTCCAGGAACAGAGATTCCACCTCAACATGAGGAGGAGCTTTTTGACAGTAAGAGCTGCTCGGCAGTGGAACGCACTCCCTCGGAGCATGGTGAGGTCTCCTTCCTTGGAGGTCTTTAAACAGAGGCTGGATGACCATCTGTCGGGGATGCTTTGATCAAGATTTCCTGCGTGGCAGGGGGTTGGACTGGATGGCCCTCGTGGTCTCTTCCAGCTCTACAATTCTATGATTCTATTATTCTATATGAATGACAAAATCAGTGTTTTGATTCTTACCTCTGTTACCATCTTACTAGACCTTCAGTCTTCTACTCAGTCCACATCTGTAATTATTTAACTTAAAGGGTCCCCCCCAAATACATAATGTGTATGGAACACCTGAAATACTTGAAAGCATTATGGAGGTGGAAGGTATTACATGTAGGCCCTAAAAGCCTGAGGGCACCAGATCCTATCTGAACTTGGAAACTAAACTGGGTCAGCCCTGGTTAGTACTTGGATGGGAAACTGCCAATGAATACTAGGTGTTGTAGGCTCTATTACAGAGGAAGAAACAGACAAAACCACCTCTGAGTATTCCTTGTCTAAAAAACCTCTAAGAAATGTATAGGGTCCCCATAAGAGAACAGACAACTTGAAGTCACACACACCCTTAGAAGTCTTCAGACTGGACTATGAAGACTGTTTTTTAAACTGTATAATCAACCCCCTTAATGTTATTCCCCCCCCCAGAGGAAGATCTCTGCAAGTTGTACTGCACAGCTGAAGACTTTGACTTTTTCTTTGCAATGTCTAATCAAGTGAAAGATGGAACCCCCTGCTCCCCATACAGCCGTGATGTGTGCATTGATGGGATCTGTGAAGTAAGATTAAGCTTAAATTTTTTCCCATTGTAGTGGTTTCAGGGCAGTTCAATAGTAGATAATGTTTTGAGTCTTAGTTTATTTTTTCACATGTGAGAATGAAGTTTCAAAAGATTTCTCCCTGTGAAGGCAGGGCATTTTTGTGCATTTTATTCCATTTGGGATTTTTTTTCCTCCCCAAAAATATAGTTTGCACAAAAAGTATTTCACTTGTGGAAAAAGGAACTCTTTGTAAAAATGTATATATATATATATATATATATATATGTATGTATAAAGCATTTTGTATAAAAAATGTACAAAACCATAATTCAATCTGATCTTTGTGGAGCAATGGACTGAGTCACTATAATGCCATTTTATAATTAGAGGTAGACAAATCTGCCAAATTCAGGTTCCTTCATTTTCTAATTTTTCCATTCTAAATTGAATTAATCTTAAATTTTGAGATTTTTTTTAAATAAAAAAATCACATGGAAATTTGTACAGATTTAAATGTATTTTTCACTAATATACTCCTTTTATGTGCACCTTTCCCTTGATTTGCACATTTTTGTTTGCATTCTTCGAATGGAGAACTCCATAGCAAATTATGCCATTTGTTCAGAAGTGACATCAACTGGGAGAACTATAAAAACTCAAACTAGACTAAACTATAAGGACCCTATAGGAGTGGTGTTTCTATTTGTTCAGAAGTGCCAAATTCAGGTTCCTTCATTTTCTAATTTTTCCATTCTAAATTGAATTAATCTTAAATTTTGAGATTTTTTTAATAAAAGAATCACATGGAAATTTGTTTGCATTCTTTGATTGGAGAAGTCCATAGCAAATTATGCCATTTGTTCAGAAGTGCAAACTTAGCTAGGTGTCCACCAAAATGGGAATTGAATAAAATTAACCCCATCTCTTTTTATAAGACAAGCTGGCATCCTATTGAGAAGTTACATCATTGTAAAAAACTTAAAATCATGTAAAGTGGAATTTCACTGTAGTGTAATATTTGTATTCTCAGGAGCTGAACAGGGATGTTGCTGTGCCATTGGGACCACCATGCAAGCTAAGCCAGCAGCACGACTGTTGCACAACAGTCTGGATACACAATGTGTCCCAATTCACAGTGTGTTCTGCTGTGTAGTGGGAACCGCTATTGTGCAATGCGACATTCTGTGCAGTGCCCCATTGTACATTGCTGCAATTCACTAGCATGGTTGTGTATCATGCCAGTGATGTAACTCCATCATGGTAAAATTACAGGGCCTTGTAGCTTCTGATGCAGAATTGTGGCCATCACTTTTAAGGAGAAGAGTGACAAATATCCTCCCTTCACATTATTTAAAAGTAGTAGTTACTTTGCATTCTCTTCTAGTCTTTCAAACTGACTTTCTTTCTTGTAGCAAGTAGGGTGCGACCATCAGCTTGGATCGAAAGCTACTTTGGATGGTTGTGGAGTTTGCAAAGGAGATAATTCTACATGCGCCTTCTTTTCAGGCCATTATTTGACACAGCATAAAACCAATGGTAAGGGAATTATAACCAATATTTTTCCCCCTTCTTCTCCATGTAGTTTGACTCCTTGTTCTTCAAGACTCCAGATATGGAAAACTGGGGGCTTGTCTAGATGGGCAATTTACCCCATCTTGCTGCTATCTTGGAGCCCTGAAGTCTAGATGATACAGGGGTTTCCCCCCATTTTGCCCCTGGGCAGTCCTCCCAACCCCCAGTGCCAAGACAGCGGGGAAGACAAGGTAAAGCCAGTTAAATCATTTTTTAAAAAAACTGGTAAAATCATCTCCAGCCTGCAAAAAACTGATTGGGCCTTATGTGACCACAGGAGCCCATTCTGACATGCTGGCCCATCACTGCTGGTGCTGTCTTCATTCTGCCAGATCCAAGAAGCAGACCTGCAGCATGCTGCGTGCCTTGCTTATGTGCTGCATACCTGCTTCCTGGCTTGGGGAGTGGGATGCAGGCAGCAGTGGTGGCTGCAGGAACAGACCGGCATTGCAATCTGGACTTCCTCCTGTTTCATGCCATGAATGCAGAAAGAACAGGCCAGATCCTCAGGCAGAATATGCCAGTGGGGAGTCAGTGTATTCTGGCGTCTATAGATGAGCCCTGAGATAGCAGTTAGATGTAGGAATTGCAACAAAAATATTTGTTTGATATTCTACCCATTTTTCTAATCTAATAGACCTTCCAAAGTGGCTAACAATCATAGCATAAAATGCCCCATTAGTAATTTCACAATAATGCATGCATATTATCACTGACAAGTATATTCTGCATGCATTTTATAACTGACATGTATTTGCTAGCTAAAAACTATTAATTTGGCTCTGTTCATAAACAGTCCTGAATTTGATCCAGACCAGTGTTCCATTCACACTACAGAATTATAGTGCTCTTATTCCACTTTAACAGCCATGGTTCCATCCCATAGAATCCTGGGATTGGCTGTTTATTGAGAATTCTCAGCCAGAACACTCTAGTGCCTGACCAAACTACAAACCCTAGGATTCCATCAGATGGAATCATGGCAGTTAAAATTGGAATGGTAACGCTATAATTCTGTAGGGTGAATGACCCCCAGTTTCTTTGAATTTATGTCCTATTTAAAAATGCCACAAGTTAGTCGAGACTAATTAAATCACATTTATTTCAATGGAAGTTAAATGCAATAAATTTAGTCCAAATCCAGCCTGTTGCATTTAAGGTGGATGGGGGTAATGTCTCTTTGATCTGAGAGCTCATTCACACATGGAAGTCACTATTTGACATGACAGTCTTTGAATAACAGATACCTGATTCAGCCAAAGGAGATTTTGTCCTGGTTCTTGATAATTTCACTAGGGTCACATCTCTCTACAGCCATATGATAGCTGGAAGTTTGTAAATGGGCACCTTGGAGATTATCAGACAGAAACACAAAAAGAGTTCCTGTCACACAATCTCCAATTTCGCCCCTGTCCTGACACAATAACCCTCTCCACCACACTTATCTTCTGTCCTGTTGACAGGCAGCCCAGGAATGAACAGAGCTCTAATGGAGCTTCATTCCCTCCTGGACTGAAATCCCACCCATTCTCGCAAGAAGCCATGAGCGCGGGAAATTCAAAAATAAAAACAAAAATACCAAAAAAAAAAAAAAGTTACAAAAAGCACATGCACACACTTTAAAACTTCCAAGTAAACCAGGGAAGTTTTTAAAAAAGTGTGCCACTTACTGTGATGTCCTGATCTCACCCGGAAGTGTTCTGGCGGGACCGCCCACTGATGCTGCATTCATGAGAGTTAAATGGCCCCAGATGCTGGCAATGCTGGCACCAAATCGCAATGGGGAATGTATTGATGGCTTGGCCCATCAATAAAAAAAAAACACCATTTTGATGCCATCGGAACACAAAAGGACGATGTCATCTAATATTTGCATTCCTCTGGTGTCATTTTGGTACCACATTAGCCGCATCTAGTAATCTCCTATAGCAGGACTTACATATCACATGTTGTGACATTTCACAGCAGGTGGCATAAAATAGCCAAGAGATCGCTGTTTTGTTTTGTTTTTGAATTGCCATGTACTCAAAGGCTGGTCTTAAATAGGAGTGTCTCTCCTCTACTGAATTTATCTCCAAATTTTGGGTCCCTTGTCACTGCCATTGCCACCAGCAGAGAATTGAAATGTTGTAGTTTAGAATTGCCATTATTCATTGTGCTCTTAATGGAAGAGTATGTTTATCTTACAACTGGAACAAAATGCTACATTTCCCCTCTTTTTAGATTATTACCCCATCGTTACGATTCCAGCAGGATCTCGTAGCATTGAAATCCAGGAAATGGAAATGTCTAGCAGCTACCTTGCAGTCCGCAACTTGGCTAAAAAATATTACTTAACAAAGGACTGGACAATTGACTGGCCTGGAAAGTTCTACTTTGCTGGAACAATATTTGAATATCAGCGCTCTTTTAACCATCCAGAGAGGCTTGCTGCAACCGGGCCAACTAATGAGACCCTCGTCTTTGAAGTAAGCTTTCTTCTGTTCATTTAATTCTTGAGATCTGTTTTAGAATTCCTAGTGGGAGCTTTTGCTTGGTGCAACATCTGTCCGACAGAATAAATTTTATACTGAAGAGAGCAGTGCTCCAATTTAGGATTGTTTGTGACGTTATTCTCATGGAGATAGTGGTAAATGTAAGTGTAGACACTGTTTATTATGGTCTTTATAATCCACAAATTCAGGCAGCTATTCTGATTCCTATGAACAAACTACATCTAGCAGTTTTCATCTCTACCAAGGGCACGTGCTTTATAAACCTAATGGGTCTTAGTAGCTTCTCACATTTTTATTTATTACAGTTTATAACAAATACAGTAAAAGACATAAAGAAAGGGGGAAGAAAGATAAAGAAAAAGCTAGAATAGAAAAAAAAATTCTGATCTTCCTTCCAGCAGTACATGTATATGTATGTGGCCAGACGAGTGCGTGGGGGGAGGGGGGCTGTTAACATGTTTCTCAGAGCTGCCATGTTGAATTTTCCACCTTAGCAAGCAAGCACTAAGGTGATAAAACAGAGTGTTGTTGTTTTTTCTTTTTGTGTGTGTGAAATATCACTCTATCACACATTAGAATTAGTTTTAAAAAACATTCAGCAGCAGCCAATTGAGGTAAATAAAAACATGAGTAATTTACTCATGGTTGCCATCTGGATCCACAGGCATGCAAAGCTTATGCCTGCAAAAACACCTATTCAGACAAATTGCAGCTGCTGTGAATTGCCATCACTGCAGAGGAATCTACTTCTTTCCTCCTCATATAGACAAGCCCTCGATTGAACAATATCAGTATTCAGCAGAAGGGGATTTAGCACAGCCACCAAATAACCATATGGGTGTAGATTTACACTATGCAAGCTCTTTATGGCAACCACAACCACAATTTTAATATTTCCTACCTGTCTCTCCCTGTGTATTAAGGTGGGGAAAAACAACAGTTTAAAATACACCAAAAGATTAGACACATAATATCAGTTAAAAACACATAACACTAGTTATAAAATATATAACAGGTGTAAAAAGAACATATAAAACCAATACACATCATAAACAGTCAATTCATATGTGAAGTCAAAGACTTTCATGGCCAACATCCATAGGTTTTCTGTTTTTTGTTTTTTTGTTTTTTCCGGGCTGTGAGATCGTGTTCTGGAAGAGTTTATTCCTGACGTTTCACCTGCAATCTGTGCCTGGCATCTTCAGAGGATGGTTGGGTAGGAGTGTGTGCAGGGTTTATATACTATGAGCTCCTGTTGGAGAGAATATGTAAATTTGTGTATTTGAATGGGTAGTTCAATCCATACTTTAAAACTTATAATTTGAAAAGCCTCTGGGTAGGTCTGCTAGAAGCTACTGAGCTTCAGTGCTGTTTTATATTGATATAGTGTATCTAGCTGTCAAACCTCTTCCGGCAGGTCATTCCACCATCTAGGAGTGACTGAAGAAAAAGTCCTCTAGGCTGTAGTTGCCAGCCTCATCCTGGTTGAATGAAATAAATATCCCTCAGAGGACCTCATGAGTGTCCAGGGTGGATTATATAGGAGAAGGCAATGCTGTAGGTAACCTGGATTTGAACTATGTTTGTAGGATCTAGGTTACAGTCATAATTATCCACTTAATCACCACCACTTTTATTGCAAATTGGTTTGTGAAAGAGTAGGAAGCCAAAAGTAGCCAGTGAAAATGATAATCTGTGCTTGTCAATACTTGTTAAAGTCAGAACCATACCTTATGTATAGCTTGTTTTTGTAAATTTACAGGCACATGCGAAAATGGATATGACTAAAATCTCACTACCATATTCTGATTGTGGTTTTGTAAAAATAGGCAGATTCTGGGTGGACAACGGGGGGGGGGAATAGAAGAAAATTTTGGAACATATGATAGAACAATACTCATCTGACATTGTAATATCAGCTTTTCACATATGGTTTTGGTAATATCATTGTGTCATCTTAACTGGAGACATACAGAAGACTTTTTTAAAAAAATTAATCCAGTTAAATGCTTAATGTTAAAACATCTTGTTGAGATTCCGGCATAGGTCATTTGAGGTCACTTGGTTTTAGTTTGTGGAAATTGTACAAAGAATTGCAGGGTGGTGGCAACTTTGGACAAGGAAGTCATTAGTGCAGGTTTACCTTTGCTTGATAGGAAGCTTAGAGGAATGAAGAACTCAGAAAAAAAGAAAAGGCAGTAGAACCATAATCCAAGCTGGCCTCATACTATATATTAAGCAGAGTTTTGTGAATCTTCTTTGTGTGTTGTTTGTATGTTTGATATAAAAGCAAACTGGAGCAGGCACTGAATGCAAAAGATTGAACTTATCTACACAGGCTAAATACCCTGACTTGCTCCCCTCTCAGAGCCCTGCAGTCCAAACGATGCAGGGCATTTGCCCCATTCTGCCCCTGAGCAGTCCTCACCACCACCAGGCAGATACGGGGCTGAGACAGGGGCAAGTTGGAGTAGGGTCCAATAAAGTGTTGTAGCAAAATACCAAGGAGCCAGAGTATCCTGGCGGGTATAGACATGTCCAGTGTCATAATAGAAATTTTTGACCAAAGAATCAATTTGGCACCTCTTAACACTCATTAGCCAGCATTCTGTTGGTTAATCCCAAACAGAATAGATTCATCCAATCAACTATTAAATGGTAAGTCAACACATAGATAAATTCTGGTGATTCTGTGGTCTACTCTAGTCAGGAGTAACAACAGGAGTCAGGCCATTATGAAACAAGGCAAGAAATTTACAAGGTTAAGGAGTGTTTGGAGAGACCAAATATACAGAAAATGATGTATACGGTTTAAAAATTTAAAAGAGGTACAATTAATAAATGTTCAGAAAGTCAAATGCATACATTATGAAAAAAATGCGTACAAGAATGTGTATTCTTTTCCATACAAGAATTAAAAGCAATGTTTAACCGACTAATATGAATAAAACATGGGGCAAGAATACCAGAGGAGATTTGGAGAGACAGAACAAAGTTGAGACTGAGAGTTTGTCACATACCTAGGACCAGCTATATCTAAGAACAAGACCGGCTGCTTAAAAGGAAGAGGAGGAGGACGAAGACAACACAGTGACTGTTAATGTATGTCCTATTTTGAACAGGCACAAGGGGCTATTTTTAAACCCTTTGTGCCCCATCCAAAATCTTTGGCCACTGCAGCTGCCAAGCCATGAGGGGCTGCTATTCTGTGGGGTGGGGAGAGGAACATAGTTGTTCCACTTCCCACTCCATCAAGGTAACTGCAGCAGAGTCAAGAAGCAGTCCCTACTTCTCCATCACATCCTCTCCATAGCAGCAATCCAACTGGGCATGGCACCTGCTTGGAAGGAGGAAACATGACTGTAAATGCCTTGCACTCACAAGTAAAGATACATAATTGAATGCCAGAATCAGGATTACAGAATCATCATATTACTAATTTATATCTACGATTGTGAAAGCTGAAGAGTGAAGAAAGCTGATAGTAAGAGAATCAATTCAGTTGAAATGTGGTGTTGGGGACATTTTCTACAGATGCCATAGGCAAATACATGCGTCCAAGAGCAAGTCAAGCCTGAAATCTTCCCAGAAGCCAAGATAACTAAACTGAGACTGTCATATTTTAGACACATTGTGAGAATACATGACTCTTCAGGAAAAATAATAATACTTGGTGAGTTAGAAGGAAGTAGGAAAAGGTGAAGATGGTGTTCTAGGTAGATAGACTCAATCAAGGAAGCCATGACCCCAAATTTGCAAGACTTGAGTAGGGCTGTTGATAACAGGGTGACCTGGAGATCCCTTATTCGTAGGGTTACCGTAAGTCAAAGTTGAGTTGATGACAATTAAAAACAACAATGTCATGCACACCATAAAGGATCTTGTCCTGTATCTTATGAGACTAAATAACAGGAGAAAGAAAGGGTCAAACAGCCTCTTCCACATTCATCACTGGGAGGGGGTTCTAAATATAATCAAAGGCAAAGTTATTAGTCCACTTGATGTAGCTAATCTAGAAATGATCAATAGTAATACTGGCATATTAACAAAGCCACATTTGTTTACATTTCTTGAAAGATTGCTGCTATGGCAGGTTGGTATTTTTGTTTTTCTTGAGTCAGAGAATGGGGGAGAGATAGCATATGGGATTGTTTTTTAACTTGGGCTTTTATTGTTATAATATTTTATTGTTATAATTATGTTGTGCTCCGCCTTGATTCCCTAGGGAAAAGGCGGAATATAAATAATAATAATAATTAGACTAGTACAACGTTCAACATGAATATCTGATATTGAGCAACAATATTATGAAATCCCTATAAAATAAGGTAAGTTTATCTCCAATGCAACATGTAAGAGATGGTTGGGACAAAGTGGCAATCACTCACAAGAAGAGAAAGGAACTGATCTTCAAAGCAGGAAACAATGGCTAATTAAAGTTAATAAATCATTTCCTACACCTTTTGTTGAGGAGGGAAATGGAAGAAGGAAACCAGGTGAAAGGACTTTAGTGATAATTTAACTGCCACTGGGTGAAAGCCAGTTTGGCATTTGTAAGCCTTATTTTTATTATTAGCTACTAGATGATAAATTAGTTCTGATCTCCCCTAAAGAGAGTGTGTGTTGGATAGAGCAAAGCTCCATTGATGAGATACAGATGTAAATGTAAACGTAAGGGATAAAAGGATAAAAGTGAAAGAGATTAGATGGGCTGCATCCCTTAAATGGGTGTACTTAGTGCATAATGTTTACAAAAGAAGAGAGAGTGAAAAATATTCACCATATCAAATGAAAACCAGGTGAAGGAAGAATGAGCTCATAGGAAGACCTTTAAAAAGGCTAACTTTTCTCATCAGTGCCTTGAGTGGGGTTGCATGAACTCTCATTTTTTCATGTCATTTTGAAGACTGCTTTTAAAATGCTTATTATAACATGCAAGGTATATAATAAACCTCTACTGAGAGTTCAAGCACTCCTTGTGTCCAAGTGGAAATTACCATTGATCAAGCCTGCTGCCATGAGGAAAAGTCTTCTGCCCCTCGTAATCAATACCTCTGGCCTACTGTTTAATCAATGCCTATTGCCTCCTGGAAATAATCGACTTCCCTAGAAATTTTCTCTCCTAGAGAAACTGCTTCATATTCATGGTTGAACAGGCAAGCACAGCCTTCATCTTGCCACAGCCCACCAGCTGGGAAACGTCCTCCCTCCATCCCAGTTGCCACTGCTCTACATCTGCTGGACTTAATCCCCTTCCTCACTGCCATCCCATTTTCCTTGTTTATCCGTGTCTTTTCAGATGGTAAGCCTGAGCACAGGGAATTGTCATTTTAACCATTGTAAACCACTTCTGGTAAGCACCATGTACACTGATAGAGCTATATAGATGATGATGATGATGATGATGATGGTTGGATGCCATAGCATCCCTAGGCCTATCCCTTGGCTTCCACTGTGCCATGCAGGGCTTCTGAGATTCTACAAAACTGGAGAATCAGTTAAAAATAATGGTATCAGGAAACAATCAGACAATATGTGATTTAGTCCCATTGGAAGAAAAAAAAAGTATTTCTAATTTCTGATGAAAAATGAAAGAGAAGTCCTTACTGTTGTAATGTTGAACATGGCTCAGTTTGTAAACTGATCTCCATTCTTCCAGAGCCAAGGTCAAACTCTCATCTAGAGAACGTCCCAGAAGTTCCAGCAATTGCTATTGCAAGAAGAATGTGATAGACTTGATGGAGTTTATTCTCAATTAGTTTTCCCTTCCACTCTTCCAGAGAGTGTCTAAAGACCTTGTAAAACTACAAATCCCAGGATTCCATAGGCTGGAGCTACCACACTTAAAGTGGAGCTTCTTTGTCAGAAGTTTTGTTAACGGAGGTATGTCCGTATAAGGAGTAGTATATATTATGAGAATCACATTAAGCATTTTTTTAACAGATATATCCAATATGTGATCTCCAATGCTATTCAAAAAAGCATTTGCAGATATTCCAGCTTCCCATTATCACGAGGATACTGTGAGCATCACATTCTCACCTCCACCCTTTATCCCAAGTAAATGCAAATGGCTAAATGCAAAAGTGTGCATATATGAAAAATATGTACAAATATGCTTTAGTCAATGACATTAAAATGTCTATATTAAGAGTAATGTGTAAAAATGCATACATTACAAAAAACATGTTCTCAAAATATACACAAAGATACACATGAGAGGAAAAAAGAATTTTGCAACCCAATAGGAAACATAGGGCCCATTCACACTTATGCAATTACTGTATAGTGCTACATTCCACTTTACCTTCCATGGCAACGTGCAATGGAATCCTGGGGTTTGTGGTTTGATCAGGCACTAAAGCCCTCTGGTTTAGAATGTCAGGAAATGACATGGATGTGACCACAAGATGGAGCTGTAAGCTTAGAAATAAAAGTGGTTGAGCTCCAGTGGCAGGTGTGTGTGTGTGTTAGCATTTGGGAGTATGCACATCTGAGATGCCTGATGTAACAGGCATTGTTTAACTGTCTATAAAAAGGAAATGGGAATTGTCTCCAGTGTGGGTTTGTTGTGGATGGTGGTTGGTGAAGCAGTTTGTTGGTTTGAGAGAGATTTATGAGTATTAGAGATGGCTGTCCTATACTCTGTGTATATATTGTAAATATACTGCAAACAAAGATTAAAGCCCTCAAGTTGAGTGAAGGCTGGCCTTGTTGCTGTCTTTATTTGGCAAGCCAGAGCTCAAGGCAGTGTGCTGGGGTGAAGGAATTTTTCCTTCTCAGCCTGAAGTCTTTTGCAGAAATCTCTCCAGAAAACCTTCTCCTTGGTGTCCTGTCGATGTGGAACAACTCTGCAGGTGGTCGTGGTGGACACACGCCCCAACATAGAATTCTAAATGCCCCCTCTCTAAACTGCAAATCCCAAGAATCCATCAGATGCAACCTTGGAAGTTAAAGTGCAATCATAGCACTTTAACTGGGTATTGTGGATGGGTCCACAGGGTTAGAATGCCAGTGATATTCTGAGAAATATAAATAGAGAGATATTCACATCTCTAGCAGATAGCCCTCTGAAAGTTCTAAGATTGCTATTTTTTTTTAAACCCTCTTACAGGTATCAGTACAGTGTAGCAAGGATTATTCATTTCTTAGTTGGTAGCTTCAGCTGTTTCTCTACTACCTTCTGGGAGTTGAACTAAATGGGAGCTGACTGTCACACGATCCCAAAAAAAAAAAAAAAAAAAGTAACAACATTAATCCATATTGTGTGACTTTGCATGGCCACACACAATCAGTATGCTTGATTCCATATTGCCAGTGCAATGAGTCTTCAAACTTTCATTAAATGGAGCTAATTATTCAGTGTACTTAACTGAAGTTAGCTCTGATGACCAGGTATGACTGCTACCTAAAATCTCCATAGAAAGTTGACAGTTTAAAGAAAGAAAGGCTATAGGAAGCTGTCGATCTAAAGAAAGCTTTGGCATACATTTAAAGGTATTGCTCAACTGACCCACAAATGTATATATCCATTTATACATCTATAATAGCCAGGGAAGTGAAAAAAGGGGGAGATGACTAGAACAAAGAAACAGATACAAAGGCAGTTAAGAATGTTTGTTTTGTTTTATCTTCAAAATCAAAATGAACAGAAAATAAAAGGTCTAAGGTATTTAAGAACATTTAATATGCCCATTGTTTTAACTTCATTATACCCTCAGCATACGAACATGCTTCCAAATAGATCTGGCAAATCTTAGCCATCAAGTCTGCAGGATTTTTTTGAATATCCAAAGTTATAAATTTTATAATGCTGTGCTTTGTGGTCAAAGCTGCTGAGTGTTGTGTCTGAAGTCAGGTGGCTGGTATGTTAAAGGTAGACATTAAGCAGTTCTGTGGAAGACCTAGAAATGTTTAAGGAGATTGTTTGCCAGGTGTAAATTTGGGAGCAAATGCCAGTTGGCTGGGATGTCTTTGGAATGTGTTCAGTTAAGTAGAATGAAGCACTGGAGGTCTTCCCAAATTTGTAGTTTTAATAACATAGTGGTATTCACCAATGGCAGATATTGGATTGCCATGGAAAAGCTTTTTAACCAAACACTTGACACTGTTGTAGAAAGAAACATAATGTTTTATGTTCTGCAAGTTCTCGTCACTTTACAAATGACACCTTGGCCATAGCTTTCCCTTTGCAATGGAAAAGAAATGTTATGCAGTATTTTACTGTGGTAAGTGTGACCAGATTCTCTATCTAAATGTAACAGGAACAGCCAAATACAGCTATTAAAAAAAGAACAAACAAATGGAGGTTTATTAAGACACATTTAGATCACAGCTTAACCCCTGAACTATTTAATCATTTGCAGCTTCCCAAAACCCTATTCAGTTCTTCCCCCTTGGCTGACCGCCCTGCCTCTATTACAGCTTTTCCCTATTTCTATGGGGTTGTCTAAACGGTGAAAATACTCCTCAGAGAATGTTAGGAGACTATGATCTGCCCCAATGGGATCCCACATCTAAT
The DNA here is from genome assembly GCA_030847615.1 of Gambelia wislizenii. Classification (NCBI taxonomy): domain Eukaryota; kingdom Metazoa; phylum Chordata; class Lepidosauria; order Squamata; family Crotaphytidae; genus Gambelia; species Gambelia wislizenii. Next base: position 29,682,035 of record JAUMIR010000008.1, on the reverse strand, counting down.
CACCATAATGTGAAAGAGAGGGGGCCCAAACGCCTTAATGCTGCAGGAAAAGCCACCATGGGTTTTCCCGTATTTTTTGAAAAACAGTGAGGGGGATGCACATTTCTGTTCATTGGGACAAGCAACCAAATTGATTTGCTTTCCCAATAAAAGCATTGTTCAGACATGTGCAGGGGTGGAGCTTGCTAACAAGGCAAGCACCAAGAGCTGCCATGTTGGATTTTTGCCTTAGTGAATGAGCGCTAAAGCAATAGAATGGCTTTTTTTTGTTTGTTTCCTTTTTTTTTATTAAAGTGAAAGGTTGCTCTTTTGCACTTTGGATATTTTTTTTTTAATACTGCCTGGAGGTGGCAAATTTCAGTAAGTGCATAAAATAATTCAAAAAGTATTGAATGTACAATTTGCTTTTAACCCCAAGCTGTATTTATTAAATATCACCACAATATTGGATGGAGAAAGTGAGAAGAAATATTGGAGAATACTATTGTACCTTTGTACAGCTGCTCGTTTAAACCTAGCAGCAAAATGGAAGAACAAGGAAATACCACTAATAGATGACTGGCTCAATAAGAGTTTAGAAATGAGAGATAATGACAAATTAACCCATATACTGAATAAAAACAACAACCGAGAGACTGGAAATGGAATGGCTTCCAATAACCAACGACTGTAAAAAAAGATGGAATATAAATAAAGATACTGACATATAGAGAGAAATACATATAGAGGAAAGAAAAATACAAGTAGATGGTACATGCGTAGAGACAAATTTAAGGATGGAAGATGAGAAGAGAGTAACAGATGTGGCAGATGGTAGGAAACGTATGTAAGGAGAAAAATAATGGAAGACAAAATAAGGATAGATGAAGATTTATTTTAACAGGGGATGTCATGATTTTAAGATTTTTAATAGCTGTATATGGGCACAAGGCGGGTACATAGGAGTTAAGGATCAAATGTAGAAGATGTTTAGTATGTATACAAGTATGCATAAGAATATATTGTATCACAGGACTTTTATGTACATGACTCCTATGGATGTATAATAACTAAAAATTATAAATTTTTAAAAAAAGCTTTTCCCATGGAGTATTTAGAGTAGCCCCCCCCAGCTTAATACAGTGAAATGATGCAGTAGCAATTAGCTAAACACACATTGGAAACTGCTTAATGCAGTGTAGATGTGTAAAATTGCTATTGCTTAAAATAGTTTGTAAGCCTTGTGGCTTACAACAGTCTGATAGCCTTGTGGCTGAAAAGCAGGGTATAAATAAATAATATACTGTAATATCCATTGGGACAAAAGATATTCTCCTCGAATTCTATGAGACGTATTTTCACCATCTAGACAAGCCCTTTGACTTCCAACAGCCCTAACCAGAATGTGAAGGATCATGAGAGACACAGTCAAGTTGTCTATCCCTGACCTAGGTCGTGTCTAGATGGACTATTCTATTTACCCTATCTTGTCCCCATTGTGGAGCCCTGCAGCCCAAACAATGCAGGGTCCTTCCCTGTTTTGCATCTAGGCAGTCCTGACAATACCCAGGACAAAGACAGGGAAAATGAGGTAAAGTCATTTACAATGGTGTTTTAAAAGTCCTGTGAAAACCCATGTTATGTGGTTAAACCTGGATTAGGCTGGTGCAGGAATGCAAGTCCCATACCTTCCACCAGCCCATATAGCTGGCTGCTGCTGTTGCTAGAGTCCCTCTGAAGCCAGGAAGGAGGCATCCAGCATGTGGTTAATTCAGCATGTGGTTAATGTGGTGATCACATGTTGAGGGCCTCCTTCTTAGCTTCAGAGGGAGCAATGCATGGCAGCAGGGAGGTGACTGCTGGTACGGGCCAGCATGTCCATGTGGACTCCATCCTGTTTTATGAAGGTAACAAAACAGGATCCAGGTTCAGAATATGCTGACAGGAAGCTGGTATATCCTGGCAGGTCTAGACAAGCCCCTAAATTAAGCCAGTCTAGTTACAGAATGCAATGTTTGTTACCGTTTCCAAGCCATGTTCAGTGGCTATCCCAGGTATTAAAATTACTCTAGTTTTCCAGAACATGGGCCGCTATATCCCTATCTATGAAAGGCCACAATGTATGATATACCCAAGCACTGGTAAAAGGTATTTCAGGTCATTGAGGTCACCTGGGTTTCTAGCTGGATCAAGGAACAACTCCAACTCTTCTTTAGACAGTGTTAGAGAGAGAATTAAGTAGTAGTGAATTTATGCCAAGAAAAATTCTGATAGAAAAAGTTCTGGGGGAAAAAACACCTTGATCACCTGATTCTGAATGATACATACAGTGCTCATTGGGTGGTGTGGAACAAATCCCTTTATTTCATGCTGGCTTAACCCAAAGAACGATGCAAATGAAATAAACTAATATGTAGCAGAGTAAAAATGTATAGAAACATCATTTGGGATCCCAAACTAGATAGGTACAGTATATCTTTTATTATTCTGGGTAATTTTCATAAACAGGTAAAATACATTTGTACTTGCTGTATCACATATGAGCAGCACAAGAAATGTGTCATCATTGTCACCATTGTGCCATCTCTGTATATGATGCTTTACAAGTTAAAGAACCACAAAATAGTTGCCTGCCCTCAGGCTAACAATCTAATTAAGACATGACACAAAAGGAAAAGGAGATGGCAGATTGTAATTTCCTGGGCATTATATGATATTTCATATAATGAAATAATAATTGAATCTATTCTTTATCATTGGATATTATTACTGTTTCTTTTCTCTGTGTGTTCCTCTCATTCATGCACACAGTATAAATTTGCTTGCTTTCACTGTGGGTGGGTGAAAAAAGAGAAGCTAAGTACCTCCCCAGCGCTCCATTAGATATCATGCATTATTTTACATGTGCCTGGTATTAGGTGTTTCTCAATCCTAGATCTTGCAATAAAGCAGAAAGCCAAGCTATTCGTTTGGCTGTATGGATATATATTGCTGGACTAAGTAATATATTTCCGGTTTGGATCTCTACCAGAATTCAGGGACTGAAATAGAATCTAGCTAATAGACTGGAAAATGAATGGTCCTTCCCTGTTCTCTTTTCCCTCCTTCTGCACAATACAGTTTTCTATACAATAGTGAATAATGAGCTCCCTAGATCATGTGTGTTATTACAGTATATGCACAATTTCTATTAATGTTTTCCATTGCCATGGCTTGAAGCTTGCTTCCTTCTTTAAAATCACCTTTCTATTTTAAGACTAGCAGTCAAACATTCTTGTTTCTCCTCAGCTGCTCTGGTTTACAATCTAGACTATATTTTTAATCCAGGTGACGATGAATCATGGCAATCAATCATCTCTCTTCAATGTCTGTTAAGTCGATTAAAAAAACTAAAAACAAAATATGGAGTTCACCCTTCAAATTTACAAAGATTTGTTGAAGGGGGAGGGCTTCTGCTGAGCCACAGACTTGGATATATATTTAATGATTTTAAAGGTGGAGCTTCTGCTCAATCACTGGCTTATTAGGGGTGGAGCTAGCAGCCACTAGTTGTACAGTATATAGTTGCTGTTTTAGTCTCTGCAGATCAGTTTCTGAGGAGTCAGAAAAAGAGGAGCTTGTGTTTTTTGAGGAAAGGTTGATTGTCTCAGCTTGGAGGTGTGTGTGTGGCCCTATGCATGTGGTCTAATTTGATGGGGCTTTTGCTCAATCACTAACTTGTTTGGGGTGGAACTAGCATTGGCCAGCTCTATATAGCTGCTGTCTCCATGTCTGGAACTGACGCTCTGAGGAAACTGAAGAATGGGAGCTTGTGGGGTTTTTTTGTTGTTGTTTTCAAAAATCAAAGTTGATTGTTTGGATAAGCTATCTGGAGGCTTGTCAGGGGTTGTGCGTGTTTGGGGTTGTATGTTCTCTCAGAGCACAAGGTCTAAAGGGATCTTCTGGGTCACTGACTTGGATGAAGATGGAGCTAGTAGCTGATGACTATATAGCTGCTTGCTCAGTCTCTGGACTTCAGCGAACAGGAAGAAGAAAAGAGGTGTTTTGTGTGGGTGTTTTAAGGGGGTGAGGGTGTGTCTTGGGGAGTGATATGCTGCTGCCTATATAGGATAACTAAACATGGATGTTGAAGGAGCTGTTGCAGTGACCTACAACATTGGTGCCATGTTTGTTTTCTGTTCTTGCCAGAGGGTGGGTGGAGGAGGCATGTGCAGACTAGTTGCCCCACTGGAAGAGAAGGTGCAGCAGCTTCAGGTCTATTTATGTATACTCCAACATATCAGGGACAACAACGTTCCATTTTTTGGAAACACCATATTCTCCTGGAAGGGACACACAGAAGTAGATCTGTCAAGAATGATGCTACAAGTTTGTAGCTACACAATTGTCGCCACACCCCACTAGTTGCTTCTCTCCAGGATGAAGAGGAACACTGGTGAGCACTCTTTAGTGTTGGACCATCAACTCATTACAAATACACTTAACAAGTGGCACTGTCTAGTCCACCTTTTATCTGCCTGACTGCAAGAAGACCATGGGGTAGATTAGCAAAGGCATATAGTGCATTTGGAAGACTTCACAAAAGAGTCTGGAGCAATAAACACCTGAGGCAAAGCACAAAAATCAGTGTGTATAGAGCCATCGTACTGTCTATCCTCCTCTATGGATCTGAAACATGGGTCACCTATCGCCACCACCTACGGCTCCTCGAGCGCTTTCATCAGCGCTGTCTACGCACAATCCTAAATATACACTGGACTGACTATGTGACGAATGTTGCTGTCCTTGAGCAAGCAGGGATCACCAGCATTGAGGCCATGATATTGAGAACACAGCTGCGCTGGGCAGGGCATGTTTCTAGGATGGAGGACCATCGCCTCCCAAAAATACTACTCTACGGTGAACTCGCCACGGGTCAGCGTAAGAGGGGCGCTCCAAAAAAGCGATACAAAGACTCCCTGAAACAACATCTCAGGCTCGGCCAAATTGATCACCAACAGTGGTCCGCCCTGGCCTCGCATCGGGAGGCATGGAGACGCACTATCCACAATGCTGCAGCCTTATTTGAGAACTCACGATGAACAAGTCTTGAAGAGAAACGACAACGGAGAAAGAATCACAACCCAAAAACATCACCCAAGGAGACCTTCTGCTGTGCTTTTTGCAACCGGACTTGTTTATCTCGGATTGGCCTTTTTAGTCATCAGCACACTTGCAGAAAGCGCAGGATGAGTCCTTCCTGAATCTTCGTTTGCGAAGAAAAGCCAGAGACCTTGTCAAAAGCCTTACTTAAGCCAAGACTGCTGCCACAGAGACAAGAACACAAAAAAGTTGGATTCAAGTTGCAAGGAAAGAGATTCCACCAAAACATTACAAAGAACTTCTTCACTGTTAAGAGCTGTTCAACAAGGAATAGACTGCTTTGAGGAAGGGGGAGTGAGCTCTCCTGTTTTGGAATTTTTAAAATAGATTTAGGATTGTCGTCTCTCACAAGTGCTTTAGTTGTGATTCCTGCATGGCAGGGAGTTGGACTAGATGGCCCTTCTGGCACCTCCCAACTCTGTAATTCCATGAAACAACTCAGCCAATCATCTTTTAGCCAAACAACTCAAACTCACTTTCTTCTGTGTCTTCCAACAATCCAGTACAAAACATGTATTGTCCTGTTAGCTGAGCTCTTATTTGCAGAACTGTTCGCATCAAATTGCAAAAACACATAGTATGAATCTTTTGAAAGAAAATGTGTTGCACAATAATGTAATTTAAAATGTATTTGCACCTGAAAGTTTGTGCGGATTTTGTTAAAAAATAAATCATATAATGTGCACATATTAAAAAGTGGCATGGACTGATTTCCTCAGCACTAGTTTGAATGAAATCTTCCATTCTTTGCCAGACTTTAAATATCTAATTTTATGTATCCTACATTTTGAATTCAGTCTGTAAATGGTCAAAAACTGCTTCTGTGGGGTACAACAGCCAGGTTTCTTTGAATTTTTCTCTTATCTGAATTGAAACAGATGCAAATTCCCCCCCCACACACACACACACTCACACACCTGGTAATGACTGTTGGGCTGTACATGTAAAATTTACAACATTATAAAATTAAATGGCCCATGATGGAAAAGACAGAAATGCCTACACATGAAAAACAAAATGTTATTTGGCGTGGACACAGTGCAGGACTTATGAGCTAGGAGACCTGTGTTTATTTCTTTATTACATATCTCTCCCGACCCTCCTTTAGGGATCCCAGTAAATTCACTTGAGTTATCTCTTTTTATTTGCTCAAAATCCCTATGAGGAGGGTTAAGTAGAGGTCTAGTTATCACAGAGGCTTCAGGTGGCAGCAATCAGGGAAGGGGTTATAGGTTGTTCCTACCATTAGGTAAAATGAGGCAATTGCCTTGAGTGGCAGCAGCCTTCTGGCCATTCCCCTCTATGGGAGAACATAGTTGTGCTTGCCCCATGACATGTCCAGCATCCTCCAAGGTAGTTTAATGGCAAGGTAAATCAGGGAGAAGGAGTGTAAGAATTTGTCATCATTTCACCTTCCTGGCTAACTGCCAATGTTGCTTGATGGCCCCTCATCAGTGGGGCTGATGGAGAAGTTATAGTCCAACACTAACTCAAGGGTCATAATTTGATCATCCTTGCTTTAAAAATAGAGGTACAATGTCTATTTGAAAATCCAATGAAATTTACATCCTGGAAAGCTGCTACAGAAAGATGGAGGCTCTGCTATCTTTTTTTTCCCTGAGTAGAAAGCCTGAGCATACAGTAATGGACATTTATAACTGGGAAAATGAGATAGGACATGGAAAGAGTAATCATTACCTATTCTAGTAATGCTTCTTTAATGCCTGAGGCTACTGCCATACTGCAGAAATAATGCAGTTTGACACTGCTTTAACTGTCATGGCTCCATCCTATGGAATCCTGGGATTTGTGGTTTTGTGAGATATTTTGCCTTCCCTGTCTGAGAGCTCTAGTGCCACAACAAACTACAATCCTACAAATCCCAGGATTCTATAGCATTGAGCGATGGCAGTTAAAGTGGTGTCAGGCAGCATTATTTCTGCAGTGTGTCAGCCATCTGAATGATATTCTTAGTCCCAGCTAGATGAGACCTATTTAATCTATTGTTGAAAGGTGAGTCATTATTGGGGATGGAAAGAATATTTGAAAATATTCCAAACATTTTTTGTCAAAATACATGTTCTGTTGAATCCTGGGATTCTACAGGAGGCAACCAGAGAAGTTAAAGTGGAATAATAGCACTCTAACAGTGTAGTATGATAATTTTCTTGGACTTCTGTGCAAATTTTGCATGCAGTTGTTTTTTTGTGGACAGGAAACAGCATTTTCAGTGCAGAAAAAGCTGCTTCCTGTGCATATAATGCTGTAATTGGAGACTTCTGTGTGAAATTTGCATGTAGTTGGTTTGCATAGGAAACAGCATTTTCTTAATAGAAAACAGAATGTGCTGTTTTCTGTGCATATATTTGAGAACTCACACCGAACATGTCTTGAAGAGAAACGACAATGCAGAAAGAATCACAACCCGGAAACATCACCTAAGGAGACCTTCTGCTGTGCTTTCTGCAACCAGACTTGTTTGTCTTGGATTGGCCTTTTTAGTCATCAGCGCGCTTGCAGAAAGTGTAGGATGAGTCCTTCCTGAATCTTTGTTTGCGAAGAAAAGCCATATATATATATATATATATATATATGCAAATTTTGCACAGATGTCCCAAATTGTATATAGGCTTTGAAGCAAGTGGGAAGAAAATTGCTAAAATTATTTGTTGTTTCCTTCACGAAGAAAATCCATGAAGAATTATATCCCCGGTCCACAATTATGTAAATTCCATTGATTCAGTAGGGCTGTCTCCTCTAGCATTAGCGTCTTCAAGTCATTTTTAACTTATGGCAACTTTAAGGCAAGCCTATCACAGGCTTTTTTCTCAAACATATTGTTTAAGAGAAAGTTTGCCTTCCTCTTGGGTTGAGAGGGTGTGACTTGTCCAAAGTCGCTCAATGGGTTTTCATGGCTGAGCAGAGATTTGAACTCTGGTCTCTTAGAATACTAGTCCAACACTGAATCAACTATACTACACAGGCTCTGGACTGAGGCATAAGTCTCCCTCCTTAATATATGATAAATGTATCATATATTATATTATAAATTATGTAGCACAGAAGCCTAATGAAATCTTCAGCCATCCCTACCACTGGGTAAACCATTTCTCCCTTCTAAATTTTTATGGGATACTATCCATTCAAAGTGGTGATCCCATGTACACCAATTTTTCCTTTGGAAGAGATGCTTTGGTATGTACCGTATATTCCGGCGTATAAGACGACCCGGCGTATAAGACGACCCCCCCAATTTTTAAGGGGAAATGCAGAGTTTGCGATATATTCGCCCTATAAGACGACCCCCCTCTTCCAACGCATAGCCCCCGCATGCCCCTCCTGCGCTCTCTTCCAGGAGGGAGCGCAGGAGGAGGATGCAGAGGCTGTGCGCCCAAAAGGGGCACGTTCGCCCCTTCTCCCCACCTTCCAGGAAGGTGGGGAGAAGGGGCGAATCGCGGTTTGGCCGCGCAGCCTCTCCATGCCCCTCCTGCGCTCCCTCCTGGAAGGGAGCGCAGGAAGGGGATCGGGAGGCTGCCCGGCCAAACCGGGCACGTTCGCCCCTTCTCCCCACCTTCCAGGAAGGTGGGGAGAAGGGGCGAATCGCGGTTTGGCCGCGCAGCCTCTCCATGACCCTCCTGTGCTCCCTCCTGGAAGGGAACGCAGGAGGGGGATCGGGAGGCTGCCCGGCCAAACCGGGCACGTTCGCCCCTTCTCCCCACCTTCCAGGAAGGTGGGGAGAAGGGGAGAATCGCGGTTTGGCCGCGCAGCCTCTCCATGCCCCTCCTGCGCTCCCTCCTGGAAGGGAGCACAGGAGGGGGATCGGGAGGCTGCCCGGCCAAACCGGGCACGTTCGCCCCTTCTCCCCACCTTCCTGGGGGCGAATCGCGGTTTGGCCGCGCAGCCTCTCCATGCCCCTCCTGCGCTCCCTCCTGGAAGGGAGAGCAGGAGGGGGATCGGGAGGCTGCCCGGCCAAACCGGGCACGTTCGCCCCTTCTCCCCACCTTCCAATAAAGTGGGGAGAAGGGGCGAATCGCAGTTTGGCCGCGCAGCCTCTCCATGCCCCTCCTGCGCTCCCTTCCAGGAGGGAGCGCAGGAGGGGGATCGGGAGGCTGCCCAGCCAAACCGGGCACGTTCGCCCCTTCTTCCCACCTTCCAGGAAGGTGGGGAGAAGGGGCGAATCGCGGTTTGGCCGCGCAGCCTCCCGATCCCCCTCCTGCGCTCCCTTCCAGGAGGGAGCACAGGAGGGGCATGGAGAGGCTGTGCGGCCAAACCGCGATTTGCCCCTTCTCCCCACCTTCCTGGAAGGTGGGAAGAAGGGGCGAACGTGCCCGGTTTGGCCGGGCAGCCTCCCGATCCCCTTCCTGTGCTCCCTCCTGGAAGGGAGCGCAGGAGGGGGATCGGGAGGCTGTGCGGCCAAACCGCGATTCGCCCCATCTCCCCACCTTCCTGGAAGGTGGGGAGAAGGGGCGAACATGCCCGGTTTGGCCGGGCAGCCTCCCGATCCCCCTCCTGCGCTCCCTTCCAGGAGGGAGCGCTGGAGGGGCATGGAGAGGCTGCGCGGCCAAACCGCGATTCGCCCCCAGGAAGGTGGGGAGAAGGGGCGAACGTGCCCGGTTTGGCCGGGCAGCCTCCCGATCCCCCTCCTGCGCTCCCTTCCAGGAGGGAGCGCAGGAGGGGCATGGAGAGGCTGCGTGGCCAAACCGAGATTCGCCCCTTCTCCCCACCTTCCTGGAAGGTGGGGAGAAGCGGCGAACGTGCCCGGTTTGGCCGGGCAGCCTCCTGATCCAGGAAGGTGGGGAGAAGGGGCGAATCGCGGTTTGGCCGCGCAGCCTCTCCATGCCCCTCCTGTGCTCCCTCCTGGAAGGGAGCGCAGGAGGGGGATCGGGAGGCTGCCCGGCCAAACCGGGCACGTTCGCCCCTTCTCCCCACCTTCCAGGAAGGTGGGGAGAAGGGGCGAATCGCGGTTTGGCCGCGCAGCCTCTCCATGCCCCTCCTGCGTTCCCTTCCAGGAGGGAGCGCAGGAGGGGGATCGGGAGGCTGCCCGGCCAAACCGGGCACGTTCACCCCTTCTCCCCACCTTCCAGGAAGTTGGGGAGAAGGGGCGAATCGCAGTTTGGCCGCGCAACCTCTCCATGCCCCTCCTGCGCTCCCTCCTGGAAGGGAGCGCAGGAGGGGGATCGGGAGGCTGCCCGGCCAAACCGGGCACGTTCGCCCCTTCTCCCCACCTTCCAGGAAGGTGGGGAGAAGGGGCGAATCGCGGTTTGGCCGCGCAGCCTCTCCATGCCCCTCCTGCGCTCCCTTCCAGGAGGGAGCGCAGGAGGGGGATCGGGAGGCTGCCCTGCCAAACCGGGCACGTTCGCCCCTTCTCCCCACCTTCCAGGAAGGTGGGGAGAAGGGGCGAATCGCGGTTTGGCCGCGCAGCCTCTCCATGCCCCTCCTGCGCTCCCTCCTGGAAGGGAGCGCAGGAGGGGGATCCGGAGGCTGCCCGGCCAAACCGGGCACGTTCGCCCCTTCTCCCCACCTTCCAGGAAGGTGGGGAGAAGGGGCGAATCGCGGTTTGGCCGCGCAGCCTCTCCATGCCCCTCCTGCGCTCCCTTCCAGGAGGGAGCGCAGGAGGGGGATCGGGAGGCTGCCCGGCCAAACCGGGCACGTTCGCCCCTTCTCCCCACCTTCCAGGAAGGTGGGGAGAAGGGGCGAATCGCGGTTTGGCCGCGCAGCCTCTCCATGCCCCTCCTGCGCTCCCTCCTGGAAGGGAGCGCAGGAGGGGGATCAGGAGGCTGCCCAGCCAAACCGGGCACGTTCGCCCCTTCTCCCCACCTTCCAGGAAGGTGGGGAGAAGGGGCGAATCGCGGTTTGGCCGCGCAGCCTCTCCATGCCCCTCCTGCGCTCCCTTCCAGGAGGGAGCGCAGGAGGGGGATCGGGAGGCTGCCCGGCCAAACCGGGCACGTTCGCCCCTTCTCCCCACCTTCCAGGAAGGTGGGGAGAAGGGGCGAATCGCGGTTTGGCCGCGCAGCCTCTCCATGCCCCTCCTGCGCTCCCTTCCAGGAGGGAGCTCAGGAGGGGGATCGGGAGGCTGCCCGGCCAAACTGGGCACGTTCGCCCCTTCTCCCCACCTTCCAGGAAGGTGGGGAGAAGGGGCGAATCGCGGTTTGGCCGTGCAGCCTCTCCATGCCCCTCCTGCGCTCCCTCCTGGAAGGGAGCGCAGGAGGGGGATCAGGAGGCTGCCCGGCCAAACCGGGCACGTTCGCCCCTTCTCTCCACCTTCCAGGAAGGTGGGGAGAAGGGGCGAATCGCAGTTTGGCCGCGCAGCCTCTCCATGCCCCTCCTGCGCTCCCTTCCAGGAGGGAGCGCAGGAGGGGGATCCGCAGACTGTGCGGCCAAACGGGGCACATTCGCCCCTTCTCCCCACCTTCCTGGAAGGTGGGGAGAGGGGGCGAATCGCAGGTTTGCCTCGGCCGCTGCAGAAGCGCTCGAGCAGTGGCTGCGGCAAACCGCAATGTTCGCCCCCCTCCTCTTTCTTCCGTTGCTCCCCAAAGGGGGAGAAGGCAGAGGAGGGGGTCGAATGATCTTCAAAACACTTTGCTTCACCCCCCTGCCCCATCTCCTGCCTCTTCGCTCCGTTTGCGAAGAGGCAGGAGATAGGCAGGTGGGCGAAGCAAAGTGTATCCGGCGTATAGGACGACTGTCAATTTTGGAGGGCACTTTTAAGTGCTCAAAAGTCGTCTTATACGCCGGAATATACGGTACTTCACTCCTTAAAACTCATGCCTAGTTTGCTTGCTTGCTTTTCTCCCAGCATGGAACCCAAGGTGGCTTACAAAAACCTAAAACAAGTTGGGTATGGTTCCATTCCTTTTAGTGAATTTCTCTGAAATCAGTGCTCTAAACTTTGCAGCCATCAAATGATACTTCTGTTTCATTATGCATAGTGATGTCTTTGGTCCCTGATTTCATTGAGTAGAAAGTATTGGGACCAGTTATGAAGGACAACACAGAACATTATTCAGGATGTTAACTGCTGTTCCTACTAGTAAGAATGTGTTTCCAGCATTTATTCAGATGTCTTTTCTTTTTCTTTTTTAAAGTTTGAAAGTGTGAAAAATATTATTAAAGCTGTCCCCAGGCTGTGAAATCAGAGGGTAATTTAATCAGGGAGTACAAATGTGCAATATATATATATATATATATATATATATATAACAAAACAGAATAAAAACTATTCCAGAGGGCAAAGAGGACTGCCCTCAGTCTCATTTGGCTTCACGATGACACCAGATAAGGATGTGTGAAGCCAAATCAGTCTGTGAGTAATGCTTTCTTCTTTCGGTTGGGTTTCTAGTAGGTTACAAACTTGGGAAGTGTCACCTTCGCTAACAGGGCTAGTCTGTCTGGAAGCCAACTGGAGTGACATTTGAATCTTACTTCACCACTGGTGATAGCATAGCATCCTCCACTGCACCTGAGGTACTCCAATTTTTAGAAGCAAGGGGATCTAGTAGCACCTTTGAGATTGAGGAGATTATCAGACATGCTAAATATCCCACCACAGTGAGGACAGGACATTGCCAAAGGGCTTGAATATCAGATGACGTTGTCCCTGTGGTGTTATGCCCCTGTGCCTCTTCCATCCCCCCCTCTGCACTCCTTTTTATTCACGGCTTAAGCCAGGAATTGACCCATTGTTCCATTTCTATAACGGAACGATGGGTGTGTGAGGAGGTGCCCCATTATGCTGGTGCAATGCCAGCCGCAGTGGGAGGTTCCTGTTGAACACTTCCAGGTGTGATCAGGACATCGAGGTAAGTTATATCCTTTTTTTGTACCCTCCCTGGGTTACTTGGGGTTTCTTAAGTCTGTTTTTGTGCTTGCTGTCATTTAAAAAGCTTTCCTTCTCTTTTTATTTTTGAATTTCCCGTGCACTCGTTCTCTCATGAGAATGGCCCGGGATATCAAATAAGGAAGTGAATATAGCTCATGCATGCTGTTTTCATTCTGTGACTGCCAAGGGGAGGGTAAGCACATGGCAAAGGTAGGTCTGAAAACTTTTCATTCTCATGCTGGGAGGGGGACGGGAGGGGTCGGTACAGGAGATAGCAAGATGGGGACACTATTTTTGTCCCCATCCAATAATCTCCTGATAGACAGAAGTTGCAGCATAAGCTTTTGTAGACTTGGTCTATTATGAAAGCTTATGCTGCAACTTCTTTTTCTCAGGCCACATCTACATGATTAAAAAAAATCCGTTTGGGGGGTAAAAAATAAAAAAAGGCAGCTGTTCGTATGTGTACGATCCACCTATGCAATTTTTTACCCCCCCAAACTCTGTATGACCCCCCCCTTGCCCAACTGGCTGGAGCGAGCGATCCAAGCAGCGGTTTTAAATCTCCAGCCACTTTTTTTTAACTTAAAAATGTGTCTGTTATGCAGACAGTCATTTTTCCATATTTACAATATAAAATAAAAAGGAATAAATGTAAAATTCATGGACTTAGTGGACTCTCGCTTAGCTGGGAATCCAACATGGCAGCCACTCCCAATTCCCCTCTTTGCTAGACCCGCCCCCTGTGCTCGGCCAGCCAGTCAGATTACACTGCCTGTTCATATGTGTGCAAATGGGGTATACAGACCATCTACAATACGAACGGCTGTACAGATTTTAGCTCGAGAGTCGCTAATCCTCCCGAATGGCAATATCCATGGAGTTTACGGGGGATTCGCTAGCCCCTTTCAAATGACATGTATGCATCTGAACGTCCGTCCATGTGTATGGATGATTGACCTTCCAAATGCCATATGTATTTTTTTTTACCATGTAGACGGGCCCGCCATATTGAAGGTGCTACTAGATCCCCCTTGCTTACTGATGTTCCAGACAGACACAGCTATGTCTTTGATTTCCAATTTTAACTGCCCAGAAACATGTTTGTGTGATGTACACATCTTTGGCCTGCAACAGAAAGGAATGCCTGGCGGCTCAGGAAGAACAACAAGGAGATCGCTCCACATAGCTTCCCAAAGTCAATGAGCAGACTTTGGAGGCAAGAGGTCTTTGGAGACACCCCAGAGCATCCAGAACTTCATGGCCATTCAATCAATCAGGATGTGATTTAAAATTATGAGATCATTTTAATGAATTAGTTCCTTTTCTTCTCTCTTGATCTTTCCAAATCATCTAGATCCTTTTACAAGGGAAAAACACTGGAATTGCATGGCAGTACACATTTTCGAAGAAAATCAATGAAAATAAGGTATTCACAAAAAGACATAGCTACTCGTGGGTGACAGTGCAGTCCGAATGTTCAGTCACATGTGGTGGGGGTAAGTAACCTGCTGAGAAACCCTGAATTATAAGTGTATTCCACTATCCACCAATAGTACTCATGTACAGGTGGATAGTAGACCTCTCATCCATGGTTGCAAATGCCTCTTTATGATAAAGGAGAAGAACATCAAATATTTTCTAATGTTGATTTCTTTTTCATTTTAAAGATATCTTTTTTAAAACCACATACTTATAAAATGATATTTTAAAAAGTGCTACAAAACCTTAAGCAGTAATGAACCTTCACTGAATAACAAAATAGAACTAAATTATGGATTTAGATTTTTTTTAATATGTAAAATTTCTGAGAAGATGTCCTGATAATTGTAATCAGGATGAAACTCAAAAGGATTGGGAACCTTTATTTTTATTTTATTTTTATTTTTGCAGGAACAGAGGATAAAATATTGATAGTGGGATTTGAAAATTAGTAGGATTATCTAAGGTATAGGGCTCATCTACATGAACCAGGATATGCCGGCTCCCGACTGGCATATCCTGGCCAAGCATCAGGCCCACTGTTAATCCTTCCAGACTGGCCTGCTGCCACTACCACTGCCATCTCCCTCACTGTCTCGGAAGGAAGGAAGCTGGCCTGCAACATGTGACCAATGTTCCCTGTTTGTGACCAGCCTTGGTCACATACTGCAGGACTCCTTGCTACTTCCGGGAGAGCCAGGGCAGCTGCAGCGAGGGTGGGCTTGCTGGGGAGAGCTCCTGTGGACACATTTGCCCCAATCCATTTCCTCCCAGAAACAGAGTAAAACAGGTATTATTTTAACACAGTGTAACAGGCTCTACCCTGTCTTAGCCTCATCTGAGCCCTGTATCTACCCCAAGGGTCATAAGGATTACCCTTGGGTCATCAGGACTGCAGGGCTCTAAGATGGAGTGAGATGGGGTATATTGCCCATGTAGACAAGCCCGTAGAAGTATGAGATCTTTTTTTTTATGTAGGAGAAGTTAGATTTTGATATCATATATAACTATCAGTACGAAAGTTGGAAGCAAATGTTTCATTCTTTTTTCTCTTTTTTGTTGTTAATATTTTCATTAATATCATGCCTTTTCCCCAGTAATGGGACTCAAGGCAGTTTGTTGTTATTTTTACTTGCCCTCAAGTTGACTTTAACTTATGGTGACCCTATGAATGAAAGACCTCCAAGTCATTCTATCATCAACAAACCTGGTCAAGTCTTACAGACTCAAGGCCATGACATCTCTGATTGAGTGTATCCATCTGGAATGTGGTCTTCCTCTTTTCCTACTTCTCTCCACCTTACCAAGCATTATTGTTTTGTCTAGTGAGTCATGTCTTCTCATGATATGGCCAAAGTAAGCCTCAGTTTAGTCATCTTGGCTTTTAGTGTGAGTTCAGGCCTGAATTGCTCTAGGACCTATTTATTGGTTTTTCTAGGAGCCCCCGGTATCTGCAGAACTCCTCTCCAGCACCACATCTCAAATGATCTGGTTTTCTTCCTATCTTTTTTCACTGTCTAGGTTTCACAACCATACATAGTAATGGGAAATATGATTGCCTGGACCACCCTAATGTTAGTATTCAGTGATATGTCTTGACAGTTCAGGACCTTGTCTAGTTCCTTCATAGCTGCCCTTCTAAGTCCCAGTCTTCTTCTGATTTCTTAACTGCAGCCACCATTCTGATTAATGACTGAGCCAATGTATGGAAAATCTTGAACTATTTCAATGTCTTCACCATCTCCTTTAAAGTTATGTAGATCATCTGTGGCCATTAGTTTTGTTTTCTTAATGTTCAGCTGTAAACCTGCTTTTGTACTTTCTGCCTTGACTTTCTTCAACAACCATTCCAAGTCTTTGTTATTTTCTGCTAGAAGTATGGTATCATCTGCATATCTTAAATTGCTGATGTTCCTTCCTCCAGTTTTCATGCCTTCTTCCTCCAAATCTAATCCTGATTTGCATATGATAAAATATTTGGCATACTAGGTAGGTTAAACATACTAAAAAACAGTACAGCATGTTAAAAACAATAGGATTCAAAACTTTACAAAAACTTCCAATAAAACTTATAAAAGTTATTTAAAAGACAAACAATTTATAGAGTTAAAAATATTATTCATTAAGACTATGAAATATCACAATTCACCCTTAAAAGCTCATCCCAGTAAGATTCTAAAATCCTGATGGCATAAGAATGTTTTGACTTGCCCATGGAAGGAGAGCAAAATGGAGCCACCTTGGCCTCCCTAGGGAGGGAGACCAAAGTCTGGGAGCAGCCAGTGAGAATGGCTTGTTCCCACCAAATGAGCCTGAAAAATGCCTCTTCAGGAAATTGTAGAGCTCTAATGGACTCACTCCAGGATGTAACATAACAAAAGGTGCAAATGTCAAATGGGCAGAAATACTTGACTATATTAGGGGCAGTAGCAAGATGGAACTATGTGGGAGGAGTTTTGTTTTGTTTTTGTTTTGTTTTTTAAAAACAACACTATTTCTTACTTACAAATCCCCCAGATTCCGGCTTTAGCTTTACTTTCATCAGATTCCCTGTGTGGTAACACTTTTATTTTAATGGTGGATGTATGGTGATGAACATTACCATACTTATAAACAATAATTTTATTTTGTAGAAGAAATACTTTAATACTTTGTAATGGTTTTTAGATAATTTCCCAAACTGGTGCATTATCATGATTCCTCAACATTTCTCCACATTTTTTTGAAATCCATTCCCATGAGCTCTTTAATGAATTGTTCTTCTTTCATCCACATAACCACATCCAGTTTCTTTTTAAATTAAGCCTTCTTCACATTCTAACCAGGATCTTCAGTGTATTTCTTTATCACAACCCAATAATATATGACTGTGTCATATTGTTTCATCAAGATTAACATGACAGCATAGTATCTAATGAAATTTTCTATTGATTTCCTTCACCCTGAATACAACATGGAAGACTTTTGTGTGTAACGTTTGCCTTAAAAAGGTTCTGTCACCATTATAAAAAGCAGATGATTAAAGAAGACAGAAACAGAGCTTTGAGATATCCCTGAAAGATTGGTAATTTGGAAATGTTGAAGTGCTGGATGCTGAGGACCTTACTGGCAATGGTGTTGCTGTTAGATATTAGGCAACTGTTCCATCTATATGACTCATAGAGTTTTGGGCTTCCTCTACTGTCCTTTAGGGATGGAAAGAATGTTGAATCGTTTTGAAAAATGGTTCAAAAATGTGTTTCTCAAGCATTAGGAAATCTTGTGAGGAGAGTCCTGGAGTGATGAGAATTTTTGTACAGAGTAAGTTCCACTGTGTGTCAAATTCATATATAGTATTTGAAAACAGAAGAAAGCTTTTTTTTTTTAACACAGAAAATGCTGTTTCTTTGGAGCAATGGGAGAAAACTTGGAAAATAGACATAAAATTTACTAGAAGCTATGATTTAAGGAAAATTACTATAAGATGCTATATAGATGGCATTTGACTCCATATAAAATTGCAAAAATGTACAAGATTAAGGATGATAAATGTTGGAAATGTGGGAAAGAAGTGGGAACATTTTTTCATATGTGGTGGCTGTGCCCTATGGCAAGAAAATATTGGGGGGAAATACATTTGATAATAGAAAGAGTATTGGGAACAAAAATACCAATGAGTGCTGAGCTATATCTATTAAATAGGTTGAATGGAGTAGAAAAACAAATAGAAAAACTATTTTGGAGAATAATGTTGTATATGGTGACTACAGCCAGAATCTTATATGTGAAGTATTGGAAGAGGTCGGAAGTTCCGACGGAGGAAGAATGGTTAACTAAATTACATGAGGTATCAGTGTTGGATAAATTAACTCTTTTGTTAAAAGATAGAATAATAGAGGAATTTAGGGATGAATGGAAGTGTTTATTACTGATTTGGGAGGAGCAATGGGGAAAAGAAGCAATAATAAGTTTTTGAAAAAATTAAATGTATGGAAAATAAGCGGTGGAATATGAATACTAACCCAGACATGTCAGTTAAAATAGATACAAAAGTAATACAGTATTGTGGTGAATATGGGAATTAAGTAAATGAAAAGCAGAAATGCAGTTAAAGAAAAGGTAGAATACACAGAGGCCAATTAATGAATAGTAGAAAATAGTAGTCCGAACTTAAGAGGTAAGAGGGAAGGGAACGAGGAAGTGTATTGTAAAGAAAAAAAGTTGTTGTTAATTATAAGAAAAAGAAGATATTCAGAGAGAATGAGGAATGGAAAGGACAATGAATAGAAGAAGGATGTTAATAGTAAGGATGAACAAGAACAATTGTATTGATGATTCCTATTATTCTTTTAAATTGTATGTCAATAAAACAACAATAAAAATACTGGGGGGGGGGGAGAAGAAAATGCTGTTTCTGTGCAAGGCAACCATGTGTGAATTTTGTGCAGAGTAAGTCCAGAATTGCAAGTAGTCTTCGAAAACTGCTTGGTTTTTGAAGACTTTATGGCAAAAGGAAAAAAATTGTTAAAATTACTTGTTACTTCCTTCAAGAAGACAATTAGTGAAGAATTTCATCCCTAATGAGTAGACTTTGGAGGCAGAATACACACTGCAGCATCCAGAACTTCACCGAAGAGACTGTTGCAACTCATCAGGAAATTTGCTGGTGATCATGTTTGCAGCCCCTCTCTGGTCCTGCCAAGCCAGGAGCAGAGAAGAGCAACGCATGATTAACAATGGGAAAGGATTTGGGTGGTTTTGAAATTCTCATTGAAATTGTGGCTTTGCACCTCTGGAAACTTGTGGAGAGGCCTCAGAAATGTGCATATCTGTGAAACTTGTACATTTCAGAGAAATAACATGTACACAGAATCATACAAACATTTTAAAAATACAAATAGCTAAAAATGTGTGCAATTGAAAAATGCACAGGAATATGTCTTAGTCGATGAGTAAAATGTATACAAAAATATGTACATTCAGAAAAGTGCATTAAAATAGAAACTGAATTGCAGATGAGTAAGAATTTACATAGGTTTGTTTCCTGGCTCAATTCAAAGTGAATGCCATGACTTATAAAGCCCTAGGTGGCTTAGGTGCAGACTATATGGAAGATGGTATCTCCCCATACAAATCTGCAAGAGTTGTAAGATCTACAGGGGAAGGCTTTCTCTTGGTCCCAGCACCATCATAGGTCCTCTTGGTGAGGACATGAGAGAGCCTTTAACTGGCTATTCCTACCCTGTGGTACTTCCAGGATGACCCTCTTTCTGCTCTCCTTTCTTTGGCAGGCACTCTTTTAGATTGTGTTTCAGAATACATTCAGACCTTTTTAAAATGGAGAAGCAGAAGCACATAGAGAAAGATAAGAAATGTGATATGTAAAGAAATAGAAAGAAAATTTGAAGAGGTGTTAAAAGAATTGGATAACACTTAAATAAAATGAGGGGAAATAGTATGAAGGAAAATATAACCTACTGGGAAAATTCATCACTAACATTGGAGGAAAAATTAGGAACCATTAAGGAAGATATTGCAATGGGAAAAGAGACAACGAAGATTATTTGAGTAGTGGATAAAGATAGTGCACATTAATCAACTCATGATACAGTTGATGAGTTGCAACAGTCTTTTCGGTGACTTTCTAAACTGTAGGAACAAACCTTTTCTTTCTTCCATGTCTCCATTAAATTGCTCTTGTGTTTTATTTCTCTTGTGCTTTTCCATAGGACACTTGATAGTAAAAGCTGTATGTTTACAGGATCATCGAACCCGTGTCAATTCCTCCCTCTGTGGCCTAAGGACAAAGCCTGTAACAGAGACAAAGATATGCAATGGAAATCCTTGTCCAGCCTAGTAAGTGTTAGGGATATAAATCCATTCCAGAAACTTAATATGTTTTTCCTTTTCCTTGAAATCTGCAGTCTGCTATCAAAATTTAAGGTCTGATGTCACCAGTCCAGAATGGGGTAGAGATCTAAAGCCAGATTTAGGAGATTATCAAATGGGAACAAAAAAAGTGTTCCCGTCTCTCAATCTCCTCTCCCACCCCTCTCCCATCACTGTAATTACATAATATGAAAACTTTTCAGACCTAATCGTGCCTTGTTGCCTGGGCAGGGCAGTGCAGGAGTGAAAGGAGCTCCTTTCACTTCCTGGATTGAAACCCCAGCTGCTCTCGTGAGAAGATGAGAGTGAGAGAAAATCAAACTGTAAAAGGAAAATACACATCAAAAAATTACATTAAGCACCCAAACACACTTAAAACTTTGTAAGTAACCTGGGGAGGGTACAAAAGAGTGTGTCACATACCTCAGTGTCCCAATCTCACCCGGAAGTGTTCTGGCATGGACCTCCCATTGACGCTGGCATCACACCAGCATAACAGGGTACCTTTTCAATCACAGGACATTCCATTACAGAAATCGAAAGGGGGATCTGTTGATAGCTTAGCCCGTCAATAAAAAGCAGCACCGGCATAACCACAGCCAAATGGGAGCATAACGAAAGGGGAATGATGTCATCTAAAAAGCAAGCCTTTTAGTGATCTCCAGGTGTCGTTATCACACCATATTTAGAGCATCTGATTATCTCCTTAAAATGGTTGCAATAAAAACAAAGCAGAAAAAGCCCTAATAGCCACACTTCCAGTCTCCTTGCTCTTGTGGTCTCTTCTATGATTCTATGATCATCAATCCTGGGTAAACTCAACAAAGGAAATGGCAAGAGACAGTGTCTTTATCAGATTGTATAGCAAATACTTTAAGTGTGTATTGAGGGTGGGGGAGAGAAAGATTACCCCCGCACTTGGAGCAAGTGGATCATCAAGTGGTGGGCATCTGCCTTCCAGGAGCACTTACCTATTTGAGATTATCAACAAGACTTCACCACCTTTAAATGCATGAAAAATATTCATACTCTATGTCAAGTTTATATATTTAAGACTATTTCGCCAACAGAGTACAGTTTTATGCAGATATCTGTGGCTGCAAGGGTTTATTTTTATCTAGCAATGTCTAGATAGCTAGGTATTTAAAAACACATAAATATGTACAGACGGAGAAAGAGGGAGGGAGCATGGGGAGGCAGATGCATACAGACTGCATAAAATATAAATAGAAATTATGGCAGAACCACAAGAAAGCAGAGATAAGATTTAACTGGGGTAAGATATCATGTGATAGTTTCAGCAATTTTGTTGCCTTGCCTTAAGCCACACCATTGTCTGCAAACTAATTTGAAGTAATCTCCCTAGCCAAATAATCTATTTCCGTGTGATTAATCTTCTGCCAGATGTTTATTTCGGTACCCATGGTCTCTGGCCCTTGCAGACAGAAAAGCCTTCTATTACATTTTCTGCTGTTTTTCCCCAGGTTGTTTATATTTGCCTTTTAATTGTGGTTGGCAACTTCTTAAACACAGCATTTATTTTAATTGATGCAAAAGCCACACAAGTAGCTATCGTTGCATGCCTCTGTCATTATTGGAAACTGCATGTTTGCTTTGAAGCTGGGTGTGTAGATCCTAACATGCCATTTGCAGATATTCAAACTGAAACTTTCCCCATATGAAACCTACTTCTGACAGCTCAGGGCTCTTTCTGTGTCATTTTGGGTTTTAATCCAGACTTTAAAGCAGCTAGCTAAGCTCCTGAATCTATCCCCAAATAGGTTTAGCACGTTAGATATCTTCTTTAAAATTCAGACTGAAAACTGGAGGTGCCCCCACTTCAAGTTATGTAGAGGATCTGTTACAGCTTGGGCAAGCTCTCCCTTGAGGCCTTTGCTCAAAACATGGAGGCCAAAAGAGAAAGGAACAAGCATGATCCTGGAGGCAGTGCTGGAAACACAGCCTTACTTCTCTTTTGCTGTATCCATCCCCTTGATATGATCTATGCAGGTTGGGCAATGAATTACCCACAAGTCACATGAGACTTCTCAATATATTTTTTAAAATGCCTCTATCTGGTGCAGCCTCCAAAACAGTGTTCCTGGACTTGGTGTGGTCCTGCAGACATTGGCAGAATTAAACTACTGAAAACTGGCAAAACCTCCCATTAAATCTGGGAATTCCTTTCTGGAAAGAAAACAGACTCTCTGCCCTGTAGACTGGTGGTACTCAGTATTGTGGGAAAGCTCTTTGTTTTTGGCATCATAGGGAGATGCTGCAGTTGCCAACAAACTTTGGCGGCGGCTGCAATAGCATGGGCTGGACAGGGTCCAGATCTCTTCACCAGCCAAGAATGTTATAAAATTGGAAAGGCAAAAAAAGGGGTATCGAAGTCATAGGACTTTATCAGGCGCAATCCCTTTAAATGTTCTTTTGCCGGCATAAAAAAAGCATTTTTATGCCAGCAAAAGAATGCCCCCCCCCCCGCACTTACCTTGTAATCCCGGCAAAGGCTCCCAGCAACAAAGAGAAAGTGAATGGAGCCCTGTTCACTTCCTCATTCGAAATCTCACGAGATTTCATCAGACGGAAAAATTAAAAATAAAAAGCAAAATAAACATCAAAAAGTGAAGCAAAGCGCATACACACAATTTAAAAGACCCACGTAACCCAGGGAGGGTCATAAAAACAGTGAAACTTACCTGGATGTCCCAATCTGACCCAGAAGTGTTTGCGCCAGTCCATCCACTGATAGGGGTAAGTATGAGATTTAAAGGGACAGCGGTATCACATGCCAGCAATGCTGAGAAAAAAGCAGCAGGGGGATCTATTGATGGCTTAAGCCATCAATTAAAAATGACAGGTTTGGGGCTCTTTTTAACTGCGAAAGTGCAATGTCATCTGATTCGTACACCCTTTCGCAGTTATGTGGCATTGTGATAATGCCATATTTTCCATGTCCAAAGTCGATAGTGTCTGCAGGATATCTCGAGATGGAATGACGAAGGAGAGGTCTACAAGCATACCTATGAGCCTATAGTTTAGTGGGTCCCAATCTTAAGTCTCCAGAAATTGATGGGTTGCATATACCAGAATCCCTGTCCAGCTCTTCCACGGCAGTATCACTTCTAATTGTCTTCAATGCCTGCTAGCTGGAGCTTGTGGCATCTGAGATACAGTAACAGCTGGAGACCACTGTTCTAAGAGGTAATGGGATGATCATTTGAATGTTTATAGACACTTCTTTCCTCATTACATCCCACGATATTGTGCAGACTGAGCTTATCTACGTAGGCAGTTTACCCAGCTTGCCCCTCCTCCCTGTTCCAGAGCCCTGCAGTCCAAACAATGCAGGGCATTTACCCTGATATTCCCTCAGGCCGTCCAAATGACCCCTGGGGCAGATACAGGAGTGGAACAGGGCAAGCCAGGATAGGGCCAGATAAATCATTCTAAGATATATCCAGTTTAAACTAATACTAACTGGCATATCCTGGCTAGTGTAGATGAGACATCTATGACATCAACACAGGTTTTTTCCCTTCCCTCCTCCCCTTCTTCTTCTCCTCCAACCTATGTTTTTGGGTTGTTTTTTTTTAATGTTGCCCCTGATCTGGAGATCTTGTAGATGGCCCACAATCTTATGTCCTTTCCTTGGCCCTCATAAATGTATTATATTTAAACTGATTTTGCAGTTTTTCCTTACAGCTATATTTGCTTTGTTTTGCTTTGCTTTGTTAGACTACCCAAGCTAACTTAAATATTCCCTTAATAAGTAAGTGATATTTAAGAGCATTTGTGTGGTAAAAAAATAATGTCTCATGAAGATAGAGGGCTTTCTAGATGCATACTCCCAAGCTGTTCTCAAAGAAGACTTAGTCAGCTTTCCTTCAGCTGGCAGATGGAGTGGAAAAGTCAGAAACTGACCATACAGCCTACGTGAAATAGAACCATATTGAAGAAAAACAGTTTGCATAGACATTAAAAATGTTGTAAGTTCCTAGTTATTTCAAGTTACGTTAAACATGTATAAAACATTCCAAAGAATGTTCTAAAACATCTTGACATGCTCCGCTTATAAGATGACAGCTAGAATAGCATAATAAGAAAGAAAGAACAAATGTGACATATATAGTTTTGGTATATGATTGCTCCTTATTGGCGTGTTTGTATGACTGTCATAGGGCTCATCTACGAGAGCTGGGATTTGCTGCCTCCCCGCCGGTGTGTCCTGGCGGAGGATCAGGCCCATTGGTCCTCCATTCTCTCCACATAATGGGAGGAAGTCCTGACATGCACTCTGATCCATTACTGCAGCCACTGCTGCCACCAATTTCCCTAGCTGTCACAGAAGGCAGGAAGCCAGCCCACAATGTGTGACCAAGGTCCCCTACATGTGACCAGTCTTAGTCACATGCTGCAGGACTCCCTTCTGCCTTCTGGGTGATCCAGGGAAATGGTGATGGTGTGCTGGGACAGGCTCCTGCGGACATGTGGGGCCTGATCCGTTTCCTCCTGGTGGAGGCCCTACCCCACCTTCCCTATACCTCAGCCCTTTATCTGCCCCAGGGATGGTGAGGGCTGCCCTGGGGCAGAATGGGGGAAATGTCCTGCATCATCAGGACTGCAGGGCTTTGAGATGGGGGCAAGACAGGGTATATTGTCCAGGGCCTTTTTAATGGCCCTGCAGCACCTGCGGCCACAGGGGACCCTGTCATTGTGGGGGGGGCATCGTAACCCTCCTCCTGCAAAAACATTATTAGTAATAATCTGAATATTCTGTACTGTGAATAGGTTAGGTTACGTTTGGTTACACTGACCTGAGATAAACACATTGCCCTCCCCCCAAATAAAGTGCTGCAGGGCCCCCCAAAATTCCTTAAACCGGTCCTGATATTAATAATAATAATAATAATAATAAAATTTTATTTCTATCCCGCCCCTCTGCAACGCAATCGGGGCGGCTTACAATATAAAAACTCCATAGTCCCAGTACCCTAGCCCACCCCCCCTTAAAACAATATTAAACTATAAAAGATTAAAAACATACAGTAAATTAAAAATATATAAATTAGAAAATATTAAAACATACAATAGGTTTTTAAAAAAAAATGATTACAGCTCAGGGAGGACAGCTGAGTCTTGGGCCAGGATAGTTATTCAGGAAAGGCCTGCCGGAAAAGATCCGTCTTGACAGCTTTTTAAAAGCCGTCTAAGGTGTTAATAAGACGGATCTCGTCCGGCAGGCCATTCCATAATCTGGGAGCAGCAGCGGAGAAGGCCCTCTGGGAGGTCACCGACAGCCTTGTTTTCATAGGCTGTAACAGATTCCTCCCAGAGGACCGAAGTGCGCGGGGAGGGTCGTACGGAAGGAGGCGGTCCCGGAGATAAGTTGGACCCAAGCCATGCAGGGCTTTAAAGGTTATAACCAACACCTTGTACTGTGCCCGGAAACGAATAGGCAGCCAGTGGAGAGCTTTTAGCACAGGTGTTATATGCTCTCTTCTGGAAACACCAGAAATCAACCTGGCTGCCATGTTCTGAACTAGTTGAAGTTTCCGAGTTAAGCACAAGGGTAGCCCCATGTAGAGCGCATTACAGAAATCCAGACGGGAGGTTACCAGTGCATGTACCACAGTTTCGAGGTCCCTAGTTTCCAGGCAAGGGCGCAGCTGGCGTATCAGCCGAAGTTGATAACAGGCACTCCTGACCGTCGCATTTACCTGATTAGTCATCTGGAGCGACGGGTCCAGGAGCACCCCCAGACTGCGAACACAGTCTTTGGAGGAGAGTGTAGTTCCATCCAGGACTGGAAGTTGTATTCCCAGACCTGGTTTCGGGCCTGTAACTGTTAGTACCTCCGTTTTGTCTGGATTCAGTCTCAATTTGTTTTTCCTCATCCAGTCCATTACTGCTTTAAGACAATCATTGAGAGGAGAGATGCCATCTGAAGTCGAAGCTGATGACCGAGACATGGAGAAGTATATCTGGGTGTCATCAGCATACTGATGACAACACACTCCATGCCTCCGAATGATCTCTCCCAGCGGCTTCATATAGATGTTAAATAGCATCGGGGACAGGATGGCACCCTGAGGAACGCCACAGTTAAGCTCTATTCTGGTAGAGCAGCTGTCCCCGAGCCTCACCCTCTGGGATCTGCCCGAGAGGAAGGAACGGAACCACTGCAAAGCAGTGCCTCCAATTCCTAACCCCCTCAGGCGATCCAAGAGGATGGAATGGTCTATTGTATCAAAGGCCGCTGAGAGGTCCAGGAGCACCAACAGGGTCACACTACCCCTGTCGATACTCAAGCGGAGGTCGTCAGCCAGAGCAACCATGGCAGTCTCCACTCCATATCCTGTCCTAAAGCCAGTTTGAAATGGATCTAGATAATCGGTTTCATCCAAGACAGCTTGGAGTTGGGAAGCGACCGCCCTCTCAATCACCTTGCTTAGAAAAGGCAGCAAGGAGACTGGTCTATAGTTGTTCCTGTCCAAGGGGTCCAGGGAAGGCTTTTTCAGGAGCGGCTTAACCACCGCTTCCTTCAGACAGGGTGGAACAGACCCCTCCCTGAAGGACGCATTGATAATATCCCTGAGGAGTACTCTCGATGCATCGCCCCCTTGGGTGGCCAGCCAAGATGGACAGGGATCGAGGGGACAGGTCGTCTTTCTCACTCTACCAAGGAGTTTGTCCACGTCATCGGTACTCACAGATTGAAGCTGATCCAATAAAATTTCATCAACGGAGTTGCTGGACACCTCATCTATAGATTCTGTCATAACACTGGCATCTAAGTCGGCTCTTATCCGAGAGATTTTATCTGCAAAGTGGATATTAAACGCATCACAGCAGGCCGTTGTCGGGTTAAGTAAGGGGTTCTGCGCAGGTGGAATCTGCGTCAGCTCCCCCACCACCCTAAACAGTTCTGCTGGACGGGACTCCGCAGACGCAATACGTGCAGAGGAGAAAGACTTCTGCGCTGCACGTATTGCCTCTCGATAAGAATCAAGGAAATTCCTATGACGAGTCTTGTCGGACAAGAGTCGAGTCTTCCGCCAGGTGCGCTCTAGTCGTTGTCCAGCCTGCTTCATCTTCCTAAGCTCCTCTGAATACCAGGGCTTACGGTTAGGAGCAGGCTGGAAAGGACGTTTGGGAGCGATTGTGTCGATAGCCTTGGTGAGGTCGGTGTTCCAAATATTAACCAAAGCTTCAACAGAATCACCAGCGTTACCAACCATTAAACCCTCCAAGGCTTTCTGGAATCCAATTGGTTCCATTAGCCTTCGAGGGCGGACCATTCTAATGGGTCCACCACCCCCGGTGGGGCAGACAGTGGCTCTTAGCTCCATCTTGACCAGGAAATGATCCGTCCATGACAATGCGGCGGTTTTAATAACCTCCGCCCACGGATATTCCTGTTCCGTACTAAAGGCCGCATCGAGGGTATGACCTGCACAGTGAGTAGGCCCGACAACCAATTGGGATAGGCCCATGTTTGTCATGGATTCCATGAACTCCCGAGCTGCACCAGTTAGATTTAGCAAGCTGGTCTCAAGTGGGATGTTGAAGTCGCCAAGAACTAAAAGTCTGGGTGACTCCAGCAGCAACTCTGAGACCAACTGTGTTAGCTCGGTTAGGGAGTCTGTTAGACAACGGGGTGGCCGGTACACTAACAGAATCCCTAAGCTATCCCTGGACCTCAGGCTTAGGTACATACACTCGATGTGGACTGTGTTCCGGATAGGCTTCCTGGTCAAGGTTAGATTGTTTTTATGAACCAGAGCCACTCCGCCCCCCCGCCCACTTTTCCTTACCTGCTCACTAACTGAGTACCCGGCCGGGAGTGCCTGCGCCCAAGTCGCAGCACTGGCCTCTCCCAGCCAGGTCTCCGTAAAGCATGCCAGGTCGGCAGCCTCATCCAATAAGAGGTCATGGATAATATGCGTCTTGTTTTTAACCGACCTGGCATTGCAAAGGAGCAGAGTAAGGGTCTGTGGAATGGTTGGTACGCTCTCCAATTTATTCTGGGAAACAGAGTGAACTGAAGGCGGGATAGATATTAAACATCGATCCCGCCTTCTTTTGTAACAATTTTTCACTCTGTTGCCGCCATACCTTCCCTTCCCCCACACAACGTCAATTCCCGCTCCCAGATCATTCCCGGCCCCTGGTAGGTGTTCTGGGGTGGTGGTGGTGGAGTGACTTTTAAGGCCAGCCACTCCTGGCCACACCCCACCTCCCTGCTCAGCTGTCTCAGCTGCCTTTACCCCGGTGTAATGGGAAGGAAGGAAGGCTCCCTCACAGCCCTGCAGAGTCTTCTTCAGGCTGGCTGGCTGGCTGGCTGGCTGGTAGGTGTTCTGGGATGGGGGTGGTGGAGTGACTTTTAAGGCTAGCCACTCCGATGTAGGCATGCCCATAGACTTTTGTGGTTCAGTTGCTGCCATTGTGTGTTTTTGTAAGAATGCTATATAAAGTTTAATTGCTTGTTCAGGAACCCTTGGCTTCCAAGGTAATTCACCTTCACAGAGAAAGATCTTTTTCCTTTCAAGCAAGCTTTTGGCAGCTACTGAAGAAAGGACTGTTTAACAGGGAAATGGTGTGCTGTGCTCTTAAATTGCTCATAATTCTGTTGTTTTAGTGTGATAATCTCATTACTGCTATTATGTTTAATATAACTTCTTATGTTTTTTTTTTAATTACACTTTTAAAAAAATCATGTAAAGAGACACCTTGGCTCCCCGTAGTGAGATAAAATCAGAATACAAATAAAATAAATATCAAGACTCTACCATTATACTTTGAGAAGGTCTCTCATCCTTGTATCACTTTTTGTTAACAGTCAATAGGAGATTTTCACATGGGGGAAATAACCCCTGGGGAGATCTGGAGAGAAATGGGGGTGTTCCGGTTGCACTGCTCCATTTCGCATGCCCCGTTCCTTCTCCCGATCTCCTGTTGTCCTCCCTCCATCCTGCTTCCATTTCCCTCCCAGTATGTTCCACAGTTTTTTACTAATGAAGAACTTCCGTTAGTAAAAAATAGTGGGAGGGAAATGGAAGCAGGATGGAAGGAGTACAATGGGAGATCAGGAGAAGGAAGGGGGCGTGCAAAATGGAGCACTGCAACTGGAACAGCCCTGTTTCTCTCCCGATCTCCCCGGGGGTTATGTCCCCATGTGAAAATCTCCATAGTTTGAGGAGTTTTTATGCCAAATTCCTGAAGCCTCTGGCATGTCTTGTGGATATATTTGTCTGCCAGTGGTCACTGGATTAATAATTCACTGTCTTCTTTTAAAATAGATGCATTATTTAAAATCATCTGCCAGTGAGTACTGTCTAAACCTTCCACAGCCTAATGACAGGGTTGCTGGATATAGAAAGCTATTTATTTCTTCCTTTATTTGAAAGATTAAAAGAGCTTGGTAAGAGCCACTGTGGTGTAGTGGCTAGCATATTGGATTTAGACCCAGGTTCTTGAACCTTACCAGATGACATTCTAACGCAGGGAAGAAGAACTGTTGCCATTTCAATATTGCTGACCTCCAGTTTCCATCAGTCTCAGCCAGCTTGGCCAGTGGTCAAGGATGAAGAAAGTTGTAGTTCATGTTCATCCCAAAGGCTACAGATTTCTTACCCTTCCTGTAATGTACCTCACAGATTTGTTGTTAAGGTAAAAAAAAAAAAAGTAGGTAGAAAGAAACATAGATACTGCCTTGAATTTCTTGAAGGAAAGGGAGGATAAAGGGTGAAATCAAATCAATAAATTAAAGGTTTTGAGTGCAAGCCCAGTGTTTAAAGGAGCATTGCATACTGCAATTCTCTCCTTTGTGGATAGAATCTAGCCACAAGATTCTCTTTAGAAGATGGATCTTCTCTTGCCATAACTGTCCCATTGGTACTGGTTCTCCCTTTCCCTCTTTCTTGACACACACACACACACACACACACACACACTTATTCTTGGTTCCCACACTCACTAGAAGTGTCACCAAACACAGCCAGAACTACACTAGCACTACACAATTGCCTCCCGTCTGTCTTATGGAATCCTAGGATATGTTGTTTGGTGAGGGACTTAGAATTCTCTCCCAAGCAGGTGTGATGATGTAGTACTGGAAAGTGGAGCAGAGCAGAGAATACAAATTATCTCATCTTACTACAAACCCTAAGATTCAGTAAGACGGAGCCATGGCAGCTAAAGTGGTATCATATTGCTATCATTCTACAGTGTGGATGCATCTGCAGTTGGTTTAGTAAATCTTTTCCCACTGGAGGCTATGGGAGAGGGAACACAAGGTGGCCTGTTTTGGCTTGCAGAGCTTGTGAAATAGTGATCACAACTTTAGGACTGCTCTGTTAGTTGGCATTCCCCCCACCCCAAGAAAGTACCAAGATAGCAGTTCAGATGTAGGCTTTAATTGTGTTTTCTGAGGGCAAAATCTAGATATGATCTTCAGTACTGCCAATTTAAACCAAAGTGTTTCATAAGAACCTTAAATAATTGCAATTGTCTACCTTTCTTATTTTGTAATGTGTTGAGACATCCATAACACAGTATTTATTCTATTTTTTTTTTTTTGAAAGCCCAAAAACTACTACTCCTAAAATTCCTGTGGGACTATATGACATTCAATGCTGCTCTCAAATGTTTTAATCTAGTTAATGTAGATGTGGTTTATGAATATGGGATCATGCAAATTAGAAAGAATACAAAGAAAAGGGATGAAATGAAGAATGTAGATAGAGACTGGTTTGAGGAAGACCTCTAATATCAATTCCAGATTACATGTAACAACTTTTGCAAGAAACACCAAACCTCCAACATGTTTTGATTAAACCTTGTTCAGGAGTTCAAGCAAAACCACTTATAGTAGTACAGCTGGGCATTAGGCTGAATATATTTAATTCCTTTTCATTTTTCTATTCTTATTCTGGAAAAAAAAAGTATTTTGTGTCCGTACCTTTTGACTCTAGCATCCAGAACACAATGGTTGAGATACAACAGTACCCTATTGGAGTAAAACTATCCCAATATACTTATGCTGGGCTTCTGCTTCCATCCCTGGTGGAATACGGCTTAACATTCCCACAGCCAGTTACTAGCCAGATATTATATGGCTGCAGTTGTGCATCTGTGAGAAATGAACAGCCACCACCTTTCCAGAATTCCAGCAAGTATTCTTGATGTACTCTAATCTATACTGACAGTCTGAGAGAGTGATAGCTATTTTCTCCTGGAAAGACTGGATGCTGCCTGGGCATCCCATCTTCCCATGGCCACTAATTGGCCTGCAGTTGCATGGAGGGGAGGCACTGTGTGAAGAGATACTGGATACCTTCTTCTTCAGCATCCCCCAAAGTACATACACTGGCATATCCTCCTTTTTTTACTAGCCTATGTTACCTACATGATTCTAGTACTTATAGACTTATAAAGCTGTATGCAGAGGACTGTCGCTGCTTTCTGTCATTGTTTTCTGGTTCCATAGCTGCTCTGTAGCCTTCAACCTCTCTTTTGAATTCATTGTATGCTCCTTGGATGACAAATGCATTATTTTCTTGAAGTTGGTCAGCAGGTGAGTGGAGTGCTTGCAGCAAGTCCTGTGGTGGAGGACAGCAAAGTCGTCTGATCCAGTGTGTCCAGAAGAAAGCTTTTCAGAAGGAGGACGTTGTACCTCATGCTCTCTGCCCAGTAACAACTCCAGCACAAATACAAGCATGTAGTAACCAAGAGTGCTTGCCGGAATGGAGTCCCGGGCCATGGTCTCAGGTAAATAAGAGAAACAGCTGGTTTCACCTTACATGGTTTTATTTATTTATTTATTTATTTATTTAGAGTATTTATTCCCCATCCTTCAGCCAAAAAAGGCTTCCAGAGCAACTTACAAATTATTAATTTGACAGTTCCCTGCCTTAAGCTTACAATCTAACAAAGACACAACACACAAGGAAAGGGGACAGCAGTAGGGGAAGGCACTGCCTATACTTTTCTACCTCCGGGGCCAGAGTGGTGGCAGTTGGAACATGAAGGGAGGGTGTTTCATCTGCTTCTGAGCTTAGGTACAATGGCTTAGGGAGGGTGTTTCATCTGCTTCCGAGCTTAAGCCTGCTTCTACTACTACTCTCCCTCTGAGGCCACAGCAGTGACAGTTGAAACATGTAGGGAGGGCCTTTCATCTCCTTTTAGGTGTAGGCACAATGGTACCTTGACATTCTGCAAATCCCAGGGTTACTCTAGACACAGTCAGAATTAGCATTTATTACATTTCTATCCTGCCTTTACTGGAAAAGACTCACAACAACATTGTTGTTTTTAGGCTGTGAGGTAGTGCCTATGTAAGGGAGGGGTGGGCAGTGTAGCCTACAGGCTGCGTGCAACCTCTGGGGCTGTTTATGTGGCTCCTGTAGCACCCCAGGGTGCTACAGGAGGCATCTTTGCAATGTTACTAAACCTTCCACAATTGCCCACCCTTGTTGTAGGGCAACACTGTGAGATATATGGATTTGATCTCAAGCCACTGTTCAACACTATAACCTTGTGAGTGTTGGTGTGTGTACTCCTCCCTTCAGTACTCCATGAACTAGGTGTGTCAGGAGCCATGGTCACACCCTTTGATATTATTCAGTCCCCAGCCATCTCTACACATCCAAGGAAAAGTCTCAATACAGAATCTGTGTTCATAGTGCTGTGTAGACATAGACTGTTCATTTGGCACACTGATGTTGAAGGTGGAGCCAGTACTCATGTTCTTTTCCTCCACAGTGGATGCAAGAAAGGGCTTAAAATGTGGCTTGTAACACTCTGCAGGTGTATAGCAACCTTGCACAATCTGGTGGCCTGTAAATCCCATCATCTCTGGCAGTTGGCCATTTTGGCTGGGGCTTAGGATAGTTGTATAGTTGTATATCACCTGCCGAGTCCCTTCATATCGTCTTGCATATAGGAATGCATGGTTGCAGTAAGCAGAATGCTGTTTTCGTGACTTCATCAGCACAGATAAACTAATTCCCAACCCAGGTGACCTTTAGTGCAAAATAGTTAACACATCAGCACCCAGAATAATGACTGAAGTGTTCTTTATTTTGATTATGTATCATTCTGAGGAACCTAATACCATGATGCAGCTTAAAACTGCACCTAGAGTCATAGTTGATAGTGCCTGGCCTCAGACAAATTCTGATATGTACACATACACTCCTTTGTTTCAGAATAATGGATGTCTGACAATTGCTCTCTTGTAACATTACCAAGATAGAGGTATCACAGATTTTCAGTTTACGGCAGGGTTGGGCAAAGTAAAGCAAGTGGGATATACAACTCCCCCAAAGTGGCTGAGACCCATTTGGTTCATTGTTCTATTGTGATATACACCAGTTTAAGTTGCTAACATCAGACTTTCTCCCATTCCCATAAAGTGTTCCAAAACATGTGGAAGAGGTGTTATGAAACGTGATGTTTTCTGCAAAGGTGCAGGAACCTCCACGCTGAAAATCCTGCCAGAGAATATGTGCAACAGTGAAACAAAACCTGAAATGCAACAGACATGTGTGTTGGGACGTTGTCCCAAAAATGATCGGCTCCAGTGGGTGATTTCTTCATGGAGTGAGGTAAACCAACTGACATGCTGTATACAGGGTTCTGATACTAACACACTGGTGTTTGTTTATCAGATTATTTTAAATTCAAAGGAATGGCATGATTTTCTGGCAACATCTGTTAATAATATGCCAGTTAATTGTGTTATCCCTTTTATGATGAAATTCCGTAGAGCAGGAGTGCATCTGCTTGCACAGGAGCAGCTGATGGGGCTATACCCATTGAAAACTTCAGGGTTATATGGAAACTTTATAGGAATCCACAGTGAATCTTTTCATTATTTCTCCTGGATCGTATCACTAAGGAGTGATGCAATCAAAGAGGTCCTCACAACCAAGAGTTCCGGTGGGAATAAGGTTACCCTCCAGATGTTGAAGTGCACCTTCTAGCGTTCCTCACCATTGGCCATCCTAGGTAGGGCTTCAATAATATCTGGAGCACCAGACATAAAAAAATGGGGTGAAGCTGTCAAGCATCATTTTTCTGAGGTTCTCATTGTTCCACTGTTTATTTAGTGCCATCCTATTACCACACCAGATTTTGATCTTTTGGTGTTTGGGCAATCTGCACAAAAATACCTCAGTCCTCCAAACTTTTCCTGTTTTTTTAAATATATTTTTTAAAAAATTATACACACACACACACACACACACAAAAATTAATTTCTGTATCATTTTCAACAGTATACATTTTGAAACAATGTTGTGAAGATTTTCCAATATATCTCTTTTTGCATGCACTTTTTGTAAATTTTGGGAAAGTATGGCTTTCAAGGTCTTTCTGGTTCATGAAATGCAGATTTGGTAAGTTTGCCTGAAAATATCAACTGAATTTATTTCATACCCAGTCGTATTAGAAAGCAATGAAAAGGATTGTACTATAACCAGTCTTGCTACACCCATGTGTCTCTGCCTACAACAAGGTAAAGTAAATGGTACCTTTCTCCAGAATTCTGTATGGAGCATTTGTGAACAGCCAAACAAAAAGAAAGGAGGAGAGCTGGTAAACTTGCTCCACTAGTTATCCCCAGCATGTTGAGAAAGCACATATCTATAAGTTTGGCTGCAGAAATGGAAATCATTAATGAAAATGGGAGTGATGAAATAAAAACTCATCCCTGGGTGCATTTTGGAAGAAGCCTTCATCTGGTGTCTAGAAGGTTAAAAAAGGTTTTTGGGGTTTTTTTTCTAAAAAAAAATTACACAAGGCTTCCCTGGCCTGATTGTTTCATTTCATGTGTGCATATTCTTAGTTCTGAACATGCTGAACTTCTCTTCTTATTTGTGGTTAGGAATCTATCCCTATTCTTTCCATGTTATTTCTGCCTCTCATATCGTTTTTTTCTTGTTAAAGATGTAATGCCCAGGAACATATTAACTGAGGTATACCTGTATGCTTTGCCATCCAGTGTTCGGTCACCTGTGGCCCAGGTATAAGGAGGCGAGAGATGCAGTGCAGTGAGAAAGGTATCAGTGGCAAGTTGATAACTTTCCCACAACGACGATGCAGAAACCTCAAGAAGCCCTACATTGAACTAGAAGAGGCATGCAACCGAGGAGCATGTCCTCTGCACCATTTGTACAGTAGAGTGTCAGGATGGTATTCTTCACCTTGGCAACAGGTAAAAGAAGCAAATTCATATGGAAATCTTTAGTAGCCATTTTGAAGACTTCTTCTCTGAAGCCCTGGCAATTATGTCACCAGAATTCTATAAGATACAGCCATTGCATTTGCCACTATGCTATAAGACAATAAGCAGACATATTGGTAGGAACACAATTGGTTACATAAAACTATTTAGCAGAAGGGCAGTGTGGTGCTATTGCATTGAGCTATTGCATGAGTGTAGATGGACGAAGAGAAGACGGTTCTCTTCGGGCAGGCTTTTCCGGCTTTTCCGGAATAGCTAACCCCGGCCTCTGGAACCCCCTCTGGAGGTTCCTTTTGGATCTCCTAACAGATGCTGCCTGCTTAAAAGGATATTTAACATATTGTACCACATATTGATTTTAACTTGTATTGATTTTAACTTGCATTAATTTAATAATGTTTTAAGGGGAGGGAGGGATTTTGGGTTGTTTTATACTGTCTACCATTTTATCATTGTAAGCCGCCCCGATTGCTTGCAGAGGGGCGGGATATAAATAAATATTATTATTATTATTATTATTATTATTACATTTCAAACATGATTTCAGGCATTATCTCCCAGTGCTACACTTAGTATGAACACCCAAGCCCTCTTCATGCATTACTCACATGAAGAAGGTGTTAGAAGGATCACTGGGGAGTGGCACTAAGGTTGTTTCATGGAAGCCAGTGCACAAATAGTTACTGGCTGCTTTTATTCAGATGCCCACACCAAGTCATCCCTTATCCAGATTTCCTCACCATCTCCATTTGGAGTGGTATAATGTAGAAAAGAATTCAGCATAGACTAAATCAAGAGTGTGGTATATGGGGGGATTTTGGATCTCTTACAGGTCCGGGGAGGGGGGCACATGTTCTGAACAGAGGGCTCCTGGTGCTGCTAGTCAGTCAGAAGTTGTTGTGCAGCTGTTTTGTCTTTCCCTCCTTAATGGATGTTGTTGTTGTTTTTAAAGGGACAGAAGAAATAGTAAGTTAGAACTGGAGGGCTACAAATGGAAAACCATCAGTATTTGAGCCCTTTAAATATTTCATGTTTGAGGCAGGCCAAGTACTGAACCAAACAAACTTACCTGGATGACATGGAATGAAATAGCAAATGAACTGTCTCCCCCAAAGTTTAGGTACATACTATCGAGAGCCAGTCAATTTATTCTGACATATAAGATAGAAGGTCCCAAAAACACCTCTCCCCCTAGGTTCCAGAACAAAAATACATTTTAAAAGGTGCTCATTTATGACACCCAAAATCTGCTGCCTAGGGCAGCCAACATATTCTGCTCCATGACAGGGCTGGCTCTGCTTGGATTCCTGCAGTGTCAGTGTAAGAACAGTAGTAGAGCAGCAGCAGCATACTGGTCTAACTGACTCATTTGTCTGGAAACTGATAGTCACTTACATAACAGTGTCCCTGCTGTTATAACAATGCTACATTCCATGGTCTTTTCCATATCATTCTTCAGAGGACTGTAATATGGCTGAACCTACAAATCTTTGTACACAGCATCCTTGGGGATTTGCAGAGACTGTCTGGAATTCCTTAAATTGTTTGATTGATTAGTGGCTCAGTCTGTAATTTGTTTCCCGTGTTGCAGCAAGCTTCTGTATTTTGGAACTAGCTTTACTGTATGAGTCACATATCCCTGAGACAAGCATTTATTGGATAATACATACATGCAACTTTGAGTGCTTAAGATTTACGTATCCCTGAGACAAGCATGTATTGGATAGTACATATATTCAGCCTGTTGTACTTAAGAGTTACATATCTCAAATAAAGATTTACATATCTTACATATTAACAAATAAAGATTTACATATCTCAAATAAATGAAAAACATGTATTTGATAGAATGTACAGGTAACTTTGAGTGTTTAAGATTCATAATCAGCTGAGCTTGATTTGTGTTGTGGACATGATGTTTATAGACAGACTCACATTGATCTTCAGTCAGTGCTTCATCATTTAGATACACACTGAACATAAGTACGTATTATAGACTGACAATTTTTCAGGTTTAGCTAAGAGCAGAGAGCTAGTATGATGTAGCAGTTTGAATATTGGACTGAGAACTCCAGGAGTCCAACTCCACTGGCTGACCTTGGGCAAGTCACAGTCTCTTAGCCTCAGAGGAAGGCTATGGTAAATTGCCCCCCTCCCCCCCGGCCAAAAAAAAAAAAAAAAAAATCCTGTCTAGAAAACTCTGTAATAGGTTCACCTTAAGGTAACTATTAAGCTGGAAATGATTTGATGGCAAACAACAACATCATCATCAACAAAATAGTAGCTGAAAAATTCTGAACAAATGTGTTAAGTGCATTTTTTTTTAAAAAAGGTTTCCCCCTCCTTACAGTGTACAGTGACCTGTGGTGGTGGAGTGCAAACACGGACTGTGCAGTGTCTCCACCAGGGTCAGACGGCTACAGGTTGTCTTCCTCACCAAAAGCCCGCAATGTCCAGAGCCTGCAATACAAACTTCTGCCTTGTTCCTGAGAAGAAAGGTAAAAAACAAACAAACAAACAAACAAAAACAAAAACAAAACACCACCAACAACCCCACAACTCTCTTTCAAAAAGTAAATGTATACCAGAACAGATCTTCCAAGCTTTTTCTTCTTTCTCAGATCTGGTAGATAAAAAAGCTACTGGTAGCTAAACATTTGAGTTTTTAAGACAATTTTATCTGAGTGGTGGACAAATCAAGCCAAAGTAAGGCTGAAGCCATATACCAGGGGTAGGCAAAGTGCCACAGTTGCCCCTAGGGCTGTTTCCCTCCCCCCCTCCACTCTTTGACTCCTCCAGACTCCCCAGACTGTTCTTTTTCTGACCCAAACAACAAGGTGAATTGTTATTGCTAACATTTTCACTTTTTAAGTAAGTTGCAGCCTTGCTACTGTTTGACATACAAAAATATCCATTTTTCTAAACCAGAAGTGAGCATCCAGCCATTTCCAGTTTGGTTTGATTTTTCTCCTTTTCTAAGTCTTTTTAATGGAAGGAGGGTGAGTACGGTATTTTTGGCAGTCTGTGCAGCCCCTGGATGATCCTAGGAGCAGAAAATTGGTCTCTGGATCAACTGCAGTTGCCCGCTGAGGACTGAAGACCTGTACTGGTGGTCTCTTGAAGGGTGCACACCACTGGTGTGCTAACTTCATTGACTTGTAAGTTATTTGAAATGACTTTACTCGATAGGAAAATTCTGTCTGAAGTTAGCAATTCTATGCAAGTCACAGATTAAGTCAGACTATTTGCCCATCTTGCCCAATATCTTCTAGTCTTAACAGTAGTTCTCCAGCATCTCAGATGCAAATCTGTCTCATCATCTTCTACCCAATAATTTTAAATGGGATATGCAGGATTGTACCTGGGTCCTTTGGGTTGCAACCCAGATCTAGATTGAGTTACCATCTCTCCCCAAATACTCAAATAAATCATGCAAAATCATGAAGTGGTATGGACCCTTCAAGAGGCTACCACTACATGACAGCTCTCATGGAAACATCACACCACCATGAACACACTTGATCTTGTCTGATTTTCAACACTTTACCTTTCCTGCTTAGTATTTGACTGGGGGACCACCAGGGAATAGTAGGGATCTCTACATAGGGCTAGACAAGAATCCTGAGTGCAACCTTGAGAAGCTATTGCCAGTCAAAGTTGATAGTACTGAGTTGGATGGACCTACCTGTGACTTGACTCTGGGTTCATCTACATGGGCCAGGATGGGCCAGCTCCCTGCCAGCATATCCTACCCATGGATCGGGTCCATTCCTCCCCATTACCTGAACCAAATGGACTAGAGTCCAGAAGAAAACTCCAGCCCATTCCTGCAGCTACCTCCACTGCGCTTCGCACCTCTCTCTCTGACTTCAGGAAGGGGGCCCACAGCACATGGCCAAGGTCCCCTGCATGTGCCCAGCCTTGGTCACATACTGTGGACCCCCTTCCTGGCTTTGGAAGAATGAAGCAGACAGTAACTGAAGCAATGGCTTGGTATGCTGGAACGGGCTCCTGTGGTCATACGGGGCCTGATCTGTGTACCCCAGTAGGAATGCATTTAAACAGATTTTTTTTTAAAAAAAAAATGTTTGATTGGGTCCTACCCCATCTTTGCCCCAGGGATCGTGAAGACTGCCTGGGGGCAAAATGAGGCAAACACCCTGTGTTGTCAGGACTGCAGGACTCCAAGATGGGATAAATTTCCCATGTAGACAAGCCCTCAGTATAAACGCAGTTTTCTGTGTTCCTATGAAAGGCCTACAGGAGAGCAGACAGTTAACACAGTGCTGGTTACAACCATCACAAGCACAAAACACCTGGTTAGTTAATTCTGCTGTATGGAAGTGCCCCAAGCAACTTCAGGCAGACATGCCCATTCTTCCCTACCTGCTCAGCACAGTCACCAGAGAGCAGTGTTACAGCAAGTGTGGCAAAAGGATTGATCAAAGCCTAGCCCTACATCATCAGAATCTACTCAGTCTAAGCTAAGTGAATGAACTGATGGATAGGTTCTAGTCTAATAAAATTGTTTCCTAATTAATTCCATCCCATTTTTAAAGTAAGAATTTATTTTTAGACAAATCATGCCCAAAGCAAGGGGTTTCTTATTTATTTATGAAATCTGCTTTTCAAGTCTCCAGGAATTATTCCAATGAATTATTTATTCACATTCTCTTGTCTCCCTCATTTTTCCAACAAAAATAGCACTCAGGGTGGCTAAAGAACTTCATTGGAAAGAAATTAAACAATAAAACCATCAGAATAACCATCAAAACTCTTTAAAAGATCTTTTGGGAAAAGAAATATATGTTCTCACACTGGTTAGACTACCGTTGCCCCTCAGTATCTGCTGGGGTTTGGTTCCAGACACCCCCTGCCCATGGATACCAAAATCTGTGGATGCTTAAGTCCCATTAGATACAATGGCATAGTAAAATGGTGTCCCTTATACATATTGGCAGAATCAAGATTTGTTTCTTGGAATTTATTTTTGGGGGAATATTTTCAGGCCATGGATGGTGGAATCCGTGGGTGCCAAATCCGTGGATACAGAGGGCCAACTGTGATGGTGATAATGATGGTGATGATGCCTGAGTGGGAAGTGATGGCATCTCCAAGGAGAGTCAGTGCCATAATCTGGAGGCAGCACAGGAGAAGTCCACTTCCTGCATGTCCATCTTGTGTGCCTTCAGTGATAATGGCAATCTTGAGGGCCCCTCCTGAGCATCTTAACATCCAGATAAGGAGGCAGACAGGCCCTTAGATTTGGGGTTGGATTCATCCATGTTTATTTTTGCCCAGCTTTTTTTTAAACACTTTATTTCCTAATAACACACACACACGCACCCTTCCTCTTATTGGAAAGACCTTTTCCAATGTCTGTTATTCATTTGCTTCGGCCTCATCCCTTCCCCCTCCTTGCAGCTGTAGAAGTCCTTTTGATTTTATTGCAACTAGGTCTTTGGGGCCCTGGAGATCAATTATCTCTTCACCGTGCTGGAAGTCTCTGTCTCCACTAGCTCACACAGCCAGCTGTGCTGGAACTGTATTGAAGCCAATCACTCTCAATTACCCACCACATAGTTACAGCCCAGTGAGTCATTGGGGAGAGATCATGGGAAAGAAATGAGCCTTTCAGGGAGAGTTAACATGCTTCCCTAGACAAGCTGGACCTGCTCTTCTGCTCATTTCCCCTCATTTCCATCATTTGACTTGATGGAGTAACTCACAGCCTCTAAGTCAGCTTGGTTTTACTTGGATGTGAAAAGCAAATATTATTTAGAGGAAAGTCATGCATACCCTGACTGAACCAAACATAAAAGCAAGAACAAGCTCCCCATCTAATATTTCCTCCGAAGTCAATGCAGCTGGGTGGAAACAATTTTTTTTAGGGGGGAGGGATGACAAATATTTGAGTCTACCAACTTCCGAAGCTGCTGCCACTGCAGAAATAATGCAGTTTGATACCCCATTGACTGCCATGGCTGAATGCTATGGAATTTTGGGATTTGTAATTTTGTGAGATGTTTAGCTTTCTCTGTCAGAGAGCTCTGGGGCCATAGCAAACTACAAATCCCAGGATTCCATGGGATGGAGCTATGATAGTTGTGTTGTTGTCAACCTGAATTACTTCTGCAGTATGGGAGTTGCCCTAGTTTAATAGTGTAACCCTGTGTGGATCTGTTGTGTGTAAAACATGTGGCCATCATCCTATTAATGACACACAGAGGCCTAATTGACTCTTACGTCTGCATATATAATATTTTAGTTGTGGCAGATGCAGGTATTCAGTACCTCTATCTACTGTGATCTCTTCTCTGAGACACCAACATTTCTGTAGACTGAGCATCCCCCCTCCCCATGGACATTCAGTGGCCAAGGGGAAACAGGGACAGAGGTGCCCAAGCAGAAGCCAGCGGTGTTCCTGAAACCAGCTTCAAGAAGGAACAGAGATAAGGTTGTGCTCCACCTGAAATCTCAGGTCCATAGATTGTGTATACTGCTGGATTCAGAACTGAGCCTGGATGTCCAGGTTTCAGCAGTGGCCAGAAGTGCACAGATAAAACCAGCTGTGCCATTCCTGAAGATGTCAGATCTGGCTATGATGGCATAAGCCTGGATTACTTTCAATTCAGATTGCTGCAACACACTTTGGCTACAACCCAACATCCCCTCAGCATAGCATAAATCGCCGCACACACAGATATGCTACTCCAGCACTGTGCAACCCCCATCCAGAATAGCAACATGGCACAACACATGCCAATGACTGGATGTTGTTGTGCAATGTGCAAATGCAGTACAAAACCACAATGCACAGCAGTCCTGCATATGGCACTAGCAGGATGCCAGTCTTTCAATGTGGCTGCCTTTGGAAATCATTTGGAAACATCAACAGATCCAATAGGCTGTGGTCAGCTTCACTGGCTGCCAGTTCATTTCCAGGCACAATTCAAAGTGCTGGGAAGGGCTTTCTCATAGTCCCACCCTTGTCACAGGCCTGTGTGGCGGGGACACATGAGAGGGCCATCTCACTGGCTGCTCCCTGCATAAATTCCTTCCCATGTGAGGCTAGCTGGCCCAGTCAGCTCTCCTTTCATAGACAGTTAAAGACACTTTTTAAACAGGTATCTCAAGATTAATAGGTTATGCAGAAGGGTTTTTAAAATGGGTTTCTGAGTCTGTATTTATTGTTATTCCTTTTAAATTATTTTATACTTTGTTAAATCATCATGTTTCTACAGAATAGCTTATTTATTTATTTATGAAGTTTATATCTGGTTTTTAGATGCATCTTCTTTTAACCTTGTTGTAAGCCACCTTGGGTCTCTTTTCAGTAGAAATGTGGGGTATTAAATAAACAAACAAAATACATAAATGCAAGAAAACTTCTTGGAGTGACAGACCAAACCTCTCTGTTACAGCCAAGATGTGAGTGGGTTTTACAGATGAGAATACTTCCTTCTTTGACATGAATGTGAAGCTATTGATCTGAAAGTGTAAGGGGAGAATGGGCAGATGAGGGGAGGATTGAGAGAGGGAGAGAGAGAAGGCAAATATTAAAATCCATGTCAGTTTCCTTTATTATGAACTACTACAGTAGTTCACTTTTCCATGTTCCAATAAGAGCTGGAGCAGGCTGTAAATCTTTCCTTGTCTCACTTCTGGGCTTTAATACTTCTAGCCTTTTTTGGGGGGGAATCTCTCACTCTTAAATTATCCTCCACCTGATTCATTGCTGTCTGCTTTAAGAATGGAATCCAGTGCATAAATTAGATCTGACTCAATTGTAGAATGAATGATTTGGCCACTTTGAACCAACAGCATTAAAAAGATAATCTGCAAAATGTAAGGCCTTTTCTCCCATTTTCTCATAATGCCTTTTCTGTCTCATTTTCTCCCCCCCCCCCTTCCATTTCTCAGCTTTGCAGTATAATGCATCTGGATATTCACAATAAATTTACTACAACAAGATAAAGTGGGATTCTCTGACTTTTCAAGTAGTTATATCTAACAGCGGGGGCAGTCAAAGGGCTTGTTTAGATTAAAAGATATAATGTGGATTGCTGCACTTTAATACATAATCACAGCAGCATTCATTTGTCTCCATGTTGTTGTTGTTGTTTTTGGCAAAATTGCTGGTATGTGAAGCTATTTGCGTTTGAAGTTCACATACAGCCATGCCTGCGAATCATGATTTTCCACAAGTTGCCACTGTTGCACAGATTTTTTTAACTATAAATCTAAGGTGCACAAGTGCAACTGTCCATTTAAAAAAGCTGTTTGGTCACCTCAGTCCAGCAAAAAAGTGCACAATTGATACTGCAAAACTCCAAAATGGCACTTCCAGCCACTTTGTAGCCAGCAAGCCCACCACATGTCCAACCAATCAGGTTTCCACTTCTGCTTTTATCCGGGAATGCCCTCCAATGTGACTCAGTTGTCCAAACAGGTGGTTATGTGCATTTACACACACACACACACACACACACACACACCTCAGGAAAAGTCATGAAGGCTTTTTCCATGCAGTTTTTGGAGTTTTTGGCTGCCCCTCCTTCCAAAAGTAGCGAATCACCATGGGATCTCGTCTGGACACATGGTATTCTCCTCAAATTTTATGAGGAGTTTTTTCACCATTTTGACAACATCCCAGACATTTTTCCTGGCTGGGGCAGAGCAGCAAATAGTGCCTTCTACCCACCCAAGCCAAGGTGCATAGTGCCCACAGCCAACCAAATTATGCTGGAACATGAAGCAGAAACCCCCCCCCCACACACACACTTCTCCTTGGCAGTAAAAGTAGAGTAGCAAATTAAATAACTAATTTGCTGCTCTTTCGTGGCATCTCAAATCTGCTGCCTGAAGCTACTGCCTCACCCTGTCTCATTACAGAGCCAAGCCTGTCCAAGAGGTTCACTGGATGTAGCTTATTCTTGCAGAAAACATAATTTTGCTATATATTCTTATTGGGAAAGGAGCAGACTCTAGGATAAACTAGGAATATAACTCTTCACTACTTTTCTTCTCAAAGAAAGCAATGAGTAATTTCAGCAATTTTCTTCCTGCTGTGAGAAGGTCTTTGAAAACTGAGCCTATTAGCAATTCAGAACTCACTCTGTGCAAAGTTCTCACGTGGTTAGTTTTCAAAGAAACCAGCATTTTCTGTGCAGGAACAGCATTTTGTG
The DNA here is from genome assembly GCA_030847615.1 of Gambelia wislizenii. Classification (NCBI taxonomy): domain Eukaryota; kingdom Metazoa; phylum Chordata; class Lepidosauria; order Squamata; family Crotaphytidae; genus Gambelia; species Gambelia wislizenii. The sequence goes on along the minus strand of JAUMIR010000008.1, from coordinate 29,637,304 downwards.
CACAAAACTTATACTTCTGCACAGAAAATGCAAAACAACCATGTGCATACCTAGCATGTGGTGGTGGTAATGGAAGGCTAGTGTTAATGAGAAAGAGAATCCACTCTGAGTTTTAGCCCAACTTTTAAAGGAGCTGTATGAGGTAGCAAACCTATGTGGGTGGTTTGCTATGTTCCTTCAACTAAAGCCTGAAAATGATTCACTGTCCCACTGACACAAGGCTTGTCTACATGTGGGGCCAAAAATCTGAATGGAGTCCTGCCCTTCATGCCCGCACATTCGGATTGCTGTACATCCTGTTGCTGTACATCCTGGAAATCTGGGAAAATCCCGGATTAAAGGGACTTAAAATTGTCCCATCCAGCTGGGCTGATCGAAGCAGCAGATCCCATATTCCTCCAGCTCTGTAACCTGTATGCTCTGCTCATGGGAAGGGGGTGGAGAGAAGAAGGATATCTCCCCCCCGCATGGGTGCTCTGGGTGCCCTGCTCACAGGGATGGGGGGAAAGAAGAGGGATCCCTCCTCCTTTCCCCCACAGGTGCTCTGGATGCCCTCCTTATGGGGAGAGGGGAGAGAAGAGGGCTCCCTCCTCCATCCAACATGTGATCTGGGTGTCCTCCTCATGGATAGGGGGAGAGAAGGGGGCTCTCTCCCCTCCCCAGTGGGTGCTCTGTCCCAGTTTTGTGGCAGAGAATTATGGCAACCCTACCCAAAGCCCTGTGCAGAATTGATTCTTTGCATGGATGTTGGGTACTTGTCTTCACTGTCCCTGCAGAGTTTTGTATGCTGCTCTTACCACTGCCACTGCCACAAGTGGTCAGATCCTGGTAAGTGCAGTCATTTTAAAGCTCAAGGGGCAAGTTCCTGGATGTAGGGAGCAGTTTTCTCCCTCCCCTTGACAGTGCTGCTTTCACCTGCTCACCCACTTGCCCTTCACAGGAAGAGGTGCTTGAAGCAAGCAATGGAAGAGGAGCTTGAAGCAAGCAATGGGCAAGCGGAGAGCAGGCAGAGGCAGTGCTGCCAAGCCTGAGGAAGGGAGAAAACCTCTCCTTTCAGCTGGAAAATTGATGCCTGTGCTTTAAAATAGTTGTGGTGGTGGTAGTGTCAGCAGCGGCAGGCAAAAATCCAAAGAAAACACTGAATCCTAAAAACTGCACCTCAAGGTAAAATACCCAAAATACCCCCAATTTGGACCATGCATCATGTGGCCTGATCATCACAGTTTTGGGGAAATTTTTTTGGGGGGGGGGGATTCAGAGTTTTTAATAGTGTAGACAAGCTCATTGAAACCACCAGCTTCAAATAATTGGTTTGGGAGAAGGAAGTCTCAACAGGAGCTTATGCAGTATTTTATTCACATGTGTAAGAGGGAAAGATTCTGATTTTTTTTAAATGAACACTTTAAAAAGCACTTATTTTTCAAATAATTGTGAAGTTTTTAAAAAGTAAGGAGAAAAATATGAGAAGTATTATCGAAACTTAGTTCAAAGAAAATAGGTTGCCTTCACAAGGCTGAGGTGAAGCTGGATGTATATGAACCTTAGCAAAATTTAGGGATTATTTATGCATTTATTTATTTTATTCATTTATATCCTGCCTTTCTCCCAATAGTGGGACTCAAGGCAGCTAACAATATATTTTAAAACAGTAGAAATTTAAAAACTGTACAAAGTCACTAATAAAAGGCTCGTATAAATATAAAATGTATTTAAAAAGCAATTAAACCATTTAAAGATTCAACATTAAAATAATTACAATTCATTAAAAGTCTGTATACAAACCTTTAAAAAAAGCACTGCACAGCATTTAAACTGCACCCCAGTCAGTTTCAAAAAGCCTGATGGCATACAAATGTTTAGACTTGCTGAGGGAAGGAAAGCAAGGATGGGGCCGTCATGGTGTCTCTAGAGAGGCAATTCAAAAGTCTGGTAGCAGCCACTGAGAAGTCCTTCTCCCTTGTTTTCATCAAATGAGCCTGTGAAGGTGGCAGGACAGAGAGAAAGGACTCGTCAGATGATCTTAGAGCTCTAATGGGCTCATAAAGGGAGATATGGTCCTTCAAATAACGTGGACCCATAGCCATTATTTCTAGACTATAGCTTCCAGAATTCCCCCAGTGGCCATGCTGTCTGCTAGATTCTAGGAATTGTAGTCCACATTTTAAAGTGTTAGAGTTCTGGCTCTCAGCCTATTGCACTCAGTTTTGCACACTGTGGTCACTTTAGTGGCGGCTCTACCCCCTTTTGGCCATTGCTCCCCTGCAAGACAAGACAGCCTCGCCAGTTTTGACTGACGTGAGAAAATCAATATAGCAACAGAAAGAGGTCCCCTACTCTTTCATTCGAGGAGCTAAGAAATAGGAACATTTAGTTTCTTTCATGAACTACTTGTTTGCATGAGTAACATATCTTCTGAGGAGAAAGCTAGCAGTAGTTTAGGGATCAGGCATTTTCAAAGTGTAACACTCTCATTGAAGTGTTTTGCAGGTTTCTTGAAATCCCACCAGTCTGTGTTAGTATGAACAGAATATTCATGAGTCATGGGGAAATTAAACTTGTATTATCATCAGCCTGCTAACCTTCAGTACTCAATACTATAAACTAAACAAACCTGTCTGGAATTTCCTTACTACAGATGATCCTTCTTGTGTGGATTTCTTCACTTGGTGCCACCTGGTCCCCCAGCATGGTGTCTGCAATCACAAGTTTTATGGCAAGCAATGCTGCAAATCATGCACATGGAAGAACTGAAACAAGTGGTCTGGGTCTGACTTTTTGATGCCATTGAGTCTTCCTTTCAGCTGATGGTGAATTGTTTTGTGATGTCTTCTAGAACCAAGCAGCATTGCAGAGACTGCCAGCAAAAGCAATTTGGGTATTGTAGAGCAGTGTCTGCTGTGGTACAACTTGTGATGAATGATATGCATAAGAGCTGGGTTGTTACCAACAACTAGAGTGTTGTTGAACACTAGCAGATTAGGGGCTTTATGTCTTTTCTGGTGTCCTCTGTCAAAAGAGAGGAGAAAACCAACTTCTTTGTTGATGGCCAAAGCCAGTCTCCAAAATGGTGTGGCACATTTGGCATGGTGCTGTTATAATCAGGACTTATGACATTACTATGAAGAGTTACGTTGCCCATGTTGATGTTCCTTAGCAGTTCTCTGAAAGAAGAAAATACTCAAGAGAAATTGCATAAGTAGCTGCAGAGACAATACATTGCCCTCCCTAACATAGGAGTGATGTTATCCACAGTAGTCACATATACTGCACTGTCAAAATAAAACAAGGCTGGGATACCTTTGGCCTTCTCTGTGTTCTCAACCAGTGTGACTCAAAGTTGTGGCACATGGACTGGTGCTAGTTCATGGGCCATTGGCTGCCAGTCACAAGCAAGTTCCAGGAAGGAAAGAAAAAGTGGTAGCCAGTAGGTAGAATATGGTACTGGTCCCTGGCACATTGGGGGTGATGATGGTGGTGGTGGTGGGGGAATTGCCAGTCTGCACACCAGATAACTTGAGGCTGCTGTTTTAAACTAAGAGTCTCATAATCCTTTAGCAGTAACCATAGTAGTTAGAGCTTCTAGGGACTGGAGGTTGAAACATCTGGATCCAGCACAAGCAGGAAGTACTTCAGCTAATGTGAGTGTAATGAGTGATCCTATCTTCATTACCCAGCATGAAAAGCCGTGGGGGGCATTCTGACTTGGAATGGGAAGAACCATCAGTTTCACTTTCTCTGACATTTGATGATTATTATTTTTTTTAAAAAAAACTGATATTCGTTAACTCTTGAACTTGAAGAAATTTGCAAAATTTGATAAATCCTTCAAAAATGAACTCTGTCACATCTGTACTGGACAAATTCAGTAGGTTAAGGTGTTGACATCATGGAGAAAACCATATCCTTCCTTCCTGCCTGCCTACAGATAAACTCTCCAGGAACTAAAGAAAGCCAGTGGGAGGCAGGTATTTTAATTCAGCACCACAAATATAATTGAATACCCAAGGATTCAAAGCCGTGGCCTGGATGGACAAATCTGTCAGTTGTTGGGAAAATTCCTAGGACTACAATTCTTATCAGCCCTAGTTTCCAATTAAGGATGATGAGAGTTGTAGTCCACCAATGTCTGGAAGGCTCCACACTCCCCATTGTTGATATGTGCAGATCTGCTAAATTTGGCTTTATGTTCTCTTTTTTATCCCATATATTTTGGATCAAAGAAAGAAACTATCCATGTGTGCCACAGAACTGTGATACTATCCAATCATCACATAATTAAGAAACAAATTATATTTTCTACATGATTGTCTCTGTTTGAAGCCACCTGTTCCACCTGATTAGGGTTTATTGGTTAATATGCCGCATTTAAGATTTTTTTTTTTTTTGCCATGTTGTGAACATTTGTATATTCAGAATCCAGATGGATCAGGACACAATGTGTTTTAAATGTGAAAATTTCAAGTTAGGGAGAAGGAAACATTACATTCACTCTATCTTTACCAAAACCCCTCTGGCAAAAGCAGGGTTGTATTCTGATCCAATTTTCTGGGGACTGGTTAAAAAGAACTTTTTAAAATATATTTCCTCCCAATCCCATAGCTTGATTTGATGAATGTAGTTCAGTTTTACTGTTTCCACTACCAAACTAAAATTAGCCACATCAGCACTAATGACAGACAGTGGTCAGCTAAAATTAGCAGTGGCTTTTCTAAAAGATTAAGAAATCACACACACATACACACATTGCTTAAGAAATCATCATTAAAAGCATATCTGAAATTTTAAATATTTGAACATTTTAAACTTATTCTTTTTTTGGGGGGTAGTTTCCTCCTCATAAATGCCAACTTTTGTTTTAGAATTGTCTTCTTTATTATTTGATGTAAAAAAAAATAATTTATTAATGTGTAGCTTTCATCTCCTTTCTTTTTATTTCATCACTTGCTTCCAGAGTAAGTGGCAGCAATACAGCAATGAAGTGTTACATAAAAGTATGGATTATGGTGTAAAAGGGGGGGGGGAAACAAAGTATAAAGTGTACTATTTAATTATTTTATAAGTTTTATAATTAAAAATACTCTTAACTATTTCATTATGTTTGGTACCTGTACAAGTCTTCAATAAAATATGGAAGCTCAATGTATATTCAGAGTAATGTCAACTGTTGTTGTTGTTGTTGTTGTTATCTTGCACACTTGTACATGACTTGTTAATATATAGGTACTTCTGTGTGTACTTTCATACACTATCATGGCCCAGTCACATCTCTTTGTGCCACTGGGGATAGTTTATAGGTGGAGGGAATGGTTTTGCTGCTCTATAGCACCAACCTGCTCATGAAAAGAAGAGATTTGCCATTGGTCAGCCTCAGAAATCAGGTGATCTATGGGAGCTCATAGAACCCTTGCAAGACTGGTACAGTTGTCCCTTTATATTCACTGGGGTTTGGTTCCAGGACTCCCTGTGGATACCAAAATCCATGAATACTCAAGTCCCATTATATGCAATAGCATAGCAAAATGGTGTCACAGAATCATAGAATTGTAGAGTTGGAAGAGACATCCAAGTCCCTTATATAAGATGGCAAAATCAAGGTTTGCTTTTTGGATTATTATTTTTTTAAGAATATTTTCAAGCCATGAATACTTAAATTTGTGGATACCAAATCCGTGGATATGCAGGGACAACTGTATAAGAACTATCAGGTTTGTCCACTCAGGCTGACCATCTTGTTGCTCTATTAGCTTACAAACTCCTGTGAGGCATTCTTGCACAAGTCTTTAATGCTGGAAGTTAAGCTCCTGTTACCTTTAACTGCTTCCGGGCAAATTTAAACAGGTACGGTCTTTTATTAATATAACATGTAGGTGCAAGGGAAGCACTGCTTGTGGTCAGCTTGTGATGGAATCCATTTGAGCGAATGAGAAGAGAGAAGGTGGGATCTAATCCCAGAGCAGGAAATTGTTATGAGAGAGGTTTCAGAGACTATGAACTGAGTGAATGTCAGTTGAGGGAGTCAGTTAGTTAAGTTCAGTGAGTCTGTGAGTTAAGTCTGTGTGGTGGAAAGTGCAGTTTGAGAGTGATGAGGCTGAATGGTTGAGAGAGTGAGTGGAAATCAAAAGCTGTGTGACAAAGATTGAATGAGTCTATTGTCCATTTGGTTATATTATTAAGATATAACTGGATGGCCCTCGTGGTCTCTTCCAACTCTACAATTCTATGATTAAGAGACTGAAGTATTCATGTATGTTCTTATACAGATAGTTTGTCACCACAGAATGACCATAAGTGACACTAAGGAAAGTAACCAAGTTATACGCCTCGTACTGAACTGTTGATATTATAACCTCAAAGTTAATAAACCAAGTTGTTTGCTTTGTTTCTAAGTCCAGATTCATTGTGCTTTATTCCACTCACTGAAAGGTTTTGGGCACACTAACCAACAGAGACCTTATTGACATATAATCTATCCACAAAGATTCAGACCCCAGTTTAGAGAAGAGACTAAAAGGGGGATCTGAGGGAAAGGGGGCAGTGGTGGGTGGCCAGGCTGACTAATTAGGTAAATGTGGCTGGCAATTTCATCATCACACTGCATACTGAATGTCATCCATGTATGTAGCTGAATCAGTCACCAAGTCTTCTTTAAGGGAGCAGGGAAGAACAGGTATGTTAGAAGCGAAGACTTTGGAGGACTGTATTGTGAGGAGCCAGCATGGTGTAGTGGTTTGAGCATTGGACTATGACTCTGGAGACCAGGGTTTGAATCCCTGCTCAGCCATGGAAACCCACTTTCCTGGGATTAAGCACTATCAAATTCAGTAGGAATTGCATCTGAGTAGACCTGTATAAGAATGCACCATATACCATCAATCTTATACCCACTTGCCTGGGGACTGAATTTTTAAAACGAGGCAGCAAATTAGGGGCAATACATGGCAGCAACTTAAGATTCGACACATGTGAGGTAACCACCCAGGTATGCACTCAATCCAATGGGAGGGCAGTTGGACAGTCAGAACAATGGAAAACAGAGAAAGGTTATACTTATTTTTTTAAAAAAACCATTTGTATGCATGGTGGAACAAAACAAAAACAAACAAACAAACAAAACCCACAGCTGCTGAAGCAATGTGACTGGATATAAACCAATACAAGACATACAGTAGAAACACCGCCTTGTACCAATGTGACTACATGGGCCCTGTGTGGTTTTCCAAATTCAGTTTGGATCAAAATAGGTGCTTGTGACAGTAAAGGGGTCAAACCAGGTCAGGGTACTACACAGTCAAGCTGGGGTACAGCCTTGGTATTTATTTTATTTTATTTTATTTATTAGTTATTTATACTCCACTCTTCAGCCACAAGGCTATGAGAGTGGCTTATAAATTGTTTTAAGCAATAGCAATTTACACATCTACTCTGCATTAAGCAGTTTCCGATGTGTGTTAGCTAATTGCCTCCACAAGCCGGGTACTCATTTTACCAACCTATGAAAAGATGGAAGGCTGAGTGAATCTTGGAACCCTTGGAATCGAACTTGCAATGTGGTGACTTGCAGTACTGGCATTTAAGCATTGTGCCACCAGGACTCCTTATAGATTCAGCCCCAGACTGAAGCCAGTTTCTTAATGATACATCAAAGAAAGAAAGTATACACTCTCATCTAATTGCCTGAATTAGTTCTTATGTTATATCGTATATTGTATAGGCTATACTAGGTTAATTCTGTCTTTTATAAGTGTATGACCCAGTCCAAAAAGCTGGCAACTGAATAATCTAGCCTGTAACACAAAGCTAAAGCATTCCTGGCAAATAGGCATCCAGCCTATGTTTGAAAGACTCCACTGAAGGAGAGACCATCACATTCTGGGATTGTCTGTTCCCATTACGTTCATATCAAAAAGTGAACTGAATAAACTCCACGTGCAACTAGAGTGGCCAAAATTGTTAGGTATAGTTACTCCCAGAATGGAGAGGACCATGCTAGCTCTTATATGTGAGGTGCTTGTCTCCTGTTTTGGGGGAGGAGGAGTTGGCAAGTGAGCATCGTAAACATTGTTGAACATACAGGAATTTAAAGACAGCCTTTAAAGAGTTTACTCATCAAAGCACTGTGCTTAGATGGGCAAATCTTCTAGTTTTAGGACTTTATCAGATGTGGCAAAAGTTGCAGGATTATGATGTCAGGGTAGAGTAAAGGGCCCCCACTATCACACAATGTTGTCATCTTTGCGTTCTTACTCTGTGCTCCAGCCATGAAAAAGGCATTATTTTTAATTCATGGGACAAGCCATCAATAGATCATCAATAGCCCTTTTTTGTGTTTTTGACCACATGCAAAACCACGTCCCATTGTCATCACAAGATTACAGCATGAATAGGTGGTCCTCAGAAAACTTCCAGTAAGAATGCAAAAACAAAGCACAGGATGCTCTTTTTATGAACTGTTCTGTTTAGTTTGCATATTTTTTGGTTTGCTTCAGTGCTTGTATGTTCATTCACTTTGTTAATTAAGGGTTTTTTGGAGTTTAAAGTACACTCGTATCTTCTTGTGAGAACCGCCAAAATCTTGCCCATGCCAAATTGTGGAAGTAAAGTCCCTTTCTTAAAGTGTTAGTGGTAGTCATGCAATAATTCCATGATTTTTCTTTCACATGATTACAGCTACATACAATAAGTGTTATAATGCCACACGTTTCAGTTATCTTCATTCGCAGATTTACAGCATTTTTAGACATTAGTCTGATAATGTCCTTACTGTCTTCCACTTTTGATTTTTTTAATAAAAACCTCTCAAGTTATATTTGTCAAATTTATGAAGAAATCTGTGAACTTGGGAAACTTTTTATTAAGAAACTCAACAAAATTATCCTCTATACCTACTGAAAATAAAGGCAGTTTGTTACACAAGTTTGTTACACATCTCTTAAGATTTCCTTTAGTGGTTTTTTAAAAAGGCTGTGGCCCTTGCTGAATTCTGGCTTCCATCAGCCCCAGTCTTCAAGGATGATGGGAGTGGTAGGCCAACAACATCTGAAGGGCCACAGGTTTCAGCTCTATTTACAGCTCTGTGTTCTTTATCATAAAGACATATAATTGTCCCACAGTTATCAACAGCTCACAACAATTTGCAACAGTGTTGCATCCAAAATGGCAGGTCACTCATTACATAATTATAGCAGTCAGCAATAGCATTTACATTTCTATACTGCTTATCAGTGCAAAGCACTCCCTAAGTGGTTTACAGTGTGTTAGCTAATGTTCCCCAACAAGCTGGGTACTCATTTTACTGACCTATGGAAGGATGGAAGGTTGAGTCAACTTTGTAGCCCTGTAGGATTGAACTAACAATGTTGTGGCTGCATTACTGGCATTTAACCATTGCACCACCAGGGCTCCTAATTAACATCTATGCATGTTCACCGACATGCCTATGCACCAGAAACAAAATTCCCATGTGCTGAATTCAGCGATTTGGCTTAGAGTTGATAAACTGATGAAGGACAAGGTTATCAATGGCAAACAATGCACCAGATTATCTCTGTTTTCAGAGGCAGTCTTCTGGGGAACAACAGTGAGGGGTGCTATTGTACATATCACAATAGGTCCAACAGTATGGAGCCACCCTGGCAGAGTACTTCCTACATACACACAGCTCAATGGAGCACTCACGAAAAATAGAGAGGTAAGCAAATCTCATTAGTAAACTTGTTTAGACCATATTGCCATATTTCTTTATACCAAATTATAACCTTTCATTTGCAAGCCATGAAATGGCTCTCTGCATATACCAGCTTGGTCAGAGACTAAATAAGGAAGGAAAGGAAGGACACATCTTTGGGACTGTGGCTTCCTAAGAATGTACTTTGATCAAAAATCAAAATGTACAACCAGGAAAGAAACATGGGAAGGGCTGTCTATGATTGGAGAGGACAGGGATGGGCTCAGCTGTAATGACATGGCATCTATGAAATCACTGTAGTGAATTGGCTTATGACACAGCTTTAATCTGTACAACAGTAGTTCTATTAAAGACAAACAAATACTGAGCTTTCCCAAATCACATTTAAAGATAAAAGCATATTAATGAAGGCTTCACATTTGGCTGACATTACAATCAAACTGTGACATTCATTGGATAAATACTGTCCCAGCACACTTTTTAAAAAATGCAACTAGCAGCTGAGGGGAAACTTTAGCAGCTTTGGGGACAATATGGAGGAATTTAACCCCTTCTCTTCCTTTTCTCTTCATGCTGATGGTGTATTTACCATCACCATGTACGGATGTGAGGGCTGGACAGTGAAGAAAGCTGATAGGAAGAATATCAACTCATTTGAGATGTGCTGTAGGAGAAGAATGCCGAGGATTCAGAGGATGGCCAAAAAGACAAACAAATGGGTCTTAGAAAAAAAATCAAGCCTGAACTCTCATTAGAAGCCAAGATGAACAAATTGAGGTTGTCGTACTTCGGACAGATTGTGAGAAGGAACAGCTCACTAGAAAAGTCACTAGAAAAGATGGAGGGGGAAAGAAAGAGAGGAAGACCATACACTAGGTCGTTAGACTCAACCAAGGAAGACCCAGGGTTGAACTTGCAGGACCTAAGTAGGGTCGATGAGGCCAGGGGGTCTTGGAGATGTCTCATCCATGGGTCACCATGAGTTGAAGCTGACTCGAGGGCAGTTGATGATGACCACAATAACAACAACAGCTACTTCCTGCCATGGCCCATATATGAATGTTTGGTATTTGCACAAGCAGAATAGAGCAAGATAATGCTATGAGTTTAAGGATATCGACCAGGTGGCGTTAGGGTTGCCATGAGTCAGAAAATGACTTGAAGGCATACAACAATAGCAGCAGCAGCAGCTCTGGATACTCATATCAACTTAAGAAGCAGAAGTAGCCACAGAGAAAAGAAGAAGGAAGTAAATCCTATGTATAACAAGATGTGTACACAGAAGGACAAGAGGGAAAAAATATATTTGCATTCAATACATTTTTGAAACGCATAAAAAAGTAATTGCAATTTTACTGTTTCCTTCCTTGACCTAATCTAATCCACCCCCCTTTGGGGACTGCTACCTATTTCTTTAACAGTACCAGGGAGAAGAACAGATGTATATGATTTACCTGTCCTTTTCTCTCCCAAGCAAAATTTGCCTGACATAATGGCTATATAGCTTCTTAAGGAATGAATAGAAACTGGGAAGGGAGGGGGATATTGCAATTTAGTATGGAGAAAAGAAAAGGGTGGAAATGCCTTTTCACAAAAAAACTGTTTTCCTGATGATCGTTCACTGCTTGGGGCTGCTAATAGTGAAAAACAGGAAACAGATATGTAGGAGATGTAGAGAAGTAATTCTTCATTAAGTTTCTTCACTTTCTTCTCAAAGGAAGTAATAAGTAGTTTTAACCATTTTTCTTCCTCTGCAAGAAAGTCTTTGAAAACCACAAATTTTTTGAAGCCTAATTGCAATTCAGGACTTGTTCTGTGCAAAATTCACACTTAGTTATTTTGTACAGAAAACAGCTTTTCACACAGGAAACAGCATTCTCTGCACAGAAATTAATATTTCTATGCAGAAATATTATTTCATATACAGAAAGTGTTAAGGTTCTCATTAGTCCAGGATTCTTCTTGTTAAGGCTTCTCAACAATAAAAAAAAAAAATTATTATTTTCTAATCTTTTTTTAAAAAAATATTAAGAGTTTTCTATCATTTAAAACTATATAGTAGGAATATAAAGAAAAGAAAAATATACAAGAACACAACACACACCAACAAAAATAAAGGGGAAAATAATAACTTCCAAGTTTCCTACTGATGGTTACAAGTGATACAATGTTTTACTTCCTCTGTCACAAAACATCTTATAATAAACTTCTATACATACATTACTGAATCCTACAAATCTTTGCATCCCACTGTTAATAATTTCCCGTTGCTCCTGCAAAATAATAATAATATATCACCATTTTGCAGTCCTTCTTAAAACTATTCGATGACTTTTCTCTTATTAAAGTAATTAATTTATCCATTTCAGCAAGTTCCAACAGTTTTGTCTACCAATCCTTTTGTGCTGGAGTGATTACCATTTTTCGCTTCTGTACATATATCCACCTGGCAACTATAAATCATATACAGTTGGACCCCCATATCCAAAGGAGTTTGGTTCTCAAATTCACCACAGATATCGGAAACCACAGATAATAGCAAACACTATTGTTTAGTATCCTATAAAACTTTAAATTTAATTCTAGTTTTTTTCCCCATATGAATTTTGACACATTTTTCTTTTCATCCCTATGGAGATGTCACCTACATTGTGTGTAATTTTCTTTTCTTTTTTTAATAATTTCTTTTTCTTAATATATTTTTATTAATTTTATAATCATACATTATATTATCCAATCAATACTTAGTATAACACATAAAATTATTATGAACATCACAATTTTTCTATTAACTAATTTCAAAAGTTAACATAGATTCTTATTCAAAAATATTAATTCCCCTACCCCCCCACCTCTGTGCTCCCCTTACCTAATCTTTCCAGAATCTCATTTCTTCTCGTGGAGGTAACCTCCCATCTTTTGTCTGTAATACTTTTTTAACAAATACTTTCCAAATTTTATTAAAATCACTTTCTTTCCAACTTCCTCTTCTTACTTTAATTCTACATGTTAACTTATCATTTATTGCCATTTTCCAAACTTCTTTATACCATTCCTCCTCTTGTACATTTATTTGCATTTTCCAATGTCTTGGTATAATTAATCTTTCTGCCGTTAATAAATTTGTTATTAAATCCTTTTTTGCTTGGTTCCCATTCTCTCCATTATAAATTGACATCAATGCTATGCTCGGTTTCCTTTCTATATTTCTATTCAGAATATTCTCTATTTCTATAAAAACCATTTCCCAAAACTGCTGTACAAATTTACAATTCCACCACATATGCATATATGTACCTATTTCTTGACAACCTCTCCAACAATATTTACAGTTATTCTTATCTATGTTATGCAATCTTGCTGGTGTCAAATACCATCTCCATATTATTTTATAATAATTTTCTTTTATCCGTATCAACATATTTTTAGATGTCTTTGTTTCCATATCTTATCCCATTCATGATCTCCAATTTTTTGTTTCAAATCTTCCTCCCATATTCTCCTTAAATATTCCCCTTTGTCTTTTTTATCCTTATTTTTTATCAATATTTTATATAATTCACTTGTAATACCTTTCAAACTTTCATTATCATCCCTCTTTTCACCTTTTTTCACCAAATTTTCAAATTTTGTAAATTCCCTTGTTTCTTTATGATTCTTTTCCCAATTTTTAATCCATTGTTCTAACTGTATGCAATTAAACCATGAAATTTTCATTCCACATAATTTCTCTCTTATACTCCCTTTCTCATTCATCCATCTTATCCATCCCTCTATTTTGTCTAGTCCTCTTTTTCTTTAATTCCTTTCCCATTTTTTCCTTCAAATTATTTGGGATTTTTTTTCCCCATTATAACCGGTGTTAATACTGAATCAATAGGCAAAAATTCTCTCTTATATTTATACCATATTTCCCATATATTTTGCAGAAATGGGTTCTCAATTCCTTTAATTTCCTTTTTTGTAAAATTACCAAAAAATATGTTCCATATTCTCTTTTCTATTCTCCCTGTTTCTATCTCTAACCATTCTAAATCCCCCTGTCCTACAATTCCTTCTTTAACATATCCCAATTGATTAGCTTCATAATATCCTTTTATTTTGGGAAGACCAAGTCCTCCCTCCTTCTGTGATATATACCAAAATAATTTGTTTAATCTTGTCCTTTTCCCTCCATTACAATATTTATTCAACATATTTTGCCATTTTTTCAGTTCTACTTCTGATATTTTTATTGGTAACATTCTAAACAAAAAATTTAGTTTAGGTAATATTTTCATTTTAACTAAAGCTACTCTTCCAAACCATGATAGTTGAATATTTTTATATTCTTCCAACTTCTTTTCCATTTCTTTCCTTAGTACCATAATATTTTTCTCTTCTAGTTCTTTTAAATCTTTTGTAATATTTATTCCTAAATACTTAATATTACTTTTTAATCTTACTTCTAATTTTTTCTCTTTTACAAATATATTTTCTTCTTCCTTAGTATAGTTAAACAACATCAAATCTGATTTGTTCCAATTAACCTGTAACCTGTGTAATTGTGTGTAATTTTCAATGAATTTTTTGTGCCATGAACTGAGGCTAATGTCGGGATGAATAGATATCAATGAGAGTGGAGTAGCAATAGCATTGATATATTTATATACCGCTTATCAATTCCAAAGCACTCCCTAAGTGGTTTACAATGATTTTTAGCTAATTGTCCCCAACAAGCTGGGTACTCATTTTATTGACCTATGGAAGGCTGTAAGGCTGAGTCAACCTTGGAGCCCTCTGGGATCGAACTCATAACTTTGTGGCTTGCAGTACTGGCATCTAACCACTGTGCCACCAGGGCTCCATTAGAAAGAAATTAGGTAGTTTCTTCTTCATTTTAGTATTTGCTTAAACACAAATTACCATCATTAACTGTGAGGTATTTCTTATTAGTTTGCATGAAAACTTTTGAGTTACCTTATTAAAAAGAGAAATATGGGGAAGCAAGAAATTAAAGGAAGTTTCTGTTTACATCAGAAAACTCATCTTGGCATTTTAATTGTATGGGTGTTACTCTTGCCTGCAACATGTCTTTTGGTGTGCCATTTTGTTGTTGTTGTTCACTAAAGGATGTTTCAAAGCAAAATAATAATAATAAAAAAATCTTCCATGGAAATTGCAGGGTTCCTCCTAACCCTGAAGAAAAAGAAGTCATAGTCAGGGAGAACCACATCTATAAAAGGAATAGATCACCACAATGAAATGAAATGAAGCACCATAAAGGACACAAGTGTGGTTTGGCCAAAAGAGTGTGGATAATGAAAAGGACTCATCTGTACATGGGTGACTCTCATAGAAAGAAATGTGGACTGATGCTTGCATTATACAACAAGACCAGGGAATTTCTGGCAGTCATCAGGCCCTCTGGAAGATTGTTCTATTAATTATAGTTATCTGTTATTGTTTCTTGCAATTATTTCTCACCTCTTTCTAGGAAGATTCATTCAAATCGTTTCTAGGAAAACATCAGGCTCCACACAGAAAGATCAATAAATATGTCACATAAACTTAACTGAAGAGCCCAGAGAGTCACTTCAAATTTAGCTTTCTTTTAATGAAAACTTGAATCCTGTTAGTGTCACACACCTGTGTAAGTTCCTTTCTGCTTTTTTGGCTGTTGCATAATGGGTATATTTGGCTTATGGTTGCAGACTTCCACAAGTGTAACTTTTTCACATGGGCCTAAATCTTATTGTTGGTCCAAATAGACTAGAGCTGTTGAATCCATACGATATACCGGTACCTATTCAACAACTGATTAAATGGCTCTTTTCTAGCAGTGACAAACCAGCAGGATTCAGTCATGCAAAGCTGCACATTCTCGGATGGTATGTAACTCTTTGTAAAGTGCCTTCAACACACCCACTTTCTTCCCTGGGATTATAGTTAATAAATTCCACTCTTTTCCCAGTCCAGGACTAAAAGGCACTTACAAAAAGGAAAACAGCTTCTGATTTAAAAAAAAAAAAAGATTTTACAAAAGTTAAAAATATAAACTATTAATAGAATTACAATAGTGTATATGCAGTTAAAAGTATGTCCATTAAAAAGAAAACAACAACAAATATATACAATAAAGCACATTATTACTTTTTCTCCCTGATCAGTAGGGCCACCAATGTCTACTGAAACAAAATAGCCTTCAAGAAAATATAGCAAGGAAAGCACCAATCTAACCAGATGTGTCTGTGAAGGTCAGAGAGAAGGATCTCAAAATACAGACTGATCACCTGGGAGAATATGGCCCATATTAACCTGGGGCTTGTCTAGATGGGCAATTTACACCAGTTTCTCCCCATCTTGGAACCCTGAAGTCTAAATTATGTAGGGCTCATGCCCCATTTCACATCCAAGTAGTTCTGATGATGGCTGAGACAAAGCCAGGGGGAAACCAGGGTAAAGCCTTTTATTTATTTATTTTTTAAATGTGGGAAAGCCCATGTTATGTGGGAAAACCTGGGGGGTCTGGCATGGGAATGCAGGGTCTGTTCCTGCATGCCAGTCTGCATCGCTGGACACCATCAATGCCACTGCTGGAGTCACTGTGCAGCTGGAAAGGAGGCCCCCCACATGTGATCAGCCTTGATCACATGCTGAGGAACTCCTTCTCGGCTTCAGAAAGTGTGACACACACCAGCAAGGGAGGTGTCTCATACTGGCCAGTGTGTGCATGTGGCAGCTGGCATGTGCATTTAGACTCCTGCCCATTTTATCATGATAAAGAGGTGGGGGAATAGGCCAGCTCTGGGCTGATAATGCCAGAAAGCGGCATATTCTGGCCAGTCCAGACAAGACCCTGGTTTCATTACTGAAATTAGTCCTACAACCCAATCTGTCCATAGTCACTTCAAAGAGTCATAGAATTGGAAGGAACATGAAAGGTCATCTAGTCTTAACTCCTTGCTTATGCAGAAAGTATATAGGTAACACCATCCTTGATGGGTGGCCCTCCAGCCTTGGTTTAAAAACCTCTGAAAAAAGAGAGTTCATCACCTTTCAGGATAGTCTGTTCCATAATCAAACAATATTGACACTAGGCTTGTCTTCTTAATATTTAGTTTAAAACATTTTTTCTTGAATATTTTGAATAATTTCCTTGAATTTTCTTAATTGATTTGGGTACAATCCTCTTTCTAGCAACAGAAAAACAATCTGCCTCAAAACCTATGACTGGAGAGGGGTGAACTCTCCCAGATGTTGGACCAACACTCATCACCCCTCATTACTGGCTGTATTGGCTAGGATTGATGAGAGCTGCAGTCCAACCTCTAGATGACCATAAGATTCCCCAACTCTAATTTATGGTGTGTGTGTGTGCACACGCACCTTCAAGTCATCTGTCAGCTTATGGTGACCCCATGAATTTCTTAGGGTTTTTTTGTGGAGGCAAGGAATACTCAGAGGTGGTTTTGCAAGTTTCTTCCTCTGAAATATAGCCCACAGCACCTGGGATTTGTTGGTGGTCTCCTATCCAAGTACTAATCAGGGCTGACTCTTCTTAGCTTCCAAGATCAGATGGCATTTGGTGCTTTCAGGATATTTAGGCCCTACATCTAATGTATGTTATAGCACTTCAAATCAGACAGTCATTAATTGACATTTAACTTCTGAAGCAATATTTAAGACTACAACTATATATCCCTAAAATTGTGTCTCATCTTAAGTTGGAAAGCAACATTATAGATGGGGTGGTGTTTAAAAAGAATTTGCCAAGTGCATTTCATGGACCATGACCAGTATTATTATCAAAACCCAGCAACATTTAGTGGAAGTGTCATTGGTACACACAAAACCAGCCTTGGAGTCTCGGAATTCTTAAATATAGTCATGCTCAAACTGTTCCACTTACCATTTCATTATATGCTGGCTTTTTTGGTCCATCTAGTTAATCTCCCATACTAAAATTATATGTGTGCCAATGTGGTAAGTTATTTTTAAAATTTCCAAGGACTGACATCTTCAGCTGGTTCACTTTTTGCTCAACTGTTTCTCCTTGAGAGATGTAAAGGCCATACTGAGATATCTCCATCCGTGAACTCTTGTAAATGCAGGATAGGAAAATCATACTGGTCCTCTTTTCCACTTTCCCTGAAGCTGAGATGATATCAGGGGGGACAGAGTACTACAAGACTGGGGAGTCTGTGTCCCTGCTAGATCTTGATAGACTACAACTGTCTCAAGTTTGATTGTTGATCATGCTAACTGAGACCATGTCAACTTCCTCTTGATTTCAAGATGATACAACCTTTCTTTCTCTTGAATGGTTAGAGAGCACCCAATGAAGGTTGTTGTTCTTGGGGCTGGTCCCACTAATGAGAAACAACAACTGTTTTGTTACTTCAGCACAGAGGGAGAATGGAACAAGAATGCCAGGAGAATGATGTCATGCTATATTGAGACCCTTAGTAGTACAATTCTTGTGAGCTCCTTGGTTCTCCCCCCCCCCCTTTTTTAAAAAAGCATCTGATAATCTCCCATGTCTCCTCATTTATTTGTCACATTTTCTGAACTAGTTTGTCAATTGGAGACATAGCAGTTTTCTCCAATGCTTAAAAAAACTCTGAAGAAAGCATTTCCCATGACAACATGCCCACAAAACTAATGAATACAAACTATTTTAACCAGACTTTTCTGCTTTATATAAACTCCAACTGCTGATAAATTATGGATTTCTTTGTATGTTAAATGATAAGGGGAAAAAAAATTCCAGATACTCTTCTTCAGTTCCTTTCTAATTTCCTCCACTTCATCCCCCCACTTTGGACTTTCTCTCTGGGAGAAGCATTCTCAACCAAATAATCCTTCAATAATCCAATTTGACAGGCCAACTCTGCTGATTAGAACAAACGGATTTGGAACAATGATTCTGCCACTACCTTCTGAAGTATGTCAAGGAATTGCTAACCATATACATTTTACCAGTCATCTATGATGAAAGAGGAGAGGAAAGGGGAGATTGAAAACATATTTTATGCTTCCTTTGAGGGAAACATCCCTTCAGGTGATGGCTTTAAAGTTTTAATCAACTCCAATATCATGGCTTAGTTTTTCACATTAATCCAAGAGACTTTCATACAAGTAATAGCAGAACTATTTTTGGTTAACACTGCACTTTTTTTTGGGGGGGGTAAAGTTCAATATGGAAAGTTTGCTCCCTAGTGCATACATGCAAGAAGGCAATATTCCTCACTCAGTAGGTGGTACACTGCACAGCTGAGGAGGCCTGTAGGAATATTTGGGCTCAGTGCTATCAAGAGCACTTCAAGTACAGTGCAACCTTCTTTGAAAGGTCACTTCTATCCCTCAGGTTTAGCAGTGGACACATTAGTGGTCCCACTTACCTCTAGTTGGACCAGGTAGTGGAATTAGCTAGCCATCATCTAGGACTGATTAGAAATTTAGCAGGGAGGCAGGTCCCACAATTGGCCACAAGGAAGCCCTTTTTTCTGTACTGCAGAGAAATATTAGAGGTAGTGGTACATACATGGCTGAGAGCTTTGCACACCAAATGGAGCTCCATCGTCATAGCTACCACTCATTTTGGCAACCCCACCCACCCAAAAAACCCCTACCTTTCCAGCCAGGTAGCACCCTAGCTGAAGTGTTCCTGAGGCACTGCAGACTGGGGCATAGGGAAATGACATCTTCAGTTTTTCCCCAGTCATGGGGCTGTTACCCAAACTGCATGGGGTCTGTGAGGATCTGACTAGTGTCAAAATCTTAATATGGGGAATATTGAATTAGCTCAAAATGGCAGTGAGAGGCTGGGTAATGGCAGGAACATTTGACCTATGTATACCGGTAATCACTGAGGAGACTGCAAGTACAATTAAATGGTCTTTATTGGAAATTAATCTCAACAGCATTCTCATTTACACCCAGGCTTCAAGCACTCACACAAGTCTATTGAAGAAAGTAGGAAGTACTTGGACAGAGGAATAGAGTGAGGAAATTGTTGGTTATACTATACCTATCCGAAGAGCAGAGATTTGTGCAGCAGAAGCTCAGAGTTGCGCTCTGAGGGTCACACAGCAACCGGCAGCATGGAGGGATGAAAAGAAACTGTGGTCTGGTGATACAGCCTGACAAGGTGACAGGAGGAAAATGAACTGCAGACATTTTGGTGTTGTTTTAGGGTGATATTTATATTTGATAATTCTCCCGAAGGGCTGAGATTTAAAGTAGAATACAATATCTCTCAGAGTTTTCCAGGACTAGATAAAGGGTTCTCCGGATGTGTTAACAATTGTTAATGGGTGACACATTTGGAACTGAATGGACACAGGGAACCTCTATTGTGAGGAGCAGTACAGAAGAAAAACAGTTTTGCACTCATTGAGGACTCTGCTATTTTTTGAGTAGATTAATGAATGACTCATTTCCAGGTATTCTTCAGGAAATACCTTGACCTGACCTGGACCGGTTTGAGGAATTTAGAAAGCCCCTCCCTAAGTTGTATGTGACTCCATGTCTGAGAAAGTAGCTAGTTGCCAGAAAAGTATATACAAACAGCAAGAATCTGGAAAGATAGACAACAGGTAATTAGTACAAAGGAATGGAAACATAGTCTTGCAAAGGTTAGTCCAGCAAAAAGAGTCAGGGTTTACAGGATTCAGCATGGGTTCAAACAAGTCCGTGGGTCAACAGGATCAGGCAGCAACGTAGTCAGGAAAAGTCCAAGGTCTAAACACAAGTCAAGGCAACAGGAATCAAAGTAACAGAAACACAGAGTCAGAGATATCAGACACAAAGGTTTCTCCAAGAAGATCAGTTAATCTCTGACAAAGCTTCCACAGCTACACACACACACACACACACACACACAGAGTAATCAAGGCTTTGTCAGGCGCTCCTTGATGAGCAGGTGTTTCTTATAAAGCCTCAGAGATCTTCTTTGAGCTTCCTTTTGGAATCACTGCTGGCTGAATGATGGTGGAGATAAGTCCATCTCCTCTCCAGTAATGCCTTTGACAAGGTTCCCCATGACATTCTTGCAAACAAGCTTGTAAAATGTGGGCTAGACAAGTTAACTGTTCAATGGATTTGTAATTGGTTGACCGGCCGAACCCAAAGGGTGCTCAGCAGTGGCTCCTCTTCGTCTTGGAAAGATGTGACCAGTGGGGTGCCACAGGGTTCTGTCCTGGGCCCAGTGCTATTCAACATCTTTATCAATGACTTGGATGAGGGAATTAGGGGCATACTTATCAAATTTGCAGATGACACCAAATTAGGAGGAGTAGCTAATACCCTAGAGGACAGGATCAAAATTCAGAATGACCTGGATAGACTGGAGAGCTGGGCCAAAGCTAACAAAATGAAATTCAATACCGAGAAATGTAAAGTACTGCACTTAGGGAGCTTCCGGTTTCGGAACGGAGCGAGCAAGGGGCGCAAGATCGGAGCTCCGGCTCCAAAACAGACTCAGACGGTGGCCGGGGGGGTAAATCAACCTAAAACCCCGCTGGGGAAGCCCCTGAAGGTGAGGGGATCCCAGGTTCTGCCACGTTCGCCGCAAAACCGGGGGTGAAAGCTTCGCCAGGACGGAAAGGAGAAGGAGAAGGGCGAAGTCACACCGGGTGGCATAGTGGCTGAAACGGCCGTCTGAAAGAGCAAAGAGAGGGGGAGAGAAAGTCCCCCTCTTGCCCTGCTACCAAGCCGCCGAGCCTCTCAGAGAAGAGAAGGAGATACTTAGAAGTGAAAGTAAGAGAGTGAGAAGTTATTCTCTGTATGTTTGATATTTCCCTCAGAATCTAAAGGCTCCTCTCTTATAGAGGTCTTGTTTTTTCTTGTCGGTTTTGGGCTTCTCTCCTTTAAAAAAAAAAAATCCCCCTATTTTTTTTTTTTTTTTCGCTTATATGGATAAAAAGAAATACTGGTCTTTGAGAATCTAACTAACGTTGGATCACCTTTTGGGAAAGCGTCCTCTCTTCTTGGTTTTTTTTTTTTTTTCTTTCCTCCTTGTTATTTTTACTTTTTTCTTTTCTTTCTTTCTTCCCTCTCTCCTGGTGTTGCTGGCTTTTCTTTTGTGTCCAGTTCCGGATATATATATATATATTTTTTTTTTCTTTTTCCCTTTTCTCTTCTTTTTTGTGATCGTGGCTGCTGGTTTCTTTTTGTTCTTTTCCCTTCCCTTTTTTGTACTCTGCCTCCTTTGTGCAGAGAGTCCATATTGACTCAGAGTGGAGTGACCTTGAAAACGCCAGCAAGCAGAGAGGGAAGTGTGATAGTACAAAAGAAAGAATATATTGAATATATTTACTGTACATTTAATTTTTTTTTCTTTTTGGAATTATTACTTTTATTATTACTATTATTTTTCACTATTTTTCTTTTTTCTTTTCTTTTTTTTTCCATTTTTCTTTTTTCTTTCTTCTCCTTTTACTTTTTTGCTTTTGGTAATTTTGGAGTTATATGTTTTTTCTCCTTTGTTTTAGTTTTTGGTAAATACTATTTGATAAATACCTTTTTTCTCCCCCTCCTTATTTTTGATCTGCACATAAGCTATAGATATAGATAGATTTTTGACTTATTTTTGACCTGCATATAAGTTACATATATATTTTCCTCCTCTTTTGTTTTTGCTTTTGTTTTCTTCCTGTTTTTGGGCTTTTCTTTTTTCTTTCTTTTAAAAATATTTTTGATATTTCAACTTTTTGATATTTTTGATATCTTGATATTTTTGATATTGGTATTTGATATTTGATACTTTTGATATTTTGGCCTTTACATATATATATAGATAGACAGGCTTTTTTTTTTTCTGAGTTACCTATTTTCATTGGAAGAAAAGAACTGAAGAAAGGCAAGATAAGTTGGAGGAGAATTGGTGACAGTGTGAAGGTTGGAGAGGGAAAGGAAGAGAAGAAGAGAAGACGAAGACGAAGAAGAGGGATAGAAGAAGGAAGGGAGGAGTTGAAGTAGGGGAACAGAAAGAAAAAAGAACAGTAAAAGTTGGAGGTTAAATAAGTGGAAGAGA
This sequence comes from Gambelia wislizenii, assembly GCA_030847615.1. Taxonomy (NCBI): domain Eukaryota; kingdom Metazoa; phylum Chordata; class Lepidosauria; order Squamata; family Crotaphytidae; genus Gambelia; species Gambelia wislizenii. Next base: position 29,614,601 of record JAUMIR010000008.1, on the reverse strand, counting down.
AGAGAAGAAGTAAGCTCAGGGAGGAAATAGAAGAAGAAAAAAAAAAGAGAGAGAGAGAGAGAGATGGCATCAAATTTAAGAAACAGGAATAAAGGACATGAAGGGCTAAACAGAAGAGGTTCAATGGAAGAAAATGCCCCACAATATATGACAAGATTCATGGAAGAAATCCGCCAATTCAGAAAAGAAACTGGAGGGTATTTGGATGACTTGAATACAAAATTTAATGCAATGCATACTTTATTTTCACAAGTCAAAAAGGAAGTACAGGAACAAAAAGAAGATATTCAATTATTGAAAAAAGAAAACGAAGAAATAAATCTGGAACTTGAGAAACAAAGAGACCAAATGGCACTAATGGAACTAAGAGAAAAGGAGGCATGGATTCGAATGAGAGGTCTGAAGGAACAGGCAAATGAAAATATAAGAACCAAGATTATAGAACTGTTGGCAAGAAATCTGGAATGGCCAGAAGCTCAAGTAGATCAAGAATTAGATCGAGTATATCGCCTGAACTCATTCTTTGCAAAAAAAAGAAACCTCCCTAGAGACATAATTATTCAGTGTACAAGGAAAATTACAAGAGACTATATTTTGGAAGTCCATTACAACAAAGGAATTATGAGTGAAGGAAAACCCCTGATAATCATGAAAGAGATACCAACGAGGATATTAAGGAGAAGAAAAGAATATAATTTCCTTGTTGAAATTCTCAAAAGAGAAAAAATCATATTTAGCTGGGATAAATTGGAAGGGGTTAACTTCACATATAAAAAGGAAAGATATAAAATTGACTCAATAGAAAAAGCCAAAGATTTTATTAAAAATAATAAGAAAGAGTTTGGAATGGCACGAGAGAAGAAAGAAGAGAAAGATAACCACGGAGCCTCTGCACAAGTGGTAGAAGACAGCGAGGAAGAAGAAGAAAATAGGTTGAGACAGAGAAGAGAAGAAAGGAAGAGATCAAAAAGTAAAAACAGAGGAGAACAGAGTTTGTTGGATCTGAGTATTTCAGAGTAAAGCAGAAGAAGAAGTAACAAAACTTCAAGAAGGGGAAGGGGGAGGGAGGGAGGGAGGGGAGGGGAAGGAGGGAAGGAGAGAAGAAGGGAGGGGGGTAAGAGGGAAATAGAAGAGAGGTAATTAAGAAAATAGTAATGTCTGAAAAAAAATTCCTCACTTGGAATGTAAAGGGATTAAACTCTGAAGGGAAAAGGAAATTGATTTTCCACTTTCTTAAAAAAGAAAATTTGGACGTTATATGTTTGCAAGAAATCCGTATAAAAATTGATCACGCAAGTTTAATTAAGCAACAAAAATTGGGGATAGAATTTATGGCCCTAAATCAAAAAAAGATAAATGGGGTGGTGTTGTATATCAAAGATAATCTAAAACCTAATTTGATTTTGGCAGACGATAAGGGACGATTTATATTAGTGGAGGTGGAGATAAATGGCAAGAAAATGATAATAATAGGTATCTACGCACCAGTTAATGAGAAATATACTTTTTATAGAGAATTAAGAAATGTTATAACAAAGCTAAACTATGACAATTGGTGTATAATGGGAGACTTTAATGGTGTAGTAGAACCATATATTGATAGATGCGCAGGTATAAAAAAAATTAAGAAGAACCAGGGCAAACTAACTAAAGAATTTTTTGATATGGTGGAAGAACTACAACTAATGGATACTTGGAGATATAAGGAAACAAACAGAAAAGAATATACATTTTACTCAGACTCACACGATTCAATGTCTAGGATTGATATGATTTGGGTGTCAAAAAGTAGTGCGAAAAATATCAAAAAGGTAGAAATATTAGCAAAGCCCATATCTGATCATAATCCAGTATTATTAGTTATGAAAAACATAAAATATGAAAGAAATTGGAGATTGAATGAATTGTTATTGGACAGAGAAGAAGTAATAACAGAGGGGAAAAAGGTACTACAAGAATACTTTGAGATAAACTGCAATGATACTGTCCCAAACCATATGGTATGGGATGCCAGTAAGGCAGTGATTAGGGGAATATTTATTAAAATGAATAAACTATGGAGGAAAAAAAGAACAGAAAGGATAAAGAAACTTATGGAGGAAATTAAGCAAAAAGAAATAAAATTAATAAATTCCCCCAGATGTAAAAAAATTAGGAACCAAATTATACTATTACAAAAGCAGCTAGAAATGGTAATGACGGAGGAGATTAAAAGAAAATTGGACTATGTGAAACAAAAAAATTTTGAATACGCAAATAAACCAGGAAGATGGCTAGCCTATAGGTTAAGAAAAGAAAGACTAAAAAGGATGATATTAAAATTAAAAGTGGGAAACAGAGAAGTAACAGAGGAAAAAGAAATTCAAAAATTATTTAGGAATTATTTTGAATCTATTTATCAAAAACAAAATATACCTCAAGAGTTAATGAAAGACTACATTAAAAAATGTAAAATAAATAAAATAACGGAAACACAACGAGATAATTTAAATAAAAATATTTCAGAGGAGGAAATAATAGAGGCAATTAAAAAATTGAAAAGAGGCAAAGCTCCGGGGCCTGATGGCCTAACAGCCATATACTATAAAAAATTTATGGAAGAATTAGTAAAGCCACTACAAAAAACAATGAATGATATTTTACAGAAGAAACAAATTCCCAATAGCTGGAAAGAAGCAAGAATAGTGTTACTACCCAAAGAAAATAAAGACCCAAATTTAATGGAAAATTACAGGCCGATTTCATTGTTAAACGAAGACTATAAAATATTTGCATTGATATTATCAAACAGATTAAAAGTGGTATTGCAAGACTATGTTCATAAAGATCAAAATGGCTTTCTCCCCAAAAGACAAATTAGGGATAATGTTAGAACAGTTATAAATGCAATAGAGTACTTAAATTACCATAATGAAATAAAAGGTGCATTAATTTTTTTGGACGCTGAAAAGGCATTTGATAAATTAAATTGGCAATTTTTATTGGAAATACTAAAAGAAATGGAAATAGGGGCCAAATTTAATGAATGGATACAAGCAATATATTTGAACCAAACAGCGAAACTAATAATTAATGGTCATACAACCGAGGCAATAAAAATTGAGAAAGGTACCAGACAGGGATGTCCTCTATCCCCTCTGCTATTTATATTGACTCTAGAGATTTTGAACTCAGAAATAAGAAAAGAGGAAAAAATTAGAGGTATCAAAATTAAAAAAGAGGAATACAAACTAAAGGCTTTCGCCGATGATTTAGTTATCCTATTAGAAAACCCTACAAGAAGTATAGACCCATTGTTGCAAAAAATAGAGGAATTTGGTAGATATGCTGGTTTTAGAATTAATAAAAATAAGACAAAAATTATGGTAAAGAATATGGAGGGAAGAGAAAAAGAAGAACTAAAAGAAAAATCAGGATTTGAGATTGTAAAAATGGCTAAATATCTAGGAGTAAATATAACGGAAAAAACTCAAGACTTATTTAAATATAATTATGAAAAGATATGGAAAGAAATTAGCAAAGATTTAGTTAAATGGAAAAATATAAATTTATCATTGATGGGGAAAATTTCAGTGATTAAAATGAACATTTTACCGAGGATACTTTACTTGTTTCAAACCATGCCAATCAATATTTCTAATGAAACATTTGCCAAATGGCAAAAGGAAATAACAAAATTTGTGTGGAATGGGAAAAAACCAAGGATTAAAATGAAAGTACTAACGGATACAAGAACAAGGGGGGGGTTAGGTTTACCCGATTTCAAAGTATATTATGAGGCGGCAGGCTTAGCATGGGTGAAACAATGGATTGAATTAAAAGATAAAAGAAATTTAGATTTGGAAGGTCATGAATTAAAAATGGGTTGGCATGGATATCTTTGGTACGGGAAGGTTAAAATAAATGCGGAATTTAAAAATCATATCATTAGAAAATCGTTAATAAGAATATGGAATAAATATAAAAAGAGATTGAGTCCCAAAGTACCTGGATGGCTATCCCCACAAGAAGCTTTTTGTAAACGTGAATTAAGGACAGAAAATTGGATAAGATATAGGGATATTTTAGAACTAAAAGAGGGAATATGGAAAATTAAGGAAAGAGAGAAACTAGAAGAAGAGGGATTCAAAATGCATTGGCTGACTTATCATCAGTTAAAGGTTAGAACAAAAGAGGATTTAAATTTGCTTCAATATGAAGGTGAAAAATCGGAGTTTGAAAAGATATTATGTTCGGAGGAATCCCACGAGATCAGTAGAATATATGGACTACTATTGAAATATAATTTGGAAGAAGAACAAGTAAAACAATGTATGGTAGGGTGGGCACAAAATTTGGGATATCAAATATATATGGAACAATGGGAGGCGGTTTGGAATCAAGGTTTGAAATTCACGTGTTCATATAATTTGAAAGAAAATTTTTACAAAATGATGTACAAATGGTACCTATCCCCTTTGAAATTGGCTAAAATATATAAAGGCGTATCAAATTTATGTTGGAAATGCCAAAACCAAATAGGTTCTTTTTTCCACATGTGGTGGAAATGTAAAAGGGCAAAGAGATTTTGGTTTAAAATTAATAGGTGGATAGAAAAAATTTTGGGGGCCAAGTTACATAAAAGACCGGAATTATATTTATTAAACATGGTGAATTTAAACGATAAAATAGAAAAAAAACATAGAAACCTAATCTGTTATTTAATTACTGCAGCAAGGATAGTTTACGCAAGAAAGTGGAAAACCAAAGAAATACCATCCTTTCAGGACTGGATACAGAAAGTTATTGAATTTGCATCCATGGATAAACTCTCGAACTTAGTGAGGAATAAAACAATCGATATGTATAGGAAAATATGGGAGCCGGTTATAGACTATGTAAAAAAAGGAAATGGAGAGATAGCCATTATGGGATTTGATAGCTAATTAGTTAAATACTTAGATATTTGAATATTTGACTATGTATTTTAAATAATGTTATTAGATGAAATTATTATATAATATTATGCTATATCTTACTAGATATTAATATGAGATTGAAGAGAGATGTTTGAAAAAATTGATGATACAAATGTGAAAAATGGGAAATATATTGATAAACTTAGAGGAAAACAAATGGAAAATAATGATGTAAATAATGAGAGATATGGAAAGGGAGGAGATATATAATTATGATCTAGGAAAACACACAGAGAATAGCGGGAAGACAATTTTAGGGGAGAGGTGGGGAGGGGAGGGAGTTGTTTGTTGTTTGATGTTATGTTATGATGTATATCGTTAGTTTGTCTTTGTTTTATGTATATATGTAAAACTAATAAAGTATTAAAATACGGAAAAAAAAGTACTGCACTTAGGACAGAAAAATGAAATGCATAGATATAGGATGGGAGAGACCTGGCTGAATGAGACTACGTGAGAAAGGGATCTAGGAGTCCTAGTAGACCAGAAGTTGAACATGAGTCAACAGTGTGATGTGGCAGCTAATAAGGCCAAAGCGATTTTGGGCTATATCAATAGAAGTATAGTATCTAGATCAAGGGAAGTAATAGTGCCGCTCTATTCTGCCTTGGTCAGACCTCACCTAGAATACTGTGTCCAGTTCTGGGCACCACAATTCAAAAAGGATATGGACAAATTGGAGCATGTCCAGAGAAGGGCAACTACAATGGTGAAAGGTCTGGAAACGATGCCTTATGAGGAGAGACTTAGGGAGCTGGGTATGTTTAGCCTGGAAAAAAGATGGTTAAGAGGCGATATGATAGCCCTGTTTAAGTATTTGAAGGGGTGTCACGTTGAGGATGGAGCAAGCTTGTTTTCTGCTGCTCCAGAGACTGGAACACGGAGCAATGGATGCAAGCTCCAGGAACAGAGATCCCACCTCAACATGAGGAGGAACTTTTTGACAGTAAGAGCTGTTCGGCAGTGGAACGCACTCCCTCGGAGCGTGGTGGGGTCTCCTTCCTTGGAGGTCTTTAAACAGAGGCTGGATGGCCATCTGTCGGGGATGCTTTGATCAAGATTTCCTGTGTGGCAGGGATTTGGACTGGATGGCCCTCGTGGTCTCTTCCAACTCTATAATTCTATGATTCTATGATTCTTCCTCTTCCTTATCTGAATTGGCAGGGCTCTCTGCTGGGACTGGTGCCAACCCACTAGGACTAGGCTCTTCTTCTGCTTGAGCCTCCAGACTGACAGGGCTCACTGCTCACAGAGGTGTAGATAAACTTGTGCCAGGGTCCATAGTGCCATTCCCTGCCATGCCCTCCTCCTCCTCAGATTTCATACCCTCATCAGACTCACGGGGTATGACATTCCAACCCTAGTATCTGGGGAGTCCCTGGTTTACCTATCAACCATGTGGAAGGCCACATTAAGTCAGATTATTAAATATTGTCAATTGTGTGATATTCCAAGAATGGGGCTTGTCAGGGTAGGTAACAGGGCACATTGAGAATAGGCCGTTGGAGAGAGATCCCTTGGGGTCATGTCATAATTGCTTCTCTCAATGTATCTCATGACCAATGTGTTTCATGACCAGCAGAGTGTTGCAGATGTCATTTCCTGATCTGCAGTGCCTCAGAAACCTCTTCGATCACCCCTACTCGAGGTCAGGTATAATCATTAATAATTGGAAATATGAATCGCAAAATTTACAAGATAGTAAATCTGGCTTATAGCCTCACAACTACCAAATAGGATGGCAGCCACATGTCATTTAAATACTTTTGTTAATGTCTGAAGAGGTCATGTTCAGCGTAGGTCCAAAGGGAATTAAGTGAATGTCAAGCTGGTGAGTAGAGTGAGGAGGCTTGATCAGTAAAGGCTGCTTATCTAATCACATCCACAAACAGGTGACATGGGAAGACAGCTAACACAGCACTTTGGATATTTTCTTCCCATTTGAGGCTATCTTTTTTTTTTAATCCTTTAAAAATATTTTACTGCTTTATTTATCATTAGTGTAGAGTTCTTAATGGTTTTAAAAATCTTCTAACCGTATAAGTAAATTAATTTTGTATTGTCATGTAATTTGTATTTTAATTTATTGTGTTTTTATTGGAACCAGATGAAATTCATTAAGGGACTTAAGTCTTCATAAGTGGATTTACATCTGTAGGAAATAGCATTGAGCAGGTTTGCAACATCCATATTCAGCAAGGTGCTGCCCTGATGTTACTAGATAGGGATGTGACTAATGTGCAATGGGACCAATGCACAAGGGAAACAAATACAAATCAGGACCAACACACAGCGGGACCGGTGCACATTAGAACAGCTGATAGGGAGTGCTGATGCACATAGATAGAGCCCCGTGAGCATTGGGACACTGTTGCTGGTGCCTCAATACTGATTTTTGCAATTCACGAACAGGGTTTTTTTAGTGCCTCTGCTACATAGCTAAGTATACTGTATGTAAAGTTATGTAACATAGAGTGTGATAGAGAATTCTGGCCGCCTTTTTAGAAATTACATTGTCAACTGCTTTTTATACCAACCCTGGGAGGAAGGTGGGATTTAAATCACATAACAAACACAAAAGAAACATCCAGATGGGTAAAGGAAAACCTCATCAATGAACTTGTCAAAAAGAGCTTGAATCACTTATCAGGCTGAGCTGTCACTTGGAGCTAGAATGATGTCACTCATCTTTAAGATACAGTAAGTAGCAAAGAGAATCTGCTATTATTAGAATGGGTCCCGTTTGTGTAACAAAGGATCCACACTGTCATAAAGTTGCTCAAACAGTATTTGAAGTAGGCCAGAATTATTAATTTCATGTAGCAGGTAGGGTGGGCTGAGACAGAGAGTACTGGCTTTTTCAAGACCATCTAATGGGTCTGCATTGATCTGGACTGGTTTCTTACTGTGACACCACATAATACAAATGCTACAATAAATTTATGGATCAATCTCACACACACACACACACACACACACATTATCAGAAATTTAACATTAAAGTGTATGTGCAGGTCGTTAAGAAAGATTTTCTGACAGCATTTTTCAACTAGCCCTAAAGCATTCTCACCTTTACAGTTGAATTATGTTGATTATTAACCACATGCATTTGATTTTACCTTCACTATTCAAAATATCACTGCCTAGATAAATTAATGTTGTCTTTGGTCCATACTTTTGCTGCCCCCTAATGCACACTGGGAGAACATTGCTAATTAAATTTTTTGAGTCCATATACCCAGGCAAATAGTGTTCCTATAGTGCTCTCTTGTGGCTATGTTAACATACGACAGCAAATGTTTAATGAGTGAACATACTGGAACAAAATGTATTGAAATAAAAATAAAGTGCCTTGGAGGTTTAGCAGTGAGATGGACATAAATCCCATTGTTAGTCCTGACTCGAGTAGACCCATTGAATCAATTGGATTTAGTAATGTGTGGATTCTCCATTTAATAAGTGATTTAAAGACTGTATGCTTCGTTGGGACTGACAGGACTGACCGGATTCCAGTTATGGATTCTTCTTTGCTTAGAATAAGACAAATAACCAAAGAAAACTTCATTCAGTCAGTCATGCATGTAGGCACACACACAAATGCTATGATTGTTTATGTCAGCCATGGTCTTCTCATACACTGAACTTGTCATTTTCCCCCCAAGCCATTCTCTCATCCATCATTCTCCATATCCATTGATTTCTTGACAGTTCACTTACCCTCCATCATCATCCCCATGACCAAAATCACTAGGCACAAATCCTTGCTTTATCTTTCATTCTTCCCTCTCCTTTGCTTGCTATATTCAAAATCTACTACCAAGTCATTCCATCTTTCTCTACACAATATAACAAAAATCTTGCTCTCCCCACAAACAAGTCTTTGTCTCAGGGATGAAAAACTTTTTAAATTTTGACATAGCTGATGGACACTGATGGGAGTTGTTGCCTGACAATAGCTGGAGGGACACTCATTCCCCTCCTAGTTCATGATTTGAGTATCTCCCACCTCAAATATAGCAACCCTATTTCTTCTTTCTGGATTTTTGTTATCACTTCTTACTGGTTTGGAATAGTTGGGATGCCCCCAATCCTTTTTAAAAAGCCACCCTCCAGTCCCCACATTTTTAAAAATGTGGGGACTGAATCCCCACATTTTTTTAAAATTTAAATGCATCCAAATGTCTCCCTAAACATTTATTTTTATTTTTTATTTTTATTTTTTTTGCCAGTGGTGTAAAAATATTTCTCTATTTACATACTCCACTATCTTCCCAGGTCTCCTAAATGCCTGAAAAGCTGCCAGAAATAAAGAAATTACACTTCCAGCAACACTTCAACTGAGTTTGGATTGCATAGTACAGTTGGCCTTCTGTATCCACAGATTTGGTATCCACAGATTCCATTATCCACGGCTTGAAAATACCCACCCCCCCGGAAAAAAACATCCGAGAAACAAACCTTGATATTGCCATTTTATATAAGGGGCACCATTTTACTATGCCACTGTATATAATGGGACTTGACCTTCCACTGATTTTGGTATTCATGTGGGGGGGGGTGTCCTGGAACCAAACCTCAGTGGATACCAAGGGCCTACTGTAGTGTAACTTACTGGGGGGGGGGTGGAATTAGCTCCTGCTACAACTACTCTGGAGTCTAGCTGCTAGATGAACCAATGATCTGCATTGACACATATTACTTTAAACATTGTGAACCTTTTCCATTGCCCCCCTTCTTTTCTTTGCTATACTCCCCATTGTTTGACATTTATTTGCTATTTCCCTGGAGGTTTTGAGGTCTTGGTTATGCTACCCTGTCAAGTATGTTGTGCACCATTTTTCTTATGTAAAACAAGTAGGGACAAGCTATGTGTTTTACTTTAGGCATAACTTGCAGCTTTGCACTGAAATGTACTTATAAGCATGAGAGTTGGGGTAGTTGCTTGCTCTCTAATATGACTACAATATCAGTAAAAGAAACTCTACTGGTGTTGAAGGGTATTTAAACAATGCTTCTAGCTACACAAGGAATTTAGATTATGTGTTGCATATTTACTATTGCTTGGAGAATGCCAACTGCATTTAAGCTTAACATTTTTGTCCTCCTGCTAGCAAAACACCAAAGAAAGCCATTAGTAAAATGACAGAGATGGATTTTTTTTAATGGTTTTAAGATTGTTACCTAATGTATCCATTTCACACTTTCCAAAACTCGTTGTGAAACAAAGTGTTTCATGTCTCAGAAATCTGTACATTTGCAAGGCTCATGGTATGCTTCGCATGCAGAAAATCAGGCAAACATTTTAAAAATGTGAAAGGTTAAAAATGCATCGGTTGGAATTCACTGTCACAGTTACAGAGGCATAAACTAGAGTTATGGATCCATAATTAATTTGTATACATGGTCCCTATGTATTCATTATTTCCACAATCCCGAAAGTCCTTCAGTCCTCTTTTACCAGGCAACAGCCACTGGATGCAATGGAGATCTGTTCTCCTATCAGCTGAGGTACACCAAACTGATGTTTCCATTCCCTTCTCCAGTGTGAGGAGGAATTGTGACAGGGATCCTATTCTGATTGTCGCACCAAAGATTGCTGGAGGGAGGGGATGGAAACTTCAGTAAACTGCGACCTGATCATCAGGAGAACAGACCTCTGTCACTTCCAGTGGCAGCTGCCTGATAAAGCAGGCTTGAGGGGATCAGGTCAGGAAATGCTACTTGGTTAAATATACTAAGTAGTTTTTCTATGATCTTGGTCATCCATGTCAAAAATATGAAAAACTAATGTTTAGTCAATAGAGAAAATGTGTACAAATGTACAAAAATAAGTGTATACATTATGAAAAATGCATGGAAAATATATTATGGAAAATGCATATCAATTTTAACCAGTGAATTTAACAAAAAACTGATGTGAGTACAAATGGACTTTGGAGAAATTTAGTACAGTCAAGACTAAGGACTTTATCAGATGCGGCAAATATGGCGTCATAGTGACACCTAATGAATGTGAAAGGACACAAATACCAGACAAAGCCGTGCTTTCGCAACCATGTATTTTTTTTTCCCCTCAGGCCAAGTCATCAATAGGCTGTGGAATTTTTTTTGCCATGGTTGTGAGGATGTGAAACTGCACCCCATTCTGCTGGCACAATTCCAGCATAAATGGGCAATCCCCGCCAGAACCCTTCCAGGTGGGAACATGAAAACTAGCCATGAGACACTCTTTTTATGAACCTCACCATATTTCAGGCAAGTTCTTAAGTGTGTTTCAGTGCTTATGTGTACATTTTAAAAAACTTAGCTGCTTTTACACTTTTAAGTGCACTCACGTATCCTCGTGAGAACTGCCGAGATCACGTGAGACTTCTTTTTCATGCAATCATGGCAATGATTGATATTTTGGATTCTTTTGCTGGCAGAAAAATGGTGTCAAATATGTGCCAAAAGAATGTTTTAGAGGCTTGTCTGATAAAATCCTAAGCCCTGTTAGTCCACACCAAAGTAGACTATTGAATCAATGAGATTTACTACTGTATTGAGTCACTAATTGGCAACTGATTCAATAGTTCTTGTCTAGTTTTCTTGTCTAAGTATTTTTACCATGCACATATTGTCCCTGAATGTGCTGAATAAGGATGAAAAGAATATTCACCAATTCTCTTGTAAAAAATATTGTCAGCCGCTGTGAGATTTTTCACTCCTTTCTGACAATGAAGACTATACATTTCAGCAGCAGCAACAGTAAAATCAATGCATGTGTGCATGCATGGACAAAACGGAAGACTGTATTTTACTTTTTTTGTGGGGGAAGGATACATTTTTGGTTCAGTGTAATCAGGACTTACCCAATAGCTGACCTTTTTACATGGCTGCATACAAGAAAGGTTTCTGTAACATTAAGGCTGGAAAAAGTACATCAGATTTCTCCTTGTATCATTTGACATCTGATTGACTGTATTGTCCACCCACTGTATTCACAATATACTGTGTAATCTGATATATACTTACCCAGAAATAAGCACTGCAGAATTATACAATCACACAGTTGGAAAGTACCACAACAGCCATCTAGTCCAATCTTCTGCCAGACAGGACACAACTACAGCACTCCTGAAAGATGGTCATCCAATTTTTAAAGACCGCTAAAGAGTCCACCACTCCCTGAGACAGTCTATTTTACTATTTTTGATAGAGCTTACTCTCAGGGTAGGGTTGCAGTCTAAATTCTTCTTTGTGTCACCCTAAATTGTTACAGTTATATCAAACATTTATGAAAATCCACTGCCAAAAGCTGGCTTTGTTCCTCCTCCTCCTCCAGCTCCTCCTCCTCCTCCTTCTGGTGGACTGTTTTTTATGTCCACAAGGAAAAGTGGAATGAGCCACTATGTAGAATCCCCATTTCTCAGCCGCAGACATCTTTGGACCATACTTATCTCTTTCTAAATGAACTGGAAGTGACAGAAAGGTCACATCCAGTTTTCCTAAAGTACAATCCCCTCTCCAAGAAGATGCATGGAGAGGACTCTATATTGGGGTAGAATTGCTTCTTCTGGTGGTTAGTAAAGGCATGATTCTCTTTGTGCGTGTGTGATTTTGGGCTCAGCTAGAAAGGAGAATTAATTGCAGAAATTAGTGCATTAATTCACCATCACAGCAGCATTCATTTGTCTCCATGATACATTCGCAAGATCACATGGGAAGCTATCCATGTTTGAAGTTCACACAGAGCGTGCCCATGAGTAAAGATGGTGGCCGTGAGTGAATTGCATGCATTATTATTCCCCAAAAGCTCCCTCCATTTTTCTTTCCCCCTCATTGTTAAATCAGAGACGTGGAAGAGCAATCTTATGCTTTAAAAACATTTTTTTTTCTGCCACTCAAAAATAGCACACAATCACTTCTGTGAAAATCAACAATGAAGGATCTGGCCACTTTGTTACAAGCAAGCATGCTCCAACGCATGTCTGACCAATCACATGTTGACTTCCGGGATGTTCCTCAATTTGAATTGATTGTTCAAATGGGCTGTAACACACATTTCTGCATACTTAAAAAAAAAAAACTTTGTGAAAAACTGCAAAGGCTATTATTGTGAAGTACTTGGAGTTTTTGACCCCCCCTCCCGTTTCAAATATGGTGAATTGCTGTGGGAGCTCATCTGGACAAAATGTATTCCCCTCGTAGGGTTTAATTCTGAGCCAGATAATTTTTATGCCTGGTTTTTAAGGGCCCTTCTTCAGATGCCAAGATGTGTTGCTAACTCAGTTTTAATGCTTGAAATGGGGGCAAGCCCTGCCTCTACGAGGGCGTGGCAGACAACCATGAAACTTTGGCTTAGAGTCATACACTTCAAGCATGGTAAGGGTCTACTTAGCCATCTTACAACGGACACTTATGAAAGCAGATGGTCCAAGTATATTGCCCCAAAAGCAACCACAATTGGGCTTTCACTATCCTTCCTTCTAAACCTGGGTTATGATACAGCCTTGAAAATGGTTAAACAAAGACTTCAGGACATTGCCTTTTGCAATTTGTGGGCTAAATCCTTTCTGTCATGCTCACCTAGTGCATTGCATATACCATATTCAGGTTCATTTGCTCTGGCTGATTACATAAAGAACTTGACTGTGCCAATCTATCGCATATTATTTATGAAGGCCAGATGTAATGTTTTTCCTTTAGCAATGTTGTATGGTAGATATGTGGGGTTGCCATTTGCATCAAGGCTCTGTCCATGTGGGTTGCAGGAGGTGGAAACCATGTCTCATAGCCTACTATCCTGTGTCCTTCATTCTCAGAGTCATAAACAAATGATTTCTCCCTTGCTATGCCATCTACCTGGCCATTCGGAGAGGTTCTATGTCAGATTCTTACTAGAGGATAAATGTCCTAATATTACCTTGTCAGTTGCTAAGTTCTTATCTGTGGTCATTAAGACCAGTGAGAGGGAAGGTAATAGTTGAATAAGATGGATGAGCTCCAAAAAAGCCTATCAATCAGTATTCTAATTTTATTGGTTTGTATTATGGTTTTATCTATTAATGTACATCATGTCTGTTATTTGATGGGTCTACGGACTGTATGGATAAATTGATTGATTGATATTCTCCTTGTATTCCAAGAGGATTTTTTTCCACTATCTAGATAACACCTTTCTTTTTGGAGGAGTTGTGAGTGGAGGAGAGGAAGCACATGTAGCCCATGGGACATTCAGTTCCTTTGTCTGATATAAAGAGCTCAATGAGTTGGTTCACTGGCAAGAATTACCAGCCGCCAGCTCCCACCATCTTCACAAGCATGTCTGGTAGGGACACACAAAAGGGCCTTCTTGGTGGCTGATCCTAGGGTCAGGAAATGCCTTCTTGTGGGAGGTTAGAATGCCCTCTATCAAGAATATTTCCTTGATAGCTTTCTGGGAGACAATAGGCTTTCAGGAATCGATAGTGTTAAACTGTTTTAACTCTCTTTTAATTCTGTCTTTTAAATTTCTTAAATAATTTAGTGTACTTTTATCCTTTTAAAAACATATTTTTATTTGACACTATTTAAAATTAGTTGGGCTAGTATTATTATGCCAGTTTGAATGCCAGTTTGAAGCCTATGGATGGTGGGTGGGATATAAAATACTTTAACAAATTGCAAATCTAAACATTAAAAATAAACAAATAAGTAAAGAGCTTTCATGGACTACTGAGCCATTTTTTCTGCTTTTTAATTCTTTTAATGTAAGCTTTCAATAGCTTTAAGTTATTAATAGTTTACTTATAAATCAAGAAAGATTTTTGTGTATTAGTTAGCAGCTTCCCATAGAGGAAGTCAGTCAGCCAGCAGTCATACAATTGCATCAGTAATCACTGAAGGCTCATCTATACTGGCCAGAATATGCTGGCTTCCTGGCCCATCCCCTCCATTACCTGCACGAAATGGGATGGAGTCTGCATGGACACACTGGCCTATCTCTGCAGCCACCACCACTTCCATCCACTTTGCAAACTCCAAAGCCAGGCAGGAGGCCCACAGCACATGGTCAAGGCCCCCTGCATGTGACCAGTCTTGGTCACATGCTGCAGGCTTCCTTCCTGGCTTTCGAGAGTGTGACATGGACAGCAGCAGCGGTGACTGCAGAGATGGGCCAGTATGCTGGTATCGGCTCCTGTGGTCCCATGGGACCCAATCCATTTTTCCTCAATGAGGCAGCTTTCCCCAGGTATTTTGATGAAACAGTTTAATAGCCTTTACCTCATCTCCCCCCCCCCCGCCATTGCCCCAAGTGCCATCTGGACTGTATGCAAAATGGGGCAATATCCCTGCATTGTTTGGACTACAGGGCTCCAAGACGGGGCAAGATGTGGTAAATTGCCCATCTAGACAAGCCCTGAGATAATCTGTACTTCCTCTGCTGTCCCTCCTGCTCTTTTCTGCTAAGGGTGGGCTCTCTCCTCTCATTTACTTACAAGCACTCCAAACAGAGTCTGGCAATTCCTACCAGCAAATCACCTCCACAACAGCTACTGAATTATGCTATAAACAGAAACAGACGGAAGAAAACTAGTTGTTCAAGTACTCCCCCACCAGAAAGAACAGCTAACACAATAAAGGTCACATAAAAAGTAAGTACATCATTAGTCCTTTGGATGCACTGAACAGGAAGCAATAATAGGGGCAAAACCTGCAAGGAAGCAGGAAGCAACTAATTTAAGTCACAGGAGACTTTTTACTGAACAGGATTTTCTTGGACATGAAAAAGGTCATCTCTGGTTAATATAGTGCCATATTATTAAAAGGAGAATATCTATTCTAATTCCCCTTTCAGCTGATTACAGAAAAATCAATGTTCTCTAGTGCTTGAAGATGCAGATTGTAAGCTCCACTTACAATGCACATTTCTTCTGAAAAAAGCATGACAAAATCATATAATAAAGCTTCACATTAAGCCTGGAGGGATGAGGAGGCTTCTTACTTGAGGAGCCTTGATCCAGTGATTTTTTTTTTTTTAATGTTTGGAAGAAAACAGACAGAGGCAAACAGAAATTCCTTACTCACTCAATTATCTTCCTTGTCGCTAATCAAGTAGAATTCCATAGTGTAAAAAAGATTTGCAGGGTGGATGAAAAAAAGATGCTCAAGGGTAGTATAAACACTTCATTTTTCTCCAAACGAACACGTTTTAATTGTCATAGGAACCAATTAGTATGCATGCTTTCTTGAAGAAATATGTAAATTACAAGTGGGAAACTCAGTTTAAACAAGAGATCAAAACTGGTCCTTTTACAGCGATTTAAATCTCATATCAGAAGAAACGAAGGGGATAGCTTTTCACTGATAAAGATATTAGAGAG
Source organism: Gambelia wislizenii (assembly GCA_030847615.1). Classification (NCBI taxonomy): domain Eukaryota; kingdom Metazoa; phylum Chordata; class Lepidosauria; order Squamata; family Crotaphytidae; genus Gambelia; species Gambelia wislizenii. Next base: position 29,598,298 of record JAUMIR010000008.1, on the reverse strand, counting down.
AAAAAAGCTGCAGGATTCCAGTGGAAAGGTGAAAGGAAGTAACTACTCCCTGTACATAACCTACAGCAGGGATAGGTAAAGTACAATTCACAGATCTCATACATTCCACCAACCCCCCAGGAGACAAAAACATTTTTTTGAACCAAAATGCTCTCAGTGTCCTCTAGGATATGTAGGGGAATTTTCACCACATTTTCATCCCTCTTCTGGTCCATTTTTAAGCACAGCAAAACCCTTTTTAAAAATCCCAGGAAGTAAAATGGAAGGTTTTTGTGGCCCACTGTCATGCCTTACCTGGAGGAGACCTCCTTGGATGAAGAAGAAGATGCAAAGTGGCAGGATGATGGGTTTCAGATGGAGCCAGAGGAGGCTGATATCCTTGTTCTGACTGAAGCAGACCCAAGTCCATCCCAGGCCACACCTACAGATTCAGAGGAAGAGATGGAGGCTCTGCAGCCTGTCAGATGACAACAGCTCAAGAGCTGAGAACAAAGACACCAGAAACAAAATACCTGGCTAAAACTGCTTTATCGAGGAAGAAATTAATCAGACCCCATAGGACTGCAGGAGGGCATACTGCCACACCGGTCCATCTCTGTAGTTGCCATCTGCATAACACTATCTAATAGGAGATTATCAGACATGGTTAAGAACCATGTCAAAAGATTGCAGCAAGAATAGGAAGGGGCCAGATTATCAGACAATGACGTTTTCCAGAGTTCTGGGGGCATGAGTAAGACATCCCTTCTTATTAGCAGCTTGTCTGCATCAATAAAAAAGGGAAGCCTCATCTGTAGCAGCGCCACACCCCCAGAATAGCAGAAGGATGTGAGCGTCAGGAAAGGTCACCCTTTCTGTTCTTATAGCGATCTTGTGGCATAGTTGGGAACATAATTTTTTGGTGTCTTCCCCTAAATGTGATAATTTCCTGAAACCAGGAAGAAGGCCCACGACATGTAACCAAGGCTGTCCACATGTAGGGTGCCTTGATCATGTGCTGCAGGCCCCCTTCCTTGCCTTGGAGAGTATGACATGGATGGCAGTGGGTGCAGCTGCAGAGATGGGTCAGTGTGTCCATATCGACTCCATCCCATTTAGTATAGGGATGGAGGAGCAACGGGCCTGATCTGTGGCCAGAATACACAGGCTTCCCGCTGGTGCAATCTGGCCCATGTAGAAGAGGCCTTTAATTTATTTAGAGTAGCCAAGTATTCTTGTACTACCTCTTTACCTATTCTGTGCTGCATTTCCCCTATTGCATCATCTGCTCCATTTTCCCCAGGTTGAGCACTGTTCTCCATTTTCCCCAGGTTGAGCACTGTTTTCTGTTTGTAAGAGGTCTGAGGCAAAGAAGGTATTGAGTAGTTCTGCCTTTTCTCTGTCCTGTTAGCATTTCTCCATCTTCTCCATGCATTGGCCCTACCACTTCCTTCTTTTTGCTATGGACATAATCAAAAAAGCCCTTTACATTTTTTAAACGTCTTTAGTAAGCCTGAACTCATTCTGCACTTTAGCTTTTCTGAATTTCTCTCTACACATGCTGGCTTGTTATCTGAATTACACTTTGGTGATTTCCCCCTTATTCCATTTTTTGTGTACATAGCACTTTTAAATATTAGCTCAGTTAAAAGTTGTTTAGACATCTACCCTGGTTTCTTTACACACTTCCCATTTTTTCTCCTCATTGGGACAGTTTGAAACTGTGCCTTTTAAGAAACACCAATCCATCATGAACTCCCTTATTCCTGACCATGGGATCACATGCAGTATTTCCCTAAGTTTGCTGAAATCAGCTTTTTTAAAGTCTCGAATATGTGTCTGACTATGCTTGGTTCCCCTTTCTGCTGTATAATAAACTCCAGGCGAACATAGACATTCTTGCTCTTGCTCTTCATCATCACTGGTAAGGGAGAGATCTTTGAATTGATGCTATATCTCCAAATTCACAGAATGATCCCTGGTCCTTCTTCTTCTATATGCCACATTCCTCCAAATGTCTACCTCCTGTGTTTGGGAACTGACCTCCTCCTTAGAGACATCTCCTTTGTGTTACTCATTCAGTACAGTCTGCTCTGCTGTATCCAAGAAAACCTCATCGTCATCAGTATGCTGAAGAATAGACACAAGGGCCTCAAATTGCTTGACTTTCTCTTCCAACAGGGCCCCAACTTGTGATTTATGGAGGTGTACCTACCCACATCATCTGGCAAGAACATAAATATACCACAGTTGTTGCAGGTGACTACAGCAGCTCCCTCACCATCCACATTCAGTAATCTTAAATAGGCACTGAAGCAGAACACCAGGTCTTCCCCTCAAAACTCTCCCACTAAACACCCATGGAAAACAACCCTGTTGGTCTTGCTTGTTAGACTAGCTCCTGTTTGCCAAGCTCCAGGGACTGAAGCTGTAGCTGTATACAGAGTTTGATGCTGTTAGCTCCTCCTCCAACTAAGTCTCTGGTCCCGTCTACACGGTAAAAAAAATACGTACACCGTTCGGAAGATTGCTCTTCTGTACACACAGCCGTTTGGATTCATATGTGTCATTCAGAAGGGGGGGCTAGCAAATCCCCTGTAAACTACGCGGATTCGGTGTTCGGGAGGATTAGCGGATCTCGACATAAAATATGTACAGCCATTCAAATGGCTGATGGTCTGAATGCCCCATTCTCACACATACGAACAGGCAGTGTAATCTGATTGGCTGGCCAAGTAGAGGGGGTGGGGCTAGCAAGGAGGGGAATTGGAAGCGGCCGCCATGTTGGATTCCCAGTTAAGCGAGAGTCCGGTAAGTCCGTGAATTTTATATATATATTTATTTTACTTTGTAAATAGGGAAAACAGAATGTCCGCAAAGCAGGCACCTTTTTAAATTAAAAAAATAGCGGCGGGAAATTTAAAACTGCCACTTGGCTTGCTTGCTTCAGCCAGCTGGGGAAGGGGGCTCATACAGAGTTTAGGGGGGTAAAAAATCATGTATGTGGATCGTATGCATACGAATGGCTGCCTATTAGTATTTTTTACCCCCCAAATGGATTTTTTAAAAAATCTTATAGACGGACCCTCTGACTCACTTCCTCTCGGCAGATGCCCGCCTTTTTAAGACCATGTGCTCAGGCAGAGGGCCTGGTCCTATGCACAAAAGAACAATAGAACACTAAGGAGCACACAAGCACATCTCCACTCAGCTGACACAAACAATCAGCCCTAACCCAACAGACACACCCAAATGCCATAGACCAATAGAAAACTAATGAGCACACAAGCAAGCAAACCTCCTCCCAGCTCCCACAAACAAATAATCTTACTCATCAAATTCTCCCCAAAGACTCTCTGGAGTGGGGGAAGTTTAACCCAACAGACACAAGCTCACCTTAATGCTGTCTCTTCCACTACACTCACACAAATTGCTCCTGTTGGCCTTGTCTCTTAGCAGAGCTCCTGCTTGCCAAGCTCCAGGGACTGGGGCTGCAGTTATAAAGATCTGTTTGTTTTTATGTGAAGCATCAGTTACATTCTGAATAGAAACCACCATCTCTTTAAACTGTCTTTCAGTAGCCTCTTTAAAATGGTGCATTTCTGCTGAAATATCTAATTGTAACACATCCAATTTCTGTTCTGTCTTCTATTCTAAATTTACATTGCTCTCTACCAAACGTTTGTTCAGATCTAAAATCTGGTTAGAGATCTCAGATATTGAGGCTTGAATTTTTGAAAGTATAAGTTCAGAGTCATATAAGCCCACCCTCAATGCTTTTCGAGAAGCCATTTTAAGGTGTCTTTTATGGCATGCTATAAATCACTTTCTGCTTGAGCCCCAGCATCTGAGGCAATGTTTCTTTCCCCTTTCTCACTTTTCCTAAAACTAATCCACCTAATCATTTTTAGTTATTTGAGTCTTAGAGATATTGAGTTTAATTCTTATTTTTCTGCCCAAAATTACCATTTAATTTAACCTTGAATTCTTTTGAGTAATATACTGTTTTGAGTAATATATTGTCAGAACTAGTTTTGGTTTTCAAGTATTTTAATAATGGAGACTGGACTTTGGATATGTATGATGCAGATTGTTCTCTCAAACATAGTACATCTCTAGCTAAGTGGGGGATTTCTCCTTCCCTGCTTAGCAAGGGCCATATACTGTATATCCTTGTTTGGTGAATCTGCTGTATAGCTGACCTTATGGATTCTTTGTGATTCCTTTCAGCTCCACAGTGTGGAGCACTGTAATTTCCAGTCATGTGTTTTGTCCAGAACCCCCACCCCCAGCTCATTACTGAGTCAGGGGGTTATCCTAGAGACTGGGATTATGCCCTTGTAGAATCCTCCCATATCTTTATAAGGGTAAAGATAATAATAAATCCTGCAAAGCTGAAGCAGCACATGAATTGTGCTGCGCATATTTGGCCATCTTGGCCAGAGTTCCACTTTCCCTTAAACCTTTATAGCACCTCTGTCTCAGATTTGTTGTTGCTGCTGTTGTTATTGTCTGCCTTTAAGTCATTTTTGATTTATGGTGACCCTAAAGTGAACCTATCATGGGGTTTTCTTGGCAGAATCTGTTCAGAATGGGTTTGCCTTTGCCTTTCTCTGAGGCTGAGAGAGTATGACTTGAGCAAGGTCACCCAGTAGGTTTCCATGGCCGAGCAAGGATTTGAACCCTGGTCTCCCAGTATCTTAGCCCAACACTCAAATCACTACACCACATTGGCTCTCTTTTCTCAGGTACTACACCTCTGTCTTCTTTTCAACACATCACTTTTGGCAAAACTCTTCTAATTGCCAACTGTCCACTCAAGAACTCTCTTTCACTTTCTCTTACCCAAATAGCCCAGCTCACAAGATCATGTTGCTGCCATCAAATATATTTAATTTGTCTTTGCAGGTTGGCACCTGCAAAGGTGCAGGTGTTCCAGGACATGAAACCGTAGATAACAGCAAACCCTAATGAAATGAATGGGTTCTGGCTGAACCTCCAGTGGAAACATACCATAGAATTGCCCTAGAGGATCTAGAAAATGCCTAGAGAGGACATCTTTTTTCAGATGTGGATAAGTGAAGCCAGGGATACCAGGCCCATGGATACAGAGCTTGACTTGTATTATATTTTACTGCATGGGGTAAGGAAAAAGATTTGTGGGATTTCTTTCTTTTGTGCTAAAACAAATTGGTTTTAATTTATGGGTTGGGGTGCCATTTGTTTCTCTGGCTCAGGAAGAACGATATCTTAGGCTAAATCCACACTACACAAAAAATCCAGTTTGAAACTGTATTATTTGCCATGTCTCCTTCCTATGGAATCCAGGGATTTGTAGTTTGGTGAGGCACCAGCACTCTTTGGCAGAGAAGGATAAAGACTTTGTAAAAGTACAAACCCCATGATTCAATAGGAAGGAGCCATACAAATAATCACATTTAAAACTTTATTATTTGTGCGGTGTGGATTTGTCCTCAGATTTGTCCTGGAATTCATCCCTGTTTTTGATATCATGGTTACATATGTTTGAACCTTTTCTCAGTAATGGAAAAGGTTGGTGGTAAAACAGAAAACAACCACCACTGTGTCAGTTTAGGAGGTTGAGCTCACTTTGCTTTTGAAACTCAGCAAAAGATTAAAAACAAAACACCACCCCACAGATCTTTCAGGACATAAAAGGTGATTTTGTTCATTGGCTTTTATATTTGATAGCCTTCATGTGAAACAACGCTCTCTCCACTGATCTTGCTTGAGTGTCTTTTGTTTTAAAAGAAAAACCTTCTATTACTGAAGCAACCTGCTGGGCTTGAAGGAACAGGCAGGCAGCCTGGTATGCTATGCTATGAAATGTTAATAGCTGATAACGATTTTGCTAAGAAATAGTTACAAGCAGTCTGATTCTGGGATGCCTGGGAAAATTCACCCTGTCAGGTGAATTGCCATGAGAAAATAAGAACATCCATGCTGAATAAGAGCAAACATCTCCACACTTTAGATCCTGCAGAGGAAGATGAAGCATGAACTTCCACCCAAGCAGAACTTTACTCCCTATCCCCTCTCATAAGACTCACTTGATACCCAGAAGGCCCTTGGCATGCCTATTTAATGGAAATGTAGTCTTTACAGAATGATGGGAGTGCATCACCCTGCAGGCAGGATGATGGGAACTCTGTCATGACAGTATCCGAGTAGCATCTATCTATGTCTTCATACCCAATGCACAAAAACAAAGTAACCCTCTGATATGTCCTGGTGGTCTGTTGGAGGTCCCAGAAGATGATGCTGTTTTGTTCCCAGTTATAGGGAAACCAAACCCGGGCAGATGGTGCTCATCCAACCCTGTAAGGTCAACCATCTAAGAGAAGGAAACTCTAATCAAACCTACGACCCGAGGACCTCGCTGCTACCGTCCAGGCTTGCAAGGCCAGCAGACAAACCTTTGGTTTAAAGGGTGAGGCAAGTTCTGTGCACGCTGCGCTCCACCAGAAAAATCCATTGCACAGGCTTGAAGGACAAATCCAGTTCCAAAAAAGCCCTGTAGCGATAGGCGAGGGACGAAACGGCAGGTGTAAAGATGCACTGGAAGCCGCACGCCCAACCCTGCATGCAGGCGGTTCAGGACATTGGTCGGTCAAAGCTGACCCGGGAGACTCGCCACGGGTCAGTGTAAGAGGGGCACTCTAAAAAAGCAATACAAAGACTCCCTGAAACAACATCTCAGGCTCGGCCAAATTGATCACCAACAGTGGTCCGCCCTGGCTTCACATCGGGAGGCATGGAGATGCACTATCCACAATGCTGCAGCCTTATTTGAGAACTCACACCGAACAAGTCTTGAAGAGAAACGACAACGCAGAAAGGATCACAACCCAAAAACATCACCCAAGGAGACCTTCTGCTGTGCTTTCTGCAACCGGACTTGTTTATCTCGGATTGGCCTTTTTAGTCATCAGCGCGCTTGCAGAAAGCACGGGATGAGTCCTTCTTGAATCTTCGTTTGCGAAGAAAAGCCAGAGAGAGAGAGATAGGGAAACAGTGGGTTCCTCTCTGCCACTCCCAGCTCTCCACCAGCCACTAAATGGCCACGTCAAGAAAGCCCTCTTAGAGAATAGTCAGTTTTGAGGGGATTGGGGATCATTGTGGAAAGAATGTAATGAATTCCTCCCTGTGTATATTGGTGTATATCACTAACATGATGCCAACCCATTTCAGATGCTTACTTAGGCCTATAGCCAGCTGGCCTGAGATATTCACAGTCAGACCAGGAAATTTCACTGCCAGAGTCAGCAGAAGAGATGGCATCCTCCTCATTCCATGTACAGAAGCCAGCTATACAGGTAGTTGAAGCTGCTTTCCACCACACCACAGCAGGGTAGTTTAAAGGATACAAGCCAGGCTGTGTAGCCCATACAGCTCTATCTTTCAAGGAAAGATAAAGCCAGGGGACTCAGGATGAACTGTCGAGGGGCTGCTACTGTTTCCCTCCAGCATTTGATGTCTGAGCCATTTAACTCACATTTCTCACTTTAATACCATGTTAACTGACATGGCTCCATGCTAAGGAATCCTGGGATCTGTAGTTTGGTAAGGCACTAGAGCTCTCTGGCAGAGATGTCTAAATATCTCATGAAACTGCAAGATTCCATAGGATGGAGTCATTCAAGTGGCATCAAGGTGTTATAATTATATGGTGTGGAAAAAAGACCTTTACTTTTTCACTTAGTGGGACTGCCACATTTTCAGGTAGGATATCAAAGAAAAGAAGGGAGAATCAGTGATTTCCTCATAACTATATTTACATCAAGCCCAATGCTTGCTGAATTTTAGCTTGCTGTATCATTTATAAATTATTAATGTCATAAACTTAAAAGCAGAATGTAAACAAGATTTTTTAAGGTGAAGATGCTTTCGTCCACTTCTGGTGTGCAGTGTCTTAAAATAGATAACTTTCTTAAGTTCACATTTTTCCCCTTTAAACACCCTGCCACAATCAGACATAGGAGATTTTCACACGGGGCCAAAATGCCCCATTACTGCCCCGCCACCTCCTCTCCTGTTCCTGCCATGGAATAACGTAAATCTTTCACACATTTACCTTAATTCCATGGCAGGAACAGGTTCTCCCTCCCCTCGCTGGCTGGCCGTAAATGCAGCCATCGTAAGGCTGCTTTTACAACCGGCTGTCTGAAATGTTACCACGTTATTACATGGTAATGGCCAGGCAGTAAATTTAAAAAATAAAACCCCCCAAACATAAAATCAGTTCACCAAGCACAAAAACATACTTTAAATCACACAAACAAAACAGGGAGGGTACAATAAAGGGTGCCACTTACCTGGATGTCCAGCTTGTACCAGGAAGTGCTCAGAATGGATCTCCCCTCCACAGCTGTCATTTCAGAACAGGAACAGGGCTCCTGTTCGCACACCCGTGATTGTGTGATAGCGACGGAACGGGAGATCTATTCACGATGAAAAATCATGATTACATTGTTCCGGAACAGTCATGGGAGCAGGATGGATGAAGGACAGAACAGAGTCAATGTCATCCGAAAGGAAAAACCTTTCCCAAACCTGTTTTGTTCCTGCCACGGGATATATAGCCCATGTGAAAATCTCCATAGTAGCTAAAAGGAGTTATCTTACCCCCTTACCCCAGTACAGAACCTGGAATCATAACTTTAGGAAAAGTGATGTGTTACTAATTAGTTACTATTTTTCAACACTTATGTATTGTTCATTACCTCTGAATACAAGTACTGTAATGTAACACATTATTAGGATATTACTGTCAGGATCAGAAAATCCTGCCTTGGGCATACTTGTTAAATGCTTTTGCTTATACTGCATACTGCTGGATGATGGAATTTGCAACACAGGGGATCCTGTTGGGAGAAAGGAATTATTTATCTCTCAAGGTCTGAACTAATGGACAGGTGTCTGGGAAAGTAAATGGGCTGTGAAGGCCAAGGCCAATCCTGTGGGAAAGCCTGATATGGGAGGAAAGGAGGGGGTTGCATGAAGAGGCAGGTTGTTTTGGTTGTATGACAAATGGATGTAAACCCAGAAAAACTATTGTTCTGTGCTTTCAATATATTGTGTGGCTGAAAAAAGCCCTTTAGTCCTGCTTATCAAATGCCTGGAACTCAAAAGTACCATGACTGGCTATTCCAAGTGGTTGGTGGTTACACCATCACTTTTTTGAGAAAATACAAGCTGCTGCTGCTGGTTTTGAATTATTTCCCCTACTCTTAACTCAGAAACTTACTATATATGTAGCTGGCACCCTGTTAGTCAGTTATGATGTCATAACATAGACTTACAACCTTCTAACTGTTTCCTATTCACATTTATGACTGTGATATGATTTACTTCACCCTCTGGAGTTGGAAGATTTAGGTGAAAAGGAGGCAGATTGCCAAAAACCTGTAGCTTCTGAGTCAGTGAAGCTGGGGGTTGAGGCAGAGGGGAGTTCCCAGCAAGAGGTTGCAGATGCTGAAGATCCATTGCTGTAATTTCTCGAGTGATGATGAGACAAGGAGAGATTGCATCATTCCCAGCAGTTGTTAAAAGATGCTGACTTGATTAGGCACTTGGTGTCTTGTTTTATTTATTTATTTATTTATTTATTTATTGTATTTATACCCCACTCTTCAGCCACAAAGGCTCTCAGAACTCCTTATAAATTGTTTTAAGCAATAGCAGTAAACATCTACACCACATTAATTGGTTTCCAATGTGTGTTTGCTAATTGCCCCCACAAGCTAGATACTCATTTTACCGACCTACAAAAGGATGGAAGGCTGAGTGAACCTTGGAGCCCTCTGGGATCAAACTTGCAATGTGGTGGCTTGCAGTACTGGCATTTAACCACTGCGCCACCAGGGCTCCCTTGAAACAGCTGCCCATAAATCTCTCAGCCACTCCCTGACAGCTTTGTTGCTTTCAACCCTCCTTCTTGGTGACAAGTAATACTTTTGGGTGTTCATGTCTTCTTGACCATGGGCTGGCTACGATTAGGATGGAATGCTGAGTCAACCTTGGAGCCCTCTGGGGTCAAACTCATAACATTGTGGCTTGCTGTACTGGCATTTAACCACTGCACCACCAGGGCTCGCTAAAACCATTCTATTGCTTCTCCTTTCATTCTGCTGGATACCCTGTGACAGACATGGAATGAATGAACTTGACAACTCTTACACTCCAACCACCTGGTTCCTGGGTCACTTGCTCAGTGGAGCATAGGACACTATTGCCATTATCATAAATCCCCCCTCCCAAAAGCCACCTTAAAATCCAGCCAACCATGCCAAGGGATGGAGTTCTGTGGTGCTGGTGAGCAGGGTGCTAAAGGATGATGGGTCCAGCTGCCTCCTGTTAATGAGATGAATCAGGAATCTATGTAAGGTCCTGTCACAGTTCCTTGGTTGCCCTACTGCTTGGTGGCAGGGAGATGCTGGGCATATTGTACTTCAGCATCTCTCTCGCCATCACCACAGAACTCCACCCCACCCCCCCAGTATAGTTTCTGGATTTTAAGATGTGTTTTGGGGATTAAACTGAGAGATGGTTTGTAACCATGCCACAATGGCTGTGTGTCCGATGCAGGATCTCAGCTTACATTTTTGTTTCACAAATTTGCAAGTTCTTTCTTTTTTTAATAGCACTTAGAATTAGTGTTCTATATAATGTAGATCCTTTCTGGCCACCCTTGAGATCATAGCTACGTGAAAGGACATCTGTTTCCACATCTGGTTCACCATCTCATTGCAAATGCCTGAGATTCACTGTCAGTGCTAAAGCCTTCCAGTTTAGAGTTCTGCCCCTTGGGCTATTGATGATGTCAAGAAAACACCTAGCAGTCACTGTGGCATGTCTATTAACCCTTGGGGCAACTGACACACTGATGACTTGATGTTGGTTTCCCATTGAATGTCCCAGTTGTTCCATAGCATTCATTTCATGTTAAATCTCATGTTCATTCTGAACCATAAGGAGTCATTTGTAGAGCTTTCATAGGTCATTCCCTATATTCAGGGCCAGTTTAAGGAATTTTGGGGCCCCCTGAAATGCTTTATTTTGGGGGGCCCATATGTTTATCTCAAGTCAATGTAACCTAACCTATTCACAGTACAGGATGTTCAGATTACAGTAGGACCCCCGTATCCACGGATTCATTAGCCAGGGGATACAAAACAGCACACCTACCATAGAGTCTTTCTAGAAAATGTGTCCTCCCTAGCCATTTTCTAGGCCCTCCAAGGCAACTCTATGGTTAAATATTTGAAGGGATGTCATACTGAGGATGGAGCAGCCTTTTTTCTGTTGCGTCAGAGACTAGGACATGGAGCAATGGGTTCAAATACAGGAAAAGAGATTCCACCTGCATATTAGGAAGAACCTCCTGACAGGAAGAGCTGTTTGGAAGTGGAATACACTGCCTTGGCGTGTTGTGGAGTCTTCTTCTTTGGAGGTTTTAAAGCAGAGGCTGGATGGCCATCTGTCGTGAGGGCTTTGATGGTGTGTTCCTGCAGGACAGAAACCGATTGGATGGGATGGCTGTTGGGGTCCCTTCCAGCCCTATGATTCTAGGGTGCATTCAGAGCCTTGGGAAAGTTACTCTTGGATTACACCTCCCAGAATCCCCCTGCCAGCACCCTTCTCAAGGTCTGGTTGCATTGTTCCTTTTCCAGCATTCTCTGGGGTCCACAATGTCCTCACAGGGGGTCCACAAAGGCTTGAAGGCTGCTTGGCCCACCTCCTCCCTGCAGTGGAGCAGCCACGTGACAGGAACCAAGGCAAAGGCTGGCTGGCTGGCTTAGCCTGCACATTGCCATTCAATCCACTCCAGCCACAAACTTGCAGGAAGAAGCAAGAGTGCCTCTGAGGGAAAGTTTAATGGATGGTGTAATTGTATTGTTGTTGTTGGTCTTAAATCTTGAGTTAAGTCTTGGGACAACAAAAGATATTTAAAGGGGGTCCCTGGTAAAGAAAAGGTTAAGAACCACTGCTCTACCCAAAGGCTCTCACATAACACTAATGGGATACTGGTGTGTTTAAGGAAGGAAGGAAAGAAGGAAGGAAGGAAGGAGAGAGAGAAAGAGAGAGAAAGTCAGAAAGAAAGAAGGAAGGAAGGAAGGAAGGAAGGAAGGAAGGAAGGAAGGAAGGAAGGGAGAGACGGGGGGGGGGATAAAAAGTTGAAGAAAGAAAGAAAGAAAGAAAGAAAGAAAGAAAGAAAGAAGCCCTTTCTGAAGAGAGAGGAAAGAGATGCCTCCCCCACTCTCACACTCACCCTCTCCGACAGGCCTGGCTGGCTGGCTGGCCTTTTGATAATGATTCTGGCAGGAGGGGGTGAGTGAACAGCAAACTCCCTCCAGAATCAGTTTCGCTTTCTCTTTGGGAGACGCTTTTTTTTTTTTTAAGCCAGCAAGAGATTTTTGCAGGAGGAGAGTTAGGACGAGTGGGGCCCCTGGCTGGGTGCCCCCCCTGCGTCCCCTCCCCCGCAAATGCTGATTTGGCAGACTGGTTAAGCCGGCCCTGCCTATATTGGATCTCAACTAGATCCAGGGGTAGGAAGAGTGTTCCTTCCATAGATCAGATAGGAGGGAGACTCTTTCCCTGAGTGGTCTTACCTCCTTTACTGCCATTGCTAAATATTTGCCTGTTCTCCCTATCTCTTTCTGTACCAATATCTAGAAGACAAATAAAGATGGCCTTCTTGATCTTGTTCAGGCTTATTAAAACCTTACAGAGAGCATGTAAAAGGAAAGCAACAAGAACAAAAGAAGAGAACCAAGACCAAGGGCTCAAGTAAAATGTTTTAGGTCTTGGAAGCTGTCCAAGGAGGCCAAAGCTGTCCCTGCTATGTTCCCACCCAAGCCCAATCTGAATTTACTATTTTGCAAGACAGATTTGGGGAAGCCTGAAAATTAAGAACTAAGATGTGTTTTCACAGTTTAGGATTTGCTCCCAACTTTAGCCCAAAGTGTTCAAGGCATTAATAATCAGCTCTTTCAGGGAGAGTGTGCGAGAGAAAAGATGGCTTGTCACAATCAGGCTGTAAAAAGATTATCACTGCTTTGTGCCTTCATTTTTAATAAATATTTGCTGTTTTCTTGCCAAAAGGCTGTAGAGTGTTGTTTGCCAGCCCCAGCTTCCCTTTTCACATGCAATCCATCAAGCCCAAACTGCTAAATTCTACAGGAACATCTATTCGCTTTATTTATTCCATTCACTCTCCTTGGCTCAACAGGGGCAAATAACCTGTTTTAAGTTGTGACAGATGCTGTTTTATAATTTTTTCAGAGACAAGTAAATAGGAAGCAGATCTGGATTAGAGGTGGCATTTCCTCTTAGGGTTCATAAGAACCAGACAGCTGCTTTAGTGTTCTCATATGGGAAGCAGGTACTCAAAACCCAATGCAACATTCATGCATATTCCTGACGTCCATCCCACTCCCTCTGGCTACCTGTGTCCATCTGTTACAATGCTTTGGTACCCAGTTGTAACTTAAATCTGTCCTGTTCCTCATTGTTCAGTTACCAGAAAAGCACTAGGCTAGGTGAACTGACTCCATGACAATAAGCAAATTATTGGGAAATGTCATATGTTTATTTGCTATGCTGATTCTGCTTACTTAATGTAAGCGCCACATGACCTCTCTGGTTCTTTCTGTCTTGCTTATGTTCACCAAACTGAAATATTTTGCTGCTTATATTTGGGAGGAAGAGGAGGTCAAAATGTGTCCCCCTCGATGTCTCAGACTTTCATTAGGCTTTTAAAAAATTCCTAAAGATTTGATTCCCTTCCCCATATGTTTGATGGATGTTACTTGAGACCACTAATATGTCAGTAAGCAAAACTGATAGATTTAGCACTGAATACTTACAACATCAAAGACTGGCTTTATTTTTCTACATTCATTCATACATGTGATGTTCAATTATAGGTCCTGACTCTTTTATTCCCTCGGAGAGACTTCACATATCTAAGCACTGCATGAAAGGAAGATATAACATCATCATTATTACAATTGTTAATAACTTTATACCCCTCCTTTTTGTCAAGACTGGGGGCTTATCATAAAATCCTAGAATCATAGAGTTGGAAGAGACCACAAGTGACATCCAGTCCAACCCCCTGCCTTGCAGGAATACACAATCAAATCATTCCTTAACAGATGGCCATCCAGCCTCTGTTTAAAAACGTCCAAAGAAGGAGACTCTACCACACTCCAAGGCAGTGTATTCCACTCCTGAACAGCTCTTACTGTCACGAAGTTCTTCCTAATGTTTAGGTGGAATCTCTTTTCCTGTAGTTTGAACCCATTGCTCCATGTCCTAGACTCTGGAGCAGCAGAAAACAAGCTTGCTCCATCCTCAGTATGACATCCTTTCAAATATTTAACATGGCTATCATGTCACCTCTCAACCTTCTCTTCTCCAGACTAAACATGCCCAGCTCCCTAAGTCAGTTCCCCACTGGTGTAATCTGACTGTGGATCAGGCCTGTTCTATCCCTTTACCTGTACAAAATGGGCCAGAGTCCAAACAGAAGGTTAGCCTATCTCTGCAGCTGCCACCACCACCACCATTTTCCTTGTGCTGCCTGGTCCAGGAAGCTGGCCTGCACCATGTCACAAGGCCCCCAGCATGTGACCATCCTTGAGAGATGGAAATGGTTGGAAAACTCAGAAGTAGAATCAACAGGGCTGCCTCTGCTGCCATCAGAGGGCTGCTTAATGTCACAGTAGGCTCTGGGTATCACCCAGACACCAACAGTGAATATCATCTCACTTCTGCCATATTGTCCTAATTCATGGCACTCCTGATGGTTTCCATTTAGAGTAATGGAATATGAATCCCTAACCTATTCTTTGAAATACTGTAGCTGCCATCCTGTTGGCACATAACAAGAGCAGCTCCATTCTTTCTTGGGCCCCGTTTACACGGCAAAATATTCCCTTGAATAAATCACTAAGATTCCTAATTGTTCCCACACATCGCACCACAGTATCACCTCATTCAGAAGGGGGGAGCACAAAAACTCAAAAGTACCGTGATAGGGGATTTTACTACTTTTCCCAACTTTTTTGAAAAGTAGCGTGACTTAGTGCACTTTCGATTGTGTGAACTACCATTTTGCAAAGGTCTATGTGAATTACCAGCAATCTTTCCGATACAGTCACAGCAGAGCTTTGCTGTGATTGACTGAACTCAGCAGGGAGGGGTTTGGACTGACCAGGAGGGGATGGAGGAGCCGCAGATGAAAAGATACATCCACTGTTGTTTCCAGCCAGGGAAAAGACCGAGCGAGTGCTATACCCATCTCAACCGCCCAACTGTCTCTTGCTTGGCTACTCCGTCTCTCTCTCTCTGTGTGTTCATTCTCTTGCCCTGCTGAGATCCTGTTTCTATGTGTCAGAAGAGAAAGAGACGGGGAGAGTGGGTGAGGGCAAGGGGGGCTTACTGGGCCGACACTCCCAAAGGAATAAAAATTAGCAGGCATTCTCTCTTTCCCTCCCTCCCTCGCAGCTCCTCACTATCTTCCTGCTTGGCTGCTGCCAGCTGAAGAATCCCCAGCTAGCCTTTTCCTGTCTGTGTGTGTGTGTGTTCATCCATTTCCTCATCCTGCTGAGACATTTCTGTGTATGAGAAGAGGGGGGGTGAGGGGAATGGGGGCTTCCCAGAATAAAAATAAAGGAATAAAATAAAGGAATAAAAATTAGCAGGCATTCCTCTGGTAATCAGAGGAGAGAAAGGTGCCAGCACTTTCTCTCTCTCTCTCTCTTCCCCCAGATGTGCTTGGGAGGCCACGCCCCCCGCCTCAGTCTGTATGTGAATTACAAAGTGGAAAAAAGTGGAAAACTAAACTGATAGACCGATTTAGCAGTAAATCATGTGAACTATGCAGCACTGGTGCAAAACTGCGATAAAGCGCAAATTACCGCAATAAAAACTGCCATGTAACTGAGGGCTTGGTTTCTGCAGCACTGGTGAGGGAAGTTAGACACAATCTGCTAGCTCTGAGCAGCCAATTTCTCCACGCTTCACTTTCATCATGATTGCTGCACCTTTTCCCTCTTGCTACTACATTTGCCAACCTAGTTACCCTAGTACTTTGTACCAACAGGATAAGTTCACATATGACATTGTCATTTGTTTCATTTTTAGGTGATGCAAAGGAATGAGCCATGAAATCAGTACAATATTTAAATCAGGGTTTGACAGGGAAATAAGGACAATTCTTTTAAGAGGAAAGTCCTACTTCTAACCCCTGACATCTCAACTCAAAAAAGCATCAAGTAGAAGGTGGTGAGAACAAACCTTTGGATATGATTTGCTACCAGTCAGAATGAGCAGTGCTGATCTACCTGGACCTGTGGTCTGACTTTCTAAGCAGAAGGCAACTTCATATGATGGTATTTGGCAGCTACATATTCTGTATTCTCGCAGATCCAAAAATAGCTAGAAGTTGCTGCATATACACCATACAGTGATATGCTGCTGTTTCACACCTCCTGTCTTCCTTTTAACAGCCTGTGTTAACAGCAACAATAAACCCTTTGCCACATGTTGAGCAAGTGGGAAGTAAATCCAGTTTTATATTTGCTAAGTACAGATCATATTGCTAGCCCAACATCCTCAGGATTTTTTTAAAAAAGAAAGAAAGAAAAAGCTCTAACATCGAACCTGCATTAAAATGATTGATACTGAGATTTCTGGCTCAGAGTAAACACAATCTGGAGTTATGCTTGTATGAGATAACATGTATAAACACACTGGCAATAGTGATACTGCCAGGGGCAATAAATTGTCACAAAATTGGTTGCTTTACTTTAGGAGTGCAGTCTTGATGGCCAAGTCTAAGCTTGATGTTCTCATGGTCCTAAGCTGGTACTCTGAAATGATGCAGATCTACCAGATGATTGATTTCTAGATGTTCCTTGTGTTTGGCATCTTGAGTGGATGATGACATTTTGGCTTTATAGTTGGGTTAAAAATACTACTCTGTATCAGTGACAAGCGAGTCGATTTACAGATATTCTGGAAACAGGGAAGTTGGCTGGTGGACAGATAATAAATAAGTGGTACCTGTGTTTGTATTTTATAAGTAATTTTGGACTCCCCCCACCTTCTATGAGAGCAAGGTAGAATGTATGGCTCTCTTTTGCCCCAAATGATCTTCACAACAACTCTGAATGAAATGAGGAACAGGGTATTTTTTATATTTATTTAGATAAATTATATTCTTTCAACATGAGACCCAAGGTATATAACAAAACACACCAAAACAAAATATACCCACCGCCCCCCGATTACTATAATATTTTTTTTAAAAAAACACAGAAATAAACTATCCTTTTAAAACAGCAGTAATTTAAAATATTTTTAAGTATTCAAAATGTAACAATGAGAATAGAAATATAGCACCCTCTTCCATTAAAAGATTCCTCTGTAACAACCATATAACAGCCAAAGGCCTGCCTAAGGGGTTGTCTATATGGTGAAAATACTCTTCATAGAATTTGAGGAGAATGCAATTTGTCTTAATAAGATCCCACATTAACCTGCCATATTCAGAAGGGGGAGGAAACAAAAACACCCAAGTCTTTGCAGCTTTCCCTGTATTTTTAAAATAGCTCTGTGGGAAATATGCATTCCTGCTCATTGGGATAACTGATTAACTTTGATGCATATTCTCCATAAGAGCGGAAGTGGAAAGCTGATTGGTCAGACATGCACAGAGGATTGGAGCTTGCTGACAAGGCAAACTCCCAAAACCACAATATTGTATTTTTGCTGTTGTGATCATGTGCTACAGAGAGAAAATGACTTTTTTTTTTTTTGGCTTGCTTGCTTCTTTGTTAAAGTGGAAGATTTGGATTTAGTTTTTTTTTTTTAAGCCTGTTTGGTGGTGGCAACATGAAGTAAATAGTAATGCAAGTAATTCACTCATACCCACTATCTTGATTTGCAGGCATGTCTATTGGAACAGCGAAAGCATGCCTGTGATCTTTAAAAAATCTTGTTAAGACAAATAGAAGCTGCTGTGAATTGGCATTATTGTGCTCTAATCCATATTTTATTGATTCATATATACAAGCCCTAAGTAAACAAACAAAAAACAGCCTTTTTGCCTTCCGGTAGAAAGAGAAGAGAGAGGGGGGTGAACCAAGTTTCCAATGGAAGAGAGATCCATAATCTGGGAGCAGCCATCAAGAAGGCTTTCTTCTGTGTCTTTCCCAAATGTGACTGTGATGGTGGTGAAACTGACAGAGACCCATCCACTGAGGAGCTAAAAACTTGGACAGACTTATATGGGGAGATAAAGTCTTTTACATAGCCTGGCATCAAGGTGCATAGGGCTTTGGACGTCACTTGGAATTATGCCCAGAAAGAGACTGGTAGCCAGTGAAAAACTTTTGCAGCATGGGATTTATATGTTCCCTATATCCAGTCCTGGTCAGCAGTTTAGCAGCAGCTTTTTTGATCTGCTGTAGTTTCCATACAATTTCAAAAGGCAGCCCCATACAGAGTGCATTATGGTACTCCAAGTGAGATGTAATCAAGACATATGCCAGATCAGATATCTCCAGGAATGGGCACAGCTGGCACACTAGTTTTAACTGTGCAGATGCACACCTGGCCACTGCTGAAACCTGGGCTCAAACTAAGAGCTGAGTTCAGGAATACTCAAACTATGAACTTGTGATTTCAGGAGAGTAAACTGATTCAGCATTTGGCTGAGGACCTCTATCTTGTCTGGACTGAGCTTTAATTGGTTCACTCTTATCCACTCCATTACTTAGAAAAGATAGTTGTTTTGCATGAAAATATCTTCCTTGGAATTTATCTGTTAAGAAGATATAGAGTTGGGTGTCATCAGCATGCTGATGATACCAAACCACCAAATTCCAGACAACCTTTCCCAACAGTTCCATATGCATGTTAACAGTATGTGGGACAAACCTGAGCCCTGAGGGATCCCAAAAAATCCCTTCATCTAAAAAATAAAAATAAAAAAAATGAACCACTGTAAAATAGTACCCCCATTTCAGGATACAATGTTCAATGACATTGAAAGCAGAACCAATAGGGATGCATGTCTTCTGGCATAGGTCATCTAACCAAGTGACCAAAGCCATCTCCATCCCATGATAGAGATTGCAGGCTTGAAACTAAAATAATTTTATCCAGGAAATGGAAGTTAAGATGTGCTTTTCTTGAGATGATCTTCTTTTGGCTTATAGTATCTCTAGAACTGTGCACCAAGTGCTCTCTCAACCTCTCTTCTTCACAGATACACCAGTTCCACCTCCCACCTCTAACTTTCCTATAATAGGATCAATATTGTAGAGGAACAGTCCTGATTTTATTTTATTTTCTGATTCCTTCAGTTTTGATTTTTGTTTGTTTTTGAGATTTGATAAACCCTATAGCTTAAGTCTTAGTTTTATTGGTTTTCAGCTCTCGTCCTCTTCCGTTTGATTTAGTCATCATCAGTGTGTGCTATGGCTGGATAGTGCCACAGGGCAATGTTCTATTGCCATTAACAATGGAACTGTACACTTATCTAATCAGAAGTAAGTCCTAGTGATTCAGTGGGACTTACTCCTAGGTTAATATGTACAGGATTGTACCCTGAATCATTCTAAAAGGCAATTGGAGTGCATGTATTTCTATATGACAATCATATTTTTTCCAACAATATCTTTCTTACCTAATCACATTGCATTCCCCTTGAAACTTAAAATATTGCACATTATTTTTCCACACCTCCTAATTCTATTTTTGTTCTAATAATAACTCTGGGAAGTAAGTTAGGCTGAGAAGCAACTATTGGTTCAAAGCAACCATATGAATATTCTTTTATGGGGAAGCTGGGATTTGTAATCCTCTAATATGTGTGTTTAGGCAAAAGAGATGGGCATGAACACAGAAAGCTGTAACAGGTCTGATAAAGGCATTTTGATTGTAGAATAATGTATTATATAATATTATGTTTGGAATTCAGGTTGGGACATCCACACACTTATGTGTCCCTTATGTGTGTAGACATGATTTGTTAGGTGCTGCAGGGATTGGTATTCTTATACTCTCCATGCAGCGCCCCTCCTAACTTACTTTAACGCCTTGAAGCCACCTCATACAGGCATTCTGTGTTTCAACATGAGTAGGCATAACCAGAGAAGGTCTGTCTCCCCCACCCCCAATAGCACAATGATGACATCAGAACTGAGACCTACAGTGGTACTCCAGAGGTCTTAGAGCTTCTATAATTATTGTGTGTCTACATTGTTTGTGGGGAAGGGATTGCTAGAAGCTTCTCCAATCCTGTCTATGTTGAAGCATGGAATGCCTATATGCAGTGGGGCTTTGGGACATTAAAGTAAGCCAGTAAAGGGGTGGGGTCCCATTTTTCTGAACTGCCTTTCAACTGACCCAGAGGTCCTCTATCTTCTCTGGATTGAGCTTCAATTGGTTTAACCTCATCCACTCCATTACTTAGAGAGGATAGTTGTTTAGTACTGAAACATCTTCCTTGAAATTTGATGTTAAGGAGATGGGTGTCATCAGCATAGTGATGATACTAAACCTCCTTCCAACTTACTTTAAATCTCTAAAGCTACCACATACAGGCATTCTGTGCTTCAACATGAGCAGCATCCACTCAGCCATTCACTTGGGTGGGAAGGGGATCAGATGGTGGGGGGGGGGAGAGGAAAGGTGTGTGTGTGTTCTTTTCCCATCAGCTGCTCAGCCATTCACTTGGATGGGAAAGGGAATTGGACACAGGGAAGGAAGAGGGAGAGTGCATGGAGATTTGCACACAAACATAAAGTCAAGTAAAAATAAAAAGTCAACACAAGGTAAACCCCTTTGGGACACTTCCTGCCATGATCTTTGCCCACCTCCCACCCATATGTACACTGCATGTTAGTTCTGAAAGGGAAACCTCCATTTCAGAAGCCCTGCTAGTCTTTGGATACTCCAATGTGCACTGAACATAAAAAATAAAAGAAAAATAGTAATACACATCACACTTACCAGACCTAGGTAAGCTTACCAGACTCACCAACCTTCCCACCCTCCAAACAGCTGACTCCCTGATTTCACCCTGATCCTGACACACATGTAATATATGTGTAAAATAGGTGGTTTTTCCTAAAACTGTGGAGTAAAAAGAGTTCTTAAAAATTGCATTAATGTATAAAAGAAGCAGTTTCACTATTAAAATGGTTGTATGTCATGTGTTCCTACAGCAGTGGAACTGAGGTGGGTATAGATTTTTAAAATTTATTTATTTATTTATTTTGCTAGTGTGGACCTGGCCAAAACAATTAAACTCATATTCATTAAGCTTTACCTACCTTAATGGTTTTCTGTGAGGATAAAGAGGGGAGGGGAGAGGGGTGTTCATCAGAAAAGGGGCAGTATCTAAATCCAACAAAAGAGGGAAGGAAGGAAGCCAGCCAGCCAGCCAGCCAGACCAAGGCAATGTTAAATTCATAGTTCAGTAACAAATTCCTCAGGAGGTTTTCATTTCAATTATGAGTAGGAACACATAAGTCCCAGCGGAAAACTTCTATGACCTACCTGTTTTCCTTTGTGCATTTACTGCTGAGATGGACAGTTTGGGAGACAATCTGTACTGCTACTATAGAAAGGAATCAATAGCCTATTGTGCTTAGTCTCAAGATTTGCTTACACTTCAGACCTTTCATTTGCAAGACAAATGGATCTGATATGATGAGCCATCAGAATTGCCCCAGCTGAAGATCAGATATTTTTCCTACAAAGCAGAAATAGGAATCCTGGGTATGTTTTAAAATGTGAGAGTAAATCCCCAGAGGTTATCTAAAAGGTTTATAGATAATGTGAAATATCAGCCAACTAATGAGCCAACTCATAAATGTGTGATTAAGAATATTAGGTAAGTCTTGGTGGATGAGACTAAGGCTAAGATCCAGCCCAGCTATGCATGTACAGATCCATTTCTTCTCCCTTGTCAGCTGCCAAGCCCTATGTGGTTGCTGCTGCAGTAATTAAATAGCTGGAAAGGGGAAGGGGAAAAGAGGGAAATAACCAAATAGCAGGGCTTGAGTCTCAGCTGGAGAGAGAGTCATAGCAGGAACAAAGTATATTTCTAGGTGGCAAGATGATTCCCACATTGGTGGCAAACTGCATTGTCAGTTTTTAAAATGAGCTGGATGGCTATAAAAAGCTAGGATACACGCCGACCTTGGGATGCACTTTGCCCATCCCCTGACCTACCCATCTATGTGAAAAGTGCCCTTTCTTCAAGTAATACAGGACTCCAGTGGAAGGGCCCAAGTCCCTTGCTGGAGAGTGAATGCACTTCTCCCCCACCTTCTTGAGCCACTCTCATTCCACACAGGCCCGTCTAAGGAAGGGTTTTGATTCAGTCCAGGTTCAACTGCCCAAGTGTCAGCATATCTGGTCTTTGTCCATCTTTGCCAGTTAGGAGTAGAGATGTAATTATTCACTAAATGTCTTCTTGATGCAAGTAACAAGTAATTTTAAACATTTTCTTCTTGCTGGAAGAAAGCCTTTCAAAACCATGAAGCTCTCAAAGGCTATTCACAATTTCAGACTTACTCTGTGCAAAATTCACAGGTAGTGGCTTTGCCAATCAACCATGTGCAAATTTTACACAGAATAAATCTCCAAGACTTCCAGTTGAGGTGGGGAGGCGTCGGACGCTGTGGGGCAGAGCTTGCAGGATGCCCTGAGCAACACCGTCTGACTATGGCGTAGGGTTCTCTCTGGAACAGCTGAGAGCCCTAGTTCTGGGAAGAGCAAGGAGGCGGCGACCTGAAGCATCGGGGCAATCTCGGGCTAGTCAGGAGGCATGGAGGTGCCTCCTTATAAGTTCAGGCGCCCGAGGAGGGTCTCCCCCAGCCATGTCAGCAGCCTTGGGGTGCGAGCCGAACCACCCAACTTAAAGGGACGCCACGAGGAGGAGAAGAATAAAGAAAGAGAGAAATAAGGTGTGGAGAGGGGAAAGAGAGAGGGGGGAAAGAGCAGTGGCGTGAAAGAGAGCAAGGGAGGGGAGTACTCCCTGCCCTACAAGCCCAGCGGAACATCACAACACCGAGTTGTTACTGCATACTGTAAAAGAACTACAAGGGACTAGCTGGCGAATTCTGAGGCTAGGCTGGGACTATCCCTGAGTTGGCTCTGTCTAGGATTTTGAGTCTGGATGTTAAAGACCTCTATAACTGATAAATGACATTTGAATCTGGGAAGTTGGTGTTCTGAAGTAGAGACTGAGGAGACGTGAGTTAAATTTGGCATAGCAAAGGAAGTGTGATGGAAATCACAAGCGTCCAGAAAAAATAAACTCTGAGTTAACTCTGCGTTAACTACTGACTGTGAGTTCTTCTTGTGCTCTTCAAGGCAATTAAATAATTTTGGATTAAAGCGAAGGAAGGAAGTGGAAAAATTGAAGAGCCTGAAGCAAGACGGGGAGATTGAATGGCCACGCTGAAGAGACTGAGCTGATTACATAATGAGAGAGACTGAGAACTGATAAATGAAGGCTTGAGAGTGTAAGGCAGGTTGAGGACTGTGAGGAAAAGAAAGCAAGGAATTTATAAGGAACCACAAGGTGTTGAAAATATACACTTGCCATCTTTGAAAGTATACTATATAACAAACTACTTACTACTGTTTGGGATATTGTAGATTTAATATTAGAGAGTTAAACACCTAAACTTAACACAAATTTATTTCAGTGGATATAGATTATATTCAATGTTGAATAGTGCTTATTGAACTTGCTTTTCGGGTGACACTAAATATATACTGAATATAGACTGAATATAGACTGCTTATTGAATATATATTGTCTAACTGATTATATTAATCTACATATACTTTACTGAATACATACTGATTATGGAATCACATTGAATGCTGACTGGTGCATATCAAATATTGATTGTGGAAGATATTGAATATATGTTGAATGAAAATATTATATATGGCTTATTGACTATATACTGACTAACTGAACATGATTACATATTGTTTATTGAATATATATTGATTAATTGACCATATTGAACGTTGAATTGTGCTTATTGAATAGTGTCTGTGGAACATGCCGAACATATATTGAATGAGTATATTATATATTCCTTACTGAATATATATTGACCTATTGAATATTATTGATCCACTAAGTTGGGGTTACACAATATATAGTCAGGCCATCTATACACAATTTATGGCTAGGCCATATATAGAGTATATACTCAAGGCTTAATTTGTTTTGTGTAATATAATATTATGATACTGGAGTGAGATACTAAGAGATGCAACTATAGAGATATACAGAGAGGTTATAAATGAATAATCAAGTGATAAACTGTTTAATGATCTATATAGTGAAATTTGAAGTACAAAATCAAAATTGCCACTGATAATAATGTGAGATATTAGGAGACATAGCCATTGCAAGGCAAATTGACAAGTGGTTGGAATAGGAAAAATTGGAAACATAAAGCAAGAATTGTCAGGATGGCTTCTAGTACAAGGAAAGCAACAGCAGCACAACAGACACAACTGATAACTGGGAGAAGAGGTTCACTAGAAACTCCCAAAATCCCAGAATTACATAATGTGATCCTTGAAGAGCTGAGATCGGAAGTCAGAAATTTTAAACAAGAGATAAGATCGGAATTGAAGGATATTAGGAAAGAAATTAAACAAGACTATAGGAAAGAAGCAGATGTAATTGGGAAAAAAATAGATAAAATCAATAATGAACTAGAGGAAATGAGAAATGGGATAGGAAATCTGAAAGAAAAATTTAACAAAACCGAGGCTATTGTGGCAAAGATTGAAGTTCAGCAAGAGAAGGGAGAGACATTACTGCTCAATCATGAGCTTAGACATAGAGAGAAATTTTTAAGATTAAGAGGACTGTCTGAAAAGGTAAATGAAAATTTGTTTGACAGACTAATCCCAGCATTAGCTAACTATGCGGATATACCTGAGGATTACCTTGAAGAAGAGACTGAAAAGGTATATAGAGTTAATTCAAGAGTGGCAAAGGAAAGGAGACTACCTAGAGATATCCTAGTTCAATTTAACAAAAGTAGAATAAGAGACAGAATACTCCAACAGAGCTACGAGAATACTCTGAAAGTGGAAGAGGAGGAAATACGAATATTTAAGGACATACCTGCTTTAATTTTGAGGAAAAGACAAGACTATAAACAAATCACTCAACTCCTTATGAAAAATAATGTAAATTACATATGAGAAAGGGTTGAGGGAATTACATTTACCTATAAGCAAAGAAGGTACAAAATAAACACTATAGAGAAGGCTAAGGAGTTCTGTAAAAATTTCGAAAGGAAAAAAATCAGGAAAATGGTGAACAGAAGGGGGAAAACCAGGAGAAAGAGTCAGAGAGAAAGGAAAGTTCAACAAGAAGTGAGAGCAGCGAAGGAAATAAGCCTATAGAGGAGGATGTAAGACCAAAGATGAGAGAAGTGGAAAGAGGAGACATAGAACCAGAACCCCCAAATCATGACTCAGAAATGGATGATACAGGGATAGATGAAGAACAAAAGGAAAAAGGAGAGTAGAGAAGAGGAGGAGGGAGAGATAGAAGCAGAAGATAAAATTATAATCGACTTAAATATTTGAAGAAATGTCAGTAAAACTGGTCACGTGGAACATTAAAGGTTTAAATTCTGAATATAAGAGGAAGCAAGTATTTCACTTTTTAGTGAAAGAAAAGGCTGATGTAATCTGCCTACAAGAAACAAAAATAAAACAACAAGATGAGAGGTTTCTGGTAAATAGAAAATTAGGCAATCTTTTTTATGCAGTAAATGAAAAAAAGAAAAAAAGGGGAGTTGTTCTTTATGTAAATAAAAAATATGATGCAAAAGAACTCTTTAAGGATAAAGAAGGACAACTTCTAGGGGTTGAAGTAAAATTTTGAAATTTGAAAACACTGATAGTGGGAATCTATGCCCCCAATATAAAACAAGATAACTTCTACAGGAAACTCCATAAAGTTTTAGAGAAATATAATAATGAGAATATAATCATTATGGGGGACTTTAATGGGGTCATAGATCCATCGGAAGACAGATCCTCAAAACCAACAGCAAAGAACCAAGGTAAACTTCCGAAAGGTTTCTTTGATTTAAAAGAAGATTTGACACTATTAGATCTTTGGACCTCAATAAAATGGGGGGGGGGAGGTTACACCTTTTCTGAACAATACAAATCCATGTCACGGATTGACTTATGTTTGGTTACAAAAAATCTAATAACACAAATACAAGATATGGACATTTGACCGAAGATAATCTCAGATCATTTTCCTGTTAAGATATCTCTCAAAGTGGAAACAAGTAAGGGATATAACTGGAGGCTAAATGAAAGCCTCTTGAAAGATGAAAATTTACTAAAAGAACTCAAACAAGAAGTAAAAGAGGTTTTTGAAATTAACAATACTAAAGACAGCCGCATGAAAACGATCTAGGACGCAGGGAAAGCAGTTTTCGGAGGTTTACTAATAAAGAAGGGTTATGAAAGGAAAAAACGAATGACTGACAGATATACTTTCTTAATCAAAGAATTAAAGATAAGACAAGAAAAATTAAGAGAAAACCCCAAGGATGAGAAGGTAATTAAACAAATAGGAATAATTCAGAAACAGATCAATTGGAAACAATGACAGTCACTGAAAAAGCAATGAGGAGATTAAAACAAAACAACTTTGAGCATGCCAACAAGGCAGGCAAATGGATGGTGTATAAATTAAGGAGAGAAAAAGAGAAGAAAGTAATTTCAGCAGTCAAACGTAAAGGTAATCTAGTAACAAAACAAGAAGATATTATGTAAACATTCCAAGAATACTATAGCCAGTTATATGATCAGAAGGAATCAACAGAAAAGGATATAAAAGACTTAAAAGATTATTTAGATAAACAAAATGTACTAAAAGTAAATGAAGACCAAAAGGAACTATTAAATGCCCCAATATCTATGATGGAAATCATCGAGACAATAAAAGATTTAAAGTTAAATAAAGCTCCGGGACCAGACAGCTTCATGGCAATTTTCTATAAAAAATTAATAGATGAAATAAGTATACCACTATTGAACGCATTCAACTATATCAGAAAGAATGGGATCCCCGATTCATGGATTAATGCTAACATTACACCAATAAGATTAAACAAAATTAGGATAATGGTCAATAAAAATTGCTGGAAATGTGAAAAGGCCCAGGGCTCCCTGATACACCTATGGTGGAACTGCCCTAAAGTAAAGAGATTCTGGTGTAAAGTGCTTGCTCAGATAAATAATATCTTTAAGATAAAATTAGATTTTTCCCCAGAGCTTTACTTATTAAACATAATCAAAGGATTAAATAAGATGGAAGAGGGAAAATACTGGAAAAATATAATGTATATGATCTCAGCAGCCAGAATGATTGTCACAAAAAAATGGAAGTTAAAAGAAGAGCCATCTATTAATGAATGGAGGGATAAGTTATGGGACTTAATTGAGATGGACGAACTAAAAAACAGATTGAGACAGGCTAATACCCAAAGGACCAAAGAGGTCTGGAAGCCGATGTTAGAATTTTGGGAAAAATCTGGCGAGTTAGTACTTTTAATGGAATACATATCAACTAGGTAGGAGAAGAGGTTAACACAGAGAAAAACTATATAAACAGAAAACATTTTGTTTGGTAAACACTGTGCTATAAATGGAAATATAGTGTTGTGTTCACAAGAGACTGTATGCAAATTGCAAAATAGAATACAAGAGTGAATTCTAAGCATAGAGGTTAGGCATTGGGAGCAGGAAATATTAGTAACAGACCTTGATATGTATGATGATATAACTGAGGTTTAAAGGAGACTACAGGGAAACATTCAGGAAAGGGAACAGGTCAACCTAAGGAATATATAAAGGAAGTCCATAGGAGAAGATTTATGTACTAACATTTATTAGGAAATTAAGTTAATGATAATTCGTATAAATAGATTTGATAATTTGATTAATGGAAAGTACAACTTGCAAATATCAACAAAGTTATCTTGTATAGAATCAGAGACATAGAGACAATTTGTGTGATAATAATTGTAAAAAATTATTTTACTGTTTAATGTTTATGAAATAACAATCAGAAGTAATGAGATATAAAGGAGGTATATAACATGATTTATACATATGTTTATTAAACAGGAAATGCAATGTACAAATGATGAAAATTTAATAAAAAGAAATATTAAAAAAAAACCCAATTGTAGCATTTCTTCTGTAGGAAACACCATTTTCTGTGTTGGAAAATTCCTTCCTGCACAGAAAATGCTGTTTTCTGCACAAGAAAATACTGTTTTTTGTGCAAAAATAACCTATATGAATTTTGCCCAGAATTATGCAGAGTCTCATCAGTCCAGGATTTTTCTTGTGACAGTTTCTCAACACTCAAAAAACATTGTTTTTCAACAATTTCCCAAATATTTTTGAATTTTTTTTTCATCCCTAGTTAGGATTGCATTCATATGTCTTCAAGCAGCTTCGTGTGCCGTGGCATACTTCTTCTGAATACTGAGGGGCTATCTAAATGGTGAAATTACTCCTCACAGAATGTGAGGAGAATGCAACCTGTCTTAATGGAATCCTGAATTGCATCACTGTATTCAGAAGGAGGGGCTCCTAATATGCCATATATTCCACAGGAAAAGCCTTCATGGCATCCCGTTTGCACAGCAAACACAGATAGCTTTGTATGCCTGTGATCTATCTATCCCTCCCCCAAAAACCCACATTAAGACAAATTGCAGCTGCTGTGAGTTACCTTTACTGTGGAGCAATCCACTTCTTTTTGCTTCATATAGACAACACCTCTGATTTGACATAGCCATCACAATTGAGAAGCACAAGTAAGGCCTGTTGTCCATGAATTCAGCTATTCTGTGTTTCAGTAGATTAAGGAAGCTATTTTTGTTTTAAAAAATGTGTTGTGTGATTAACTCTCTGCTGCCTATGTTGCATGTTTTATCAGCCAATTTCATTAGGTGAATCCTAGTTCTAGCATCATGGGAGAGGGACCAAAAATATATGCATATTTGCCATTTTCTCCATCCATCACTCATAGGATTTAGCCCAGTGAGGACTGTGCATGTTCTGTAGCCATGGAGGCAAACTACTCAATAGTGTGTGTGTGTGTGGGGGGGCACACATAAAAAATGGGGAGAGGAAGTTGAATAACATGGAATGCCTGGAATCTTCAACAGATGCATTTGGCAATATTTTGTTGCAAGTCCCATTTGGTAATGTGAAGTCGAAGGCTTTCATAGCCGGCATCCATAGATTTTCCTTGTTTTTTTTCTCCCCCCCCCCCCGGGCTGTGTGGCCATGCTCTGGAAGAGTTTATTTCTGATGGAAGTAAACTCTTCCAGAACACGGCCTCACAGCCTGGAAAAAACCCAAGGGAAATCCCATTTGGTAACTTTAATCTGCATCTGTGATTCTCCTTGCCACATCCCTAGCTGTCATTTTTCAAAGGCAAAAAAGTTCCAAACTCTTAGGCTTTCTCCTAGCAACAATCTCTGCACATTTATCTGGTCTAGAAAATAGTTGTCAGATCTGTAGATCACTTAAAAACAACAACAACAACAGGTAACTTTTTCTTTTTGGGCATTTTGATCACATCTATAAACATCACTCAGCTTTTTGGCTTCACTCTCAGCCATTCTTGGACTAACAACAACAAAAGGTTTTGGCCCTGGAGCTTATAAAGGCAAAAGACTAGCAGTGAGTCATTGATTCAACCTATAGGAAAAGTAGAAAGCTTCCTTGCTTCGACCTCATTAAACATGCAGACAGAAATCCAATGTGACTTTCACATACCGTGGGTGCAGTGTCCTTGTTCCTTGTTCATTTGCAGGTAGGGGTGTGTGTTTGTGTCTGTATCTGTCTGGCTGAAATCCAATAAGCAAACTAGTGGAGTGCAAATTTCCACTGGCTTACTGATGCCATTTTTGGGGGAGTGGAGGCTGCTCCTTCTTTCTTGTCACAACAGCATACGCTTCAACATTTCACAGAGAACCCATGTGGCCAAGCATCATCAAAGTGTAGTCAAGATGGCAAACATTATAAGGAAGAATACAAAAGGTGGGGATAGCTACAGCAGTTTGTTTTTGCCTGAGTCTACTGGGAAGGACAATGTGGGTTGAGGAGAAAAGGGGACATTTTAAAAGCAGCTGAAAAAGTGGGAGAATGGAGAATTAATCAGGATTATCCCTGCCAAATCAGGACAGTTGGAAATTCTGCAATAGCAGCTGGAAACATGATGATGTTTCGGCAGGCCTTTCCTAAATAGTTCCTGGTCTCAGGGGCTCCTAGCCCTTTTTAGTTTGCTGGCTGTTTATTATTTATTATTTTAATGTGATTTTATATCAGTTGTTTTAATGTATTTGGTTTAATGTCTTTTTATGGGGGAGGGCGGGGGTGGGTGGTGTTTGGGGATTTTAATTTGTATTGGTATTTTAATTTTTGTAAGCCAATTGTTTTTAACAGAGGGGTGGGATAAAAATAAATTTGATGATGATGATGATGATGATCTTTATTTTTATCCCGCTTTCTCCCCGATTTGGGGCTCAAAGTGGTGTACAATAAAAAGACATTGTTAAAATCAGCAAAATACAAAAGTTAAAACAGAATTAAACAACAAAAAGTTAAAAACCACTAAAATTTTAAGAGCACATACATATACACATACACAACACACACATATACCCCAGCACAACCATTAACAGAGATCAGCAAAGGCCTACTGAAACAAGAAAGTTTTTAATTGACTCTGGAAGGAAGCCAGGGAAGGTGCCACTCTGACATCTTTGGGCAGGGAGTTCCAGAGGTTAGAGGAAGCCACTGAGAAGGCCCTCTCCCAAGTTCCTGCCAGATATACCTTGGAAGGTGGTGGGATAGAGAAAATGGCCTCCCCAGCAGATCAAAGAGCCCAGGTGGGTTCGTAAGGGAGCTTATGATCCTTAAAATAACTTGGACCCCATTTCGTCAGCTAGTCTCAAATCTCTTGTCTATCATTTGGTTGCAGAGGTGTTATCCAATGTGTGTTCTTCACACCCTGCAGCTAATCAGTGGCTGAGAGGATGGAGATGCTATTCCACATCCAAGTTATCACTTCTACCTGTGTCCTTCCTGTGAATATGTGTTTCTTAAGAAGTGATAAGGGTGCGAGAGGGCACAAGAGACTTCCTTTCATGACAGCCAAGAAACTGCAAGCCCAACCATGACTGGAATGACTTGCATCACTGTGTGTATAAGTCACCAACAGCTTTAAACAGAAAAAAAAAAAAGCCTGACTCAAAACTTACAATCAGAAAAATGGAAAGGGTTAGGGAATGATAAGTAAAGCATACAGTATTTCACTATACGAATAGTAAAGGTTAGCTTAAAATAAATCAACACAAATCTAACCAACCAAAAAATATGTATACATTCTTTATAGTGTGCATTACATGCCTGAGGCTCAGTTCTACATATGTTTTGTAATAAGTGCCCTGTACCCCTTTGAGCAATTTCCTGCTCTCGTTCTAAATCAAAGAGCACATTTCATAGCATAAAAGTGGTCTGGAGAAGAGCTGATAACATGGGCCTAAATCCAATTGCTGGATCCTGCTAGAATTAATGAAATTCACATAAGTGGTGACTTACCATTCAGCAATTGATTTACTGGGTCTACTCTAATTAAGACTAAGAACTGGTCCAGACTCTTCTATCCATTTGACATTGTCCCAGCTAAAACAAAGTAGCTGTCCCATTTCAATTTTCTTTTGTTGAGTACCATTTTACAGGCCATCTTTCATGCAGATTCTTGGATCCCACAAGTGGGAGTTAAAAGTATGAGATATACTAAGCAGTGTAAGATTGATAAAACATCATTTAAACTTAGCAATCCATAACCAAACTTACAGATTAATGAAGAAGGATCCCCTTGTTTTTATTTTACAGAAAAACAAAACAAAGTAAGGAGGTCGGGTTAGATTGGGGTAAGGAATTAGTGGCCTTCCCGATATTGCTGGATTATGGCTCCCATTATGCTAGGCCTGATGGTTGGGCTGATGAGAACTGAAATCAAACTACATCTGGAAGGTAAACTGTTTCACATCCCTGGTTTAGAACACATGGCTGTGATCCTTCACAGGGAGGTGGAATGCAAAGTTCTGTTCAAGCAAAACTGTTTATTTATTTAATTTCTACCCTACCCTTCTTCTGAATGGGACTCACCCAGGCAACTCACTCATAAGTTAAAACAAGACACTTTGATTGAAAATTAATAGTAAAAAAGAACACAATTAGGATCACCCCCAACTGGTGCAGTGTTTTGCCGGATGCGAGGGAGAAAGAAGCCAAGATTCATGATGTTGTGGCACCTGCATCATGCACAGGAGAGAGAGGGGCAGGACCAGAGGCAATTTAAGGCCCTGTCAACCCTTGCCTCCTCCTCTTTTACAATGAGTTGACCCACCCTACCGCCACTTACATAGTGTGATTGTGATTGCTTCAGGGCCGGGTAGGAATTTTTTTACCCCTTTAATACGGGATTTTTACCTACCTCATACTATGGCAGGTGGCATTGGGAGACTGGCTAGGGTGGCATCTAAATCTATAGGTCAAATCACATATTTTATGGCTGGAGGAAGGGGGAGGTGTAGAGTTCGGTGTGCATATGGCACCAATTTTGGTGAAGGGTGGGGTCCTCTGTAACTGCCACTTTAGCTCCTGTGACTTGAGGATGCTGAAGGAGGCTTACATTGGGGCTGGCCTGAAGGATAAACCCTCACCTTAAGTCCTGGGTGAGGAACTTTTGGGTTGGCCTTTTAGATGCCGGCCAGCTGGTGAGCAACCCTAACTTTTGGGATTCCTCTCTGGGGCTCAGGTGTTTCACCCTAGGGAAGGTCTGGGAAAGTCCTACTGCCCCAGCTGCTCCCACACTGGTTTGCTTACCCCCACTGAAGATCTTTAGAGGGTTAATAAATAGGTAGAGTTAAATAATGTTCCATTTCTTTCATCCCATCTCTTGTGTCTGGTCTTTTTATTTCTCTGAATTGGTCAGCAAATAAGACACTATCTTAAAATATCAATACTTTAAAACAATATAAAATAATTTTAAGTAATGACAAGAACAATTAGAAAACAATAACAGACACACACCATTACTTTTCTACAAAGCCACGTAGGGCTTGTCTACACTGGCCAAATACCTCAACTTGCTCCCATTCCAGAACCTTGTAGTCCAAATGATGCAGAGAATTTGCCACAATCTTCCAAATTAGGAGGAGTAGCTAATACCCTAGAGGACAGGATCAACATTCAGAACGACCTGATAGACTGGAAAGCTGGGCCAAAGCTAACAAAATGAAATTCAATACGGAGAAATGTAAAGTACTGCACTTAGGGCGGAAAAATGAAATGCATAGATATAGGATGGGAGAGACCTGGCTGAACGAGACTACATGCGAAAGGGATTTAGGAGTCCTAGTAGACCACAAGTTGAACATGAGTCAACAGTGTGATGCAGCAGCTAAAAAGGCCAATGCGATTTTGGGCTGTATCAATAGAAGTATAGTGTCTAGATCAAGGGAAGTAATAGTGCCACTCTATTCTGCCTTGGTCAGACCTCACCTAGAATACTGTGTCCAGTTCTGGGCACCACAATTCAAAAAGGATATTGACAAATTGGAGCATGTCCAGAGAAGGGCAACTAAAATGGTGAAAGGTCTGGAAACCATGCCTTATGAGGAGAGACTTAGGGAGCTGGGTATGTTTAGCCTGGAAAAAAAGATGGTTAAGAGGCGATATGATAGCCCTGTTTAAGTATTTGAAGGGATGTCACGCTGAGGATGGTGCAAGGCTTGTTTTCTGCTGCTCCAGAGACTGGAACACGGAGCAATGGATGCAAGCTCCAGGAACAGAGATTCCACCTCAACATTAGGAGGAACTTTTTGACAGTAAGAGCTGTTCAGCAGTGGAATGCACTCTCTTGGAGCATGGTGGGGTCTCCTTCCTTGGAGGTCTTTAAACAGAGGCTGGATTGCCATCTGTCAGGGATGCTTTGATCAAGATTTCCTGCGTGGCAGGGGGTTGGACTGGATGGCCCTCGTGGTCTCTTCTAACTCTACAATTCTATGATTCTATGATTCCCCTGGGGCAGTCCAAACATCCTCTGGGGTGTATAAGTAGCTTGAAAGGGGGCAAGTTGTGATAGGGCCCTTTACTGTGTTTTAAGAAAATACCCAGTTTAATCTGTTTCAGCTGGATGGGTCCCCCTGTGGCCATTCCAAATGCCATTCCTAGCTGCTGCCACAAGCTCCCTTGCTCTCCCAGAGGCCAGGCAGAAATTCTGCAGCATGTGACCAGGGCTAGTCACCTGCAGGGCAGCTCAGTCATATGTTGTGGGACCCCTGCCTGGCTTCCATGTTAGTTAGAAAATGGCAGCAGTGGCTTCAGCAACAGGCTGGCATCCTGTTTGGATGCCAGCCCATTTCTGCAGGTAACAGGAGGGGGGAATGGGCCAGTTCAGAAGTTGGGATATGCTGGCAGACAGCCGGTGTAACCTTCTTGGTGTAGATGAGTCCTTAGTCACCTTGTTTAAACAAATTTAAACAAAAATCTTGACCTGCTGGTGAAAGGAGAGCAGGAAAGGGAGCAGCCTGGGAGCTGATGCCTGTGAAGCTGGTGGGACCAAGAGAAAGCTCTTCTCCTTCATGCAGGCTCATATGGGAAGATGTGGTCTTTCAAGATCATCTGGACCCATCCTACATAGGTGAACTTGGAGTTGTGCCCAGAAATGAACCAGTAGCCCGTGAAGTTGTTTCAACATGGGTGTTACATGTTCCCTGTAATCTGCTACATGCTGAAGTTTCTGAACAGTTTGCAGAGGCAGCCTCATGCAAAGAGCATTGCCTACGAGCACAATTGCATAAGACCTCAGTATCTGTTTCATCCCACAGGACTGACTGGTTTTTTTCTTCTCTTTCACCAACCATCCCATTACGGTCACTTAGTGGCCAGTGGAGCAGGTAGAAGCAGACAAGCATCATTCTGGCCATGTCCCTATAGTTAGATGCACAGCAAATACATTTTTTGGGACTTCCCAGGTATTCATAGTAGTGAATTAATTTTCCAGTTTCCAAACCTAAACCTCAAAGGTCTTGGTAACAGCTGCAAAATCCTGGACCAAAATGAGTCTGAATCACAACATCAGTTGGCTCACCTGCTGGCTGATGAATTCATGCGCACCCCATCCAACCTGCTGGGGAAACATGGAATGACAGGCAATGGATTCCACTTAGGTGAAAGTCTTTGTGTGGTTCTCCTGCCACTTTGGTATAGGACAAGTCCAGCTTCCTCTAAGCTGGGCATGACTTTTAAGCCCCCCCCCCAAATAAGATCCCCATGCCAAATCCACTAAAGTTGCAACAAGAAAAATAGCTGTGCATGAATACTTAACCCAAATGTTAGAGGGAGGGTAGGTGGAAGAAGCTCTGCTGTCAACTGCTTGAACAACACTTCTTGGGCTTGTCTAGATGGGCTATTTATCCCATCTTGGAGCACTGCAACCCATACTATGCAGGGCTTTTGCCCCGTTTCATCCCCAGGCAGTCTTCACAATGCCTGGGACAAAGATGGGGGAAGACAGGGTAAAGCCCATTAAGCTGTTTTATTTTAACTCCCAGGAAAACCTGCCTCATTTGGGGTGGGGAAGAGAGAAAGAGAGAGAAAGAGAGAGAGAGAGAGAGAGAGATTGGCCACTATAGGAACATAGGACTCCATACCTGCCCAATGGCCTGTATATGCAGCTGCAACCGCTGCCATCCACATTGCTCTCTCTGAAGCAAAGAAGGAGGCCCACAATACAAGATCAAGTCTCCCTGCATGTGACCAGCTTTGACTACAGGCCTCCTTTCTGGCTTCAGAGGGAGTAACATGGACAGCAGCAGAGGTGGCCGCTGGTACGGGCTGGTGTGGACTTCCTCCCATTTTGTCATGATAATGGGATGGGCGGGGGAACAGGCCTGATCCAGGGCCAGAATACACTGGTGGGAAGCCAGCATATTCTGGAAGATCTAGACAAATCCCTGGGAACTATTTATATGTGTCTGAAGCCTTTAACAGCTCTAGGAGCCCCACCGTCTGCAGCCAACCAGGTGATATCTGATTTGCTGGTTCTTTGCACCAAGTCCCAAGAACACATTAGGAGACTTGGGACAAATAAATTATTATTTATTTATTTCATTTATATGCTGCCTTTCTCCCAGAGTGGGACCCAAGGCAGCTTCCAGATGTAGGACTTTATCGGACTATGTCTAAAATGCTGTAATTTCATGAATGAGGAAAACAGAAACGTAGTGGCATTATTACACTTATTATCACATGTTGCTGTAATCACATGAAAGAAAGAACTGCCACAAAATTATCACCCAACCACCACTAACAGTTTGAGAACAGGACTTGACTTCTGTGATTTAACATGAGTGAGATTTTGGCAGTACTGGCAAGA
Organism: Gambelia wislizenii; assembly: GCA_030847615.1. NCBI lineage: Eukaryota > Metazoa > Chordata > Lepidosauria > Squamata > Crotaphytidae > Gambelia > Gambelia wislizenii. The sequence continues at coordinate 29,561,718 of JAUMIR010000008.1, read as the reverse complement.
AGACATGAACGAGCTTAAAAACACCCAAGAACCCTTAATTAGCAAAGTAAACAAACACACAAACACTTAAAAATAAGCCTAAAATGTGGAAACAAACTGGGACAGTTCATAAAAAGAGCATCCTGTGGGTAGTTTTCACATTTTCTCGCTGGGAAGGGGGGGTGGGAGGACCAGCCATTCACACTGTAATCTCATGATTACAGTGGGACATGTTTTTGCATGAAAACAGCAATATTGAGGGCTATTGATGGCTTGTCCCATCAATTAAAAGCAATGTCTTATTCATGGCTGGAACACAGATTGACAATATGAACATGACAACATCATGCAATAGCAGAAACTATTTGTGCTACCATAACATCATAATTGTGCAATTTTTGCCACATCTAATGACGTCCATAGTCAAATAACAACTTACTTTTAACTGTCATTAGAAACAACTACAATAAAATTTAAAACAGTTCAAATCACCACGTGAAACATTTTAAAATCATTTTAGCAATACACAGAAATTTAAAAAGATACATAAAACATCCAATAGAAAGCCCCCCTTGTTTATACATTAAAATCCCACTTACACAAAAATGTCTTTGCCTGCCCGGGAAAGAAAAGCAGGGAGGGGGCTAGCCTAGCCTCCCATGAAGGGTGTCACAGAGGGTGGGAGCAGCCACTGAGAACGGTCTCTCTCATGTCCTCACCAAGTGAGTCTGTGATGGTGGTGGGACCGAAAGAAAGCCTTCCTCTGCATTTCTCAGAATCCTGGTAGGTTTATAGAGGGAGAACTGTTAGGATTGTATAGGGAAAGAAACCTTGTTGTGCCAGTCAAGGTAAGGTCTGCTGATTGCAACTGCAAACAGATGGCCCAATAAGCCAGGGACTATTTATTTGTTCTGATTTGCTATGGACATCCAAGTAAAAGGACAATGAGTTTTCTTTAAAAAGAAAATAGCAAACACTTTTTTTTTTTAAAAGATGGCTTTCTATTTTTCTGGTTTCCTACAATCAAAGCTGTGGGTTTGGGGAGACAAATAGAAAATAAGAGCCATTACAAAGGCTGTTGAAATGCATTTCATAAGCTCCCCCCTCCTTCTTCCTAACATCTTTATAAAAAGGATTGTCACTGAAAAGGCCAAATATTTTCCCTCTGCTTTCTTCCCCATACTCAATATACATAAATTCCAAATGCTAAACCTGATTGATCACTATATATGGGGATTTTGCCATGGTTTGGGCTCTTCCTTTTCACAGGAGTCCGATTTATCGCCCTTTCAGAGCGTGCGTTCTTGGGCTATGCATTATGGCTAACAACTTTGCTTGCTTGGATTACCATTAAAAATGATACTGTCTGAAGGATGAAAGCTCTTCAGTGCCAGAAATGAAAGGAGGGAGGGAGAGGGAAGGAAGGCGAGCGCAGAGCCTACTGCTTTCTGCTTTCCAATAAATTCAGGCTACCAAATGGCTGTTTGCTTGAATTTATAGCTCAGATCAGATGATTAACATCCTCAGGGAAGATCCAGCCATTAAGAAAAAGGATATTGTGTGTGTCTATGTGTGAGTGTATCCTTTGGAAATGTCAAGAATAAAAATACAGTTTAGAAGAAGGAAAGAAAGTCAAGCATGAATCACAAATAGCCAGTTAGAGTGACAACTGCTGGGGAGGTTCACAACAGCATTAGCTTTCAGGACACATTCTTTTTTTGGGGGGTGGGGGGCAGCATCCAGAATTACTTAGTCACTAGTCCTATTGATGGGGATTCTTGGAATTGTAGTCCAAAAAGTAATGTTCCCAGGTTCTAGGGTGGGCATGATCCAAAGTCATCAGTTCAAGGATCACTCAACTGCACATCCACCTGCCTGCAGGATCATACATTTAAAATTGTTATATGGTGTACAATTACTAACTGGTTCTGTTCTTGTTTAGAGACAGGCAAACCTATTAGTTTTTCTTTTCCCCACATTCAGATTTTTATTTTTTTTACATCCTAGCTATGAAACGGTCAAATTCTTCCAAAGGGAACAGATGTGTAATACTCCCTATTTGCACTGGCCAATGTTTAGCCTGGAAAAAGTTTAGCCTGGAAAAAAGACGGTTAAGAGGCGATATGATAGCCGTGTTTAAGTATTTGAAGGGATGTCACGCTGAGGATGGAGCAGGCTTGTTTTCTGCTGCTCCAGAGACTGGAACACGGAGCAATGGGTGCAAGCTCCAGGAACAGAGATTCCACCTCAACATGAGGAGGAACTTTTTGACAGTAAGAGCTGTTCGACAGTGGAACACACTCCCTCGGAGTGTGGTGGGGTCTCCTTCCTTGGAGGTCTTTAAACAGAGGCTGGATGGCCATCTGTCGGGGATGCTTTGATCAAGATTTCCTGCGTGGCAGGGGGGTTGGACTGGATGGCCCTCGTGGTCTCCTCCAACTCTGCAATTCTATGATTCTATGAAATTCTGAGTAGAGCATGGAGAGGACCATGTTGTACTTGCCTTGTCCTTACAGGTGTTAAAGATAAGGTGTCACTCAGAAAAAAAGATGAGGCAATTCCAATTCACTAAAAACATGTGCCCTAATCAAGCACTGTATATATGGAGATAGTTAGTATGTGAGGAATGGAAGCAGGGATTAATTCTGCCCCCTTTGTCATTGCTCTGTACATAAGCAGGATATCAATCTGAAGAGGAGATGCTAAGCTATGGATGGAGGCTCTCAACTTGATTGGGAGCCTTCAGTCTCTTCAGATGGTTGCCCTCCATGCTTATTTCGGTATACACAATGCCTGAATAGGGCTATTGCTTAATACAGTGACTCTTAACCTTTTCATTGGCAGGGACACCTTTTAATTTTTGTTTTGTTTTGTTTTGTTTCCATGGACCCCCAAACTCAATATTTAAAACCATACTACTACTACTGATGATGATGATGATACCTGATACCTGGTAATAATGATAATAATAATGATAATAATAATAATAATAACAACAACAACAATGTAATTACACCATCCATTAAACCTTCCCTCTGAGGCACTGGTGGTGGTGGGGGAGAGACTTTTCTCCTGCTTCTTCCTGCAAGTTTGTGGCTGCAGTGGATTGAATGGTTGAGCAGCCTTTAAGCCTTCGTGGACCTCTGTGAAGACATCACACACCCCTGGGGGTCCACAGACCACAGGTTAAGAACCACTGGCTTAATACATAGGGATTCAAACACAGACCATAGAGAGTTAAACAATCAAAGTTCTGGCCCTTGCTGGATTAATTTGTTAGCTTGGGTTTCTGCTACATTGTTTTCTTAAACAAATATTTCTAAACATGAAAAAAAAATCTAAATTGTGGCACATTTATATCAGAAATGAACTGAAATGAATATACCCCCACCATTTAACTTGCACTGCACTGTACTTCATTTCTTGCCATTTTATTTTAATGGTATTATATTTTGTAAGTTGCCCTGACACTAATTTGTTCACTTTTTCCATCACTGTTCTTCAGCACTGGCAAAATGCCTTCCCTCCATTTAACCCAATCCAATGTGGACTGTAATTATGGAAAGGCAAATGCAGCCATAAGCCTAAATACCGTAAAGTAACCAGATCTTGTCTGATCTTGAAAGCTAAGCAGAGTCAGCTGTAGTTGGCACTTGGATAGGAGGCCACCAACTAATACCAGCTAATATGTAGGCTATATTTCAGAGGAAGGAACTGGCAAAACCACCATTGAGTATTCCGTGCCTAAGAAAACTCTATGAAATTCATGGGGGTCATCATAGGTCAACAGGTGACTTGAAGACGCGCGCGCGCGCACACACACACACACACAGAGTGTGTGGCCTAAATACCTTAAAGGCACCAGATCCTGTCTGGCCTTGGAAGCTAAGCAAGGTCATCCCTGGTTAGTACATGGATGGAGACTACCAATGAATCTCAGATGCTGCAGGCTACATTTCAGAGGAAGGAACTGAACTTTGAGTATTTCTTGCCTAAGAAAACCCTATTAAATTCATGAGGTCACTATAAACCGCACACTCAAACACACAAATTCAGCCATCTTACCTGCCATGTCTGCTTCTTTAATTTCAAACCCAAATCAGCAAACCTTTGTATGGATGTGCTCAAATCCTCATCAGCTGACTTGATGTCCCTACCTTGGAATTTCTCCCTGTAATACTGTCAGGACGGGCTGCAAAAATGACCCTCTTGCCAACAAACGTCAAAATGTAGGAAGTTGCTTTACCTCTTTCATGTCTGAACTGTCCATTGTTTTTACATTCTTTGTAAATGAAACAAGTATAACCATGAGAGAATAGAGTCTATCTGGTACAGGCAAAACAGCCTTGCACCTACAGATTGTTTTGGAAAGTAATAGGTGGAGTTACAACTGGGTGAGAATGGGGTGGGTGAATGATGGGCAACCAATGGCTCAAGTGCTCACCAGATTTTGACTGATTGTAATAGTTTTTATTTTTATGTTACTATATTTCCTATGAGCTTCATTTGAAGCAATGAATTTGTAGTCTTGACCCTTTAGATCCCCCCCCCCCATGGCAATAAAGCTTAGTGTTTAACCCTGAAGCTACTGTTCACCGACTCTGAAGAAGCAGACTCATGACAAACACAAGCAAGGGTAGTATCATTTGGATCATTGCTTAGAAAGGCTGCTGTTTTTGTAGGGCTAGCTCCCAGATACATTTGTACATGGTTGCAACCTGAAGCACCAGACATTTGACCATCACAGTCAATTATTTTTGCTTATCTTATTTAGATTGTAAAATTGAAGGCAGAAAACTGTCAAATTAATTGTCTGTAAACTCCTCTGGGAGCCATCTTGGCTGAAGGGAGTGGAATAAATACTTAAAATATATATTTTTTTAAAATGACATTTCAATACTATTGGTTTTTTTTAAAATGTGTTTGCATGAAGTCAGCTCAGCAAAACACTGCCTTGACTCTTTAAGTTTCCAATCAGTATTTTGCTCTTTTTCTCAGACCATACAGCTAAATCTGGACAAAGCTGTATATGCTATAATCTCTTTTGGAATGAGTTTCTGAAATCTTGTACTCAGCAGGCATCAAAGCACAGGGTATTTGGGGTTGTTGTTGTCTTCTAGCCTGTCCTTCCTTATTTAATACAAACCCTGGGGAGGGGGAATAAATATCCCTGCTTTTTGCATCTTAGATCAATAAGGTGATAACTATAAACCTGCCTCTGTAACATAAAAAGTATTTTTTCACAACTATCCAATGGAGGTCATAGAATGAGAACTGACATCTTGCTAAGAAAGAGATTATCAAAAGCCTTGGCTTGGTGTTAGTTCAGATCCCAAGATATCTCAATGTTTTATTCCCTCTCAGTTCCTTTGTTGCACTGGGATTCATGTGTATTGCTTAGCTTTAATTTCTGTCAAAGCCATTCAACTCTGTTGACTGCTTGGTTTTATATATATATATATATATATATACATACATACATACACACACACACACCCCTTTTTTTAACTCGGCTCCATTTCTACATTCTGAAAAAGAAGGTTATCTCCTCTATTAAACCTTTGACTTCTTGTCTTTTGAAGAGAACATTTTGCATTCTGCTATGTCAGGGCTGTAATTAGATCTGTTCATTAAGCAAAATATGAACTTTATAGAAACTCCAAACTGCTCCACATTTATGATAAGTTTGCTTAGGTTGCTCCTGACCTCCCAGTGCCATTTTGCCCTGCTCATTAATTGCTAAATTTTAATTAGGCAAGTTGATGAATGTGCTAGCCTTTGCAATAAATAAAAGGTGATTCCAGTTGCTAGAATTTACATATCAAATTATATGAAATTTCTCTGCACGTTACAGTATAACTGTTCACCATGCTGTTGAACCCTTAATCAAGAATTCATACTGCCTGCTGTATTTTCATATGAGAACTGTAACTGACATTTGGACGCATGGGATTGTTTTCAGTTATCATGTAACTAACAATTATATCAGAGCTTGCTGTATCATAAGACAGAGCAAAGCAACTGATAGAAGGCCACGGTTTCTGAAAGTGGGTAGATGGAGATAACAGCCATCCAGCCAGTCCTCCCAAGCTCCCTGATCACACAGCTTGTACTCCACCCCTGAAATTAACTTGGTTCCCTCAGGTGTGGTGGAGGGCCGCCAGCTCTGAAGAAAAATTCAACACCTATGATGGCATGAACAGTCAAAAAACCCACAAAACAGGGAAAATAATCAACAACCCACCAGATAATGGCCAGAATTCTGTTGGGAACATATGCATGTGTAACTGTCCCTTACGCCTACAGATGTCCTTTTTGGGGTGCTGCAGGGGTTGGTATCCCCTCTCATATGCTGCACCCAAAGCTCCCTGCCAACTTATTTTTTTATTAAAATTCTACATACACTTCCCCATCTTAAAGTATCTTTCTTAATTTAATTCCATGTCTTTGCATAGTTGTTTTGAAATAACATACAATTCTTATTTGTCAGAGTGATACCCAAACATTTCACTTTCAACATTAAAAACAATCTTTTCCATCATTTCTAATTTATCAGTCTCTTTCATATGTTTAGTCAGCATCACTGTCTTTTGTTTATTAATCTTAATTCCAGCCCGTTCCCCAGTTTCTTTTAACTTTCTCATTAAATATCTTGCAGATTCCAATAGGTTTTCCAAAGTTATCATCAAATCATCAGCAAATTCCCTTAACTTATACAATTCTTTTTTTATTCTTTTGCTGTACCTCTACATTTCTCATCCTTTGTTATATCTCTGTTCCAGACCTTGAGCACTAAGATAAATTGCAGAGGTAATAACAGTCATCCTTGTCTTGTTCCTTTTTGTATCACATGTGAGTTAGACAACTCTCCATTAACTATTATTTGTACTTTTTTGCCTCAAATAAATCAATCTAATTCATTTAATAAAATTATCTCTAAAAGTAATCTGTTCCAAATCTCTAAACAGAAAAATCCAGTTCAGGTTTTCAAAGGCCTTTTCTACATCCAAAAATATCAGTGTGACTCTTTATCTCATTTTAAATATTCCAATATATTTAGTACATTTCTAATTGTGATAAACCCAGACAAACTTCAATCACTCGAACACCAGGCATTAGTTCAAATACTTTATTGCAAGGAGTCAGAGTGAACTGCATCAGGTCATTGACCGATCTGAGGCAAGTGCGTCAAAAGCACAGCACTAGCATCTAACAGGTTTTGTTCTCCCCCATCCACCTGGCTAATTGGAGTCTGTATGTACCAAGCTTTGACTCCTTAATTTCTTCCCAGGCTCTAAACTTCCTTTCAACCTTTCCCACAATGCACTCCACTCATGTCCAGACTCTGGCTAACAAGCAGGCCTAATTAACATCTAACTAATACAACAGCATACAATACCTAACTATATAGCTAATAGCCAGAGTCAAGATACTAATATTCTCTCTCAACCATATTTTCAGAAAAATTCCATATTACCAGCCAGCGACCAGCACCGTGCACCCATACTACTCAACATGACCTCCGTCTCTGAGCTTGCCTGCATCTACTCTGCTCTCATCCTGCACAATGATGAAATCACCATCATGGAGGACAAAATCAATGCCCTTATTAAAGCAGCTGGAGTAAATGTTGAACCTTTCTGGTCTGGTCTGTTTGCAAAGGCATTAGCCAACATTGACATTGGAAACCTCATCTGCAACGTAGGAGTTGGTGGTGGTGCTCCAGGTGCTTTAGCCCCTGCTGATGGTGAGGTACCTGTTGATTGTGTTGCTCCTGCTGAGGAGAAGAAAGAGGAAGAGAATAGAGAAGTATCATAAGAATCTGATGATGATATGGGCTTTGGTCTGTTTGACTAAGCTAACTTCTGTACTCTAATAAAATATAGAAGTGTATATCTTTACCAGTGGAGAATTTAGACCAGCTGGGTCTTCTTCCCAAATGGGAACACTACTGTGAGCCATCTGTGTTGCACCAGTACATGATCATGGACACCCAACTATCTCTTGGCTCGCCTTGAAGTCCCCCCTGCCAACTTACTGTAAAGTCCTTTTAGCTGTCCCACATGCTCATTCCATGCGTCATGGTGAACAGGCAATATCAGAGAAGCATCTGGCTACATTCCTGTAGCCAGATGCACAATGATGATATTACTACTGAGATCTGCATGGGTCCTCTGGAGGTGTGTGTGTAAACATTGTGCATCTGGCAATGATCTGGCTTCTTTGATCCTGATTGCTTGATAAAAAGCACAGAATGGCTATGTGGGGTGATTTCAATGGCTTTATGGTAAGTTGTGAGGTGGGTATATGGCTCAGAGCAGCCTAGGTCTGCATGCAGATATTTATACAACACTGAGGGGATGTTTGATTGAAGCCATTTAATACATTGACTGGTTCAGAGTTGGGTAACTTCTGGCTTTCCAGATTTGCTTAGATTGCAGTTCCCAATATCTCTAGTTTGTACAGCCAATAGTGAGAGATGACAGAGTTGTAGTCCTACAACATCTGGAGAACCATAGATTGTCCATTCTTAGTGTAATTTTACTCTAAGATAGTGGCTGTCACCACATCTTAGAAGAGATGTTCCATGAAATCCATGTATACAAAGAATTCCATATATCCTGGTGATCCCCAGTTGTTTTGAAGCACAAACTTCCTTAATGCTCAGTCATTTGACGTACTAACTGGGACTTATGGATGTGGTAGCCCCAAATTTCTGAAGGATATTTCAGCACCCCCTGTGTATATCTAGTATGTAGGTTAACAATGCATAAGCATAACAATACATAAAACAATCTGATCTCCATGTTGTAAAAAGACACTGAAAACCTGTACAAAACTAGATAATCCATAACTCTTAATAACAAAGCATTAAAAATGCATTCACAGTGTCATTCTGTCTTAATAAAGTCCAATGCTTTTGGTGTATGGTCCTTCCCAAAACAGAAAAAGAGGCAGAAAGCAGTGTAGTCTTCTTAATAGCAGTCTCTACAAAGCTGCATTAGTGAGTTGGAAACCTGGAATTATGGGCAAGCAGAATCTTTTACCCTTGAACTCAGAATAGCAGCAAGACTTGAAGGAGCTGTAATGGAGTGTTATTTTACAAGAAGTAAATAATGTAATAGAGTATCTATGAATGTCAGCAGGAGAGTTAGAACTGTCATGTTGTAATCCTGACTTGAGCAACAATGTGTGAAAGAGTAGCCTGCAGCAATTTTTTTCTCTAGTACTTGAATAATTTCTTCTCCCTCTCCCTCTCTCTCCTGATCTTTATTTACTCTCTGAACATTGTCAAAGGAATATTTTACTTCATGTTAAAATAAAAGTTAAAAAGAAAACATAGTCTTGGAAAATCCAAATTCTGGGTGCTTATGTGTCTACTTTCCTTTCTTAGTTATGCCTATTGCAGAGAAGACAGAATCTCCAGAAATGAAAATACAAGGAGTAGTAAACCTCCTTGTATTTTCAAATAAAAACAGTGACCACAGATGATTTACGGATTACAGATGAACATTAAAGTACTTTAAAGATGAAACTTTAAAATAGATGATGAGGACACTGAAATAGTTCAAGATTTTCCGTACCTTGGGATAGTCATTAATCAGAATGGAGAAGGCAGTGAAGATACCAGAAGATTAGCAATTGAAAGGGCAGCTGTGAAGGAACTAGACAAGATTCTCAAGTCTAAAGAGATATCATTTAATAGTAAAATTAGGATTGCCCATGCCATTATGTATCCCATTTCTATGTATGGTTGTGGAAGCTGGACAGTGAAGAAAACTGATGGGAAGAAAATCAACTCATTTGAAATGTGGTGCTGGAGAAGAGTTTAGGATTGCTAAAAAGACCAATAAATGGGCCCTAGAGCAAATTAAGTATGAACTCTCCCTAGGAGCCAAGATTACTAAACTGAGACTGTTGTACCTTGGCCATATCATGAGAAAGACATGGCTCACTAGAAAAGACAATAATGCTCAGTAAGGTAGAAGGCAGTAGGAAAAGAGGAAGACCACATTTCAGATGGAGAGACTCAGGAAATTTTCACACGGGGAAATTATTCCCCTGAGAGATCGGGAGAGAAATGGAGCTCTTCCGGGAGCAGAGCTCCATTTCGCACACCCCTTTCCTTCTCCCAATCTGACGTCGTCCTCACTCTGTGCTGCTTCCATTTCTCTGCCAGTATCTTCTGAAGAACTTTTGTTATTAAAAAATGACGGAAGATACTGGCAGAGAAATGGAAGCAGCACAGAGTGAGGACGTCAGATTGGGAGAAGGAAAGGGGCATGCGAAATGGAGCTCTGCTCCCGGAAGAGCCCCATTTCTCTCCCGATCTCTAAGAGGAATAATTTCCCCATGTGAAAATCTCCTCAGTCAAGGAAGCCACAGCCCTGACTCTTGAAGACTTGAGCAAGGCTGTTGATGATAGGGTGACTTGGAGGTCTCTCATTTGTTGGATCACCATAAATCAAAGTCAGTTTGACAACAGCAAGTAAACCTATCAATAAAAAGCACTGTGTGACAATTCTTCCTCCCCCAGTGATCCCCCCTCTCTCCCTCCCCCATCTCCCTCTCCCAGATTCCTTTATTTACAGTATCTCTTCTACTGAATTACTATATTCAATAAACTGGTGAGGTTACACTTCACATTTCTTTTCAAAAAGTGGCAACTGTTTCCAAGGAGTTCTCAAACAGAAACTCATGTGGGTTATAAAACTGCATGGCTCTTGTTACTGAAACATAATAGTATCTTTCACAATACTGAAAATGCTTCTTTATCATGAGTGAGCCAATGCAGAGTGTTCAGCTTTCCAATATGGTGACCTGTTACTTATTAAGCAGGAGTTTATCAAGAATTTCAAACCAAACTCAGCAAGCTTACAGCATTTGAAAGCTTCATTTAGCCTCCATAGAACAGATTTATGCATAGTTCCTGACTCACTGACAGCTTATTCTCATATCTAGCTCCAGATGTTGTTTGTGGAGGCAAGTTGCCCATTGTGGACCCTCTGTGATATAATGGGTTATTTTCCTCCCACTTACTACTTAGTGGAGGCATTGGCTAGGTCTACCATCCCCTAGGTAGAGTGAGACAATTATGAATCAAACACAAGGTACGTGTCATGCCTTTCTTCCAGAACTTGGAAATGGACTCTGACTCAGAGGAGATTATCAGACAGGGACCAAAAAAGTGTCCCCATCTCACTATATAATATTCCACCACTCCTGTCCCTGTCCCGGCATGATAACCCCCATTTTGCACTTACTTTGTTCACCCAACTGCCCCCTCCCCTCAGCATCCAGGAGTGAATGGAGCTTGAGCAGATCCCCATTCACTTCCTTGTTTGAGTTCCAGCCATTCTTGTGAGAGAATGAGCTCATGGGGAATTCAAAAAAAGAAAAGAAAATACAAGGTTAAAAAGGAAAGCAAGCACTAAAACACATCAAAAAAATTCAAAATAACCCAGGAGGGGGGGGGAAGGCTGTCACTTACCTTCTCATCCCAATAGAACCAGGAAGTGTTTGGCAGGGACCTCCCACTGTGTCTGACATCGCGCCAAAAGAACAGGGCTCCTTATCACTCTCCCATCGTTCCATGACAGGAACAGAATGGGCAATCTATTCATGGCTTAAACCATGAATAGGAAGAAATGGGGGCAAAACAGGGCCAGTACAGGACAAAGACCATGTTGTCTGATCAGTGAGCCCTTTGGCGATCTCCTGGCAATCTTCTGGCAATCTCCTCTCATTCATGTAATCCATATTAAAGGTGTCTGATAATTTCCAGAGACTAAAGCAGTGGACATGCCAGGACCTGCTGAACTAGAGCAGGAGGATGTTCCAGAGCCACAGGCCTCAGACATAGCACCAGCTCTAGCAGAGGGTCCTGCCCCTTCAGATACAAAGAACAACTTACCTATACATATCTTCACAGCACGGTGATGACAAATGGAGAGCTTGAAGTGGTCTCAACATGTTTATAGGAATCAACAATTAGCTCTATAAATATGCAGCACTGCCCTTCAGGGGCTGTCAGTTCTACCAAATTACCCATTGTGTTCCTGCTCACAGTGTTTGACCTGGACTGTGTTTATTTACTCTGGACTCTGTTTGCCTGACCTTGATTCTGCTGAGCTCTGTTTGCTGTACCTGGCCCTTGTATATTGGACTTTGCTTGTGGACTTATGTTTTGCTTGCTAGCAAAGTAAGTGACTGACTTCATTCTGCCTTGATTCCTTTGCCTGTAATTAGTTTGACTGTAGTGTGCCCCTGCTATCAGCTGTGTAGTAAAAAGCCTTTGGCTGGTTGACCAGACATTGTTTGGACAGTACTGGACAAATCATGTGACATTTGCAACACTGTCCAAACAATTAAGTACCTGCCATTGTACTAGCATGCTCTACTACCCCCACCCCCTATAAAAATCTCATAATTGGAAATATTGGACACTTCGAAGGTGTCAGGTAGACCGGGGTGTCTTAGGACTTTTTCAAATGAGGACCCCCCCCCCCGCTGAGGTTGGGAGAAGGAAGGTGCTGTCTCACTTACAGCACTCCATTTCACACAATGCCGTCCTTGTCCTGACCTTCCCCCGTGCTCCCTCCGTGCTGCAGATGCGAGAAACGCACCACTTTTATTAACAGAGAATCCCCATCAATAAAAAGTGGCATGTTTCTAGCTCCTCTGGCACAGAGGAAGCATGGGGGAAGGTTGGGAGGAGGATGGAGTCATCTGAAATGGAGCACTGTAAGCAAGACAGCACAGTCCTCCTCCTGACCTTGACAGGGTTTTTTTCCCCCATTTGAAAAAGTCCTTAGAAATATTTTAGCAAGCACACCCTTACGAAGCTCCTTCGTAAACAAAACCATCAAGGAGGTATGTGCTAATTTCTTCTTGGGCCCCACAATGGTTAGTCACATAACCTAAAAAAATCAAGGGACCATTCCATCCCAAATCCCCAGGAAATATCCCTTGGAACCTGTCTTAGAATGTGAGGTTGTAATAAGCCCATCAATTCCTATCTCCAAGCCATTAGCAACACTTAGCTAAGGTTCAGTTTCCTCTGTTTATTTGGTGGGAAATCCATCTAAGCTTTGTCCTAGCTAAATTAACCCATTCAGGATATAAAACAGTGTATAAATATTAGCCCCTAATAATAGAAAGGTGTGCCACTGTGGATGAGACCAGCCACTCTTTCTTGCCCCTTCCCCCTGGATTGGAATGCTATCTCCAGACCTCTGTCTGGGTACTTCAAATCTCTGCTCATCAAGACTGGTGACTATCACCCAATTCCTGCATCTATCCCTCTATCCAACCTTTCTACCTAATCCTTCAATAGCCTTGTGTGATTCTTGTGAGCATGTTGAGTATGTGAATGCTATTTGCATTATTTCCAATAAAAACATTTGATTTCCCTGGAGTCCTCTGCAGTAAGAACTGGTATACATGGGTGAAAATATTCCAAAGTTACCCACCTCTTGCAGCCTTCCATTTGAGCTAATAACAATAATCCCCCAAGTATTAATTTAGTCTGCAGCTTCATATGTGGGGCTCTAAAGCACCCCCACTTCTTCAGGAAATGACTGCTAGGTATGCTCGTAAAATCCACCACAGAATCTGCTAGTACTGAATTTCCCCTGTTTCATAGGAGAGGTGGTCTCACAATACTGGACTATCTTGTCTTATCATAGAATCATAGAATTGTAGAGTTGGAAGAGACCACGAGGGCCATCCAGTCCAACCCCCTGCCATGCAGGAAATCATGATCAAAACATCCCCGACAGATGGCAATCCAGCCTCTGTTTAAAGACCTCCAAGGAAGGAGACCCAGCACACTCCGAGGGAGTGCGTTCCACTGCCGAACAGCTCTTACTGTCAAAAAGTTCCTCCTAATGTTGAGGTGCAATCTCTGTTCCTGGAGCTTGCATCCATTGCTCCGTGTTCCAGTCTTGTCTCAGTACAATCCGTGGCTCAGCAGGAAGGATCCACTGCCCTCAAAATTTTACAGATATTTATGTACATGCCTGGGATAAAAACATTTTATTACTTTTGAAAGTGACAGATGAAGATGAAAAATAAGCATATAAAAGAGAAGGGAGGAGAAGTTCATCATGTGTATACAACAAATAAAGTTTTCTATTAGTGTGCCTTTTAGAAAAATGTGTATTATTCTGTGTTATTCTTTTCCACCAAAAATCTACTGCCATGCAAAAAAATCCAGAAAAAGTCTTCTGTGAACAGCAAAATGGGAACACACTGGTTTGAAATCATTCATCATCACACTGCCTTTTCAATCGCATGAGTACTCTGCAATTATGGTGCTTTCCCAATCATCTGTCTTTCTGCACTGGCTCTGTAACCTCACCTTCAGTGCATTCATGCCTTTCTTCTTTTATTTTTATTTATTTATTTTTTTGTTCTGCAATTGCACTTTCATGGGGAAACAACAAAAATATTTATTTTGTTGTATCCACATAATTGTGCAATCACAGCAAAAAAGAAAGAAAGAAAAGACAGATGTGGACAAAAAAAAACCTTTATCAGCTTAGGAATAGTAAGGGTGAGGGGAGAGAGAGGAGGAGAGGAGGATGATCATGACCCCTCATGCCCTGTGACTTCTGTCATACCGCTACTGCCATGACTTATCACACGAAGGGAAACACTAGCATGGCAGTGATATTGAGAGCCATTGATGGTTTTTCCCTGTCAGTGAAGAGCTGTGCTACAGAAACACCTGGAATGCAAACCAGCAATGAGATAGAGACAATGTTGTGAGACAAGTACTGGCCAAATTCGCTAATACCTTTATGTAATTCCAGAATAAAGCTTTGTGTGATAATTCTCTGTGTCTCAAAAAACTGCTTCTCAGAAAGAAGCAGCAGAAGTATGAGTTTTGAAAAAAGAGACTGAGGAGATTATCAGACGTGTTAAAAGTTGTGTTACATGAACGCCAGGAGATCGCAAAAGGGGTCCCTTTCCAGATAATGTTGTTCCCCCCTCATTATGCACCCGTTCTGCTGCCATTCTCATTATGCACCTGTTCTGCTGCCGGTGTTGCTTTTTATTGATGGGATAAGCCATCAATAGAGCCCCCATTCCATTTCTGCCACTGATGTTCCTGTGAGCAAAAAGATGCTCCATTACGCTGGTGAGATCCCAGCATCAATGGGAGGTCCCTGCCAGAACACTTCTGGGTGAGATCAGGACACCCAGGTAAGTGACACACTTTTTATGACCACCCCTTGGTCACTTCTACCTTTTAAAGTGTGTTTTTGTGCTTGCTGTCATTTTCTGTGTTCTTTTTATTTTTATTTTTGAATTTCACACGCTCATGTCTTCTTGTAGGAATCCGTGGGATTTCGATCCTGGAAGTGAAGGGAAATCCATTAGAGCTCCGATCATTCCTGGGCTGCTAGAACAATGGGAGAGGAGGTAAGTGTGGTGGGTAATTGTGGTGTGACAGGGATGTGACAGGGATGGGAATGGAAATCCTGGGACAGGAATGCTTTTTTTGTTCCTGTCTGAAAATCTCCTGAGAAAAGTCAGTGAGAGCTTGGCTGAGTTTAAGCTCTTTACATTTAAAACATCTGGGCAAATAGAGTCACCTCTGTCTCTGAGGACTAGAGATGAGGAGCAGTGGGTTTAGCTGCAACTAGAATCTTAAGCTATGTGTCTATATATTGTATAATTTTAAATAACCTCATATTGTAGAGCCACAATGACTTCAATGTAAAATGAGTCTTTCTAAGAACAGAGTGATCAAAACCAACATCATTTAAGTTATTCATATTTAGATCATGATAAATCTGTCCATTTTCTTTTCTGATTGTACTTTCTGTTCCATTAATTTGTAGAAATTTCCAGAATCTGGTAAGCTCTTACCAAAAAAAAAAAAAAATCAATCAAACAAACTACTCACCCATCTAAAGGGATAGGGTCTAGCACCTTGGACACTGTCTTTAAAACTTGGACAAGAACATTAACCCACTGACATGGATGCCACCAGAAGCCCTGTAGCTATGAAAGACAAGTCAGTCAGAAATATAATAATAATAAATAATAATAAAATTTTATTTCTATCCCACCCCTCTGCAACGCAATCGGGGAGGCTTACAATATAAAAACTCCATAGTCACAGTACCCTAGCCCACCCACTCCTTAAAATAATATTAAATTATAAAAGATTAAAAACATACAGTAATTAAAAATATATAAATTAGAAAGAAAAAATTAAAACATACAATAGTTAAAAAAAAAAATCTGATTGCAGCTCAGAAAGGACAGCCGAGTCTTGGGCCAGGATAGTTATTCAGGAAAGGCCTGCCGGAAAAGATCCATCTTGACAGCTTTTTAAAAGCTGTCTAAGGTGGTAATAAGACGGATCTCATCCGTCAGGCCATTCCATAATCTGGGAGTGGCAGCAGAGAAGGCCCTCTGGGAGGTCACCGACAGCCTTGTTTTCATAGCCTGTAACAGATTCCTCCCAGAGGACTGAAGTGTGTGGGGAGGGTCATACGGAAGGAGGCCGTCCCAGAGATAAGTTGGACCCAAGCCATGTAGGGCTTTAAGGTTATAACCAACACCTTGTACTGTGCCCGGAAACTAATAGGCAGCCAGTGGAGAGCTTTTAGCACAGGTGTTATATGCTCTCTTCTGGAAATACCAGAAATCAACCTTCTTTCAGAAAGAAAGAACTGCCAACCATAAACCAGTATTACACTGTTTGGATGTAATCCAGCATTTAAGAATCAAGCATTCAAAGCCATCCCTGTTCATACATTATTATATCAGTTTCATTCTCTTTGGTGTCTGATTTTTTTAAATCTCAAATTTGTATATCCCTTTTATGAAGAAATCTGCAATTTTCAGTAAGTTCTATTTTTTAAAATGATTTTTTCATACATCCCCAGTCATAACTTCAGTGGGTCTTTTTAAATGACTTTCTTCATATCATAGGTTTCCAGTGATTTCTTACTTCTAAGGAGAACCCCTACAACTCTTCAATGCTCTGGGAAGTGGAACACATGTAACAATATGCTGTGCTTGGAGAAATGGGAAATAATAATCTTCCAAATAATGATGATCCAGATGCTGTGCTGGATGGATTCATGGGTGGTCAAACCAATTAATTTCAGCTACTTTTTCTTGTATTCATCTATAAATCCCTTTCTGTTCTATGTCTGCCTTAATTTATGGATTTCTAAAAATGAAAATTAATATTTAAATATGTATTTTCTTTCAATGTACACACTGAAAGCTTACTCCCTCCCTCCCTCTCTAAGTCAAGAACAGCATGGACATATTTGGGAAGTGCAAACATGATGGAGGACTGATGTTTTGACTTGCATGTTTGGTCCTGTATTGTAGATTAGGTCAGTCATATCAGAAAGTGCAAAGTACAAACTTTTGCTTCATCTGTAGTTGATAGTGGAGGGATTTTAGTTTTCTCCCTATTGGTACTAAATCACTTATGTCCTGTAGGTGGCACTCTTATCTCAGCCATGTACCCTTTGGGAGACTATAAGATAAAATGTTCCTTCCACCATTGAAAAAACACAAAAAGAAAAACAACCCCTTCCCTGCTGGAAGGTCTAATAGCAATAGATGTAAGGATCAGAAGATGTACGTCAGAGATTAAAGTAGCCAGATATCTTGTGGATTAAGTTTGACTATATTTCAGCAGAATCCAGTTACTGAAAATACATTGACAAAGTCCTCGAACTCTTCTACTTTCTAGTACAGAATTCCTTTGCCAGATCACTTTCCCATGAAATGAACGATGCTGACAGTTACCATAGCTATAATTTCCCTCTGGGTTACAGATATGTTGTCAGAAAAGAAGATACATGGTTGCTATCTAATAAACAGAGAAGACATTTGCAAATGTTTGCCTGTTTAACAAAAAGAAATGCACTGGGGAGTAGCAGTTTTCCCCACCCCCCCATCCCCAGTCTTCAGGAACTTGCATTCTTTGCTGTCTTCCCTCTCTGGAGATCCTTTGTTCCTAGTCTCTTGCCACAGGCTTTTTATAATTCCTGCAAAATTGGTCAGTCACTGATTTGGAACAAGCAAAAAGAAAGCACTTCTTCGTTGGGTACACAATTAAGTTGTGAACTTCACTAAACGCAGCATGTGGTGCTGGCATGGCAGCAAGTTAAGTATGGGATCCCGGCATGTTCATCACTTATTGATTAGCCATCAGGTATATCTCAGAGTATTGCTTTACCAGTAGATTCCTCCACAGGAAGAGGGGGGGAGAGGGCTAGATGGCCCTTGGAGTCCTTCCAGCTTTATGATTCTCTGAAGCTGTGATTCTGTACCTTGCTTCTTTGAATGAGCTGAAGTGGGTCAGGCAACTTGGACAGATGTTTTGCATTACCTTAAATCAGAATCTGAGAGTAACACATTATCCGTAACAACGTGTCACTTTCAGGAGAAAGAGGGCCTAACAACACCACTTTTACAAAGTAGCAAATTGACACACAATGTCATGACTTTTTAGTGTATCCAGTAATATTTATTTTTTACTCTTCCTGATGCCAGCTTATGCATACCCAAGTCATGGAACTGAAATTGTGCATGGGCTGTGTTGTGCATGCTCACTGAACATGGTTTCACATAGACACACATGTACAATGCACAGGGATGTGCATTTGTGCATACATATTTGGTGGCGTATTCAGCTGCACAACTTTGTGATTCACTAGCAACACAGCATTGTGCTACTACTGTATAATTCCTCACTGTAGAAACTAGGCCTTTTTTGTGGTGGGGCAAAGGGTGGGGAAGTATTATCATGTGGGAATTTTGCTTATTTTTCTGACCCAACAGAGTTCTTAAGAGTAGTACATTCCTCTGAATATACCACTGGTGCTGAGGACAAAAAGCAAAGCAGGACATTACCTTTATGAGCTGCTAGCAAGCTTCCTAGGAACTTGGGCTGGCCCTGGAGAGAGGTTGCAGAATTAGACTGATCTTTGGTTGATACAGAAAAACAGTTGCTAACTTAGGACTTTATCAGACATGGCAAATACAGTGTCATAACAACACCTAGTGAATGTGAAAGGGTGCCTATATTACACAACATCATGCTATGGTGATCTTAAGTTGTAATTCAGGCGTTCCTTTTTATTGATGGCCCAAGCCATCAATAGATCTGCTGTGGTGTGGGGTTTTGTTTTGTTTTGTTTTGGTTTGGTTTGGTTTTTTGCAGTTTTGCAGGCATCTGAAACTGCATGCCATTGTGCTGTCATGATTCCAGCATCAATGGGCAGTCCTGACAGAACACTTCCAGGTCAGAACATGAAAACCAGGTATGGGACTCTCTTTTTATGAGCATCTCTGATGTACTTGGAAGTTTTAATGTGTGTTTTAGTGCTTGTGTGTACATTTTGTGTTGCAATTTAGCTTTTTTTTATTAACTTTTCGGGGAGCTTGCATCTTCTCACAAGAACAGCTGGGATCACATGCCCTGGCGAACATGGAAGTAGACGGTTTGAGCGTTTGTGCCCCAGTAATGCTGGGGCTTCTTTTTCATGGAGTTATGGGAAGGTATGATAAAAAATGGTTATCATGCCAGGACACAAATGCTTTAAAATACGGTGCAAAAGAAATGTTTTTAGAGGCTGGTTTGATAAAGTCCATATTCTCAGGATGGCTAGCCATTTTTTAAACTTTTTTTTTAAAAAAAGGATAACCAATATGAATATCTGTTATTGTACCTTTAATAATGGTTTCTTCAGATATTAGCAGTAATTAATCATGTCTGCTGTGAAAAAAAAATCACTAAGCCTGCTCTATACTTGAGAGTCTGATGATACTTGAAGAAAAATTGCAATTCCCTATGGCACTGCAACTCCTTGAGTGTGTCAGAAATTGAGACCACTGTGTTCATCAGTCCCATGAGGTGTCTTACTGAATTGCAAGTAGTGGCCTTCTTGGTAAAGTGTATTCAGGCCCTAGACCAATTCCCAGTGGCAGAAAGTGGCCAAATCCACACTACACAAATAATCCAGTTTGAAACTGGATCAATTGCCATGGCTCCTTCCTATGGAATCCTGGGATTTGTAGTTTCTTGAGGCACCACCACTCTTTGGCAGAGAAGGCAAAAGACTTTGTAAAACTACAAATCCCAGGATTCCATAGGAAGGAGCCATGGCAATTAATCCAGTTTCAAACAGGAATATTTGTGTAATGTGGATTTGGCCCATGGCGTCCATGTCAGTAGAGTGATGAATCTGCTCCAGATTGTAGTTTGCACTGTAAAGGAGACATCCAAGGTGCTGAACCTATTGGGGGAAAGAGTTCAGTCTCTTCAATAGATTCTTTAAAGTCTTGAACAGATCTTGAACAGATCATTGAATAGATCCAGGAGTCCATGTCCTGGAAATCCAGGAGAACCCAATTCCTGTCCCTTGGCTGCAATTGTAGACAGTAGAGGTGCTGCCTGGTTACCTCTCCCCCTCTTCCTTGGCCAATAAAAGGCCAGAGCAATGCCTCCTGGGGTTTGACAGCTGGCACGGTAATATGGGGGAGGTTTTGGACATTGTGCAATGAGCTAATGGATATCTCCTTGTGCAATGTCCCAAACAAGACATACACACATGCAACTCTGAGGACTTAATCAGACATGTTAAATATGGTGTCATAATGATGCCTAATGAATGCAAAAGGGTGCAAATACCAGACAACATTGTGCTTTTGTATGATGTATTGTAAATAGGGAGTCCTTTTTTTATTGTCAGGCCAAGCCATCAATAGATCGGCTGTGGTGGGTTTTTTTGCCATGATTGAGAGCATGTGAAACTGTGCCCCATTCTGCTGGTATGATTCCAGTGTCAATGGGCAGTCCCGCCAGAACACTTCTGGGTGGGAACATGAAAATTAGCCACAGGACACTCTTTTTATGAACCTCCCTGTGTTGCAGGCAAAATTTTAAGTGTGTTTAAGCACTTGTGTTTATGTTTTTTTAAAAATTTAGTTGTTTTTAGACTTTTAAGCATGCCCGCATCTTCTCGCAAGAACTGCTGAGATCATTTTTGGCAGCGAACACAAAAGTAGGAGGCTTCTTTTTCATGTGATCATGGCAATGTTTGACATTTTGAGTTCTTCTGCCAGCAGAAAACTGGTGTCAAATATGGTGCCTAAAGAACATTTTTAGAGGCTTGTCTGATAAAGTTCTGAGTCTTGTACAAGTATGTCACAAAAAGAATTCCAACCTATGAGATGAAGGGAGAACTAGATATGGAGCTGCTAGTTATAGCATTTTGTACCTTTACAGGCAGGTTGAAGTATCTATTTCAAGAAGTTCTGTCTCCAGGTTTGGGGGGTTCTTGTCCCATAAACCTTCAGTGAGATGCTTCTCATTGTGCCCACCTCTTTCCTACAGGCCTTTCCTGTGTCTCTGCCCATTTTCTTGCTCTTCCCATTTACTCTTAATATGCATAGCCTTCCAGAGGGAGAGGAGATAGTGAATGGAAGCTAGTGCCCTTGTTTTTCCTTCCTGATAATCTGAAATCTAGCTATCCAGATCTTGCTTTAACACAGCAGTGAACTGGTCTTGAATTTCACTTTCTTAGGGACACTAGAGGTCTCTCCAAAGCAGTACAAAGGGTATGTTATTATTTGCAGGCCATTTTCCTCCTGCTAATGTTTGTCTTTGCTTCAGTTTCATTTTGGATTCTTAGTTCAGTTTACCTATTTGACAATGAGCTAGGATAACCTAATGTTAGTAAGTAACACCTACCTATTAAAATTAATCACTGAATGGGCCAATTAACTCCAAATATACCTTGGAGGATAAATATGAACTGATTTTCCTGTTTTGCATAAAATCATCATGCAAAGCCAAGAGAGTCCAGATGCTTAAAAGGATAGTCTTTTTGGAATGAGGAATGTTTCATTGTAGTGAAAAGGATTTTGAGATCACCTGAACAGTAACCCGGACATTTTTATTGCTAAAGTAGGCAATTCAGTTATCATCATTTCAGGTTGTTTATCCATTTAGCTCCTACCAGTTAGCAAATATCTATGCAATGTTCATTCATTGTATAATCCATGTTTTGACTTCTGCACTTCATATACCTTAATTAACAAGGCAGCAGATCCATTTTCTGGGTGCAGAAAATGGAGTGCACTCTAGCGAGCCTGAGTACATTCTGTGCTTTAGCTTTTCTGACTTTACTCCTTCACGTGTTCACTATCTGTTTGAATTCTTCTTTGGTGATTTCTCCCTTTTCCGATTTCCTATACATGTTCCATTTAAAACTTAGCTCCATTGAAAGTTCTTTAGTCATCCATCCTGGTTTCTTGAGACACCTCCCATTTTTCTTCCTCATTGGTACTGTTTGAAATTGTGCCTTCAGATCTCCCTTTTGAGAAAGTCCTATCCTCTTGAAGTCCCTTCTCTTTTAGTATTCCTGACCATGGGATCACCCCCAGTATTTCCCCGAGTTTATTGAAATCAGCTCTCCTAAAGGCCTGGCTTGTCCTTTCCATTGTATAACAAACTCCAGGAGAACATGATCTCTCTCACCTAAGGATCCCACCACTTGCACCCCATTAACCAGGTCATCCCTGTTGGGTAGGATCAGATCTAAAATAGCTGACCCCCTTGTTGCCTCTTCCACCTTTTGGACAGTGAAATTGTCTTCCAGGCAAGTAAGGAATTGTCAGGCCCACAAAACACTGCTTCTGTACCCCTCAGCAAAGGAGTCCCCCCACCACCACTTGCCTCCCTCAAGGCTTTGCATCAGCTGTTCCTTGTGGTGGTACTCTCAGGGTCTCCTGCTCTGCCCCTGAAGTCTGTCCATGCTGTTCTTCCTCGTTGTCCGTGATAAGAGAGAGGGCTTCGAATCGATTCTGTAGCTACAAGGTACCAGAACAATTCCTGGTTTTTCTATTTCTGTGTGTGACATTCCTCCAGTTTCCATGCATCTTATATATTATACCCAGAGGAAAAGAAAGATAAAAAGACGTTTGTTGGAGAAGGTGTGAAATACGCCCATTCAGGTGCATCATATCCATTTCCATTGACTTCCATAACTTCTTTTATTCCCATGTTGACGTGATAATTTTTGAGGCATGGGAAGGGAAATCTGTATGTAATTTTGTGCAACTTTTTCTACTGGACACTTGTTCCTTTGGCTAAAATATGCATGTCTGCATTTTAGAAAAGTGTACAGCATTGTTGTTTTTTAAGTTGAAAAAAATCTACTAATTTTGTTGAACACGTTTTCTTCTTTCTTTCACAGGGTGCCTCACAAGCTTCCAAATGCATGCACTTCTGAGCACAGATTGTGTCTGGTTTTCTGTTCAGTCCAAGAGGTGCAGGATTTGGTAATTCATTTTTTAAAATACTGAAGACATGAATTTCTGATTATGTGAATCATATTCTTGTACAAGCAATAAAATGGATGATGAGGGCACTGCAGGAAGATTGTGAATTCTCTTCCACAATAAGCAAACTGACAAGTTTTTCTAACCATAGAAGGGCAGCATGAACTTCTGTTTTAACTTTCTTCCTGTGTCACACTCCTTGTGTGTAGTCTAAGATGTTCTTGGTTGCTAAGGAAATCTCAAACATTGGTGCTCCTAAATGCTAAGATACAGCCTTGCTCTATAGCCTATCCCCTCTAGTTTTAAATCCCTCCATACTTGACTGGCCTTAATAGGTGTTAGGAAGCACGTTCACTACCACTCCACAGGTCAACCATTAGCCTTAAATATTTTTATAGCATTCATCATGGGTGTACTTGCAAAAGTGAGGTAAGATTGAATTGATTCTTTCCCCACAAGTTGAATGAGGTTTATGAAACTTTTCTGAAGCACAGCCTGTCAAACCTGAAAAAGCAGGTTAAAAAAAAGAAAATAAGTAAAAATAAAATTTCATTGTAATTGATCAAAACATGTCTGCAAAGAATGACTGATTTCTCAAAATAAAACAAGAACTAAAACCTAATGCCTTTTTTTCTGGTGAAGCAGAAATGCTTTCATTGTCATGATAGGGAAGTGGGGTGGGGGCAGGGAGATGAAGGAGGAAGGAGAAACATTCTAATTAAATTGGATGTGTTTTCTGGTTTCTATCAAAGTACAGAAATGCAGGTATTCTATGCATCCATAGCCCCAGTGTCCAATGGCAGACCAATTCTTTAGTACTAATTTCCCCATCAGAGTGATCTTGCTGTGTTGCTAATGTTGTTTTTACTTTACATTGCATGGTGCTAAGGAATCCAACAGTGCATAAGGGAGAGTGCTGTGATGAATGTGAACTTGCTTCATGTTGGCCAAACATACAAGCAGCTTGGCCATCCCTGCAAATTGTTCCTGCGATGCACAGGCAAGGGAAATACAGAGTATGTTCTACAGCTATGATTTTCAGCTTCTGAGTCAAGACCTACAAATGGGCAGTGATAGTTTCTATAGCTCATGATAATTTCTATTCCTACATCCCCAAGAGGAAAAATGCAGATAGATCTGTTGAACACACACACAAACACATATGCAGGCTCTACAGACTCAGGCATTGTGAAGGCATAAATGTCAGAACTGGGGACAGCTGTGAGATTCTACTTTTCCTTCAATAAGAATTGATGAATATCTTTTATACTTTAAAATAATTATTTCTTTTTTTAAAAAACTGTCAAAACTTTATCCATCCCATTTTAGCATCTGATGGAAGTTTTTTTTAAACAACAACAACAACAATGGGGAACATGAAAATATATATGCATTTTCTTGCAGATCTTCTTGTTCAGAATTCCACCTAAACATTAGGAAGAACTCCTGACAATAAGAGCTGGTCGGAAGTTTAATACACTGCCTCGTAGTGTGGTGGAGTCTCCTTCTTTGAAGGTTTTTAAACAGGCTGGATGGCCATCTGTCAGGAATTCTTTGGTTTTTATTCCTGCATGGCAGGAGGTTGGACTGGATAGCCCTTGTGGTCTCTTCCAACTCTATGATTCTATGATTCTATTCATGTTTGAATGAAGGTTTCTGACACTTGCAAGTGTTTCCTCCTAATATAGGCCCTTTTCCATGCATTTCTGCTACATTGCATGCATTTTTAAAGGAAGAATTGCTTCTCCACCTTTGAGGATGTATGAAATATAAAGGCTAATTGCATTTAATTAATATATTAGAATGGTTTCCAGCCTCTCTGTGTATTGGCCACACTTGGAGTGTCTCTGGGTATTGAAGTCCAATAATACATGTGAACATAACTTTAGGAACCACTGGTTCATTTGGAAAGTGTCACATCAGGAGGTTCATGTTCAAATATGAAACAAACCAATTTTGCCTCAATCCCAACCTTCTACACATTCAGCCAACATGATTGGATGATCATGTGAAATATATGGAGTCATACAGAATGACACTCTTCTCCAGCTAGATTACTATAACACACTCTATGTGGGGGCTGCCTTTGAAGAGTGTTCAGAAACTTCAGCTGGTCCAAAGAACTGCAGCCAGGTTGCTAACTAGGGCTGGCTAGAGGGAACACACAACTCCTTTGTTGAAACAGCTCCACTGACTGCTAGTCCATTTCCAGGTATAATTTGAAGTGCTGGTTTTGATGTATAAAGCATTATACATCAAAGTATAAAGTAGGTTATTTGAAGGACTGTATTCTTCCTTACAAACCTGTCTATGCTTTGAAATCTATTGGGGAGGCCCTTCTTTCTGTCCTGTCACCATCACAGGTACATCTGGTGGGGACACAGGAGATAGCTTTCTCAGTGGCTGCCCCAGTCTCTGGAACACCCTTCCTTGAGAAGTGGATTGGCACCCTCCCTACTTTCTTTCCATAAATAGATGAAGAGTTTTCATTCTAACAGACCTTTGAAGACTAACTTGTTACCTGACCTGATGCCCTCTCACTTCCAATAATACTTTAATATGGAATATTTCATAAATTGGCTTATTTATTGGCCTTCCACGTGGTTGGTGGTAGACCAGGGCCTCCCAAATGCAAGGACTCAAGGTGTGCTCAGAAAACCTAAGGAAGAAGCCATCCCAAATTCTAAAAGACACACCCATCTAGTAATTATGCGGACACCCCTTGGACTGGTAGTTAGGGTGGAAATGGGCTAATTCTTCTGGATGTACATGGAAGTGAGTCATTCACTAATTCAGTCAAAGTGGCCAGACACTCTTTGCCTTTCAAATCTAGTGTTCCCTTATACCTCTCCTAGAACAATAAGAAGGTTGCCTGACACCCATCAGTTTTAATGTCTCAGCCATTATCGATCATTAACACAACCAGAGCTTCCATTGTCTAAGGAGATTTTCAGACAACGCTGTTATAGTGTTACTATTCCACTTTATTTGCTATGGCTGCCTCCTGCTGAATCCTGGGATTTGCAGTTTAGGGAGGGGTATTTACAACTCTCAGCCAGAGAGCTCTTAGGCCTCACTAAACTACAAATTCCAGAATGCCACAGGAAGCAGCCAGAGCAGTTAAAGTGGAATCATAGCACTATAACAGTGTAGTCTGAAAATCTAGTAAGTATGGGAAACTCCAGCAAACATTGTATTCCACTGATAACACCCCTTCAGGGGAAATATTGAGTAAAAATATCATGCCAAAACACAGTCAAAGTGCACACAGCTTGTTTCACCTCATCACTCTGTCAGTCTGTGTCATCACGTGCATGACCTTCATTCCTCTTGTTACTCTCTCAATTTGCTGTGTGACCCTCAGAATGTCATCTGAGTATCTTCTGCTGCATGAATCTCTGCTCTACAGATAGGTACAGTATAGCCCGTTATCCCAAACTCTATTCCTCTGTTCCAATACTTCCTACTTTCTTCAATAGCCTTGTGTGAGTGCTTGAAGCCTGAGTATTGCTGTGAAAGCTTCCTAGATTATTTTTCAATAAAAACCATTTTTAATTTATTTCCTAGCAGTGAATCTCATCAGTACCAGTAAACACAGGTCAAAAGATCCTGCAGTTACTTGGCCTCTCACTTCCATATTGAACTAATAAAAATTCCCCATATTAATATCTGGACATGATATTCCCACACAATTCGGGTAAGAAATTGTTTAGGCCAGATGGGTGTTGTACAATCTGTTACCTGTTACCCTGTTGTGCAGGGTTTTTTGTTTTGTGTGTGTGTGTGTTTGTTTATGGTTCATGTTTTTAATGTGTCTTTTTTTTTTTGGTAGGTCAATCACTTTTTATCTTTTGCATTTTGTGACTTTTTAGCTATTTTTTAAAAAATTGTTGTAAGCCCCCTTGAGTCTCAAACTGGGAAAAAGGTGGGATATCATCATCATCATCACCATCACCACCATCATCTTCTGTTTATCTGCTTCCATATGAGGTGTGGATAAGACTTGAACCAACAAGATTTAAACTGAAAGCAGAATCATGCAGGAATTTGACTGGACTTAAGTCTTGTTTCCTGGAAACTGCTGCCCTACAAGTGCAGCTTAGCATAGAACAACAAGGTTCTCTTCATTTGTATTGTTTTAATGTTTATACTGTTGGTGGCAGATGAAATAAGAAGTATACCTTGGTGGCTTCAGTGAACTGAAATAAAACAGCATGCTAAAGTCTAGGAAGCATGTAAAGTCAGAGTTTTATAGGTACCATGACAGATATGGAAGGAACACTTTTAATTTACTTGATTTTGGGGACAGTTTAATTTCTAAATGCAGCAGATGGAAATTTGTTGCTTTGACAAAGAACAGGAGATAAAATCAGAGGACATTAAGGTGTTCTTTTAAAAATCTGTCTTTTGAGGCCAATGAAAGTCTCTTTAAGGAAGTGATGAAGAAAAAATATTGTGAAATGTCCTGTTTAATTCTGCACAGCCCAAACAGGGTCACTTTTGCTTGATCTCATTACCTCTATTTCAGTTTCATATTACTTTCAAAGAATTGGAAATCAGAATGCATCAATTCAAGATATGCCAGTAGATACTTTGGGAATAACTCTTGCTATGCTTTTTACATTTTTTCTTGGTCCAAGAGCCCATTCACACTATGCAGTTATAGTGCCATGATTCCACTTTAACTGCCACTTTAACTGCTAAAGAATCCATGCTATGGAAACCTGGGGTTCATAGTTTAGGAAGGGATATTTAAGATTCTCAGCTAGAGAGCTCTAGTGTCTCACCAAACTACAAACCCCAAGGGTTCCATAGAATGTTGTCATGGTAGTAAAAGTGGAATAAAGTGCTATAATTGTGTGGTGTGAATGGGTTGCAGATTATGTTGGAAGAAACCATAAAAATGCTAACTATGATATGGTTCAGACACAAGTTTGATTATGATGGCTGGGTAGCAGTTAACATAGGGGCACTGATTTACACTGCCATGTGGGGCTAGGAATGTGTGAGGATTTTTCATTTTTGATATAAAATCTGTAATTTTTTTCATATGTCAGAAACAATGAACTTGAGATTCAAAAAATCTCAAACACAGGAGAAATAAAAATTTGATACGTTCAGCAATCCAGGCTCAGAGCTTTTAGTACCTTACTTTAAAAGCCTGTGTATTGGATGCTGGTGTATCCAGCCATGTTAGTGCTGAATTAGTGTTGCTGCCTCTTTCTTCTGACAAGTTTCTCATCTTTAACACCTGTCTCATAAACAGGTACAACGTGGGCTTCTCCATGCTAATGACAGCCATACCTGTTGAATTTGGCCAGTGCAAATGGGAGAAAAATATTTGAATTTAACCAGAAAAAAATGTAGGAGGGTGAATATAAAATAAGGGTTAATGTATGCCAAGAATGGCTAGCAATAAACTGAACCCCCTCCCTTCTGGGTTGAAATGATGACATAAGCCACCTCCTGTAAGTGTTGCACTTCAGGAGGAATGGTTGATGAAGTAATTCCTGATTTGAGGGTACCCTGACAGGTGAAAAAGTTCTTCCTTGTTAGGCCTGAGGATCATCCACATGTGTCTGCTGCCTCCACGTCTGGTGTTACTATCATGGTAGCACACTGGTATCTCTGAGCATATCAAGGGGACCAGGCAGAAAAAGTTGTTGTAGCAAAATTGCAATCATCAGGTGACAGAGATGTGTGTCTAAACTATTCCTCTTTACTAAAGCATATTGTAGTAATATTTACAATGAGTCTCAGACTCGTAGCATACAGACTACATAACACAACACAATATACAGTGCAGCCCAGACTGAAAGCACACAAGCTGAGAGCAAAATCCAAATCAAGACAAGAGCAGAGACAGCAAGGTGATCTAGTTAAACAGTACAGATACAGTACAGTCATGGGTTATACTATTAGTGGTTCTCACACACATTTTCCCATATAGATAATGCTTTAGCCTTCACGTGTCCTTCCCACGCCTGTTTCTCAGGCATAATCTAGATATGCTTGCCAGCTGCATTTAGCCTGCACATTGCTGGCTTCTGCAGGTGTAGCATATTATACTAGCCCTTTATAGTATAAATTTCCAGTGATTGTGTACCCCACCACCTTAACAGTTAAAGCAACCATCAAGTGGTGGCAGCTGAACGTAGGTGAAATGGAGAGGACCAAAAGGGATGATTACCATGCCTTACACCCCCTTCCTCCAATAATTCATAATTCAACAATATCAAACATTTCATGAAGTATAAGGTAGACCAGGGCAGACCAAAAGTGGGTTCAAGTGAAGGTTACCCAATACCTAAAGAAGATGTCTTGGAAATTCCCAACAGACATCCCCACTTCACACTCTGAAGAAAAGTGGAAAAGCAGCAGGGATGTCTTTCCTGCTGCCTTACTGCATGACACCAGCATTGTTTTGTTCTGGCCCCATGGGGAACTGAGGTGAAAGCACATCCTTTTGCTAGGCAGTAAAATCTATTTGCAAAAAGATGTGCTTTTACCTTTGTCCCCCACTGGAACAAAAGAACTCCAGAAGAATGCCGATGCCATATGGTAAGGCAGCAGAAAAGATGGAACATTCCTGTTGCTTTGCTGCTTTTCTTCAGAGTGTATAAGGCTCTTACAAAAGTTGGACACAATTGGAATATTGCATTACTGGCAGCTATCACTGCCAGCTCAGATAACTTGCCATACTATTCTAGAACTGTCCACACAATCCTTTTCCAAACCTGGGTCTTTTACACTGGCAGCACAACTTTGGCTTGGGTGCCCTGCTGGTTCAGGTATGAGGCAAGCAAAATGACCACACAACAATCCTGAACTCGAAAAAGATAGCTATTTTATTAATGACAGCAGATGGAGAAACAGAATAGGCATACTTTCATCAATCAAGCAGACATAGAGAGAAAACAAGAAGATACATAGACCAACTGGCTACACAGAGTTGCACACTGCTGTGCAAAAACTGGTATATTGTACTGGACCTTCCAGTGCTTCAGGAAGAGGTCTTTCACATCCCTGACATGGGGCTTGTCTAGCCGGGCAATATATTCCACCTTGCCCCCATCTCAGAGCCCTGTAGTCCTGACCATGCAGGGCATTTGCCCCATTCTACCCCTGGGCAGTCCTCATGGTGGGACGGCTTCCTGCCTCCCAAGACAGTGAGGGAGATGGTGGGACTGGCTGTGGCTACAGCAGTGGGCCAGCAGGCCTGTCTGGACTCCAGCCCATTTAGAGGTGATAACGGGGAAATAATGGGCCTGATCTTCAGCTAGGATACACTGGCAGGACACTGGGGTATCCTGGCTCATGTAGATGAGCCCACAATTGCAAGCAAGTTTCAGTGGTTTTGAGATTTTTGTTGAAATTATCACATTCTAAGACTTGTGAGGGAAATGGCATTTGCAAGGCTTGCATTGTGTTTCTTATGCAGTAAAATATTTAAACAAATGTCAAAGGTCAGAGGTGTGTACATATTTTTTTTAATTCTTCTCCTCTGCAATGTGCACCACCGTCTCAACACATGAACTTATGGAAAGATGTTCTTCTGGATCCACTACAACCACCTGATAAAGAACAACAATGACTGTAAGCTCCTTATCAACCAGTTGCTTTATTAACAAGAAACAGTGTTACATCCTTTTGTTTGTTATTTATTGTTATTTCCATCGCATTGGCATTTGTACATTTTCTTTGCATAAAATTTAAATAAAAAAAGAAGTGTGTACAGTTAAGAATATACACAAACTTGCTTTACTCAGTCATAAAAATATGTTCAAAAAGTGTGTACATTATGAACAGTGTACATACATGGGCAAGAATCCTCTTGGGCTTTATGCTAATGCAACCAGGGCTCATATTAGCATATCTACTTTTCATGGGAAGTATTTAGTACCTCTCTACAAAGTGTTTTTGACAGGCTGCAAAACTGCTGCTGGATGGCATATGGGTGCAACTCTCCCCCACCCCCGACTGGAATGACTGCTGATTGGTTGGGGGGGCAGACCAGGAGAGCTGTCTTATACCACCACTTTCTTTCCTGCCTTCACTCTTGTGGGTCTCTATGAAAGTATGCTGATGAACCTTTACACTCTGTCCATTTCAGATAGGATCTGATCATGAAGGCATGGGGTTGGAGTAGATGGCCCTTGCAATCCCTTCCAATGCAATAATTCTATAAGCTGCATGTATATCTTATGGGAAATGGACATGCACACTTCATGCATGAATTAAAAAAAAACAGTCCTCATAATCTGATATAAACAGAGATGGAGCAGGAATGCAGGAATTTCTGAGAAACACAATACAGATTGAGTTTTTATCCTCCCCAATGGCCCGTTACTTGAGCCTTTCAACTGCACATACCAGGGACTCAACCTGAGCTCTCCTGCATACAAAGTATGTACTTTACCATTGAACCCCCCCCCCCTCCTGGCTGAGCAGCTGGTCTTTAAAACATCATCCTTTCCCTAACTCATGTTTCTAGCTCCCTAAGGATGTTTCTTGCAAGCCACTTGCAAAAAATCCAGTCTCTTTACTTTCTCTGTCTGGATGTATTCCAAATTGCAAAACTATTTATTCCACCCTTCACTCTGGCAGATAGGCATTGGTCTGCATTCATAACTCTAAGAACATCAAATGACCATCAATGTTCATTAAAGAGAGCACTTTTGCTAACAAGCTTTACAAGGTCTACTTTGCTGGCCGTCACTTAACCTGACCCAACACAATAAAACTCCTGTAATGTCCCATCACAAACAAAATAATCAATCAAAAAACATCCAATAAATAGAGCAGCCATCAATAATGTTGAAATAAAACCAGCAGCATCAATAAAGAGCTGCAAGATAAGAACGAAGTAATATCAGTCACCCTCTTCAAGCCTGACAGGACATACAAGTATTATCAAGTGCTATTTCCTATGTTATGTCTGTCTAATTATTTGCCTGAAGAGTCTATTCTTGTGAACAATGAAAAACCAGAGGAAAGGATTCATAAAAGTTGACAATCTGCTGCTGTGATTAGGAAATACTGAACACTATGAAGTATGGAAACAGATTGGTAATCTTCCATGTGACCATGACATAACATGACAAATTGGTGCATGCATCTGTTCCAAGGTAACATACTGCAATAAATAAATAAATAAATAAATAAATAAATAAATAAATAATACAACTTTTCTACATTCAGAAGTATTTGCTAATATGACTTCTCACCTAAGGAAAGGTCATTGACTCTATCATGATATTCTCTGTACCTCTATTAATAGTTACAAGAAAAGAGAATACATCAATGTTCATATAAGAGCTACCAGGGATCTTTGATTACCCACACTTCCAAGGTGCATGTTCTTGGGACTGTGAATACACAGACAGAAGCACATGAAGGATGTGAAGAATACTCACAAGTTTTCTTGTTCTCAATAAGAAGGGGGCTTGCTACTTGCTGGAGGGCCTTTTTTGCAGCCTGGCCAGCACCCCCGGTGTGAGCCTCCCAGAGCGGCCTCCCCGTCATGGAGAGAGCCACATGGTGGGTTGCGTGGGTGCTGCCATCTTCACCCCATCTCCTTCCCAGCTGGCATTGCAGCAAGAAGGGGCGGGGCAAGTGGGAGCCAATTAGGGTGGGCTTGCCCTGTCCCGATTGGCCACCCAGGGCAAAGAGGGAGGGTCATCCAGTCGTGATTGCAGCATGGCTGGATGACGTCAGAGGGCCTGCGATGGATCTGGTAAATAGGCGGCTCCATCACAGCCCCTCTGCACTTGGCAGAGTGCAGAAAGGAGGGCAGAAGTGAGCAGGACAAGGTGTGAGGGGTGGCTTGGGCCTTCCCTCCCCCCCACCACGCTGACTCTGAGGGACGGCAGTGGTCTGACCGTCGGCCACCTGCCCCCTCACTGAGTGAGGTTGTGGCAGTGGCAGCAGCGGTAGTGGACAGGCCAAAGCGGCAGCAGATGGGCTGCAGTGGTGGTGGAGAGGCTGCAGCAGCGGTGGGAGGGCTGTGGTGGTTGTGGACAGGCCACGGTGGCAGCAGCAGATGGGCCACAGCAGTGGCGGGAGGGCCATGTCAGTGGAAGATGGGCTGCGGCGGTGGCAGGTGGCTGCAGGAGGGGTGAGGTCCCTGGCGGGGGTGTGCATGGGCCTCTGTGGTGCCAGGGAGGCCACAGCAGCTGGCAGGCAGGGAGGGATGGTCGACCCGCATGGCATGGCAGCGGTCTTCCCACTTGGCAGTGGGGCCCCTCACAGCTTTAAGGAGGCTGAGGTGGCAACCAGTGGCTGTGGGAACCAGAAGGAAAGGGGGGGCATGCCAGGGGTGCAGAGGCTGAAGAGGCAGTGGGAGGTAGCTGGACAGAGGAAAGTGGTGGAGGGGGAAACCCTCCCCTCCTTTTTTCCACTCCCCTCCTTTTTTCCACTGACCAGTGGCCTGGCTCAGCAGGCAGTGGGTGGGGGTCCCAACTAGAGGGGCAGGTGGGTGACCCCCTTTCCCCCCCTCCATGAACTATTTTCTCAGCAGGGTTCGGGCCGTGAGTCATTGGCCAGTGAATAATAATAATAAAAATACCACAAGCAGAATACACATCACATCCAGCACTAGGAGCACCCGGCAGGTGGGCAACTGGGCCCAATCCAAAAAGGGGCCGGGGCATCCCCTTGAAAGGGACAGTGGGCTAGGGGAACAGCAGGCATGGCACTCAAAAAGGCCACATGGAAGCATCTGATTTTGGACACACAGGCTCGATCCGACATCGAACCCATGCCAAAAGCAGCGGGGGCTGGTCAGCCAGATCAGGAGCCAGGGATCATCACCGTCACTGAGCCAGTGACAGAACCCACACCCCCTATTAAGGTTTTTGGCCCACTGGCCCCCACCATGGCGGATGTCATGGGCATCCTGTTGGTCTTCACACAGCGGGTAGACAAAATTGACCAGGGGCAGGCTAGGAGCCAGGATCTGCCCACCATAGCAGCAATGGCCGACAGGGGGAGCCGAGCGCATAATTCAGCATGGGTGCAAAGAGCAGCAGCAGGCAGTCACGGCAGTCCAGATCCAGAGACAGGAGCAACTCGATAGAGTCTAGACACTTGAATTCCCACGGTTCATCATCCCGGCGATGTAGCGGATCAAGGTGGTGGCGGAGCCTTAGTTGAAAGTGCCAGAGGTCTCGTCAGCAGATAGGGTCATGGTCCAGTTCTGGGTCCTCCTCAGATGAGTCTTCAGATGAGGACTACAACCAATTTAGGTACTGGGAGAAGGGGACTTTCAAGGTGGCTTACTGGGATGGGCCCTAAGGCTGCGAAAAGCTAAGGCAAATGTGGAGCTGGAAAAGTGAGATTGAGGTAAGGACCTCCCAGGGGAGGAGTTGAGGGAGGCCAAGTCCAAGTAGGACTCCCCGGGAGGCAGGGGTCTTTAAGACCCCTGCAAGATCTTAAAGTGGCCACCTGGACCAAAAGGGCCGCTTTAAGATCTTGCAGGGGTATTTAAGTGGACGTCTTTTTGCTGGTGCCTCCTCTGGGGGAGGAAGTGAGGGTCCACAAAGGGGACAAAAAAGAGAATGACAAGGCTAGCTCTGTGGTGGTGGAACACAACTTCGCCAACTGGCTGAAGGGGTACACAGTTTTCATGGGGGTAGTGGCCTTGGTCTTCCCAGAGTGGGCAGCTTACCCCAACAGGGAGGCTGTGGCCTATGTAGCCGATGGCTTTGAGCATGGTTTCCGCATCCCATTTGAGGGTCCCAGAGTGGTATCCATCTTGGGCAACTTAAAATCTGCGGCACAGTTGCCCGAGGTGCTTACATGCAAAATAGATAAGGAAAGGGACACGGGTTGTATTGCAGGACCATTTGACGAACCCCCCCATGCAAAATCTGCACATATCACCGCTGGGGTTGGTGCCCAAGAAAATCCCAGGGGAATATCACCTCATTCACCACCTCTCATATCCCAAAGGGTCGTTGGTCAACAATGCCATCCTGCCAGAGCTCTGCAAGATGAGGTACGCATTGTTAGATCATGCAGTATGGCTCATCCAAACGTGTGGGTAAGGGGCCCTCATGGCCAAGTGTGATATACAGTCTGAATTCAGATTCCTTTGTTGTCCACCTGGACAACCATTACCTACTAGGTATCAAATTCAGGGAAGTGGTACTATGATATGGCCCTGCCCATGGGCTGCTCTATCAGTTGTGCAGCCATCAAGGTGTTTAGCACATTCAAGGAATGGGCTCTTCAGCACAGGGCAGGATCACCATACATCACACATTATCTGGATGATTTTCTAATGATAGGGCAGATGGGAGGGCCAGAGTGTGGGGCTTTACTCTTGTCCTTCCAGTCCCTGGCAGAGGAGATCGGGGTCCCATTGGCGCTGGACAAGACAGTGGGGCCTGCAACATCCCTGGTGTATCTGGGGACACAGCTGGATTCGGTGCTGGGAGTGCCCCGCCTGCTGGAGGACAAACTAGCTCTTCTGAGGGCAATGCTGACAGGTCTCATGGGATGGGAAAAAGCCATGTTGAAGGACTTACAATCGCTCCTGGGTCATTTGAACTTTGCATGCAGGGTGGTGTCACCGGGGAGGGCATTTTGTGCACAAGTGGCATGCCACACCAGGGGAGTTTGAGCGCCTCACCACCACATTCATTTGACCATGGGGGTGAAGGAGGACATGTGGGTATGGCTCACTTTCCTGGAAAAATACAACAGGGTCACCATGTGTCAGGGCCGACTGGAGTTGGGGGTGGCCTCCAGGTACATTCTGATGCAGTGGGTAGCCTAGGATTCGGGATCTATTATGATGGCCACTGGTGTGCACAACCTTGGCCTCAGGAGTGGGCTGTGCTAGTATTGTCCAGGGACCTCATGTTCCTGGAATTATTTTCCATCCTGGTTGCTGCCACTTTGTGGAAGGAGGAATTCTGGGACAAGAGGGTATGATTTTGGCGCGACAATCAGGCGGTGGTCAGGATCCTCAACAGGCAGTCCTCCAGGTCTGAGAGGGTCATAAGACTGGTGCACAGGTTCCCGCTGGTCTGCTTGGAGTCCAACATCTGATTCTATGCCCGCCACATTCTGGGTGTGGATAATGAGATCGCAGACACTTTTTCTCATTTTCAAGATGACAGGTTCCACACATTAGCCCTGGGCACCGACGCAGCAGCGGTCCCATTCCCGGATGAACTTTGGAATCTCGAGAGCAGACAGTGATGCAGGGTGTGGCGGATTCCCTGGCACCCTCAACACAGGCTAGCTACAAGAAGTCACATCCCAGTTCCTGGCCTTCCGGCACCTACACAGCTATGGTACAGCACAGCCTGCATCAGAGAGGGAGGTGCTGCATTACTTGGCCTCCTTGAAAGAGTGCGGTCTGGCGAGCAAGACCATAGCGGGGTAGTCAGCGGGGCATATCCTTTTTCAGTAAGGCTGTGGGCCATTGCAACCCCTGTGACACCTTCATGGTAAGGAAGGCAATGGAGGGCTGGAGGAGAATGATGCCCAAGAGGGCTGATGCTTGTCGGCTAGTATCATATGGCATTCTGGTATGGCTCGTTGACATACTGCCAGCTATCTGTCATTCAGGCTATGAGGCCTTGCTCTGCCTATATCATCACCTTCTTTTGTGCCCTGAGAGTGGGCGAAGCAGTTTGTTACTCCAAGGCAGATGTTTCAGACAGGGCACTGCAGTTGGGCAACGTAGTGATCAAGGACGGGGTCCTGACCTTAAGCATATAGCATTTGAACTACGACTAGTGGGGCAAGGGAGCCACCTTGCACATGTGAAAGGTTGACGGCTTCTCCCCGTGTCCGGTGGTCAGCATGCAGGAGTTCCTATGAGGATAGGGTGCCATGAGCAGACCCTTGTTCAGGCACTTAGATGGGTCCCTGCTCACCAGATTTTAGTTTGTGAGTGTGCTGAAGATGGCGCTGAGACAAATAGGGCTGCTGGCAGAAGAGTTTGGTAGTCACTCATTCCGGATCAGGGTAGCTACCATGGCAGCTCAGGGACGTCTGTCAACAGAGGCCATCATGAGGCTGGAGAGATGGAGATCCGGGGCATATGTAGTGTACATACAACCAGAGAGAATGCTGACAGCCTGGTTCAGGGCCTCGATGGAGCTGTAGGGCTGCCTGTTGATGACCAGGAATGGTTGGCAGAAGGTGGTTTCCCATGGGGGAACACTTTTTTGGCAGATGGCATTGACCATGATCAGGGCACAGGGGGAGGGGGGTCTCTGTCAAGCTCAAGTTCAAGCTCAAGTTCAGCTTCAAGTTCAAGTTCATGGAGAATCCCATCCCAGTGGTGACCTTGTTTGCAGGGGAAGAGAGAGCATCAGGCAGGTTGGCTTGGCCATCTACTCTCTCCTCCATGAGAGTCGGGAGTATCTGATGAGGGGCCATCCATGGGAGGGGTCAATGATGGGATCACAACCCATGCCTAATTCCCAACCATTTAGTAGCAACCCGCAAGTTGCGGCCATTTTATTGCCAATATTGTTATCTACTGACCTGTACTTAATCAACGTTTCTGAATATGTATCAATACATTTGTTACTCAACATACGTGTGTGTATTCTTTGGGAGGGGAGCAAGGAGTTGTATGGTCTGGGTCTGCAAAGACTGTCTTGCCACATCAAGACATGCCATCAAGAAAATGGTCAAATGTCCCCAAGATTGTTTCTATTTCAGGACTTTTTTTTTTTCCAAAAGTTCATCCAACATTTTTGGACTAAAATCTGTATTTTGTGAGCAAAACCTAAGGGTTCTTTCTTTTTCTTTCTTTTGCACAGAGGATTTTTTTCACTATAGCTCCTAGAAAGCACAGAAATGTCTGAATGAAATGAACAGACTGTTTGAAAGCTATCCTGTCTTCAGTTCCCTCTGTTTCCCAGAATGGCTTGGAGAGCAGACCAACCATTCCACAGAACCTCACTCTGCTCCTCTGCAATGCCAGGTCGGTGAGGAATAAGACTCATATCATCCAGGATCTTCTCTTGGATGAGGACGCCGACCTGGTTTGCTTCACGAAGACCTGGCTGGGAGAGGCTAGCACTGTCACGTGGGCGCAGGCCCTCCCAGCTGGGTACTCTGTTAGCGAGCAGGTGAGAGGAAGTGGGCAGGGGGGACGGAGTGGCTCTAGTCCATAAGAACCACATGACCTTGACCAGGATACCTGTCCGGAACACAGCCCACTTCGAGTGTATATACCTAAGCCTGAAGACCAGGGACAGCTTGGGGATTCTGCTAGTCTACCAGCCACCCCGTTGTCTAGCAGACTCCCTAACTGAGCTGACACAGCTGGTCTCAGAGCTGCTGCTGGAGTTCCCCAGACTTTTGGTTTTGGGGGACTTCAACATTCCTCTCGAGACCAGCTTAACAGGTGCGGCTCGGGAGTTCATGGAGACCATGACAAACATGGGCCTATCCCAATTGGTCAACGGGCCCACTCATTGTGCAGGTCATACACTCGATGCGGTCTTTAGTTCAGATCAGGCATATCCGTGGGCGGAGGTAATCAGTACCTCTGCTTTGTCATGGACGGATCATTTCCTGGTCAAGATGGAACTTAGAGCCTACATGTGCCCCACCGCGGGTGGTGGACCCATTAAAATGGTCCGCCCTCGAAGGCTAATGGAACCTATGGGTTTCCAGAAAGCCTTAGAGGGTTTAATGGTTGGAAATGCCGGTGATCCTGTCAATGTTCTGGTTAATACGTGGAACACAGACCTTACCAGAGCTATCGACACGATTGCTCCCAAGTGTCCTTGCCAACCCGCTTCTAACCGTAGGCCATGGTATACACCTGAGCTTAGGGAAATGAAGTGGTTTGGACAACGACAAGAGCACAGGTGGCGGAAGACTCGACTCTTATCTGACAGAACTCGCCATAGGAACTTTCTTTGGTCCTATCGGGAGGCGATGCGCACAGCGCAAAGATCCTTCTCCTCTGCACGTATTGCATCTGCAGAGTCCCGTCCAGCAGAGCTGTTTAGGGTGGTGAGGGAGCTGGCGCAGGTGTCCCCTGCGCCAAATCCCCTGCTTAACCCGACAACTGCCTGCTGTGATGCATTTAATAATTTCTTTGCAGATAAAATCTCTCATATAAGAGCCGACCTAGATGCCACTATTGTAACAGAAACAATGGACGAGGTGTCCAGCGACTCCGCCGATGTAATTATACTGGATCAGCTGCAATCTGTGAGTACCGATGACGTGGACAAGCTCCTTGGTAGTGTGAGGAAGACAACCTGCCCCCTCAACCCTTGCCCATCTTGGCTGGCCGTCCAGGGAGGGGATGCATTGTGGAAGTTCCTTGTGAGCATCATCAATGCATCCTTCAGGGAAGGATATATTCCATCATGTCTAAAGGAGGCGGCTGTTAAGCCTATTTTGAAAAAACCTTCCCTGGCCCCCCTGGCTATGAATAATTATAGGCCAGTCTCTTTATTACCATTTTTGAGCAAGGTGATCGAGAGGGCAGTTGCTCTTCAACACCAAGCTGTCTTGGATGAAACCAATTACCTAGACCCATTTCAAACTGGCTTTAGGACAGGCTTTGGGGTTGAGACTGCCATGGTTGCTTTGACCGATGATCTGCGTCTGAGCATTGACAAGGGTAGTGTGACCCTGTTGGTGCTCCTAGACCTCTCAGCGGCTTTTGATACAATAGATCACAGCATTCTTCTGGATCGCCTGAGGGAGTTAGGCATCGGAGGCACTGCTTTGCAGTGGTTCCGGTCCTTCCTCTCAGGCTGGACCCAGAGAGTGCTGCTCGGGGACAGTAGCTCCAGTAAAAGGGAGCTTACCTGTAGAGTACCACAGGGTGCTATTCTGTCCCCGATGTTATTTAACATCTATATGAAGCCGCTGGGTAACATTATCCGGAGTTATAGAGCTGGGTGTTATCAGTACGCTGATGACACTCAGATCTATTTCTTCGTATCTTGTTCATCGGTCTCGAATTCTGACGGCATCTCTTCTCTCAATGAATGTCTTTGGGCAGTAATGGGCTGGATGAGGAAAAACAGATTGAGACTGAACCCAGACAAGATGGAGGTGCTCACGGTAGCGGCCCCGAAATCAAGAATCGGGTTGCAATCTCCAGTCCTGGATGGGGTCACACTCTCCTCCAGTGACTGTGTTCGCAGTCTAGGGGTGCTCCTTGACTCATCACTCCTGATGACAAAT
Organism: Gambelia wislizenii; assembly: GCA_030847615.1. NCBI lineage: Eukaryota > Metazoa > Chordata > Lepidosauria > Squamata > Crotaphytidae > Gambelia > Gambelia wislizenii. The sequence continues at coordinate 29,521,218 of JAUMIR010000008.1, read as the reverse complement.
CAGGTAATGCGACAGTCAGGAGCGCTTGCTATCAGCTTCGGCTGATACGCCAGCGGCGCCCTTTTCTGGAAGTAAGGGATCTTGAGACCGTTGTGCACGCGCTGGTAACCTCACGTCTTGACTTCTGTAATGCACTCTACATGGGGCTACCCTTGTGCTTAGTTCGGAAATTACAGCTGGTACAAAATATGGCAGCCAGGCTAATTTCTGGGACATCTAGGAGGGACCACATTACTCCGGTTCTGAGGTCCCTCCGCTGGCTGCCTATCAGCTTCCGGGCCCAGTATAAGGTGTTGGTTATCACCTTTAAAGCCCTAAATGGCTTGGGCCCAAGCTATCTCAGGGACCGCCTTCTCTCTTATAATCCTCCCCGCGCTCTCCGGTCCTCTGGGAGGAATTTGTTGCAGCCACAAAGACCTAGGCTGACGACCACCTCCCAGAGGTCTTTCTCGGCTGTCGCCCCCAAATTGTGGAACGGCCTGCCAGATGAGATCCGCCTGTTGACATCATTAGACAGCTTTAAAAAGGCTGTCAAGACGGTTCTCTTCAGGCAGGCTTTTCCAGAATAGCTAACCCTGGCCTCAGGAACCCCCTTCCGGAGGTTGCTTCTGGACCTCCAAACTGATGCTGTTTGCTTGTAAGGGTTTTTAATAAATTGTATTATATATTGATTTTAATCTGTATTAATTTAATAATGTTTTAAGGGGGGGAGGGATTTTGAGCTGTTTTATACTGTGTACTATTTTATTGTTGTAAGCCGCCCCGATTGCTTGCAGAGGGGAGGGATATAAATGAATTTTATTATTATTATTATTATTAAGAGATTCCCACAATGCACACTTACGTACACATGCACACAAATCTAGCCTGAGTCCTATTCACAGTCCCAACTACAACAGACCGATGAGAGCAATGGGACTTAAGGGCTCATTGTTCAACAATTGACTCAGTGGGCCTATGTAATTAAGTAGGAGCCATATAAATGCTAACACTTGATTGGTTGGAGACAGAGAATGAAGATAGCAACCACAAGCAAAATTCATTATCCATGTAGGTTTGTTTATTTCCAGACAAACTAATGAATAGGGCTCCTGATTATATATAATAAATGAGGTGGGTATACTATTTAGTATAGTAAGACCCCAATATTTATGGGACCAGTACCCACAGATTCATTCACCCACATCCAAAAATGTATGGTCTGTCTAGGCATTTTCTAGGTCCTCCAGCATTATTCTATGGTATTCTTCCACTGGAAGTTGTCTATAGAGTTGTGCTGGAGGAATTAGAGATTCCTAAAAAGGTGTTCTCTCTAGGAGTCCTTTGGTCCTCCAACATGATTCTGTGGCATGCTTGGGCATGAAATTGTTCATTTTAATAGGCTTCTCTATTATCCATAGTAAGTCCAGGAAAGTCTCACCTGTGGATACGGGAGCTGTAATTATTATTGCTGTAATTGCAATTATTATATAAGTCTGACTTAGGTCCTTGTAATTAAATTCTCTTTTGTGTTAGTTGAATCAACACAGTGAGTGAAACTGTCCTCAAAATCTTACCTTTTGAGCCATGCAGCTGCCCTCCCCAAAGAGCAATTTCTGAGGTGCTGGAGAGCAAGGCAATGATCAATGATGCATCCAGCCCTCTCCCAACAAGCTCCCTCTTGCTCACTGGCCTGCTTTCCAGTGCCTTAGAAATTCCTCTTTAAACCATGCAGCCCCTCTTCCCCCCAAAAAACTTGCCAAGGCTTTCTAGGGTCCCATTGGGAGCTGTAGCTATGCTGTTGCAGTGATGTCTTCAAATGCAGGATCTTGTCCATAATCAAAGAAAACCCATCAGGAACGAGTAGCGGTGAACAAGTCTATCAGTTTAGCTTATTTTCACATTAAAAGTTTAAACTCATTTCCTCCTCTCAGATTACTGAAGAGATGAGCGCAGTTTGGTGTCTTTTTATCAAAACAACAACAACCAACCTTCCCTCCCCAAACTAGACTGAATGAAACCCTCATGCATCTATCACCTTCAATAGATGTGACTATTCCCAGCATGGGGATGGGTGTGGGAAATTATGTACCACCTGTCTGCTTTGTAGGTGTTAAAGCTTAATACACACTCAGTGAAAAGAAGACATAGTAATGCTAATTTAGCATCATAAACACCATTAAGCACACAGGGATTGAAAGACAGATTTTTAAGAGCAAAACACTCAAAGCCCTCTGCTGTAAATTTTGCTTCCTCACACATGTAAATATTGTTTTTGTCCTCTTTATGAAGACATGTGTGATATTTGGCAAGTTCTCATAAAAAAAATTAACCAAAGAACATTCTGAACCCATCCCTACACTCAAGTAAATTCTGAATTGCTGGAGTACACAGTTAATTTTACCTCCTTTGTAAATTGTAAAGGCATCAGGCAAGGTATGGGGTCCATTTCCAGAATACAGACTTAGGAGATTTTCAGACAATCCTTGCTGTGCAAGGATTGCCCGGGACAGTTTCGTCACAGTATCATGGCAGGGGGTCGATTTTGGACAACGCCGTCGCTGCTGTGAGATTGTCGGTCCCTCTCACGCTAAGGCTTGGAGCCTGCCGTGCTATATTCGGCAAGATTTTATTCACGGACAACCTCCGTGAATAAAATCTTGCTGAATATAGCACGGCAGGCTCCAAGCCTTAGCGCGAGAGGGACCGACAATCTCGTAGCAGTGACAGCATCATCCAAAATCAACCCCCTGCTACGCTGCTGTGATGAAACTGTCCCAGGCGATCCTTGCGCGGCAAGGATCATCTGAAAATCTCCTTAGTCTAAGGCAAGAATTGGTAGAGGTCCGTAAGACTCCCCAATAATGATGGAACCACTAACCTTTTGAGTTGGCAGTATCAACTCTGCTCCCTACACACTTTTCAGTTTCCATTGCATTGATCCTCATGCATAACCACATTGTCTCCACATATTGTTGCTGTTAGGAAGGAAGGACAGAGGAAAGGAAAGAAGGAATTCAGTTAACTTTTATTTGATTTTGTAACGTAATGGGTTGTAGCAATTACAATCTGTAGGCTGTACACCCTAAGCAGAGGGAGAAGTGACCATTACTTCATTATTTCCTTTGACAAAGCCAGTCCTTGCTGTAATTCACACATGAATAGTATCAATTTGCATGTATATAGAAACTCTACATGCTTCTGTGGAGCTAAAAAGCAGCATTTCAAGATTTAGGGGGAGAGAGAATTAGGCAGTGGGCACATCACAACTTGATGGCTCAACCTGGTACACAGGCTTGTCAGCCAAGATCACAACAAATATTTCCCTCCATTTTATCTGGTAAGATTACTTATTAGAATAGCTCAGGGGTGTTGGGCTACTGGCTGAATCCCATGGATGGTCTGTAACTGAAAAATAAAAATAGTGGTGGCAATTCAACCATTCTGCATAGCAACAGCTTTGAACCGAGTAGCGCCACAATCCCCTTACGATGTTTTGCAACCCAGATCCTCATGTGTTCTTTCATTACATATATGGGGATATTTTGTCAAACATCTTTATGTCTCCACAGTGATGCACTTCTTCACAACAGATGCATATTCTATTGTGATGTGTTAATTTATAATTATGGAACTATGTTGCCGACATCTACAACAGACACTTAATACATTGAAAAAGTTAAAGATTTTCCATATCTTGGCTCAGTCATTAATCAGAATGGAGACTGCAGTTCAGAAATCCAAAGAAGACTAGGGACTTGTCTAGATGAGAAGAAATAATTCTATACCTGCACATTATAGCCAATTTGCAGCAGCATAGTTTTGTTCCCGTGGTGTTTTCTTCAAAAATGATAGGCACACTGCTCTGATGTTCACACAGCCATGAATCAAGATGAAGGCTGTGTCATTTTGTGTGTGTGTGTGGTAAAGGGTGATTGAGGGAAGGCAAGAACCCAGAAATGATGACAGTGGCCAACATGAGGAAGAGGAAGAGACACTGAGTTGCCCACCCTTCACCCATCCCATTGACAGCAGCCTCCAAATCCAGCTGCAATTAAAGGGACAGTCTGGGCTGCTCCTTTTCTCATGCCTGTCTGTTGACCTTGATGTCAGTGGGCTTTGGAGGGCATGGGAAAGGCAGGAAAGAAGGAACACCCCAGCTCGGGAAGACAAAATGAAGTTGAAGCATCAAAGAGCCACTCTCTTCTTCTTTCTCTGCAACCAGCAGTTGGTCAGGCAGCTCCTCCTGTCCTTTTAATTGCAGCTGGAATTGGAGGCTGCCGCTGCTGGGCTGCATGAAGGCAAGCAGCTCTCTCCTCCTCATCCTCTCGGTGACAGCCCTCCTCATCATCTCCAGGCACTGCTGGGTTCCCTTCTTTGCCAAATTGACAGTTCTGAAAAAAAAAAAGTTTTACAAAGTGCAGGATTCCTAATGCTTCTGGGTACTTGATGTCAAGCCTGCCCCTGTGCATGTCTGACCAATGAGATATTCAGTTCCACCTTCTCTGGCCTGCGTAACAAATCTCATTGGTTGTCCCAATGAGCAAGAATGCACATTTCCTTAGGAGCTTTAAAAAAAAAAGTTTGTGAGGGCTTTCCCCATGGATAATTTGGTGTTTTTTGCCTCCCTCCTTCTGAATATATTAAATCACCATGGGATTCTATTGTGACAAAAAATATTCTTCTTGAATTCTAGGAGGAGCATTTTCACCATCTAGACAATGCCTAGGATGTGGAAGGGCAGGAGGAACTAGACAAGACCCAGAAGGGTTAAGAAATATCATTGAATACTAAAGTTAAGTTGTCCATCTCATTGTATTTCCCATTTCTATGTATGGCTGTGAAAGCTGGAGAGAGAAGAAGGCTGGTAGGGGGCTGGAGAAGAGTTCTACGGATACAATGGACTGCTAAAAAGATAAATAAATGGTTCCTAGAGCAAATCAGGGTTGAACTCTCCCTAGAGGCCAAGATGACTAAATTGATACTGTCATACATTGGGGATATCATGAGAAGACATGAGACAGTAGAAAAGACAATAATACTTGGTAAAGTGGAAGGCAGTAAGAAAAGAGGAAGACTGCATTCCAGATGTATAGACTGAATCAAGGAAGCCATAGCCTTGAGTCTGCAAGACCTGAACAGGACTGTTGATGACAGGGTGGCTTGGAGGTCTCTCATTCATGTGCTTGCCATAAGTTGAGGTTGACTTGAAGGAAGTTAACAACAAACAACAACAATGTTACTGATATGCCACAAAACCATGTTAGAGAATTGCTATGCTACACAGTGGGGAACTGCACGAGATGTCCCTTTTTTTTAAAAAAAAGGGAGGCCCACTGCATAATGGGGCATCAAAAACTCTGGCGGCATTTTTCTAGCCAGGTGTAGGGTAACCAGGACTTTCTATTGTCTTCCATTCTAAATTATCAGTGCTCCTCTCCCTGCACTGTTATTGCACAAAGCAGCTTCTCCCACAAAATGCTGTACTGTTGTGCATTGTGACTGTTGCACCATGGCCATGCTGCTCACTTCACCAATGAATAGTCCCAATGGTGCAGCCATGAAAATGTTCCCCTCCTGAGAATACGACCATTGTGCAACACCACAGTCCCAAACTGTGCAATTGTATGTCAGTTTACAATGTCATAAATTCCCAAGAAGATGACAGCCATAGTCTGTAAGGAAAGGAAACAATAGGTGCGGACAATTCTGATGTCAGTGGGGTGGGTTATTTCTGAACTTTAAAGGAGTTGTCCAAGGTATTGAACCTATTTTGGGGATAGGTTTTGTCTAGCTCCTTTAAAGTTTTGACTAAAATCCAGAGGGGATCTACCACCCCAGTGTCATGGGCATAAAATCAATGGCTTAAGCCAGACCATGTCAACTCACTTTTTGTTTTTTTTTCCTCTTTACTTAATTTGTGTAGTTTTAGTGCACTGTAACAAATGTTAATAAAATGATTTTTTAAAATGGCTTGAGTGTTTCCTACCTCAATTGCTGCAAAGATGGGCGGGCTTCCCCTTTTCTCTCTGCCCCCCCCCCCACTATAAAGTACAGATTATTTGCACTTAATGATTGTCATGGTGATGTGTAAAATGCTTTGGAAGAATTTTGCTATAATCTTACAGAAACCCTTTTCAGTAGCATTTTTCAAATTTCCAGGGACATTTCTCCTAATGAAAGGAGCCAGCACTTTTGATTCAAATTCAGCTTTAGGCAAAACTCTGCAGCCGTTCTAAAAATAAATAAATAAATATGACTGATCTTTTTCCAGCACTCAGAAATCACAGTGGGAGCCTGTGGGTTTCATTTGTCAATACCGATGGCTAAGTGGTCTACAGATAGGAAAAATTTACATTGCAGCTATTGACAATATGTCACTCTTTTTGAAATGTGCAACTAACAGCTGGTTGGATAGATAACAATGAAAGACCAGGATACTGGGTAATAAAGAAAAGAATATACGGTCCCTCTGTTTCCATAGTCTAGCAGTGGAGTACATAAAGAAAACTGAGAAGACAATGTTCTGAAAGATCGATCCATCAATCCATCTGTATCCCCAAATAAATAATATCTACTTGCTATATGGCTGATTTCATTTATGACGCTCCCTCCTTCCCAAGAAGTGTTGTATTTTATTTCGCTTTTACTCTTCCCAATAACAACCGGGATATTGATTTCATTTTGCAATCTTCTATAAAAATGTCCCTCATGCTGGCAGTTCTTTCTTGTCTACCTTCACCACCTAAACTGCATTGTTGATGCTTGCTCAATTGAGTGCAGGCAATTGAGAGGTTATGAAGGAAGAAATGATAATAGATGGCATTCAAAGAATCTACAGCCTTTCATTCAAGAGAGAACCTAAATCCTCCCACCCAGCAAATCCAGATAACACAATCATATTCCTATTTCCAACTAATTGTAAGGACACCAGCATATTTAACCCAATCCCCGGGGTTGTCTAAATGGTGAAAATACTCCTCATAGAATGCATGGAGAATATGACCTCTCTCAATGGAATTCCACATTACTCTGTTGTATTTGGAAGGGGGGTGGGACCAAAAATGCCAAAAAGCATGCCTTCATAGCTTTTCCTCAAGTTTTTTCTTTTTTTAAAAAAAAACAGTACAGGAAATGCACATTCCTGCTCACTGGGACAAGCAACCAAATTGATTCGCTTTCCCAACATAGGCAGATAACTGGTCAGACATGTGCAGGGGCAGAGCTTGCTAACAAGGCAAGCTTCAAGAGCTACCACGTTGGATTTTAGCCTTAGTGAATGAGCGCTAAGGCAATAAAACAGCTTTTTTTTCTGTTTGCTTTTTTGTTAAAGCAAAAGGTCAGTCTTTCACACCATGAATATGGTTTTTTTTTTAAAAGAACTGTCTGGTGGCAGCAAATTGTAAGTAAAAATGCAAGTGATTCACTCATGGCTGCCATCTTGATTCACAGGCATGTCTGTTTGCACAGCAAATGCGAATAGCTTTGCATGCCTGTGATCTGCCCCCCAAAAAACCCATTAAGACAAATACTAGCTGCTGCAAATTGCCATTGCTGCGGAGCAATCCAGGTTTTGTTTTGTTTTTGTCTCATATAGACAACACCCCCCTCTCAATCTGAGGCCAATTAGAAAACCTGCTAACCAACATTTTTCACACTTATCGAACATACAATAGCCCCCTTCATGCATTATTCAAGTAAGCACCCTCCCTGCACTATTTTCACCAATGTCTAACACAAGAAAACAGTTCCATGTAGGTAGGGTTGTCATATCCCTGGTTCAGCCAGGTTTTACCCAGATCCTAGGAATGTTCCCAGTTCCCATTTGGACTCATATCTGGCCTGGATTCCAAGCTTTCATTTTTTAAAAAGGAAAGACTCTTTCCCTTGTAGAATATATTAGGTAAATAGTGTAGTCAGTCTTCTGTCCAATTGTTTTGCAAGAAACAACTCAGCCCCTGCCTTTCAGTCATTGGATGAGGTAAGGGCCTCTTTACCTTGCAGAGGCTTTCCAGGCCAGAGTCCTGCCAGGAATAATAATAATAATGATAATAATAATAATTTATACCGCGGCCCTCTGTTAAAACAATCGGGGTGGCTTACAATAATTAAAATACAATACAGATAAAAATCCCAAAATACCACCCACCCCACCCTACTCCATAAAAAGATATTAAACAAATATAAATTAAAAGCAACTATCTAAAATCACATTTAAAAACATTAAATACAATAAATACAATAAATAGCCAGCGGACTAAAAGAGGCCAGGATCCCCTGAGGCTGGGATCTAATTAGGAAAGGCCTGCCAAAAGAGATCTGTCTTTAGTGCTTTTTTTAAAGCTACTCAGGCTTGTCATCTGACGGATCTCGTTCGGCAGGTCATTCCACAATTTGGAGGCAATTACCGAAAAGGCCCTCTGGGAAGTTGCAGACAGCCTAGATTTTTGTGGCTGAAGCAAATTCCTCGCAGAGGACCAGAGTGCGCGGGGAGGATTGTATGGGAGGAGGCAGTTCCGGAGACAAGTTGGACCCAAGCCATTTAGGGCTTTAAAGGTAATAACCAACACCTTATACTGGGCCCGGAAACTGATAGGCAGCCAGTGGAGAGATTTTAATACTGGGGTTATATGGTCTCTACGAGATTTTCCCGAGACCACTCTGGCTACCATATTTTGTACCAACTGAAGTTTACGGACCAAGCATGATGGTAGCCCTATGTAGAGTGCATTGCAGAAATCTAGACGAGAGGTTACCAGCACGTGCACCACAATCTTGAGGTCCCTTAATTCCAGGAAAGGGCGCAGCTGGCGTATTAGCTGAAGCTGATAACAGGCACTCCTGACCGTCGCATTCACCTGACTAGTCATCTGAAGCGATGAATCAAGGAGCACCCCCAGACTGCGGACACAGTCCTTAACGGAGAGCGTGACCCCGTCCAGGACTGGAGGTTGCAACCCAACTCCTGGTTTGGGGGTCAAACCATGAGCACCTCCGTTTTGTCTGGATTTAATCTCAATCTGTTTTTCCTCATCCAGCCCATTACTGCTTTAAGACAATCATTAAGAGGAGAGACGCTATCAGAATTTGAGACCGACGATCGGGACAAGGAGAAATAGATCTGGGTGTCATCTCCGTACTGATAACACCCAGCCCCATAACTCCGAATAATCTCACCCAGCGGCTTCATATAGATGTTAACAGCATTGGGGACAGGATGGCGCCCTGCGGAATGCCACAAGTAAGCTCCTTTCTGCTGGAGCAGCTGTGCCTGAGCAACACCCTCTGGGACCTGCCCGAGAGGAAGGACCTGAACCACTGGAGTGCAGTGCCTCCGATTCCTAACCCTCTCAGGTGATCCAAGAGGATGCTATGATCTATTGTATCGAAAGCCGCTGAGATGTCTAAAAGCTCCAACAGGGTCACACTACCCCTGTCGATGCTTACACTCAGGTTGATGGTCAAGGCAACCATGGCAGTCTCAACTCCAAATCCTGACCTAAAGCCAGTTTGAAATGGGTCTAGATAATCGGTTTCATCCAAGACCACTTGGAGTTGAAGCACAACTGCCCTCTCGATCACCTTGCTTAAGAATGGTAACACAGAAACCGGCCTATAGTTGTTCATATGCAGGGGGTCAAGGGAAGATTTTTTTCAGGAGCAGCCTAACGGCTGCTTCCTTTAAGCAAGATGGAACACACCCTTCTCTGAGGGATGCACTGATGATGTCCTTAAGGAACACCATCAAGGCACACCCCCCCTGGATGGACAGCCATGAAGGGCAAGGTTTAAGAGGGCAGTTTGTCTTCCTCACCATACCAAGTAGCTTGTCCACGTCCTCAGTACTCAAAGATTGAAATTCATCCAGTACACTTACATCAACGGAGTTGCTGGACACCTCATCAATTGTTTCTGTCAAATTGCTGGCATCTAAGTCGGCTCTTATCCGAGAGATTTTATCTGCAAAGAAGTTGTTAAACGCATCACAGCAGGCCGTCGTTGGGTTAAGCAATGGGTTCTGCGCAGGAATAACCTGCGTCATCTCCCTTACCACCCTAAACAACTCTGCTGGACGGGACTCTGCAGATGCAATACCTGTAGAGGGGAAGGATCTCTGCGCTGCACGTATTGCCTCTCGATAGGACCAAAGAAAGTTCCTATGACGAGTCCTGTCGGATAACGAAGAAGAAGGAGAGCAGCTTCTGGACAGGCTTTTTGAGTGGGTGAGTTTGAATTTTTTAAAACTGTTGGGAGAGGCTGCTTGTTGCTGAGGCGCAAGCCTAACGGCATGCGAATTTCAGTAACCAAACAAAAATACAGCATACCTAAAAGTACAGTTTAGAGTTCTCAGCATTACCTAAGAGTTCTTAGATTACCTAAAAGCTCTCACCATGGACACTAAGGGGACTGCTGCAGTCACCTGCAACACTTGTGCAATGTTTGTCTTCTTGTCTACAGACGTGGGGAACTTCACATGCACCAAGTGCAAGTTGGTAGCCCTCTTGGATGAGAAAGTCCAGCTGCTGGAGACATGGGTAGCTACACTTCAACAGATTTGTGAGGAAGAGGTTTTCCTGGACAGGACAGAACAAACAGTCATGGATGGGGACCGCACAAAGGAACTAGCTGGGAAGGAGAGGGTCACTTCACAGACACAGGAGGTAGACAGCTGGAGGAATATCACACACAGAACAAGAATATCCAGGGATTCTTCGAGCAGCTTACAGCTACAGAATTGATTCGAAGCCCTCTGCCTTATCAAGGACAGGGAGGAAGAACAGCATGGACAGACTTCGGGGGCAGAGCAGGGGACCTTGAGAAGACCACCGCAAGGAACAGCAGTTGAAAAGCCTCGGGGGAGGTATGTGGTGGAACTGGGGGACTCCTTGCTGTGCGGTACAGAAGCAGTGGTTTGTGGGCCTGACAAGATGTCTCGGGAGGTGTGTTGTCTCCCTGGGGCAAAGATCTGTGATGTGACCGAGAGGCTGACAAGACTTGTCAAGCCTACGGATAATTACCCCTTCCTTTTGGTCCATGTGGGAACCAATGATATTGCAAGGCACAGCTTTCTGAAGATCAGAAGAGATTATGAGGCTCTGGGGAGGAAGCTGAAAGAAATGGAAGCACAGGTTGTCATCTCGTCTCTTCTGCCATTTGAAGGGCATGATCCAAGAAGGGAGAGGAAAATAGCCGACGTAAACAACTGGCTCTGTAGCTGGTGTCGGCGAGAAGAATTTGGATTCTTGGGCCATGGGCTGCGCTTCCATGAGAGGGACTTCTGGCAAGGGACGGGGTGCATCTCACGACTGTTGGCAGAAACATTTTTGCCTACAGTCTCAAGAATTTGATCAGGAGGGCTTTAAACTGAGTCATATGGGGGAGGGAGATAGTATTCTGGAAGGCAAAAGGGCTTGAGAAAATAGTCAAACAGTCTTAGAAGGAACCAGGCAAACAGTGCAAGGAACCAACAGTGGGAGGCAAAAAAAAACTTGCACAGGCAGCAAGTAAAGGGAACACATGGTCTTAGATGTCTCTACACTAATGCACAGAACATGGGAAATAAGCAAGATGAACTTGAACTCCTCACACTACAAAACAAATATGATATAATAGGCATTACTGAAACCTGGTGGGATGAGTCGCATGATTGGAATGTAGGAATAGAGGGGTATAACCTTTATAAGAGAAACAGGACAAACAGGAAAGGAGGAGGAATAGCATTATATGTCAGGGATATTTATACTACTGAAGAGATCCATGACATCAATACTGGAAGCCAGGTGGAGAACATCTGGATAAAAATTAAAGGGGAGGGAAACAACAGGGATGTTATTCTGGGACTCTACTACAGACCCCCAAGTCAGACGGAGGAATTGGATGATGCCTTTCTAGAGCAGATGACCACACATGCAGAAAGGAGAGATGTAGTAGTGATGGGTGACTTCAACGATCCTGATATTTGCTGGCAATCTAACTCAGCCAAAACTTCAAGGGCTAGCAAATTCCTTACTTGCCTGGAAGACAATTTCATGGTCCAAAAGGTGGAAGAGGCAACAAGGGGGTTAGCTATTTTAGATCTGATCCTAACCAACAGGGATGACCTGGTTAATGGGGTGCAAGTGGTGGGATCCTTGGGTGAGAGTTATCATGTTCTCCTGGAGTTTGTTATACAATGGAAAGGAGAAGCCAGGCATAGTCAGGCATGCATTCTCGACTTTAGGAGAGCTGATTTCAATAAACTCAGGAAAACACTGGGGGTGATCAGTAGTAGTAGGAAAATTAAAAGAGAAGAGACCTCAAGATGGATGGGACTTTCTCAAAAGGGAGATACTGAAGGCAAAATTTCAAACAGTACCATTGAGGAAGAAAAATGGGAGGTGTCTCAAGAAACCAGGATGGATGACTAAAGAACTTTCAATGGAGCTAAGTTTTAAATGGAACATGTATAGGAAATGGAAAAAGGGGGAAATCACCAAAGAAGAATACAAACAGATAGCGAATATATGTAGGAGTAAAGTCAGAAAAGCTAAAGTGAAGAATGAGCTCAGGCTTGCTAGAGAGGTTAAGAACAATAAAAGGGGTTTTTTGGGGTATGTCCGCAGTAAAAGGAGGAAGAAGGAAATGGTAGGGCCACTACGCGGAGAAGATGGCAAAATGCTAACAGGGAACAGAGAAAAGGCAGAATTACTCAACACCCTCTTTGCCTCAGTGTTTTTAGAGAAGGAAAAGGATGATCCACCTGAGGATAATGGAACAGAGGACACAATAGGAAATCCAGCACAGAATAAGAAAAGAGGTAGTACAGGAAACACTTTCTTAATCTAAATGAATTTAAATCTCCAGGACCAGATGAAATACATCCAAGAGTATTAAAAGAGCTGGCAAATGTAATCTCAGAGCCATTGGCAATAATCTTTGAGAACTCCTGGAAAACAGGAGAAGTCCCGGCAGACTGGAGGAGAGCAAATGTTATCCCCATCTTCAAAACAGGAAAGAAAAACGATCCCAACAATTATCGTCCAGTTAGTCTGATATTAATACCAGGGAAGATTCTAGAGCAGATCATTAAACAGAGAGTCTGTGAACATTTAGAAGGCAATGCCATAATCACAAAAAGTCAACATGGGTTTCAGAGAAACAAGTCATGCCAAACTAATCTGATCTCTCTCTCTCTCTTTTTTTTTTTTTTTTTGATAAAATGACCAGCTTAGTAGATGAAGGGAATGCTGTGGATATCGCATACCTTGATTTCATTAAGGCCTTTGACAAGGTTCCCCATGACATTCTTGCAAACAAGCTTGTAAAATGTGGGCTAGACAAGTTGACTGTTAAATGGATTTGTAATTGGTTGACCGGCCGAACCCAAAGGGTGCTCAGCTGTGGCTCCCCTTCCTCTTCGAAAGAGATGACCAGTGGGGTGCCACAGGGTTCTGTCCTGGGCCCTATGCTATTCAACATCTTTATCAATGACTTGGATGAGAGAATTAGGGGCATACTTATCAAATTTGCAGATGCCACCAAATTAGGAGGAGTAGCTAATACCCTAGAGGACAGGATCAAAATTCAAAATGACCTGGTTAGAGTGGAGATCTGGGCCCAAGCTAATAAAATGAAATTCAATATGGAGAAATGTAAGGTACTGCACTTAAGGCGGAAAAATGAAATGCATAGATATAGGAAGGGGGAGACCTGGCTGAATGAGACTATGGAGATTTTCACACGGGGCCAAAATGCCCCGTTACTGCCCCGTTACCTCCTCTCCTGTTCCTGCCATGGAATAACATAAATCTTTCACACACTCATCTTAATTCTGCAGCAGGAACGGGCTCCCCCTCCTCTTGCTGGCCGGCCGTAAATGCAGCCGTCGTAAGGCTGCTTTTACGACCGGCTGTCTGAAACATTATCACGTTATCACGTGATAACGCCGGATGGTAAATTTAAAAAATAAACACTCCCCCAAACATAAAATTTAAAAAAACTCCCCCAAACATAAAATCAGTTCACCAAGCACGAAAACACTATTTAAATCACATAATCAAAACAGGGAGGGTAAAATAAAGGGTGCCACTTACCTGGATGTCCAGATCGTACCAGGAAGTGTTCGGAATGGACCTCCCCTCCACGGCTGTCATTTTGGAACAGAGACGGGGCTCCTGTTCGCACCCCTGTGATTGCGTTATAGCAACGGAATGGGAGGTCTATTCACCATGAAAAATTGTGATTACATTGTTCTGGAACAGTCATGGGAGTAGGATGGATGCAGGACAGAATTGGGTCAACGTCGTCTGAAAGGGAAAACCTTTCCCGCCCCTGTTCTGTTCCTGCCACGGGATATATAGCCCGTGTGAAAATCTCCTATGTGCGAAAGGGATCTAGGAGTCCTAGTAGACCACAAGTTGAACATGAGTCAACAGTGTGATTCAGCAGCTAAAAAGGCCAATGCAATTTTGGGCTGCATCAATAGAAGTATAGTGTCTAGATCAAGGGAAGTAATAGTGCCGCTCTATTCTGCCTTGGTTAGACCTCACCTAAAATACTGTGTCCAGTTCTGGGCACCACAATTCAAAAAGGATATTGACAAATTGGAGCATGTCCAGAGAAGGGTGACTAAAATGGTGAAAGGTCTGGAAACGATGCCTTATGAAGAGAAACTTAGGGAGCTGGGTATGTTTAGCCTGGAAAAAAGATGGTTAAGAGGCGATATGATAGCCCTGTTTAAGTATTTGAAAGGGTGTCAGATTGAGGATGGAGCAGGCTTGCTTTCTGCTGCTCCAGAGACTGGAACATGGAGCAATGGATGCAAGCTCCAGGAACAGAGATTCCACCTCAAGATTAGGAGGAACTTCTATTTTAACAGGTTGACTTCCAGCCCAAACAGTTCTGCAGCTGTTGCGAAGCAGGATGTTAGGTGCTGCAGAGCTGCTTCTGTTTGGGCAACAAGGGCAGCATGATCAGCGAACAGCAACTCATGGACTAGATAGTTTAGAGTCTTAGTGTGAGCCCTCAGACAGCTTAAGTTGAACAAGCTACCATCAGTGCAGTAACTTATATAGATGCCTTTACCAGCCTGCACCACAGGACGAACACCACAATCCCCTCATTGCCGTCCGCAAATCTGTGCTTAAGTCTGTTCAGCAGTTCACCTACCTGGGAAGCATCATCTCCTCAGATGCCAAGATTGACTAAGACATAGATCACAGATTAGCAAAGGCATATAGCGCATTTGGAAGACTGCACAAAAGAGTCTGGAGTAATAAACACCTGAGGCAAAGCACAAAAATCAGTTTGTATAGAGCCATTGTACTGTCTATCCTCCTTTATGGATCTGAAACATGGGTCACCTATCGCCACCACCTATGACTCCTCGAACGCTTTCATCAGCACTGTCTATGCACAATCCTAAATATACACTGGACTGACTATGTGATGAATGTTGCTGTCCTTGAGCAAGCAGGGTTCACCAGCATTTAGGCCATGATATTGAGACACAGCTGCGCTGGGCAGGGTATGTTTCTAGGATGGAGGACCATCGCCTCCCAAAAATAGTACTCTACGGTGAAATCGTCATGGGTCAGCGTAAGAGGGATGCTCCAAAAAAATGATACAAGGACTCCCTGAAACAACATCTCAGGCTTGGCCAAATTGATCACCAACATTGGTCCATCCTGGCCTAAGATTGGGAGGGATGGAGACGCACTATCCACAATGCTGCAGCCTTATTTGAGAACTCACGCCGAACAATTCTTGAAGAGAAACAACAACGCAGAAAAAATCACAACCCAAAAACATCACTCAAGGAGACCTTCTGCTGTGCTTTCTGCAACCAGACTTGTTTATCTCAGATTGGCCTTTTTAGTCATCAGCATGCTTGAAATAGGCGTGGGATGAGTCCTTCCTGAATCTTTGTTTGCGAAGAAAAGCCAGAGAGAGAGAGAGAGAGAGAGAGAGAGAGAGAATGAGAGAGAGAGAGAGGGAGATTAGGAGGAACTTTTTGACAGTTAGAGCTGTTCGGCAGTGGAACACACTCCCTCGGAGTGTGCTGGGGTCTCCTTCCTTGGAGGTCTTTAAACAGAGGCTGGATGGCCATCCGTCGGGCATGCTTTGATTGTGATTTCCTGCGTGGCAGGGAGTTGGACTGGATGGCCCTCGTGGTCTCTTCCAACTCTACAATTCTATGATTCTATGATTCTAAGGGACCGAGTAGGAAGGAAGGACAAGTAACTGGTTCAAGAAGCAAGGATGGGGAAGGGATACATCTCTGAAGGAAATCACATGCTGTTTTGTTGTTTCGATGATTGCTGTTTTTCACTCATCTTTTCATCATTTTGTTCTGTGAATCAAATGGCAGTAAGGAGGGAAAAATATTCAAGAATAGTTGAAAAACATGGGCCAAATCCACAGTACACAAACAATCCAGTTTGAAATGATATTATTTGCTGTGGCTCCTTCCTGTGGAATCCTGGGATTTTTTTGTTTGGTGAGTCATCAGCACTCTTTGTCATAGATGGCTAAACACCTTATAAAACTACAAATCTCAGGATTCAGTAGGAAGGAGCCATGGCAAATAATCCAGTCTCGAACTTGATCATTTGTGTAGTGTGGATTTGCCCCTGTTTTTTTTTAAAGTGTTAAGAAACCTGACAAGAAAATCCTAGACTGATAAGAATCTTTTCAGTATGGGATTTATTGTGTACAAAGTTTGCACATGGCTGTTTAGGGTAAAAAAAAAAGTATTTTCTGCACAGAAAATAATATTCTATGCATAAATATTATTTCCTACCCAGAGGATGCTGTTTCCTGCTCAGAAAATCCTGTAATTGGGGATTTATTAATAACAAAATCCACATGTGGTTGATTCATATAGGAATTTACATTGAAAATAATGTTATCTGTGCAGGACACAGCATTTCCTGCAGAGAAAATCATATTTCTGCATAGAAATGTTGTTTTCTGCACAGAAAATGCTGGTCTCAGGGATTTATTCATCACAAAACTCATGCATGGTTGATTTACAAAGTAAACAACATTATCGGTGCAGGAAATAGCACTCTCTGCACAGAAAATAATATTTCTGCATAATTGCAAAATAAGCTTTGAAAACTGTCAAGTAAATGCCTGGATTTCATAAACTAAAAAAAAAGGAAACTTATATGTAGAGTTCTTTTTTTTTTTTTTTTTTGAGCTCTCTTCGGCTTGTGGAGTGTTTCTTGTGCCTGATTCCAGAATCTTGGGAAACCTCATTGAAACTGAAATGAATGTAGGTAAGATTTTCCACCTCAAGTGACCAAATGAATATTTGCATTGTGGAGTCAAAGCCAAAAGAGAGGTGTCACACATCAGAGAAAAGCTAGTCTGGGCCTGCAGTCCCTTTATACACCTTCTAGCTTTTCATATAGGTAACACATTAGGGAGAATTAAGACATCAGAGATTATCAGATGAGCCTCTAAAAACATTCTGTCCCACCATGTTTTAAAGCGTAAGTGTCCCAGCACAATAACCCTTTTAATCAGACATTGCCATAATAATGAGAAAGAGCATCCTGGAATTATGGCAGCACAATCTTTAGTGCTGTTTCCTTCTGGCTTCACCAGGGCTTGCGATCTTGGTAATTCTTGTGAAAAGATGTGTGTGCTTAAAAGTCTAAAAACAGCTAAATTAGCAAACAAAACAAACACACAAGCACTGAAATACACTTAAAAACTTGCCAGTAAAATGGGGAGGTTCATAAAAAGAGCATCCCGGACCTAATTTTTGCATTCTCAACTGGAAGTGTTCTGGCGGGGACTTCCCATTGACACTGTATCCATTGGGTACAGTTTCAGACGCTCATAATTCTGCAACAATACTGCCATGGCAGATCAATTCACGGGTTTGGACCATCAATAAAAAAGAACACCTTATTAACAATTGCATAATGTCAAAGCATGACATCGTGCAAAATGCGTGTCTTTTTGTGTTTTTTGGCGTTATTATCACACCATATTTGCCATGTCTGATAATCTCCAACCACTCTTCTTTGGGAGCAATGAAGGAATGAGGGCATACAGAGGGTAACTATAGTATGTTCAACTAGAAGCACAGTGCACACACTATAAGTTTAAGGACAACCAAAAATCAGAAGCAAACTGCCATTATGGAAGGACTTTCTCATGCACACCCACAAATATTATTAGCAAATATCCCACATTCTTTTAAGTTTTGGTCAATTGGTGTTGTCCTTCCTTCTGCTTCTTCTGAATACCTATATAAAAAGGATAATTTATAAAATTCATATAATGAATTTATAAAATTCATTCCAGCATGCATCATCTGCTAGAAATGAAAGTTCCTACATTTCATTTGGTCTTTTCGCTATGAATGTTACTCAGTGCACAAATGTGATTTGATAAAACTCCACGAAAATGCAGTTTCTGATATGATCATATGCATGGTTGCTCAAAGATTCACTTTTATACAGTAGTAAAGCATTACAGAAAAAAAGAATCTTGCGGCAATGGGAAGTATAGCCAGACTGTTTTCATTCCTTTGAAGATTTATGATGCCCATGTGCAGATTGGTAGTGTAGAGGGGAAGACATGACATAAATAAACTGAAGAATCTAACTATGGGACAAACTCTTCAGAATTCTAAACAAACAATTGAGTATTCCTAATCTATTCGCTCCATGTTGGAACTGGATAATTTAGAAATCCGAAGTCTGAGGAGATGGAGATAAGGTAAATTCTGGAAGTATATTTTAAATATGCCCTTAACCTTCTCAATTTTCCAGTCCAGGGCTGAGGAATGAGTTGTAGCCAATATATCTAACGTTGAAAGAAAATGAAAATTGTCATCCAACAACATCTGGAGAGCCACATAGCCACAAGTCCTGGATTATCCAATCCTATGGCTTTATGTGTAGTGACTGACATGTGTTGTTACACCTTTGATACAATCATATTCTTAGCACCATCTTGCTCACTCCTATCCCTAGCTGTGTGATATGTCTTTCTGATAATCAAAAATTTCCAGTGTGGGAAGAGACACATCAGCGTGCATGCACACACATGTGCACACACACACACAAACAGGATTTGCTATGTGGGGCCTGATTTACTATCTTGCTGTATTTATTTATTTATTTAATGGATTTATATCTCACCTTTCTTCCAAGATGGGATTCAAGGTGGCTTACAATAATTTAAAAAAAAATACAACTGAAACATTACAAAAGTTAAAAAAGAATTAAATAAATACCATTATTAAAACAAAACTGTTAAAAACACAACTTAGATTAAAAACATAATTTCAATAAAAGTTACAAACATTAAAAGAAATTAAAAGCAGCACACCAATTAAAATTCACATTTCAAATGCCTGCCTAAATAAAAATGTCTTCACCTGCTGGCAAAAAGACAGCAGGGAGGGGGCCAAGCGGACCTCCTGTGGAAGGGAGTTTCACAGTCTGGGAGCAGCCACAGAGAAGGCTCTGTAATATAGTGATATTGTGGTGCATGTGTGGGATTCTTCCATGGGGGCATTCAAACATTAGGACAGGAAAACATTAGCTGTACTGATGTGTATGTTGGATTCCAGTTTTGACACAG
Organism: Gambelia wislizenii; assembly: GCA_030847615.1. Classification (NCBI taxonomy): domain Eukaryota; kingdom Metazoa; phylum Chordata; class Lepidosauria; order Squamata; family Crotaphytidae; genus Gambelia; species Gambelia wislizenii. The sequence goes on along the minus strand of JAUMIR010000008.1, from coordinate 29,501,652 downwards.
GAGGATGATCTGTCTCTTTATGCTGTGATAATGATAGTTTGTTGTTACCAGCCCTGACAGCCCCCAGCCCCTTTTCATATAATCATTGGCAATATTTAATATTTTGGCCAACTATGGCCTTTTATAAGTATGACAAGTAAACTGGGAACTCCCAAAAACCAGGATTCCCAAGACTAGGGCTGAGACTATGAAATCTTTCTATTAAATAATGAGACTTCTACAATAACCTGTCTTTATTTATATGTATTACAATTCGAATGCTTGTTCCCTTCAGTATACTCTCCATTTACACTCACACACTGATGCAGTCTTGGTTTCCACTGGTCGAAGATGTGGGGCAGATCAGTTTCTGTCAACTGTATCAACACATCTGCCGTTTTCTTCGTACTGCAGCAATTGAATCAAAATGTTGTCATTTAAGAACCAATTTCACTTTAGGTAAAAGAAAAAAAGTTGCATGTTGCCAAATCTGGTTAATATGGAGGATGGATGTTCATGTGTAGTCATGTGTTCATTGGCCAAAACTGCTTCACAGAAAGTGCTGTATGAGCAGGTGCATTGTCTTGTTGAAAAATTAAACAATTTTTCCACAGTTCTGGCCTTTTCTTTTCTTTTTTCTCATTCTTTCAGCTTTGTCAAAACTTCCTTATAATAATGATAGTTCACTGTTCTGCCTTCTGGTACCCATTCTGTCAAAATATGCCCTTGATGTAAACAACAACAACAACAACGGCTTTGAATGTGGACTTATTTTGACATGCTTTTTTCATTCTTGGTGATGATGGTGTTTTCCAGAGCTTTGACTGTCATTCTGTTTCAGGATCATACAGGTTTCATCACGTGACGGTTTTTTGAAAAAGGTGTGGGTCTGCTTCAAGTTACTGCAGAACATCAAGTTGCTCAATTTTAAAACTTTGCATTTTTCTGGCACACAACAGACAACACAGCTGATTTAAATGATGACTAACAATTAACTGAATGGCTGAGAGTGTTAGTTGTTTCAGACATGTTCAAGGTCACACTCAAACATTCACAATCAGTTCTCCCTGACAGTCCTCATAAGTCACATACACAACCTAGGGAGGGGCGATTCCAAACATGAAAGAAATGTAACATGAAAGGCAACTTCTTGCCTGAACATCTGGCTAATCCAATCAAGCATAGTTGAGGTACTCTAGGTTTATAAAGAGTTGTTTCCCCTCTCCTCCATCACAGCCAAAGAGGGCTGCTTGCTTCATTCAATTTCACATTGCTAACACGTTAAGGGTCATTAACATATCCAAAGTGTCCATTGTCTTAGCCTGGGAGATTCCAAGCAACAATGTCTTCTACTCTAAATCTCATCCTCTGGGGAAAAAAAAATCCTTCCAAAACTCCACTCAGGGGTGCACAGTTCATCAACATCCTCTTGGCTCCACCTCAGACTGTGTTACCAGGTGCACAGTTCCCCCACTACTAGGCTCCACATTGGCTATGTCATCATTTCTGCTTCTGGACCCTCACTTTGCTGGTTTTCTCTGCAATCTCAACTCCTCTGATCGGTACAGTATCACCCAGAAACAACCCCTTACTCCATTCCTCTATCCAAATACTTCCTACTTATTTTGTTAGCCTTGCATTGCTTGAAGCCTGAATGTGTGTGTTGTCATTATTATTTCCTTAATAAAGATAAATTAATTGTGCTATCTCGCTTAATGTCTCCTCCTTAGTATGGGTATATATAGGTCTCAAAATCCTGTTTGTTGCCCACCTTTCATATTGCCAAGTTGAGTATATTCCAGTTCCCCTCACATCAGCTGAGCTGTTTTGGGAGGGAGCCACCATTGCTGCCGAGGAGGGTCAGAGACCCCTCAGAATGTTGCAGGCAGTGTTGCCTGTGACAGGAGGAGAGGGGCAGGGCCAGAGGCCATATAAGGCCCTGCCACCCCCCGACTCCTCCTCTTCTGCCAGCAATCATATTCCCCAAATTAATATTGACATTTTAGAGGGTCCCAATGGACCCAAGTGTTTCGGGTAACAATGCTATATCCAGAGGATCTCTTCCTCAACACTCAGATCACCTAGGGCTGGTGTTGAGTTGCCTTGGATACTTTCTTATTTATATGGGGAACATGTTTATAATCAAGCAAATGCAAAAGCTTAGCTCATTGTTTCATCCAGACTGCGCTCATGCTCTTTATGAGTACAGGGTTTAGCATCAATCCTTAACCAGCCTGACTGCCATTGTCATCCTGATTCATACTTAATAGTTTTGCTGTCATTGCTCATAAATTTAGGTCAGTGTTATTGATTACCAGCTGTGACATTCAGGGAAAGGTTGAGCTTTACTTGATATTTCAAGTTCACTTTAAGAGAGACCTTCAATCCATGATTTAAAGTCAAAGTAGGGTGCCAGAAACCTCAAACTGGGGAATCTGGCAGCTAGAATTGACTGCCTATATACTTGTGCCACTGTGACAGATTGCAGGCAGAAGGCACTGCTGGTCTGAATGTCTGTATATTGCAGAACAACTTGGAGGATGTACTGTGGCTTTCAAGTAATGATAGACAGGCTCCACTTAGCCCAAATCAGATTGGCTCAGAAATAAATTGTTTTCCCCAAAGAATGAAATGGATTGGCTTATATTTCAAGACACTCTTATGTCTGAAACCTTGGGGAAGTTACCCCTGTTAATTTTGGGGTGAGCAGAACTCCTCTAAGCCATTGGGGATGATGCTCTGGTCTGTTGACAGCACATCCAAAGAGAAAGAAGGTGGAAATCTCATCTTTTCTTTATGATTTTCTTTATCACAGCTGGAGCACCACTGTCCTGGTAATAATAATAATAGTACCACCCTGTTCTGCTTTGGTCAGACCTCACCTGGAATACCTTGTCCAAGCTCCGTGCACCACAATTCAAGAAGGATATTGACAAGTTGAAATGTATCCAGAGGAAAGTGACCAAAATGGTAAACCATACTTTATGAGGAATGGCTTAGAGAGCTGTCACAAGAGTGAGGTTCATTGCCTAGCAGATGGCCCAATTATCAAAGTGACATGAACAAGGAAATCAGGAAGCAAAGTTTATTTCTGCTGCAAGAAACATGGCACACATTAGAGAAAGATCCCAAGTGAGACAAAAACCAACTCCCAGAGCTCAACTTATATACTGTTTTCCAACTGGCATTTCCTCCTGTAGACATTTGGAAGTTTATTAACACCTTAGTTCAAAGCACATCCACCCTGATTGTTTGGAGATCGTTGTCTTTGTTCTGTCCACTTTAACACAGCTGATGGTGGTACTCACTGTATGAAAAATCTGAACAACAGGAACTGTGGTTTGTTTACATTTAAGAGAGCTTGTCATTTTAAACAAGAAATGTAATTAAGAATGTAATTATAAATAATATATCAAGGAGGAAGATCCCTTCCTCGCACATGTGCTAAAACACTGAGTTTGCCTATGTGGACCTCTCACTTCAATGGAATAGATCTCTCTTGGGCTTTGAGTTCAGCTTGAGAATAGGACATCTTTAATCTATAAATTAAAGCTTTGTTTATTATTATTCCCATCACAAGCTGGGTATGTTTAGCCTGGAGAAGAGAAGGTTAAGAGGTGACATGATAGCTAGGCTTAAATATTTGAAAGGATGACATATTGAAGGTAGGTCAAGCTTGTTTTCTGCTGCTCCAGAGACTAGGAAATAGAGCAATGGATTCAAACTACAGGAAAAGAGATTCCACCAAAACATTAGGAAGGACAGTTTGATAGTGTAATGCACTGCCTTGAAGTATGGTGGAATCTCCTTCTTTGGAGGTTTTTAAACAGAGTCTAGATGGCCATCTGTCAGGAGTGCTTTGATATTGTATTCCTGCATGGCAGGGGGTTTAACTGGATGGGCCTTGTTGTCTCTTCCAACCCTAGGATTGTATAGTTTATTGGTATAACAAGTAGTAGTTTAACATGTTTTGACAGGAATTCTTTGAATTTTATACTGTTAATTTATTAATCTTCAGGGTTTCTCTCAAAAAAGCAATGTAGAAAAAGAGAAAAGTAAACAGCATTGAAACAAATAATGCAACAAATTATTTTTGTCAACACTACAGTGAATAATGACAGTGGGGTACCTATCAATCATTGTAATGAGTGATGGGAATTCATTATTCTTTAATGAACTTAATTTAATTTACCATCTCTTGAATGCACACCTTAATGTGATTCCAAATAGAGTCACCCAAGGTGGAATGCTTAATGCGGAGACACCAGACTAAGATGCATCCATCCTCTTTAGGGGATAACAGCAGAAGGGAAATGATAGTCCCAAAGGTGAGGACAATAGGAAAACAAAATATCCAGCATAATCAGTATTTGGAAGTGTCATGGGAAGAAGACACTTCCCTCAGAAACAATGGTAGAGACACTCTAGCTAACTCTTGTTAGGACTTCATAGAAGAAGGCACTAATAAACCATTGGCACTCTTCTTAACATCTTTGACCTGGAAAACAATATAATGAAATGATTTGAGATAAAACAGAGGATTGGGCTGGAAGACAGGACCAGAAGGCACTCAAGCATCTGCTTGCAAAAAGTAAAATTCAAAGAAACACACAAGCACCAAGACCACTGCCAGTCAAAGAGACTGAATGGCTGCAAACAATGTAAATTTATAGGTGGCTGACTCTGGGCAACAGGTGCTTTATTAGTCAGCATTTCCTACTTAATGGACGTTGATTATTACAAAGCTTCTCCTTCTCTGAACTTCAAAGGATCAGGTGTCTCTTTGGTGTCTATCAAGTTCTGATGAGGAGACAGCTCCTCAGCTGCTTTGGCTGTCAGGTGCTCAGATTTAGGGAAAGAGCTGTCATCTGGAGCCTGAAACTGCTTGCAATCCAACTCCTCTGCATCTGTTTCTACAGGGTGAATTATGATAGAAGGTAAATTCTTGGTGGTTGTTATTATGAAAAGAAGGCTGCTATCTCTAAGCAGTCTATTTCTCCAATGCTAGTTTGTTGGGGTTTTTTTTTTGAAGAGGAGTTCCTCAGACTTAAAACTACCCTGGCAAGCCTAGCTAGCAAAATTATCTGTGCCATGAGATTAACAATTTTGCCAGCCAGCCTTCCCAGGGTGCTTTTACCTCCAAGGACTTCCTTGCTCACACACATATACTAGGAGCTTACAATTTGAAAAATAGGCTGCTTGGAGTCAGCAGTCTTTTCCTCCAAGTAATAACTATAAGAAATCTGCCTTCCTTCCTTCACGACACCATGCAACCTGGACAAAGGTGCACTGTTGCTTGCATAATCCCCCAGAAAGATCCATACCTTTAATTTCAGGTACAATGAATAATTCTTGGTTGTAAAAAAAAAAAAAAGATACAGGAGAAACTCTGTATTTGCAAGAACATTCCCAGTGTGTCAATGCCACTGAACTAGGCAAACAAAGGATCCACTATTGATACCTCTGTTTTGTCTATATTCAGATTCACTATATTGGGATTCACTATATTGGTCCTTACCCAATCTATCAATGAAATAGTTCAAAAGCCTCACTTCCTGCTAGCTTTGATGAGAAGGAGGACTAGAACTAGATCCCATCACATGTTGCTGATGCTTTGATGAACTTCTATAAGTGCATATGCATTTAGCACAATATATATGCAATCTTTCAAAATTCTCCACCTTATTTGGCTGTAGAGGGACCAGGGACATAATTTTACCAAATTTCTCCAGGGAGAGTAGAAAATCTCCACCTTTTATGGGTGGGGTTCACAATTAGCAGTGACAGTAAGAGCATTCCTTTTCTTTCATCCATTTGTGGCAAATGTTAATGAGGAATAATGTAGATGTGAAAAATCCCTAACCCAAAACAAACCAAGAAACAAAAAATGAACAACCAAGGAAAGCAGAGTGGTTTTCAGTTAGGGATGTAATTCTTCCCTCTTTTTATTCTTGTTAGAATCAATTTCAGAAATTTTTCTTCCTGATGCAAGATAGCAGTTATTCTGTGCAAAATTTGCATGTATTATTATTATTATTATTATTATTATTATTATTATGCATAGAAAACAGCATTTTCTGCACAGGAAATAATATACCTGTTCTTTAAAGGCTGTGCACAAAATAGCACTTTCTGTGCAGGATATTATGAATGCAATTCAACATCCCCTCATTGTAGCACCAGCACTACACAACCTCTATGCAGAATAGCAACATTGTGCAACACACATTAATGACTGGGTGCCATTGTGTAATCCCATGTACAACCGCAACATGAAACGTTGCCATATGCACAACTCCATTTCCACTACTTTCAGCAGAATACATCTGTTCTGCTAAGGTGAATAATGCCAGCCCCCATGCATAGTTTGACTTATGCCCATGTCACTAACAGGATGATGGCCAGTGTTTCAGTGTTGTGCAGAATATTCAGCACTGGTCTTGCTGTGAACAAATGATGTCAGCACATTTTCCTTGGTGTGTGTAGTCATGCCACTTTCTTCCTGTACTGTCAGCTTGTAATGTAGATGTGTGGAGTGAAATGTTAATGTCTTTTTCTTCTCAGTTCCTCTGCGTGATTTCAAATGCCTCTGACACTTTCCCCACAAATGCCTATATGTCTGTAATTACATTAACATGCTGATGTGCACCAAGGGACTTCATCTGGATTGCATTTGGTAAGTTTAACAAGAAGAGGAGAAAAATCCCCACACCCATCATTGACGTGACTTTCTTTTCCTTATGAAATCTTCAAAGCTTTAACCTGAATACTTCCAGAAGCCTGTCAGCTTACAATAACACCTGACACTGTCATCACACTATTGCTATTATCAATTCCAGGGCAATCACTGCCTCTTTTCACCATATTTTCTCCCTTAATTTGGAGAAGTGAAAAAAAAACAAAAAAACCTCGCGCCTCCCCCGCCCCCGTCCAAGCTTGTGAGGAAAAGGCAGCAGTTAGAGAATAATTCCACTCAAACCGACCAAGGGGCTTGGTCTAGATTGATTTCAGTAAGACTGAACATGACACACATCAAACTCATCTGCAGAGCTTATTCACCCATCTGATTGCATAAAGATGACTCTGGGATTGCTGAAAACTTCATATGATTTTTTTAAAGTGAGAAGACAGCTTCAGATGGTTTTATCTGGGGTGCCAGGTCACAAGAACCTTTCAGTAAAACATAACGGACTGAGTCTGTTGAAGGCAGCTACAACCTTCAACTACTTTCATATTAGCAGCTAAGAAGAGACTGTTTTCTTCAAGGTAGATTCAAAAGGGCTTCATACTCCTAGGGGATCACTTGGTATAGTGGTTAGAGTTTGCAAGTCAATCCTATATATGGCACACCTGTGGTTAACTTGGAGTATGGATATATTCAGTAGAGACACTGTGGTGTGTGGAAAGGCCAAACCCATACTAGGTGACACTGTCGGGAAGAGGGGTGACACCAGCTTTAGTGATGCCACAGTATATATTACATAGCTATAGCAGTTATATACCACTTTATCGGTTATGTCTGTATCTTATTGGAATCCTATGGTTTGCAGTTCAGTGAAGTATTTCAGGAAATACTCAGATTTCTCTGAGTAGAGATCTATGGGAGTTGTCTTAATGGTCAAAATAGTCCTCAAAGAATTCACATGGAATTCTACCTTTCCTAATGGCATTCCACATCAGAGCACAGTATTCAGAAGGATGGGGGCCAAATCCACCATAAACTCTGCCAGGAAAGCCTTTGCAGCTTTCCCCATATTTTTTTTTTTAAAAGCTCTGTAAAGAATGTGCATTTCTGCTTGTTCATATGATTTCTGCTTCTAATTGGATTCCCATCCACACACATTTACGATAAAAGCAGAAATGGAAGGTGATTGGTTGGATGTGGGCAGGGGCGGAGCTTGGTAAGCACATGGAACCACCATCTTGGATTTTCACTTTAGTGAGCGAGCACTCAAGTGACGAAACAGCCTTGTTCTCTTTTTAAAATTTATTTAGGTGGAATATCACACTTTTGCACCATAGATATGCTTTTTAAAAAACTGTTTGGTGGTGGCAACTGGAGACAATAAAAACATGAGTAATTCACTCGTAGCCACCATCTTGATTCACAGGCATGCCCATTGGGACAACAAAAGTGAATAGCTCTGCATGCTTGTGATTGCACCAGAAAATCATTAAAGCAAATAGAAGCTGCTTCGAATTTGCATTAGTGTGCATCAATCCATATTTCCTCCCTTCTATAGATAGGCCCTTAGTGTGTTCCCCTGAGCTAGAGCACTACAGCTCTCTTGTGGAGAAACCTGATTACCTCAACAAATTAAACATCCCAGGATTCTGTTGGATGGGGCTCAGATAATTAAAGTGGTGTCACATTGCTACGATTGTAACCTAGGTATACTTAATGCACTATACCAAATGAGCACCTGAAAGTATGAATCCATCCTGAATGGATGCACTGGCTGGAAAACATCTCAGACTTAAACAATGCATTTAGTTAAGGATGAGGAAGAAATTCATTCAGTTCACATTAATGCACATTAAAACCTCACTTCCTGCTAGCTTTGATGAGAAGGAGGACTAGAAGTAGATTCCATCACATGTTGCTGATGCTTTATGACAGATCCTGACAAACTTCTATAAGTGCATATGGATTTAGCACAATATATATGCAACCTCTCAAAATTCTCCAGCTTATTTGGCTGCAGAGGGACCAGGGACATAATTTCACTAAGTTTCTCCAGGGAGAGTAGAAAATCTCCACCATTTATGGGTGGGGTTCCTGGAGACATCACACTCCTGGGTGCCAGTTACACGACAAAAATTGTCACGGGGCTTACCGTGACTTCCTGATCCCGAATCTGTCCCTCGCTGTTTATACAATTTTTGTCACTCTTTAGGAAATCCTGGAAGATCCCATGATTGATATTTACACGACAAAAGTTTTTATTGGTCTCGCACTCTTATATCCCATGCTTTTGCTGTTTACACATGTTTAGCTTACTGGGATTTTTTTTTTTTTTGGCTGTCAATCAAGGATGTGATTACTCGTGTTTTCACAACCTCGGTGACACACTTCCTTTAGAGTTCCGCACCACGAGCGATGCTATTGGCTGGCTGGGGGGGGGAAGAGGGGGCAGACACTTGTGTTTGTCCTGTCTCTTAAAAATGTTAACCCTTTAAGCAGAGGCATAAGGCATTTTAAAAGACCAAAAATATGATCTTTCACTTAGATGGAGGAACAATTAAACCATGTCCGTGCCATGAGCGATGCTATTGGCTGGCTGGGAGGGGGGGGAGAGAGGGGGCAGACACTTGTGTTTGTCCTGCCTCTTAAAAATGTTAACCCTTTAAGCAGAGGCAGAAGGGATTTTGAAATACCAAAAATGTGATCTTTTGCTCAGATGGAGGAGCAATTAAACCATGTCCTTTACTTTTGAAATCAAGCCGAATTGGGAGGGGGGAGGGAGGAGAGGCTTGGGATTTCTTTTACAATCTTGACGCTTAAAGCAGAGGGAGCCGCAGAGTGAAGATTTCAAGCCAGTGTGACACAAAGCATTTTGGCTGGCATTTTTTTCTGTGCCTTGGAGGGGGAATGAAAGTGTGTTCATTCGCTGGAATATTTTACTGTGCCTATTCAGACCCAGAGAGGTGATAAAGGCAAGGAATGAATGGGCGACCCTCTGCCCACCACAATCTCTTTGTAACATGCAGTTGAGGAGGAGGTTAAAGCTGAAGGGTTTGCAGTGTAGAAATCCATTTAAAAAGGTGATTGAGTACATGCGCGCACACACACACCAACCTACGTGCAGCTGGAAGGAATGCCTTTATTTTCAGCTGATGAGGCTGGATCTGTTGAACAGGTGACTGACCCCTCCTTTTCTGGTCGCTGATCTCTAAGCCCGCCCCCAGTCACCATTTCCGGTCATCCCCTAGTACCGAGATATTTTGTCCCAGGCTGTTTACATTTCCAATTTCCGAATCCTCCAGTGACTTTTTTAAAAACCGGCACAACCTGCGGGACTGGAAGTCCCGCAGGTTGAGGGATAAAAGGTGGCCCCCCTTCCGAAAATCACATACCCAACCCGATGTAGGTGTAAACTGCCAGGGATCGACACGAATTCTTCCCAGGAAATTTTCATTGTGTAAACGGCACCCTGAAGACATCTTGTCAGGCCTGCCCAGCAAGGAAAAATCTACAACAAGCAAATATCCTTTCTTTCTCTGCAAACTAGCATGAATCCTTCTCCCCACAGAATCCTCTCAGGTCACACTGATGCTCTCTGAAGACTAAAACTGTTGTCCCTGTTCCTATATCTCATCATTGCTGATTAAGGGTAGAGCTTGGAATCCATTGTGTAGCTCCAGATTCACTGCCTGGTTCCTGATAGTACTGCTGCTATGTGCCACAATATTCCATGCTCCTGTGTCAGATTCTTACATCTGTCAGCTTCTTGTGTTTGAAAATTGGGATCCCCTGTGTGTTGTCCCTCCTGGAGAACATGCTATATCTTTTTTTAAAATCCTCACTCTCTTTGATGTGTTGAAGTATAGATGCAAGGCTCTTGCATTGCCGCACCTCTCTTCCATCAGAACAACCAACTTCTGCTTGCTGTAGATATAGTTCACCACATCCTCAAGAGGGAACTTTTTTCATTCCCAGCACAACATAAACTGCACAGTCTCTGAGAACTGTGCAATAGTTTTAGAGCAATAAAAACCTACACGCACAGTCTTTTTATTCCGCATAGAAAACTGCACAGCTTGCTGAAGGGGGAGGGGACTTCACCTGTTTTCATTGTTTTTCACTATATCCTTGGGGGAAGTGGAGAACATGCAAAACTAAATGTCATACTGTACACTATACAGTGCACCCTGTACAATATTTTCTTGTGTGACATTGCTGTTCACTATGTAAAAAAAGCAACCTTACACAAACGTTCCTTTGTATATTGAAAGCTGAGCACTTTTTCAGGAGAAGTTGTATAGCCTCCAGAAAATTGTGCAGTTTTTAAAAGGAAGTGGCACAGCTTTCATAGAAAAGCTGTGAGATTTTCCATCACTGTAGGGGAAAAAATTCCTGAGTGCTTTGAAGCTATGAGATGAAAAACTGCTTAATTTTTCTTGACATCTGTGGGGACTCAGAGAAATCAAGATTAACCATCCCTACTCCAGAGACTGAAGGAGCATAAAAGGCTGTAGCTTAAATCCAATTGTTAGTCTCAACTGAAGTCATCCTATTGAATCAATGGAATAATATATCTAAGTGTTGATTTACCAAGTCCTTGTTGATTTAATATGTTCCCTCTGGTTAGGGATAGCAATGGGATTTAGGTCATGCTCTGCTATGAGACTAGCTTTATGTAGTATTTTTGGGGGGGGATAAGCTGTTTTAATAAAGTAATTGGAGTGTCACATCAGCTTTGTCCCTGTGATTAAATATATTCATGCCATCTGTCTTCCCATCTCCAAAGGTAAAAAACAATTGCATCATGGGTGACTTCCAATAAATTCCCAGTTGTTTTGAACAGCTTGATTTGTCTCACATATTACTCAGTGGTGGGTGGTAAGTGCTACTACATGTCTCAGCCTTCCATTAAAATAATTTTAGATTCCCTCTAATGGCATAACAGCAGCCAGTGTAGTTAAGATTTTAAAAAGAAACACACATATCACAAAATATTCCATATTCTCCTCTTCATATAATTCTAGTTTATCCTTTGAAAGAATTGCATTCGTTTCCTTATGTTTGAATGTCTTCTTTAATTAGAAATAGAAAATTAATAGTTTTTTTTTTTTAAGTCCTGGCTTGAATTATTAGAAGGATTTGTTGCTGCTGCTGGGTGTGTGTGTCCCATCAGACAACCACATCCAGGAATCTGTGTCAAAATAACATCACAGTTGTATAGACTAATGACTATGAAGTGCCCAATTAAAAACATTCCTTTCTTGAATTAAATGTAATGTTACTTTGGTTACCCAAGAAAACTCAATAGCATGGAGATGAACACGGACAAGAAAAGTGTACTTCTGCCCTGTCACTTTTGTTACAGAAAGAAAAGCACGTGCAAAAATGCATGATCAAAACCTTGTTACATATGATATATCAAAGCTATCTTTGATAAGTACACTGGTATTTCTGTCTTTGTAATGAGTGTGCATGGACCTACTGTTAGATAGCATAAATGTGCTGCTGAATCAAATGAATGTACTCTACATTTGCTGGCAAAGAGGTACGGTACTTTTTTAAAAAAAGAATTCTACTATGTTTGCTCAGTTGAGCTACACATGACCTTTTTTTAAAAAAAAAAACCTTGCTTCTCAGCAATCTTGTTATGTTCTTTTAAATTTATGTGTAATACATTTTTATGTTTTGTTGTTATATGCCATTGACTTCAACTTATGGGAATCCTATGAATGGGAAACCACCAAGTCGTGCTATCCTCAACAGCCCTGCTCAGCTGTTGCAGACTCAGGACCATGGCTTCCTTGACTGAGTATGCAAAAGTAATGAGCTCTTCCTCTTTTCCTACTGCCTTCTGTGTTACCAAACATTGTTGTCTTTTCTAAAGATTCATGTCTTCCCATGATACAGCCAAAGAATGTCAGTCTCAGTTCTGTCATCTTGGCTTCTAGAGAGAATTCAGACTTGATTTGTTCTAGGACCCATTTTATTGTTTTTTTTTTAGCAATCAATGGCATCTGCAGAACTTTTATCCAGCACCATATTTTAAATGAGTTGATTTTCTGCCTATTTGCTTTCTTCACTATCCAGCTTACAACCACATATAGAAATGGGAAATACAATGGGATGGAGATTCCTAACCTTAATATTCAATTATATATCTTTAAATATTAGACTCTTGTCTAGTACTGTCATAGCTGCCTTTCCAAATCCTAGCTTTCTTCTGATTTCTTGACTGCAGTCTCCATTCTGATTAATGACTGAGCCAAGCTATGGAAAATCTCAAACTATTTCAATGTCTTCATGGCCTGCTTTAAAATTAGGTAAATCATGTATGCACATGGAGATTTACAGTAAAACAAGCACACACACACACCACATTGGGTCCTGCCAAAGGTGTACATACATAAGTATATACATAAACACAGACAGAGAGAAGGAGTAATAAGCATAAAACTATAAAATACAATTGCAAAACAAATTATCCAGATAACTGCAAAGCAATATAACATGAAATATCAAGGAAAAAAACCCCTGATCAATAGATGTAATCAAGTATAAAAAAATACAAATATATACATAATATAAAACAAGCTGACCAATACATGTAATCAAAATAGCCAGGATTATAAAACAGTATCAAAGTAAAATTCTGAAAACTTTGGAAAACAGAAATTTTTCATTTGAGATTTAAAAACACCAAGAGAAGAAGCAGTCTGCAAATGTGAGGGGAAGAAATTCCAAGAATATGTGGCAGCGAGTGAGAAAGGATGAAGCTGTGTTACCCAAAGTGCTTGGGTCCATTGGGATACTCTAAAATATTGATATTAATTTGGGGAATTAATATATTCAAGTTGGCAAAGACAAAGTTGGGCAATGAGCAGGACCTCAAGACCTGTGTATACTGGTACTCAAGAGGAGACATTAAGCTAGATAGTACAATTAACTGATCTTTATTAAGGAAATAATAACAACATTCATGCACACATTCAGGCTTCAAGCATGCATGCAAGGCTAATGAAATAAGTAGGAAGTATTTGGATAGAAGAATAGAGTAATGGCTTGTTTCTGGGTGATACCGTACCAATAAGAGGAGTTCAGCTTGTGGAGAAAGCCAGCAGAGCAGGGGTTTGGAAGTGGGAATGGTGACACAGCTGACGTGGAGTCTAGTAGTGGGAGAAATGTGTACCTGGCTACACAGTCTGATGTAGAGCCAAGAGGAAGATGCTGTGCACACTTGAGTGGAATTTTGAAGGGGTTTTTATACCTAATATTTCCCTTCGGGGGATTGGATTTAGAGTGAGAGACAGGTTCTCAGAGGTTTTCAAGTTATAACAATAGACGTTCTGGATATGTTAACAACCCTTAAGGTGTTAATGCTTTGAAAATGAATGAAGGAAGTAGCTCTCTTGGTTTGTGGGGAGTAAAATCCATAGCATCTCAAAGCAGATGAGAAGATGCAATATGCACAATAGCAACCAGTGGCTCCCATGTGAATCCATGCTAGGTTTAGGTTGAACTTTAAAGGAGGTATTGAAGGTGTTGAACCTACTTTGAGGATAGGGTTCAACATCTTGGATAGCTTCTTTAAAGCCTGGAGTAAAATCCATAGCAGATTCACTATTTCACTGACAGGAGAGCTATCCATGCTGACTCTACCCATACAGGCTTTTCATTGGATCTTTCTGAGCAAGGGTATGCCCAATGTATGCTCTGGCCTATGCCTACATAGAACAGATTCACTGTTCTACTGACAGTGAAGTCACCACTGAGTGTGATCTTCATTGACCAGAATCCTGCTTCACTTCCATTGCTGGAACACACTCATTCCCCTCTTTCACTCATATCATTCAGACATCTGGGCAAGAACTCCACTTTTGGTATTGAACTCAAAACTAGTGATTTAAGTGATTCATGTAATTCATTTGTCTGGGATTTATTGCAAAGGTGATCTTGTCCAGACAGGGCTCATGTAATGAATGTGAAAATGTCAGGATGATGTGTATGTACCCAGTCTGTATCTGGATGCTAAATAGAGCCAGGCAAAATTTTGTACTTGTATTTCTAATATGTTTTAGAGCATAGTGGAGGGGGGGGAGGCTGGAATTATCAATGAAGTACTGAATGCTAAAGAGACTTCCATCCTCTCCCCACCCCAAAAAAAAACAGAATGGAAGATGAAAGCTTAATTTGAAAATAGCTTGTTTTATAATTCTGCAATGGATCAGTTGAGGCCCATCAAATCACAAATCTGAGGTAAAGAGTGTTTTGAAATCCCCATGAAAATATGTACAGAATATCAATCTAAATTATAGATGGCTTCTCTAATCAGTCTTATGGAAAGTGCTCATCAGGGTGATATGCAATTAAAAATAGAATAGATATTCTGTAAAACTGCTGATGGTGATTTATAAATGTAGCACTTGAGACATCAGGAAGAAATGTGTTTGGGGGGAGAGAGAGAGAGAAAGAGAGATGACTCAAGGAAGAGAATTAAGGTATTAAAGAAAGTGGATTCATAACTCAAGCATTTGGATACATAAGTGTTCTCTCTCTTTGCTCTTGCTTGTGGAGATAAGAATGGCAGAAGAAAGGGCATAACAAAAGGCAAAAGAGGAAGTTTTGATACTAGTTGCTAGGATGCAGTTTTGAGGGCCTGACTACATGTTACACTCATTGTAAGAAAACTGCACAATCCCTGAACACTGAACATTCTATCTATTTTGGCTGGTGGCATGCAAAGAAAACCAGATGGAGACACAGAGTCCATAGCTGATTTTCACCATTGATCTTTTCTCTATAGTTTTTTAAGCAGCTAATTAGTCCAACTTCTGCCCCCCCCCATTTCTTCAGTTGTAATTCTGCACTTGACTAGCTACCAAGCACAAATTAACACAAGCATTGATAAGCAAAGTATGGGAGGAAAATGTCCAGAAGCTCTAGATTTCTTGCAGATTTCTGTCTTTCTGGTAGTGTCCTAACCTCGTTTTTTCTCCTTTTTGAATCAAGAAAGGAATGATGCTATTCTGGAACTTTCTCAAAATAACAGCCTGCCATAATTAATCATATAACCCCCCCCCACAGTCACCAGAAACTGTTTTCCCTCTCCCTTTCCCTGCTTTACACATCTACACCATGTTTTTAACTTATACCTCTTTGTCTAAATGTATTTCTTTTTCAGCCAGTCTATGGGGGAAAGGATTTCACAGTTTTAGGGACCTGGACTTAGAAGGCTAATGTGTGACATGTCATCATCCCACTAATAACATGCAGTGACAAGCTATATCTTAGTCATTTGCTCATGCAACAGGCAAGAGGGCTAGTAGTTCTGTCAATTTCTAGCTAGGAACTGAAATATAACTCAAAAGTAAATCACAAATATATGAAGTGGCTACATTGTCTTCAAACTGAGTTCCCTGACATGCTCCCATCCCTATGCACAGAATGATAATTCAGATCAATGTGCTGGTATCTTTGTCTGAAACAATTTTTGACACATGGCCAATCTGTACGCTAAATATCATTGGAGAGAGCATAGAATACTATATTACCTGTTATGTTACATAATTTAATGTATACCTAGCTACCTGGCAGAGGTGTTAAGAGATCCCTTTACTGAATTACAAAGATTTGTAATGAGACACCAGCAAGAATGTAGGATGTGCATTGGTGCCCAATGCATTGTTTCCCAATGGTACCCAATGCACACCATGACCAATATAATGCACATCTGGACCAATGTGATGCCCACCACCCCACTGTACATCTGTCCTGTTGTGAATCAGGTACCAATGCACATCGGGCACTTTGCTGGCTCTGCTACATAGTAATATAATAGCAATGTTCTATTGGATATGAACTTTACACAATTACACAATTCTAATTCCTACATACATAAGTCCACCTATGAAACCCTGACAGGATTCCACCTGACATCCATATATGTAAGGAACACTTCCATGTGCAGATGCCTCTAACAGAATTCCAGTCATTTAATGTTGAAGCTCTATATTCCAGGGAGGAAATTCAGTGGTCAAAATTAATGTTTTGCCAAACATGTTGTTCCTTTAGTTTCTTCCCCTCTCCATGCTGACCCAATGAAAAAGGTGCTGCTTTTCATTAGAAAAAACTCCCACTAATAAAAAGTGACGCCTTTTTCATCACATCAGCACAGAGGGAGGATGGAGCAAGCACACCAGGATGACATGTGGAACTGGGACTGTTCCTGGTACAGTGATGTTCTCGTGAGCTCCTTCTAATATATGTTATTTTATGTTATAGTACACAAATGCTGCTGTCCCTGAGCAAGCAGGGATCACCAGCATTGAGGCCATGATATTGAGAAAGACAGCTGTGCTGGGCAGGGTAAGTTTCTAGGATGGAGGACCATCACCTCCCCAAAATAGTACTCTACGGTGAACTCACCACAGGTCAGCGTAAGGGAGAGCTCAAAAAAATCGATACAAGGATTCCTGGAAACAACATCTCAGGCTTGGCCAAATTGATCACCAACAATGGTCCGCCCTGGCCTCACATTGGGAGGCATGGAGATGCACTATCCATAATGCTGCAGCTTTATTTGAGAACTCACGCCAAACAAATCTTGAAGAGAAACAACAATGCAGCAAGAACCACAACCCAAAAACATCACCCAAGGAGACCTGCTGTGCTTTCTGCAACTGGACTTGTTTATCTCGGATTGGCCTTTTTAGTCATCAGCGTGCTTGCAGAAAGTGCGGGATAAGTCGTTCCTGAATCTTCGTTTATGAAGAAAATCCAGAGACAGTACGACATCTGTATCATGGGGAATACATTCCCAGATTTACTGTGTGAACATGAAACTGTGGATAATAGTGAACCCTTATTGAAATAAATGATTTCGTGTCCAATTTCTAATGGAAGTGTGCTATATAATGTGCTGGAGGACCCAGAAAATGCCTAGAGAGGAGATATATTTTTGGAAACTGGTAAGTGAAAGTGGGTCCCACAGATACAGGGGTCATACAGCAGTTAGTTCATAGTTTGGTTGTAGCAAATGATTTGTTATTTTAATGTTTTTCTGTATTGTGTATGTGATGTGTTCTTATGTGTAGATTTTACTTAATACAATATTTTTTAAAATGTGTTAGGAAGATTGAGAAATAATTATCATGATAATATCAATTTATTATATTTTGAAATAGGACCAGAACATCTAAAAAAGGAAAAAGGATTAGGCTAAAATCTATTGTCTCAACTACAACGACTGAAAAACTAATAGGAATGTGGTAAATCAATACTTACTTGAGGGTGCATCTACACTGTAGAAATAATGAACTTTGACACCACTTTAAGTGCTGTAGCTAAATCCTATGGAATTCTGGGGGCGTTAGCCTTTTCTGCCAGAGTGCTGCTGCCTAACAAAACTACAAATCCCAGGATTCTGTAGGATGGAGCCAGGGCAATGAAAGTGGTGTCAAATTGCATTAATTCTACAGTGTAGACATACCCTAAATTGCTTTGCTTAAGTAGGTCTACCCTAGTTGAGATTAATATTTAAATGTAAGCCTTTACTTAAGAATGTAGATATAGGTAATGTCTACATCATAGAAATCTATATTTCTATAATGGTATAGAAATCTATTAAATAATGTTCATGACACACAGTGTTAATAAAAACAGCACCAGATGAAATTTCCTCTTCCATGTAATTATGAAAGAGGCTCTTCTCTTAACCTAGGATGACATTAAGATGAATATAGATTAAAATGATGCACACAAACATATGTTATGCTGTTATTTACTGATACTATTTAACCAACTTGGAATGATTAAATAATTAAAAAGCCAGAAAGAGGCTGGCATCATCTTAGTGGCATACTGAGGCATAAATACATCTTATGCCTATATATATGTCTCTTTTTTTTGGGGGGGGAGGGGTCATTACAAAGATTGGTATTCCCTTCTCCCCCGTAAATATTAGCAATACCAATAGCATTGATATTTATATACCACTTATCAGTTCCAAAGTATTCCCTAAGTGGTTTACAATGTCTTTTAGCTAATTGCCCCCAACAAGCTGGGTACTCATTTTATTGACCTATGGAAGGATGGAAGGCTGAGTGAATCCTGGAGCCCTGTGGGATCAAACTCATAACATTGTGGCTTGCAGTACTGACATTTAACCACTGTGCCACCGTGAAGCTACTACATTCTCTCCCCCCCACTCCATGGCCATTCCATGACTAGTGGGGAGCATGGGGTTGGGGTGGGAGAAGCATATGACTGTGTCCCCAAAGCCAGATGTGAAATGATTACATCATCTGCTAAGAGATCTAGAGGACCCCCAGCAAATCTCAGTGGATGATGTAATCATTTGATGGCTGGATTTGGGGACCTAGCCAGTTCCTTCTTTATCCCCCCACCTGCCAACCTCCATTATCCATGGAATGCTTGAGGGTGGGTGGGGCAGCAGCTTAACAGTAAATCCAGTGTGTGGTGAATGTCTAGCTGTAATGTAGCTCTGTCTGCCATAGGATTGCCAGGTAAAATAAGAGGCAGGGTTCCTATCTCTTTAATACAACCATTAAAGGGACAGAAGCTCCGTCCCTTAATTTCTCTGACAATCCATTACTATTACTGTATGCTGTACCATAAAGGATTCTGAACACAGTCTATCATAGTGTCTGGATAGATGCTCAGAATTTCAGTATTCCTCCATATTTGCTGGGGTTTGGTCCCAGGACCCCTCGTGGATATCAACATCCGTGAATACTCAAGTTCCATTATATGCAATGACATAGCAAAATGGTGTCCCTTAGATAATATGGCAAAATCAAGGTTTGCTTTTTAGATTATTATTTTTTTAAGAATATTTTCAAGCTGTGAATACTTAAATCCATGGATACAAAATCCATGGATATGGAGGAGCAACTGTATTCAAATATTAGTGAAGTACTGCTTATGTCCCAAGACACTTTTATAGAATCCCAGAATCATGGAATCATAGAGCTGGAAGGATCCCTATGTGCCGCTCAGGTCCAACCACCTGCTCAGTGCAGGATCTCTAGCTAGAGCAGCCCCTTTTGAAGACATCCAGAGAAGGAGACCCCACTGTTACCCTAAGAGATGCCAAAATCTCTATTATTATTTGGAGGAAATATTAGCTTAAACCGAAGTGTGCAAGAGGAGGGTAACTTTTCACTTATGTATACCAGTACTAACTGTAGAGAGCACTCCAGCTAAAGTGAAAGAAAATATTTTTATTGGAATAACACAAACTGAACTCACACACCCAACACATGTGTCTAAGAACAATACAAGGCTATAGCAAAGTAAGACAGAAACATTAGATAGAGGAAGTGATTTGGGAATATAGGGTGGAATAGAATAGAATAGAATAGAATCTTTATTACGGTCATAGACCAGCACAGGTAAAAAGGGGATACAGAATAAAGGTAAGATCACAGAATAAAAACAGGCTAAAAGCAGTATTTAAAATGTTAGCTCCAGTATAACAAGTATAACAAGATAACAAGAATAGGTTGACACTATTCTACTGCTGAGGACATTGTCTGACGAATTTTAACCGCAGCTGCGCAGAATCTGGCAACATTATAAGTTGTTCCTGGGTTGGTGTCTGAAAGCAACAAGTTTATGTAGAATTGTCCAGTGTGCCCTTGATATTTATGCAACAGGGGTGAAATAAGTCTGAGACGTATGTCCCTGTAGTATGAGCACTGGAGTAATACATGCTCTGTTGTTTCTATTTGGCCTGAGTTGCAGGGGCACAGTCTGTCTGAGAAGGGGATCTTCTTGTATCGGCCTTCAAGGACAGCTGAAGGGAGGGCATGACACCGTGCAAGAGTAAAGGCCCTTCGATGTTTAGGTATTTCAAGTGTTGCTAAGTATGCCAAAGGTGAGGCCAGATATCTATTGGAGTCACTAGCAATGAAGGTTGGAGTACTGGCTATGTCCAGTTGTCGCTCTATATCTGCTACCCGTTGTTTGATAGTAGCTTTTGCCCTATCATATCCCAGGCTTAGCAGAAGAACTGGGGAAAGGCCCAGCATTGAGATTTTAGTCATCACTGTCTGTTTCCAGCTGGATTGGAAATCATCACTTAAGGTTAGTGGAGCAAGGCCAGTGGGAAAGAGGGATAGTCTGAGCCAGTAGTTGAGTATGGTCACCCACACTCTGGCCTCCATTTTCATAAATCCTGACTCCAGTCTCAGAGCTGCGTTAGAGACACATTTTGGAGTTTGGAAAGCTGATCTTAAGAATTTGGATTGGACAAGTTCTAATGGAGCAGGGTTGGGGAAGGGTCCCAATTGGGATCCATAAAGCAGTTGTGCTACTGGTTTGGCTTCAAAAAGTTTGAGCGCTGCAGGTAAGTAGTGGCCTCCTCTTGTCTTAAGAAATTTGAGAATGGTTGTTGTGCTCCTCTGTGCATTGCAAGCAGCATACTCTCCATGCGCTTTCCTACTACCAGTGGCTTGAAAAATTACCCCCAGGTATTTGAAGCAAGAGACCTGTTCAATCTTGTGGCCATCTATATTCCAGTTGTAGTTCTTAGGCCTTTTAGCGAATGCCATGATTTTAGTTTTTTGATAGTTGAGTTCTAGCTGTTCCACTCGGCAATAATATGTTAGTGCTCTTAGGGCTCTTTTTAGTCCAATGGGAGATCTTGAAAGTACTGCTGCATCATCCGCATAAAGCAGCGTTGAAATATGCCTTCCCTTTAATTTTGGGGGGTGGAAGTTAGTGTTGTTGAGGTGATCCTCCAAATCATTAATGTAGAAGTTAAACAGGAGTGGAGCTAGAATGCAACCTTGCTTGACACCCTTCTCAGTGACAATGTCATTGGTGAGATGTCCCTGGGGGTTACATCTTACTTTTAATGAGGTCCCTTCATGCAGCATACGAATTAGATGGAGTAAACGTCGGTCGATCGAAGAAGCCTCCAGTTTTTTCCACAGTTTGGTTCGGGGTATACAGTCGAAAGCTGCTTTAAAGTCTATGAAGGCAGCATAGAGAGAAACTGTGCTGCAGGTGGAGTATTTTTCAATAAGGTGGTGGAGTACAAGGCACTGATCTATGGTGGAGCGGCCTTCCCTAAAGCCAGCTTGTTCTTCTGCAAGTATGTTTTCTTGTTCCAACCAGGTCTGAAATTTCCACTGTAAGTGTCTTGCATAGAGTTTGCTGATTGTACTGAGGAGACTAATTGGTCTGTAGTTGACAGGATCATCCTTGCTTCCTTTTTTATATATGGGGACGATGATTGCAAGACCCCAATCCTTGGGTGCTCGACCATATTTGTCGATACAGGTGAAAAGTGAGGCCAGGATAGGGGCCCAAAATTCAAGGTTGTTTTTAATGGCTTCTGCAGGTATTAAGTCTTCTCCTGGAGCCTTCCCCATTCTCAGCTGGGCTACAAGGTTCTTGATCTCTGTCGCTGTCACTGGTGGCCACTCTTGGATATTTTCTATATTTTGGCTAGTGCATCCACTTTCAATGTAGTTGTCCTTATAAAGTGCTTGAAAGTGATCCTCCCATATCCCTGGAGGGATGTGACAATCCACTGTAGCTGGCCCATTTCTCTGGGAACTTGATGTAATATGCCAGAATAGAGCTGTGTTGTTGGATCTGACCGCCTGGATAAGTTGTGTCCACTCATTCTTCATGGCTTCTTTTTTCTTGTTCCTCAGCAACTTTTTGTAGTCTCTTTTCTGCTGAAGCAGCATTTGTGCAGCATCTGGAATGTTATTAGTTAGGTAACCTTGATAAATATCAATGAGGGCTTTTTTAGCATTAACACATTCCTTGTCAAACCATGGTTTGGAGTGGTGCTGTTGTTGTTTCCGTTGATGTGCGCTATTTTGACAGATTAGATATTGGTGTAAAGCTTGGGTAAGTGTATTGTAATTTTCCAAGATTTCATCAGGGGACTCAGCTGATATCAGGGCAGTCCTAAGATGCTGAAGTTGGTCTGAAGCCAATACCTCACTTATTGTTTGGTTTAGTTGGGGGGTCCATTTAGCTCGGCGATAAGTCCTTCCTGATGGTGTCACAGAGAGATGATAGCGCTCCCTGGTGTGTGTCTCCTGAGTGAAGTCGCTAAGCTGTAGCCGAATTGGTAAATGATCACTTTCAAATCTGGGCATAACTTCTAATTCCTTGGCATAGGGAAGAAGGTCCCTGGAAATGATTATGTAATCAATGGCACTCATTCTGGACCCAGAGAGATAAGTGAATTCAGCTGGGCAGTCATTTTTCAGGGCACCATTTAGGATTTGAAGGTTCAGCCTGAATGCTGTTTGATCCAGACAAAGTCCTGCAAAGTTTGATTTCTTGTCCTTTGAGCATCGGATGAGGTGGGTTCCATCGTCTTCAAAATCAGGAGGAGGGCATTTGTGATGGGCATATAGGGTATGATTATTGGGGCCCAGTCTGGCATTCAAATCACCTCCCAAAATTACAAATGCATTTGGGTTCTGCAACATGAGATTAGCAGTATATGATTCCAATTCAGCCCACAGGCCTCTGATTTGGGATTTCTTCTTCATTGGAGGCATGTAGGCATTTATTATCAGCAAAGTGCAATGGTTAAATTGAATCAGCACTGCCATGGCATGTGTTTTAAAAGTAGAAAGAGGCCTTGTTATGGCACGTAGGGTGGTGGAGACCAGGACGCCCAGGCCGCCTCTAGCTCTTCCATGCTTTTTCCCTGGCTCTGCCGGAATTGAGAATGAGTGAAAACCATTTAATAACAGATCCTTATTAGTCCATGTTTCCTGGATCAGTATAATGTCATATTGGGTGAGGAAGTCATTAGGACAGGGATCTCTGCGGGCCGTCGGCCACCCAGCAATGTTCCAGGTCATAAGGGTCACCTTGTGCTGGTCTGTTGGAGGTCAGGCAGTCGCATTGCAGGGCACAGGCTGAATGGGTAATTCATCTGATGGCAGTTGGTTAAATGACTGGGTTGACTGTGGCTGTGTCCTCCTCTGAGGATGGAGGGGTAGTGAGTCACATTCCTGTTCTTCTTGCCCTGCCTGTTCTGGAAGGGAGATTGGAAGAACCAATGCAGCATGGGAAGTGAAATGAGGATCAGAAGCAAGCAAGGATCCCATCTCTTTAGTGAGGGGGGCATTCTTTGGCTTAGGAGATGAGGTAGGTGGCAGTGAAGACTGTTTTCCCCTTGAGCTAGGTTTGCATAGGGATGCTTGAGTCCCCTGGGGTTTAATTGTAGATGGGGGTGCATCTGCAGTATATTGCATTTGTGGAGGGGTGTTGGCTACAACTCGGGATTTCAAGGCTT
Source organism: Gambelia wislizenii (assembly GCA_030847615.1). Classification (NCBI taxonomy): domain Eukaryota; kingdom Metazoa; phylum Chordata; class Lepidosauria; order Squamata; family Crotaphytidae; genus Gambelia; species Gambelia wislizenii. The sequence goes on along the minus strand of JAUMIR010000008.1, from coordinate 29,477,692 downwards.
CCTTGATTGTGAGTAGAGAGTCATCACTTTCACTTTCACTGTCATAAATATCAGAATAATGCACTGACAGTTTTCTGCGAGGGGGGGCTGATTTCAATGGGGCTGGATTGCTGTTAGATTGACTCAGGATGGTATCTTTCATCAGCTGTATTGTGGGAGCGTGTTCCCAGATTTCTGTGAGTTTTTCTCTCAGTTTATTTACTTCATTATTACTAGCCTGAGTTTCTTCCTTTAAGGTGTGTTTAGGTTCTCCCTCTTGGTGTGCAGAATTATTGCTTCTTTGTGTTATTGTTGCTGTTTTCCCTGTGATGAGATCACGGACTATCTCATCCTTGAAAACTCTGTTAATTTCTATATAATGTGCATTCCAGAGGAAATTTCTTTTCCGTAACAGCCTGTTAGGAATATTTGCCTGGCTAAAGGTCAAAAAAATTCGCTTGGTAGCTCTTGAACTGGGCAAAAAGTGGCAGTCTGTTAAATCAATTGTTTTGCTGTGCATGTTTAAAAGTTGGGAAAGGTATCTGATAACAGCCTTCTTTCCGTTTAACAAGTGCCTGTTGTGATGTATTTGCAACAGAAGCTCATTTTTTTTAACACTCTGCTGTGGTTAACTGCATCCTGTGATGTGGCAGGGCACGTCATTTCCTCCAAATCTGCTACATTTTTAACCCCCTGTGTACCATATGGGTTTTGCCTTTGAAAATCTTGTTGGGAAAGCTTATTGGTAATGTTGTTTAATCTTTGCAAAATAAGAATCAAAGTCTCTATGGACAGTTTGCAGAAATCATAAAAGAGCTGAGCGCTGTTATTGTAGGGAATGCTGCCAAGCTCCGGGAGTTTGGCTTTGTTATCAACTTTGTTTTCAACTTGCTCTGTCCCATAATTTATATTTACACTTTGAGGAATTGGGGAGGCTGTTTTGTTTAGTTCAAGTGTCTGTAATGGCTTAAGGAGTAAAGAAGGAGCCGTTGTTACAGATCTGTTACTCACGGGCTGTGTTGTCTCTGCCGCTGGGAAGAGTGAGTCAATCCTCATCTGTTTTCCTGCTTTGGAGGATTCCTGTTTGTCAATATTATTACAGGGGCTCGTCCGATTTCTTTTCTTGCCTTTGGATGGCATTTTGGAGGTATATATAGGTGGTAATGCCAGATGTTAGTGGGAGGACAATTCAGAAGTTGTTAGTCCGTCGCCATCTTGCCCCTCCTCCCAATATAGGGTGATAGTTACCAGTCTTGGAGAGAAGATCTTCACGCAGCGAAGATACTCAGACAAGTGTCCGGCACAGGAGATTCTGATCTGGGTGTACCAAGAAAGAGAGTGGCTGGATTCATCCACTGAGGCACACTTACTGTTATTAGGGGACCAATATTTATACCCTATTTCATATCCTGAAAAGGTACTTTGGTTATGACAAAGTCTGGATGCCTTTCCCAAGGGATAGACAAAGGAAACTGAAACTTAACTGATTGTGTTAATGGCTGGGAGATAGAACTTGATTCATTTGCAACAACCTCACAAGGTTGGACAGGAGACCATATAGGAGAGATTTCCATAGGAATGGATTTGAGAATGGTCACTTAATTGTTTGTTTGAATTATTACTGAGACTCCCCGGGCTAGAAGAAAGGATCAGCACATACCTCATTAATCACTGTTTACTAAGGGGCTTCTGCACAATACTAATTTGGGCTTGCTTGTCTTTACATTTCTAAGACACATCCCAGGTAATTGTGCCCTCCAATTGACCTTTGGTTTGCCCCAGCCAACTGGACCCTGGAAAGTGTCTAATATTTCCAATTATGGGATATCGTGGGGAGGGGGTATTACTAACACCATCACCTCTTTAGACAATTGGTTCCATTACCAAACTGTTCTTACTGTTAAGAAGTTCCTTCTAATGTTCAACAGAACTCTCCCCTCCTGTAACTTCATACCATTAGATCTAGTCCTACTCCTAAGTATGCATCCTCCTCTTTGTGGCAGCCATGGAGGTATTTAAAGGGTGCAACTATGCCACCCCTCAGTCTTCTCTTCATCAAGCTGAACATACCCAGAAACATCAACTTCTACTCATTTTTTTTATCCATGCCTCTTATCATCCCCATTCCCCTTCTCTGAACTCACTCCAACTTGTCTATATTCTTGTTAAAATGAGGCGCCCAGAATTGAACACAGCAGACTGAGATAGCACTTGCCTCCTTTGTTTCAGAATCACACTGCCGGCTCATTTCCACTTTATCATCAACAATAATCCCAAGGTCCTTTTCATACTTAGCACTGCTGAGCCAAATATCTCCCATCATATGCCTGTGCATTTAGTGTTTGTGACCTAAATGTATTAATTTCAGCCCAGTTTCCTAGTTTATTCAGGTCCTTTTGAATTCTGTTCCTATCTTCTAATGTGTTAGCTATCCTTCTCAATTTTGTCTCATCTGCAAATTTTATAAGGATTGCCTCCACCTCATCATCTAAATCACTGAGAAAAATATAGAAGAACATCAGCCCCAGGAAAGAACCCCACAGCTCTCCACTTGAGACTTCCTTCCAAGTTGAAGAACAGCCACTGTTGAAAATTCTTTGAGCATGGTTTTCCAACCAATTATGGATCCATCTGATGGTGTTTCCATCTATTCCATATTTAATAAGTTTTCTAATCAAAATATCATTGGGAACCTTAACAAATGCTTTGCTGAAATCTAAAAAAAAAAATGTATCCATAGTATTCCCACTATCTATTAAACAAGAGAAACATAAGCTGAAGATTGTTTTGTTATTTTGTACATTAAATTTGTTCCAGGCTGTGGTTCAAATTTCTGATCTCCAAATTTTTAGTTGCAATCTATTGCTTAACCAGAATGCATAGGAATGAATTCAGTATAGATTAATTACTCTTACAGGAGTGTTATCATGTTGACAATCCATATTGTCTTGTGGAAACAGAACAGGCCAGTGGCATTTACCTAAAGTTCAGCCATAAAAATTTGCCAGCAAAATTGATTAAAGAGTGAAAAAATTGAAAGATAGGTCAAGGCCTGAATCTCTGCCAGTGTAGCTGCACTGACAGTCCTAAGGCCAAAGGTTGCTCCTTCTTCCCCAAGTACACAGCTTTGATGATCCTGGGCTCAGCAACACCTCCAGCCACTGACTAGCTGTAAAGATATGCCAGAAGCTCCACCTGACAGCCATTGTGCTCTGAGGAAAGAAGGAGCAAACTGCATCCCCAGAAAATGGCAAAGGCTTCTTTTCCCCAGTGCACAAGGGCAGTGGCCAGGGTAGCTGCACCTAGGATCCTCCGGTATGTTACCCTTTACTCTCAGGGGTTGTGAAGACCCTCAAGATAGCAATGTTAATTTGGGGAATTAATGTACTCGGCTTAGCTATGAAATTTTAGAGCCTGGGATGCTTGGAACCTGACTAGACAAGAAATTTAAATTGGTTTCTGCAAACATCATTAATTGTAAACACTACTAAGCCATGAGTCCTTAGAGCTGTAGTTCTATTTAGAAAGTATCACCTGTAACAAAAATTTCACACCCACAGATATCTAAAGGTCTTGTTCTTTGGTATAGGAAGGGGGAATATACATGCATGCACATATATGTGTAGTTTGAACAATGGCTGGTCCTTCTAGACTCTTATATCCCAGAGACCTTTGTTGTTGTCAGCTTCAAGCAATGTAATTTGCAATTAAAAGTATAATTGATTAATCATTATGACTAATGGATTAAAGCCTGCTGTTCTAATTGGAATGCCTTGTGCTAGAATTACTGCTCATGTAGTTTGTTGGCCCTTACCACAGCCATGCTCCTAGAATAATCAGTATGCTTTGTCTGAGTCCGAGTTACCAGATGTTGCCATGGAATTCCTCAGTGAGAATATTTTCCGTGATTACCACTCTCTTGCTTTGTATCTAAGGGCTTGTCTAGGTGGTGAAAACACTCCTCATAGAAATCAAGGAGAATACCTTTTGTTCCAATGGGATCCGGCGGTGATTCACCTTATTCGGAAGAGGGGGGAACTCCATTTACTGTGCGGGAAAAGCCTTTGTGGCTTTTCCCTAATCTCTTAAAATAATGTGAGGACATGTGCATTAGTGCTCATTGGGACAATTGATTCGCTTTGCAGCACATTTTCAGAGAGGGCAGAACTGGAGATTGGATTGGTCAGATGTGCACTGAGGGTGGGCTTTCCAGCAAGACAGCACCCAGAAGCTCTATTGGATTTCTGCATTAGGGATTGTGTACTTTTTTCCTCTACCAAGGCACCCAAATAATTGTTAAGCAGAAGTTTGCACTTTGCACCCTTGCTTTAATGTTAAAAAAAATGTGCAGCAGCAGCATATAATAAGCTAATTCACAGCTGCCATCTTGATTCATGGGCATGTGAACATCATACTCAGGTAGCTTCTCAGTGTATCATTTTTGCTGAAAGTCCATGAAGACAAAAGGTTGCTGCTGCGAATTTTCAATAATGCACAGGAATAAGCAGTATATCCTCTTGTCTGGATTAGCTCCAAGAGTCCATCTACAGTTATACCAATTTTTACTACAGTACAAACCCTGTATCCACAGGCCCAGTACCCATGGTTTCACTTACCCGCATTGAAAAAATACATTCTCTCTAGGCATTTTCTCTGTCCTCCAGTCTGTTTCTATGGTATACTTCTGCCAGAAGTTGACTATAAAGTCGTGCTGGACTATCTAGGTATTCCTAGAGAGTTGTTCTCTCTAGTGATCTCTAGGTTCTCCAGAATGACTCTATGGTATGCTCTATGGACTCTATGGACGTCATTCATGTCAATAGAATTCAGAATTATCTGTGGTTTTGTGTTTCAACAGTAAGTCTAGGAACATATCCCCTGTGAATATGGGAGTTGCACTACTCTGACATTAGAACTGTATTAGCTAAAGCCTATGGAATCCTGGAATGTTTAGTTTGGTGAAGTACTTAGAATTCTCTTCTACAGAGCTCAACTGTATTCCCATGAACTATGGCACCAGAGCTCTGTAGCAGAGAATTTGAAGCAACTCAGTAGGATGCAACCACAGGGAGCAATATTACTTAAATGGTATCAAATTGTGATAACTATATCATGTGTTCTACCTCCTAAGAGTTGAATAACAAACTGATTTTTGTTATTCAGAAAATAACAAAACAGAAATTTTTTTGCCTACAGTCTCAAGAATTTGATCAGGAGGGCTTTAAACTGAGTGTTATGGGGGAGGGAGACAATATTCTGGAAGGCAAAAGGGCTGGAGACAATAGTCAAACTGTCATAGAGGGAACAAGGCAAACAGCGCAAGGACCCAACAGTGGGAGGCAAAAAAACATGCACAGGCAGCAAGTAAAGGGAACACATGGTCTTAGATGTCTATACACCAATGCACAGAGCATGGGAAATAGGCAAGATGAACTTGAACTCCTAGCACTACAAAGCAAGTATGATATAATAGGCATTACTGAAACCTGGTGGGATGAGTCTCATGATTGGAATGTAGGATTAGAGGGATATAACCTTTATAAGAGAAACAGGCCAAACAGGAAAGCAGGAGGAATAGCATTATATGTCAGGGATATTTACACCAGTGAAGAGATCCATGACATCAATACTGGAAGCCAGGTGAGAGCATCTGGATAAAAATTAAAGGGGAGGGAAACAACAGGGATGTTATTCTGGTCTACTGCAGACCCCCAAGTCAGAGGGAGGAACTGGATGATGCCTTTCTAGAACAGATGAACACACACGCAGAAAGGAGAGATGTAGTAGTGATGGATTACTTCAACTATCCTGATATTTGCTGGCAATCTAACTCAACCAAAACTTCAAGGTCTAGCAAATTCCTTACTTGCCTGGAAGACAATTTCATGGTCCAAAAGGTGGAAGAGGCAACAAGGGGGTCAGCTATTTTAGATCTGATCCTAACCAACAGGGATGACCTGGTTAATGGGGTGCAAGTGGTGGGATCCTTAGGTGAGAGTTATCATGTTCTCCTGGAGTTTGTTATACAATGGAAAGGAGAAGCCAGGCATAGTCAGGAAAGCATTCTCGGCTTTAGGAGAGCTGATTTCAATAAACTCAGGGAAACACTGGGGGTGATCCCATGGTCAGGAATACTAAAAGAGAAGGGACCTCAAGATGGATGGGACTTTCTCAAAAGGGAGATACTGAAGGCACAATTTCAAACAGTACCATTGAGGAAGAAAAATGGGAGGTGTCTCAAGAAACCAGGATGGATGACTAAAGAAACTTCAATGGAGCTAAGTTTTAAACGGAACATGTATAGGAAATGGAAAAAGGGGGAAATCACCAAAGAAGAATTCAAACAGATAGCGAACACCTGTAGGAGTAAAGTCAGAAAAGCTAAAGTGCAGAATGAGCTCAGGCTTGCTAGAGAGGTTAAGAACAATAAAAAGGGCTTTTTCGGGTATGTCCGCAGCAAAAGGAGGAAGAAGGAAATGGTAGGGCCACTACGCGGCGAAGATGGCAAAATGCTAACAGGGGACAGAGAAAAGGCAGAATTACTCAACATCTTCTTTGCCTCAGTGTTTTCAGAAAAGGAAAAAGGGGGGGCAACCTGAGGATAAAGGAACAGAGGACACAATAGGGGAAATCTAGCACAGAATAAGCAAAGAGGTAGTACAGGAATACCTTATTAAACTAAATGAATTTAAATCTCCAGGACCAGATGAACTACATCCAAGAGTTTAAAAGAGCTGGCAAATGTGATCTCAGAGCCATTGGCAATAATCTTTGAGAACTCCTGGAGAACAGGAGAAGTCCCAGCAGACTGGAGGAGGGCAAACGTTGTCCCCATCTTCAAAAAGGGGAAAAAAGAGGAACCCAACAATTATCATCCAGTTAGTCTGACATCAATACCAGGGAAGATTCTAGAGCAGATCATTAAACAGAGAGTCTGTGAACATTTAGAAGGCAATGCCATAATCACAAAAAGTCAACATGGGTTTCAGAGAAACAAGTCATGCCAGACTAATCTGATCTCTTTTTTTGATAAAATTACCAGCTTAGTAGATGAAGGAAATGCTGTGGATATCCTATACCTTGATTTCAGTAAGGCCTTTGACAAGGTTCCGCATGACATTCTTGCAAACAAGCTTGTAAAATACAGGCTAGACAAGTTAACTGTTCAATGGATTTGTAATTGGTTGACCGGTCAAACCCAAAGGGTGCTCAGCAGTAGCTGCTTTTCGTCTTGGAAAGACGTGACCAATGGGGTGCCATAAGGTTCTGTCCTGGGCCCAGTGCTATTCAACATCTTTATCAATGACTTGGATGAGGGAATTAGGGGCATACTTATCAAATTTGCAGATGACACCAAATTGGGAGGAGTAGCCAATACCTTAGAGGACAGGATCAAAATTCAAAATGACCTGGATAGACTGGAGAGTTGGGCCAAAGCTAACAAAATGAAATTCAATGCGGAGTAGTGTAAGGTACTGCACTTAGGGCGAAAAAATGAAATGCATCGATATAGAATGGGGGAGACCTGGCTGAATGAGACTACGTGTGAAAGGGATCTAGGAGTCCTAGTAGACCACAAGTTGAACATGAGTCAACAGTGTGATGCAGCAGTTAAAAAGGGCAATCCAATTTTGGGCTGCATCAATAGAAGTATTGTGTCTAGATCAAGGGAAGTAATAGTGCCGCTCTATTCTGCCTTGGTTAAACCTCACTTAGAATACTGTGTCCAGTTCTGGACACCACAATTCAAAAAGGATATTGACAAATTGGAGTGTGTGCAAAGAAGGGCGACTAAAATGGTGAACGGTCTGGAAATGATGCCTTATGAGGAGAGACTTAGGGAGCTGGGTATGTTTAGCCTGGACAAAAGATGGTTAAGAGGCGATATGATAGCCCTGTTTAAGTATTTGAAGGGGTGTTACATTGAGGCTGGAGCAGACTTGTTTTCTGCTGCTCCAGTGACTGGAACACGGAGCAATGGATGGAAGCTCCAGGAACAGAGATTCCACCTCAACATTAGGAGGAACTTTTTGACAGAGCTGTTAGGCAGTGGAACACACTCCCTCAGAGCGTGGTGGGTTCTCCTTCCTTGGAGGTCTTTAAACAGAGGCTGGATAGCCATCTGTCGGGCATGCTTTGATCAAGATTTCCTGCGTGGCAGGGGGTTGGACTGGATGGCCCTTATGGTCTCTTCCAACTCTGCAATTCTATGATTCTATGATGTGTCATCTTCAGAAGATGCACAGATGAGACAGTCAATTGAACTTATCCCTGCTTGTTGGATTTCCTTGGGCAAGTGCCTGGCCTCTGTGAGAATTTAATATTCATTTGGCCTGATCCATCATCTCTCTTTTTATGCTCTTATGGAACTAAACTGTGCTTCCTTTTCATTTCTGGAGTTGTCCTGGCAGATGGAAGTGAGTATTTTTCCTGTCAATGGCACAGGGAAGTAAACTACCTGTGGCTGCTCCTTCTCTGGCTAATGGAATGGGACTAGCTTGGCCTCTGTATTACCATGTTTCTTCCTCTTCCTGGGAAGCAGATGTGTGTGCAGGGTATGTGTGTCCAATGTTGCAGAGGACACAGCAGGGTTCCTTTCAGCTCCATGCACTGTGGTACCCAAAGCAAGTGGAAACAAAAGAAACGTGGCATGATTCTCCATAGGACCCATATTACACAATTATTTCTAAGCAGCCGTTCCCCCCCCCAAAAAAAATTCCTTTCAAACAGAAGGAGGAAGAGAAAGGAGATGAAAGAAAGAAAGAAAGAAAGAAAGAAAGAAAGAAAGAAAGAAAGAATATTTTGAATTCTTAACAGTGATTCTCTTGGATGAATATTGAGAAATAAGGCTCATAATTGGCAACTAAAGTATAATTTACTGTAAGGGAAGTTCAGTCAAAGCTATTTTAGATAGAGATCCAATGAATAATATATTTCTGTTATAATTCTCTCTCTCTTTTTCTTGCTCTCTCTCTCTCTGATTGTAAGAATTCCAACAATTTCTACAAATGAAACTGTCTGGCATTTTCTGTGAGCGGATGAAGAACATGTTCAAACTGAAATCTAGACTAATGCAGTCTTACAATTCAACTACATCACGACAGCATACAAGGTAATTTCTTTACACTTTCTGGCAAGGTACATTTTGAATTACGAACATGACATATATGGAATTAAATAATTTGAATATACATTATTTAAATCCTGGGACAATTAATTCATTTTTGATACAACACAGTTGGATGTCTTGGGGAAATATGACACCAGAGAAATTTCCAATCAACTTGAAGTTATAACCGATGCAAAAGTACAGAAAACTGTTTTTTTTTTTTTAAGGCAGCAAACTTTAAGATTGCAAAGGGTTGGCTGCCAAATAAATAGCTTCTACCTTGTGTGTGTGTGTGCACATGTGTGTATGTGCCTTCAAATCTCTTGTTGACTTATGGTGACCCCATGAATGTCATAGGGTTTTCTTGGGGTTCATCTAAATTACCAGAATATGCCAGCTTCCCACTGGTGTATTCTGCCTGTGGATGTAGCCCATTGCTTTCCCGTAAATTGAACTAAATAGGATGAAGTTCAAACCACCACACTGACTGGTTTCTGCAGCCACCACCACTGCCCATGTCCCACTCTCTGCAGCTAGGAAGCTGGCCTGCAGCACATGACTAATACCCACTGCATGGGACCAGACTTAGTCACATGCACTGCAGGACTCCTTCCTGGCTATGAGTGAGGTAGCCAGCAGTTGCACTGATGAGTTGGTGTGCCGGAACGGGCTCCTGAGGTCACACTCCTGAACAGAATGGAATTGATGAAAGGAAACTTGAGATCCTTTCTAGAGATGACAAAGTACATGATGGCAAGCACATCCAAACAGACTCTAGAGTGAAAGCATCATGCACAGTTACCTATGTGGTCAATTGAAGGTACTCTCACTTGGCAAAAATAGATATGCTTTAATTTTCGTGGATGATATTTTGAAGTGTCACTTACCTACTGAAAGAGAAAAGTCAAGCCCATCAAGACAGCAACATTTCTTCAGAATATAGAGAAAGGTCAGAATTCCCCTCCTTCTCCACTGACTCATAATGATGTAAAGCAGTTCCACCCATCAAGCCTGCTCAAGATCTGACACAGTCATAAACTGACCTGGCAATGAAGACAGCAGACATACTAACACACATTGGAAGCTGCTTCTTGCAGTGTAGATGTGTAAATTGCTATTGCTTAAAACAATTTGTAAGCCACTCTGATAGTCTTGTGGCTAAAGAGTGCGGTATAAATAAATAAATAAATAAATATAAAAAAATACTGTGAATGTGTGAAGAGAGAATCTAGGCAAGCCTGGTTGGAGCCTTTTAATCATAGCTCAGGGGATGCTGTGAAGGCGTGCCTATAGGGGAGAGAGTATACAGAACTGAGGCTTGTCTCTGATAGAAGGCAGATAAGGGAAAGATTACTTGAGAAAGGAATAAGATTGCAGGGAGATAGGGGAAAGATGGCCTAGGGATAGGGAAAAGAGGTAGTAGAGATAGAGCAGTCAGCCAGAGGGAAGAGCTGAATAGGTTTTTGGGGAGTTGCAAATGATTCAGAGGTTAAAGTATGTTCTACATATGTTTTAATAAACTTCTACTTGTTCATTGTTTTTTACAACTGTGTCTGGGGATTATCAGATGAGCGTCCAAAAATACTGTACTTCCGCAAATGTGGATAGCGGAAATATCATGACATTATAACACTTACCATCACACATTGCTCTAGTCTCACAAAAGAACCACCACAGAATCATCACACAATGATCACTAGTGTTTTAAGAATGGGAGTTTACTTCTGTGATTTGGCATGGCATGGGTGAGATTTCTTTGGTTCTCACAAGAAGATGCAAGTGTGCTTAAAAGTACCCCCCCCTCAATTTAAAAAGTAAATGAACACACAAGAACTGAACAAACCAAAAACTTCCCAGCAGAATGGGGCAGTGCATAAAAAGAATGTACTGTGCTTTGCTCTCACATTCCCACCCAGAGGTTTTCTCACTGATGACTGCTAATTCACTCTATAATCTCGTGATTACAATGGGATGTGGTTTTGCATGCTTTCAATACTGTGAAAACAGCACTATTGACAATCTATTGATGGGTTAACCCATCAATTAAAAGCAACAGGTTTTTTTGTGGCTGGGGAATGGGATAGCCACAATGTCATGTGGTAGTGGGGCCCATCTGCATTACCATGACATCGTTATCCTGCTATCTTTGCTGTGTCTGATAAAGCCCTGGCTTTTCTTGTTAACTTTGGATAGTCTGGTCACACCTACTACAGTTAGCCCACAGATCAACACATCCACTGGTCCATACAGGTATCACCTGGAGGCCCAAGTATGTGATCCAGGGAGGAATCTTGAGGGGAAAAGGAGCATGGAGAGTGACAGGAAGCCAGGGACTGGAAGTGTAGGGGCAGACTGGAGGGGGGGGCAATACAGTGTGATATTCAACTGCTGAAATAAAGTGCTTCTATTTGCAAAGTGTGTAGAGGGTAGCTAATGCACTTTCCCTCTTGTGTTGTAGAAATCTACTTTGGTAGTAAACTGAGCAGTAAACTTCATCTCAGTAGGTGTGGATAAACCAAAGCAAGTGGAATAATTTCATTTATACTTTAGAGTCTCTGCCAATAGTACAGAAGTACTTTAATATTTAACCTATTTCATGGGTTGACTACTACTGTTTGAGCATCTAGATATAAACATGTCCTCAGTTATCTTTGGCGAGTGGGAAAAAGGTTCCTGATGATGAAGAAAACAGCTGGATGGATCTGCCCTTAAGGAATGAGCAATCCCTTCAAGGTTCCCTGAAATACAGACCTACAGAAATTAACCTGCTATAAAAGTGTATGAAAGAAAGCTCTATCAGGAGCTGTATTATCATTCAAAAAGAGTATCATCCTTTTGTTTGTCTTAGTAAATGTTTTAATGGAATAAAAAGTGCTTTACAGACAAAATTCATATTACCAAAACCAATTGGATTTACAATTTGTTTTTATTACCACTAAAGGAGCACTAATTCAAGCCCTGCATGCAATATAATGGCACAAAACAACAATAATCTTGTTTTTATGGCTTTAAGCATGTTGAAAAGCTAAGCCTTTGTTGCACTATATAGTGCCCAAATGTCATTATAACCTGAAAAATGTAGCTGACAGTCATAATTTGTCTTTTGGTTGATGGCCTTATGTTGTTTTCTAACACATAAGTATTCCCCTCCTCTCCCTCAAACCCAGCAGAAGTTTCATCCTCAATTCAGCCTTCAGCAGTTAGGCCAAATGTGTCTGAGATCCTAGGCTGAAAAGGACTGTTAATTTTAAGAAAAGTTGTTGGTTAAATATTCTAAATACTGAAAAAAATATAGTAGCTGGAGGGGGAAAAAAAAAAAAACAAGTCAAAGGGAGCGAATGAATGATGATAAATGCCTTCATTGCTGGAAAATCCAGTGCTTTAGAGTTGTAAATTGTATTACTAGTTTTGAGTTGGTAAACAATGCCAATGCCAGGCATGGCTACTCAGACATAAGTCCCACTGAATTCAGTAGAAGAGAGAAAGTTCAATTAGATTGTCTCATAGTGTCCAGAGGATTTATACAAATGCATGCAAGTGTTTGTGTGTGTGCCTTCAAATTGCCTGTTGACCTATGGTGCCCCCCATGAATTTCATAGAGTTTTCTTAGGCAAAGAATACTCAGAGGTGATTTTGACAGTTCATTCATCTAAAATACAGCTTTCAGCACCTGACTTTTTTGGTGGTCTCCCATCCAATTACTAACCAGGGCTGACCCTACTTAGCTTCCAAGATCAGATGGGATCTGGTGCCTTCAGAGTATTTAGGCCCATGGCAGTGAATTGTCGTATTGCAACAGATGTTTTCTGCTGACAGTGACAAAAACAGAGTTGTGCATACAACAATGTTGTGCATTGTGTTTATGCCCTGTGCATTGTGGTTGCACATTATGAATTATGGTTGCAAATTATGCAGCATCATGTATGTGCATTGCACATTATTGATGTACACTATGCATTGTGGTTTCACATTGTGCATTGTGGTTATGCATTTCACATTGTGCATTGTCAAATAGCATCCAATCATTGAAGTGTTGCATGATTCAGCCGATCTTCATGAGACTTGTGTAGTGCTAATGCAGCATATCACTGCATGGAGATATTTATGCTGTACTGAGAGGATGTTGGATTTTAGTCCCACATAGGATTTCAGTGTAACTGGGCTGTTTGAAATAGTTCACGGAATCCTAGAATCACAGTTTTGGAAGAGACCACAAGGACCATCCATTAAAACATCCATGCAGGGTGAAAGAGGGGGATCTGGGGGTTATGCACATAGGACTTTATCAGATGAGCATCTAAAAATGCTGTAATTCTGCTATTGAGGAAAGTGGAAACATAGTGGCATGATCACAGTAATTATTGCATGTTGCAATTGGGAAAGCGAACAGGATCAGCCCTGCCAGCTGATCCTGTTCGCTTTCCCAATTCACGAGGAGATCCTTGTGAGTTGGGAAACAAAGAGGATGAGCTGCCAAGGCTCCCTCAGCCAGTCAGACAGCCAGCCAAATTGGTGGGGTGGTCTTATATGGCGAATATATGCCTAAGCCTAGATTTTTGGTTGGAAATTGGGGGGTGGTCTTATACGCCCAATCATCTTATACGCCGGAATATACGTAATTAATGGGTGGAGCACACACAGACCATGTGAGAATGATGATGTTGTGTGATAACAGGAACCCATTTCTGCTATTTATCCCATCATAATCACATGATTTCAGCCTCATATGATAAAGTCCATAGTCCCTTGAGGGTGTTTTTTTTTAAATGCCTCCAGGCTTGTCTAATATACCCTAATGCTCCAGACCGCCCCACCCTCAAAAAAGTAAAAATATTTAAAGGTGATATTTTGGTCTGAAAAACAGTTTAACCTTCAAAACACAAGTCCCAACTTCAAGTCTGCCATTTGGCAGTCCCAAATGGCAGACCCTATTTGCCTTTAATGTTATAGTTTATTTAATTTCTTCAATGTTGTAATTGATTTCTCACTATATTCTGCTTAAATTCATGTTGCGAACAAATTCTTCAATGCAGATGTTTTTTCCCCACATGCATGTTTTTATATCATGCCTTGGTTAGTGGATCCCAATTTGAAAAAAAGAAAAGAAAGAAAGAAAGAAAGAAAGAAAGAAAGGGAAATCTTGCAAGCCTGAAGCTGTTGCACATATTCCAGAATAAATGGAAAAATGGAAGATTCTTAAGAATCTTTTCTACTTTAAAACAAGTGTAGGGAATCCAGAATTGTGGGAGAAATTTGGATGGGGTATGCAGTGTGAAACATGAGAAAGAGAGGACAGAAATCCCTCCTCTTTCCCAAATTTAGATATCTCAGGGAGGAGGCGTGCTTGCTGTCCTCCAATGAAAAGAGGTCACAATAATAGCATTGTGGCACTGAGTGCCATGACAGAGAGCATGGGGTGGGAGTAGAGTCAGAGCGCTGAAAAGCTCTTGCTGTCCTCTCCTCTGCCTCTTTTAGATCTTTATTCAGATTCCCTAGTGAGTAGCTTGACACACTTGGAGTTTTAGCAAGCAGCTAGACATGAGCAACTGTTCTTCACAGTTCGCTATGACTGGGCCAGGTCATTCGGTAACTCTAGGTTTGCAAAAGCTGCCTTTGAGATCCAGTCCACTTTCATATTTTTGGAATTTTACATTTTCTTATATTTCTTATCTATTTGTTTCAGTGGGATCCAGTAGGACCCAGGAGGGAAAGGGGTCATGTTGTTGCCTTTAGCCATTGGATTTACTGCTTATTTAATTATTCTTTTCTTTTCAATAGCTGCAATTGCATATTAAGTCATTAATTATTTTAGTTGGGGAATAAACAGTAGGCCTTGATTGGGCTCAGGAAGCGGGCAGGGTGGCATTGAGGCTTTCAGCTGGACTCTTGGGTTGGATCTGTAGGAGAGGGTTGGTTGCTATAGATCCAGGGTGGATTGACCTGTTTGATGCCTTTCATAGGTCTTGATTACCACATGGTTAGGCCTTTGCCAGCAAGCCTGTGTCTGTGGCCAGAGGTGTTGGGTGAGTTCTGGAATACCAGACCCCCACCAGGTTCCCCTTTGGGATGTGGTGTTGCACTTGGGCTCTCAATCAACCAAGGAAGGCACCTAAAACTCAAGTTACCTTTGATCAAAGGGGTCCTCCCCACCTCAAGAGAAGAACAGCCATGCCAGCACTTGTCACGAGCAAGAGGAACCACTTTATTGGTCGAAACATTAGTTTTATAAATTTGGATTAGAGGACCTCATATTGATTAACAATACATGTGCAAAGTAAAATATCTACCTTTTCATGATTGATAAGCAAACAGTTACAAACACTATTTCAATCAGTGCAGTGAGGTAGTGGGCAGACTAAATATTGCAAGTTAGAACAAAGAACTTTGAGAGAGAGAGAGAGAGAGAGAGAGAGAGAGAGAGAGAGAGAGAGAGAGAGAGAGAGAGAGAGAGACACCTCGGGGAGTAAGCCAATAACACAAGATATCAGAAATTGCAGAAACATAGGCCTTGTTTCCCAGCTAAGGTCATCAAAACTAATGCCCATTTTTTATTCAGAAAGTAGGACAGTGGAGGGATAAGGAACAAAACTGCAAAGACCAATATGGCTGTCTAATGGTTCACTAAAAAGTTCTCCAGACCTCTGATTCCAAGCCTGGGCTAAGCAGCTAAGTAAGAGAAGTGGATTTAAAGTTAAAATTGGTTTCCAGATTCACTGTCTAAGGTTATGAATATAGCACATTGGTTAACATGGCAGAGGATCAGCCTAATTCCTATTTCCTCCTTTCATACCCTTCAGAGGTAGGCCCAGGTTGTGCTAAATCTCTAATTGCCATATGACTTTAGGCCTCTATTTGGCACATAGAATCATAGAATCATAGAATTGCAGAGTTGGAAGAGACCACGAGGGCTATCCAGTCCAACCCCCTGCCACGCAGGAAATCTTGATCAAAGCATCCCCGACAGATGGCCATCCAGCCTCTGTTTAAAGACCTCCAAGGAAGGAGACCCCACCACGCTCTGAGGGAGTGTGTTCCACTGCCGAACAGCTCTTACTGTCAAAAAGTTCCTCCTCATGTTGAGGTGGAATCTCTGTTCCTGGAGCTTGCACCCATTGCTCCGTGTTCCAGTCTCTGGAGCAGCAGAAAACAAGCCTGCTCCATCCTCAGCGTGACATCCCCTCAAATACTTAAACAGGGCTATCACATCGCCTCTTAACCGTCTTTTTTCCAATCAATATCCTTTTTGAATTGTGGTGCCCAGAACTGGACACAGTATTCTAAGTGAGGTCTGACCAAGGCAGAATAGAGTGGCACTATTACTTCCCTTGATCTAGACACTATACTTCTATTGATACAGCCCAAAATCACATTGGCCTTTTTAGCTGCCACATCACACTGTTGGCTCATGTTCAACTTGTGGTCTACTAGGACTCCTAGATCCCTTTCGCATGTAGTCTCATTCAGCCAGGTCTCTCCCATCCTATATTTATGCATTTCATTTTTGCGCCCTAAATGCAGCACCTTACATTTCTCTGTATTGAATTTCATTTTGTTAGCTTTGGCCCAGCTCTCCAGTCTATCCAGGTCATTCTGAATTTTGATCCTGTCCTCTAGGGTATTAGCTACTCCTCCTAATTTGGTGTCATCTGCAAATTTGATAAGTATGCCCCTAATTCCCTCATCCAAGTCATTGATAAAGATGTTGAATAGCACTGGGCCCAGGACAGAACCCTGTGGCACCCCACTGGTCACATCTTTCCAAGACGAAGAGGAGCCACTGCTGAGCACCCTTTGGGTTCGGCCGGTCAACCAATTACAAATCCATTGAACAGTTAACTTGTCTAGCCCACATTTTACAAGCTTGTTTGCAAGAATGTCATGGGGAACCTTGTCATGGGGAACCTTGTCATGGTCAGTAGCAATTAGTAGATCCTGACTATGCCCCAGCCTGGATCTCTCTAGGCCTCAGCCTTTCCCATGCCTTACAGCCTTTCGACCTAGACCCACTAGGCCCCATCATCTGCCTTTTTCAGCCATTAAGACTCAGTTTCCATAGACCCTTTCTAGGCCTCTTTGTCAATCCAGGCCCCAGCCTGAGGAAGGTATAGGCCTTCCTGAATTTTTCGGTCTATCCCCTAGGCCCCCATCATCCATCTAGGTCTTTCCAGCCTTAAAGGCCCATTGTTTTAGACTTTCTCTAAGCCACTGTGGCAATCTAGGCCTCTGTCTGCTGCGTAGGCCTTCCTGGCTTCATAGGTAGTGCTAGGACAATACTTGCTGGCTGTCTCCTCAGTTAGCCCCCAGCCAGGTCTTGCTGTCTTCAGCCTTTAGCCCCTCCTAGCTACCAGACTCTCTAGTTCCATAGGCTTTAGTAGGGCCTTGTATTGGGCCTGGCCTTCAAGGCCTGATCTGAGGCCTAGTGAATGGGCTTCTGGTTGAAAGATACCTGTAGGCCCCATTTGGGCTTATCAAGAACATGGCTCCAGGCTTAGGACAGGCTTATAAAGAACATGGCTGCAAAGAAGGGCAGTGGTGGCTCCAAAGGAAAGGGTCCTGTCAAGAGACTTCCTCCTAAGTGTCTGCCCCCAAAGGTGCCTTCTTCATCCAAGGACAAAAGAAGAGTAAACAGTGCTGAAGTTATATTGTCCAGTCTACAAGCACTGGTGAAGACAAGCACAATCTAGGCCCCCTAATAAAGGAGGTAAGGGTTCATCTACAGGCATTGTCAAGGCCAGCTGAACTAATCATGGCTTACCTTGATGGCTTAGAACAAGGAAAGAAACATGATAAGGTGGCAGAATCAGCTGTGCCACAGGAAGAGATGGAGTCCACTTCATCATTAGTGGTCGAACTTGTCAAGATGGAGGATGCCAGTGTGACTGTTGTGGGATCAGGTGAGATGCATGACTTGATTGGTGGAGATTCTGGGGGATTTAATTGGCCATGGGGACCATGGAGCATGCCTAATAACCATCCCCTTAGTCAACCCTCTATGGGCATTTTGTCAGGTACTAGCAGTCAGGAGGAGATCCCACCTTAGCAGTCTTGGACATGGGAGCAACTACTATGGGCACTATGGTATGATTTCTCCCCTAATGTGAACCCATAGCTAGGGCAGGTAGGAGATTGCCAGTGCAGCCAAATAGTTATAGCAATGTTCCATATGGAGCCATACCTTTTGGTGAACAGGCACTCCCATTAGGTGATCACTTGTTACCTGGCACTAGGGACAAGATATTACAGGGAGATTACATGTACGTGAACATTTTCTCCCTGTTATATTGTGAATTAGAAAAGTATGTTACCTACCCTGATAGCCCCCATCTTGGAATATATAATAATTGGCTATATTTAATAATTCAGCTAAGGTGGCCACCCATGTGGTTGCAGGGACCCCCAAATATCAAGGCAGGATTCATGCAAGACCAAGGGAAGAACCCTTAGAAATTCCATATCACACTGTGTATCCAGTCTAATGTCCGGACCTCCCTGCTGTTGGTTTATTTCGTGATCTCAGCTCTGCAGGATCGATACTGTATAACCTGCTATCCCCTTACTCTATTCCTCTGTCCAAATTCTTCCAACTATCTTCAATAGCCTTGTGTAAGTGTTTGAAGCCTGAATGTGTGCGTGAATGCTGTTGATATTAATTTCCAATAAAAATAATTTAATTGTACCTTTTGGTTTACAGTCTACTCATATTACTGGTATACATAGGTTAAAAGGTCCTGCCATTGCCTGACCTCTTGCATGACAAGTTGATTAACTAAATTCCCCAAATTAATATTAGGACATTAGAGGGTCCCCATGGAGCCCACACAGTTGGGGTAACAAGAAAGATAAGGAGGAACTAGATGATAGAAAGAGAAATAGGTGTAGAGTTGACTGGATGTGGGCAAATTGGCTGCCCAGCTTCTTTATATGTGCAGGATTTATAGCCAAGGATATAGGGCCTATTCCTTAATGTAATACATGGATATTATATGCAGAGCCTATGTATACTTTTCAGGACCTATGTGAATCCTGTATGAAGAGTATTTTAGGATGAAAGTATCCATGCACCCGGCCATACTGTGGGACCTCATACACTCCCAGTTATGCATGCAGGTCATGACCCCTGTATGACCAACCCCAGGAGAGTGGTCACACAGTGGTCATGTTATACAGAACACCAAAGGGTATACCACTGTGCATTCTAGGGATGCCCAAGAATAGCAGCAGAAGGTACTTTGTTGGTAATTTGGGGTTCAGGGTAGAATTTGCCCGAGAATAACAGATGCATTTTGTGACTGACCTCACAACTGTATCACCTCCAACCAGAGAGATGGTCTGCTCACAGAAGTCATAAATTCATACTGTCTTGAAACCTGAAGATATCTATATATGTTCATACATGTAATATATGTTCATATATGCTGGCCTGCCTACTTATCTTTTTCTCCCGACTGAAAATGAATATATTCCAACAGTACAGCAACCCCAGAGTGCAAATTTAATTTCCCAGTACTAAGGCAGAGACTTCATAAAGTCACTTGTGCCTATCATTCTTAGCCAGTAAAAATAATTCCTTCAGTAGTATTAATAAAATTGAATCACGAAACATTTCCTCAAGTGGCAAAATGGAATATTTTTGTATATAACCTTTGTTTAATTTACTCTTCCATTATATTTTATCCTTTTGGATCAAAAGGAAATTAACATAACCCAAATGCCTGGCTCTACCAGTTACACAAACAGGTCACACAGATGCTGTATGGCTCCTGAATGCTAATAAGTTAGACAAAAAGATACATACAGGGCAGGGATGGTGGTGGTAAAGATCTTCTCTATGTGAATGCCATTATCCTGAGAATGTATTGTTATATGGTGACTGCTCTGAGTATGTGACGACTATACAAAAATTAATCATGCCAGTATCACAGTTGATTTTTTAAAAAAGCAGAAGACAGCAAGAAAGTGAATGAGAATAAAAACAGTGGAAAATTAGAGACTGTTTAGAAATTTGTCTTTTCCTGAACTATACAAATTCCTTAATCCTTTGTGTTTGAGAAAACACTTGTAGTTCATCGACTCTTAAATGGTTTCAAGAAACATCTGGAAACACCTGCAAACACCTGCTTATGTTGTCATTATATTTTTTGGAACAGCAAGCTTAAATTAAAAATGTTGCCATCACCCAGATACTATAAGTTAGCTGTGTGTGTCAGATGTGTTTGGAGGAGGGAAGGGATGTGAGCAAATGGGTTATTTTTCTATATAAACTTTGTTTAATTCGCTGTTCCATTATTCTAACATTTCCCTCAAATGCCCCTCTCACATGCTTTGCTTACATTGAGAGGCAGTTAACAGTATGGGATTTTATAGCTTTTCAGATATAAAATAGTCGATCCCCTCATTGTCTCTTCCACCTTCTGGGCACTGAAATTGTCTGCAAGAGAAGTGAGGAATTTGTTGGACCTTATAGTCTTGGCACAGTTTGACCTCCAATAAACATCAGGATAGTTGAAAATCTCCTCTACTTCTCATACTGGTTTCCTTGAAGAGAAAAGCAGAGATACAATGAGAAAGCCAAGCAGGTACAGAGTCAGGAGTCTACCTACAGAGTATGGGAACTAGCACAGCACTTAACATCTTTCTGGAAGTTGTTATAGCCCCCATGGGTACTCTACCCCCCCCATCACATTCTATGGCTGAGCCTATCGTTTCAGTTTGTGCATGTGAGCACATGCCTGCCTTCCTGTCTCTCCTTTGGCCACGAAATGTCACACCAACTGCCTCTTCCACAGTGGGATGGAGTAAGAAGAGAAAGAGGTAAGTGGGAGTATATTTGAGTTTGGAGGCACAACTGTGCCATGCAGTGGTTAATATGGCATTATTTATTTCAGAAAGATGCCTATAGATATTATTTTAGCAGCTGATCTCTGGACTCATGTACCTCTCTATCTCCTGGTCACACTCTTGTCTTCATCAGAACAGATGGCCAGACGCCCCTGGCAAGACAGCAAGTCCTTGTCAATTGTTGAATGGATGTAAAGTGGGAAAGAGGGAAGAAAGCAAGAGGAGGAAAGGAAGGGGAGAAAAGAGAAGAAAGGAAGGGAAGAGAGAGTGGAACAGGCATGTATAAAAGAAAAGAGGAGTTAGAGTGAGTAAAATGGATGTTTGAGAAAAAGGAAGGGAGATAATCTCTCTCTCTCTCTCTCTGTCTCTCTCTCTCTCTCTGTGTGTGTGTGTGTGTGTGTATGTGTGTGGGCAATGTATGAATGTATGTGAGAGAAAAAGTGTGGGACTGGAGGTCATGATAATCTTAAAAAGAAACCATAGGTGGGATGGCTCTCGATCTGGCCACTGCCAACACATAAAAATTAAGGGGGGGGGGAGAGAAACAACAGGGATGTAATTGTGAAGGTCTACTGCAGATGCATGTTACCATTCCTTATATCTCCTTCCTCTAATATTTTTTTAATTTGGCAGTATTGGGCATTGCATGAGGTCTAGCTAGATCAGGGCAGACCAAAAGTTCAGTCAAATGAAGGTCACCCAGGATCAACAAACATACCCAAGATAGGATTAAGTAGAGCCCCTTAGTATCAGGGTCATTGAGGTGGAATGTGCTAATCCCCTCTTGGATGCACCTGGCAATGAATCATAATCCAAAATATACAGTTACCAGAACACCCATTATCCCTCCAAATGTCTACCCTCACACCTTTCCTCTCCCACAATGAGGAGGCTGCCATAAACCCATTAGCTTTAATATCTCAGCCATTAGCAGCAATTAACAAAGTCTTGGTTTCCTTTGTTTAACTGTGGGAAACCCATCTAAGCATTGTTCTATACTTACATACCCTTTCAGGATATGAACTTGGATATAAATATTAGCCCCAGATAATAGCTAAGTGTGCACCATTCTTTTGACACCGTCCTTCTGCTGGATTTCTGTATCACCCAGAGATTCAAATCTGAGTCTTCTTTGCTGCACAGCCCTCTGCTCTTCAGAAATGGTAATTATAGCCCAAACTTCCCAGAAACTATTCCTCTATCCAACTCTTTCTGCCTTAACTCTTTGTTAGCCTTGTGTGATTCTTGTGAGTGCTAGTGAGTATGTGAATGCTTCCATTTTTATTTTCAAATAATAATATTTTTTATCTCACTTTAACTTGGAATCTCATCAGTTTATACTAGTATACATAAATGTAAAGATCTTGGAAGTTACCTGACCTTTCGCGGCCATACCTTTGAGCTAATTTTATTCCCTAGAGCAATATTGCAATTTTACTGTCATGAGTGGGTCCCCCATGGACCCCATCAACTTGGGTAACACCCACAAACCAAACTGAGGATTTGGATGATGCCTTCCTGGAACAATGACAGAACATACAGTAGGAGATATGTAGACTGCAACAATCCTGATATTTGTTGGAAGTCAAACTCTCCCAAGAATATGAGATCCAACAAATTCCTCACCTGCCTTGCAGACAATTTCATTGTCCAGAATATGGAAGAAGCAACAAGGGGGACAAATATTTTGGATCTGATCCTTAACACCAGGGATGACCTGGTTAATGGGGTGCAGATGGTGGGACTGACCATGTTATCCTAAGTTTGTTATACAACAGAAAGGGGAAGCCAAGGGTAGTCAGACACACATTCTAGAGTTTAAGGATGAGGTCGGGAGGAAGACGGCTGTCCTCCTCCCATCCTTTGTTCATTCTCCCTTGAGGGATGAGAAAGGCACCACTTTTTATTGATGGAAGTTTCCATCAATAAAAAAAGATGGAGGGAAAATGAATGAAGGACAGAGGGAGAACAAATGAAGTGAGGAGGACAGTGTCATCTGAAACCAATCGCTGGAAGTGGGACAGCGCCACCGTTCTCCTCCCGACCTACACTTTGTTTTTTTACCCCATCTGAAAAACTCCTAAGAAAGCTGATTTCGGTAAACTCAAGGAAATACTGGGTGTGATCCCATGGTCAGGAATATGAAAAGAGAAGGGAGTTCATGATAAATGGGAGTGTCTTAAAAGTGAGGTATTGAGGGTACAACTTCAAACAGTTCCAATGAGGATGAAAAATGGGGTGTCTAAAGAAACCAGGATGGATGTCTAAAGAACTTTCAACTGAGCTAAAATTTAAAAGGGGCATGCACAAAAAATGGAAAGGGGAGGGGTAATCACCAAAGAGGAATTAAAACAAACAGACAGCACTTGTAGGAAGAAAGTCAGAAAAGCTAAAGTACAGAACAAGTCCAGGCTTGCCAGAGAGGTTTGAAACAACAAAATGCTAACAGGGGACAGAGAAAAACAGAACTACTCAAAACTTTCTTTGCCTCGGTCTTCTCCCAAAAAGGAGAACAGTATTCAACCTGGGAAAAAGGGAGCAGATGATGTACAAGAGGAAATGCAGCACAGAATAAGCAAAGAAGTAGTACAGGAATATACTGCTACTCTAAATGAATTCAAGTCTCCAGGGCCAGGTGAACTACTTCCAAGGATATTAACAGAACTTGCAGAAGTAATCTCAGAACCACTGACAATAATCTTTGAGAATTCCTGGAAAACAGCAGACTGAAGGAGAGCAAACATTGTCCTGATCTTCCAAAAAGGGAGCAAAGGGGATCGTAATAATTAATGTGCAGTCAAGCTGACATGAATGCCAGGAAAGATTCTAGAGTAGCTAATTAAACAGACAGTCTGTAAGCACTTAGAAAGCAATGCTGTGATAAATAAAAGTTAACATGGGTAATGCCAAACTAATCTGATCGCGCGCTCTCTCTCTCGCTCTCTCTCTCTCTCTTTTTGATAGAGTTACAAGCTTAATAGATGAAAGGAAGGCTGTGGGTTTAGCATACCTTAATTTCATTAAGGCCTTTGAAAAAAGTTCCCCATGAAATTCTTTCAATTAAGCTAGTAAAATCAGGGCTAGACAATGCTACTTTTAGGTGAATTTGTAATTGGTTTACCAAACCCAAAAGGTTTCTCTTCATCCTGGAGAGAAGTGACTAGTGGGATGCCACAGGATTCTCTCCTTGGCCCAGTGCTATTCAACATCTTTATCAATGGCTTGGATGATGGAAAAGAGGGCATGCTTATCAAAGTTGAGGATGATGCCAAATTAGGAGAGGTAGCAAATACCCCAGAGGACAGGAACAGAATTCAAAATGACTGTAACAAATTGGAGAGCTGGGCAAAAACTAAAAAATGAATTTAAATGGAGAGAAATGTGAGGTATAAAATTTAGGCAGAAATTTTTTTGAAATGTGCTGATATAGAATGGGTGACACCTGGCATGGCAACAGTACATGTGAAAGGGATCTAGGAGTCTTAATAGACCACAAGATGAACATGAGTCAACAGTGTGATGCAGCAGCTTTAAAAGCCAATGCAATTCAAGGCTGCATCAATAGGAATATAGTGTCTAGATTGAGGGATGTAATAGTGCCACTCTATTTTGATTTGGTCAGACCTCACCTAGAATACTGTGTCCAGTTCCAGGCACCACAGTTCAAGAAAGATATTGACAAGCTAGAAAGTGTCCAGATGATGGGTGACCAAAATGGTAAAAGATCTGGAAGCCGTGCTCTATGAGGGGCAACTTAGGAGCTGGGTAAGTTTAGCCTGGAGAAGAGAAGGTTAAGAGGTAGCATGATACCCATGTTTAAATATTTGAAAGGCTGTCATATTGAAGAGGGAGCAAGCTAGGGCATGGCAGAATTGATTCAAACTACAGGAAAAGATACTCCACCTAAACATTAGGAAGAAGTGGTTGTAAGTGGAATATAATGCCTTGTAGTGTGGTGGAGTCTCCTTCTTTGGAGGTTTTTAAATAGAGGCTGTATGGCCATCTGTTGGGGTGCTTTAATTGTGTATTCCTGCAAGGCGGGGGTTGGACTGGATGGCCATTGTGGTATCTTCCAGCTCTATGTTTCTATGATTCTGTGTGATTCCAGGAGCTCCTACTGACACTATGCTATTGGATTTTGGTTTTATCGTGGTTTAGCTTTATTGTAAGCTGCCTTGGGTCCCATGCCAGAAGAAATGTAAGATATTGAATGTATGTATGCATGTATGAATGAATAAATAATATTCCTGATGTGAGCAAATTTTCTCTGTGAGAAAATCTGCTCAACTCCATGGCATATAGAGAAAGCCTAATCAGGCAACACATTTTGGTAAAGGGGGCACGTCCAATGAAGAAGAGTCCACCACCCTCCAAGGTAGTCTGGTCCCCCTTAATCAGCTCTTAACAGTAAATAAATTCTTCCTGATGTTTAGATGGAATTATTTTTCTTACAATTGGAATTCATTGGTTTGTGTCCTAGTTTGTGGAACAGTAGAAAAATAAGCTTGCTCCATCTTCTACATAACATGCCTTAAGAAACAAAGGCATTCATAAGCAACTTGGATGCCTGTGTATCTCCACAAGATCCATATGGCCTTTCTTTAAAAGCAATATAAAAGGTAATGTGAAGTCGAAGGCTTTCACAGCCAGCATCCATAGGGGTTTTTTGTGGGTTTTTCTGGGCTGTGTGGTCGTGTTCTTAAGAGTTTATTCCTGATGTTTCACCTGCATCGTGGCTGGCATCCTCAGAGAATGGTGGCATGTGGGTGTGTGGGGTTTATTTATATACTGTGAGTTCCTGTTGAAGAGGATAAGTATGTAAATGTGTGTATTCAGTTTGTGCTTCCATAGAACTCTTTACCATCATATTTCAAATTAGCTGATTTTCTTCCTATCAGCTTTCTTACTTGTCCAGCTTTCACAACCATACATAGAAACTGCCTCTGAAGGAACTGTATCTGTATCATCTTCATCATCTTAAATCCTGAGTTAAGTCTTGGGGGTCTGTGAGCACAAAATATATTTAAAGGGGGTCCCTGGTAAAGAAAAGGTTATGAGCCACTGGTCTATGCCATCGTATTCCCAATTTCTATGTATGGTTTTGAAAGCTGGGCAAGTAAGAAATCTGATAGGAAGAAAATCAGCTCATTTGAAATGTGGTGGTGAAGAGTTCTATAGATACACAAACTAAATACACAAATGTACATACTAATCCTCTTCAACAGGAACTCACAGTATATAAATAAACACCACACCCCCAGATGCCACTATTCTCTGAAAGTGCCAGCCACAGATGCAGGTGAAATGTCAGTAATAAACTCTTCTTGAACAGGGCTGCACAGCCCAGAAGACCTCATCAAAAAAGCTATAATATAAGAGGTACTTTGAAATAACCTCAAATTGCCACCCACAAAATATTATTTTTAAGTACATTTATAGAACATCTCTCCATGGTCACTTGAAGGTGGAAGGAAGGAAGGAAGGAAGGAAGGAAGGAAGGAAGGAAGGAAGGAAGGAAGGAAGGACTCACTGTTGGTTTCAGATTTCTTATATGTACACATTATCCTATTTGCAAGTATTTTCCTGGGCAAGAAAATTGCACTATGATAAACTTCAGAGCTATCATCTAAAATGTCAATCAAGGCCTTAAGTTAAATAAAAGTTTGGCACACTAATTTTCATCCTTTTCATTTCATGAACACATTGCATGAGGTTTTCTCCCTCTTATTTTTTTTTAAGTCTATTTAGTGTTGACCTTAGATTTGTGAAAATGAGTTAGAATTAGGATTAGTATGTCAAATGGGAACACCTGTTTAACAGATAAACATATTTAAATATCAACCTTTCCATCTTGATTGGTTTTCATAGGAAAGAACTACTGATTAGAAATCGACATTTAATCGACCTTCCAAAATGACAGCCATAGCACGGGAAACATTCTGCTATGATTATTGATTCCTACCAACTCATTTAGTGAAAAGGACAGTTTGAAGTGTGTTCTAGTTTGTTTGTTTTTTCTCCTATGCATCAGCCTTTGGGATATGACAGGTGGTAGTTAGCAAAGTTTCTGGGTCATAGGAAGCAACCTTATATCACGTCAGTCTGTCAGCTCATGTAGGCTACTAGTATTGTCCATTTTGATTTGTGCCACCTCTCCAGGTTTTCAGACAGATGTCTTCCCATTCCTGGTTATCTGAGCCTTTCAAATGAAGATGGTGGGACAGATATCTTCATTTTAATTTCCATGACTTCTGTATCTGCTTTCACTACTGAATTATGACCAATTCACATATGGAGGGGTGTCACACTTTTCCATGCAAGATGACCACCTGAAAGACATCAAGCAGTGAATGAAGTATCAGTAACAAAGGATGATAGACCAGCTTTTCCCATCATGCCCCCTAGATGTTTTGGAATACAGGTCTCATTATCTCTGACTATTGTCATGCTTGTTGGTGCTGAAAGGAATTGCAGATATGGGCTGATGGGATTTATAGACTTATAGAGGGATCCATGTTGGAAAAGTCTACCACAGGCAAAACTCTTATTTCATCCCAAAACCAATACATTTAAACGGAGCCATACAAACATATGAAGCTACTTTATAATGATTTAACAAATTAAACTATTTAGTCCAATAGTGTCATTGAGTCTGTGATTGGCCAGATGTTCCAGAATCTCAGTCAGAGATCATTCTCTTAGCTTGCTTTCTAATTTAAATTCAAGATGTTAGATACTGAACCTGGAATATTCTACATTCAAACTGGTGGTCTACTGTATAGTTATTATCCCATCCCTTGGCTTTGGCTGGTGCTGGGTCTTGTTCTTGATGTAACCAGCCTATAATGTCTGCTTTGATCTATCCTAGCAAATCAGTTTCTGTAAACCAATGACTGGGAATACTTGGACTCAGCCTAGATCTCCCAAGGCATTTTGATACTTGTTAGAGTTCTAAGAAGTTTTCTTTATGTTTAAATCTTGTAGTCCTTTGACTGCACACATAACATTGAGGAATGAATCTCACCTGTTTTCCTTGAAATGAAATATGCACTTATGGACTAATCATGTGGAACCAGCTGATGAGGGTAGGAGCCCCTTGTGGGTTTCCAGAACTTCTGCAGGTGAAAGACATTATTGTGATTGATGGTATACAAATTCCCAGTGTCATGAGAAGGTCCCTGTACCAAGGTTATCGATGGGCTTGCAACCTGGTTTGGAGCAATGGAAGTACCAATTGTTTGAATCTCTGCCTGTGGACATAACATAGCTATTCTTACTGAGGTTTCAGCAACTTGGAAGAGGCCCACCATTATTGCTCAAATTATATCTAGCAAAGAAATGGAGATACTGGGCCATTCAACTGAGATTTCAGGGTTATTTCTGCCAGCTTTTGAATATGGAAGCCAGCTCATACACTCCTGGAGTCCATTGCTTGTGGATGTTCCACGATATAAATAAGTAGACCATATGTATTTTTAAACAGTGAATTAATTGAATGTGCTGAAGATTTGAACAGTGGCAGCTGATAGCTCCCTTGTTATTGAGGCAGTGAATCCATACCATATTTTAACCCAGGCTTTAAAGGAGCTCCCTAGCACCTTGAACAGCTCCATCCATTAAAGTTAACCAAACCCTACAATATATTCACCCTTCACATGGGAACTTCCAGCAACCACTTTATTTGAAATTAGTAGTTCTCAAAAAAGCCAATCATCTTTAAAATAAATGTAACATGTTCTTTGCCCTTGTGGCTTGGCAACCAGCTCCCCAAAATGCAATAATAATAATAATAATAATAATAAGAAGTACCTATTCAAATACTGAATTCTTTGGATCTATTTAAAACAGCTATCCTTTCTTGGTTCTACATATTCTTACACCCAATGCTGAAAAGCTTTGTATTTTTAAGTGATCCTTACTTAAAACTTTCCTAAAAGTTTTGAATTAGAGGGAAATAATATGCAAAGTTGGCTTGCCATGAAGAAAACACACTTTGGGTTTAGATTTATAGCTCTAATCTTGTAAAACCAGATTATCCAGTGATTAGAGCAATTAAAACAACTGAATAAAGGGTTTAAACTTTTATGAAAAAGCTGTTACATTGTGAGACCAGACTTTTTAATGGACTGCAGGCATTAAACAGACCTTGTATTAAACTTTGAAATTAATGGGTCACTGTATAGCATTCCAGTCTTCCTAGCTTGATAAGATTAATGCTTGCTTATATAGCAAATTCAATGGCTCATTTAATTTCATATGAATGTTTAACATTAAATTGCTTTTGGATTAAGTCTAAACTCATTCATTTTAATGTTTGAAAGACATTTCATTTTTCTTCTGTTTTCTTTGATCAAACGGCTTGTTGTTAATTCAAGCCTACACCTATAAATTGCTGAGAAATGTAAGAGTTTTACAAATTTAGCAACAACAAGATCTATTTATTAATATTTATTTGATGCCAAAATTGGCTAGCATCTTGTTCGGCAATTAAGATATCATATGATATTGTAACTGCTGAGAATTCTGTTTTCTAGTCACGAATGACTGAATGTGATCCCAGAAATCCACTTTCATGCTCTAGTAGTACCCCAACCAAAGCATTCCCAAGATACTGGAGATAGGAGCCCCAGAAAATGATATTGATAGTATGCTCCTAGTAGCAGGGTGCCTTGAGACAAGCAGTGTGTTAGGACCCCAAGAGGTCTCTCCAGCTGCCTATTACCAACCAGAGTGACCTACACATGTGATTTCCCAGAGCTCCTATCTCCAGCACCTTGGAAATGCTTCTGGTTACCATGACAATGCAGAATCTCAGTCAGCATATATTATGGGTAGGAAAATAGCTCTTTAGCCCATAGGTTACTTCTAATTAGGGATGCTTTTAGATCATCATGAATTTTGATTTCAATTGACCTTATCTATGGCCCCATCTACACGATGGAAAAAAATCCGTTTGGGGGGCTAAAAAATCTGAAAAGGCAGCTGTTCGTATGTGTAGGATCTTCCTACATGATTTTTTACCCCCCCCCCCAAACTCCATATGACTCCCTCCTTGTCCAGGTGGCTAGAGCCAGTGATCCAAGCGGTGGTTTTAAATCTCCAGCCACTTTTTTTTAATTATTTTAAAAGGTGCCTGTTTTGTGGACAGTCATTTCCCCCTATTTACAATGTAAAATAAAAATAAATATATGTAAAAATCTCGATTTCATGGACTAAACGGACTCTCACTTAGCCAGGAAACCAACATGGTGGCTGCTCCCAATTCCCCTCTTTGTTAGCCCCACCCCCTGTGCTCGGCCGATCAATCAGACTACACTGCCTGTTTGTATGTGTGAGAACTTGGTGTACAGACCGTCGACAATATGAACGCCTGTACGGATTTTAGGTCGAGATTCGCTAATCCTCCTGAACACCAAATCCATGTAGTTTATGGGGGAGTTGCTAGCCCCCTTCTGAAAGACACATATGCATCTGAACAGCTGTGTGTACACATGATCGATCTTCTGAATGCCATACGTATATTTTTTTTACTATGTTGACGGACCCTATTACTTCTATAGACTAATTTTTAGATTGGAACTTTGTTACGCATAATCTCTCACACTTCCCAAAGTCTCTGACAGAGTTTTTACCTTAAAATACATTCTCTCTCTCTGAATAAACACACCCACAGAGAGAGAGAGAGAGAGAGAGAGAGAGAGAGAGAGAGAGTTCATACTTCAACAGCATATACAAAGGTAAGAGATGAGTTGATCTCAGTTGGTTTCATCTCAGTAAAGGGACTCGATGTCATGATTAGGAATGTGATAATCTCTCAGCCATCATTACATTCTGTTTCTCTAACTCCTACTTCATTTACTTTCTGCATTTATTTCATATCAGAGTATGAGGTTTTGTTTTTCCTTGTTGTTGTGACCTTCAAGTAATTTCCAACTTCTGGCAACCCTAAAGTGAACCTATCATGGGGGTTTCCTTGGAAAGATTTGTTTAGAGGGGGTTTGCCTTTGCTTTCCTCTGAGACTGAGAGAGTGTGACTTGCTGAAGATCACCCAATGAGTTTCCATGGCAGAGAGGGGAATCAGACCCCATTCTCCAGAGACAGGCTACTGCCACACTGCAGAAATAATGCGGTTTGACACAGCTTTTACTATCATGGCTCCATCCTATGGAATCCTGGGGTTTGTAGTTTGTTATGAAACCAGAGCTCTCTGACAGAGAAGACGAAATATCTCACAATACTACAAATAACAGAATTTCATAGCATTGAGCCATGGCTGTTAAAGTGGTGTGATACTGCACTATTTTTTTTGCAGTGTGGTAGCAACCATAATTCAATGCTCAGACAACTACACCATACTGGCTTTTCCTGACCATCCAGAAAAATCATTTGTATTTTGTCAGTTTCTCTGAGAAATATACACATCTTTTCTTAATGTATCCATTTTTATACAATCTCCCACTGACTAAAACATATTTGTGCACATTCTTCACAGAGGCAACTTCATTAGCCATGCACATTTTGATGCATGTAATTCAAAGAGAGAGAGAGAATCTGACAGTTGTGGTATTTTTTCTGATGATGGCAAATTGGTAGTTAAATCCATGCTTTTTAAAGAAGTCCTGAAGAGTAGTTTGGAGAAACAATAATTAAAATATCAATTATTGCAAATGTATTCTCCAACTCTAACCAAGACTAAGGAGAGCCAGTTTCAAGTCTGTTCATCTGTGTAGATCATAGAAAGACCTTGTGCTACTCATTTTTCTCAGGACTATCATGAGAATAAAAGTTGTTATGTGGGGAAAGGGGAACTGGATATACTGATCTGTGTTCCTTGAAGGAACAGTGGCGCATATACATCACACATAACTACAGCTTGTTAAACTTTCTGATTAAACAGAATTCATGTAGCACTATGGTCCTTCAGAAATCATAACCCATTCTGTTTCTCCCTGTTTGTAACCCAGTTTGCGCTGTTGCTCTCCCTTGCCCAGTTTGTGAACCATATAGAGGTTATATCAGGTAATAAGACAAGGGAAACATACACTCCAAGGACAGGATAGAATCATAATGAGAATGGTAATGTGACATGGCAGCTGAAACATTCCAGAGGCTGAAATAAGCAATGGTGCTCCTCTGATCAAAGCAGAGGAGGGAATTGTTTGTCGCACCATTAGTAACATCTCCCGCATCTCTGACAGATGAAAACATAAATGCTGTATCACTCCAGGACAATCACATTAAAGATGGCCATTATAGAGCATACACAGAATTGTTTAGCACAGGCACTGTGGACTACTAAAATCTGCAGAGCACGATGTGTTTTTTTTTTTTTGGTAATGTTTTTTAAAAGCCTAGCATGACTGATACAAGCTATGCCAAAAGTGTTCAGTTTGGACCATCAAACAATCTGACAATCTATCAATGAAAGGCTAGAAACTGCCTTTGGGCACACAGCCCCAAGCACAATAAGGGGACAAGGAGAAACAGAGCAAGGTCATGGGAAGGGGAGGAGATCACATCAAACAGCTCCCCACTGGAATCTCTTTAGATATAATATGTTGCTCATAATTTTTTCCTTGTTCCTCTTAGCTTCTGGAAATGATAATTAATTGTCCTGCTGTTTTTCAGCTTCAGTGCATGAATGCCATTATTTTTCTGTGTTTACTTTTCTCCTCAGTACACAAATTTTGAGAAGGAATCTTCTTCTTAACCTCCAAAGCAGCTCAGTCTCAAATGAAAGACAAGCCTCAAGACATTGCCTTCAGAGATAACCCCCACACACAGAGAGATTATGTCACAACAAAGCATGTACTTTATGACCATAATACATATTTTGATGGTATGTAGTCTTCATTTCAGGATGTGGAAGATCAGCCATTCCTTTGGTTTCCATGTTAATGTGTACTTACCTTTTCATATGTACTTACCTAATCGACACCCCTGAACTAATGCACAAACCCAAATGCCACTGTACTTTGATATTTTCTCTGCATTTCCAATGCAGTTCTTCCATAAACAATATATGCAAAATTACCTATTTTAGGAGTAAATATACACAATATGTATAGTAATAAAAATAATCATGTAGTAGACCAATGCATACACATCCATGTACTCAAAATAATTCACATGTGCAAACAGGGAATATTAGGAGGAAAGGCTTTTAAAAAAAAGATAGAAAAGGAGGGCACAAGATTGCACCTTTTTTCTTTTCTTTTTTTAAAAGAATGTTGATAGAACAGCTCTAACTGAGGTAGAATAGGACAGCATGAATTTAAGACTAGGAGAAAAATGGACAACTGAAAAAAATCCGAAAGTGACAGATTTGTCCATTTGTTAGTATGCCCTACTACCCCTCCCCATGGTATCTCATAACTGGAAATATTAGACATTTTTGGGAGTCACTTGGCTGGGAGGTTAGACAGACTGGAGGTCAGTCTAAGGTCACAATGACCTGAGATGTGTTTAAAAATATAATGGTGGGAAAGCCCAAGTTAAGGTTATGCAGAAAGCCCCTTATTAAACACAGTTGTTAAGGAGCTATGTGCTAATCCTTTCTTCCAGTCTTGGGCATTCCCAGCAACAATCCAATCAAGCAATTACATGACCATTCTCTAATCTATCTCTCCTATACTTCCTACCTGACCAAACATTAAGAGGTTGCTGCAGAACATTCAATGTTTTGTCTTTCCAGAACTAAAGCAATTAGTTGAGTTTCAATCTCTTTTGTCTATCTGGTGGAAAAGCCATCCAGGCTTTATCATAACCTGTGTACCCCTTCAGGATATGAAATCGGAAATAAATATTAGACCCTAGACTCCTGTAAAATGTACCACAGACTGACAGTCCCCTTCATTCTGCCAGACTCCTCTGTGCCACCCTCAGTGCTGTCTGAGTCCCTCTGCTGTGTGGACCTCTTTCTCCAAGATTATCAACCTTCCACCCCTGACTTGTCTCTATCTTAAACTTCACTCCTTACTGTCCAATAACACTGTATGGTTCTTTAGAGTGTATGTTCCTGTATGTTACAATATCCTTTGTGTTAATTGCAATAAAACATTTTATTTCACTTTAACTGGAGTTCTCTCTCCAGTTAGTACTGGAATACATTGGTGAAAAGATCTCTGAAGTTACCCTCCTCTCACAAGCATCTGTTTGAGCTAATAATTCCCCCAAATAATAATAGAGATATTGGTATCACAGGCGTGGCTCTAAAGCATCCCCACCTCTTAAGATATCATAGCCCCTAATGAAAGAATCATGTCCTTCCTGGAGGAAGCCTTCTGAAACAAGGCAAGGAAGAGGAGAACACAGGTAACAAACTCTAGTCAGAGCAGAGGTGACTTTCCTTGAAAGCCAGAGCAGGGCTGGAACCCCTGCAATGAAAGTGGAGCCTGGGCCATCCCATGTAGCTCCTAAAGAGCATGAGTCTGAGATAATGCACTCTGCTGAATGATGGAGACATAAAGCAACAGCAACAAAAGAACGGGAAATGCTTTGACATGCTTTAAAGGGAAAATTTAAGATAAATGGGCCGGACAATGGCATTTCTGTGGAGCGCAGGATTCAAAGCAGGTGTCTTACATGAGAGGGTTCAAGGCCTGATCCTGTTTCCTCTTTGGAGCTATGGCTGGTGCTGCAAAACTCAGTCCCTAGGGTTCACAGTGCTCGGGCAAAATACTCCCTTAATTTGGTTTCCTTTTATAATGAACTGGATTACTACCACTACTATGGCATTCACTGCATAAGATTAACTATGTATATTAATAAAACACAAATTAAATATGAATTAAATAAATATGAATCAAATCAGAGCTCAGAGGGTGTGTAGATGCTGTTGGACCCCATTTCCCATCAGTTCTGGCCATTGACATCTAGTAGCTATCCCTCCCCTGGTTTATACTGATAGGAAGAGTGTACAGAACACTGGGTAAGTATAGCAGGAATTTCTGTCTGGCTTGCATTTTAAACTGAACTAGATAAAGATCTGGGGATTCTTATCAAACTTCCTCTTCTTTGAGGTCAGCATTAAGAATCCCTCAAGGTTAGCATTTCTACTATTTCTGCTATAGAGTTGTGCAACATCCAGCAAGTTTGCATCCTTATACAGGATGAGGCATCTGTTAATCCAGGCTCCATTTTCTGTCTTTGCAATGCAGACATTTGGTGGGCAGACCAAGGATTATGAATTCAGGATGCATAGAATGTATAGAAATCATAGAGCTGGAAGAGACTACAAGGAGTTGTAATGAAAATAAATTAATTGTGTTATTGATGCAAAGTGATGCATTCAGAAGAATCAAAATAATACTGCTGATATGTTAGACCTGCACTAGGACATATAGGAAAATCCATCAAGGCAGCACAATTTAAAGGAATAGCAATATTATGAAGTGACACTTGTGATGTGATGTGAAATTATATCTTCACCCAAAATGAGAAACTTCAGAGGGGGATTTTCAAAGAATGCTGTGCCCTATGGGATACTGTTAAAGAGGAGGGGCTGGTGGGGTGGGGAAAGACAGAGATAGCATAATTATTTCAGCACCTATTATTTCAAGTTCTTTCCCATTGCATTTATGAATAAATTTACAAGTTATCACATGTTCATATAATGAGATAAACTAAGCAAAATGATCACCTATCCTTACAATCTGGAGTTCTGTTTTAGCAGCTTCTATTCTTAAAATAGATATATATGCTGGAGGAAATCCAATAGAGCACATCACACCTCCATTCAAGAAAAAAAAACCCTGGAATGTGCTTACTTAGGTACTTAGGCCTTGTTTGGGCCACGGTTCATAATCCGTAGGTAATTGCCCAAGGTAGGGGTTTATACTATGGTGGGGGGAGGCAGGAGATAACAAGATATAATGGTTTCATTGCTGATGAGTCAGACCCATAAAATAATAATAAAACCAATAGATTTAGTCAGTTCTGCTGATCTGGATACCATACTCCTGTTGATGCAACCTAGGGATGAGTAAGAATTTGGACACCACATCACACTCTTGACTCATGTTTAGCACATGGTCTACTCAGACCCTGAATATCATGCCAAACTTATTGAAATCAAGATATACTACACCCACAGCATTCCCCTGATCAACTAAGTTTGTAACTATCAAAAAGAAAAAAAATCTGGTATGAGTAGTTTTTGCAAAATGTATGATGGATCTTAGTAATCACAGCATTCCTAAGGCTCACAGACTGACTGTTTAATGATCCATTCTGGAACTTTTGCCTGATATTGACATCAATCTGACTGGTCAGTAGTTGCTTGACTTCACTTTATGAAGGTGGGGACAATGTTCCTCCAGTATACTGAGACCGCTTGTGCTCTCAAAAATTCTCAAAGATGAGCAACAGTGGCTTCTGAGATTACATCTGCAAGCTCCTTTAGTACCCATGGATACAGCTCATCAGTCCCCTCAAGACTTGAATTCATTTAGAGAAGCTATGTATTTATTTATTAAATATGTATTCTTTACTGGTTCTTGGCTGCAGACTCCTTACTTCATCATTTGTTCTATTTTTACCAAGTACAACACTTTTCCTTTGGGAAGAAGACTGGGGCAAAGAAGGTGCTGAGCAATCCCATTTCTCTATGTCTTCTACTAGTATTTCATCATCTACTCTATCCAGTGTCCCTATCATTTTCTTATTCTTCCTCTTGCTTTGAACATAGCGATGCCACTCTGTATTATTTTTAACCTCTCTAGCAAACCTGAGCTCATCCTGAACTTTAGCTCTTCTGATGTCATCCCTACAAATACTGGCTCTTCATTTGAATTCCTCTTTGATGTTTTTCTTCCTTCATCCATTTCTTATACATCTCTCTCTTAAACTCCAATTCACCTGAAATTTCTTTATATATCCATTCTGGTTTCTTCTTTGCCATTTCCCATTTTGCTTCCTTATTGGAATTGTTTGCAATTACTGTATTCCTTCAACAGCTCAGCTTTAAGATTCTCCCATTCATCATGAACTCCCTTCCCTTTTAGCATTTTTTACCATGGGAATATATGCAAAATTTTCCTAAGTTTACAGAAATCGGCTTTCTTAAAGTCCAGAGTACATTTCAGACTACCCTTTCCTCTCTATAACAAATTCCAGCAGAACATGTTCACATTCACCCAAGTATCCTGCTACTTCCACCCCATTGCCTAGTTCATTACTGTTGGTTAACATGAAATCTAAATTAGTCAACCCATTGTTGCCTCTTCCATGTTTTGCTTGAGCCTAATTTGGGAGTAGAGTGGAGTTACTGGTTTATAATCTTTAATTCACAAATGCACATCTCAGGCAGACATGGGGGGGTGTAGAAGCAAGTGCACACACTTCTGGACTGACATTTTTAGACCTCTTATCAGTGGCAGCAGTAGGGGGTGCAGAGAGGCCAAATCACACCAGGTGACATTGTGAGGGAAAGGGGTGACACCAGCCTTGGTGATGCCACAGTCACTTATATCAACAAATTAGAAATTATGACATTATGGACACTGACTGCAGACAGAACAATGTTCTGTAACTACTATATCTATGTAACAAGAGCCTTGTGGCTCCTTTTCTAAGAGAAACGTAATTTGGGAAGTTGGATTTGGTGCTGAGAAGCAGTGCATTGAAGGGATGCTTTATGTTTTCTTGACCTGTCATATTTCTCCAAAATATCCATAATTGCTTTCCTCTCACCCTTGAAGAGTTCCAAGGATATAGTTACTCATTTGAAACAAAGAGTTTATTTTTTTAAAAAAATAACAAGAGATGATATGCTTAACCACTGTACAGGAAGGAAGATAAGACTTCCTTTGTTTGTCTTCCTGATTTTGTTATTGTTGTGTGCCTTCAAGTCCCTTCTGACTTATAAAGACGCTTATGCAACCCTATCATGGCGTTTTCTGAGGCTGAGAAGGTGTGACCTGCCGAAGGTCACCTAGTGGGTTTTCAAGGCCAAGTAGGGATTCGAACCCTGGCCTCCAGAATCATAGTCCAACACTCAAAGTACTATGCCATGCTGGCTTCTGATTTTGTATAGCTTCCCATTTGACAGTGGACAATAGGCACCTGTTTAACAAGTACAGAACAGTGTGAAACAGGTTCAAGAATGATTTGCACCAGATAAATAGTGATTGGGGAGAGATTTCAGCACACATTCTCATTCCACTCTTTCCCTACTTCCCTGTCCCTGTTCCCCCAATATGTGTGGGGAGCAAGTAAGAGGAACAGAAACCACTAGGCATTGTGGTTAAGCCCTGAGCAAACCAATTACAACCTACAGATGGAACTCAAATTCATCAATTTCTGACTGAGCTCAAATTTGGAATTCCTGATCCCTTGTGAAATGTGTGTGGTAAGAAAAATGGCATGTTGAAAGTTTCTGCAACTTTGTGGGAACCTTTTGTTGTTCCTGCTCCTGACACACTGAAGAGTTTGAGAATCTGTGCAGTTTTGCAGTAAAAACCCACATTCAGAGTCTTTTCACTATGTACAGAAAACTGCACAACTGTTTTTTTGAGAAAAAAAGCTGGTTTTAACTACGTACTTGAGAGAAGTTAACAAAATGAAAAATTAAATTGCATGCAATATCCCTATACTAACAAGTTGAAGGTTTCAACATTGTGACTTTGCTAGATGGAAAATTGCACAATCCAAATGTTACGAAGCAGGAAAAGAAATTCAGGCTGAGTGAAGTGACAACCTTTGACAATTGTTATACTATTTCCTTTCCATGCTGAAATCTGCATAATTTTCAGGGAAGGCCACACAGCTTTTAGGATATATTATGTGGTTTCTCAAAAACTATATGGTTTTCAGGGCAAACCGCACAGCTCTAGTAGAAAAGCTGCACTGTTTCCTGCCATTGCAGGAGAAAAAATTCCTTAGTGTCCCAAAGCTAGTTAATGAAAAACTGTTTCATTGTTCTTGGCATCCTCTGGGAATTAGAAAGATCAAGATTTGCCATCCTTATTACAGCCCCATATAACCTACTAGTGGTTGTGAGTGAAAGCATGATTCCTTTGAGGAATGGGTAGCCAAATTAATTTTTATACAATATCCCATAGTTAATCATCAGTTCCCAACCGATACAAGATCATATAGGTAAAGCCATATATATATATATATATATATATATATGGCTCTACCTATATGATATTGCATGAGATATCTATATCTATCTCCCCACCCCTTCATTCTTTCTTTCTCTGTATCTTTTTATCTAGATGTTGTTGTTGTGTTCCTTCTAGTCATTTCCCACTTACGGCAAACCTACCATGTTTTTTTGGAAGGGGAGCAAGATTTGTTCAGGGAGGGCTTTGCCTCCTTCTTCCTCTGAGGCTGAGAGACTATGACTTGCACCAGGTCACCCAGTGAGTTTTCATGCCTGATCAGGGATCTGATCCCTGGTCTCCAGAGTAATAGTCTGACTCTCAAAACTCTATACCATGCTGGCTCTCTAGGATTTATCTGTATGCATCTATATGTCGACTCATTCTCTATATGTTTCTGTAAGTTGATTCATTATTCAACAATTGATTCATTAGGTCTACACTAGTTAGGAGCAAGCAAAAAGATATACCTATGTGAGATATATTATAGGCATGTTCTCTGTATCTCCATGGTCATCCAGAAATGGGGATATGCCAGAATTGTGGTTGGCCATGTGAGGAAAGGCAGACAAGCTGTTTAAAATGATTTGACACTTTAAAAAATTAAATGACATTTTAAAATGATAGCTTGTTTAATTATGTTTTAACAGTTTTATCATCAAGTTTTTAGCTTTGCCTTGTTTTAGCATTTCTGCAACCCACCCTGGATACATTCCCAGAAGAAATGTGAGATATAAATAAAATCAAATTAAATAAGAGCATCCATCCAGCTCCACCATCCCACCACCCCAGGGAAGAAAGATGGATACAGGGGAGCCCAATGTGGGGGATGGATAAAAGACAAAGACTTCTGGAAGGCAGATCATCTAGTTTGCTGCAGAAGAACATAGCCTGCCTCATGCTGCATTGGTCCTACCAGTCACTTCAAGTCTTCAAAGGAGGCAGGAATGGGGAAAGAATGAGTCCAGGAGTGGTAAGGGGAAGAAGATGCTGGAAACTACCAAGAGCCAACCCCTCACTCACAATAGATAGAAATCTTCATAAAGGCAGAATTGAGAAGCTGCTGGCTAGACTATAATAAAGAAATTGGCCACTAGGACCCAGAGGATCCATGATAAGAGCAGGCTAGAGCTAATAAGACTTCTCTCTCCTTTGGAAACTGGGGGGATTAGATCCATGCTATAGTTGTGCAACTGGGTAGCCAAATTACTTTTTATACAATATCCCATAGACCCACATGGACCCAGGGGATCCATGATAAGAGCAGTCTAGAGCTAATAAGACTTCTCTCTCCTTTGGAAACTGTGGGGATTAGATCCATGCTATAGTTGTGCAACTGGGAGAGAACCACCTAAACCAAGGGATGCAGTTACATCTATTGGGAGAGGGTGTATTAGGGACATGAAAAGCATTGGCAAGGAAGTTCAGAAAGGGATGAATGAGATGAAAGGAGTAAGGCAGTCCAGTAATGTTCCAATATGAAGCCACCTTATTTTGCCTGTTGCTGAGGAAACAGGAGTACTATACCTTAAAGGCATGCTTCCCAGATCTCTTTCTATGTAGTGCAGATCAATAAGCTTTTGTCACTGAAGCATGTTGTGTTCTGGACTACCATTCAAATGAAGCAGGAGTTTTAAATGTGCACCTGTGGAAGGGCACACTCTGCAGCACCTTGAAAAAAATGTGGTTGTCTGGAAGTCTGAACAGCATTGCTCAATGTTGCAATATTTTGTTGCCAGTTCAATTTGTGACATTGTTGCAGCACTCAACAAGGAAAGACCAGGAACCCAATGGGGTCCCATATGGTCTCAAAAGTTGCTTGTTCTTGCTTAGAGCTCCAGGACTTTATCAGACATGGCAGAAACCACATCAAAGGATGCAACAGTGACACAAAACTGCAAAATTATCAGACAACATCATCATTCAGCTGTTCCAGGGGCATAGCACAGGAGTGAATAAGGCATCACTTTTTATTGATGGCTTTGCCCATCAATAAAAAGTGACACCTTGTCTGCACCAGTGCTACACCCCTGGAACAGCTGAATGATGAAGATGTCTAATAATTTCACCCTTTGTGTTATCACTGCATCCTAAATGACATATTTTAGTGGTACGTTCCTTGTCTGATAAAGCTCTCAGTCTTTTCCTAGAGGAAAAAAAATGTTACTTTGTACATACACCTTGTTTTGTTCTCTCCTTCCTTCCTAGAGGATAAGAAAAAGGTCCCTGGTCTTTTATTTTCTTGAGATCTCCTTCCCTCCCTTCCCACCAGTCCTGACAACACAAAATCCAGCCAAGTCCCTGTACATCAGTGCAGCCCCTTTGTTTTCATTTCTTTCTGTATTTAATTTTTCCTCGCCTTTGCTTTTGCATTCCACTGTCTCAGAAGGCTACGTACTGTACAAGACAGTGCTTCCTTGGGGAATGGTAAGGGATTTGAAATTTGTAAC
The DNA here is from genome assembly GCA_030847615.1 of Gambelia wislizenii. Taxonomy (NCBI): domain Eukaryota; kingdom Metazoa; phylum Chordata; class Lepidosauria; order Squamata; family Crotaphytidae; genus Gambelia; species Gambelia wislizenii. The sequence continues at coordinate 29,436,208 of JAUMIR010000008.1, read as the reverse complement.
ACCTTTCCCTGAAAAGTTGTCAGATGATCAGATAGCTGAGAAACTGGTAATAGCTTAGGCTCTGGTGAAATATGTTTTTCAATACATAATTACCTTTGTATTTTGTTCCTCTTATCCATGATTGTCAGCATTTTAATTAAAAGAAGCAGCAAGTGAACCTGGGGAAAGTGACTGTTTGTTGAACCAAAAGAAAGAAGGAAAGAAAGAGAGAAGGGGGTGTGGAGGAGAAAAGAAAAAATAGAGGGGGAAAGCTGGATTTGTTTTTAAAACTGGCCAGCCTAAGCTTGAAAAATGTACCACCTGAATCTGCCACCTTTATTTTATTTTTCAGTCTATCTCTCTGCACTTTTTCTTTCACCACCGTCAAATGTGATATTAATTCAAGGCACCAAAAATACAAATTATTGGATATTCCTTAAGTAAGACATATGTGGGAGCTGGGAGCCATTACATCTGGCTTTTAGACAGACCCAGCTTCATTTTGGAGGTGGCTGCTTTTCAACCTTTCTTTTCTTTTGTTTCCTTTACAAAGCCACTGCACTTTTGAACATCTACTTGTCGCTTAACTAATTCGACTGGGGAAGCTCTCACTGCCAAGCACATCCCTGCAATCATGGGAGAAAAGCACTTGATAACGTTTCTGACTGTTGTGTGGTTGTGAAGGACACACAGTTGATCAGAAGGAAAAGTTATTTATTCTAGGTTACCTCATACCTTCTCTGCCTGTCCGCTTCTCTGTGTAAAAAGGCTGAATGTTTTAACCAATTTAATTACTGAATCAAATTCAATTGTCAGTGTGTATAAGAAGCTGCCCAGCAGAGGGCCATTATTTTTGTCAGGTTACAGATACAATAATCATTATTTCCACTCTATAAGAGAAAGAACTCTGCCAGTGTCCACACAGGTCCCTATTATCCCGTGAGCAGCCAAAATTACTATTATGTAATAGACAGTCACCCAGAAAACAGGGTGGGATAAACAAGCAAACTAAACCCTAGAAGACAGCCAAACCAGTAGAAAGTAAGAGCTGCTTTCTCAGTAGACAGGCACTAAGGCTGGAACAGTGAGACAGAAACAGAAAGCTACCTCCTAGCCTAAGAGGTACTCCACTACTATATTTTACTTCTGATATTTTATTTTATTTCTATTTTCTCAGCTAACAAAGATTTTATGAGAACTGAAATTGTATTTTCATGACCAAGACAATATTAACAATGTATCAAGAGAGGGAAAGATATATGATTATAAAGTGAAGGTTAGATTAGATTAGAGACATACTTCTTTCATTGGAGATGTGTTGCGAAGCAACCACTAAAGTCTACAGTGTGAAAAGCAAGGTGATAGAATGATTCAACAGGAAGAACGATGCAATGAAAAGAAGTAAAACAATATGATAAAGATGGAAAATGATAAAGGCAATAAGAGAAAAGCCAGAGAAGTAATAATGGTGTGGAGGGGACAGCAGGGAGATGTGATGGGTCAGTGAGGAATTAATGTAATATGTTTTATGATTATACTTTATGGGAGAAAGCATTAGGATAATATGACAGTGGGGGAAGAGTACTAAAAAGAGCCCAAGACTGGATGAATACACATTTTTTTTGGACAAAATAGAAAATGGCATGAAATGATTGGATGGAAAATGTTTGGCTCATTGCTGTGCATACTTAAACAGGCTTCAGGAATGTACTTAGCTAAAGTTACACCATGAATAGCTAGAGTCAGTGTGGTGTAGTGGTTTGAGTGTTGGACTTTGATTCTGGGAGATGAGGGTTTGAATCCCCGCTCAGCTGTGGAAATCCACTGGGTGACCTTGGGCAAGTCACACTCTCAAGGTGTAAGAGGAAGGCAATGGGAAAGCCCTCTGAACAAATCTTGCCCCCCCCAAAAAAACATGATAGCATTGTCTATGGACTTTATCAGACCCCCCCCCCCACTAATGTTCTTTTACCGGCATAACAGACAACCCCCCGGGTCCTGAAGAATGGTGGATCCGGGGGAGGTGTTTTAATGATGCGCAGGAAGGCGAGCCCATGGGCTGGCCCGGGCGTGCACACGCCCTGGTCAGGAGGAGTCAGGGGAGGCGCCTGGCAGGGCCTATTTCACCCCTTGCCTCCCCTGGTCTCCTCCTCTTTGCATCTTTTCGACGCGTGAGCTCTTTCTTGGGGCAGGGATAAGTTGAATTTCTTTGTTCGCTTTGTTGGGGCTGGGAGTGGCCGCATGTATTGTATTGCCTCCTATCCTTTGTTTTCCCTGTTCCTTTCCTGTTTGTTGAATCAATTACTTCCCCCTTTTTTATTCTTTTTATTCTGTTGTTGCTCCTTTTATTCTTTTTATTCCGTGCTGTTCCTTTGTTGTGTTTTCACTGCTTCCGCCTCCCAACGCCGCCCGCCCCCGCTGCTCGGCCCGCAGCCTCGCTCGCTGGTTCCTCTCCGCTCCCCGCTCCCCCCCTGGCTCCCCAACACTCCGCTCGGCCCGCCGCCTCGCCCCACCCGGCCGCTCGCTCGGCTCTTCGCTCTGGTCGCCGCCTCGCTCTTCGCCCGGTCGCACTTCGCTCGTCCCCCCCCTCCCTCGGCTCCCCAGCGCGGCTCCCCAGCGCTCTGGTCTATGGACTTTATCAGACCCCCCCCCACTAATGTTCTTTTACCGGCATAAATGGTGGTGTTTTTATGCCAGTAAAAGAACCACTACCCCACCAGACCTACCTTTAGGGGTGTCAATGAGACATCCCTGGCCTAAATGGAGCACAAACATAGCTCTGTTTACTTCCAGGGTTGAGATCTTACAGATTCTCACAAGAAGATGCTAGCATGGGAAAATTTAAAAAAATTAGAGTAAAATAAAGACATAAAACATAGACACAAGCACAGGGACACACTTTAAAAGTCCCAGGTAAAACAGGGAGGTTAAAAAAAAGAGTGTCCCCTACCTGGCTGTCCTGAGCTCATCCGGAAATGTTCTGTCATTCACATGAGCACAATGGTGCAAAGTTTCAAACACTGGCAATACTGGCAAAAAAGCACCAGGGGAGGTCTATTGATGGCTTGACCCATCAATAAAAAATATGCCTTATGGTCATGAAACACAGGCAATGCTGGCAACAAAGTGCCACAGCTGATCCATTGACAAGTTGGGCCGTCAATAAAATAGAACTTTTTTTTAACAATATATGATCATGCTGGCAACAAAGCGCCATGGACAATCTATTGAGGGCTTGAGCCACCAATAAAATAGAATGGCTTTTTAACAATATATGATCACAGAAGGGCAACATTGTCTGGTATACACACCCTTTCATGATCATTACGCATCCTTATGACTCCATATTTGCCTGGTCTGACAAAGTCCTAAGTAATCAGACGACAAATTTCCCCCAGTAGTTTGAAATTTCAATTCTGTTCAACTAATACTGATTATTTCTAATTTTGCATCTATACAGATCTATATTAGCATATACAAATTTACCCTTTTTATTATGCATTTTCTCTTTTTAGTGAGGTGTAAGTTGACATGCATGTGGGCATGAACTCCTTGGAGAAAAAGATATATCAACACGAAAGGTAGTCTGTATCATATCATAACAACTTTTGTGACATTATTTTCTGTTGCAGATGAGTTTGGGGTTATATTTCTCTTCCCTTGTTAATGTCCAGGATTTTCTCAAAATCAAGCTGCACAATAATGGCATGTCCTTAACTGGAGATGGGGGAATCCTACAACAACTGAAGAATCAGAGGATCTCTTTTTTGAGTCTCCCTCCCCTCAACCACTTAAGGTTTTCCTCCTTCTTTATGGTGAGACATATGAGGCAGCTAGCCTTCTTTTATCCTTCCTTCACTGAGACAAAATTAGGAACCTTGAGCTGCCTGCTGGTAGAAGCCACTCTCCATTTCTCACTGTTGAAATTCAATCTGATTTCTATCTTTTCCACTAAAAAGCTGTCAAAAGAAAATAAGCAATTCCCATCAAAGAGTTATATTAGTTTCTGAGGTATATAAATTCAGCTACTGATGGGAAAAGAAATATCCAAGTAATTTAAATGGCTTTCTGCCTTAATTTGTTTTTATAAAACCGTGACCATGACAATACTACCATAGAACTCACCACACACAGAAACACATTCTCTGTACCCCAAAACAATAACGGTTCAATGAAGGGGCAGACATACGGAGGAGGAAAGATGACTTACTGGAGATTTCAGAACAGATATGATTCTATTAAACAAGTACCTGCCATTAATAACGTTTGTTTGTTTCAATCATCAGTCTATTCTGTGCAATTTCCATATAATTCTATAAATTAAAAAAGAACCAAAATTAGCACATATACTTTGTATGCATTGTTCCCTAATGCAAACATTTTATACAAACTTTCTCTTAGACAAAACATTTGCAATGCCATTGCTGAGGACTGCAAGACACATTTTTTTAAGAAGTTCATTGGAAAATTCTGGGTATCAGATCCACATGTTACCCCAAGAAGTTTTAATTAGGTCAGTTTGCTTGAAAATGCATACTGTACAAAAATTATCCAGCACCCTTACCCAAACTGAGAGAGTGTGTGTGCCACTGATATAATTGAAACCTTTAAAAAACATATGTTCTAGAACTGTGTTAAGTTCCATCTCTTTCTCATGTACTCCAGAAATATTATTCCCCAATATGATAAGAGAGCAATGGTGGTGGGGCTTGTTTGAGCACAGTAGCAGGTCTCCTTTAGACATTAGATACAACTGCAAGCATGTGCGATTGGGTTTAATTTAGTGTCAGCTTTATGCTAAGTATCCTCTATTACGAAAGTGTTAGAATACAGTGCCCCCCTGATATTCAATTGGAAGTTGGTTTGGGCTGTATCAATAGAAGTATAGTGTCTAGATCAAGGGAAGTAATAGTGCCACTCTATTCTGCCTTGGTCAGACCTCACTTAGAATACTGTGTCCAGTTCTGGGCACCACAGTTCAGAAAGGATATTGACAAATTGGAGCGTGTCCAGAGAAGGGCAACTAAAATGGTGAAAGGTCTGGAAATGATGCCTTATGAGGAGAGATTTAGGGAGCTGGGTATGTTTAGCCTGGAAAAAAGATGGTTAAGAGGCAATATGATAGCCCTGTTTAAGTATTTGAAGGGATGTCACGCTGAGGATGGAGCAGGCTTGTTTTCTGCTGCTCCAGAGACTGGAACACGGAGCAATGGATGCAAGCTCCAGGAACAGAGATTCCACCTCAACATGAGGAGGAACTTTTTGACAGTAAGAGCTGTTCGGCAGTGGAACACACTCCCTCGGAGCGTGGTGGGGTCTCCTTCCTTGGAGGTCTTTAAACAGAGGCTGGATTGCCATCTGTCGGGGATGCTTTGATCAAGATTTCCTGCGTGGCAGGGGGGTTGGATTGGATGGCCCTCGTTGTGATGTACGCAGAACACAAACTCAGGGTTCTTCAATAAATCTCTTTATTAGAAGAGAAGCTTGTGTAAGGAACCATTGCAAAGCTGCTACTGAAGTTTAAAAAAACACCTTAAAGATAAAAAGCCTCCAGCGTGAGAACAGACAGAGGGGGGCGGGAGTTACCCCACGGGGGAGAGAGAGTAGCCGACAAGCGTGGCCTTGAGTTCCTGGTAGGACTTGCGTTACCATGCCAACCAGGAGGCCTGGCTCATCTTCTCAGGCATTCCAAGAGCCTGAGAAAATACTAACTACATGTCAGGGCCTCCATGAATTCCACTCCAATGCCCAGAATTCAGGGATGAGCCCGACATACTGCCCCCCCGAAGACCAACCCCCCCTTTTTCATCAACCAGGCTTATCGGGAAAGCGGGCATGAAACTTTCGCAACAAGCGGCTGGCATTGACATGCTCAGAAGCAACCCACTCTGCATGGCCCAAAGGCAGGTGTTTCCACTTTACCAAATACTGTAACCCTCCCCGGTGAAGTCTAGAGTCCAGAATCTCAGAAATTTCAAAGTGTTGGTCCTGATCCACCAGGATCGGCTGAGGAGCAGGTTCTGGAGCCGGGTGGTGTTTATCCGGAGGGCTCACGGGCTTGAGCAGGCTGGAATGAAACACAGGATGTACATGACGATACAACTTAGGCAAAGACAGTTCAAAAGCCACAGGATTTATCATCCTAACAACACGAAAAGGTCCAATGTATTTGGCTCCCAACTTTTTCGAGGGTTGGGGACACTTAAGAAATTTGGTGGATAAATAAACCATATCTCCCACTGCATATCGGGGGGAAGGGTCCCGTTTCTGATCAGCATAATGTTTGTAGCGTGCTTTGGCAAAGTCCAAGGCCGAGATTACATGAGGCCACGCATCCCTGACCTTTTGACTCCACTGGGAGACCGAAACGGGGTCAGAGTTGGGAGACCCCTCCAACAAGGGGAGGGGACCGAAATCATGCCCAGACACAACTTTGAATGGCGAGAGCCCAGTGCTCTGGTGAGTGGCATTATTGTAGGCCACTTCAGCAAAAGGTAGTAGATCAACCCAATCAGATTGTTGGAAATTCACATAGCACCTTAGGTATTGTTCCAGCGTCTGATTCGTTCGTTCCGATTGTCCATCCGATTGGGGATGATGGGAGCTGCTGAGACCAAGCTCCACCCCTAGAAGGTTTGTGAAAGCCTTCCAAAACTGCGAAGTAAATTGCGGGCCCCGATCCGACACAATCTTGGCCGGAATGCCATGAATCCGATAAATATGCTGAATGAACAGTTTGGCTAATTGGGAGGCTGTGGGGAGCTTCTTACAGGCCACAAAATGCGCTTGCTTGGAAAACAAATCAGTCACAACCCAAATAACCGTCTTTTTCCTACTCTCTGGCAAATCCACAATAAAATCCATGCTAATGACCTCCCAGGGCTTGTTTGGGGTAGGTAGAGGGTGGAGCAGACCTTTGGGCTTCCCCGACCCCCCTTTTGACACTGCACAAGTGGTACACCCCTTTACATAATCCTCCACCTCCTTCCTCATGCGGGGCCACCAAAATTGTCTGCGGGCCAAATGTAAAGTTTTGAGATACCCAAAATGTCCCGCACTCTTGACATCATGGCACTGTTTGAGAATACTCGCTCTCAAGACCTCAGGTACATACAGGCGATCCCCTTTCCAAGCCACCCCATCCTTCACAGTTACCTCATTGGGGTGAGCCAGGAACCACTGGTCCAGGGGCAGTTCCGAGGCCAATTGAGCATGCCACCCTCCTTCCTCCCCTTGAGAAACAGTGGGCGTGGCCGAGCCATCTGCCGTAGGGGTCACCAAAGGCAGGTGTTTCCACTTTACCAAATACTGTAACCCTCCCCGGTGAAGTCTAGAGTCCAGAATCTCAGAAATTTCAAAGTGTTGGTCCTGATCCACCAGGATCGGCTGAGGAGCAGGTTCTGGAGCCGGGTGGTGTTTATCCGGAGGGCTCACGGGCTTGAGCAGGCTGGAATGAAACACAGGATGTACATGACGATACAACTTAGGCAAAGACAGTTCAAAAGCCACAGGATTTATCATCCTAACAACACGAAAAGGTCCAATGTATTTGGCTCCCAACTTTTTCGAGGGTTGGGGACACTTAAGAAATTTGGTGGATAAATAAACCATATCTCCCACTGCATATCGGGGGGAAGGGTCCCGTTTCTGATCAGCATAATGTTTGTAGCGTGCTTTGGCAAAGTCCAAGGCCGAGATTACATGAGGCCACGCATCCCTGACCTTTTGACTCCACTGGGAGACCGAAACGGGGTCAGAGTTGGGAGACCCCTCCAACAAGGGGAGGGGACCGAAATCATGCCCAGACACAACTTTGAATGGCGAGAGCCCAGTGCTCTGGTGAGTGGCATTATTGTAGGCCACTTCAGCAAAAGGTAGTAGATCAACCCAATCAGATTGTTGGAAATTCACATAGCACCTTAGGTATTGTTCCAGCGTCTGATTCGTTCGTTCCGATTGTCCATCCGATTGGGGATGATGGGAGCTGCTGAGACCAAGCTCCACCCCTAGAAGGTTTGTGAAAGCCTTCCAAAACTGCGAAGTAAATTGCGGGCCCCGATCCGACACAATCTTGGCCGGAATGCCATGAATCCGATAAATATGCTGAATGAACAGTTTGGCTAATTGGGAGGCTGTGGGGAGCTTCTTACAGGCCACAAAATGCGCTTGCTTGGAAAACAAATCAGTCACAACCCAAATAACCGTCTTTTTCCTACTCTCTGGCAAATCCACAATAAAATCCATGCTAATGACCTCCCAGGGCTTGTTTGGGGTAGGTAGAGGGTGGAGCAGACCTTTGGGCTTCCCCGACCCCCCTTTTGACACTGCACAAGTGGTACACCCCTTTACATAATCCTCCACCTCCTTCCTCATGCGGGGCCACCAAAATTGTCTGCGGGCCAAATGTAAAGTTTTGAGATACCCAAAATGTCCCGCACTCTTGACATCATGGCACTGTTTGAGAATACTCGCTCTCAAGACCTCAGGTACATACAGGCGATCCCCTTTCCAAGCCACCCCATCCTTCACAGTTACCTCATTGGGGTGAGCCAGGAACCACTGGTCCAGGGGCAGTTCCGAGGCCAATTGAGCATGCCACCCTCCTTCCTCCCCTTGAGAAACAGTGGGCGTGGCCGAGCCATCTGCCGTAGGGGTCACCGCCCGGGTCCCCGGATCGGGGGAAGGCGGGTCGGGGTTTAAGGGCTGTGGCACCGGTCCCGGCACCAAGGGTGAATCACCGCCACTTTCAGTAGGACCCGGCACCTGAGCAGGGCTATCAGTGGATTTCTGTTCTTTGGCTTTGCTCCGAGTGAGGACGGCTAGTCCCAAGTGGGAAGGAGAAAAAACGGTATCAATGACCTCCTTGCGCTTACTCTCATGCTGTGGTAGCCTGGACAAAGCGTCAGCCAGAAAATTCCTTTTCCCCGGGATAAATTTCAAGGTGAAATTAAATCGGTAAAAGAAACTGGCCCACCTGACCTGCTTGGGGCTCAAACGCCTAGGGGTAGCCAATACTTCCAAATTTTTATGATCAGTCCAAACTTCAAACGGTTTGGGTGAGCCCTCCAGTAGGTGGCGCCATGTCTCTAGTGCCAACTTGATAGCACCTGCCTCTTTCTCCCACACCGGCCAATTTCGCTCTGTGTCATTGAACTTTCTGGATAAATAGGCACATGGCCTCAAATCCCCGTCCTCCCCCTTTTGCAACAACACCCCGCCCATAGCCACATCAGAGGCGTCCACTTGGACCACGAAAGGTTGGGAGGAGTCGGGGTGCTTGAGAATTGGTTCAGAAGTGAAAAGGGATTTCAATTTATCAAATGCTTGTTGGCACTGTGGTGTCCACACAATTTTTTGGGGAGGTTTGTTCCCTTTACCGTGCTTGGAACCTTTGGTTTTCCCTTCTTTGGTTTTTAACAAATCTGTCAGGGGGAGGGCTACCGACGCAAAGTCAGGGATGAAGGACCGATAAAAATTAGCAAACCCCAGGAAGCTCTGCAACTGTTTCCTGGTTCTAGGGGCTTCCCATGCCAAGACCCCCTTAACCTTTTCTGGGTCCATTTCAATCCCTTTGTTTGAGATGCGGTACCCTAGATAATCTAGACGGCTTTGGTGGAACTCACACTTGGACATTTTCGCATACAGATGATTTTCCCCCAACCTGGTAAGCACCTTTTTCACCAGTTTCACATGGGATGTGTAGTCCTCTGAATAAATCAACACATCATCAAGGTACACCAACACCCCTTTGTACAAAAACTCGCGTAACACATCATTAATCAAGTTCTGAAAAATGCCGGGGCCCCCTTTGAGGCCGAAAGGCATGACGAGGAACTCAAAAGCCCCTAGGGGGCAATTAAATGCAGTCTTCCACTCGTCCCCCTCCCGAATCCGTACTCTGTAGTAGGCCTCTCGTAGATCCAGCTTCGTGAAAATCTTCCCTTTGGAGAGATGGGCTAATATGTCCTTCATCAAGGGCAGGGGGTACTGGTTGGAGACACTAATAGCGTTTAGCCCTCTGTAATCCTGAATCAAACGAAGCCCGCCATCAGCCTTGCGCCTAAACATCACCGGGGCCCCCACAGGCGAGGTTGAGGGCCTAATGAACCCTCGGGCTAAGTTCTTATCTATGAACTCTCGGAGCGCCTCCATTTCAGCTGGTGTCATAGAATAAATGCGAGGTTTGGGCAGGCTGGACTCCGAGAGTATTTCAATGGCACAGTCAAAAGGCCTGTGGGGTGGCAAAATGTCACATTCCCTCTCCTCAAACACATATTGCCACGCCTTGTACTCTACTGGCAACCCTTTTAGCTCCCCTTTTACTAAGGCAGTTGTGTAATTCTGCGGCTCATCCACCAGGGGCCCCCCGTCCCCTGGGGATCCTCCCCCCGCCCCGTGCTCCTTGATACACACTGGGTCTGCAAAAGTCAGTGTTTCTTTTATCCAGTCTATGGAGGGGTTGTGGTACTTTAGCCAGTTCAGACCCACAACTGCCGCAGGGACTAATCCTGGAGCAATCACAAACTGCAGTTCCTCCTGGTGGTTGCCCATCCTCATGTGCATGGGTCCGGTTATGCGCCGGGCGGGGCCCCCCTTCATCATCCCCCCATCCATCTGAGACAGCCACACGGGCTTGTCCAGCTTAACAGTATCAACGTTTAGTTCACTGACTAGGGAGGGATGAATAAGTACTTGGGTACAACCAGAGTCAATCATTAACATAACTTTGTGGGTGGGGCCCTCCCCTCCAACCCCCACTCGAGCTTTGATAAAGAACGGGCCCTTCACTCCACTCACCACGGTATCCGGGCGCCCTTCCGGATTAGCCCGCCCTCGGGCGCTCAGTAGGGCGGGCTGGGCCCGTTTCCCGCCGGCTCAGCGTCGGAGGAGTAGGACCCACTATCCTCAGGATCATCTGAGGACTCCCCTGCCGCCTGGCCCGCTGCCAGGGCCCTGGCCGTCGCCTTGGTCTTGGGCTTGGAGGGAGTCTTGGCGGACCCGGATCTCCCCTCGCTCCGCGCTGGCTTGGCGGTGGCGGGTTGCTCCCGTGGGCTCCTCTCTGGGCACTCCGCTATGCGGTGTCCACTCCTCCCACAATGCAGGCACAGGCCCTTTCTCATCCTTCGCTCACGTTCGGACTCTCCGGTGGTGCCTCCCCCCGAGCGTGCCGTCTTGGTTTTCTTCCCAGGAGCCCCAGCGGACTTCCCTTCTGTCCCAGCCTGGCGGCGCAACATCTTAATGCTGGCCTTCACCGACTCCACTTCCCCAGCCAGCCTTATCCACCCCATGAGGGTTTCGGGGTCTCCCTGGAACTTGGCCCACTCTAGAATGTCAGGGTTCAGGCCCTCCTGGAAAAACTGCACCTTGACCTCCTCTGGCCACTCCGGTACTTGGCTGGCTAGGCGGCGGAACTCAGCTGCGTACTCGGCAACTGGCATCGTGCCTTGCTTCAGGCTCCTAAGCTTGCTTCGAGCCCGCTTCCCTCTTAAGGGATCGTCAAACTGGGCCCTGAGAGCCATCAGGAACTCTTGGTAATTACCCAGTTCAGGGGCTCCCATATCATACAGACCCACCAACCACTGGGCCGCCTCTCCCTCCAGTTGGTTGGACACATACTGCACTTTCTCAGCCTCAGACTGGAACTCCCCTTCCCACTGGGTCATGTAACTCACCACTTGAGTCATGAAGTAGGGTAGTTTTGCTGGATCCCCATCAAACTTCGCCTTCAGGTGCCGGTGTTTCCAGCCCCGGGGTCGTTCCTGCGGCTCAACCGGGCCAGCCCCCACCGGGGGAGCCGGTCCAGGAGCCGGCAGGCCAGGTACAGCTGGGGGCTGAGCGGGGACTCCATCCCCGGGTGCCTGGGCAGCCGCAGGTGGCGCTGGGGGAGGCTGGGCCCCTCCGGGTGCTGGTGGAGCTGGAGGGGTTCTGTGCAGGAGTTCTAGGAGCACCTCCCGTATCTCACCCATTTGCTGTTTCAGTTGAAGAACCTCGGTTCCAACTTCTGCCAAGGAAAACTTCGCTTCTGGCTCTCTAGGCCCCTCACCCTGGGGTCTGTCCCACCGGGACCGGCAGTCTTCTCGGCGTCCGGCCCCTGCCCATGGCCAGGCAGGGCCCAAAACCTCTCGCACTGGAGTGCCGAAGCTTGGCAGGCTGCCCCTCCCTGGAGCCAGCTCCATCCCCAGCTCCCGGGGCTCAGTGGAGGGTCGAAATACTGCAGCCCTCCGGCGGTCTCGGTCCCGGCTGGTGCCTCCAGCTGCGGCAGCTACAGCACCCCCCTCTGCCCCGGCCTCCTGCTTCGAGGCCTCGGCTTCTCTGGCGCTGGCTGCAATCAGATCTTGGTCCGTCTGTGTGCCAGTCTCTGCGTCGTCAGACATTGCAGGCAAAGGCTCCACAGTTTCAGGACAGAGGAAAAAAAATAAAAGTAGAGAGTAGCAGCTTTCTGTGATGTACGCAGAACACAAACTCAGGGTTCTTCAATAAATCTCTTTATTAGAAGAGAAGCTTGTGTAAGGAACCATTGCAAAGCTGCTACTGAAGTTTACAAAAACACCTTAAAGATAAAAAGCCTCCAGCGTGAGAACAGACAGAGGGGGGCGGGAGTTACCCCACGGGGGAGAGAGAGTAGCCGACAAGCGTGGCCTTGAGTTCCTGGTAGGACTTGCGTTACCATGCCAACCAGGAGGCCTGGCTCATCTTCTCAGGCATTCCAAGAGCCTGAGAAAATACTAACTACATGTCAGGGCCTCCATGAATTCCACTCCAATGCCCAGAATTCAGGGATGAGCCCGACACTCGTGGTCTCTTCCAACTCTGCAATTCTATGATTCTATGATTGGTTCCAGGACCTCCCCTGCCCCACAGATACCAAAATCTGTGGTTGCTCAGGTCCCATTATATACAATGGTGTAGGTCCCATTATATATAATGGTTTAATAAAATGATGTTCCTTATATAAAATTGGGAGGGGGGATCAAGTTTTGCTTCTTGGAATTTTTTGGGAGGGGAATATTGGTAAGCCATGGATGGTGGGATCCCTGGATGCCAAATCCATGGATACAGAGGACTGACTGTGTATCTTTGTACAGAGAAGGTCCCAGTTTCTACCCCTAGCATCTCCAAGTAGAGCTATCAAAGATTCTTGTCTGAATCTCTGGGAAGTTAGTCATTGCACAATACTGAGCGAGGTGTTCTGCCTCAGTCATAAATCAGTTTCTTACATTCTTATCTGTGCTATCCACATTGCATAATATTTTTCTTTTTTAAAAAATGCTTTTCCCTTCAGCATATTGTCTTATTCCTATGTAAATGGATGCAAATTTTGCCAATTAATTATTTAAATAAATACAACTCATATAATTAATCAACTAAGAGTTTCTTAATCAGCTGAAAGCGCTAATTTATATTCATTTTAAATAATATGAGTAATTGTAATTTAACTCCCAGATGTATAATTTAATTTCATCAAGTCGTTTTGCCATCAGAGTTTAAGGCTGCGATCTTAGGACGACTTACTTGAAAGAAATTAAAAGGATTTACTGCTGAGCAAATGTGAGGCTTGTGCTTCAAACTACACTTTTTCTAAGAAGCCTCTTTAAAGGACAGAAATATCTTTGTCATTAACAGACTGCTTCTAGTGCTGGCTTTTGCTGTCAGATGTTACATCTGATTTGTACATCTTTGTCCTTATCTCTGTGCCCAATAAATGAGTGGCTGGCTTCCTCAGTCTAAGATGCTACAACTGACTGAGATTTTTCCCCCTTGGTTCATTCCTCACATTTGTTAATGCCTTTTCATTTGCAGGAGGACAGGACCCAGTTTCAAATGGATTTTGAGCTGATAGTGTCAGGAAGATATTTATTTTAAAAAGGAGTGTGACTGTCAAACCTTTCTGAATGCCTTTAAGCCACATCCCTACAAGATGCTCATGTGAGTGTGGGTGTATCACTTCAGCATCACAAGGCCTTCACAAGGACACTGTCTTCACTATACCAATTGGTGTTGATAAATGAGAGAATGATGTCATGGTTTAAGATGCACCCTGCTGTGACTGTGCATAAAACCATTTTGATCTATATCCTAAAATAAAGCACGGAGATCCTTGGCATATATCAGAGGTAGGAAAAAGGTGGTCCTTCAGATGTTGTCCTACAACTCCCAACATCCTGAACCAACATAAATACTGAATTGCAGTCCAACAACACCTGCCCATGGCCAACAATATGCCAACTCCTGGCACATGGGTTCATTATGCAACTTTATGAGAGTCAGCCAAATAGAATTCTAAAAATGTGTGGGACAGCTGCAAGTGCAGGAGTTCCCTCTATGCCTCCCAAGAGAGTGCTGTAGTGTGCTGCCATATTCTCCCATGACGTATGAGCATTGTAGACATTGATGGAAATCCTTCTGGTTCACTAACCTCACAACTTTAGGTGTGTGAGCTAGGTTAGCCCAAATAGGGTTCTGTCCCTTCTCCACAGAGCCCATAGATCTGAAAGGTAGACCAATCAATGATTCATTAACTGCATGGGGCATTTTGCATGGGCGTGGTGGAAGAGACAGCATTGTTACTCAAAGAAGTCTTGGAAATCTTCAAGTTTCTAATATGTTGGGGAAATTAGCAGCAACTCAACCTAGCAATGCAATAGGGGGCAACAAAGAAGGGGATCTTAACACCTTTGTATACCCCTACTCTCTCTGAACAGACACAAACAAATACAAGATGAAAAATTAACAATAATATTTAATACCAAGCATGCACACATTCATACAGAAAGCATTCACACAAGACCATTAGGGATGGAAGAAAAGAGGTTGCCAGAGGGATAGGTAGGGAGATTTCTTGGGAAATTACTACACCTGTCTTGTAGCCCAAAGTTCATTGATCAAACCGGCAGAGTGGATGGATGAATCTGGAGTGGCTAACACAGAGTGATGTGGAGTCCACAGGAATATGCTCCATGTGCAATGATGCAGACTTTGGGGGCAATATTTATACCAAAAATATGCCCTAATAGAAGCAAGTTTCCTAGTCTGAGACAATAGATTCCAGGAACCTACAAGGATTGCACAATGAGCTTCCTGGTCTTTGAGAATAGGTGGCTGAAGATGCTAATATGTTGCAATGTCCAATGATTGGATTCACACTTGAGGTTGGGTGATTAAGGAAGGGAAGTTCAAAACCAGCACACAAAGGATTGCTCCATCCATCTGTTGTCCACCACTTAGGTATATAGTGGAGACCATGTCCCCTTGACCTTTTGATGTTTCCTCACAGTTTGGAATTTGTCTTTAGTCCTTCCTTTGGACAAAACATAGCTTTCAGCACATCTCTGAAACCATCTTGCTCTTCCCTGTGGAAGCCAAAATAATAAGCCAAATTATTAATAAGCCAATTTTTGGGATTTCTGGGTGTGGGGCTTATTAGGGGCACTAACAACATAAAATGAGCTTGTTTCTGTTGGGGTAAACCTTCTCAGCCCTGGAGAGTCTTTTGGGTGAGTTTTTTGGGTTAAAGCTGTTGTGTCTGTTGGATTAAAGCTGATTGTGTGAGGTGAGTGAAGGCTTGCTTGTGTGCTCCTTAGTGTTCTTTTGTTCTCTTGTGTGCAGGCCCAGGTTCTAGCCTGAGCACATGGTCTCAGGGGGAGGGGTATCTTCTAAGAGGAAGTGAGTCAGATTGGGGGAGGAGCTAGCAGCCTCTAGCTTTCTATATAGCTGCAGCTCTAATCCCTGGAGGTTAGTAAACAGGGATTTTGCACGAACATTTTTTAGGGGGAGGCCTTGAGTTCTGTTTCAGTTACTATTTAAGACTACTGAATATAGGTGGTCAGAGAGATACCACAGTCACCTGCAGCAACTGTGGTATGTTTGTGTTCTTGCCAGGGGATGTGGGTAGCTACACCTGCAACAAGTGCAAGTTGGCTGCCCTGTTGGAAGAGAAGGTCCACAACTTGAGGCCCATGTATTTATTCTTCAGCATATTAGGGAGTATGAGTTTTTTCCTGGATAGAGTGAAGCAGAGAGTCCTGGATGAGGAAGATACAGGGATATCTTTGAGGAGGAAGTTAGTTCCCAAACACAGGAGGTAGACATTTGGAGGAATGTGACACATAGAAGTAGAAGGAGCAGGAATCATTCTGTGAGTCTGGAGCTACAGAAATGATTTGAAGTTCTCTCCCTTATTAGTGATGATAAGCAACAGGAACAGCCATATCAGTCCTCAGAGAACATGCAGGTGACCTTGGAAGATTCAGAACATGGAATGGCCCCTACCATCTCCACAAAATGTGTGGTAGTGGTAGGTGATTCCCAGTAGAGAGGAACATAAGCAGTGTAGATTTTCCTTGGTTTTTTTTCTGGGCTGTGAGACCTCACAGCCCGGAAAAAAGCCAAGGAAAATCTATGGATGCCGGCCATGAAAGCCTTTGACTTCACAACATAAGCAGTGGATTGTGGGCCTAACAGGATGTCTTGAGAGGAGTGTTGGCTCCCTGGGGAAAATATCTGTGATATAACAGAGAAGCTGACAAGACTCATAAAGCCCACTGACCATTACCCCTTTCTTTTGGGCCACATGGAAACCAATGACATTGCAAGATGTAGCCTTCTGGATATAGTAAGGGATTATAAGGCTTTGCATAGAAAGCTGAAGGATCTTGATGCACTGGTTGTCATTTTGCCTCTCATCCCAGTTGAAGGACATAGCCCTGGAAGGGAGAGAAGAATAGTGAAGGTGAATGACTGGCCTCACAGATTGTGTCACTGGGAATGATTTGTCTTCTTGGACCATGATCTGTGGTTTCATGAAGATGGACCTCTGGCAAGGGATGGGTTGCACTTCACAGCAGTTGGCAGGAACATTTTTGTCAAGAGTCTCACAAAACTGATCAGGAGGGCTTTAAACTGAGTTATGTGGAGGGAGGAGACAATATTCTTGAGGGCAGGAGTTCATCAAGTGTTGGAGATAATAGTCCGAATGTTATAGAGAGAACTGAAGAAGAAATAGTATAAGAATTCAACAGTGGGAGGAGAAAAAAACCCTTAAATAAACCCCTTAAACTAGGGGAAATTATCCATGGTCATAGATGTCTCTAACTAAGGCACAGAGAATGGGAAATAAACAAGATGAACTTGAAATCCTAACACAGCAAAGCAAATATGATATAATAGGCACCACTGAAATCTGGTGGGATGAGTCTCATGATTGGAATGTAGTAATAGAGAGGTATAACCTATCTCAAAGAAATAGACCAAACAGGAAAGGAGGAGGAGGAGGAGCATTATATGTTAAAGATTTTTACACTTGTGAAGAAATCCATGACTTAAATCCTGAAAGCCAGGTTGAGAGCATGTGAGTAAAAATGAAGGGGGAGAGAAAAAACAATGATCTCATAGTGTGGGTCTAACACACACCACCAAGCCAGACTGAGGATTTGTATGATGCCTTCCTGGAACAGATGACCAAACATTCAGAAATGAGCAATGTAGTAGTAATGGGAGAGTTCAACTATCCTGATATTTGTTCGAAGTCAAACTCTCCCATGAATATAAGGTCCAAAAAATTCCCTACTTGCCTTGCAAACAATTTCATTGTCCAGAAGCTGGAAGAGGCAACAAGGGGATCCGCTGCTTTAGATCTGGCCCTTACCAACAAGGATGACCTGGTTAATAGGATGGAAGTAGTGGAATATTTAGTTGGGAGAGACCATGTTCTCCTAGAGTTTCTTGTACAGCAGAAAGGGGAAGCCAAGCAGAGTCAGATGCACATTCTAGACATTAAGAAAGCTGATTTCAGTGAACTTAGGGAAATACTGGGTGTCATGCCACCATCAGGAATACTAAAAGAGAAGGAAGTTCATAATGGATGGCAGTGTCTTAAAGGCACAATTTCAAACAGATCCAATGAGGTAAAATGGGAGATATGTAAACAAACTGGGATGAATGTCCAAAGAACATTCAACTGAGCTAAAATTTAAAAGGGATATGTACAAGAAATGGAGAAAGGGAGAAATCACCAAAATGCCAACAGAGGACAGAATTTCCCAAAAGGAAAACAATCTTGAGAAAATGGTGCTGATAATGCAGTAGAGGAAATGATGCATAGATTAGGTAAAGAAGTCGTACAGGAATATCTGACTACTCTAAATGAATTCAAATCTCTAGGAGCTACCTCCAAGGGTATTAAAAGAAATTGCAGAAATAATCTCAGAACCACTGGCAATAAGACACACTTCTGGCTGACACCCTGGGAAAGTTGTCCCTTCTGATTTTGGGGTGATCAGAACTCCCCAAAGCCATTGGGGATGATCCTCTAGTCTGTTCACAGTACACCCAAGGAAGACGAAGGTAGAAATATCATCTTTTTCCTTTTTCTTTATTACAACTAGATCACCATTGTCCTGGTAGTAGCAGCAGCAGTAGTAATAGTAGTAGTACCAGACTACTCAGCTTTGGTCAGACTTCAACTGGAATACTGTGTCCAGTTCTGAGCACTAAAATTCAAGAGTACTGACAACCTGAGGAAGGCAACCAGAATGGTGAAAGCTCTGGAAGTCATGCCCTATGAGGAGTGGCTTAGGGAGCTGGGTATGTTTAGCAAGTTAAGAGGTGACATCAAGTCATGTTTAAATGCTTGAAAGGTTGTCATATTAAAGAAGGAGCAAGCTTGTTTTCTGCTGCCCCAAAGACCAGGACACAAAGCAATGAATTCAAACTACAGGAAAAAAAAGATTCCACCTAAACATTATGAAGAGTTTCCTGACAGTAAGAGCTGTTCAACAGTGGAATACACTGCCTCAAAATGTGATGGAGTCTCCTTCCTTGGAGGTTTTTAGACAGAGACTGGATGGCCATCTCTTGGGAGTGCTTTGATTGTTTATTCCTGCATGGTGGGCAGTTGGACTGGATGGCCGTTGTGTCTCTTCAAACTCTATGATTCTAAAAACAGGCAGTTCCATAAAGGAGTCTATGCTACATGCAGGTAGGTTTCATCTTGAATGAGTGCTTCTCAGTGTACACCTGCTATATATGAGTCATTGGGGGGGGGGCGGTGAAGTGACTTTTCCAAAGTAGGACTTTCCCCAGCAGACTAGCAAAGAAAGTAATTTAACTCAGGTGTTTCATTTTGTACTTGTAATGCACTGAGAATATTTACTGTTTGGTGTTTAATAGGCCTGAAAATCACCATTTCTCCCTAAGGTTTATGTTGAAGAAATGTTCGGGTGGGGCAGCAGACTGTATAATCTCAATCCTGTAGGAAAAGAGGCTGTGTCAATAGCTACTAAAGGGTTTTCCCTGCCATCTCTCTGTGAAGCTTTTTATTCATTCAAACATATTGCTTTGCTTCTTGCCAACTGTTTAGCACATTGAAAGGGAACACTGCAGAGTTTCACTCCCAGATGGGATTAGAATGACCACAAATCTCATTGGTTTCAGAATGAAATGTAAAGCTGGCTGGCTTTGACCTTGATTTCCCAGAACAACAATAATAGTGGCTGACCTGGGGATTCAGAAAAGAAACAAACATCTGCTAGGTATAACTGCCACAATTTCTAAGGCATGCAGGGATCCTGATGAGCTTCTTACCATTGCACTGAAAATGAAAAGGTGGGGGGGAACCCAAAACCAAACAAGCAGTTGTAGTGTACAGATGATCAGCTCCAGAGACTTGGGAGGGCTCATCTTTTTCCAAAAGAATATAAAATGGTCTTAGAGCTAAGCCTGCTGTTATCACTCAGGAACATTTGATTCTTCTCTTCCAGAGGAGATCTGTTAATGCATAACAAATAGAAGGAAGTTCCTACCGTAGCCTCAATAAAAAAGGACATGGCATGTGTTTACCCTTCAAAAGGCATGGTTTCTTTAGGAGTGTTTCTGGTTTACAAAGTGATCCTGATCTGACCTATCTGTGGAGTCAGGCTGAAACCTGAAGAATCTGTTTTGAGTGATGTTAGCTTCAAAGAGGAGAATGCAGTGGAAACAGGAAGTCCATGTTCTCCATGCTTCTTTGTAATGGAGGAGCAGACCACTGCTGCAGAAAAAGGGGCTTGAAGAACAAGGGCAGCCCATGGGCTGCTGCTGGGTCAAGGTGTTGGAGTTAGCAACCTTTGCCTTCTGGTAGTTAGGTTGCATGCCATTCTCTAAGAGTGTAGGCACAGCATGTTTATGCTAACTTCCTGTTTGTGTGTGTGTGTGTTGTTCACACCACTCTCTTCCCACACCACATAGGCTTCCCTTTGTTCTCTGGAGTCTCATCGGCTCTCATGCCTCTCTCCCCCCCCCCCACCTGTCCTCCATGAAGCATGTGTGATAACAGCTCTCTCTGGGTGAGATGCTCTAACTCTCCTGGTACCATGTACTTTTTATTTCTTGCCCTCCTTCAAGAATCTGAACCTGTGTTTATTATGCAAAAGTATTTGTGCATGAGAAACGATGGGTCGCTCTTAAAGGAATGCGTGTACCAACACACTTGATTGTCCTGATGTGTAACTTGTACTTAGGATGGGAAGCCAATGTAAGTACAGAATATGGAGAAACAGAATGGTTGTTCACATACAGAATGTTTCTCTTACTGAAGCAGATTATTTTCTATTGTCCTAAACTAATGAGGACAGGACATCTCACTAACGGAAGAGCCCAGCTCAGGAAAAAGATTTAGGAGATTATCAGATGTGGTAAAACTGTGTCAAAAGATTGTGACAAGAATGAAAATGGGCAACCTTACCAGACGGTGACATCGTCCAGCATCCAGAGGGCATAGTGCGGCTGTCAGTAAGGCATCCCTTTTGATTTGCAGCTTCTTCCTGTCAATGAAAAAGGGAAGACTCGGTGGTGGCAGCACTACACCCCTGGAATGCGCCCCTGAAGGACACAGCATCTGGTAAGATCTCCCCTTCTGTTCTTTTAGCAATCTTCTGATGTGGTTGGGAACACATTTTTTTTTGTCACATTCATGCACATCTGATAATTGCTTTAGTCACAGGGGCAATAATAGTGCTATCTGTTACTAATTTATATGAGAGAAGACATTGCCGATATCATAATTTTTGTTCATTTTGGTCAGCTTATTTGAAATGTTCACACTGTTGCTTAATGAACTGCTTTTTGTGTACCTCCTTACAAAGCAATCATCACTACCATGGGAAAAGATGAAGACAGAGAGAAATACCAGATATTGTGCTGTGTGTTTTGATGAGGAAACTCAGGATGCACATGGAAGCTATTTCCTGTTACTGAAGAAATCCAGCTGGAAGAAGGAAGCTTGTAGAAGAAGCCTCTTCCAATCTGGGTTTCAAATACAGAATTTAAAAGCAGTCTTTCTTTCTAAATGTCTTAACGGAATGCCTAACAATATGATACTGGTCTTCACAAACTTTTAATATCTAATTCCTATGTGTATTGTTTCAGAACTCCACAGCCATCCATCGAAGAGCTAAACCACATTCATATTTCTTAGACTTTAAGATATGTGAAGGAGCTTTAAAAAGTGAAATGAACAAAAGTAGAATAGGGAGTGGTTCATTGCTCAGTATATCAATTTGCCAACAAGCCATTTCAGCCATCATGTCCCTGACAATTTCATACTCTTTCATTCTTCACAATGTGCTGTTAAATTTTATCCCAAACGATAATATGAATGCAAATATTTGTGCCATCATTTAACACTTGGCTGGTTCCATTGAGCTCTTCATCTAGTAATAGTGGAGCAGCATTTGCTTTCATTTCTCTTTCTGTCGACACTCTCGTCTATCTGAAAAATTTATTATGCTTCAGAGAACTGTTTTACTTATGCAAATAAAACAACTCTGGGGTTTGTGGCAAATTAAACAGTAATTGTAGCCGGCTAGATTTTTGTGATTAGGTTAGGAACAGTGCTGTTGATCGTCAACAAATGGAAAACATTATGTAGTGTTCTGCATACCAGAAGCCAAATGATGAAATAGTGGCTTATTAAATCAACAGATAATATTGCACCAAGCATTTTATACAGGCCATTTAAAACAGCTAATAGCATATTTCCTTTCTCTCTGGAACCCTCCAATGAAACTTCTCAAGGAGTAATAGAGCTGTGATCTATAAAAGTAAGGACATTTAAACACTTGCCTGCTCAAATTGATACTTGTTTACTACATCTTGGTGGTTATTGCATGGAAGCAGAGGGAGAATGCTAAGCTCCAATTGTGTGCATATTTTCATGGGAAGCATCCAATCTGAATGATTATCCTTTTTTGAATGGTTAATGCATAAGCACACATGAACACAAATTCTTCAGGTATAATCAGTGTAGGATTCTGAGGGTGAGATCTAGGACACCACTCAGCAGAATGAGCAGGACAGCCTCTGAATACAGTGGAGGTGGCATGCTACATGTTGAATCATAGAATCATAGAATTGCAGAGTTGGAAGAGACCACGAGGGCCATCCAGTCCAACTCCCTGCCACGCAGGAAATCCCGATCAAAGCATCCCTGACAGATGGCCATCCAGCCTCTGTTTGAAGACCTCCAAGGAAGGAGACCCCACCACGCTCCGAGGGAGTGTGTTCCACTGCCGAACAGCTCTGACTGTCAAAAAGTTCCTCCTAATGTTGAGGTGGAATCTCTGTTCCTGGAGCTTGCATCCATTGCTCCGTGTTCCTGTCTCTGGAGTAGTTGAAGTAGCTGAAGTAATGCACATTAATAATGGAAGAATGGCTGGGGGAAAACAGGGAGGAACTAGAAGAGAGCAACATGTGAGATATGAGGAGAGAACTTCATTTAAAAAAAAACTTGCATTGTTTTAAATATGCTGTCAGTCACCTTGAGTCCCATTATTGGGGAAAAGGCAGAATATAAAGGAATAAAATAAAAATAAAAACAATCAAACAATTCATATGCATGCATACAGACACAGAGAAAGCAGAGGGTAATCTTTACATTTTGTGACTGATCTACACCCATTTAAATTCCAAATTTTCTTGATTCCAGAAAAGTTGGGGGGCCCTTGTTGTTTGACATCAGCATTAGCAGATCCTTAGAAATATGACTTGGATTCATATCAATTTCAAAACCAAATTAAGAAGTCCAAGCCTTCCCCTACTACCCTGATCATGACAAATGAAAGGAAAACTATAATTGATGTCAATGGAAATTTCTCTCCTGATGGAAAAATGAACTTCAGGACAGAGATTTTCATTGGAACCACAACAGAGAGAAAAGGATCTCCATCTCCATCCCCACCCCCCCTTCACCCCACCCCCACGTCCACCTTCATTTCCACCTCTATCTCCTCCTCCATTTCCTCCTCCTCCTCTCCTCTTACCTACCTCTCCTCATGGATCAACCCTATGGTTTCAGTACTTTGTTTCCCTTGCTATTTACATATCCAAAAGCATCCAGGTTAATTGCATTCATGGAAATAACATCATGTCTAAATATCAGTTATATAAAAAAGATTCCAAAAGAACTACAGTATTTCTTTTTCATCATGAGAGCACTCTCATCTATCAAGCTGTGTTCATATAATTCGATTTACTTATTTGCATTAAATGTAATGTGCAGTCATTGACATGTACTCTGTTAGAGTTCAAAGCTGTAGAGAACAGTTATCTCATATGGTTCAGCTAGATCTATTGCTATCCTTCCATATTCTAGGCCTGCCATTTAATCATTTTATTTTATACTCTCCCCATTACCCCCCCCCCATCTCCTTGTAGAAAGAACCATATGAAATCTTGGAAGCCTTTACAGGAGACATCTCTTTCCATGCTGTACACCAGAAGGCCTTACTTATATATGAAAGAGTTGTGCTGGGAATCAATTTTGACCTCATACCAATGAAAGTCAATATTGGGGGTGCGGTATGCATGCAGCAGAGCCTGGAAAAGTTTTTATTGGATTACATATCCCCAAATCCCACAGCCAGCATGTCTGGGAGATCCTGGAAGTTACCATCCATAAAATATTTTAAATCATGTGAAATATTGTGATGATTCCAAAATTCTCTCTGGGACTTGAAGTTCTAAATAATCTAGTGGTTTTGGTAAAGTGGAAACAATTATTGGCTTATTGTTTTGAAAACTTTCACCAGAGCTTTTAACTGTTTCTCAATGAAGCTTGGAAGCAACAGCAATGCTATAGATAGCAATTGCAGGAGCAGAAGAACAGAATACCCTGACAGCCAGTGTAGTATAATGGTTAGAGCGTTTGGACTGGAAACTGAGAGAACTAGTTTCTACAAAGCCATGAAACTCACTGGATGACCTGGGCCAGACACTCTGTCTCAGGGTTGGGGAAAGTGTATCCTCTAGGGCCATTTTGTGGCCTCCATGTCTCCTGAAGTTCCAAAATAAATTTAATTTTTTGTTTACTCCCAAAGGCTGTCTAGGCACATAGAGGGAATTTCACTATGTTTTAGGGCAGGGCTGTTCAACCTGTGGCCCTCCAGCTCCCAGAATTCCTGGCCATTGGACCAGCTGGCTCAGGCTTCTGGGAGTTGGAGTCCAAAACACCTGGAGGGCCACAAGTTGGACACCACTGTTTTAGGGCAAACACTTCCTCAAACATGGTGAAGGACTGGGGAGGATTCAACTCTTTCCCACCATTATGCTATGGAATTATTCCCTCTGTTTTAGATGTTCAAGCTGGAACTCCTTATGTCACCAAAACAGTACCACTTATGCAATTGAGGAAGTATCTGTATGTTCCTAGGAACCCCATGGTATGTAGATGGACAAAAATGTTAAAGTCTTTATGGTTGGGGACAGTGTGGAAAAAACTCAGGAACAGCCTGACAAAAACATGGAAAAGAATGGACAAAAAATTATGAAAAGAATGTCATGAATTTCAAGGAACAAAATGGAGTAAATGAAATCCTAAACACCGTTCTACATAGCAATTTTTAGTTACAGGAAATCTCTTTTATATACACTGTTGCTATGCTATGCTATGCTGCCAATGCTGATAAAACAAAATTTGCGCCCTTGCATCTTCCAACACTAATCTTCTCCTGGAATTTAGTCCATTTTAAAAAATTATTCCACTAAACTACTCATGGGATTAATCATCGCCAGCGAAATATCTCTATTCATTTTTAGCATAGTTCCTCCAATGACACTTTTCTTTTCTAATCTAACAAGATATATACTTTTAAAGAAATTCAATATAAAATTATTGTTCAGAAAGAATATTACAAAGAAAAATCTAGTAGTCATGTAATTAGTGCAAAAATTACAAGAAGCAAGAAATGCCTTATTTTGTTCATATTAGTACATGAACTTTGTACAAACTGTGTAGATATTTAATTAACATTTATCAAATGGCTTGCAGCAAATTAAATATTAATTGTTCAAACAGTGACATTTAAGGAACATATTCAGTGATAACATACTCATATGCTGTGGAGCTGTTATAAGCTCCCAAACAGTTACTGTATCAAACAAGATAAAGATAAAGGTTCTCAGCCCTGAACCACTCATAATATATTGATATCATGACCAAAATCCAATTGTTATTCCCAATCAGAGTACACCCATTCAGTCAATAAGAATTTGGTAAATCGATCCTGTTGTAAGTTCCTTTGATTCAATCTGTTTGTTCTAGCTGGACTAGATTAATGGCTATGTGTACATAATGTTTTACTACCTATAAGAATACCTTAGAGTTTACCAGGAACCCCCTTGAACTGAGCACAATAGATCATAGATCATAGAATCATAAAGTTGGAAGAGACCTCAAGGGCCATCCAGTCCAACCCCCTGGCATGCAGGACCTTACTTCTTCTACTGTACTGCTAGATCAAGAAACATCAAGGAGGAGAAAGAGGTGAACAGAAACAATAAAATAAAGTTTCATAAATAAATAAAGTTAAGTTATCAAGTAAGATAAAGCTTGGACTGAGGGGCTACCACCCCAATTTATTCACCATGGTTCAGATGAAGAAGTGCTAAGAATGTCTTTGGCAAAGAAAATGACCTTGCTGTAGTGAATTCATGACAATCTATCAAGTGTATTGGGAATGGGAGTGGAAGAACAGAAGTGCAGGAGATACATGGAGTTTGTGGGGGGGGGAGGAAAATGATTATATTGTATACAGTACTTGATATCATGTGGGGAAGAGGGAGTCTCACTTCAACACCAAATCCATTGATTTTGCAAAGGGTGAGAAAGAAACCCACACCTCTAAAATGGACATAAACTTTCCTAATATTGCTTTAAGAGATGGCAAGAAGGAAAGGAAACCCTTCATCCCTCTCAAACCAAATGTCCCAAGACACATGGGATCACAACCTGTTCTTCCCCTCCCCAACTGGATGAGAAGGACCAAGCCCAGTCTTCTTACAGCCATCACCCCACCCTTTCATTGTCACCAATTTGCCCCTGAATTTCTTTCCTACCATGTGTATATGGGCAAAGCAAGGGTGATGCAACTCCTTTTATACTTTCCCAGGAGTGGCTTTAAATTCAGTTGAACCTATTTGTGAGAATACCTCCATAGAATTGTTCATAACACAGAAAAAGTAACAAGTCTTTCATTTACTTATTGCAGTGGTCCATCATTTAGAGTTCTATTGATTGCTTATTCCCATGGCACTTTTTTGCCAGTATTGCCAGGTGAGGTTGTGAAAGCCAGGTAGGGGACACTCTTTTTATGAAACTCCTTGGTTCACTTGTAAGTTTTCTGTGGGTATATGTTTTCTGTCTTTGTTTTGCTGTATTTTTTAATTTTACCAAGAACTGGTGAGATCATGAGCGTGGAAGTGAACAGAGGTCCATTTATGCTCCGTTAATGCTGCAGGTGCTTATTGACACTATTGAAGGTAGGACTAAACAAAAGGGTTATGTTGCCAGGACAAGTACACTGTTAGCTTTTGGTGGGACAAAAACATTTTTGCATGTTAGTCTGATAAAGTCTGTGATGTTGGTTTTAAGCCAAGGTCATATACATCTCTGCCACAGCAGAAATATACATCCATGTAGTTATGCTGGGTTCCACATACATAGAAAGAAAAAGAAAGAAAGAAAGAAAGAAAGAAAGAAAGAAAGAAAGACCAAGGGCTTGTCTAAATGATGGAAATAATCCTCATGGAATTTGCTGGGAATGTGATCTGTCTAAATGGGATCCCCATTAATCTGCTGTATTTGGAAGGAAGAGGGCCAAATCCACCATAAACTATGAAGGGAAAGCCTTCATGGCTTTTCCCAAAGTTGTAAAAAAGCTCCATGGAGAATGTGCATTCCCGCTTGCTGGGACAACTGATTCACATTCATTCACATTCCCGATAAGGGCGGAAATAGAAAACTGATCATATGTAGGCAGAGAGCAGAGCTTGCTAACAAGACAAGTGCCCGGAACCATCATCTTGGATTTTAGCCTTAGCGATTGTGTCCTGAAGCGATGAAACAGCCTTTTTATTTCCTTTAAAAAATTACTTAGGTGGAATATCACACTTTCACACCTTAGATACACTTTTTAAAGAAAAATATTGTTCGGCAGCAGCAACTGGCAACAATAGAAATGTGAGTAATTCACTTGTGTCTACCATCTCAGTTCACAGGCATGCCCGTTAGGACAGCAAAAGCAGATACCTTCTCATACCTGCGATTTTGCAAAGAAACTATTAAGACAAATTGAAGCTGCTTTGAATTAGCATTAGTGCACATTTTCCCCCTCATATAAACAAGTCCCAACAGTTTGGTCCTATTGTTAAGAGCAGTGCACTGGCTTTACTTGTCTGGGGGAAAAGCTCCTACAGGTACTAACTCTCTGCAGGACCTTACACACTAAAGGTTTTAAAAATGGACAATTAGCCAGAGTGACTCCAAATACAACTGAAGTAGAAGGGAAGAAATCAGGTCGAGGAAAAGCTGATTTTGCAGCAAAAAGCGAAAAGACAGGAAAAGATAGCAATAGAGACCAACAGAACAGTCTATATTCAATACAAGCTTTTAATAGCAGTTTCTAAAAAGAAAAAGAGGGGCACAATGATGCAGAAGCTCCAGTCTTGACCAATCTAAGGGGATTAGAGGGATGCAGCTAAGTTTAAGGGGCTACAGACTAAGTCACACATAGATTTTCTCACCCTCTGATGCAAAGAAGAGTCCAGCTAAACTGGGTGGCTGAAAATCAGGGCAGCTGACAAAGGGGAACAATTGGAGGGTTCGAAAGGAAGGACATCCTCTTGAGGGAGCTTCTGAAGAGAGCTTCTCTCTCTCTCTGGCTTATATATAACCTTTTCTAACTTGGGGGATGTCACCTAGAGTGATGGGACACCTCTAGGCAGGGCAGAACATGACCTTAATGTTATTCTATGGGAGGGGTTCAAAAGGCCCCATGTGGTTAGAGTGATGAGTACAAAGCCTATGGCTCATGTGCAAAGGTTTTGGGGCTGTGTGCAAAGGGCAGATGTGAGCATGAACTCTGCCTTTCACCCTCCTGGATATTGATAATGACTCTTAGATGGTCTGGGGAGACAAACAATGGATTTGCACACCTGGGACAATGCCAATTACGTATAGACCTTTGCCCTCCTTCAAATCCAAATAGGATTGCCCAGCATCTCTGGAAACTGCACAATAGCTTATAATGGGAGGGGGTGTATAAGTCTGAGCCACTTTATCAGAGTCTCCACTCAGTGGAGGCAAACAAGACATTTACCATTTCCTTATAAGTAGAAGGAAGGGAAATTCCAGTTGGTACTTTAAAATGAAGCCTGACTCTCCAAGATGGACAGGGATTCAAGCTTTTCACTACCCCACCCTTCCAATATGTCTCTTTACAATGCATGCAGACTCTGTAAATATGTATCTCTCTGCCAGATGCATCAAAAGTTTACTTGCAATTCATATTTATCGAGCATAACTATTAACACTATGGAACTATGTCAGATATGGCCTATCCTCATGCAAGCTTCCTTAGATGTCTGGTCTGAAAACCTTGGCAAGACAACTTAGACTGTCTCCTTAATTGCTCCCCTAAGGTTGACAAACTGGTTATGGGTGGGGCTCCTTTAAATGTAATCCTTAACACATCTTGGAGTAGATTGAGGTACCATAAAGCTCCATTGAGCAAGATGAAGGTACCCGTCCTCCCTCAAACTTCTACTTTCAGCCACAGCTGTCCACCCTAACACACCTGTTGTTTTTCCTGTATAGGGGACCAGAGGAGCACCCAGTTCTCCTCCTGTCACTGGGTGCACAGCACCAACATTATTGCTATGTGTCCAGTCATAAGAACAGAATCCATGTCACCTCCCCACCTAACTTCACACAAAGGGAAATAGCTGTATTGGGAAGGGACTAATGTGGCTGTAAGTTGGAGTTTGGAAGGTGAGGGAGGTGAGGGTGGACAGGAAACTTCACTCTGAAAGTTAGAATGCCCTTTCTTGAATAGATGTTGTGGTGACCAATATACCCAAAATAGCAATTTCTGCTGTATAAGATGTAGTCAGAGATCTATAGCCATATTAGTTAAATGTTCAAACCGATGGCCATTGATTAGTCAGAACTGGGTATTTCGATTATCTATTTCATTCTTGCTGTATACTTCATGTGTCATATTTATTTGTAGATAACACATACACACACACACACACACACACACGGGTTTGGATATTTAGGTGGCCTCAATTAATGTCTCTAATATTAAGAGAACCTCAGATACACTTAAAGCTGCAGGGTCAAATCTGGATTGTAACCAATGTTTCAGTTGTAGGCATTGTCATTTAGCAGATAGAGGTAGTTTAAGCTGCTCTTGCAAAATTGAAAAAAAAAAAAAGAAGCAAAAACTCATCATCCACACCAAGTATCTGATTTAAGGTAACAATCTCATTATCGGCCTGTGCCTTCCATAAAAATGGTTTCTTACCAATTTCAAATCTGGGTTCTTCCATAAAGTCAATTTAGCATGAGCATATGGGTTAAATTGTAATTTACCAGATAGTATTTGCCACACAGTTCTAACTGCTGAAATGGTTGGCAAGACACTGACCCTTTTTAAAAATAAAATGAGAACCAATTACTATCCATGTAAATAGAAGTACCAGAAGTAAATACTCCAAGGCTGACTATAGTGGATTACTTTCTTTAAGTGGATATGTCAAAAAATTAATAAGATGATAGATATGTCTGATGGTACATAAGAAGATCTGGAAGGCTGAACCTGGCAGTATTTGTCTGTAAGTATTTTGATGACAATGCAGTGATTAGTAGGAGCCAGAATGGTTTTGTCAAGAACAAATCCTGCTGAACTAACCTTATATCTTTTTTTAAAAAAAAATGGGTCACTAGTTTGGTAGATAGTGGTAATGCTGTGGATGTCATTTATCTGGATTTCAGAAAAGCATTTTATAAAGTCCCCCATGGCATTTTGATTAGCAAACTGACTAAATATGGAATGAAGTCAGCCCTCTGTATCCACAGATTCTTTATCCATGGCTTCAATCATCCACAGTTTGCATTTTTTTTTTATTCCAAAAAGGAAACCTTGTTGTTTGTCATTTTATATAAGGGACATCATTTTACTATGAAATTGTATAAAATGGGACTTAAGCATTCACAGATTTTGGTATCCAGGCAGGGGGTGTCCTGGAACCAATCCCTAGCAAATACTATGGTCCTACTGTAGATGGAAACACTATTAGATGGATCCATGATTGGTTGGAAAACTGTGCTCAAAGAGTTGTCATCAGTGGTTGTGCTTCATATTAGAAGAAAGTCTCAAATAAAATCCCACAGTGTTCTGTCCTGGGGTTCAAACTCTTCAATATTTTTTATCAATGAGTTAGATGATGGGATAGAGTTAATCTTTATGAAACTGCAGGTGATAGAAAACTGGGAAGGTAGCTAACATATTAGAAGAAGGGAACAGAATTCAAAAGGACCTTGATAAACTAGAGAAATGGGTTGAAGTTAATACAATGAAATTCAACAGAGACAAATGCAAAATTCTACATTTAGGCCACAAAAACTAAATGTACAGGTATATTATATCGGATAGAAGATACATGGCTCAGCAGTACTATATGTGAAAAAGACCTTAGGAATATTGTTAATGATAAGTTGAACATGAGCCAGCAGTATGATTCTGTATCAAAGAAGGCAAATGCTATCTTAGCCTGCATTAAAGAAGCATAGTTTCGGAGTCAAGGGAAGTAATAGTCCCTCTATATTCTGCACTGTTCAGGCCTCATCTGGAGCACTGTGTTCAGATGAACATGGTGGAGCAAGTTCAGAGAATGGCAACAAGGACAATAAGAGGTATGGAGAACAAAACACATGAGGAGTGGTTGAAGGAGCTGGGGATGTTCAGCTTGCTGAAGAGAAAACTGAGGGGTGACATGATCACACTGTTTCAATACCTCAAGGGTTGTCACAAAGAGGATGGCGCAGACTTGTTCTCAGCTGCTTTAAAGGATAGACCTAGGTCTAATGGTTGAACCTTAGAAGGGACTTCTTGACCATGACAGTGGTTTGGCAATGTAACCAATTGCCTAGAGAGGTGATGGGATCACCTTCTCTGGACATCTTTAAGAAGAGGCTGGACAGCTACCTGCTGGTGATGCTTTAGCTGGAGATCCTGCATTGAACAGGGTGTTAGACCTCATGGCCCATAGGGTCCCTCCCACTCAACGATTCTATTATTCTATTTCTGACTGAGACCAGTTAAATCAACTACCTGGATATTTTATAAGAATATTTAATCAACTGCATCAAAACAGGATCTATTACTGGGGCTATGAAAAGAAGTTGTAATCATATATTCTCTGAGTTAAAAAAGAAGAAGAAGACACCACAACTCTTAATTTATCTGTTAGCAGGTCATAACCACACCATTATTTGTCAGCCTGAAAGGCTGAATAGAAAGGTTCTCTTTATATTTGTGTTGCCATCTAATATATTTTTTAGGAGTAAATTAAATGCAAAGAGAGAATCCCTTTTATTCAGCTGCATAGTTTTATGAAACAGCTTGCAATTAGAAGTTAACACGCAATGGGAGTAAAGAAAAACGCTGCTTATGGAATGAAATGTGTACAGATTTTTAGAACATGGTCTACAGTTGTCTGAGATGTGAAGCTCTGTGACATTAAAAGAGATGATATACCCTTTATCAAAGCCACTAATAGAATCTGGAATCACCGTTGCACAGCTAGTCTGGATTTGCACTAGTCCAAAGAGAGTGGGTTGAAGCAAAACATATCTTAGCTTTATATTTTTGAACGGCTCAGATAAAGTGTTATGGAAGTAATTAAAGGGGTTCGTATTGCCTTGGGAAGGAATGTAGCTATGATGATTCATAATTTCAAGGCTGGATTTCTGAGTCATTGAAAAAGAATTGTGCCCTGCAGATTTCAGAACTCCCAAACCAATGCAATTTATTTTCATAGAGCATCTATCATACGAAGAAACCCAGTATGCTGTACAGGGAGTGAAGTGGAAAGGAGAGAATATATTACAGGAGCTGAATGAAACATAACTCCAAGAATTACAAAGAAACAAAATGAAGGGCAGAGCGAACATAAAGTAGTACCAGAAAGAAAAGAGCAGTGCAATTCAATATAACTAGAGCTTCATTAAAGGAGACTTGCCATATGGGAAATGTCTTAAGTCCCATCTCATTCAGCGGTGCCTGATTAGTTCCAGCATATGTGTGAGATACTCAATTAAAACTGGAAATATGTCACAGTCTCAATCAAGACTTCTCAAATTTGTTTGATAGTAAGTCCCCATAAGACCATAGTTCCCAATCTTCTGCATGGGAAGAGAGTGGTGAGGTTCTTTGAGGACCTTTGGGGACTAGTGAGGAGAAGATTAGGCTGCATTAACTTAAATGTTGTGTACAAGTTATAAAAAGTAACAGTTCCATTCCATTATGCACTGGTCAAATGGCATCTGCTGGACTGTACATAGTCTTGATAACCACAGGAAATGTCCCAGCTCATAGTGAGGAGGGCAACCAGGGTGGTAAGAAGTCTAGAACCAAAGTCCTATGATGTATGGTGGAAAAATCTGGGTATTGTTACCTGTCCTGACACCCCCTCCCTTCCCTCTCTCTCTGCCTTTTCTTTGCAAACGAAGATTCAGGAAGGACTCATTCTGCACCTTCTGCAAGTGCGCTGATGACTAAAAAGGCCAATCTGAGATAAACATGTCCGGTTGCAGAAAGCACAGCAGAAGGTCTCCTTGGGTGATGTTTCTGGGTTGTGATTCTTTCTGCATTGTTGTTTCTTTTCAAGACTTGTTCGGCGTGAGTTCTCAAATAAGGTTGCAGCATTGTGGATAGTGCGTCTCCATGCCTCCCGATGTGAGGTCAGGGTGGACCATTGTTGGTGATCAATTTGGCTGAGTCTGAGATGTTGTTTCAGGGAGTCCTTGTATTGCTTTTTTGGAGCACCCCTCTTATGCTGACCCTTGGCGAGTTCACCATAGAGTACTATTTTTGGGAGGCGATGGTCCTCTATCCTAGAAATGTGCCCTGACCAGTGCAGCTGTATTCTCAATATCATGGCCTCAATGCTGGTGATCCCTGCTTGCTCAAGGACAGCAACATTCGTCACATAGTCAGTTCAGTGTATATTAATTGGCAACAATTCATAATTTGGCTTATATCAACACTTCACATTGTTAACAGTAGACCAGGACTGCTGAAATATAGAGACTGGTAAAGGTTTGTTCAAAACCCAAGAAAAGTTCTTGAAAATTTCCAAAAACAGACACACCCAGGAAGTAATTCTGTTGAGCCCCCTTGAACAGTAGTTAGGGTGGAATGTGCTGATTCTCCTGGACACACCTGGTAATGAGTTATACACTCAAATAATTAAGTGGCTGGAACACACAGGACTCTGAAAATGGTTTCTCTTCACACCTCTTGTATTCACAATAGTAGGTTATCTGAAAACCGTTCAGACTTAATGTTTCCACCATTAACAGCCATTAACAAAGCTGGAGCTTCCATTGTCTAACTGTGGGAAACTCCATCTAATATTCTCTTCTACTCATAACACCCTTAAAGGATAAATATTGAGTAGAAATGTTACCCAAAACACAGCCAAAGCATGCACAGCCTTCATACCTGGCAGCACTCTGTCAGTCTGTTGTGTGACCCTCAGAGCTCTGTCTGAGTATATTCTGCCTCACAGATATCTGCTCATTGGACAGGTATAGTATAACACATTATCCTGAACTACTTTTTCTTATATTTCATTAGCCTTGTGCAATTGCTTGAAGCTTGAGTGTATGTGTGAGTGGTTCTGTGATTATTTTTCATTAAAAACTGTTTTTATTTCAGTTTGAGTCTTGCAGTCATGTTAGTGAGTACCACTATACATGTCATACCCCGTGAGTCTGATGAGGGTATGGAATCAGAGGAGCAGGAGGGTATGGCAGGGAATGACCCTATGGACTCTGGAACAGGTTTATCTACACCAGTGCCAGCAGTGAGCCCTGCCAACCTGGAGGTTCAAGCAGAAGAAGAGCCTGGTCCTAGTGGGTTGGCACCAGTCCCAGAAGAGATCCCTGCCAATTCAGATAAGGATGAGGAAGAAGAGACAGACTTACCTCCACCATCATTCAGCCAGCAACAATCCCAAAAGGAAGCTCTAAGAAGATCACTGAGGCTTTATCAGAAACACCTGCTCACCAAGGAGCACCTGACAAAGCCTTGATTACTATTTATACACTTTGGGGAGCTGTGGAGGCTTTGTCAGAGATCAACTGATCTTTCTGGAGAAAGCTTCATGTCTGATATCTCTGACTCCATGTTCCTGTTACCTTGATTCCTGTTGCCTTGACTTGTGTTTAGACCTTAGACTGTTCCTGAC
Organism: Gambelia wislizenii; assembly: GCA_030847615.1. Lineage (NCBI taxonomy): Eukaryota > Metazoa > Chordata > Lepidosauria > Squamata > Crotaphytidae > Gambelia > Gambelia wislizenii. Next base: position 29,401,441 of record JAUMIR010000008.1, on the reverse strand, counting down.
TATGCTGCTGCTTGATCCTGTTGACCCATGGACTTGTTTGGACCCACTGTGAATTCTGTAAGCCCTGACTCTTTGGATTGTTTTGCTGGACTAATCTTTGCAAGACGGTGTTTCCATTCCTTTGTGCTAATTACCAGTTGGCTACCTTCCCAGATTTTTGCTGTTTGCATATACAGTTGTCCCTTCATATTCAGGACCCCCGTGGATACCAACATCTGTGAATACTCGAGTCCCATTATATGCAATGGTATAGCAAAATGGTGTCCCTTATATAAGATGGCAAAATCAAGGTTTGCTTTTTGGATTATTATTTTATTAAGAATATTTTTCTCAAGCTATGAATACTTAAATCCATGGATACCAAATCGTGGATACGGAGGGACAACTGTACCTTGCCGGCAACTAGCTGCTTCCTTGGACAATGCATAGGTCAAAAGGTCCCCTAGTTACCTGGACTCTCACTGGGTAAACCCAGATATTTTGGGTAAATATCTGGAGAAATCTTCTAATATAAAGTGGGATTTGATACAGATAGATTGCCTTGGGAAATGTTGGGCTCTCCTGTAGCTAGACATATTTAACCAGAGACTAAACTGAACAGCCATATTTGACAAATTTTGTGGCTGCAGGATTCTTGTGTTTAGCATGGGGTTGCTATCTGCAATGCTTTGGCAGATCATTTGGATCATTGGTGCTATGAGAGTGGGGAGGTGCACAACTCCCTCCAGTTTTACCTGAACACAAAAGATTTGCTCGTACAAGTGTAAAAAAGCAAAGTGATTGTATGCAACAAACAGTTTTGCTGCTGGGCAGATGGAAGGTGATCTAGTTTGGAGGGAGGTTCAACAACATTGTCATGGTCATATCACTTACTTGTGAAGTTTGCTTTGTGAGTAGCAGACTTTCCCTGTGGGTATGGGGTGACATATTAAAATGGTCCATCCATGGATAATAGTGGGATTTGAAAGGTTCCTAAATACTCTGGAGGTTTTTCTGGCTGGAAGGTCTGTCAATTTGATTGTGGCCTTAGTATTCCTATGGAATGTTGAGATGTAGAAGGCCATCGGTGCTGTTGATCCTTAAGTGTCAAATCCGGTGCTGTGGACCCCACTTTCACCTAGGTTTACAGAATATGTACAGGCAATGAAACAGGATGGGCAATAGTGTTGTAGGTATCAGAGAAAGTATGAGTGAAGATTAACAAGTCACTTTGCTATGTTTGCTACACAGCAGTGATGCTCAACAATTTCTTCCTCAACATGTCACCCAGCAGACCTATTCTAAGTTGTGCTGAGTCTATTTAAGTTAAATATTTAGGTGTTACTGTAACAAATAGGAATTGTATGCTACTTCATAATAGTAATGTTGAAGACATGGAATGAAATTAAGAAGGATCTGTTACAATGGGAGTAATTAAAATTATTATTTGTGAGAATGTCAGTGATAAAAATGAATGTTTTACCTAGAATGATGTTTTTATTCCAGAAGATACCACTTTTGAAGACTGATGCACTTTTTAAGCAATGGTAAAAAAGACATAACCAAATTTATCTGACAAGGAAAGAAACTGCAAGCTAGGTACACATTATTGCAAGTTGCAAAGAAGTAAGGAGGATGAGGTTTACTTGATTTGAAATTGTATTTTGAGGCCTGTTGTTTTGTTTGGATTAGAGAGTGGGTGATGATGGGGTGGAAGATTATTAGAGTTGGAAGGGCTCAAACCTGAGGTTTGGATGGCATGGATATTTGAGGTATGATAAAGGTAAGGTTAATGTAGATCTTAAAAATCTTTTTGTGAGATGTGCCCTATTGAGAATATGGAATAAATACAAACCCAGGTTGCGCCCAACAATGTCTTTATGGTTCTCAGCACAAGCACCTTTTTTTTTATGTAGCGAAGAAACAACAGGCAAAGATAGATGACTAATGTACCAAGACTTTTGGAGTGGTGTCAGAGGGGAATACAAAATTAAATCAGAATGCTGCTAGAAGCAGAGGGATATACTTTTCAATAGTATTCTTATTTACATTTATCAGAAAAATTTAAAATGAATAAAATGATGTATGGCTTTGAACAAACTCAGAACTTGAAATGCAATTGTGTACAGATGATGAACATGTAACTGCTAAAATGTATAAACTTTTGTTGAAATTTGAAGTGGAAGAAGAAAAGTTTAAAGAAGGCACAATAAAATGGACTAGGAACTTTGGTTATATGGGAGAACATGTAGTCTAAGGATTGAAAATGACAGTATGGTATGATCTTAAAGAAAATTTTTATAAAATGATGTATTGGTGGCATAGCTAAGGTATGTTGGAAAGTGAACAACAAGAAGGGACATTTTAACATATGTGGTAGACATGTGAAAAAGCCAATAAATAAATAAATAAAATAATTGGATACAAATGTAAGATGCTGATGGAGAAGATTTCAGCACACTCTCTCAGCCTCAGAGAAAGGCAAGGGCAAACCCTGTCTGAACAATTCTTGCCAAGAAACCCCTGTGATAGGTTTGCCTTAGTTTGCCTTAAGTTGAAAATGACTTCAAGGCACACAACAAAAACAACCAGAACTGTTTCTTTTTGGACTGTTTGATGCAAAATTGGAGAAGCTCTACAGAAAATCACATCAGTATATGCCCATGGCAGCATGACTGTTGTATGTTCAAAGATGGATGAATTAAATATTACCTACTCTGGAAGAGTGGTTGGTGAAATTGATAGATTTAGCAGAAATTGACATATTGTCTTTTTTCTTTCTTTCTTAACAAAAGGCCATCTTATGGACTTTTTTGCAAAAAAAGAAAGAAAGAAAATTATTTGGTAACTTTTGGTTCTGATGATGAGAAGGAATTGATTATGAAAAAAAGAGCAGTTGTGTTAATGTTAGAAAGTGAGGTATGAATAATTATGTATTATGTATAATTGCTGAAAAGATGACTTGAAGTCATCATTTTCTTCTCTTTGTCTTTCTAGTTACTTTTTCTTATATCTTTTAGTGTAATGTAAAAATCTTTAATAAAAAAGAGAAATACATCTAAACAATCTTTAAACAATGTGTATCTAATACAGGAGCACAAACTCATACTGCATTTCTTTCCCCAATGCAATATCCAGCCAGTGCAAAATGTCACTATCAGTACAAAATAATTTGAAAATGGAACACTGGAAGCCTTTTGTGAGTATCTGTTTTGAACAGATGGAGTCAATGGTCCAAAAGGGAGGATTTGGGGGTATTCCAATCCAATATAGACTATGTATACAAGGAGCTGCAGCACTGGAGGATTTGCTTCAATATATCCTTGAATGTCAGATTTATTTTGACATTAGAAAGTGGTATTTAGTGCTCATATTAAAAGAAAAAGTACTAGCAAATGAGAAACTAAACTTTATTTTATGGAAAGGATCAGTAGGTTACACAAAGGTAAATTTTGGTAGTTAAGGCAGGAAAAGATTTCTAGGTGCAATATAGAAGCTCTCTATAGCTGCTCTCTCAGTGTCTGGAGCTCAGCAAACAGGAACTCAGCTAACAGGACAAGGATAATAGGTGTTTTGTGTGGGATTGATGGAAGAGAGAATAAGGTAAGCTTGTGTTTTGCAGGTGAAGGCTGATTGTACAGCTGGACTGTTGGAAGGCTTGCTTGTGTTTGTGTGGATCTACACACTGGCTGCTTACTCTGGGGACAGTCTGGAGCATTATGCTCCAGACTGGCCCAAGGTTGACCATGATGGTGACCACACTCACCAGGCTGAATCTGGTGTGATGGTGCATCGTTGTCCACGTGGGTCAGCCATTGACTACCTTACAGCTCTTTGCCTTACAAACACCCAACAAACCCTTATAAACACCCAACTCTTGGGTCACTTGCTGACTGTAACACAAGACAGTGAGTTGCTGACTTCATTGGGACTGGAGCTAGCAGCCACTAGCTCTACCTACTGTTCCCTCATTCTCTGAAACTCAGTGAATAGAAGCTTGGCTACCAGGACAAAGTCAACTGGCATTTTGCTTGGATATTTTGTGGGGGAATTTCAGGGGGATGCCCAGAGTGCTGTGGTATGGCCTATTTATGACCACTGTACATGGATGATGAGGGAGCTGTTGCAGGTGTGTTTGTGTTCTTGTTGTGATTAGCTATACGTTCAAGCAAGTGCAACTTGGCTGCACTTCTGGAAGAGGCCTACATAGCTACATTCATACTTGTCAGGTGAGATGAAACCTTTTTGAACATATCAGACTCTCCTGGAAGGAAAATACAGATGGGCTGCCTCTAGCAAAGAGACTAATTCCTAGACACAGGAGGCAGCCACTTGGAGGACTGTGAGCCATAGAGAACAACTATCAGAAACCATGCTGTGACTTTGGGGCTATACAGTTGATTCAAGTGCCCCTCTTGATCAGTGACTATGAGGCACAGGGAAAAGTCTCAGTCCTCAGACCACACAAAGGTGGATTTGAAGGATTCTGTGGATGGAAGGGTTTTTGCCTGTTCCAAGAGGAACATGTGGTGGTGGTGCTAAGCAATTTCTTGCTGAGAGTAATTGAGCCAGTGGTCTGTTGGCCTGACAGGATGTCTAGTAAAGCTTGCTGTTTTCCAGGGGCAAAGATTTCATTATGTGACAGAGAGGCTGAGAAGACTCATCAAGCCCACTGACTGTAACCCCACTGTCTGAACCAAAAAAGATACTGCAAAATATAGCTGTCAACATACTGGAAGTCTCTATGAGGGTAAGAAGCTGAAGGACCTTAGGATGTAGGTTGCTATTTGGACTTCTGGAGTCATGGCTGAGCAATGCGTGTCTCTTTGGTGATGGTGCCAGAGGAACATTCATTTATAGCAGAGATTGTTGATCCAGAGTGGATTGGACTGGAAAAAATTGTAACTGGGGACCCAGAGGAGGCTCACAGGAGTCCAAAGATGTGCTCCTGGTATACTGCTGTGATAGTTGTTGTGGTGGGACACAGTGGGGCAGAGGAGACTGGGGAACCAGAACACACTGTTGATGACCACGGAGAATTGGCACAAGCTTTGCAGTGACTTATTTTAAAGAATGAGGTAACAAGAATTAAAATAGAGCCTCCTGACTGATGATAATATAGGGCCTTCCTATCAAAATAGAGCTTCTATGTTTATTTTTGAAAGTGAGTACTCAAATAAAAAAGGAGTGAAAGAGACTGGTCAATCACATGGTGGACTAAAGTTAAAATTTCCTCAAAGAATAAAATTATGAGGAGCGACTTAGGGAGCTGGGCATGTTTAGTCTGGAGAAGAGAAGGTTGAGAGGTGAGATGATAGCTATGTTTAAATATTTGAAAGGATGTCAACACTGAGGACGGAGCAAGCTTGTTTTCTGCTGCTCCAGAGACTAGGACACAGAGCAATGGGTTTAAACTAAGGAAAAGAGATTCTACCTAAATATTAGGAGGAACGTCCTGAGAGTAAGAGCTGTTTGGAAGTGGAATAAACTGCCTTGGAATGTCATGGAGTCACCTTCTTTGGAGGTTTTTAAACAGAGGCTGGATGACCATCTGTTGGGAATGCTTTGATTGTTTATTCCTGCATGGCAGGGGGTTGGACTAGATAGCCCTTGTGGTCTCTTCAAATTCTATGATTCCATGTAAGAACTTGTATAAACTTTAAAAGTCAAAAGCTAAAGTTAAAACATTAATGATTCAATGGGGCTGTTTAAATTTAAAAGAAATTTAGTGTTGCAAGTGAGGGTTAAAAATGCTTACTTGTATAGCAGCCATAACAAAGCTCCTTTCCTATGAGCTGGTGCAACAGGAAATGAACCTTAGATGAACTGTGAACTGTTTAAAATTCTCTACAGTAGAGAGGTACTGAAGGAAGGGATTTTTGGAAAGAACTACAGAGTAATGCAGAGTAGTGCCATTGTATGTTTGAAAATAATAAGTTTTAAAATCAGCTGTTAGCTGTCAAACATTTGCAGATTATAGCTTAATAGGTGTTTACTGAAAGTTTGAACAAGGCAAATGGTGGCAAAGGGGGCTAGAAGATCTTCCATATATCAACCTAAAAGACCAAATGAGGCTATTAGACAGCTAGTGGGGGAAATTAAGCAGATGAGAAAGGGATTTTCAGCTGAATTTAGTGAATTAAAAAGCTCCATGGAGAAGATAACTGGGGAAATGGCACAGATGAATTAGAAATTGGAGATATTAGAGAATAAAACTTAATATTTGGAAGATTCAATGGGAAAATCTAAACAAGAGAGGGACAAAATTTGGGATGCTCTGGCCATTTTGGATCTTAAAGAAAGAAATGTATGGAAGAGAGGGGATTGCCAGAGCAAGAATGAAGACATTTGAAGGAAGACGGCTGATGCATTGGCTGAATTTTTGGAGATAGTTGTGAATGTTTTCACTTGTGAGGTTGACAAGATTTTCAGAGTTGATTCAAAAATGGCCAGACAACACAGATTACCCAGAGATGTGATCATTTACTTTGCCAAGAGGAATACAAGAGATTTGATACAACAACAGCATTGACTGAGTAAACTGGTTATGGATGACGAAGGACAAATTGTTTATAAGGATATCCCTCCAAAAATTTTAGATAACAAAGAGAATACACTTTCATAACTGATAAGTTGAAGACATTTGAAATGGGAGAATTGGGGCCTGATCCATTCCATCCCAGAAGGAACAAATTAAAGCCATTTTTTTATTACTAAATTTAGTAAAGGGCCCTACCATGTCTTCCCCTCATCTCAGCTCTGTATCTGCCCCAGGGGTGGTGAGGACTGCCTGGGGGCAGAATGGGGCAAATGACCTGTGTTTTCAAGACTGCAGGGCTCTAAGACGGGGGCAAGACAGGTATATTGCCCATGTAAACAAGACCTTTGTATCTTTGTGATATTTAATGTATTTTAATGCTTATAATAAAAGGATTTTTTTTAAAAAAAAGGAAAAGGAAAAATGCTATGATTACTAGGAGTCAGCAGTGAGTTCTAAAAAAAAGCCAAACAAACTAATTGTACTGACAGTCTGGTAAAATGTGGGCTAAACAGTATTACTGTTAGGTGGATTTGTAACTGGTTGGTGGATCTGCTTCAGACAGTGATGTGCTTTCCTTCTTTAGAGGTTTTAAAACAGAGGTTAGATGACCATTTTTCAGGAGTTAGTTATCTATTACTGCATGGCTGTGGGTTGAAATACATCACTCTTCCACCCTCTACCAACTCCTGTGATTCTCTTATCCTTGTAGTCATTTTTTACTTATGGCAGTCCTATGACAAGCCTATCGTGAGGTCTTCTTGGTAAGATATGTTCAGAGGGCGATTGCATTTGCCTTCTTCTGAAGCTGAGAGGATGTGACTTACCCATGGTCACTCAGGGGTTTCCATGACCAAGTGGGGATATGAACCCTTGTCTCCAGAGTCATAGTCCATGCTCAACCCACTACACCATTCTGGTTTTCTAGAACATTTCTCAGAGGGTAGTGATTTGTAACTGCAAATGGAGAAGCTGTACAGCCTTTGATCTGTTTTGTTTCCACTCAGCTTATGACCAGGGGTGGGGGACTTTTCCTCTACATGTGTGTGCATGTGCCTTCGAGTCACCTGTCAACTTATGGTGATCCCATGAATTTTATAGGGTTTCTTAGGCAAGGAGTACTCAGAGATGATTTGACAGTTCCTTCCTCTGAAATGTAGCCTAAGCATCTGGTATTTGCTGGTTGTCACCCATCTAAGTACTAATCAGAGCTGACCCTGCTTGGCTTCCAAGATCACACATGATCTAGTGCTTTTAGGGTATTTAGGTCAGTGTCTATGATTTTATGAGTCTATAAAAAACCCTCTTTCCCCCCCCAAACCCAGTATTTTAAGTGTTTAGAAAGATTGCAAGGGCATTAAATAAGCTGCCAGCTGCCAAAGTTACCCATCCCTATTTTATAAAATATTCAATAAATGTGCATTAAGCCATTCCCCCAAGACCGTAATGGCTCTATCTATATGAGGCAATAAAATGTGGATTGATGCGCACTAATGCCAATTTGCAGCAGCTTTCACTTGTTTCCATGTTTCCCCCACAAGATGTCAGGCATGCAAAGCCATAAGCATTTGTTATTCAAGCAGGCATGCCTGTGAATCAAGATTAATTACTCACGTTTTTATTGTCACCAGTTATTGTCACCAAAGAGTATTTTTTAAAAAGTAAATCCAAGCACTTGCCTTGCCAGCAAGCTCTGCCCCCTGCACATGTCCGACCAATCAGATCCCACTTCTGCTCTTATTGGGAATGTGTAGCAAAGTGAATCAGTTGTCCCAATGAGTAGAAATCTGCATTTCCTTCAGAGTTTTTTTTTTTTTTTAATATATGGGAAAAGCCATGAAGGCTTTTCCCATGGAGCATTTCGAGTTTTTTGCCCCTGTCCTTCCAAATATGTCAGATTGATATGGGATCCCGTTTAAACAAAACAAATTTTCCTCAATTTCTATTAAGAGTATTTTTTTCTTTTTAGAGAACCCCTAAGTTTCAGCTGACTCTACATATTTCATTGGAAGGGTTCAAAAATAGATAAAAATGTTGCTGTCCACTGGGCTTGCCTGTCTCCTACTCCATAAAAGCTACAGATTCATTTGCCTGAACTTTAATGCTAATGAACTTTTAAATGGTAGCATTAAAAAAAAATCTGTTTAAATCTGTTTTTTTTAAGTGTTTTGATTGAACCTACTATAGTATTGGAAGAGGTGATACATCCAGATCTTAGGCATTTTTATTGGCTAAATTGTCTAGAAGCTCTACAGTGAAATAAAGATTTTTCTGGATGAAAGAAGAAACAAACCTATTACTGTCAGTCTCTCAAGCCAGTCTTCTTAAAAACAGGCAGAAGAAAGTGATGTGAATCAATACCTCTAATTAAAAGTTGAAAATACACATGCAATTAAATCTGTCCCATTACCAGAAATTTAACACCTGTGTTGGAAGGAGGGAGTGCTACTGTCCTTCCATATCAACAGCAACCTAGCAGGTACCCAATAAAGGCAGGAGGGAGTACCCCCAAACTCATATTTCAACCCCCACTACAGCTTTTTTACAGATATAAAATATGTGGGAGAAAATTCACAACCAAATTCACCACCTAGAAATGCACTTTTCGTTTTCTGTTCCCCTGCTTGCATTCCCCCCCCAAAAGTGATACTGTCATTATGAGCCAGAAATAAACACAGTCAAGAGGATATGATATTCTTACATCAGCTCCGATGCATAGATGCCTGACTTGTAATGAGAAGAATTGCTATGAAAGCCATGTTTGGTTCATTTTTATTAAAAGCAGTGCCTTGATATCAATATAGGGACATCCAAGAGCAAAGCAGGAAATAAAAATACTTTGTAGAGTCAGGCCAAGAGCATGCATTCCATTGAGCTAAGGATGGGCCCCCATTTATGATTGGGAAAATCACACCTTGAGCACTAAGAAAATATCTTTTTGGAACTGGATACCTTCTTCATGAATCTGTCTCTGAGAGGGACAATCAAATAAACAAGGGACTTTCCTTACTTTTGTAGATGAAATTCATATGACAACCAAGAGAGAAGTATGAGGGGTCTGCAAAGCATCCATCTGTGCTAAATCATCTCAGTTTCCCCAAAAGCCTGGTTCCTTGGAATTCTTTTGTATAAACACTTGAAAGCTGTTGCTGCTGCTCAAGAGTAACACAGCTTCTCATGAGGCAACCCTAGCTTCAGGATCAGGTGGAGTATCACCTTTATGCCCTTTAACCGAGTCCTTTTTCTAACTATTTCTTGCCTTACTCTGATAGCCTTGTTGCTTGATACCTGTATGTGTGGGGTTTGTGAATGCTCCCTGTTAAACTCATTAATTGCTTTTGACATCTGCCTCCTATGTGTTTTCCATGCCTCCAACCGGGTTTGATCCTGCTATTGTTACATGCCTCTTGCTATGCCATTTGAGTTACTTAATTCCCCAAACTAAGCACAGTTCATTAGTGGAGATTTCCACTAACACCAGTGATAAGTGTAACAGACTCACTTGCAGAGCTACAAAATAGGGACATCAGTAGAAGGAAATAAAGCTATTCTCCCCAACCTTCTATGTCAATCAAAATAGTACTGTATCACTTATGAGTTCATTTCTCCCCCCAAAATCTTCAGTTTAGTACTGGAACACACCTACTTAGAGTAATTGGCCACAGGACAATGTCATCCTCCTGGACCTCCAGAACACTCACCTACCCCAACCGGAAGTCTTCCTATGGCTGGAGGCTGAAACACAGCCAGCCACTGTCTTGCTGCCCCTGTCATCCTCTGACTGCTGAATGGCCATGAGGAGTGCCCCCGTTCCAGTGGAGTAAAGAATGGTGCAGGAATGGCAGAGTGATCAAGGATATCAGCCTTGAAGGAGAAAATGACCTCACAAGGGGAAAAGAAAGCAAGAGGCCTAAGTCTAGAAATCAACAAATAGATATAAGAAAATACAATAGGGGTAAACAAAACACCAGGGATTATCTATTGCACATTCTCTTCTTCTGATTGCTTGAAACAAGTTTTTCTTTTTGCCTTCAAACCAGGAGTGACATGTCAATCCTTCTGTATGTACAATATACCATCTATCATTGAGCTATTCTTGCCTGTATGTTTTGCCTATTTCAAATTTGCCCTAAATCTCCCCCAGGTCTGCCAGAAACATTTCTTACATATTAAAAAAAAAAAATAAACCCATATCTTCCATCTCAAGTAACATCCAGAAAATGTATGCCATTAGGGTTACTACAGCTGTCCTTATAAAAATACTATGAAAAAGGACCATAAAAAAGATTTTAAATAAAGAAAAGTGAAAATCACAAGTTGCTTCTGGCTATCACTTTTTATGTCAAAGGGTATTAAAAGTTTCTGCAGAGTGCCTTTTGATTGTCTACCAATCCTGTTTGTCAGCATTTTTAAACCAGGGAAGGGTGAGATCATTCTATTATTTCCACAGATAGTTCTGTCTTGCTAAAAATGGCTTGGGTCATGTTTTCACAAAAGCAGATATGCAATTTTCACAAGGAAAGGCTTTTTCTGATGACTGAGCTTGCATCCAAGAATAAGTGTATGTTGTATCTTGTTTGAAATGCCAACTGGCTTGAAGTTGGTCCATTTACTGTTCAACTATTTTTTTCCATCTAAGTGCTGATTAGTTTACCATTGTTCCCTACTGAAGAGCTGACTAATTTGCTATGAAGTTATTTCTCGAGAAACCAACTATTTCACATCCTTCTCCATTCTCCAAATGTTGGATTTGGTATAATAGTTTCTACTTCTTACAAGAGCTGAGTTTTAAAAATGAAAGACAGGTGGTATTTAATGCCTGCATGTGTTCAATAAAGGAGCATAGAGGTTTCTTCACTATGTTGGTGTGGGGAATAAGACTCATGGGACTTATTGACAGAGATGTGAAAATCGGTCATTCCCATTTTTGTGTTTCAAAGAATCCCACTGACTTTTTTGTGCTTCATTCTAGTTCCACATGTCCCTTCTCTACAAAGGTGGTGACTTGGTATTTGAGATTATTGGTCTGTCTACACTACAGAAATACAGCAGTTTGACACCACTTTATCCACCGTAATTCTGTCCTATGAAATCCTGGTATTTGTAGTTTTGTGAGGTATTTAGCCTTTTCTGCCAGAGATCTCTGGTGGCTCACCAAACTACAAATACCAGGCTTCCACAGGATAGTAACACTATGGTGGATAAAGTGGTATCAAACTGCTGTATTTCTACAGTGTAGATAGGCCCTATATGGATTAGTTACACAGGGTGTGGAATATTGCACTAGGACACTCTTGAGAGAAACTCAGTGGTTGACTTTGGGCCAGTCACTTTCTCTTGGTCAGACCTACCTCACAGGGCTGTTGTGGTACAGATAAAGTGGGAAGAGGAGAGCCATCTTGTATACCAATCATAGAGTTGGAAGGGGCTCCAAGGGCCATGTAGTTCATTGCCCTGCTAGTTTAGCAATCTTCTGATAAAATACACCTGAGAGGTGGGCATCCAACCTTTATACAATGGAGGAAAGTGCACCACTTTCCAAGAGAGTCTATTCCACTGTCAAACAGCTGTTACCATCCATATGTTCTTCCTAATGTTTAGTCAGAATCTCCTTTCTTGTAATGTGTATCCATTGGTTTAGATTGTACCTTCTGCAGCAGCAGAAAAGAAGCTCACTTCCTTCTCCATGGGAAAACACTTCATATATTTGAAGATGGCTGTCAGAGCACGTCTCAGTCTTTTCCTCTGCAGGCTAAACATACCCACCTTCCTCAAAATAGGGGTTTGTTTCCAGACATGTAACCATTACTCCTCTGATCCACAAAGCTGAGCTCCTTTCAGGAAAGGCAGGAAATAATAATGACTAGGAGGTTGTCTAAATGGTGAAAATACTCCTCATAGAATTTAAGGAGAATACCTTTTGTCTCAATGGGATCCCACATCATTTCACCATATTTGGAAGTGGGGGGGGGGTACAAAACTGCCATATACTCTGTGGCAAAAGCCTTCATGGATTTTCCTAAACATTTAAAAACTGATGGAAATGTGTATTCCTGCTTTTTGGGACAACCAATTTGCTTTGCTGCACTTTCTCAATAAGAGTGGAAGTGGAAAGCTGATAGATCAGATGTGCACAGGGGGCACAGCTTGCTAGCAAGGCAGCACTCAGAACTGCCATGTTGGATTTTTTCAGTAGCAGTCATGCACTGAGGGATGAAACAGCTTTTTTGTTTGTTTGCTTAAGTGGAAGGTCACACCTCTGCACCTAGGATGGGCTTTTTTTTTTTTAAAAAAAATACTCTTTGGCAGTAGCAACTAGTGAGTATAAAAACAAAGTAATTCACTCACACCTGCCTTCTTGATTCACAAGCCTGCCTATTTGAACATAAAATGTGGATAGCTTCACATACCTGCAATCTTGGGGGGTGGACATGGAGACAAGGGGGTTTGCCGCTGGCCGGCAGGACTTTTTGTGGCCCGACCAGCCGCCCCGATCACCAGCCCTCCTGCCCCGCCCCACCCACTTGGCCTTCTCTCAAGGAAGGGGGGGCTGGCCTCATGGCACAGCCATGCATGCCACCATCTTCCCTTTCTCCTTCCCCACAGCCCTTGCAGCTGGGAGGGAGAAAGAAAGGGGACCAATCAGGGACGGGCTCGCTCGGCCGTGATTGGCCAGGTAAGGGCAGGAATCTGGGCTTAAAAGGCCACGCAGAGTCATGGCCCCGCCCAGATTGGAGGCGGCGATGGAGGCAGCAGCAGCGCGCTCCGTCGGGCCTATGAGAAGAGGCCTCACCCCCCTTACAGGTACCAGGGCTGGGGTCTTCCAGGACGGGATGGGCAGGCCATGTGGGGCCCAAAAAACGCTGGCCGATTCCCGGCCATGGAAGGCGGTTCCCCAGGCTGTCAATGGGATAGGGGTCCAGTGGCGCAGGACTGTGCTGCAGAGTGCAGCCATGGGGGAGGGCCACATTTCCGGACCATGGGGGTCATTTCCCTGGGCCTACGCTGGGATCAGGGGGCCCTGCAGCAACGGATTGCGCCATCGGGGATGGCCATTTTGGCCCCCATTGGCCGAGGGCTGCGAGAGGGATGGGGTGGCTGGATGGAAAGGCCTGATCGGGCCACAAGGCAGAGGCCGTTGGGCATGGCGCTCAGGTTCCCTCAATGCATGGCCGGCACAAGCAGGGCCGCGGGACCCCTCCTCTTACCTTTGCCGTGGTTTGTCCTGGTGGTGCCCTCTACAGCGGAACATGCTGGAGGTGGGGGCCTCGCTGGAGAGGCACAGTGGGGCAGGGGGAAGCATGCAGAGTGGCAGTGGTGAACGGGGGCCAGCCCTTCGGTGGGGCAACAGTAGTGGCAGAATTGGCAGCCGTGCGGGGGCAAACCCATTCCCTCTCCCTCCGCAGTTACAGGCGGCGCAGGAGGTTCTCCCATGGGGGGCTGGGCATGGGCTCAGAGGTGAGGGAGTGGGGTCCCCAGCAGGGCCACTGCACCACAGCTGCTGCTTACCCCGCATCCGGCCCCCCTCCCCCAGCAATCACACAGGCAGAGCAAGCTGGGGGGGGCTGGGATGCACACACACACACACACACACAAAAGATAATAAGAAACAGGGAAGGTGCATCAGGCTACGGAGCAGTTTTTTCCTTTGCAGGTTTTGGGCTGCGGGGCAGCAGCCGGCAATTAATAAAAAAAATAAGTCAAGCATTGATGCACCTTGCTGGCACTGCACACCACACCATCATACCTCCCAATCAGCTCAGGGCTAAGAGGTTCCTGAAGCCATGGGGCTCAAGAGGACAGCGAAGCAGCACCACTTATCGGAACCTCGGCCTATGCGGGAGGAGGAACCCGCTCCTAGTGGTGAAGGAGCTGGGCTGGCTGGGCAGGGAAACAGCAATGTAACCACCCCAGCACAGGCACCTCAGCCTCCAGTAGAGGATTTTGGCTAACCAGCATCCACCCTGGCTGATGTCATGGGGGTCCTGTCCGTAATCCTTCAGAAGAGGGACAAGTATGCCACCTCTGGTAGCATGCTGGACCAGGCAGCACCAGCGGTGGCCGAGGCGGCCGAGGCCGGGGAACCTATTACTTCTTCTAGTTTAGGTGCTCCCAGCAGCAGCGGGCGGTCCAGAAGTTCCAGGTCAAAAGGGAGGAGCGGTTCCAGGGAGTCGAGGCGGTCGGACTCGCATGGATCTTCATCACGGCAGCGCAGCAGGTCCAATGGCAGGCGGAGTCCGCACAGGAAACGCAGATGGTACCACTCAGGTTCCTCCTCAGGTGAGTCCTCAGATGAGGACAGATACAGGTACTGGGAGAAAGGAACTTTCAAGCCGGGTTTGCCAGCGTGGGCTCTCAAGCTTCGAAGAGCCAGGGAAAAGACCAGGGAGGACCGGAAGGCAGATGGGAAACACCCAAAGGGGGAGGAGCTCAGGGAAGCCAGGTCTAAGAAGGATCCCCCTGGGGGTCATTTGGATCACAAGGTGCATTCTAAGATTCTGCAGGGTTATTACATCAACGTTCTTACACTGGCTCCGCCTCCCGGGGCCGAGGCCAGGGTGCATAAAAGCTATAAGAAGGAGAGTGACAAGAACAGCGTGGAACCATTGGAATGCACCTTCGCCAACTGGCTCAATGGGTCCACAGTCTTCATGGGGGTGGTGGCCTTGGTTTTCCTAGAGCAGGCCTGGCACTTGATCAATCACCTTCATCAGGTGCTGCTGGTGCAGGCCCAAGCTGGGGACTCCAGCGCCATAATGTATGACATAGAATGCAGGAAGAAAGCATCCTGGTCTTCTATGCACAGATGGGAGACCATCGACTACCCCAATTGTCTGCAAGCCACGGGGCAGGTGGGAAAAGGGTGAACCCCCAAAGGCGGCACACAAAAAAGCGGGGAAGAAGCTGGTGTGCTGGGAGTACAATGGAGGCAAGTGCTCCAGGTACAACTGCAGATTCAAGCATTCCTGTGACAGCTGTGGGGGCGGGCATCCGAAAGTGAATTGTTCACGTGCGGGTGGCGGAAGTCAGTCCTTTCGGAGCAGTCGCCCTGCCGCGGCTGGCAACAGGAAGGAGGCAGGATCCGGTGGTAACGCCAACAGCAGTGCCACAAAATGAAGTGAGTGCGGGGGTGGGGAGGCGCATGGCATTCACACCAGTGGGAGTGGAGGCCATGCGTCCTCTCTTGGTGGCTTACCCCAAAAAAGAGGCGGCAGCTTATTTGGCGGATGGATTTGAATTCAGGTTCTGAATCCCTTTTCAGGGCCCAAGAGAGGCCTCCACCTCGGGCAACTTAAAATCGGCAGCACAGCTGCCCGAGGTGCTGGCGCACAAGATAAGAAAAGAGATTGAGGCTGGGCGCATAGCGGGACCTTTCGACCAGTGACCCATGCCCAACTTAAGAATTTCACCATTGGGGGTGGTGCCCAAAAAGGCCCCAGGCGAGTATCAGCACATTCATCACCTCTCCTACCCAAAAGGAGCTTCTGTCAATGATGCGATCCCACCAGAGCTCTTCACGGTGAGATATGCATCATTGGACTATGCTGTTCGTCTCCTGCAGAACTGTGGCCAGGGTGCACTCATGGCAAAATGTGACATTCAGTCAGCCTTTTGGCTACTGCCAGTACACCCTGATGATCATTGCTTCAAGTTTCGGGACAAGTGGTACTTCAATGGCTTCAAGTTTCGGGACAAGTGGTACTATGACATGGCATTGCCCATGGGCTGTTCCATCTGCTGCTATGCTTTCAAGACGTTCAGCACATTCCTGGAATGGGCTTTGCAGCGACGCACAGGTTCCCCCTTTGTCACACACTATTTGGATGATTTCTTGATGATGGGCCCAGCTGGGGGGAAAGAGTGTGGGTTTCTGCTTTCTTCTTTCCAGGCTATGGCAACTGAGCTGGGAGTACCATTGGTGCCTGACAAGACGGTGGGACCAACGGCATCCCTGGTGTACCTGGGCATACAGCTTGATTCAGACAAGGGAATATCCAGACTGCCCGACGGTAAGATCAATGGCCTGCGGGTGTTACTAGCTGACCTCCTGAGGAAGGAAAAAGCCACACTAAAAGAAGTGCAATCATTATTGGGACATCTGAACTTTGCATGCAGGGTGGTGTCCCCGGGGAGGGACTTTTGCATGCGCCTTTATCATGAGGTTGGGATGATGGTGTTCCAGGGCCTAGGCCAATTACATTAGACCTGGAAGGGCACTGCCTGCTAGGCCGGGGGCCCATGGGGACCAGTAGGCCTGCCTGTTGATGGAGTAATGGTTGGCGGAAGGCGGTTCCATGGGGAACACCTTAGTGGCAGATGTATTTGGTCGTGATAGGTAAGAAGAATCAGAGGTCTCCGTCAAGTGCAAGTTCAAGTTCAAGTTCAAAGGAGGCCCCTGCTAAGTTTTGCTAACATGATCTTGTTTACAGGGGAAGAGAGAGCGTCGGGCGGGCGGCTCAGCCAGTGGCTCTCTCCTCTTAAAGGGGATCGGGATGGACCGATCCCAGCTCTGCCCACATGGGTGGGCAGCGATGAGATTACAACCCATACATTGCCGCCAACCATTTAGCTTGCAAGTTACGGCCATTTTATTGCCAAATATAATAATAATAATAATAATAATAATAATAATAAAAAAATGTATTTATATCCCGCCCCTCTGCAAACAATCAGGGTGGCTTACAATAGTAAAATAGTACATGGTATAAAACAATTCAAAATCCCTTCCCCCCCTTAAAACATTATTAAATCAATACAAATTAAAATCAACATATAATACAATTGTTATTAAAAACCCTTCCTAGCGAGCAGCATCAGTTAGGAGCTCCAGAATCAACCTCCAGAGGGGGTTCCTGAGGCCGGGGTTAGCTATTCCAGAAAAGCCTGCTTGAAGAGAACCATCTTGACAGCCTTTTTAAAGCTGTCTAATGATATCAATAGGTGGATGTCATCTGGCAGACCGTTCCACAATTTGGGGGCGACAGCTGAGAAAGCCCTCTGGGAGGTGGTCGCCAGCCTAGGTCTTTGTGGCTGCAACAAATTCCTCCCAGAGGACCGGAGAGCGCGGGGAGGATTATAAGGGAGAAGGCTGTCCCTGAGATAGCTTGGGCCCAAGCCATTTAGGGCTTTAAAGGTAATAACCAACACCTTGTACTGGGCCCGGAAGCTGATAGGCAGCCAGTGGAGGGACCTCAGAACAAGACTAATGTGGTCCCTCCTAGATGTTCCAGAAACTAGCTTGGCTGCCACATTTTGTACCAGCTGTAATTTCCGAACTAAGCACAAGGGTAGCCCCGTGTAGAGTGCATTACAGAAATCAAGATGTGAGGTTACCAGCGCGTGCACAACGGTCTCAAGATCCCTTACTTCCAGAAAAGGGGACAGCTGGCGTATCAGCCGAAGCTGATAACAAGCGCTCCTGATTGTCGCATTTACCTGATTTGTCATCTGGAGCGACGAGTCAAGGAGCACCCCTAGACTGCGAACACAATCACTGGATTAGAGTGTGACCCCATCTAGGACTGGAGATTGCAACCCAATTCTTGGTTTCGGGGCCGCTACTGTGAGCACCTCCATCTTGTCTGGATTCAGTCTCAATCTGTTTTTCCTCATCCAGCCCATTACTGCCCAAAGACAGTATATCTGCTCATATCTACCTCAACATGTATCCACATTTACTAACCTGTACCTAACATTGTATTCTGAAGTTTTGCTATTTTGTAGTCAATACAAAGTTAATAGAAATTGTGTGTCTGTGTTTTATTTAGGAGGGCTGTGGGGCTCTACGGTCTGGGTCTGGAAGGGGTTGTGCCGCTGGCCGGCAGGCCTTTTTGCGGCCCAGCCAGCCACCCCGATCACCAGCCCTCCTGCCCCGCCCCCACCCACTAGGCCTTCTCGCACGGCGGGGGGTGGGTGGGTGGCCGCATGGCACAGCCATGTACGCCACCATCTTCCCTTTCTCCTTCCCAACAGCCCTTGCAGCTGGGAGGGAGAAAGAAAGGGGACCAATCAGGGATGGGCTCACTCGGCCCTGATTGGCCAGGTAAGGGCAGGAATCTGGGCTTAAAAGGCCATGCAGAGTCGTGGCCCACCCAGATTGGAGGTGGCGACGGAAGCAGCAGCAGCAGCGTGCTCCGTCGTGCCTACGAGAAAACCCACCCACCCTCCCTTGGTGCTAACTCTAAGTTGCAATTTGCGGGCGGATGTATTGGGTCGTGATAGGTAGGATGAATCAGGGGTCTCCATCAAGTGCAAGTTCAAGTTCAAGTTCAAAGGAGGCCCCTGCTAAGTTTTGCTAACATGATCTTGTTTACAGGGGAGGAGAGAGCATCGGGCAGGCGGGCGGCTCAGCCAGTGGCTCTCTCATCTTAAAGGGGATCAGGATGGACCGATCCCAGCTCTGCCCACATGGGTGGGCAGCGATGAGATCACGACCCATACATTGCCACCAACCATTTAGCTTGCAAGTTGCGGCCATTTTATTGCCAAATATATCTACTCATATCTACCTCAACATGTATCCACATTTACTAACCTGTACCTAAAATTGTATTCTGAAGTTTTGCTATTTTGTAGTCAATACAAAGTTAATAGAAATTGTGTGTCTGTGTTTTATTTAGGAGGGTGGTGGGGCTGTACAGTCTGGGTCTGCAAATGGAAACTGCTGTAAATTGCCATTGCTGCACACCACTCCACATTTTATTGCCTCCTATAGACAAGCCCTAATAAAATGAGAGAGAGAGAGAGAGAGAGAGGAAGCAGTATCTCATATACCATCACAACTTTTTTTCTTTTTATTATATATTTTAATAGTTGTGATTATACAGAAAATAATTGCTTGACTTTCTTATTTCCCTCTACTTGAAGCTCAGACTATGCAAGGAAAATAACCACAGTTCAGTAGTAGAGGACATGTTTCACCTGGAGAAGACCCAGCTTAATTCCCTGAAATCTGCTGTTTATGTTGTTCTCTTGTTAAAATAGCTCTAATCAAACATCAGGTTAATCATGCTCATACAATCCACCAGTAAAGAGCACAAGTTCTATATACACTTACCTGGGACCAAGCCCCACTGAAGTGAGTAGCATGTCATTCCATATTGATGTGTCTTAACTCTTTCAGCCTATCATCTGGGCTGAAGAAGACCTCCTGAAACCTTAGAGAGCTGCTGTCCATCTAACAGAGTCTGCTAAAGACACAACATTGGGCTAGATAGATCCTTAGTCAGAACAAAGCAGCCTTACACATGTACATTTGCACCTTGGATTTTTGTTTTTGAAAGATCCTTAATTATATCCCACTAAAGAAGTGAGACAGACACTCTACCCAGACAGTCTCACAACAAACTTTGCAATAGTGCAAAAAGGTACTCTAATATTAGTTATTTTTAAGGGATATTTAGACTCTGAATACTGAAGCAGTAGCAATTTTGCTCTGAGTACAGATGAAATGAAATGAAACAAAAAAGTTGGGGAGACAAAGGCAGCCTGTATTATGACAGTATTTAAACTCCTCTTCTTCTTTTTCCTCTCCTTCTCAAATCCAGCCCTAAATGAAATGTTTAATTCTCCTTAAATGTGTGACACAATCCATCACCATTTTCGTTAGACACATAATAATGTATAATCTCAGCTTGCTGTCCGCTTGTAAAAATGGGAATAGACTTGGTGAAATAAGCAATTTCCCCACAGAAAATTGGAAATTCTGCCAACCAATTCCAAGTGACTTGCCATCAATCAGTGTTAGATTCTCCCGAGCTATTACTGAAAGGTATAGCTATAAGTGTATGGCTTCACCTGGTGACTAATGACACGTAAGAAATACATTCAAGAACTATAGTAATCCTAAGAATCCGTAATTGTCAGTTAACTTTCAACAAATATCTTCTTGAGGGATTTGGCATAATATAAAAAAGATCCCCCCACCTCCACATACCTTGGTTCCCACCTGACAGTTGTACGCCTTGCTCTTATTATAACATGCTTAAGGGGAGAGAGAAATTGTTACAAGCTTCTGTATCATCATGTCATACCATCAGAGTCTATTGAGGCATAAAGCAGGCCCTTCATTATCCAGAGGCTTAACGTGTGATTCCATGTGTCTTCCTTGTTGCTTGGATATCTGTATTCTGGTAATTATTTCGAATCCAAGCTCAAATAAGTTCCCAGTTCACTGTCAAACTTTTAAGTGTTATGATTAATACTGAGAGTGCAATTTCCAGGGTAATCCCCTTTTTTGGGGAGAAAATTAACTGCAAGTGTATGTAAAATTCATTAACTCTCCTGACTGCTCACATATCCATGCTCAGAGCCAGACTAAAGGTGAGTTTACTTTAGTGAAGGAAAAATATTTGGCAGATAAGAAATCTCGACTGAGCTGAACTAGAATCAGCCAGAGAAATTATGATGGAATTATGATAGGAAGCTCACAGGGTAGGGAAATGGGCTTGTCAAAGATGAAACCCATTAGGATGGGGAGCTGCAGTGTGAAAGTACACAATCTGAATCTCCTAGATGAGACTCAAAGGGGGTGGTGGAAAAAGCTGAAAGAAAAGATTGAAAACACAGAAGACTTAATCCTACCATCAGAACTGTTCTGACAGATTTCTTCCAGGCTCTGGTACAACCCTCCAAAAGCTATCAGCCCCAAGTTCTTATCTGAGGGGTGGTCTGCATCAGGTAACTTTTAATCATATTTTCCCCACCCAGTGCTGGCAAAAAATAAAAACAACAACAGCAACAACAACAAAACAAACAAACAAACAAAAACAAAAGGGAGAGAGGGGGATGAAATAAGAATTGTAGTATCAACACAATGGCTGCAGAAACACTGCAGAAATAATGCACTTTGACATTGCTTTAACTACCATGGCTCCATCCTATGGAATCCTGCAATTTGTAGTTTCTTGTGGCACCAGAGCTCTCTGACAGTGAATACTAAATATCTCACAAAACTACAAATCCCAGAGTTCCATAGGATGGAGCCATGGCAGATAAAGCAGTGTCAAACTGGATTATTTTTGCAGTATGAGATTTTTTTAAATAAGGCAGCCCTTTAGCCCATAAGACAACTTTTGAACATGTTGAAACTAATTTCTTAGCATGTTTATTCACTTTGTTGATGTTTGGTTAACTTCTTATATAGTTTTCCTTGCACTTTATTGTTATAATTTCTATTGTATTTACAGTATTGTTAACCACATTTAAGCACCATCTGGCAAAAAAGGTGGGGTATAAATTTAACAAGCAAGCAAAATAAATAAATAACAGAAGTCAATTCCTGTGCTCCCTGTGCTACTTTCCCAGTCTGGAAAGGTTACTGTTTCTCCCATTAGGAGGATTGGGATGGTTGAAAAGTCGTACAGGAAGTATCAGAGCAGGGAAGAGTTTTTTTTTTTTTTAATGACTATGGCCAAATCTACACTACACAAATAATCCAGTTTGATACTGGATTATTTGCCATGGCTCCTTCCTATGGAATCCTGGAATTTTTAGTTTGGCGAGGCACTGACACTCTTTGGCAGAGAAGGCGAAAGAACTTGTAAAACTACAAATCCCAGGATTCTATTGGAAGCAGCCATGGCAAATAATCCAGTTTCAAACTGGATTATTTATATAGCGTGGATCTGAACTACAGCTCTGTGCCAGCTAGAGGATTCTGGATGCTTCAGTCCAAAAAAGTAACATTTCTAAAATCTAGGAAGCCCATTATGCATACCTGTGTTTTGCTTTGAAGGGTAAACACCAGCTTCAGGTATTCTCAACTTAAAATGGGGGCGGGAGTTAATGCTCAGTTCCCAAGGCCAGGATTTGATTTCCCAGCCCTAGGACTGTGTTTACTTCAGAAACTGGAAGGTAAAAACCATAGACATTTAGTCTGATGTCACAGTCCTTTTAAGGCAGAGGTGGGGGATCCTGTGATCCTCTGGATGCAGTTGGACTCCATCTCCTACACCAATCAATATAGTTAGTGGCCAAAACAATGGGAGATGGGGTCTATTAACATCTAGTTGTCCATGGGTTCCCTATTATTGTCTTAAAGGGGAAAAGATTTTGTCTATTTCACATGGCATTTTTTTAAGGACTACATCTGTGGATTTAGGGAAAGTGTAATGCTTCACTTTTAGAAATAAAGTGTTGAGCAGCATAGTAACAAAATAATACTGTCCAGATCTCAATGGATTTATCGCTGTGGATTTCAGGGAGGCATTGGCATGTTGCAACATTGTCCCATATGCAAATGTCCTACTTCCTTTGATTTTTATCCTCTTTTTTTTGATAGACAAAACCTAAAGATTGGTGGTTTTTTTTTTTTAATAAACAGTATAACAGAAATGCTTTGAACTTTTTCTCCAACTTGGTTAACTTTAAACTGGTTGCTAGTCCCACTCTGTGATGACCATACAGTTCCAGAATCTGCCAGCCTCAATAACAAGTTATTCAGTTCTTTCTTCCCTCTCGCTCTGTATTCCAATTCACCTGTATTCCTCTCAATAATATTCCTATCGCACATACAATCCCTCATCTGCACTCACAACCATACACACATTCCAGCCATCTGCTCAACACATCACATCTCCCACCTTTGTCACACCCGTCCTTGCACTCTAGGAGACTCCTCCCATACCAGTTTTCTGCCACAGGATTGGCTTCTTCATGCTCTCTTCCCATTCACTCATCAAGATTCCATCAGATGCTCATCACAGGCTCTCCACAGACCTCCCTGCTTAGAAAACATTGCTCTGTCTGAGACCTTCCCAGGACTTAAATAGAACAATGAGATATTTTTATTTTTTATTTTTATTTTTTAATTTTTTTTATATTAACACCAGGTGCTTTTGATGGCCCTCTAATGACCATGTAACCATTACACGGAAAACATTTTCAATAGCTTATAGATTATTATTTTTTCCTCCAAAAAATGAAATACTGACATAGGAAACTAAGGCAGATGAGATGTTTTCCCACATACTGTTTTCAAGCTCAAAATCACCATTCAAAGCAACTGATGAGCAGCTAAGCTGTTTATACAAAACACTCTCTCTCTCTCTCTCTCTCTCTCTCACACACACACACACACAGAGAGAGAGAGAGAGAGAGAGAGAGAGAGAGAAAAGCTTACTTGGAGACCTACTGCCTATTGGGGGAACAATACTGGTCTAGATCGACAAATTGAATGATCTGATAAAAAAAGCAATTTCCTACTTTGTGTATATAGGGCTATTGGTCTCCTATTGTTTCTTTTCACACTGGGATTTGGGTCAAATTTGAACAGGCACTTCAGTCAAACCCACAAAGCATGTTCTTCCAATTTTACTTTCTTTCAAAATAGGCATTTTCAAATGGAGTTTGGGTCTTCTTCTTTTTTTAACTGAAAATTAGGGACAAGCTCAAAAGTATTCAAGAACAAATTCAGTCATGGTAATGAAGTTCCACTCCATACCAGAATGCATAGCTCAGGTGTCCAGGTCTGAATTTACAAAGTTAACATACCTCAGTTATCTCTCTCCCTCTATGTTATTATTCTTGTTTGGTGCCATCAAGTCATTTCTAATTTATAGAAACCCCGAGGCAAGCCTATCATGGGGTTTTCTTGGCAAGATTTGTTTAGAGCGGGTTTGCCCTTACCTTTCTCTGAGGCTCAGAGAGTATGACTTCCTTAGGCCCAACCAGTGGTTTTCCATGACCGTTTGGGGATTCGGACCCTAGTCTCCAGAGTCATGCTGGCTCTCACTCTAGATTATTCTATTATTTTATTGCATTTGTTATCTTATATTTCATATTATCTTCTTGTCATTTTTTTAAAATAAACGTTTGCTAATTCTCTTATAAAATGAACTGTGGTGACTGGGGAGGGGGAATGAATGGAAGTTGCCCATGAGCCAAAGTTGTAACAAGCAAAGCACTGGGCAACATGGAAACTAGGCCTGCAACATAAACTTTAGTTTTACTTATGTTACTGCTGGTACTTCCAGGTTAGAGCCAATGCATATCTTTTGGATCTTAACAAGCAACAATATTGGTCCTATGGATGAGAGGGCCAAGGCTGTTGCTTATTAAGACCCAAAAGATATACATTGGCTCTAAGCTGAAATGTGAGAGAGGCTTCTCCTCATAATGAAGTGGTGACAGTGACACATATCTCCTAATCAGGCATTTAATAATTTTTCATTTCAGCTTGGAAAATGTCTTTCATTAAAATTTCCTTGCTAGCAACAGCAACCCAGGCAATTATTCTTGAACAGAGATTTTCAAAGACTGAGTAAATTAAATGTGCTCTGTTCTTAAAGTAAAAGTGCCTTGAGAGCATCATTACTACTTCTATGAAATAGCAAGCCCTAAACTAATATCAGGGCCTCTTGCCTCTTCTCTCTCTGTACATGTGATGCCGTGGATGGTTAATGAGAGGTGAGTGCATCTGCTAGAGCAGGTCAGACCTAAAATTTCTCCAAATGGAAGGAACAGCTTGATTTCACTCCGGGGCCATCAGAAAGTAAATCCACTGAAACCACTCAGCTAGATCTTCAGTGTGAAAAGAAGTGAGTTTTTTATATATATATATATAGGCTACTTTTACATTTCAAGAGATGACACAGTGGGCCTTTCCTTTGCACAGTTTTCTCTTTTCCCCTCATGAGAGAAACAATGATACTGGAGCAGAGGAAACTAATAGGAAAAGAAATATTCTTGTTCAAGTTTTCCCTGTCAGATTCATAGAGGGTGAAATATGAGCCATGTTCACTTTGCATTGCTCAACATGTGAGCAGGAGAGCATCTAAGTCCAACCCCTCTATTGGTGCTTTCCTTACATATCAAGTGATATGTCTGAAATGGGGGGAAAACAATCTTGTTCTCCATGCAGACAAAACCTCTTGAATCAGTCATCTTGTCTGCATGGATAGCTAACATGAAAGTAGGAACCTTTCCACTTCAGACTTAGGTGTGGAAAGCAAAAACAGTAGGTGTTGGTCTGGATGGTCTCCTGCTTGCATGTTGCAAGGTGAATAATGCCTGAATAGAACTATGGGAGAAGAGATTTTATCTCTTTTCTCAGAGGCTTTGAGAAAACTTATCCCAGAGTGTTAGGCACACCTATAACTTAGCAACAGTAGTGGTAACGCTTGCTTGTAAATGTTCTCACTACCGCTTGGAGTGTAAAGCAAAAATAGAGTTATCCTTAATGGCTAGTAGTCTCCAGTTGCTGTTTTCTTGTTCCACTGCTGAGTGTCCCTGGAATAATGTCACATGATAGAGAAGTATCATTCCAGTGTGGTTCAATCATCCTACCCCAATCCCCTACAAAATGTCTTCATAATGATATTAAGCTAATGGAGAATGTGTACAGCAGTTAGAGATCCTGATTCAGCAAAGATGTCAATGGCTTAGAGAAGGAAACTAAAGGTCGTATTACAGGAACTCCATCTAAGGTAGGAAAGTTACTCAGGGAATCTAGTTTCCATGGGGCTCCAGGACAGGGGCAAGATGTTGGAAAAACCAGCATTCTTCCTGCACCCCCACTTGCTTGCTAGTAGAGTAAAGCAAGTCTTAGGAAGTTTTTAGAGACCTCCTTCATGTAAAATAGTTCCTCCCCTTCTCCTCACACTATCCTTAGTGGGCTTGACTTGTATCTCAGTCACAGCAAGCTGGATGAGCATTGTGTCATCATGTGAGCCAGGTCTACTGACCTTGCGGTTTCAAAGCTTTGGACTTTTTTGGATGAGGTTTTATAATGTTAGCAGCTGCGCTGCTGCGCTGCAGGGCATCCCTTTCAGATGACGCTCTGCCCTGCTGATCCTCTGCCGATACTGTTGCGTAACCGCAGGGATGCAGCAGCGTTATATTTGGTGGTTTTCTAATCACAATCAACTTTCGTGATTAGAAAACCGCCAAATATAACGCTGCTGCGTCCCCGCGGTTATGCAACAGTATCGGCAGAGGATCAGCAGGGCAGAACGTCATCTGAAAGGGATGCCCTGCAGCGCAGCAGCGCAGCTGCTAATGTTATAAAACCTCATCCGAAAAAGTCCTTTATTACTCTTTGTTCTGTTCTGCAAGGAAGAAGGAAGCATTCCCCCATGCTCCTGTAAGGGATGGCTGTGTTACCTATTTTCCCCCAGGTCTCACTGGATTGGTGAGTCACGATATCTATCTTAACCTAAATCCCTAGTCAGCTATAATGTAGCTTCTCCTGCATGTGTAGATTGAAAAGCCATTAGTAAATGCTTAAGTGTTCTTTCAAGAAGAAGTTGTTTGTTTTCTTTTGTTCTTAAGCGGCTTGAGCTCTGAGTACTTTACTAATTAGTAAAGTACTCAGTACTAATTAGGTCCCATTTCCAGTCTCTGTCACTCTGCTACACTAGAAGCTAATTCTTGACCATTTTAACTTTGAAGAAAACTTTCCCAAAGGGCTTGCACTTTGGGACCTAATTGACTGTTTAATTTTTAAGCTCATACACCACAACACAAGACAAGGTAAATTGCCCATGTAGACAAGCCCCTATTCCAATACTCAGACCACTACATCACACTGACTTTTCAATGCTAAGCATTATTCTAGGAAAGAGCTAAGAGAGAACTGGTGAGAAGAGAAGTGGAAAATCATCAATGAGGATGTCAATTTATACCACAGAGGAGCCAGCATAGATAGACAAGAAGGGAAGATACTTTTGATCACTCATAATGTCTTAGGCTGTTGCCACACTGCAGAAATAATGCAGTTTTGACACCTCTTTAACTTTCATAGCTCCCTCCTACTGGAATCCTGGGATTTGTAGTTTGTTGTAACACCAGAGAAGGCTAACTATCTCACAAAACTGCAAATACCAAAATTCCATAGCATTGAGCTATGTCAGTTAAAGCAGTGTCAAATTGCATTATTTCTGCCACTGCTGTTTGCCTTCAAGTTGTTTCTGACTTATGGTGGCCCTAAGGCAAACGACATGGGTATTTGTTGGCAGGATTTGTTCAGAGGTGGTTCACAATTGCTTTCCTCTGAGGCTGGGAGAGTATGACTTGCCAAAGGTCACCCAGTGGGTTTCAGTGGGGACTTGAACCATGGTCTCCCAGAGTCTTAGGGCTCATCTACATGGGTCAGTATACCCCAACTCCCCATCAGTATATCCTGCTCATGGATCAGGCCCATTCTTCCCCATTACCTGCACGAAAGGGGCTGGATTCCAGATGAACATGCTGGCCTATCCTTGCAACCACCACCACTGCCCTCTGCATCAATCTCTCTGACATCAGAAAGCAAGTCTGCTGTCCCATGAATATGTCTATCAAAGGCTTTTCCATTGAACAAGGCTTATCCATTGTGAAGTTTGAAAAACAATCTCAGTGCATACAACTCTGGCTTCCCCAAATCTGTGAGAAAGTTGTATATGTGTAGTTGTATATGTGCAGATCTTGTCAGACCCTACAGACCACCACAGGCTGAGGACTGAGTCTGGTCTCTCAATTTAGAAACCCATTCTTTGTAGCCCATAAGCTATCAATGCAAAGATTGTATGAAAATGTGTAAGGGGCCAGGTATTTTAGAACAGAAAAATGGTTCACAGGATAGACAGCAATGCAACATTGTTTTCTTCCTAAATACTTTTATAAAAAAAAGAATGGAGCCAAAGTATAATAAATCCCCTTTCCTAACTCCCTGGTCTGAAAGGACTTTGGACGTCAGGGCTAACTTAAGCCTGTCAAATGAAAATGCTACCACACTAAAATCAAATAACTGTCAGGCACATTATTTCATTTGGTTCCATCTGAAATCTTAAGGGACTGGCACTAAGCTCAAATTTAGCCAAAGATTAAATAAAAACTGATCAAAGATTTTTAGAATTCTGAAGAGATACTAAACAGACTCTGCCATGCCTGAAGAGGTTTCACTGTTTTAAGAGCTGTACTCATCTGTCATCTTTTTTTTTTGTAAAGTGTCGTTTCCAAGACTTGATGATGTAAAATTTTATTTCATAGCTTTACAATCTATTACCTTCTCCTCTTCTCCGCTGCTCATCTCCATATGCAAGGCTGAATAAAATGAACATACATCTGTAAAGGCACATACACATGCAAAGTGCAGACCAACTGTAAGTATTCTTGGATGAAATAAATTATCCTGATCTGTTCTGCTCTAGGTTTAGGACTAGTCTGAGGATTGAATCAGCTTTGGCTGTCTTAATGGATGACCTACAGGGAGTTCACTTTTACTGCTCTTATCCAACCTCTCTTAGACATTTTACATCATGATCCATAGCGTCTTCCTAATTGGTTCAGTGGGATGGGTATTAGGGGCACTGTACTTCAGAGGTCCAATTTGTACATATATGATCAGTTTCAAGTTGTGGCATTGGGAAGACACTAGGGGCTTATCTACATGGGCCAGAATACTCCACTTTCCAGCTGCAGTATCCTAGCCATAGAGCTGGCCTGGATCCCCCTATTACTATGATGAAATAGGCAAACGTCCACACACACTTGCCAGGCTGTATCAGTGGGTGCCTCTGCTGCTGTTGCTCATTGCACTCTCTGTAGCCAGAAAGGAGGTCCTCAGCATGTGATCAAAGCTGGTCAGATGCAGAGGGTCTTGATCACATGCTGGGAGCCTCCTTTCTGGCTTCAGAGGGACATCAGCAGTGGTGGGGGCAGTGGCATCCAGTGCTACACGCTGACATACAGGTACAGACTCCTCTGTTCCTGCACTCGAGCCATCTGGGTTTTACCACATGGGTTTTCCCTGGGGTTATTTTGAAACATTTTAAAAGGATTTACCCCCTGGCTTCTCCTCAGATGTCATCAGGACTGCCCAGAGGCAAAGTGGGGCAAGAGTCCTGTGCTGTTTGGACTGCAAGGCTCCAACATAGGGGAAACTAGGGCAAATTGCCCATCTAGATAAGCCCTCTGTTCTCCCTAGTGCTGTTTAATCTTTATAAGAAGCTGTTGGGAGCAGCCATTCAGGGATTTACAGTAAGATGTAGGGATATAAATTGTCACTAAGTTTCTATCAAAGGAATCAGTAAGTAATTTTAGCAATTTACTTCTCAATATGAGAAAGTCTTCAAAAACCACATAGTTTTTGAAGCCTTTTCATGACTTATTCTGTACAAAATTCACACATGGTTGTTTTGCACAGAAAACAGTATTTGCTTCAAAGGAAATGACATTTTACATGCATAACCTAATATTTCTCTGCAGAAATATTATTTCATGTGCAGAAAATGATATTTCCACTGCAGAATGTGCTGGTTTTTGTGAAAATAAACTACATGTGAATTTTGCACATAGCAAATCCTGAATTACATTTTCTACTTAGATAACAGCTTTTGCTGTGAAGGAAATAATATTGCAATATGTAAATACTATATTTGTGCAGAAAATGCTGTTTCCTGTGTAAAACAAGCACATGCCAATTTTGTGCAGAATAAGCCCTGAACTTATCAGTTCAGTATTGTTAGGATTTCTCATCACTAGACAAAGGTGTGAGGTGTGGGGTGTGGGTTTTTTTTTTTTTTTGACAATTTTCATAATATTTTTGAATGTTCTTTTTCTCTCTAGTAAGATGTTATCAGTATACTGATAGTTATTGTTGTTATTGTTGTTGTGTGCCTTCAAGTTGCTTCTGACTTATGGTGACCCTGAGGTGAAACTTTTGCAGGGTTTTCTTAGCAAGATTTGTTCAGAGGATGTTTGCCAGTGCCTTTATCTTAGGCTGAGAGAGTGTGAGTTGCCCAAGGTCACCCAGTGGGTTTCCATGGCCAAGCAGGGATTCCAAACCTGGTTTCCAGAACTGTACACTATAGTAGCCAGCTCTATTTCTTCATAATACCTGAGAGGCTTACCACATGCCAAAATAAAGCAGCAGGGCAGCTGGAAGGTTCCACTTTCCATGCTGCCTGACCGCATGACATTGTTGTTCTTCTGTTGTTCTTCTGTTCTGGTTCCATGGGAGACTGAGGTAAAACCATTTCTTTTTGCTAATGGGTTTTTCTAGTTAGCAAAAAGACATGGTTTTACCTCAGTCTCCCATGGGGCTGGAACATTGTGCAGTAAGGTGGCACAGAAGACAGAACCTTCCTGCTGCACTGCCGCTTTATATTGGTGTGTGGTGAGCCTCTGAATTGAATGTAGCTATGTAAACACTGAACCTGGTGCCTGGAAATGACTGTGGGTTGAATAGGAACCATTAAACAGAGCTGGAAATTATTGCAAGACAGAAGAACTATGGGTTAATGTGTCTGTGCAGCTAAAAAACTAGTTGGTTGCCTTTTCTCTCCCTCTGTGGGGTATGGAAGTAGACTCCAGATCTTTCTTTGTACCTAATGGTTATGTTACCTTACTGGCTAGGAATGCTTTTTACCATCTCTGGCTGGTTCACCTGGCATTCTAGTTTTGCCCATTCATGGACTGTGGTAGTCTGGCTGCTGTGGTACCCAGATAACCTCAAAATTTGATTATTTTATTGCAAAGAACTCCATGGCATTACATTTGGGAATATATGTAAGCTGAAGCATATAACAGCAAAATCAGAAGGATTTAAGCACTCATGACTTTCCACGCAAATACACAATGCTATATCCTCCCAGGTCCCACAAATTCCCCAAAATAATTTTAGCTTTCTTGTTCTTGAGAGAGAGAATTAACAAAAAACTAGTGAGCAGTTGTTCTTTATTGCAATACATTATTTGTTCCCCAGGTACAAAGATTTGCTGGGAGAACTGCCCAACACAACACTATACCACCTCCTCTTCCTGCCCTCTATCCCCATCCTGGTGTGTGTGTGTGTGTGTTTTACAGAATAAGGAGAAATCTGAGTTGAAGAGAGGCATTGCCAAAGTGTACTGTAGCTGATTCTGAACATTCTGGAAATTTGTTCGTAATTTGGATATATATATATATATATATATATATATATGAAGAACTTGGGAAGAAATGCATCCTTTTGGGGGGACACCCTGTCTCTATCACTGTGTCATCATGAATCCAAATTACTAACAAATTTCCAGAATGTTCAGAATCAGCTACAGTACACTTTGGCAATGCCTCTCTTCAACTCAGATTTCTCCTTATTGTGTCTGAATCATCCTCATTAATTTCAAGATTTTTGTTCAAATCTGTAGAGAAAACCTAGTAAACATAGAATCAGGGACAAAAAATGGGGGACGAGTCTTCTGAAATACCATAGTATAATTACCATGTGGCTGATTCATCTTCTTCATCCTTTTCCCCCTTATTCACTTATAATCCAGCTTCTCCCTAAAACCAAGGAGGTAGCTTACAAAAACTGAAACAAATGCAGCGTGTGTGTGAGAGACAATCAGAAAAGCTCATCTCATAAGTTGACTGGCAGTTTCCATTCTAAAAGCAAACCAAAAATCTAATTGAAAAAGATGTAGAGAATCAGTTTCATCTAGAGTTGGCTGTTAAATACTCACTTACACATCTTGTCCAGAAAGGTATTGGAGATCAGAATGGTGTTGTTTACATATTCTGGGTCTACATTAAACTTTTTCAATGGCTAGATCATTATCTCTCCTTAAGAGACTGGTATCTAGCTCTCTCTCTCAAATATATATAACTTTGTGGACCCATCTGGACAAATAAGAACTTAAGAAGCTGCACTCTACTTATTTAGCGTCTTGGTCCATCTGGCTCAAGGTGGACAACTATCAGGAGACCACCTTGGACTTCAGAGAATGTGAGAGCTCTGCACCCTCACCACCATTCCAAAAAATTTGGACAGTTGTGGGGAGGGGGTTCTAGAAGCCACAAAAATTGCCATGGGACTGCATGTGGCCCATGGACTACACTTTCTCCACCTAGCCAAATGTTATCCATTCTGAAGGCTCTCCAGGGATCCTTTTCTAGCCCTACCTGGAGATCCCTGGTGTTATCCAAATTGCTAGTGATGTGGAAATCCATGCAAGATTGAGTTATTGAAATTTTGGGGAAATTAGCAGAACTTGATTTGGCAATGTGATGGGTGCAACAAGGGGACCTTTAAGTCTGTGTATACCTCAATAGCTCTGAACAGACACATAAAATGAAAAGTTAACAATGATTTTTATTAGCAGTTCAAAAATAACACAAATCATATACTCATTCATACAAGAAACTTTCACACAGGGCTAGCGAAATGAAGTGGGAGAGGCTGAGATACAGGAATAGCAAGGGAAGTTTCAATGGGCAACACGACACCTTCCTGGAGAGATGAGATTGTAGAGGAAGACCAGCGGGGAGGGGGGTCCCAATAGGAGATGGCTGCACAGTGTGGCATGGAGTAGGTAGGAAGATAGACTATGAGTAATGAGGTATGGTTGGGAGTCAATATTTATACCCAAAAATGTGCCCTGAGGGAATTGATTCTGAATGTAGAACAAAGTGAGACAAGAGAGTTTCCTGGTTAAACAATGGAACTCCAGAGATGCTAAGTACCTTCTAACGTGTGATTATTTTTAAATTGAAAGCAGCAGCTACCTTCTTTATTGTAAAGTTCTGGGGACTCTACAGCCAAAAGATTATTCCAGCTACAAATGATGGGATTAATTGTCTGACATTGGGTGTGTTCAGGCAACATCCTTGGGTCTAGTTTGACCTTTGTATTAACTTGTTTTGTAATTTTCCATGGCCCTTCCTATGGGTGAAAACATGACTTTCTATTTTTCAGCATGTCATTCAGGGGAGGTCCCTGATCTCTTGACTGTCTCCCCATATGGAGTCCACATTAGAGTAAAATTAATAAATATCGCCAATTCTTGGGGTGTGTGGTGGCAGGCCTAGTTAGGGGTCCTAACACTGGTATTACTTGGTAGTGTACCCTCCAAGTACTAACCAGGCCTGACACTACCTTAATTCTAAAATCAGCTGAGATTCTGGTTTTTAGTGCCCCTCCTCTCCTTAATTGATGTAAGCCATGAAAAGCATTGGCAACAGTTAGTACCTTGATATCATCACCCTTTAACAACTGGAACTCATCTAAGAAAACTGAAATAGACAGTGTTCTGGATAATTCCATTTAAAGAACTGCATTAATTGTAGAGACCTGACAGAGTTGAACAACTTTATTTTCAAAGTATTTCACAAACCTGCCAAGTATTCCACTGTATCTCAGCCAAGTACACTACCATATTTCAATACTGCCAAGTATTGTACCATGTCTTCCTCTTGTGATATATACAACTACTGTAAATAGGTCTAGTAGGAGTAATTGAGCATTTAGCTTTCTGGAGGTATTTTAGTGTGTGGCTAAAAGCCAGCTCCATTTGTTCCAAACCAATCTGCAGCCGTTCCATTTTCTTCTTTTGACTTGGGATTCTTCATCTGACAGCCTTCATACAGGGACAGCTGAATTGTGGTTTTCAATCTTGAATAAAATCTTGCAAATCTAACATAGAACTCCACCTCCACCCCCTTGCCAAAGTCCCCAGTCTATTTGATATAGTATCCAAAGAATCATTAATATAGCAAATGACTATTTATAACTTATCATCATAATAAATATGTTAAATTTTCATCAGTGTTTTTGGTAGTCATACAACTTTGTTCTGAAAAAAAAATAGATTTAGTAAATGCTATTGGGTGGTCATATCATGCAGTGTCTTGTCACTCTTACTTATTGAGTACCAAAGTGAGAAGAAGCAAACTGAAGAGAGGTTTTCAAACAGACAGAGTAGAAATCCAAGGATTTGTCACAGGGTTAAAAAAGATATTGCTAACAAACAAAAGGAAATCTCTTTCTATCCACAACAGGTATTACCTGTCCACTGGTGGGGGGAAGGGGACACACATATTTGTGCATTCATATTTATATATAGATATCCTTAACTCTACTCTCACAGAGGTCTAAGTCTCAGTGAGAAAATAAGTCTGTGTTGCCTGTTATTCCAAGCCCCATTCAAGCCTTATTTATTGTAAGCATGTAGAGCAAACTGAGGGTACATGTTCGATTCTCTGCCTCTAATTCTCCCTCCCTCCTTCCCTAGAAAGTTGGAAAAGTAGCTATAAACATGTTCAATTAAATAAGGGTACAGAGTTCTACATTATCAGAAATCTTGTCTTATCAGGGTTT
Source organism: Gambelia wislizenii (assembly GCA_030847615.1). Classification (NCBI taxonomy): domain Eukaryota; kingdom Metazoa; phylum Chordata; class Lepidosauria; order Squamata; family Crotaphytidae; genus Gambelia; species Gambelia wislizenii. Next base: position 29,366,867 of record JAUMIR010000008.1, on the reverse strand, counting down.
TGGATGGCATGAAACATTATAAACATGTTTAGATTAACGTATCTCCAGCTGGTTTTGGACTTTGACATGGGAAAGGAGCACGTGGACCTAGAGCATGTGTTTCCCCACCAGATCCTACTACTCCATTACCCTAAATAACACTTGAAAAGGGCTGTAGCACAGATGGCATGTGAAAGCATCTATCTATCTATCTATCTATCTATCTATCATCCTTGGGTATGTTGCCTTTTCCAGTTTGCTGATTGGCTGCTCAGGAAACACATCCAACCAATTCACCACCCACATGCAAATTCCCTCTCTACCTCACAATCCACTCCTGCCACTCAATCTGTGGCCCAGATTGTGATCCAGACAGTCAACTGGTGGCAGTGGAGGGCCACCTGCGACAGGACCCAGGTAATCAACTGGCAGCGGCAGGGCAACAGAGTGAGCCACCTTCAGCAATTCTGGGAAAAGTGTGGAACACAGAGAAGGAGGAGGAGGAATTTAAAACTCCACTAGCCTACCTTACAGGGTTGTCGTGAGGTCTACTGGGCATTTGGGGGGGAGTTTTTTAAAGGCATATGTTGGTACAGCTAGTACAGTGAAATGCTATATTTTGCTTTAAGCTGTGTTGACTAGTGCCCTCCTTGGTGTCCTTTAATGGGCTGGCAAAGGCCTTTCTCTATCAACAGGCCTTTGAGAACTGTCTGCTCAGGGGGAAGGGACCTTTCATGTACTGTGCAGTTATATGTGCTGTTCTTTTTAATTGTTTAACTGCTTTGGATCTTGATTTTCCAGCTATACCTATTTGAACTTTTACAAGTTGCCTTCAGCCCCAGACTGGGAAAATGGGGATATAAATAAATGTATTAGTGGTAGTAGTAGCAGTAGCAGTAGTAGTAGTAACAGCAACAACAACAACAACAACAACAAGAAGCTACTTTGCTTCCCATGTTGGGCATGAGGTGGAATATTAAACACATAGGCCAGAATCCTCTATGGCAGTTACAAATGCATATCCAGAGCTATGCACTTGTGACTGTATGCAAAGGGACCTTGTAGCACCTTTGAGACTGAGAGAAAGAAGTTGGTAATATAAGCTTTCATCCACTAAGGCATATGCTACCAACTTCTTTCCTTCAGTTAGCCTGATCCAGATGAACACAGCTATGTCTTTGAATTCTCTACTTATGACTGTTATGTATTGACAATCCCTACATAGCCCCTAAAGAGCCAGTGTGGTGTAGTGGTTTGAGCATTAGACTACAGCTCTGGAGACCAAGGTGTGAACCCCTGCTCAGTCATGGAAATGAACTCAGTGACCTTGGGCAAGTTGCACACTCTCGGCATCAGAAAACCCTATGATAGGTTCACCTTAGGGTTGTCAGAAACAATTTGTAGACACACAAAAATAACAATAATGACAACAACAGCTACACATAGTCCCTAGTTTAGGGGCTATGTAGGGACCATGAAAGTCCCCCAATCCCTACTTACCAGGCAGCAGATGCTGTGATTGATGGTGACCTGTTCCCTTGTCATTTGGAAAGCAGTTGACTGATGTTCCCAGCCCCCTCAGGTGAGTGATCTCTGGCATAAAAGGGAATTGTGACAGCGGTCCTGTCTCTGCCTTTTCACTCATAGGAAGGAGTGACAAGGGAACAGGCCTTCATTATCGCAGTGGCTGCTTCCCAGCAGGTGAGGATAGGTGGTTGGGCTGAATAACACTGTAACTATGGTACTTACACATGTGAAGCTTCCATACAGGATTCCAGGCACACATACATAAAATCATCACATCGTCATCATCGTAATTGTCATCATCATCATCACCATCCTGTGGGAGAAAGATTCTCATACATAGAAAAGTAGTATGTTATTGAGAAGGCATGATGAAAGGGGATCAACAGCATAATGTTGGCCTTCTAAACCTCCAAGGCAATTCCCTTCTCTCTCTCCCTTCATCCCAATTCCAAATAAAACAACAACAAAATATTTTTACATAGGCCAGTGTGCCCTTGCTAGGTACAGGTGTGACATATTAGTCAATACTACTGTGGTTCGAATCCTGTTGGTTAGCCCCAAATAGAAAAGCCAATTGAATCAATTTTTCAGTGGTGAGTCAACAGATACTTAGATCCAATTGATGCAATGGCTTTACTCCAGTATCGACTAACAATAGGATTTGGGGCTATAATTTTATGCAGTTACTGAGAAGTATGCAATTCATTTTTATGACAATAAATATTTATTTATGACACTGGTATGCCATCATATGGAGATCCAGTGTGGTGTAGTGGTTTGAGTGTTGGACTAGGAGTCTGGGAGAATCACTGCTCAGACATGAAAAGCCTTGTGTGGCCTTGATTAAGTCACATTTTCTCAGGCATGGAGGAAGCCAAACCTCTTATGAATAAAAATTGCCAAGAAAATCACCATACATCACCATAAATTGGAGTTGACTTAAAAGCACAAAACAAAAACAAATGATATCTTATGACATTTTATCTGGGTGACTTACAACACACACAAAAACAAAAAGAAACAAGAAATGGAGCAAAAAAGCAAAAATAAAACTCTCAGCAACCCCAAAGTGAATACAAAGAAAACTGCAGGGGATGAGGTCATGCAGCTAATACGTTTTGCTGGCCAGTAAGGTGAAGAAACTTTTTTGTTTTGTTACACCTACAGTTTCTGTGTAGTTTAAGGTAATTTCTAAAGAGTCTGGGTAATTTTTGGTAATTGTTTGCATAGTAAGTGATATTGTTTTGGCATCATTTGTATTACCTTCCATTTCAGTTCTCAAACCCAGTGCCATTTGTGCAAGTGGATAGGTGGGTATACACTCTTTGTGCTTAGCCTAATGCTTTGAGATCACGAGATTAGCATAAGAACCAGTGAAAGGAACAGAAGTGAAATCTCACAGTATGTGACCCATTCAGCTGAAAGGGATTTGGTTTCTATCCTCCTTTCTTTCAAGTAGATGTCTTCTCTTGTGTTCAAGTGTATATGAAATGTAAATAATTACAAAACATTTTAATTTTCCAACTGTCAGTGTCTCTGACTTTGCTTTCTCAGTCTCTCCAGTGGGATTTGGGGCTTAGAAAAGAGCTTCCTCTGAATTCACAAAACATAGTTTTTCATAACATATCCTCCTTTGGAACACCTCCAAAGAAAGCTGTCTAAGAAGAATAGAGATGAGAAAAAATAAATGTTAAAGTGTTATTTTCCCCATGCAACTTTCACAGAGGGTCACCTTGGTCCAAATCCAATATGATGATAATTACTGAGAGGGGTGGGAAGGGAAACAATGTCATACCTTTGATGGATTGTTTTAATTCCAAGTTTACCAATACAGTAAAGAATGTAACTCTAGTGTCATCAAAGAACATTAATATATAATCATCTATTCATGCCTGTATAAGCTAATACAATATATTAAACTTGTGTGAGAAAGATGTTGGAACTTTCCAAAGGATCTCCTAAAAAGGTGATCCCTTGGAAACATCTCCTTGGTGGCAAACTAGTACCATAGCTGTTAGCTACTACTAGTACCATTATTTGCCTTTGGTAAATAGCATCCTTCCCATTAGAAATCAGCATGTAGCATCTTTATAGTCATTCTGTAGTGAAAAGTTTGAATGGGTGGTGGGGGAGGGCAAACTATGAGGAGGATATCTCTGAATGTTTCACTGGCTCCCAGCTGGGCAAATTAAAATTGAAGCCTCCTTTTAACTCTTTTTGCCAGTAATAAGTCTAACAATCTCTTGGGGCTCAGTTACATGGTGGTTTTTATTGCGATAGTTTGCGCTTTAGCACATTTTTGCACCAGTACTGCATAGCTTACATGATGTAGTGCAAAATCAGTTGATCTGTTTAGTTTTCCACTTTGTAGTTCGCACAGACAAAGATGGGGGGGGGGGCTGGCCTCCCAAGCACATCTGGGGGAAGATGCTGGGAAGCTGAGAGGAAGGGAAGGAAAGAGAGAGAAAGAAAGTGCTGGCACCTTTCCCTCCTCTGATTACCAGAGGAATGGCTGCTAGTTTTCATCCCTTAGCAGGGAGAGCTTACTCTTCTTCCCTAAGCGAGAAGGGTCGGAGGAAGGAGGCAGCCTTTCAGCCACCGAGGAGCCATCCCCTGTGAACCCCCCTTCCCCTCACTCACTCTCCCTACCTCCTTCTTTCTCTCTCTCTTTCACACACACACAAACGTGATCACAGCAGGGTGAGGGGGTGAATGGCTTGATCACTACTCAATCTCTCTCTCTCTCTCACACACACACACACACACACACACTCACTCACTCACTCACACAGGGGAATGGGCTAACTGGGGATTCCTCAGCCCCAGCAGCCAAGCAAGCCAGGAGGCAGACAGGTGGGCGATTGGGATGGGGATAGCACTGGCTGAATCTTTTCCATGGATGGAAACAAGAGTAGCTGGATCTTTTCGTTTGAGGCTCCTCCATCTCTTACAAGTCCACCGTGGTGAGTCCAACTAATCACAGCTCAGCTTTGCTGTTGTTTCAGGAAGATTGCTGGTAATTGACACAGACTTTTGCAAAATGGTAGTTCACACATTCGATAGTGCGCTAAGTTGTAGTACTTTTCAAAAAAGTTGGGGAAAGCAGTGAAAGCCCTTATTATGCTACCTTTGAGGTTTTGAGCTCCCCCCTTTCTGAATGAGGTGTTATTGTGGTGTGATGTGTGTGAACTATTAGGAATCTCAGCAATTTCTTCGCGGACTTATTTTGCCATGTAAATGGGCCCTTGGTTCACTGGAATCCTACTCACTCCTCTTTCTACTCTCCCTGGTCTTCTCAATCATTGTCACCTTGTTCATTAGGTCTCATCATGGCCACTTGGCTAAGAACTTCAGAAATGTTGCTCTGTGTTCATCTACAATGCTGTTGTTGTGTGCCTTCAAGTCATTTCACAGAGTATTCTTGGCAAGATTTGTTCAGAGGGGGTTTGTCTTTGCCTTTTTCTGAGGCTGAGAGAGTCTTTGTGACTTGCCCAAGGTCATCCAGTGTTTCATGGTTGATCAGGGATTCAAATCCTGGTCTCCAGAGTTATAGTCCACTACTCAAACCACTATACCATGTTGGCTCCTTTAACCTACAATGAGCAAGTGTCAAAGGGAGAGCACAAGCCAGAGCTGATTCATAAAGCTATCTACTTTTTAAAGAAAAGAGCCCTGCTCTTGAGGTATTGTTGGTTAATTGATTATTTTGCCTTTGTAGTTAGCTTCCTTAAGTTTTTTTCAAGGAAAGATGGGATATTCGTTTTAAGTAAAATGAATACATATGTGCTTGATATGTATTGCTAAAATTGGGGAGGCTTTAAGTTGTTAAAACATGCTGCTTTTTGTACTGTCCTTAGTCAGCTTCTGTAAAGAAAATAGAAAGTCTTGTTTGGAGATTTTTGGATGCCTCTTTCAGCCTCTTGTCATGCAAGCAGCCTCCGGTGCAGTACCGAGGCTGCTGCGCGGCAAGGGGACCATTTCAGACGACACCATTTCTCTCTCGGCGTCATCTGTGACTCTTGCAGCTAGCATTGGAGGTGGCTGTGCTGTTTTTTACTCATGGACAACTTCCGTCACGGACACCGCTGAGAGAGAAACAGTGTCATCCGAAATGGACCCCTTGCCACACGGCAGTCTCAGTACTGCACCAGAGGCTGCTTGCGCGGCAAGAGGCTGAAAGAGGTGTCCGAAAATCTCCTTTGTTTCAACACCCAGGTGCTTCAATAAAATGTGATTATTCATAGTGAAGTTTTTCTATTATATTTATTATTAGCATAGGCCTTGTCTGCTCTGCAGAAATCATGAAGTTTGACATTGCTTTAACTACCATGGCTCCATCCTATGGAATGCTGGAAATTGTAGTTTGTTGGCTAGAAACCATCACAAAGACCAATAAATGGATCCAAGAGCAAATCAAGCCTGAACTCTCCCTAGAAGCCAAGAGGACTCAACTGAGGCTGTTGTACTTTGGACATATCATGAGAAGACATGAATCATTAGCAAAATAATGCTAGGTAAGGTAGAAGGCAGAAGGAAAAGAGGAAGATTGCAATACAGGTATATAGACACAATTAAAAAGCCACGACCCTGAATTTGCAATATTAGAGCAGGGTTGCTGATAACAGGGTGGCTTGGAGGTCTGTCATTCATAGAGGCTCCATAGCTCAAAGCCCACTTGATGGGAATTAACAAGTTGTGTTACATCTTCATATTTATTATTATCCAGTGTTTCTTCTGTCGAACATTCCTTGAATATTTTTCTAGCACTTAAAAATATTATTTTCTTTGTTGAACTTATCTGTTTTCTTCAAGTATGCATTTTGCAAGTTAGAAAAATGATCCGGAGCCGTTTCAATCTGTTTTCTTTGGCTATAGTGTTTTGTGAAAGAGAATGAGATAGAGTGAATGGGGAAAATGGCAGTTCACTTGCTGAGCAAAATGTTAAACATCACAAGACAAGTTGTTGCTGCTTTTGTTTGATAAGCTGGAGGAAAGACAGATGAAATCTGGAAAATAATAAAATGCATGCCTCCATCCATATATCTATATATCTATCAATGCAACCAATTCTTAGAATTTCCACTTGGGAAATCTTAACAGGAACATTTATTGTCACTGCCATTTACAGACCAAATGACTGTCAGGCAAAATAACATCAACAAAAAGTTTATGGAATTTTATAAGACATAAAAATTACTTCAGGAAAATAAATTCTTGGACACAATAGCACATTTGATAAAGCTATATACATAGAACAGTATGACATTTCTGTTGAAAACCACTTCAAGCACAAAATATTTAGTGGTTATTACACCTCAAAGAAATTTCTAAGAAAACAAACAATAGCAGTGCCAAGGGGCTACCAAAATTAAATGTATTTCTGAATCTTGCTAGTTCTTTACCTTCACATGTGTATGGAATAGAATGTTAAGAGTCTAACTAGCACAGGGCAGAATGAGGTGTAAACTGTAGAGTTGAGACAACTTTTTTCACAATACAATTGGTCCTCCAGATCCACGGGTTCTGCATCCATGGTGTCAACCAACCATGGCTTGAAAATATTTCAGGGGGGGGGGTGGAATTCCAAAAAGCAAACCTTGCTGTTCGCCATTTTCTGTAAGGGACATTATTTTACTATGTCACTGTATTTAATGGGACTTGAGCTTCCATGGATTTTGGTAACCATGGAAAGCCCTGGAACCAACCCCCAGTGGATACTGAAGGCCCACTATATGTATTTTTTTCTGAGAAAGTTTCAGAGATTTTCTTTTTCTTCCCCTCCCCTCCAAAAGACATCCACTTTGGAAAAGATTCTACAGATCTCCATGTTCTGCCCATATGTTGTCATTGTTGTTGTTTGCCTTCAAGTCATTTCTGACTCATGGTGACCCTCAGGCAACCCTATCACAGGGTTATCTTCCCAGAATTTGTTCAGAGGGAGTTTGCCTTTGTCTTCCTCTTAGGCTGAAAGAATGTGAGTTTCCAAGGTCACCCAAGGGGTTTCCATGGGTGAGCAGGGTTTCAAATCCTGATCATGCACTTCCCCAGATCAACACTCAAACCACTACACCATGTTGATTCTACCTTTACCGATATATTGACATTTTCTTTACATTTTCTTTATGTACAGACCTCTGACAGGATTCCTAGCACAAGGCAACACTGAGCGTGTCTCATTCTGAGGAGGGAGAAAGACCTGTTTTCAGTATTGCCTTACTGCATGATGTCATCATTCTTCTGTTCTAGTCCCATGGGAGATTGAGGTAAAACTGTGTCTTTTTGCTAACAAGAAAAAATCAATTAGCAAAAAGACATGGTTATACCTCCATCTCCCACGGGACCAGAATGGCAGAAAAGTGGAAGAACAAAGATGTCACATGGTAAGGCAGCACAGAAGATGGAACCTTCTGGCTGCACTGATGCTTTACCTCAGCATGAGATAAGCCTCTACAACTCTGGAGACCAGGGTACAAATCCCCATTCTGCTGGGAAATAGTATTTCAGGTCTAAAGGTTACCAAGCCATGGACGAAACTCTCAGAGCTTGACTCCATGTTCGAGTTAGAAAAGAGAGAAGGGAAATAATGTGTGCTTAACTGAAGATGCAAGTGTTCTCTGTTGCACCTCCACTTGCAGGAATAGTGGCTTGCCTATGATTGATTTTGGATTTTTGAATCATAGCTTACAATTGCTACAACATGCTGGGTCTGCACTTCATTTTGCCATGTGTTTCTGTATCTATCATGGCTCCTGACACTGCAAAAATATATTAAAAATATTAAGAATCTTGAGCTGAGTTCTAGTTAAACCCTGGTTCAAAGTGAGTCCTGGTTTGCCTATTTATTTGACCAAGATTTTTAATCATTTAGTAAAAGTATCTCAGTAATTGTTTTTAAGCCTGGCATCACTTAGTGCTGTTACTGAATTAACATTAAAATGCAGTGATATCATTTGTCTTTGCAATAATTCATAACCCCACTTTCCTGTCCTGCCCTTTGTTGCTTATATTAATGTTAATTCTTTCAAAGTCACTATCAGTTGCTGGAGATATTTGCAGATGGAAGTTTTTTTCCTTGCATGAAAAATGAGATGGACAAGTTCTTATTTACAAAGTTAAAGCTTTAGTGCCAGACACAAATGCCTGTGAATCAAAGAGGCTTTGATAGAGTATGGCAGCTCTAAGGATGCAGGAGCCAGCTCAGTCTCTTGGTAACAAAAGCCTGTGGCAGATCCAGAAGCAGCTTCAAAGCTGCTATCATGACTGCATCTGCCAAGCAGCCAGATGCTCCTGCTAGACAATTCCTTTTGCAACTAAGTGCTGAGGAGTCATAATCACTGCTCAAATGCTGCAGAAAATGTGGAAAAGAATATCAGTGAAGGGTCAGAATGAACTGTTATTCAGTCTTGTTCCATATGCCTAGGCTTCAGTTTTGTCATGATGGTGCTGGAATTTTGAAAGGGTAAGATACTAAATTCTTCTATTGAAACACTCACCCCTTGCACCAGTTTCATATACCACAGAATTGTGAAAATGTAAGATTGGCAGTTATTACAATGGTAGTTCATCCCCATACTGACATAGAAGCCACAGCTAAAAAGGGTCTGGTAGATAACTATTCAACCTCTGTTTAAAAACCTCCAAGGAAAGAAAGTCCACTCCCTTCTGATACAGTCTATTCTATTGTTGAAAAGATCCTGCTGTAGGAAGTCTTTCCTAAAGTTGAAGCAGAATTTTTGAAGCTCTGACCCACTCTAAAATGGCCCTGATTATTTGCAAATAGCCCTATCCAACACTAGCTTGCACAGTAGTAAAGTGTAGGGCTTTTGGGCAAAACCCCTAGTTCAATCCCTGGAAGCTCCAGAAGGAATAGAGAAGACTCCAGCCTGAGAGGTGTTAGTAGTCATTGTTGACAATATTGACCTAGGAGATTTTCAGATGGGCAATTTTATCCATGGGAGAAATGGAACAGGGTCGAGGAAAAGTCTTCTTTACAGAAGACATCTACCCTTTTCCATGTCTCCCCCATCCTCATTCTGGATTTCCCTGTGATATTTTCATCACGGGGAAACATCATTTTTGGGCCACCTGTTCGGTTATAGTAACGGAATCATGGGTGGTCTGAAAGGTGTCCCGTTCCTCTCCTGTGATGACAACCACGGGGGAGGAGGTCCATTCTGGACATTTCTGGGCAAGAATGGGACACCCAGGTAAGTGGTACCCTTCTCCCCATCCTTGGGTTACTTTTATGTTTTTGTATATGTTTTTGTGTTTGGTGTACTGTTTTGAGGTTTGGGGGGAGTATTTTTAAATTTCCTTCCCACCCGTTCTCTCACAAGAATGAGCAGGATTTCAGTTCCCGGTCATAAAGGCAACCTTACAATGGCTGCATTTACAGCCGGCCAGGTTGGGGAGAGGGATGATGTTCCTGCCACAGAATAAAGGTAAGTGTTTGAACATTTTTCATTTATTCCACAGCAGGAATGGGATTGGGGCTTGCGGGGCAGGAACAGGACATTTGGCCCCATTTGAAAAAGTCCCTAGAATTAAACCACTTTAAAGCTATACTTTCCAGTTATGTGTCTGTTTCATTTTAATTCAGAAGTAAGTGCAGCAGTCAAGATCCATGATGTGTGTGTTACTCAAATTGTGTGGGGTCCATGGGGAACCAATTCATGTCCAGATATTAATATGGGGAATTTTAATTAGCTCAAATATGGCAGTGAGAGGCTGGGCAACTACAGGATCTTTCAACCTCTGTATACTGGTACTTACTAATGAGACTCCAAGCCAGGAAGTAAAATAAAATGTTCTTGAAAAATAATCATGGAACCACTCACATGTACACTCATGCTTCAAGCAATCACACAAGGCTATTGAAGTTCACAGAATATGGGATGCAGGAGGCTGTGAACACTTTGTGTTTTGGGGTGATATTTATTCCCAATATTTACCCTTAAGGGGTGTTATGAGTGGAATACAATGTTAGATCCAGTTTCTCACAGTTAGACAATGGAAGCTCTGGCTATATTAATGGTCACTAATGGCTGAGACATTAAGAGTGATTGGAGTCAGTCAACCTTCTGTTGTTAAACAGGCAAGGAGTTCAGAAAAGCCATCACAGAGTAATGGGTGTTCCAGCCACTTGATTGAATTAGCATATGACTCACTTCCAGGTGCATCCAGGAGAATTAGCACATTCTACCCTAACTGCCATCTGAGTGTGGAGGGGTCTGCATAATTGCTATCCGGGCATGTCTTTTGGGAATTTGGAAATACCTCTTCTTTAGGTTTTCAGAAAACCTTTGCTCAGTCCCTATTTGAGGGGAACTTCAGTTGTAGTGCTAACCTCATGAAGCATCAATAAATGAACCCATTTATGATATATAGCCAATTGATGAATTATTGGAAGGGCAGGTGACACAGGATTAAATCTCCCCCTATCCCACCTCCAGATCTCTAGTTTACTGCAGCTAACTACCAGTAAGAAAAAGACAGGCAGAGCTACTAGTTGTTGAGCAGGTTTGCCCGTAGATAGACCAGCAGGCATTGGGCATCTGGCTATGGTCAAAACCCTTTGACTGTCAAATGTTCTGGATTCAAACTGCTGCATCTCCAGTGAAAGAAGTATAGGGCAGCTAGTGATGGGAAAGAATTTTGGAGAGCTGTATGGATCAATAATCCCAGCTGGTATAAGATGTTTATGAGAACTAGCATTGTGTGGTGATATGGGACTAGGACTCTGTGGTACAAGGGTTCAAATCCTTGCTCAACCATGGACACCCACTGGGTGACCTTGGGCAAGCCACTGGGTGACCTTGGGCAAGTTGAGACTCAGAGAAAGGTAATGGCAGCCCTTCCTCAAAGAAATCTTGTCAATAAAATTCAGAGCCAAGTTGAAGGAACCTAGCAACAAAGAAAGTTACTGTGTTTCCTTGTTTACCCAAATCAGAGGTGAGGACAACAAATATTTCATGAACATGGCATAAGCCTGTGCTCAGCATCCAATTGGCATTAAGAAGCCATTATGTGTATACTTCACTGAAAAACATCAAGGATGTGCTACTAAGGTTTTTTTGTTGTTGTTGTTTGGAAGGGGGCTTGTTTTTAAGCAAAGAGATAACAACTGTATTTAAAAATTCACAACTTTTTCAAGGTGCTTTTAGTATTTTCTCCCAAAGTGTTCTACAACAATTAAGCTAACAAGACTCATTAGAGATTAATTTCCTAATCTTCAAAGGGTTCTGCTGGGCCTGAGCCCCATGCTTTTCAATTATGCCAGTTACTCTTCCTTACACTTTGAAAGCCTTCATAATGAGCAATAGAAAATGACTTCTAACACCCTTTCCATTCATATCTTCGATAGAACACAGCAGCAAAATGTAATAGTTCATTATTCACTTCATAAAGTTGTTTAAAATAGTGTTGTTCATTTTAATATGAAACCTGACATAGATTATTCTTCGAAGTCCAAGCACTTATCATTCCAAAGATAAATTGCTGTTTTGAGGTAACTGAATTTCTAATTTTGTGAATATTTTTTATGATAAAGTTTATGATAATTCATAAACTTTAGAACAACTGGTTCTAAAATGCAGGGTTGGGCAGGAAATGTTGAATTTTCACAGAGCAGAAGAAAATTTTCCACCACACAAAGTAAATAATTTAAAAAGCATTTTCCTCATATAGCTGTTTTCTATCACAAATGTCTGGGTGGAGTACAATATTCTAATGTCTCATTGTACATGTGAAAAGTAATCAAAGCACTTCCCAAATAGTGTATGGGTTGCTGAATATGCATACAGGGAGTGATTGGCTCCTGGTGTTCCATACCTTCCAACTGTCCCTATTTGGCAGGAATAGTCCTGTTTGCTCCCCTGCCATCCCATTTTTCGGCTGCTTTTAAAATATCCCAGTTTTTCTCTCTCCCTCCCAATTTCCCCCTTTGTCTTCGGCCTACTTCAGTTGCTGCAAAGTGAGTTCAAAGAACAAAAATGGGTCTACACTGTCAGTTAAGTAGGGATGACACAGAAATTAATTGTTCTTATCAAATTTCATTTCTCTGCTGTTGGCCAAGTGTCTGTGGCAGTCTAGTCTGAGGGGTTTACCACATTCCAAAAAAAGTGGCAGTGCAGCAGGAAGGTTCCATCTTCCATGCTGCCTTACCACATGATGTTGCCGTTCTTCTGGTCTTCTTTTATTCTGGTCCCATGGGGGACCAAGGTAAAAACCACATCTTTTTGCTAACAGGTTTTTCTGGTTAGCAAAAAGATGTGGTTTTACCTTGGTCCCCTATGGGACTGCAACAAAAGAATTCCAGAAGAACAACATCATGCATCATGGAAAATGGAACATTCCTGCTGCACTGCCACTTTTCTTTAGAGTGCTGTAAGCCCCTAAGTAAATAATTGCTGTGAAAGAGAAGAGATGATGAGGTACTTTTTGGTTGTAAGATTTCACCTTGCCTTTTTTTTTTAATTTCACAACATCTTTAATGAAGAATCCATTAGGAATCAAACTTGTATTTTTTTAAATGAATGAACAGTTACCCAGCAAGATTAGAAGTCTTTTTAAACCATTAGTTTGATTTTAAATGCTTATGCTAAAAAAGGAATAGCGTTAACACTGAGACACATTTTTAAAACGATTAAAAATGATAGATGTCATTATCATGTTTTCCTGTTTCTTTGTTCTGTAAGATTCAATATGTGCGATGTGACAGGGTTGGGAAATTTGCCATGACACAATTGGTCTGCCAATGTTTGTGAGATGATTATTCCATTTTGAATACTATTAAAAGAAACCCCCCTCCCCCATGTTTGAGTTAAGAGAAAATTTCAGTTTATTCCAGACATGTCTTCACCTGAATAGGCCCTTGACACTTTATAGGGGAAAATTAGAGCTCATCTGAAAGTTTTATTTTCAAACTTTTTGTCTCAAAAGAAGAAGCTGAGCAGAAGAGTGACATTTCTTTTACAAATCCAACACACATAATTTTGTTTCCACAGGTATTTTCATGACCTTTTTATCGGTATACCCAGCTGTTGCTGGATCCTAGAAAGAACTAGGGAAGCTGCTTTTTTTGAACTACAACTCCCAGAATTTCCCAACCAGATGGCCACTTATCTGGGCAATACTGGGAGTTGCAGTCCAAAAGAAGTACTTTCCCAAGCTCTAGTTCTAATTAGTTTTACACACAAGAACTTGCCTGAGGGTTGCCATAAGTCAGAAATGACTTGAAGGCACACAACAGCAGATCAGAACTACTGTTTGGGATTTTTTTTTTGTCCATGTGTGTATCTTTTTAAAAAGACAGACTACCTATCTCAAGACTGTGACAGATACTTGTTTTATTACTGCCTGAGGTACTTTTGGGAATTGTGAAACTGGTCCAACCCCTATTGTTAAAGGATTTGAATTTTGTACAGCCTGAGCAAGATAACTCAAATTGTTTAATTTCAGCTTTCTTTTGCAAAGGGGTGCAGAGGCAATCTTCATGAAATGTATTTGTCAACCTGACACCGAGATGTGAAGAAAATACCTTGTCTGGAAGGTACATTGGAAAAGCTTTGAATGTATTAAGGAATGTGAATGTGTCATGTGCATGCGTCAAGATCACAGATAGTTGGAAAAGCTCGACACTTTTCTTCTAGCTTTTGCTTTAATCAAAAGAAATGAAAAATGCCTTTATAAGCCTTTTTACACAAGGGATAATAGTATTGATAGCACAAGTATGAATATTAAAGGTCTTGTTTTGATATGACAGGCAGTGCTGTCTTACTATCAGGGTGATATACCAGGCAAGAGCAAGCTTCTCTGACAATGCAAGTAAGTAATAATTCAACAAAGCCTGCCGAGTTACAGTTTTAACATTTCAAGCAGACAGAGGATGAGTTACTAACAGAAGCATTAAAAATCTATTTAGGCAAATGAAATGGTCACATTTTAAACTCTGCTAGAGTTTGGTCATAGGTAATAACTGACAGCTTTATTTATCTGTACTCATCCATCATACAGTTGCCCCATCCTTTTTCCAGGGAACTTGGGGTAGCTGTAGATACAGGGCTACCTTACATTATCATCATAACAGTCTTGGGTTGTAGGCTATCAAGAGAAATGCAGCAGTGTTCTAGTTGTCACTAACAGAGCTTAATGGAGTTGGTAGGATTTGGGACTATCGGGTCTCCCTTAGTCCAGAGCTCCCTCAACAGCTCTATACTGGTTCTGATATTATGATGAGAAAAATCTAGCATTGTCCTCTCATCATCATCATCCCGTCTGGCTGCCCTAAAGGAAGAAGAGAAGAACTTCATGTCACTTTGTATATGTATCTCTGAGGTATTCAGGGGGTGAGGAGAGTACACAGAACCACTCAAATTTGGGGAAAAAACCCATAATAAAAAGTAAGCCTTGGTAGCCTTGGTAAGGTTGATGTTCCAGGTATTAACCAAAGCTTTGACAGGGTCACTGACTTTGACCATGATACCTGTCCTGAGCACAGTCTACTTCGAGTGTATGTACTTTAGCCTGAGGACTAGTGATAGTTTGGGGATTCTGCTAGTATACCAACCACCCCATTGTCTAGCAGACTCCCTAACCGAGCTGACACAGTTGGTCTCAGAGCTGCTGTTGGAGTCACCCAGACTTTTAGTTTTGGGAGACTCTAACATTCCACTCAAGACCAGTTTGACAAATCTGACTGGTGTGGCTTGGGAGTTCATGGAAACCATAACAAACATGGGCCTATTCCAATTGGTCATTGGGCCCACACATTGTTCAGGTCATACCCTCAATGCAGTCTTCAGTACGGAACAGGAATATCCGTGGGCAGAGATTATTAGAACCACTGCATTGTCATGGATGGATCATTTCCTGGTCAAGACTGAAGTAAGACTCTCTTCCTGCCCCACCGGGGGTGGTGGACCCATTAGAATAGTCCACCCCCGAAGGCTAATGGAACCAATAGGATTCCAGAAAGCCTTGGAGGGTTTAATGGTTGGTAACACTGGTGACTCTGTCAAAGCTTTGGTTAATACCTGGAACACAGACCTTATCAAGACTATTGACACGATCGTTCCCAAGCGTCCTTTCCAACCCGCTCCAAACCATAGGCCATGGTATACATCAGAGCTTAGAAAAATGAAGCGGGTTGGACAACAACTAGAGTGTAACTGGTGCAAACTCAAACCTTCTCTGACAGGATTCATCATAGGAACTTTCTTCGGTCCTATCAAGAGGCATTACGTGCAGCGCAGAGATCCTTCTCCTCTGCACGTATTGTGTCTGCAGAGTCCCATCCAGCAGAGCTGTTTAGGGTGGTAAGGGAGATGACGCAGGTTATACCTGTGCAGAATCCATTGCTTAACCCAACAATGGCCTGCTGTGACATGTTTAACAACTTCTGTGCAGATAAAATTTCTCAGATAAGAGCTGACTTAGATGCCAGTATTTTGACAGAAACAATTGACGAGGTGTCCAGCAGCTACATGGATGTAATTTTACTGGATCAATTTCAATCCATGAGTACTAAGGACTGGACAAGATACTTGGTAGAGTGAGGAAGATGACCTGCCCTCTCAATCCTTGCCCTTCGCGGCTGGCCATCCAGGTGTGTGTGTGCCTTGATGGTGTTCCTTAAGAACATCATCAGTGCATCCCTCAGGGAAGGGTATGTTCCAACCTGTTTAAAAGAAGTGGCAGTTAGGCTGCTCCTGAAAAAAACTTCCCTGGACCCCCTGGACATGAACATATATAGGCCGGTTTCTATGTTACCATTTTTGAGCAAAGTGATCAAAATTCAGAATGACCTGGATAGACTGGAGAGCTGGGCCAAAGCTAACAAAATGAAATTCAATACGGAGAAATGTAAAGTACTGCATTTAGGGCGGAAAAATGAAATGCATAAATATAGGATGGGAGAGACCTGGCTGAATGAGACTACGTGCGAAAGGGATCTAGGAGTCCTAGTAGACCACAAGTTGAACATGAGCCAACAGTGTGATGCGGCAGCTAAAAAGGCCAATGCAATTTTGGGCTGTATCAATAGAAGTATAGTGTCTAGATCAAGGGAAGTAATAGTGCCACTCTATTCTGCCTTGGTCAGACCTCACTTAGAATACTGTGTCCAGTTCTGGGCACCACAATTCAGAAAGGATATTGACAAATTGGAGCGTGTCCAGAGAAGGGCAACTAAAATGGTGAAAGGTCTGGAAACCATGCCTTATGAGGAGAGACTTAGGGAGCTGGGTATGTTTAGCCTGGAAAAAAGACGGTTTAGAGGCGATATGATAGCCCTGTTTAAGTATTTGAAGGGATGTCACGCTGAGGATGGAGCAGGCTTGTTTTCTGCTGCTCCAGAGACTGGAACACGGAGCAATGGGTGCAAGCTCCAGGAACAGAGATTCCACCTCAACATTAGGAGGAACTTTTTGACAGTAAGAGCTGTTCGGCAGTGGAACGCACTCCCTCGGAGCGTGGTGGGGTCTCCTTCCTTGGAGGTCTTTAAACAGAGGCTGGATGGCCATCTGTCGGGGATGCTTTGATTGTGATTTCCTGCGTGGCAGGGGGGTTGGACTGGATGGCCCTCGTGGTCTCTTCCAACTCTGCAATTCTATGATTCTATGAAATTCAATACAGAGAAATGTAAGGTACTGCACTTAGGGCAGAAAAATGAAATGCATAGATACAGGATGGGGGAGACCTGGCTGAACGAGACTACGTGCGAAAGGGATCTAGGACTCCTAGTAGACCACAAATTGAACATGAGTCAACAGTGTGATGCGGCAGCTAAAAAGGCAAATGCAATTTTGGGCTGTATCAATAGAAGTATGCTATCTAGATCAAGGGAAGTAATAGTGCCGCTCTATTCTGGCTTGGTCAGGCCTCACCTAGAATACTGTGTCCAGTTCTGGGCACTACAATTCAAAAAGGATATTGACAAATTGGAGCATGTCCAGAGAAGGGCAACTAAAATGGTGAAAGGTCTGGAAACCATGCCTTATGAGGAGAGACTTAGGGAGCTGGTTATGTTTAGCCTGGAAAAAAGATGGTTAAGGGGCGATATGAAAGCCCTGTTTAAGTATCTGAAGGGGTGTCACGCTGAGGATGGAGCGGGTTTGTTTTCTGCTGCTCCAGAGACTGGAACACGGAGCAATGGATGCAAGCACCAGGAACAGAGATTCCACCTCAACATTAGGATGAACTTTTTGACAGTAAGAGCTGTTCGGCAGTGAAACGCACACTCTTGGCACGTGGTGGGGTCTCCTTCCTTGCAGATCTTTAAACAGAGGCTGGATAGCCATCTGTCAGGGATGCTTTGATCAAGATTTCCTGCGTGGCAGGGGGTTGGACTGGATGGCCCTCGTGGTCTCTTCCAACTCTACAATTCTATGATTCTATGATCGAGAGGGCAGTTGCTCTTCAACTCCAAGTAGTCTTGGATGAAACCGATTATCTAGATCCATTTCAAACTAGCTTTAGGATATGATTTGGAGTTAAGACCGCCATGGTTACCTTGATTGATGACCTGTGTCTAAGCATCGACAGGGGTAGTGTGACCCTGTTGGTGCTTCTAGACCTCTCAGCAGCTTTCGATACGATAGATCATAGCATCCTCCTGGATCACCTGAGTGGGTTAGGAATTGGAGGCACTGCGTTCTAGTGGTTCCAGTCCTTCCTCTCGGGCAGGTCCCAGAGGGTGCTGCTTGGGAACACCTATTCCAGTAAAAAGGAACTTACTTGTGGTGTTCCACAAGGTGCCATCCTGTCCCTGATGCTGTTTAACATCTATATGAAGGCGCTGGATGAGATTATTTGGAGTTATGGGGCTGGGTGTTATCAGTATGCAAATGACACCCAGATCTATTTCTCCTTGTCTCAATTGTTGGCCTTGAATTCCGATGGTGTCTCTTCTCTTAATGACTGTCTTAAGGCAGTAATGGGCTGGATGAGGAAGAACAGATTGAGATGAAATCCGGACAAAACGGGGGTGCTCACGGTAGCGGCCCCGAAATCAGGAGTTGGATTACAACCTCTAGTCCTGGATGGGGTCACACTCTCCATTAAGGACTGTGTTCACAGTCTGGGGGTGCTCCTTGATTCATCGCTTCAGATGACTAGTCGGGTGAATGTGACGGTCAGGAGTGCCTGTTATCATCTTCGGCTGTTATGCCAGCTGTGCCCTTTCCTGGAAGTAAGGGGCCTTGAGACTGTGGTGCACGCGCTTTTAACCTCTCGTCTAGATTTCTGCAATGTGCTCTACATGGGGCTACCCTTGTGCTTGGTCCAGAAACTTCAGTTGGTACAAAATATGGCAACCAGATTGGTCTCGGGAACATCTCGGAGAGACCATATAACTCCAGTTTTAAAAATGCTCCACTGGCTGCCTATCAGTTTACGGGTCCAGTATAAGGTGTTGGTTATTACCTTTAAAGCCCTAAATGGCTTGGGTCCAACTTATCTCCTGAGCCGCCTCCTCCCATACAATCCTCCCCATGCACTCCAGTCCTCTGGGAGGAATTTGCTTCAGCCACAAAAATCTAGGCTGTCTGCAACCTCCCAGAGGGCCTTTTTGGTAATCGCCCCCAAATTATGGAATGGCCTGCCGAACGAGATCTGTCAGATGATGAGCTTAAGTAGCTTTAAAAAAGCACTAAAGACGGATTTCCTTCGGCAGGCCTTTCCTGATTAGATCTCGGCCTCAGGAGCTGTGTCTCCTGGCCTCTTTTAGTCCTTTACCCTAACTCGCTGGCTGTTGATTTTTGTATTTGTTTATTTATGTGATTTTAAGTTTAGGTGGAATTTAATTTGATACGAGTTTAATATCTTTTTATTGGGGAGAGTGGGGGTGGGTGGGGCTTAGGGATTTTAGTCTGTATTGTTGTATTTTAACTGTTGTAAACCATCCTGATTGTTTTTAACAGAGGGGTGGGGTAAAAAATATTCTTATTCTTCTTATTATTATTAATTTGAAAAATGCATGTAAGCACACTGTAGTCAGTGAAAAAAATTCAATCAAAAATCTTGCTCTGATTTTACACTGCTTCCCTTTCTGTCTCCTGCTCCTACTTTGCCCAGTTCTTATCCAAATCCCCGAGACTATAGCACATGATCAAAACTGAAATTAAAGTGGGGTGCAGACTGCATATAAAAAGGACCAAAAATTTGACATTAAAGGGAAAGAATAAGTCTAAAACATTATCCTTTATAACCTCTAGTGCAGGAGAAAGTGTGGGTCTGACTTGAAGGTCAATACCCGGCAAGAAAAGGATACCTTCAGCCCTGTGTTGATTAACCCTCCATCAGGCCTTGTCCATGTCCTGCATTTACATTGTATTTGATCTTGGATAAAGAAAGGTAACTTGAATTCAGCAGCAGAATTTGATATGTCCTGAGATGTTTTTATCCTTGCAAAACTCTCCTTGTGGGGGAAAAAATAATCACTATTTCAGTCTTTTTCCTGGCTCCTCTTCTCTTGTTACATGAATCCAATGAAATTTCATTGATTAACCCCAAGAACATTACTTAGCTATTCTAAAAACAAGAAATGTTCCAGTGTATCAAGAGAGAGAGAGAGAGAATTACACATCTGGCAATTCAACCTGTGATTTATAATCCTTATGATAGTGCCATAATTTATTCCATTGAGTACTTCAAAAATGCAATTTATTGTCCAGCTCCTACATTTTAAAGCTTTACTACACTGACATCTACCAGGAGAATAATAATTTTTGAGAAGGTAAAGGAGATATAATAATTGCACTGGATTTTATGATAACTTCATTCTCATGCATAAACTTTTTTACATATATATCCTGCTGTTCATTTACTAAATTGATAATATTTATAGTAGTCATATTCCTTTTGTTTCACAAAGTATAATTAACTGACTTGTAAACCTGATCAACACACTAGGAGTAATCCTAAATTGACAAAACACCTCCCCCACCTTTGCTGCTATTGCCCTCTGCTTTCATTAGTCTCCTTTTGAAAAAAAAAATTAGCCCCATATAATTAACTCGTTCCTTCATACAGAAAGTCCTTTATCCATCCTGTGTTTGTTGTTATTTGCCATCAGGTTTGCTTCAACTTATGGTGATCCTATGAATGAAAGGCCTTCTAGAGAACCCTTAGGGATTATCTACACTGGCCAGAATACATCACCCATTACAGTGATGAAATGTGCAGAAGTCTACACATCAGCCTATATCTGCGGGCACCTCCCCCACTGTCACTTCTTTCTCTCTCTGAAGCTGGAAAGGAGGCCCTCAGCATGTGATCAAGGGGGAATTGATCATATGCTGAAGGCTTTCTTCCTGGCTGCAGAGCAACACCAACAGTGGCATCAGCAGTGTCCTGCAATACAGGTTTGACGTACAGGTACAGTCCTGTACAGGTTTTCCTGCATGCCATGCATTTTCCTGGGGGTTATTTTGAAATGTTTTAAATGGGTTTACCCCAGCTTCCCTCTGGGTTTCACCTTGGACATCATCAGGACTCTCCAGAGGTGAATCAAGGCAAGAGCCGTATCTTGTTTGGATTGCAGGGCACTAACATGGGAGGTGGGCAGCCAGGGTCAATTACCCATCTAGACAAGCCCTTATTTTACATCCACCCAGAAGTAAAGATGCAATGTGACAGTGATGGGGTTAACTAAGGGCCACATTTATTTAATTTATAACCCAGATTTGCTGTGAGGCCTACCAACTGTAGAATTTGTAGAGGCCAGTAGCCTTTCTTGACTTCATCTTCAACAACAGGTGAGGTGGTCAGACCTCACCTGGAGTACTGTGTCCAGTTCTGGGCACTACAATTCAAAAAGGATATTGACAAATTGGAGCATGTCCAGAGAAGGGCAACTAAAATGGTGAAAGGTCTGGAAACCATGCCTTATGAGGAGAGACTTAGTGAGCTGGGTATGTTTAGCCTGGAAAAAAGACGGTTAAGAGGCGATATGATAGCCCTATTTAAGTATTTGAAGGGGTGTCACATTGAGGATGGAGCAGGCTTGTTTTCTGCTGCTCCAGAGACTGGAACACGGAGCAATGGATGCAAGCTCCAGGAACAGAGATTCCACCTCAACATTAGGAGGAACTTTTTGACAGTAAGAGCTGTTCAGCAGTGGAACGCACTCTCTTGGAGCATGGTGGGGTCTCCTTCCTTGAAGGTCTTTAAACAGAGGCTGGATGGCCATCTGTTGGGGATGCTTTGATCATGATTTCCTGTATGGCAGGGGGTTGGACTGGATGGCCCTCGTGGTCTCTTCCAACTCTACAATTCTATGATTCTATGATTCTATACAGGGGTGAGCACCCATGTTCTGATGCCACTCACCTATGAACTGCCAGTGGCCAGCTGGTTATTTTGAGCAGGAAGACCCTCTTGCAAAGAGGCCATTCCACCATGGAAACTGCAGATATCTCCAGCTGAGAGCTGAAAGTGAGCTACTGCTCAAAAAATGAAATTATGTGTGACACATCCTGTCTCTGCCAAACTCCTTGAACTTGGAAATGACAATAAACTATATGGACAATGCCTCCAAGGGAGCACAAACATAAATTTTATAACACCAGGATGTCCACCTCCCTATCCTTTTAATTTCCTTAGAAGGCAATGCCATAGCAGCTGCCCATGATGTGGGTCTGCCCTTGAAAAGTGTTTGGAAGGTGCAGCTAGTGAAAAATGCAGCAGCCAAACTGGTGTCAGGTGTGCCTTTTAGACACCATATAACACCAATCCTGCAAGATCTCCACTGGCTTCCAATTTGCTTCTGAGCTCAATTCCAGGTGCTGCTGTTGACTTACAAAGCCCTAAATGACTTGGGGCCAAGAGAGCTGAAAGACCACCTTCTCCCATATAAGCCTGCCAGAAATTTGATATCTTCAGAGAAGGCCCTGTTGCATGTCCCAACACCTTGTGAAGTTAGGTTGGTGGGTACACATAACACAGCTTTCTGTGTAGCAGTGCCTCAACTGTGGAACTCCCTGCTCAAGGAAGGTAGGCTGGCTCCATCTATTTCAAATTTTCAGAAGGCAGCCCAAACCAGTTAGCTGGGTTAAAAATAAATAGAGAAAAAACATCAACATTAACTAAAAATTTAAATAAGACGGAGGAACAAGACCTTGCTATGAAATCCAAATTTACGCTGGTAAAGAAGGTGAGGTATCTGGGAATAATCATTACACGTAGGAACTCAGAACTTTTTGAAAATAACTACGGGAAAGTGTGGAAAGAGATAAAAAAAGAACTTGACTAGGTGGAAGAAATTAAATATTTCTTTTTCGGGACGTATATCAGCTATGGCAATCCTCCCTAAAATGCTATATTTATTTCAGAATATTCCAATATTAACATCAGATTTGCCATTTGTATCATGGAACAAAGACTTGATGGAATTCTTATGGGCAGGGAGAAAACCAAGAATTAGGAGAGACGTTCTATGGGATAAAAAAGAAAGGGGTGGATTAGACCTCCCGGATCTAAGATTATATTATCATGCTTGTACTCTGAATGGATAAAATTAGATAATGATAAACTTTTACAACTAGAGGGGTTTAATCTTAGATTTGGGTGGCACGCTTATATGTGGCACAACAAAACCAATGTTCATAAATAATTTAATCACCATTTTATAAGGAAAGCTTTGATAAGAGTATGAGTGCTCTATAAGAGAAAGATATATCTGAGGATCCCATTGTGGACCTCTAATCATGAGGCATTTTACAAGGAAGTACAGCCATATAAAGAGAAATGGCTAACATACAAAACGATTCTTAAAAAACAAGGGGAGAGTTACGAGATGAAAACACAGGAGGAGCTGAAAAAGGAAGGAGTTATATGTAGTTGGTTTCTATATAGACAACTTCATGAAAATTACAAAATGGATCGAAAATTGGAAGGTGTAGGGGTGGAGGATGCAGAGGTTGAAAAATAATTTACGGCGAGAAAAATAAAGTGATTTCCAAAATATACAATCTACTATTAAGGCTTAATCTAGAACTATATGATTAAATGGGCTCTACAAGTGGGTCTTGAGATCAGGATAGAGGATAGAGGCCTTGCTCCACTAACCTTAAGTGATGATTTCCAATCCAGCTGGAAACAGACAGTGATGACTAAAATCTCAATGCTGGGCCTTTCCCCAGTTCTTCTGCTAAGCCTGGAATATGATAGGGCAAAAGCTACTATCAAACAACGGGTAGCAGATATAGAGCGACAACTGGACATAGCCAGTACTCCAACCTTCATTGCTAGTGACCCCAATAGATATCTGGCCTCACCTTTGGCATACTTAGCAACACTTGAAATACCTAAACATCGAAGGGCCTTTACTCTTGCACGGTGTCATGCCCTGCCTTCAGCTGTCCTTGAAGGCCGATACAAGAAGATCCCCTTCTCAGACAGACTGTGTCCCTGCAACTCAGGCCAAATAGAAACAACAGAGCATGTATTACTCCAGTGCTCATACTACAGGGACATACGTCTCAGACTTATTTCACCCCTGTTGCATAAATATCAAGGGCACACTGGACAATTCTACATAAACTTGTTGCTTTCAGACACCAACCCAGGAACAACTTATAATGTTGCCAGATTCTGCGCAGCTGCGGTTAAAATTCGTCAGACAATGTCCTCAGCAGTAGAATAGTGTCAACCTAGTCTTGGTATCTTGTTATACTGGAGCTAACATTTTAAATACTGCTTTTAGCCTGTTTTTATTCTGTGATCCTACCTTTATTCTGTATCCCCTTTTTACCTGTGCTGGTCTATGACCGTAATAAAGATTCTATTCTATTCTATTCTATTCAGGATAGAGGAGTGGGAAAAAACTTGGAGTGTGAATATCGGCTTCATGAGAAGCCATGCTTTGAAAGAAAACTTTTACAAGATGGTAAACATGTGGTATCTTACCCCGGAAAGAATAGCCAAGATATATAAAAACACATCTAATAGATGTTGGAAGTGTGAAGAAGCTAAGGGAACTTTTATACATATATGGTGGAACTGTGAGAAAACTAAAAAAAATTGGAAGGAAATAGGAAATTTATTAAATAAGACACTAAATATCAACATCCCACTTAAGCCAGAATTATATTTATTAAACATGTTACACATATGCAACCAACAATACAAAAGGAATATGGAAGAATTTTATTATATGCAATAACAGCAGCGAGATTAATTTTCACCCAGAAATGGAAAGAAAAGAATATTCCTTCAATAGATGCATGGATAAGGAAAATGAAAGATTTTTATGAAATGGAAAGGCTATCGATAATATTGGATGATAAACGAACATGGAAAGATCTAAAGGGTTGAAAAGATATAATTGAATTAAAGGAAAGTCAGGAGGATATATAATTTAATAATAAGAGTGAAATGTTACTTAATATGGAGATATGTTAGAAAACAAATGTTAGTTAAACAGAGACAGACACAATTAACTTGAGGGCTAAATAATAAAAGAATAATAGAACCTGGAGAGTTGGGAAAGTAGGAAGTTGAGGTGAAATGGGAGGTGATGAATTTTTATGGTTTTTTGGTGAAATGGAAGGTGACGAGTTTTTATGTTCTTTTTGGTATGGTAGGGGACGGTCTTGGTGAGAGTATGTGTAGGATGATGTGGGAGAATGGAACGTTGTATAATTGTTTGTGACAGATCTTATTATATCTATTATTTTGTGTTATTTTGTAAGGAAGTATAGTGAGAATGGAAAGAATGATATACTTAATAAAAAATATTTTACAAAATAAAAGAAGAAGAAGAAGAAGGCAACCCAAACAGTGCTGTTGTGCATCACATTCAGTGTTTGAAACTGCTGTTTTAATCTTTTCAAAACTGGATTCTAGGATTGTTTTTAGACTGCTTTTAGGATTTTTTAAAGAAGTATTTTAATGTGTTTTTAAAATGTTTTTATCTTTGTATTGTTTTAATTGTTTTTCTATTTGTCCATTCCACCGGGGCATGAAGGCAAAACAGAAACATTTTAAATAAAATAAAATAATAAAAAGAAAATCTTAGCAATTTCTATATCTTCAGTGAGAGCCAGGATGGTGTAATGGTTTGAGTATTGAACTAGGACTCTTGTCTAGATGGTGAAAATACTCCTCATAGAATTTGAGGAGAATACCCTTTGTCCCAACAAGATCCCATGATGATTCACCTTATTCAAAAGGAGGGGGGCAAAAAACTCCAAAAAACTACATGGGAAAAGCCTTCACAGCTTTCCCCAAAGTTTTTTAAATAATGCGTGGGAATGTGTATCACTGCTTGTTTGGACAATCAATTTGGGACACTGCACATTCTCAAAGAGAAGTGGAAGTGGACAGCTGATTGGTCAAACATGTGTAGGGAGGGCTTGCTGGCAAGGAAGTGGCTGGAAGCATTATTTTGGATTTCCACATTGCTGATTGTGTGCTTTTCTGCTGCTCCAAGGAGATTAAATACCTTTTTTAAGCAGAAGGTCACACTTGTGCATCTTTGCTTTAAAGTTAAAAAAACCCCTGTGCAGCAGCAACAATGGGTAGAGAAAAATAACATGCTAATTTACTTGGCCACCATCTTGATTCATGGGCATGCACACTTCAAATGTGGATATCTTCTCATACTATCAATTTTGCCAAATGACCATGAGACAAATGGTACTGCAAATTTGCAGTAATACTCAGAAATTGGCATTATATCTTCTTGTCTAGACAAACCCTTGGAGACCAGAGTTTGAATGTTTGCTCAGCCATGGAAACCCACTGGGTGACCTTGGTTAAGTCACACTCCCTCATCCTTTGAGGAAGATATGAACACCCTCCCCCCTCTGAACAAATCATGCCAGGAAAACCCTGTGATAGGGTTGCCTTAGGGTTGCCATAAATAAGAAATAACTTGAAGGCAAACAACAAGAATAATCATAACAAACAACATTTTCACCATCCACTTTAAAGTTATATGAACCTTCTGTGGTAATTATTTTTGTTTTCTTATAATTAACTGTAATGCTTCTTTTGCTCTTTCTTACTTAATTTTCATCAGTACTTGTCCCAAGTCTTTGCTGTTTTCTGCTAGTAATATGGTGTCATCTTCCTATCTTAAATGATTGATACGTCTTTCTCTTTCACATCTCCTTCATCTAAACCAATCCCACTTTCTGTATGATAAGCTGTGCCAACTGCAATCCCAATATTAAACATGGGTCTTCTTTTATCCTTGGAATTATGGATCATAACATGAATAACCAAGTAGTTCTAAATGTCAGTGCTTTCATTTCAGTGAGAAAAGAACTCTGATAAAGTGCACTTGAAAGGCATAATGTGTGTGTGTGTGTGTGTGTGTGCATGCACGCATGCAAAGGAGAGAGGGAGGGAAGGAAAGAAAATGAGATTGTGAGAGGAAAAGGAGAAAATACAAAGGCATATACTGAAAATGCTGGTTTGATCTGGGAGTTCATCTGTGAGGACTAATAATAACTGTTATGTTGATTTATTTCTATTTTGGTTAGTCTCAGCTACAGTAGAACAATTGAAACAATCATTGACTTGTGAGTCAACACATAGGTGAATCGAATATAACTTTTTCAACAGCTGCAATCTAAGCTGTTGACCCGCCCATCTTAACCCACCCATCTGCTCAGCAACTGGGGCAGCATACAACAAGATTAAAACAACAGGAATTTGAAACAATCCTTCCCAGTCCTAACCCTCCCACCCCTTAAAACTAAATTAAACTGGTGGAGAATTAAAACAAACATAAAATACAGTAGAATGTACAAATTATGGCAAAAAAAGTTATGGCAATGGCGGCAGGGGAGAGAATAGGCAGTCAACTCCACTTGAAGCAGGAAGTCATTCCGGGAAGGCCTGCCAGAAGAGATCCGTCTTTAATGCTTTCTTGAAGCTATCTAGTCAACACATTGGCTTTAGGCTAATTTTGCTTCAGTGGAAAATTACAGTAGACATAAGAGAGTCTAAGAGGCAGCTAGATCAGGTTGAATTGGAGAAAAAAAGTGGGGGGATTCCCAAAATGCTAACTTTCCCATGTTATCAAACTGGCACAACAAATCTTTTAGTAAAAAAAAGGCGGGGTCTTCCCTCTCTAACTCATAAAAAGATGTTTATTTCAGACTGGAAATCTTCCAAAGGCAGAGCTCATCCTCTAAGTCTAAGGAGATTTTCAGACTACACTGTTATAGTGTTACTATTCCACTTTAACTGCTCTGGCTTCCACATGTGGAATTCTGGGGTTTGTAGTTTAGTGAGGCCTAAGATCTCTCTGGCTGAGAGTTGTAAATGCTCCTCCCTAAACTACAAATCCCAGGATTCAAGAGGAGGCAGCCATAGCAAATAAAATGGAATAGTAACACTATGACAATGTTGTCTGAAAATCTCCTATGTACCTAGGCATAAATTCCAAATGTTTTTGTCCACCCCTGGAGTAAATAATGTATAGGAGTCTGTCACCTCTATTCCAGTTGCAGCATGGAGTGCTCCTTCTTCAGGATTCTAGCCAGTCCAACCCAAATCCCTTTCATATTTTTAGTGAAATATTTTTTCACTAAATATTTTTAGTGAAGTGACATAACATAAATTTAAACATCAATTTACAATTAACTTAATTACTAAAAACAGAAAAATATGTTTTAGTGTGTTAATTTAATAGCTGAATCCTTTTTGTACTCTTGACTAGAGTAGACCCACTGAATCAATGAGATTAAATGGGTCTTTTTTTATCGGAACTGTCAGCAGGACTAAGGTGATAGTTTTAATCCTTTCTTACTAACTCTCCCATCTCTCAACTCTGACTCAGGACTTTATCAGACTAGCATCTAAAAACACTGTAATTCTGCAATTGAGGAAAGCTGAAACATTGTGGCATGATTACAATAATTCTTGCTCATCATTGTAATCACACAATACTACCAGCACAGAATTATTGCACAACCACCATTAACAGTTTAAGAATGGGATTGAAGCTCATGTTATAGTAACACTTGTCTTTACGTTGCCTTCTAATGACAAGTATTAACATCTCCTTCGGTCTGGTGCATGTGGCTTTAAGATTTTTTTTTTTCTCTCACTTCTGCGATTTTGCATGGGCAAGATTTGGGCTGTTCTTGTGAGAAGACACAAGACTTCAAAACACTAAAAACAAATAAATAACCAACAAAATTCACAAATAAACATGTAAACATAAAAAAGGTAGCAATAACAAGTGACAGTTGATTAAAAGAGTGTCCTATAGGTCCTCTTCACATTTCGCCCAGAAGTTTAATTATGTGTTCTCATTGGGAACAGGGAGGGGGAGAAGAGGACCACCCATTCACACTGGAATAGCTCAAACACAATGGGATGTGATTATTTCACACTTATGGATACAGCAAAAAGAGAAATATTGAGGGCTATTGGTGGCTTTGTCCATCAATTAAAAGTTACACTTAATTAAGAGGTGGAGCATGCATACCATGGGAGGATGATGATGTTGTGTGATAACGGGAACCCATTTGTGATACTATTGTATTGTAATTGCACTATTTCAGATTCATCTGATAAAGTCTTCAGCTGCACAGGCAGTAAAGTAAAATATATTTTTTTAAAAAATGAATGCCACCTTTGAGGGACTGAATCCCTCCCGTGGCAGCTCTCATGGAAACAGATACAATATTGTCCAGGTTGTAAGCATATTGGTTCAGGATGTAAACTTTGTCAAGGCTTAGGCTGTGAGAATCATTGCTTATGTAGACAAAACAACACCATCCACACTCATGAGAAAAGTATCTGGAAGGCTGAGAGACTTAGTTACAATAGTATTTTTTTTTAAAATTGCAAATTTCACATAGTTCAGTGACCATAAAGTGGCTGATTGACAGATCCTCTCTCCAGATCCTCCTCCCAAGTTGCATGACCTACGACATTTGGGGTGGACTGGCTAGAATCCTGAAGAAGGAGCACTCCATGCTGCAACTTTTTGTTAAATCTCCCACTTGTACTACAAAACTACAAAATCAAATTCAAGTTCTTTGGGTAAACTGTGGTCTCTCAGTTTCAGTTTCAGTTTCAACCTCAGTCTCTCTCAAGCTGAAACAGACTAAGAAGCCATACTTTTTAAGATGTGGTAGCCTGGATATAATAGGTGTGGCCTGGATAATTAAAAGAAAAGAAGGTGAAGCACAATATTTATAAATACATTGTTAAATACATTATTTATTACATCACCAGAAAATATGTATGCATATATGCATATGTATATAGGCAAACCCCCTCTAAAGAGAACCAGTTTAGTATAGAGGTTGGAGTGTTTGACTAGGACACTGGGAGACCAGAGTTCGAATCCCAGTAGGAAACCTACTGAGTGACCTTGGACAAGTCAGACTCCCTCAGCCTCAGAGGAAAGCAATGGCAAACCCCCTTTGAACAAAGTCTGCCAAGAAAACTCCATGATAGGTTCATCTTAGGGTAACCATAGGTCAGAAATGACTTGAAGGCACACTCTCTCCCTGGCTTTTCTTTGCAAACAAAGATTCAGGAAGGACTCATCCCACGCTTTCTGAAAGCGTGCTGATGACTAAAAAGGCCAATCAAAATAAACATGTCCGGTTTCAGAAAGCACAGCAGAAGGTCTCCTTGGGTGATGTTTCTGGGTTGTGATTCTTTCTGTGTTGTCGTTTCTCTTCATGACTTGTTCAGGGTGAGTTCTCAAATAAGGCTGCAGCGTTGTGGATAGTGTGTCTCCATGCCTCCCGATGTGAGGCCAGGGAGGACCATTGTTGGTGATCAATTTGGCTGAGCCTGAGATGTTGTTTCAGGGAGTCCTTGTATTGCTTTTTTGCAATGCCCCCTTATGCTGGCCTGTGGTGAATGAAGGCACACAACAACAAAAACCCTTCCGAACAAATCTTGACAAGAAAACCACATAATTGTTTGCTTAGGATCAACAAAAGTCAGAAACAACTTAATGGTGTACAACAACAACATCATGTGACTGCAGCCAAATGAGATTAGTGGGTAGTCTGCCCTCAGTAAGGGAGGACTTTCCCTGGTCCATGGCAGCACTGGCGGCTGCAGAGAGACCACACCACACCAGGGTGCCAGTTAGACAGTAGTTATTGTTGCGGGGCATCCCGGGACTTCTTGATCCTGTATTCGTCCCTTGTTGTTTATACGATTTTTGTCTCTGACTTGGATATCCCAGGAGATCCCGGGATCATTGTTTACACAGCATCACATCCTGTGTTATCTCTCCTCTCCCACTATATTCTGTCCCGTGTTTTTTTGTTTGCACACATTTATGGTCCTGGGATTCTTTTTTTTAAAGCTGTCAATCAAGGATGTGATTACTCCTTTTTTTCACAACCTCAGTGACGTACTTCCTTTAGAGTTTCCCACCATGAGCGATGCTATTGGCTGGCACAAATATTTGTTCAAGCTTCTGCATCGATCAGAGGAGGAGGGCGAAGGCAACCCCCCTCTGCACAATTAGATTTTTAAAAAACCTGCCCAAGAAATGTTAATATCCATGTAAAAGGAGAATGACGCACAAGCCATTTTAAAAGACAAACCTCAATTGGTGCTGGGGAGTGTGAGAGAGGTCAAAAGTAGAGCAGACTGGAGCCCCGGGCATGCACACACACATACAAGCACAAGCCGAGTATGCTTTCAGCCAATAAGCCGAGTGCAGGGGATCGTATGGGGAGGACACACAAGGCATTTTAAAAGACAGACCTCGGTGTAATCGTCTGCTGAGATGCTGGCATTTTTTACTATGCCTTTAAACCCATGATGGAGGGGAAGCTACTGGGAGGGGGGTGGATGAATATGTGACCACTCAGACGCTGGCATATTTTACTGTGCCTTTAAACCCATGGAGGGGATGCAGGTGGGGGATGAATGGGTGATCGTCCACCCACAATCTCTTTATAATTTACTCTCTTTTTAAAAGTTAAACCCAGCATGCAGGAGAGGGACAGATTAAAGCTGAAGGGTTTGCAGTGTAGAAATCCATTGAACAGGGTGATTTAGTGCAGACACACACAAAAAAACCTACATGCAGCTGGAATGGAAGCCTTTGTTTTCAGCTGGTGAGGCTGAATCTATTGAACGGGTGACTGATCCTTCCTCTGCTTTATGAGCCCGCCCCTGGTCACATCAATTTCTGGTCATCACTAAGTACTGAGATACCTTGTCCTGCGCTGTTTACATTTCTGATTTTCTGAATCCTCCAGTGACTTTTTAAAAAATCACTACAAACAGCGGAATGGAAAGTCCTGCTGGTTGTGGGATAAAATGTGCCCCCCCCTTCCTAAAAGCTCAGAACTGACCCGATGTATGTGTAAACTACCAGGGTTTCACACGAATTCTTCCCACTACATTTTCATCATGTAAACAGCACCTAGGGTGACACCGTTGAAGGGAGGAGTGACACTAGCCTTAGTAGTACCACAGCCCCTTGTGGATACAGGCCAAGGTTCATTGTTAGAAGTCTAATCTATCTATCTTCCTTTAGTCGGACGTATCTGATTTTTACTGAGAACCTATCCCAGACAGAGAGGGAAAGAAGATTTAATTCTGAGTAATGGTTGTTCTGGAAGGCTATTGGGCTCAAGGGAAAAGTCCCTATTACCATGAATATAATTTCCCCTAAGTTTATATTATATGTACATTACTGTATCGATGGTAGCTTGTTTAACTTAAGCCATCTGAGGGCTCGCACTAAGACTCTAGACTATCTAGTTTGTGAGCTGCTCTTTGCTGACGATGCTGCCCTTGTTGCCCACACAGAAGCAGCTCTGCAGCGCCTAACATCCTGCTTCACAACAGTTGCAGAGCTGTTTGGGCTGGAAGTCAACCTGAAGAAAACAGAAGTGCTTTACCAGCCTGCACCACAGGACGAACACCATCATCCCCACATTGCCATCGGCAACTCTGTGCTTAAGTCCATTCAGCAGTTCACCTACCTGGGAAGCATCATCTCCTCAGATGCCAAGTTTGACAAAGAGATCGATCACAGATAAGCAAAGGCATATAGCGCATTTGGAAGACTTTACGAAAGAGACTGGAGTAATAAATACCTGAAGCAAAGCACAAAAATCAGAGTGTATAGAGCCATTGTACTGTCTATTCTCCTTTATGGGTCTGAAACATGGGTCACCTATCGCCACCACTTACGACTCCTCGAACACTTTCCTCAGTGCTGTACAGTCGTCTGTTCACATTTGCGGGGGTTAGGAGCGGAAGATCCCCGCAAATGTGGAAAAAAATTCAAATAATAATAGTCCTCCCCCACCTGCCTGCAACAACCCAACTGGTTGCCACTTGCTTCCAGCCACCACCCGCCCTTTCCAAAGTGGTGATGGGGGCTTCAAGACTCCCCATCGCCACTCGCTCCCCCCTGCACCCTTTCCAAATTGGTGACGGGGGTTCAGGAGCCCCCGTCACCACTCCCTCCCACCCCTCCGCCCTTTCCAAAGTGGTGATGGGGGCTTCAGGAGCCCCCGTTGCCACTCTCCCCCTCCCCCCACCCTTTCCAAAGTGGCGATGGGGGCTTCAGGAGCCCCTGTCTCCACTCTCACCTGTCCCCACCCTTTCCACCCTTTCCAAAGTGGCGACGGGGGCTTCAGGGGCCCCCGTTGCCACTCTCAACTTCCCCCCACCCTTTCCAAAGTGGCAACAGGAGCTTCAGGAGCCCCTGTCACCATTCTCACCTGCCCCCACCCTTTCCACCCTTTCCAAAGTGGCAGCAGGGGCTTCAGGAGCCCCCATCGCCACTCTCACCCCCCCTTTCCAAAGTGGTGACAGGGGCTTCAGGACCCCCCGTTGCCACTCACTCCCACCCCTCCGCCCTTTCCAAATTGGCGACAGGGGCTTCAGGAGCCCCCGTTGCCACTCTCACCCTCCCCCCATCCTTTCCAAAGTGGTGACGGGGCTTCAGGAGCTCCCGTTGCCACTCGCTGCCTTGGGAAGGGACAGGGATCGAGAGCGGGAGGGAGGCTTTCCACCCCCTTCCCAAGACAGCGATGGGCTTCATGAGAAACCCTTCGCTGCCTTGGGAAGGGACAGTGTGGAGAGGGGGGACAGGCGGCTTTCCGCGAATAATCAAAACCTCGAATCTGAAAGTCGTGAATGTGCAGGGGCAACTGTATATGCACAATCCTGAATATACACTGGACTGACTATGTGACAAATGTTGCTATCCTTGAGCAAGCAGGTATCACCAGCATTGAGGCCATGATATTGAGATGACAGCTGCCCTGGGTAGGGTGCGTTTCTAGGATGGAGGACCATCGCCTCCCAAAAATAGTACTCTACGGTAAACTCACCACAGGTCAAAGTAAGAGGGGCACTCCAAAAAAGTGATACAAGGACTCCCTGAAGCAACATCTCAGGCTTGGCCAAATTGATCACCAACAATGGTCCGTCCTGGTCTCACATCAGGAGGCATGGAGATGCACTATCCACAATGCTGCAGCCTTATTTGAGAGCTCACACTGAACAAGTCTTGAAGTGACAACGCAGAAAGAATCACAACCCAGAAACATCACCCAAGGAGACCTTCTGCTGTGCTTTCTGCAAACGGACTTGTTTATCTCAGATTGGCCTTTTTAGTCATCAGCACGCTTGCAGAAAGCGCTGGATGAGTCCTTCCTGAATCTTTGTTTGTGAAGAAAAGCCAGAGATATTATATGTATGCATGTTTGGATTAACAATAAAATTGGGTCTGGGAATGGAGAGAGTGACCCTCCTCTGACCACATGGACAGGGGTACCAAGAAATATTGTACCACCATATATGGAAAAGAGAGAGAGAGACAGAGAGAGAGAAACAGAAAGACATAGCTGATAGCTACATCTTTAATATTGATGCTTACACTGTTTTATGGGGTATGGAAAATGATGTTCTAATGTCAGAGGGTTCCGAATCCAGTCCTGGTTCTAGTCAGAACTTTAAAAGAGCTATCCATGGTGAAATGCCTATTCTGGGGATAGGTTTTAGCACCAGGGATACGCTGTTGAAGATCAGAATAATACCCAGAGCCAATTCACCACCACACTAACATTGGTGCCATCAGCCTCCATTGCTCACAGATTTCTCATGAGGCTAAAAGGGGGTCTATGGAAAACCAGGCATGACACCTAGAGCTACCTTGGAAAAAAACTAGGAGATCAACATCATAAATAAAAAAGAAGCAAGTCCCACCAGGTTCAGTGGAATTTGCCCCTAAGAAACTTGGTGGTGATGGTGGTGGTGGTGATGATCCTATTTCACGCTGTAACCTGTTTAAAATCTCTTAATTCATCTGTCCTTGTTTGTGCAGAAGGAGGGTGTATAACAGAGAAATTCCTCTTGCGACCGAGCGTCGAGGTCCCCCCCCCACCCCTTCGCTTGCCCACAAGGATACACACACCCAAGTAACATGCACAGAAGGTTTATTGTACAGAAGTAAGGATAATTGGCGGAAAGGCCACAACTTTCAGCTTGGTGATAGGTGTTAGCGGTTGGACTGGGCATGAGTCAACCTAGGCAGGAAGAGGGCCCTCGACCTGCCTGATGACCCCAGTCCGGCCGACGAGGCGGACT
The DNA here is from genome assembly GCA_030847615.1 of Gambelia wislizenii. Lineage (NCBI taxonomy): Eukaryota > Metazoa > Chordata > Lepidosauria > Squamata > Crotaphytidae > Gambelia > Gambelia wislizenii. The sequence goes on along the minus strand of JAUMIR010000008.1, from coordinate 29,331,806 downwards.
ACGGGCCCACGTGGGGGAACACGTGATCAAGCACGTGCCTGGCCGCAAGACCATGCCCCGTGCTGGTCACGTGTCCGGAAGAGGTGAACCACGTGATGGATCACGTGATACGCCCACGAGCCCACACCTAACCGTCCCCTGGGGGGGGGTGGTTGCCCACCGGAGGACCAGGCCCATGACCTGGCCCCCAGCCTGCAACATGCACACCCCCCCCAGATGGGAGGCCAAACTCATGCCCACCGCTCAACTGAAAAGTTGTGACAAAAGATGTACAGAGCATAATCAGGAGGCTAACTAACAAAACATTCTAACTAGAGGGGGGGAGGGCGGGTCTTCGGCTCGCAAGAGCCAACTGACGGAGCCGGGAGCCGGCCGGGAATAAATACCCGGCTGGCGGACCTGGGAGAGGACTAGCCCCGCCTCCCGGCCAATCAGCGGCCGCGCTGAGCGCGGTCCCTGATTGGCCCGGGGGAGGCAATTCTAGCCAATCAGGTGGGGGCTCCCTCTACCTGATTGGCTAGTCTACTATCCTCTTCCCTGCCTGCCGAAGCAGGCAGGGAAGAGGAGGGGGCAACATGGCGGCGCCCATGCCGCCATGCGCTTGCTCGGGGGCCGGGGGGGACGCCGGCCGCAAACGCGGCCGGCCAGGTAAGTCTGGCGGCCGGCTTTTTGCAGCACTGTTACATTCATAACAGGATGTTTAGCAAACTTCTCTCTCTCTCTCTCTCTCTCTCTCTCTCTCTGTGTGTGTGTGTGTGTGTGTCTGTGTGTGTTTTCTTGGCTCTTGGGGAACACTGAAAATTATAAAAAATCACTTTAGATAATTAACATGTGGCTCGAGATTGTTTTGCAAACCTTTCCAGTTGAAAATATTTTTGGGGAAGAAACAAAACCAACACCAGAAGTGACCCTTACAAACTCACAACCCCTTACAAACTCACAATACAAACTGAATTCATATGTGTTTTAAATGCTGAAGGCTAAGCAGTAATGGCAACTGTTTAAGTATTTGAAGGGGTGTCATGTTGAGGATGGAGCAGGCTTGTTTTCTGCGGCTCCAGAGACTGGAACACGGAGCAATGGATGCAAGTTCCAGGAACAGAGATTCCACCTCAACATGAGGAGGAACTTTTTGACAGTAAGAGCTGTTCGGCAGTGGAACATGCTCCCTCGGAGTGTGGTGGGGTCTCCTTCCTTGGAGGTCTTTAAACAGAGGCTGGATGGCCATCTGTCGGGGATGCTTTGATCATGATTTCCTGTGTGGCAGGGGGTTGGACTGGATGGCCCTTGTGGTCTCTTCCAACTCTGCAATTCTATGATTCTATGGAGAATAGTGCCACAACATAGTGGAAGTCCAAGGGAATTTTGTCTAATAAGTGGTTTGAGCTAGAGCACCATGTGGGTGAGCCAAATCAAGTTTAATCCTTGCAAGACAGAAGGATTTTTGTGGTCATTTACATTTCATCCTCCTACCCCCTAGTACTGTGCAGAGATTTGGTATGCTTTAATATTAAAAGTTTTTCAGAGATTTGGGTGAAATCTACTTTATTCGGCTTCTTCCTTAATTGGATGGAAGCCTTCACTAAATCTAATTTCATTTTGAGCTAATTGTGAAGGAAATGGTCACACATGTAAGACTTTCTGCATAAATGTGTTCTGAGACCGTTGGCATAATATCCCATATAATCAAGATTCCCTTAAAGGGCACAAATAACTAGATTTTTAGGAGGTAAGTTAGGAGAAAGGAAACAAAATGTACAATGTGATATGTGATATATATTCAACTTCACACATAACTTCATGTCACAACCTCACAGCTATAACATTTTGTTTAAAATTTTGTAGCTGTGAGGCTGTGATATGAAGTTATGTGTGAGGGGAGTTGAATTAACACTTAGCTTAGACAAGGAAGAGACTAGACAAGAAAAATTGTTCTGGTTGTGTCATTGGAGATTGCAAGGCAGCATGGGTTATGAGGGTGGAGGGCTACATGTTTACAAAGTCCTTTCATTGAGCAAGCTGGTATGTCAAAGAGAAAGCTAGGCTAGAATACTCTTTCCTGGCATCTAATTTTCTATGTTTGAGGATTTTCTACATGATAGTAGGAGGATATCCAACTGTATCATATTCCAGTCAGAAGTGGTATCATTCAAGTTGTTGGTTCAGTTTTGTATCTTCAAGTCTTTTCCAATTTATGGTGACCATAAGATGATCCTGTCAAGGAATTTTCTTGGCAAGATTTGTTCAGTGAAGGCTTGCCCTTGGCTTCCTCTGAGGCTGAGAATATGTGACTTGCCCAAGGTCATCCAGTGTGTTTCCATGGCTGAGTGGGGATATGAACCCTGTTCTCCTGGATTCTTAGTCCAACGCTCAAACCACTACATCATGCTGCCTTTCCATTGGCTAGGCTAGGCTAGGCTTCCATATTTATATAAAGCTCTTATGTTCCTTTCACCCTGTACACCCTATTCACATGAGTAGCTGATGTGAATAGGGCCTTAGTACCACATCAATCATGGCTCCTTAAAATGATGTGGTCACACTGTTGTATGACTTAGTATTGAATATGTGCACTGCTTTCAGAGATATCAGTTGTTAATGCAAGTCATCATGGACACAGATGTACAAGTTCATCATAAAACACTAAAAGAATATTGCATTACACTTAAACAACCAATTCAAAACTGCAAGATTAGCAAGGTTTGGTTTTTTTCTGTCTGTTCAGTCATGGTGTATGTTGATGTAATTTCTATCATTTTGCCTTTAACTACTATCATTGTGATGTGCTGGTTCAAATCAGATTCTAGTATCTCCATTTACAGCTGTTAACACAGTTCTCCCCCAACCTTTCAGGAAAAAAAAAAAGGGGGGGGAAGCCTGAAGAAACGGCTGGAGAATTTTTTCCCTCCCCTTTAGAAAAAAAAAGTAGTATGTAATATTGTAGTCCAGCTAGAGTTAATAGGGCTGAAGTACAGACAAGCAGGGATAAAGATATCATTTGCTATCCACCCATCTCAGCTCCCCTGTTTCCTCTGAGCTTTGCTGCAGTCATTACCATATTGATTGTTGGTGGGTTGGGGATTTTCCCAGCAGCAAAGTAACTGTAGTGAGTTATTCCTGATGCAAAGTGATACTTAGCACTTTATAAGATGTGGCAAATATGGTGTCATAACAGAGCCTAATGAATGCAAAAGGGCACACATATCAGATGATGTCCTGCTTTTGCAATCATGTGTAGGGAATAAGGCATTCTTTTTTATTAATGGGCAAGCCATCAATAGGGCTCTTGTAGCACATTTTTGCTGGTATTGCCCGAATTTGAAACCACACACTATTGTCCTCTAATGATTACAGCATCAATGGGCAGAACACTTCTGGTTGAGATCAAGAAAGCCAGGTAGGGGACACTCTTTTTTTGAACCTCTCTGGTTTACTTGGGACTTTGTGGGTGTGCTTCAGTGCTTGTGTGTACTTTTTTGGTTTTCCCCCCCTGCATTTTTAAATTAACCTGCACTCGCGTCTTCTTGTGAGAACTGACAAGATCACAAACATGGAAGAAACAGCTCTGTTCATGCTCTGGTAATGCCTCAGCTGCTGATTGATGCTATTACAGGTAGGTCTGATAAAGGGGGTTCTTTTGCCAGCATAAAAACACAGCAAAATATGATGGGAAAGAAATGTTTATGGAAGTTCATCTGATAAAGTCCAAAGTGTTTTGAAGATGGTTTCATCTTGAACAGCTATCTCTTTCTCTCTCTCTGGCTTTTCTTCGCAAACAAAGATTAAGGAAGGACTCATCCCGTGCTTTCTGCAAGCACGCTGATGACTAAAAAGGCCAATCCAAGATAAACAAGTCCGGTTGCAGAAAGCACAGCAGAAGGTCTCCTTGGGTGATGTTTCTGGGTTGTGATTCTTTCTGCATTGCCATTTGTCTTCATGACTTGTTCAGTGTGAGTTCTCAAATAAGGCTGCAGCATTGTGGATAGTGTGTCTCCATGCCTCCCAATGTGAGGCCAGGGAGGACCATTGTTGGTGATCAATTTGGCCGAGCCTGAGATGTTGTTTCAGGGAGTCCTCAGCACCCACAAAGAAAAAAGAGACACATCTCAAGATGCTGGGAAAATGGTATTTATTTGCTAAAAAAAAAGTCCAACACATTCTGGCCTGTGAATGCTCTGTGTGAGAACACCTCTTCAATATAAGAAACAGAAAAACAAGTGCACCCCTAGTGATAACACTGTTCTGAAACACTGTTCTTCAGCAGACTTTAGGTTTTGGGCAACGGAGAGGATGAACTCTATTGATGAGAGAGTACAGCTGAAAAAGGATGTAGACTGGATCTTAAAATACCACCAACTGGCTTAAATGAAGAAAAACTGACCATGTCCCTAATGTATAAAATCTAAAGTTTAAAATAATTTAAAATTAGTCTTTCAAAGCCTAAATAAGGAAGCTGACCATTTCACACTCTAATTGAATCTCACCAAGTTTCCATATGGTCCCACATACATCCATGTGCCCTTGACATAATATATATAATGTCTTTATACCCATTCTCCTAATAAATGGTTTTGGATTTCCTGGCTCAAAAGTTTCTCTAGCTTTGATTCAAAGTGAGCATGTACAGGTTATAAGCAATGTATAAATATATTCATATTTTTATTTAAAAATGGATGTCATGTATTTTTGTGTTGTCCTTTTGTGATTCTTGGCCCCTGAAGAAGGCCTTAAGAGTATTCACAGGCTGAAACATGTTTGACTGTTTAGCAAAGAAAGACCAGGCTTGTTTTATTTTTATTTTTCATGGATTTCATTGGATGTTCTCCATGTTTTTCTTTCTTTTTTTTTTCACTTCCACCCCGCCCCCTTTATTTATTTATTTATTTATTTATTTGCTTTGAAGAGGCAAGTTAGCAAGACCTATTAACTTTACAAAAGCTCTCTTCTTGGTGGAGACAAAAATGTTAGAACTGGTTTGTTGATATGGATGAATGTAACTAGCTGAGAATCTGCCTTCCAACTCCAAAGTGGAATTTTGTGGCATTGGCAAAACCCATGGTTCCATCAATTCAACAAAAAACGAACTTGCCTTAGTGGCTTGCTTTGCTCCTGCCAGAAGGAATGGAAACTTTGTAATGGAGAACTAGCATTCATTGTTATGTAGCAGTTCATCTAAGGCTAAATTGTTTTTACCAACCAGAGCTGTCAGCTTAGGTTGGGGCTGTGGGGGTGGGTCAATGAATTAGGAATGTCACCATCAAGAGTGGAGAAGGAATGGATTGGCAGCTTGCCCAGTAGCTAATAGATTCAGCTGAGAGCTGCCTCCAGAGCTAGACTTAATCCCCTAAGTATTATGAGAGTTGCAGACCTTGCTTTAAATATTCATGTAGTTTGGTTAACCTGTACTAGATACTGGGAAAAGCTAAGCTCCTTGTTCTAATCTCAACATGATCATTAGGTTTTCCTTGTTACAATTCATATTATTATTGTATTATTAGTATGGGCTCTTCATTATTGCTATCCATGCAGTTAGTATTTCTGTTATCTCTCGTTTCCATGCTCCCACTCCAGCTGTTGGCTTTATTACTTATGATTATTATCCCTTCATTATTTAATTTCTGTTCTCACTCACCTTGCCTGTTTCTGTTTATTCCACTTTTAAAAACCAGCTGCTCCTTTCCCTGTAGGATTAGACATCTGCAATGAGGCTTTGGCACAACAAATGGATCCCCCTCCAGAAGCATAAGGGGAAGACTTGACTGGAAAACACTGGCTACCAGGTTTAGGATAAGGTTATCTATACTAGAAGAGCAAGCTAGGACATTGCAGTTTGTGGATTCAGCCCTATGAAATATCAGAAGGTCAGTGACCTTAGGCCCCATTTATATGAGGGGGGGAGGAGTACCTCACAGTAATGGCATTTCACAGCAGCAGCAACTTGTCTTAATGATATTTTTGCCCCGAGAAGCCCCCATAAGCTTCACATGCAAGATGGCAGCCATGAAGTGATTTACTTATGTTAGTACTCAGCCACCAACAACCCTTTTTTTTTAAAAAAAAAGGTGTCTAAGGTGCACTAGTGATACAGCAATTTTTTTTTATTTAACAGGACAGCAAAACACACAAACGCACACACACACTGTTTTATCGCCTTAGCAATTGCTTGCTAAGGTGAAAATTCAACATTGCAGCAGCAGGCACTTGCCCTGTTAGCAAGCCCCGCCACTGCGCTCATCCGGCCAACCAGCTTTGTGCTTCCTCTCATATGGGAAAGAAATTCATATTGAATTACTTGTCCCAATGAACAGGAATGAGCACCTCCCTCGATGATTAAAAAAAACAAAAACTATGGGAAAAGCCACAAAGGCTTTTCCTGCAGTGTTTTTTTTCCCCATTCCCCCCTCCTTCTGAATGCAATGAGTTGATGCAGGATCCCATTTAGACAGATTATAATCCCAGATAATTCTATGAGGGTTATTTTCATTATTTAGACAACCCCTAACTTTCTTGGAATGCAGTCATAGTCAGATTCTTTCCTTTAAAAAAATAATAACAATAAAGCAAATGTCTGTTATGCAGTGAGACAGGAAAAATAAGAGAAATAATAGTTCCGGTGGTGTCCTAATGGAGAGGCAATGTAGGCACTCTTCCATGAGTGCACAAAATAAGGTTGCAATATTGGCTCCTCACTACCTGCTCACTCACTGAGGCAACAGAAGAGGGAAGTCGATATCAGCTGACAGGAATGGGAGCTGAACAAGTGACACTCCCAGTCTGCATATAGCCCAGCCTGTTTCTTCCCTGCTTCCCTTGGAACTTGGTTGAGTAATGCAGAAAAGGAGGGAGGAGACAAGGGTTGGGCAGAGGTAGATGCCACTTCCTTTTGAACATGAGACTGTTTCCACTCACAGAAGACCACTGTTAGTCTGTTGCTGCAGAAGGAAAAAGTGAGGAGCCCTTCACAGTAGAAGAGTTAGCAGCCACCACAATCTGTATACACTTGGTAGAGGTTTGAGATCTCGAGCCCGAAGTTGAAGCCATATGGGAATCTTCAATAGAGGCTGTAGACACCGATGGAGTCCTACATGTATACTGATGTCAATCGAGGTCCCTCAATACTTGGGTCGATGTAGGCTTCTTGGTCACTTTCAGGCTGTGCTCATATAGAAGAGCTTTCAGCCTCAATTCCCAGCTGTTCCTGGCCTGTGGGGTGAAGGCCTTGCAGTGCTGACATGAAGATGCTATATGAGCTCCTCCAAGGCAGAGCAGGCACTACGAGTGTCCATCCCGACCAGGGATATTGGCATTAGAGACGGAACACCTCTTGAAGAAAGTAGACTTCTCGATTAAATCCAAATAAACAACTGCTACCAATGAATGTGCCATTGCATCTATCGTGGCAGATGAAAAAACCTGAAGTGCTTTTGGTGGGCTCGGTATTTATATACCACATGGAGCTGGGTGGAGCTACTGACAAAAAGCTTTTACCGACTGCTCTAGGATGTTCCAAATGCTGTTTCTGCACAGGCAGAGTACCTATTTGCATGATTCACAGAGACCACAATGAAAAACAAAAGAATCTAGCAGTCGTTTTAAAACTGATTTATATTTCAGCATGAACATTAGGGGATATTAATCCACTTCTTCAGATGAAATGACTGAGGAAGTGGACTGATATCCATAAAAAAGCTCATGCTAAAATATAAATCAGTTAGTCTTAAAGGGTCAGTAGATCCCCCTTCTCCTCTCTTTTTCCTTTGCATTCATCGTCAGATATGTATTTTTATTCTTCAGTGCCATTTCTTCTCTGTAGAATGGCAACTTCAGTGGAGATTTTCCAGAGTTTGGGGTTGATATCCATAAAAGCTCATGCTAAAATTTAAATCAGTCTTAAAAGAGTCTGTAGGTTCTCCCCTCACCCTTCCCCTCTCTTTTTCCTTTGCATTTCTCCTCAAATGTGAGTTATAGTTTTCCTCCTTCAGCATCTTTTCTGCTTTGTAGAATGGCAAATCCAGTGGAGATTTTCCAGAGTTTTTGTTGGGGGAGGGATAGGTATTGAAGGCTCATATTGTAAGTTCCCATATGACCATATTGGTAACATAAAATCCAGATTCTAGGCATTGTAAGTGGTACGTGTTAGGATCATAATCAGACAACAAGACAGCAAAGGTTATCAGTGAGGAAGAACACAGGAAAACTACTATTTTAAGCAGAGTAATCCTGGTATCTGCCTAAATACCCTAAAGAGACCAGATCCTGCCTGATCTTGGTAGCTAAGCAGGGTCAGCCCTAGTTAGTATTTGGACAGGAGACTGCCAGTGAATACCAAGTGCTGTAGGCTATATTTCAGAGGAAGGAACTGGCAAAACTACTTCAGTATTCCTTGCTTAAGAAAACCCTATGAAATGTAGGGGGTTGCCATAAGTCAACAGGTGACTTAAAGATACACACACACACACACACACACACACAAATCCTGGTATCTATGTACTGAGTTTAAGGAGGGAAAAAACTCTACCCACTTCCCTTCTCAACTCTCCTTCCTGCTGTGTTAATTGAGAGCAAGCTATTTTTGCACTTGGAACTCAGCTTGCAGCAATGGAAGTAAGCCAAGAATAAAAGTGGAAAATGGTGTGAAGAGAGTGAAAGTGGAGCATTTAAAAAGCAGCTAAGCAAGTGTGATGGGAGTGGATTAACTGGGACTGTCCCCTGCTGAACAGAGACAGTTGTTGCTGGGGTTTGGTCTGCTTCCCCCCCCCCCCCGGTCAGTTTAATTATTCATTCATTCATTTTTTTTCTTTGATTATTTGTATTTTAGTATACAATAATCTATTCTGTGAGCTTTTACCCAATATAATGGGGCAAGCTTCCATTAAATAAATGAATCTTTCAGGATAATACATGTGATATTGATTTGGGACCAGTGTTTCCTTTAAGCATGCTCGTTTCCCATCTGTTCAACATGCATTTCTATAAATAAACAGCATATTACCGCACTCTCCTTCAAACACATTATACGTTTTTAATACTTTTAATACCTGATTGACTCTGTGAAAGCTTGCTCCCTACTGCTTGTGAGGTGAACACGGAACAATACTGTGTCTTAGTTTGCCTTTTAAAACCTGAGCCGTAATGAAACAGTTGAGCTGTGGAAAAGATCAAAATACAGCTGGAATACAGAATGAGAACAGGTGATTGATCTTGGAGTGGGTATCCAACAGGGCAGTGAAATCCTCCAGCAAGATTGCTTTTATTTCAAAAGAGATTTTATTCAAAAAGAGAAACTAAATGGTGTAGCTGGCAGAATGTTGCTGCTTTCCAGAGCATTATGCTCTAAAAGATATCAAATTTGGCAGAGACAAAGTAAAGCCTCATGACATTGTTGTTTTCTACCAAACATCATCAAATAGATGGTACACTTAGTGTTGAACACACACATGTTAATAATATGGTTATGTGGAATCTCTTGCAAACGAGGCCAAGTTCAAGCCAGATTTGAGACTGCCAGCTTGGTGAATGGAAATGTGATTTTAACTTCAAAATTTAACTTCTTCCAGTCTTCCAACTCTCACAATTCAGGATAAGGAAGAAACACCAAATGTAGCTGCTGGGAAGTTGGGACAGATATGTTGCACATACTTTACAACATTTCACAGATGAGAACTGGGATGTGTGTGGCCAAGCAACATCAGAATGCAGTCAAGATGGGGAAAGTTATTAATGAGGGAGAACAGACAAACTAGAAGAGGCAGCAGCAGTTTGCTTTTGCCTCAGCCTACTGAGAAGGGCAAGATCCTGCTTGCTCCTCTGTTATTCCCCTTCCTGGGTTAACTAAATGCAAACTACTTTTGCACTTTGAAGTAAACTAAGGACAAAGGGGGACAGTAAGAGCAGAACAGAGAAACTAGGGCATTTTAAAAGTACCTGGAAAAGGACAGTATAGGATTAACCAGGAAATGGTATTTTCTGTGCAGAAATATTTTCTGAGCTAAAAATTGTGTTTTTGAATTTTTGCTCAGGGGCTTACCTCACTGCAAAGAAAAGCAGCAGTGCAATAGGAATGTTCCGTCTTCCATGCTGTCTTATCCCATGATGCCATCATTCTTCTGGCATTTTTTTGTTCTGGTCCCATGTGGAACCACATCTTTTTGCCGATGGGGTTTTTGGGCTAGCAAAAAGATTTGGTTTTACCTGGGTCCCCCATGGGACCAGAACAACAACAACAACAACAACAACAACAACAACAACACCCCTGGCTTCATGCGGTAAGGCAGCATGGAAGACCGAACATTCCTGCTGCACTGCTACTTTTCTTTGGAGTGTGTTAAGCCCATAAGCAAAATTCAAACTGAGACATCTTTAGATTGTATTGCAAACATTGTGGCTTCTAAATACAGAAAGTTCCTTCCATGTAAACTGAAGTAGAAATATTATGATATTACATATAGTGACATATGCTATATATACTATGTGATGAATGCATGTGATATGATGTGTGTGTGTAGTGTGTGATGAAGGAACTGGTAAAACTACTTCTGAGTATTCCTTATCTAAGAAAAACCTATGAAATTCATGGGGTTGCCATAAGCTGACAGGCAACTTGAAGGCACGCACACACACACACACGCACACACAATATCTGTATGTATTGCATTAGATTACATTACAGAGCTATCTATACATGGCTTCCTTTCTCCCGTTTTAAAGGGATAGCTGCCACCACCCCCTCAATTGTCTGCCAGTTCTACAGCATTACAGAGAATGAAGGATGATGGACAGGTTTAGAAAATCTTCTGAGAATCTTTAGCTCCTGGCTTTTACCACATATGCACAACTACCAAAAATGAGGGCTATTTTACCAGCAAACCTCCCACAAATGCTTTCTTTACTTAAGCAGGCAACCTTAAACAATGGGTGAATAATTTATAATTGTTCTGAAAGAATCTCAGTTCCAACCATATATATTTCCAGGCTGTTAAAATAAAACATTAAAGTAACAGCTGTTAAAATGTACCTCGGAAATCTCCATACCACACCATTTACTGATTGTGTTTTGGGCCAACAAATCTCATTCCGAAGAGCATTTTCTCTGCAAAAGCTAATTTATAATCTTTTCAGGTGTGTCTCCCTATAGACTTTGTCACTCTTCTAAGCGTTTATCTGCACAACGCAGAAAATTAATGGTAGTCCTGGATGTTTGTTTCTGGTTTGAGATTGATTTCTGCTTAGGATTTTACACCCAGAGAAGTACACGTGCACTATATACATGCATGCATGAGCTCACACACACTGTCACTTCTGTTTCTAGGGCATACAAGAATACTGGGAATAATAAAATTTAATGTTCAAGTACAAGAAGAGGTAAAGTAGCACATTCCAGAATAAGTTTGCTATAGATCATCTGCTGTTATCATTTCCCTGTTAGCTTCAGAGACCCTATTTTTTTATTTTTGTACTACTCATTAGGGTATAAAGTTTAATGACAAGCATTAAAAATCAGGAGGATAGATGCAATGTGAAACGGAAGGAGCTCTCCACACATATTTCATGCCTCTGTGATTTTGGATGCTGAACAATTTATGAGAACCCATAATGGCTTACAAGTGAAACAACATATTTCATTGGACCAACACAATTGGTATGCTAAACTGATGAAGAAAAAAGTCCACTGCTTTGGGAGGACAGCATCACCAGAAGGTGAAGCCTTTTGCCTTAGAGGATCATATCATGCTAGATAAAGAATTAAATAAAGATACAGGGGGGAAAAGTAATAATGGACAGACAGTCCTAGAGCCCCTCTAAAATAAATCTTTCAGATAACTATATTCTCCATGATTTTAAAGATCACTATATTCAGTTAACCAAGTGTGGGTAACAACAGGCTTGGGTAGGAATCAAGGCCTTCACCTAGGCTGTTTCTATGGGCTTGTCTATACTTGCCAAATACTCCAGCTTGGCTCTGTTTCAGAGCTCTGTTAGTCCAAATGATGTAGACATTTATGTTGATCTGTCCCAGGGCAGTCCAAACAACCCTGGGGAAGATTCAGGGCTGGAACAGGGGTAAGCCAGAGTAGGGCCCTTTATCATGTTTTAATAAAATACCCAGTTTAATCCATTTTCTGCCAGATTGGGCCCTGTGTGTCCATAGGACACTGTCCCAGAAAGCAGTTTCTTGATGCCAACACTAGCTCCCTGGCTCTCCCAGCAGCCAGGTTGGGTCCTGCAGCACGTGACTGAAGCTGGTCACATGCAGGGGGCCTTGGTCACATGTTGCGGGACCCCTGCCTGGTTTCCGTGTTAGTGAGAAAATGGTGGTGATGGCTTCAGCAACAGAGTGGATGATGACATCCTGTTTGGATTCTGGCCCATTTTCTGCAGGTAAAAATGTGTATGTGGGGGGAAACAGGCCAGCTCTGGGGTCAGGATATGCCACAAGGGAGCCGACATATCTTGCCTGGTGTAGAAGATGCTTATGTTCCCTATCCCCCTCCCCCCAAAAAAAAGGTTGCACCTCCAAAAACATCCAGAGACACTATTTTCCTCTAAAGTAGGACAGGGCTGACTCATACCTTGTTTTAACAAAACTCTTCAGTTTTGAAAAGCACCGAGGGGACTTTCCAATCACTTCCAGTTTTATTAAAGTGAGGGTAGCATTCACTCTGCAAAAGCTAATTGATAATCTTTTCAGGTGTGTCTCCCCAATGACACAGTGGGTCAATAAATAGGAAGATGTTGCCTACAGAGGCTGCATGGCCCATCATATGTTGAAGAAAGAATAGATGGGACAAGTTTTGAGGTGAATCCAATCTGTGGGGAAGCCCACTTTTGCTACACAGGGTTAGGCTGGAAAACATGGGTGTTTGACTTGCATGTGTTCCACTTCTTCTGGAGTATTCACACTTGTAACAAAAGGCTCTATATGGGCTAGGCTATTTAAGTGATATAAATATCTATATTCATGGGAACACCATGGAAATCTGCCATGAAAGCACCCATGCCAAATATACATTGGAGAGAATATGTTCCATGTTTTAGGGGAGTCACTGCTCACAGTAT